>OZ025294.1:295663711-298189261 GCA_964019185.1 Maratus speculifer | reverse complement strand
CAGTGTACTAAGAAAAAGAGGAATTCGAGTAATAGCGTTTGCAGATGATATATTTTTGGTGCTGTATGACAGAACAAGAAAAATATTAGAAGATATGGCCAGGCAGGCTTTGCAATTAGTAAATAACTGGCAGACTTAAACCAAATGAACATCTCATATGGAAAATGCAAGGCATCAAATCTCAGAAAACCAAAATATCTAAAAAGTGATCCAATTTTTAAAATAAATAACTACAAACTGAAATCTGAAAATACGCTTCCGTACCTTGCTTTAATCCTAGATAATACACTGTCATTTTTGCCTGACCTAAGAAATAAAAGAACAGAGGTGAATTCAATAATCGATAATCTACTAAAACTTACTTCAAAAAAAGGAGGCAGAAATAAAAATATTTTAAAAATCTGGTATACAACAATCTTAAAAAAAAAAGATAATGTATGGAGCAGCAGTTTGGTACGACCACCTACAGAAATATCATGGGCTTCGTTTACTGTCCTCAATGCAGGCTCAATGCCTTTTTTTTGGGGTCGGACGCATATAGATAAACGGCCACCCTTGCACTCTGTGCCTTAACAGGAATCCCTCCATTGCATCTCAGAGTACTTCAAATTGCTACATTGAGAAAAGTACTAGAATTGGGGACTCCAGTAGAAAATTTTAGACCAGAGTTCTATCAAGGCAAATCACCAAATTTATCAGTATGTCCATACAAAAATTAACTACACAAGGCAAATGAAAAACCTCCAAATGGAAATACAAATCTACACAAACGTCTCATAAATGGAAGAAGGGACTGAGTTAGCGTTCTTTGCTTACGAAAACTCGATCTTGTGTCATACTCTTCAATCAAAATTAAGGCTAGAAAATACCGTTTTCCAGGCAGTATTGCTAGTGGTACCTCGAGCAGTTGAGTGGATGGAAAAAAGCAAGTACGGAAGTGCAGTAATATACTCAGATAACCTCTCAAGCATACAAGCCATTGAAGACAGCACAACAAAAATAGCACTTGTCGAGAACATAACTCAATTATTACAGAATACATATAAAATGATAATACTAAAATGGATAAAAGGACACTCCGGAATAGCAGGAAACGAGGCAGCAAATCAAAAGGTAAAAGAAGCAATCATCAATCCTAACTTATCAGAAATATTTATACCTTTCACACCATCTCATTTCAAACGACAACTAAAATTACAAATACAGCAGGAATTGCAGAGAATATGGGACACTGATCATAGAGGAAGATTCATTTATTCAATTCTACCTATTGTCTCAGAGGAGACTTTACTATCCCACAGAAACCTCTTCCTGTTAGCTACAAATCACTGGGGCCTTTTCCAGAGTATCTGGTAAAGATCCAAAAGCTGACTCGGGCTACTGCACATGTGGAAAACGGAGAACCTCACTACGTAACGGAATGCACACAGATTTCCAAATACCACATCAGAATCTCCAGAACGATAAGGCTCTCTTCATGGTTCAAAATAATAAGAAAACAACCAGCTTTTTTACAAAAATCATAAGCTGTGTAATACTAATTGAAAAAAAATTAAGAACTTTTCCAAATACCTCCACCGGACCTTTTATATGATAATGAGGATGAGGTATGGAAGTAATCTAACAAACTTTTACTTTAAAGCAGTTTTAGAATTACTCTTACTGTTAAACAAAATTTATGTTTTATACGTCTGTAAACCACTCAACTAATCTATTTCACTATGTTTACCTATAGTTATTTCATTATCTCAATTACTTTTTGTTACATACCTTTATTTACTGTATAATTGTTCTGTAATTTTTTTAATAAACATTGCTGAGTGGGGCTTGTTGAGCTGAAACAAATTGGTAAGCCTCCCTACCTGGCTGAAACTGAATCTGAATATGAAACTGCATCTGATGAAAAGATGCATGATGTTTGAGATCTGCGCGGGAAATGATGAATACAGCAAGGGAAATACTTTTATACACCGCAGTCATCAGCGCCCCCTACCGGCTCAAGGCCACATTACCGCATACACAATCCTATACGAAATATGCTTATTTAGGTCCCCTCTTCCTACTTTTACATTTTTTACATATATTTTAGGACCATTGGTTTCTGTAGATCCATTGTACTCCGTATGAATTTTTTACAGAAGAAATAAAAAACAACACAATTTTCATATTTACTTATTTTATGTACATTTAATACAGTAATACATTATCTTATTTTCTTTTCTATTTTCTTTTTCTTATGCAAGCTATTTCTAATCACATTTTTTTTTAATAAAGAAAAAGAGATATGTTTCAGTAATAATATTTACTTTTATCTGCCTCAAATTACGTATCTAGTCAATAACAAATTGTCAGTTATACACATAATTTTCCATTTTATTTCACCACAGTAATAATATCATCTATGTACCAAAATATGAAACATTTTAAAATAGAAATTAGAAGAATAATTCCTTGGAGCATTCTACCTTAGTTTCCCCTTACATTCATTCGTCATACGTCCAAATAAACAGTGTCGCAGATTTATTTCATTAAAGGAAAAATTAAATTACCTCTTTGTAGGAACATAATATGTACATCCTTACTTATTCAACAATCCCTATTTCAAAATGAAGATTGTTTTGATAACTGAAAGAAACTTCGTAGTTACCGCTTCCTTAGATAATGTCTGTTTCAGGATGTGCATGGGAACATTTACACTTAGCCGTAAAATAAATGACACACAAATGAAAATAATTCATTTTGCTATGTTACTTCTATTTTAGACAAAACGACCAATATAAATGACTATGTATAAATTTAGATTTTTAAACGAATTAAATAAATTTATTAAGTTTTCGAAAAAATACTTATGCTATTGTTAAAATTTCCGTTGTTAAAAAAAGAAAAGTTACAAATTATATTTACACAACATGTATTTCCTCGATAAAAACTAAATTTTGTGTGTTCTAGAAGTTTTAACTATGAAGCATGGCACTGTATCCTGCATGTTAAGGGGACTCAGTAAAATTTATTCGACGAAAAATTACGAAAATATTAACTGTCGAATATTTTACTTAAATTATTAGTGTAGTAGTACTTTCTGATGCAGTTTCATGCAGATCCGAGTATTTTACGTACAGTTTAGAGAAATTTTATTACATCGCTGTCCCTTTAAATGCCACAATCCATTTTACTTAAAAGTGTTTTTTTTTTCATATTCTATTAAAGAAATTACACTCTAGTAAATAAGGGAGAGATTGGATGTATTTCAGCAAGAAAAGACAAGTTACTTTACAGGATTCAAATTCATTCAAATAATTAGAAGAGACACGTTGAAATGAGAAAAAAATAATAGCATAGTATCAAAGCTATAATAATAGTTAACGCAACAAAATACTAATAAAAAATAACAGAGGATATTATAAAGCTGAATATAAAAATGTTACAGAAGGTGAATCTTTAAAATATATCGTTGCATCGCAGCTGATTATAACCTGACACACACTCAAATATCCTAAAAGATCCCAAATTAGATTACTCTGATTTGAAACTTTCAGTTTCAAAGACGCACTGTTCCTAATTAGTACAATTGATGCTGCGGCCTAATCTATAGAATCTAACTTTTTTTTACATTTTCTCCGGAGGTACTTAGAAGATAAACAACAATTAAAAGATCTTATGCAATATTTAAATAATGTAGTGTTTTTGTTCACACTAGAAGCCTGTAAATGGCAGCAGCAACTTTTAAAAATATATATTTATATGCCATCTATTTAAATAATTAGCTTTTCTTGCAGTTCTGATCAATTCTCCATACGTTTTGATTTGAGTGATTTAATATTTAAAATATCATTGTGCTGAATCGATACTGTCTATTTATTACTTTATTTTAAAAATGAATAAGAATCTGTAAGGTTATTCATCCCGAATCGCTTTCGCATTACAATGTCAAATAAAGTAAAAATATTTTTTGGGTTTTTATTCATTTTAATTTTATAAAAAGTCTGAATGCCTTTTCTTTCAATTCAGACAAGTGATACGTTACCCGGTTAAGCTGTCAGACTGATAAATTCACATATTTAGAAAAATGAATTCCTTTTCATTCAGTCAGGCGCAATTTCTACAATTAAGAATAATACAATTTATCATAAATTATTTTCTTTTTAGTTTTAAATGGATCTAGAAAGTTCAGAAGACATCTTTTCTTATAATTTGAAAACACCCTGTCGCTTGACTGTCGAGAAAGCATAATTAATTGAGCTGATTAGATTTATCTCATTGTTTAGTCAGAATAGTTTATGTTCTTTTTTATTTTTGTAATTGATTATGAGAATTGATGCCTCTTTTATTTTGTAGCATTGAAATCCTTATTTGATAAGAAATACAAAATTCATTTGGAAACTTTCGATAGACATATGAGAAATGCGTGATATTTCTCTAATTGATAACGCTAGATATTTTACTTAATTACTATGACAAATTTTTAACTATAGTTATCCTTATATATGTATAATTAATATGTCGGTAAACGATGAACAACAATAGATTTGTAATTTTTCTTTAGAAAATAATTTCTTCTTTAGAAGTGTTCGATTACTTGTAATGTTCGATGTATGTTTGATAAAATGTACACTGTTAAAAATCTTGTCCTGGTTTGAACGAAATTTTGGTGTTCAATAGCTGCCACTCTAAGATGGTGAAATCTATAACCCAAAGCTGGAGCTCCTGTTGAAGCTTAGTTCCAGTAGTTAGTTCCAGTAGTTAGATCCAAATGTTGGTACGAGATTTCACCATCTTATCGTGGCAGCTACTGAGCAGCTAACTGGAGCAAAATTTTTAACAGTGCACTTTTCATCTTGAACTTAAGTGTGTACAGTGTAAAAAAAATCTGTAATCCTACAGATGTAAAGCTGCTCAAATCTGTATGGCTACTAACATTTTATCTGTACACTATACAAGTAAAAATGTAAATATACAAAACTATGTTTTGTAAAGTTACAGAAATCAGCAACTTTACAAACGAATCTACTAAAATTGCAGTAATCTTACTAAATTTTCATCAGTAACCTGGGTTTCAGTTACATGAAAAATTCTTGGAATCCCAGTTTCCTAAAAAATTCTTAGTAACCTTATAGATTTTTTTTTTCAATGGAAATCTGTATCTGTTACATGAATTTTTGCTGCTGCCGTTACATAAAATGTTCTAGAAATCCCAGTTTCCTAGAAAACGTTTAACAACTTTACCAATTTTTTTACAGTGTATATATTTACACGTTCGCTATAATATTTGTTTGTGACATTAAAGAAAATTAATAAATTGACGATTTATATTTTGAATTTCGGTTTATATTTTGAATAAATGAGCCGGGATATGAACAAGTCCAGTAAAACGTAGTTTTGACAAGCCAAGAAAACTTTTATCAAGAAAGAATATCTCTTCTTTATAATGTGCGTCACTAATCCATTTAAATCACTGAGCATATTATTACGTAGTGTTTATTCGATTTTATATAATTAGAAACAAATCAATCACAACGATTCGATTAAAATCTTCTTACCTAAATATTTACTGCTGGTGGAAATTTCATTATTTAATGAGCACTTATAAACTATTTTAAAGTTAAATTTCCCAAGGAAACAATTACAAATATTACAAGAACAATACAAGTACAATTACAAGAACAATAATTTTCCTTTAAACCCCTGTTTGTATCTCTTAGTGATATATAGATTTTTTTTTTTTTTTTTTTGTAATTTTTAGTCAGAATAAAATTTGATAAAAAATACATTTAAGGAGTTACTTGCATGGATTAGATCATATTTATCTACTGATTTTAATAACACAAAAAATTTCATTGATTGCACAAAATATTAGTATTTACTATTATGAAATTTAAATTAAGAAATAAAAAAACATACACGTGCTCTCGTTAATCTTAATTTAAACATATTTAACAGTATGTCGTCTGTCTTAGTATTGTCTCCTAACTTAATGATCTATACGCATGCCCGCGCGGAAAATTTCGCCAAGGAGATCAAGCATATTGTGGACAATACTTTCATTATCGATTGGATCTGCTGTACTGTACTCGTACCGAAAAGCATGAAATGAAACTTAAAAAATGTGTTAATACATTGGATTAATACACTTTCAAAAGTAATAACCAACAAATTAAAGTTACTTTAAATTATAAACTACCGTTTAAAGGGAAACTTTAGTTTATTACTCACATACATTATATAAAATGTTTTCCTACTTACAATATATAGAAAATTCTGTAACAACCTCGCCACATGCATGTATTAAAGCGTTCTTATTTACTTTCGTGTATTAGTGCGAACATAAATTCGTATGTATGTATTAGTATTCGCCGATATTTCTCTTTCTTTTTTTATTTGTTATACCGCGAAAAACTTGTGTCTACTGTAACTCAGTAAAATTCGAAAACAAAATAAATATATTTTTTAATTTGACGGTAGTGCATCGGGACTAAAATTTGAGAAGAAACTCGATTTACAATTATTTTATTATAAAGATGTGGTTTAACTTTTAAAGTCGAAAACTGCGCTGTTAATTTTTTTTTCTGACGACACAAAACTGACAAAAACCGAAACTCTTTGTAAATTTACACAAGTTCTCGGTTAAATGCAATCGATTGAATTTCTCAGTCTTATATCTAATTTCCTCTATCGATTACCATGCGCTTAACCAATGATATTTTTATCTTTGTCAATTTTTTAATTCAAAATACACACTTTTTAAAAGTTTTTGGAACTTTAATAGAAATATATATAAAAAAAAGAAAATTTAGTTTCAAATTTATTTTTAAAAAACTATTTTGAATGGGAATATAAATTTGAATTTATTTTGAATTTATTTTGAAAGGGTAAAATTATCTCGTCAGATTTAGTGGAGATTTTCCCCCCCACTATAAAAGACATACTTACTAGTCAATAGCAATACCTAATGTAGCTCATTCTGTAAGGTGTTCTTCCACTGCAAAGAGGAATCGGGTTCAAAACCCAGGACAGCTAAAAACAGTTTAACTAAACATCAAAAGTCAATGTTTAATGATACACAAATCAAATTTACTCGGAAAATACAAAGTCTTTGAAGCTGACTGATGGAGTGATTTATTATTTAAAAAACTAAATTAAATTACCATTAAATGGAAATTTGTATCTCGTGTATTTTTATTTATATGAATTTGCAGAGTCTATTCTCAATTTACCGAATAAATTCTCTGCTTTTTAACAAAATCTCAGTTTTTCAAATCTCACTAATTTTACACAAGATTTAATATAATCAATTACCCTTACAAACTTTGTAGTTTTACAGAATATTTTTTAACAGCGTTGTATAACGAGCAACAGTTGAAATGATTTTAATTCCTATTCAACTAATATTCATATTTTACTCTAAAACAATTAACGACCAAATGGCGCACAAGTATTTAATACAATCTCAATTTTGAAAGCGAGAAACGTTTCCAAATGTACCACTTTTAATATATTGATTTCATATCGAGTCACTTCCTATTATGTATAAAGGATGTTTTGTTTAAAGAAAAAGATTTTTGAGAGTATATAAAGAGATACGAATATTTCTTATTCAATAACCTTTTTGATGTTGAGATATTTTTTTGCGGAATATTAGATCAAAAGCATTTTATGTAACATAACAGACTTGGGTATATTACATACTCTTCATAACAAATGTTCTTTTTTGCATTTTCCTTGTATGTGAGAAATAATTCCGGTAAAAATTATGGAATCTGCAGCTTGACCAGCATATAATATTTTGTTCATACTAAACCCAATTAGTCATACCAGTTTTTAATATTTGCCTTCAATAATTTAATTTCGAAAAATTACCATGCATTCTTATGATTTCAAAGACAATGTAATAAACTCTAAAGATACTATAATGTATCTTATATATTAATGAAACGGTTTACTAATGACATATTTTTCTAACAAAATTTTAAGTTTTCTGTTCTAAAATATTCCAGATTTAAATTAGTAACATTGTCTAAATGATTATGTCTTCCTTATGTAATCATTACTGATATATCCTTCCTTATGTAGCATAATTACTTTAAAATCTAAAGCGGAAAATAATATGTTTATACAAATTAGGGTATTTAAATATACAGACAGGTTGAGGAAAAATGTTTGGATGACTTGTTTATGGGTATCAAATTTTAGCATTGAATTTTTTCTTTTTGAATTTGAGTAGGTTTTTTAAAGTTTTAATTTAATTTTATCCATTTGTAACAAAGAAATGCATGACACTTTTTATAACTGCTAGAAATGATAGCGGAACAATTTGAGTACTGTTCATGCAAAAGACGTAAGGCTGGAAATATGTTATGAAAGTCTATAAAGAATTGAAACTGCCTAAACAGGTTGGTTGCAAGTCAAGGAAAAATAACGTTAAAAAATATGTTAACTATCAGTACTTTGTTGAAGATAAATTCGTTATTTTTAATCCCTTTATATTTTTCTAAGTGTTTTTATAAGAAAATACTTATATTTTTCTCTTTTTTACACTGAGCTTTTCCTTGACCACTCGAACAACTGTCTCAGACATTCTACACTACAGCGTTACAAAAACTCTAAAAAACCTTTTGAAATCAGGTAGAGGAATATCACGCTCAGCACATTAGAAGAACAACACAAAATAACCTCATAACCTCAAAATATGAAAAAAATGCACAAAATGTGACTGGATCAAAAAATTAATAAAAAATTAATTCCAAGCATTATTAAAAGGAAACCAGGATTATAACGGATTCAATTTGAAGCAACTCATGTGTTGACCAATGAGATAAAACAGGAGAGATTGAAGAAACGCAGATCTTTGTTGAAACACCGCAGTGGTGGCATGCATCTATTGTTTCTTTGACGGATAAAGTGCCATTTTCAGGGGAAAAAAATTCAACTAGGAAAATGACTGAATTTTGTCACAGAATATTATTACTGCAATTTCACAGCGAAAATTTTCCAGATATCGGCTCATCCAAAATCTTTGATGGTGTGGGGATGTTTCAGAGAAAATGACATAACTGCATTTGTTTTTGTGAAATCTGGTGTCTAAACTACTTTAGAATGCTCTCAGGACGATATTTTGCTGAAAGGTCTCAAGGGTTTTGCTAAAAAACACTTTTGGGGGCAAAATTGGATATTTTAGCAAGGCACTGCAAACAGCCTATCCTGCGTACAAAATACTGGAATGGCGGAGGGCAAAAATATTGACTTTATATCTTTTTATGAATGGCTTGCTAAGTAGTACGTCATTAGCTCTATGGATTTTTTGAGAATTTGAAAGTCGAAGGCTTTGGCTACTTCTTATCAAAGTTTGGATGGTCTGAAAGCTAAATAGATAAAGGAAAGAGCAATCTTCCAGATGCGATATACTGTGCCGTAGTCAAATCAATGCAACACTAGAAAAAGTCATGCATCATCATACAAAAGAAAGATATTTTGAGATCTAATCGGATTTTACACTTTTTAATTTTACTTACTTATGATGGTAAATTTAATATATTTGCCGATAAATTATTCACAATTATGGTTTTCTAAAATAATAAGGCATTTTATGTCCATACAAAATATTTCCACACCTTGTACCAATTAATTTGATTATTACGTTTACTTTTTTTTAGTTTAATTGATACATGATTGTTTAAATGCAAATTTCTGACTATTAGAAACATCTTTTACACTAGTACCTATTATTTGATTTTACTTGATTTAATTGTAACAAGCAACACTAATACACATATCTAGAAACTTCTACTTACCATTGTATGAGAAAATATGTTACTAAATCATTCAAACACGCTGCATTAAGACAAATGTCCGATACATCAACATTAGGGTGGAGCGAAAAAAAAATTTCTTTTGAAAATCAAAAACGGGTAGGTGCCAAAAGTTGCCTTTATACTAGTACATCAACTGCGTGAAATTTTACCGCTAAAAAAAATTGCTTGAGTCTGCGCTTTTGCTCCAAAAATCGAAATTTTGGGTAAAATTTGTCATTTTTTGACATTTTTTCTAAAAAATTAAAAAATTCCTACAGAGCTGGTTAGTATTTAAAAGTGTTGCTTAGACCATTATATTTATCTGTTTAACATATTTAAACTATAAAACGATATGTTTATTCCCTATAGCTGGAGCAAAACAGGCAACTTTTATACTAGTAAACAAAACTTTTCTATTGGGTCATACAACGAATTGCTGTTTTTAATACAGCTCTTGTTTTCAAAACTACCTTGGACATGCGTCGTGGAGGTGGCTATATTTCCTATACCAGCCGGCCCAATTATGCGATCATCTTAGTGCAATGTTTTATTTATACATTGATTTGTGATTTTCTTTATAAAAATTTGGCATGTTTTCGATGCTTCCACCTTGTTCATCTGTTCTTTGCATCCACATGATGCTGTAACTATCTTCAGGTATATTTTTACAGTTTATACAAAAAAATGACAAGCAGAGTAATGCACGGGAATCTATTAAAGGGATCTGTTCGGCCATCTATTATATTTTTCAAAATTACATTCAGTTGATGAATAGATTGGAAGTTCTCTTACCACAACATTTTTTCAGTCAATTGTATTTTTTTTTACGTAATGATTTGCTTCAAAGATGATTTCAGATATTTCAACTGTAAGTATGCCATCATTTATTCTACTTTTGCATTTTTTATACGTTGAGAAGCGAGCTGTTTAATGTGATGGTGATCGTCAACGAGAATTGCAATGAAAATTTGTTCTCCATGTGTAAAGCAACCGCTGTTGTAAATAACTTTTTTTTGCTTTAGTTTTATGCCGTTTTCTAAGTGTTTTCGTATCCAGGTAATTTCCTATTAACTTTTAGATCCCCTTTTTATGAATGGACAACATTTAATGGTGAAATGTCCTGGGCATAAACATATAATGCATAGTACTTTATGAGGGAATGTACGGATTCTAATCGACTATACGTGTTCATTTAAAATTAGGAGAATTTTATTTGTCACTGTGAACCATTTTGCATGGGGTAAGCTTAGAATTGTGTGCAATATTGAATCATTCGCTACTTCAACTCCAGTGAATTTTCTCTGCGCCAATTGTTAGAAAAGTCGATATAAAACGTTCAAAGCTACATGGATTCACTGGATCAATAAGGAAAATCTTTGTCTACGTACTATTCACTTCCTATTGCAATTTTTTTAAATATAAAATAGAGAATAATTTTGAAAAATTATTTTCTCAAATTGAGAAAAAGATACTCAGAACAGACTAGAAATTTCTGTCAGAGATTTCAAAGCTAATTCAAAAAGAAAGCTATTTCTCAGAAAGAATGTGGAATAGGAGTTTAGAAAACATCTCACACAAAAGACAGCTCTATAAAGTTAATAAAATTTTCCGTTTTATATAAGCACAGATTGGCAATCAGCGTCTATATGTTCACTCACAAAATGTATAATCCAAGTTTATACCGCGGGATGTTTTATACCAAATGTATTACACACCTAAAAAATAGATCTAAAATCTTATTAGAAATTACTAGACTATGGAACAATAGAGGAAACGACATAAAGCATACTAAAACTTCTTTAGAAATATTGTTGTTTTACACGCAAATTTTGTTTGCAATCCTCTGTGACGATCGTCATAATATTAAGCAGCCAGCTTCTCAAAATATATTCAATGTAAGTACAATAAATGATGACATACTAAAAATTGAATTCATACAATCAATTTTTAGGAAAATCATTATATATAAAATGTAATTGATTGAAAAAATGCTGTGGTAACAGAATTTCCAATCATAGTGTATTAATTGCATGAAAATTTAATGAAGATAATAGACTGCTGAATAGGTTCAATTAAGAACATACCCAATACATTAGTCAGCTTCTCTTCTGTTATACATGGTATAAAAATATACGTGCAGCAGGTCACACCAGCAATCCAAATCATTCGAAGTCAGTGAATACAAAGAAGAGATAAATTACTTTGATATATATACTCGTCTTCGGGAAAAAAGTAACAATTCAATACATAAATAAAACACTAGGACTAGATGATTGGGTGGATGAGACAGGTGGGATAATGCAACCACCTCTTTGAGTTATATACACAGTAGTTTTGAAAGCAGCTAGGTAAGAAATGCATTCAAAAGAACATTTCGTTGTATGCTCCAATAGAGAGGTTAACGCTGATTTTTCACAAAAAGTTGTCAGATTTGCTCCAATTATACAGACTACAGATATTGTTTTATAGTTTAAATATGTTAAGCAGATAAATATAAAGGTCTAAGAAACACTTTTAATTACTAACCAGCTCTGTAGGATTTTTTTAATTTTTTTGAAAATATGTCAAAAAATGACAAATTTTACTCAAAATTTCGATTTTTGGAGCAAAAGCGCAGACTCAAGCCATTTTTTTTTTCTGCGGTAAAATTTCACGCAGTTAATGTACTAGTATAAAGGCAACTTTTGGCACCTACCCGTTTTTGATTTTCAAAAAAAAAAAAAAAAATTTTCGCTCCACCCTAATCAACATCTATCAAATCGAATAATACCTGTCATAATCATTTGAAGTCATCTCTCTCAAATTTCTCGATACTTGCTTATAAACATTCATAATAACGATTTGCTATGTTGTGTTACACTCTTATATTATCTAAATGTTGCATTTGCATAAATTTAGAAAAAATGAAAATGCTAATTATCTCTGTAATAAATACTAATCAGATGCATGTAACTGTACCACTAGTGTATCACTAATAAAAAAATATTTAGATATTATCAGAAAATATTTAATCTATTGTTTTAACTATAATAAATGTAGAAATAATTCACTTTTAAAAATTTATACAAGCATATTTATTGAAACTTACTGTGTTCTGCAATAATTGATGCAATAAAAAAAATATATATATAAACACACAGTATTAATGATAACCGAGAAAATCTGAAATTCGAAATGTTAATTTCACTGCATGTTAATTAAGAAAATGATGAGCATTAATGGAAATATTGAAGCTGTAAATTACCATATTCTGCTTAGCATTATTGTTTGATATATTTTACATGTTTAATTTTTTAATGTGATGAGTTATTTTCATTCAGATTTGATAAATGATTTTTTTTGTTATTTTAATAATATTACATAGTTTAAATAAGGCGATAGTGTTTTCAATATATGCCGTATTTTATTATTGAATAAAAAAAGAACATTGATTTTCTGTCGTCCATTTTTTTTATAACAGATTTTTTTTTCGCAATTCTTTTTTTATTTCAAATACATACATTTGCATATTTTGCACAATTTCTTAATTTTTTAAAACATTTTGTTGAAGCATGAATAACGCATTTATATCGGCATTAAAAAAATTAATATATTGTTATTTTCAAAAATACATCATCGAATGAGATATGATAATTATATTCATTTGGATTTCCTTTGCATTGCTGATATTTAATTACCACATTATTTTTTTTTAATATTTCTTTCGAATAATCAAACATGCATTTACTGATGTGATACTGTTCACTTAATTAGCAAATCTCTTATTCTTTTGATTTCATTAGTCACAATTATAAGTCACACTGCAAATTGCTTAAAGTTTCTAATTAATATTTTATTTACATTAATATTTTGTTTTTTAGCATTACATTCGCACTAATAAAATAAAATATTTGTAGTAATCAAGAGTGAATTTTCATTTATCATTGAATTTCCAATTGCAGTTAAAGTCAACTCAATAAATTTCGTTTATTTATTTCAAACCAAAAAAGATTACATTACATATTAATAAGTGAGTTGTTTCGAGATTTAACATATTTAAGGGGATACCGATTGAAGAATAAGAACAGGCGAAAATAAAATATTTACTGGGGTTAAAAAATAGTAAAAAAATTTAAAATTTGTTGGGATATTTTTAAAGGTAGTTTGAAGTTTGTGTAGTGTGATTATATTATATTTATAGACAGTACAGTATGAATGTAAAATATTTAAACTATACATAATATGTATTACCATATTAAAGTAATAGTAACAAATCTAATGTTTCACATTAGAAGTAACAGATCTAATGTAAAATTGAAAGCTCCTTTCCTCAACTCCCAAGAAATCCTCGTTTTTTAAAGGATTTTCGAAAATTTTTATAGCTAATTTGAAATTTAAATTTTAGTTTTTTAGAAACTAATTTAGAAAGTATTTTTTTTAAATAAATATTTTTAATTAATTTTAGTTTTAAAACGTTTTTTGTTCCTGTTGCATTTTAAATTTTAGATTAATATATATATATATATATTCTGTGGGAATATTTACGTAAGAGAGTTAACTGTGATGTCAAATTTCCAATTTCTATTTCGTTTATAAATATATCGTAATTCAGAAAGATATTAATTTGTTTTGTTTTGTCGAATACACAGAAACTCTCCACAATGAGAATATAAATCATAACAAATTGAAAATGGCTCTTCAAACGTGGCAAATGTGATGCGTTCGTACTTTACTTATTTTTATAAATATTCATAGCTTGATTCATCAGCTTAAAATCTTATGCAAGAATGCATTAATGCAAAATTTGATACCATTATATACATTCATGGGAAAGTACTAGGACTTCATCTTAGATAGGACGTTGTCAACATGGCAAATCTATAACAAAATCACAAGTATCACAGGAATATCAATTTTAGAACATTGCTTGCCCATTCACCCTTTTATATTTAGAATTTTAAAAATACTGTTTAACTCTAGCATTCACATATTAAGTGTGAAATGCATGTCAAATTTAAATTTCGTGGTGTACCTTTAAGCTCTTTTAACGTATCTTCAAGTCCCCAAAAAATCCATATAAATAGTATGCGGAAATGTTTCTAAAATGTTTTCTGCTAATTTCAAAATGAGATTTTTTTTTATTTTCATAAAACTATTCACACCGATAAAATATAACTTGAAACTTACTACAAAAATGATTTTTAAATATCTAGCCGCAATATTATGTGTGGAACCTCAATTTTTGTACTTTTTTTCTACTGTAATATTTTATTATTTTTCAAAATCTTTTTGTGCGAACATTTAAGTCTTAAACGCAACAGTCATGATAAATTTCAGGTTTCTGTCCCTTACCGTTTCTAAAATATTGATATTTGAGTATTTTTAGAAATTTTTTCTCTCATTTTAGTGTTTTAAATTTCGAGTGGTGTGGTAAACGCCATCAGCATGCAATTATATTTTATAAGATACCATTTCAAAATCTTTTAGGTTTCTCGCTATAGTATTTCCAAAATTTACAAATAAAATTATTCAATTTATGTTATGAAAAGTTAATGTTTTTACAATATGATCTAAGGAAACTTTCGGGTTTTAAAACGATAGAAAAAAAATGTACACTGAAATCGAGTGTATATATTTTGAAGTAACTCTAAATAATTTAAAGACTTCTGAAATAGGTAAACAATTGTGAAACATAATTTGTTTGTTTATGTAATCATTGCTAAAAAAGTAAACGTTCATCTTCTATATGTATATTATTAAATTAGACATAAATCTTTCGGTGCTTATTGCAAAACAACAAAACTAAGCATTTAAATAACAGCAATTGACACTTAATTATCAATTTCATCAATCCAGCTTATAATAAAATAAAAATAAATGATGTATTTACTAGTGAAATTTGTTCTAAAATGATTTTTGTTGTTTGTTAATGAAATTCTTCTTCATAGTATTAATAAAATAAATACTTTCAAATACTTTATAAGCTTTTGCCGTAAAATTTTCAGCATAATATATTTTCACATAAATTTAAACGCACTGATAAATACACATGTAACAAAAATAACCATCAATAATTAGAATATATTTATTCCTTTCATGCTACATCGTCTTTGGTAATTAAGAAATTTTTTATAATAATTATCCAATAGTAATAATTCATCATAATAAATCTCCAATGAGCTTTGACACTAAGTATCGTTTTCTAAAACATCCAGACTATACTTAAACAATTCACAAATGATTTAGATTTCTTTACATACAAAGTTGTTATAAACTACAACAAACCTACTCAATGCTTTTTAGAAAGGTAGCATTGTGTTATTTCTCGTTTGGAGTTACAATTACTCGAATATTGAACTATATACAATAATGAATATATATCTATATACTATATGAATATTACTCGAATTGTTAGGAATTTAGTAATATTTTTCTCCCTGAAACCACATGCTCAAAATATTCAAAGCAGCTTCATCATTCCATATGTTGATAAAGCAGCTAATAATATGATGTAATTTGTAAATATTACTATCACCAATTTCTAACTCGTGCAGTTACATCTAATGTTATATTATATTCTGTAATATTATAGTCTGAGCTATCATAAATTATTAGGTATAAAAATATCAAGTTAAATTATCCTTATATTATGTTTTTGAAAGTAAACATAAAACAGTGTTTAAAGCATCAAAAGACTTTATTTATTATTCAAAACCAGTTTCGGTAGTTACAGTATACTGCCATCCGTGCAAATTATGATTGCTCAGGAAGGAAATTGTCGAAATATATGTTGAGGAAGTGCATGTCATGGCAAAGTTCAATACCCAATGGAATAACTGGAAATCCTAAGAGAAACAACCAAAGTAAAAGAATCAGATTCAAAGATAATGTTGATCAGCCTCGAAATACATTCGGGAAATCTCAAAAAATGCACCATACAATCGGATTAAATGACCAACATTGATGGGCAATAAAATTTCTGAAAATTTCGGAGAACAACAAATAGGATTTAGTGAGTTTAATGTGATATCATACAAGTTAGATTTATGAACAAAAGGGATATTTTTAATAATCCGACAATGGAAGAATAAAACAAAATCACATTTCACAATATTTTGTTAAAGATTTTCATGAATATGGATTGCTTCTAGAAATTCATGTTCATGAAGGAAAGTGGGTTTTAAGATAACTTTACGGATCTAAAATTAAAAATGTTCTTCCTCTTTAACCCGCTATCTATCGATAGTACTTATAAGTATCATTAAAATTACCCAATAAAATAGAAATTTAACAAAATTCTTTTTCATGAAATTCTTTTAGAACGTCAATCAGTTGTAATAATGTTTAGAATGAATTAGAGATGCATTGCTCTATCTTCTTCAAAAAGCATTACTTGTTACAGAAAAAAAAAAAATTTTAAAAGGATGATTTCTTTTGCCTTTGAATCTTTTGAACTTTCTTGGCGCTGAGGGTGGGGAAGGGGATTTTTCAATTCAGAAATATTTCTATATTTATATTGTAAGAATATCATATTTGTATATTTCTTATTTCTACAAAATAAGGTACCCTGGGGTAATAACGCAACGTTAGGGTTCTACCAATTTTCATTGCTCAGTTTTAGTTTGTATTTTTCAAACAAATATATGATTTGATACAGCAACACATTGACTATGTATATAAAAAAAATAATTTAACAGATATGTATTCATAAAATGTATGGCGTAATTTTTTGGCCAATGCTATTTGGCGTTATTACCCACCTATATGGTTAATAACGCCATGCAAACAAAACTTTGAAATAAGATGGAATAATTGCATATAGATTGCCCAATTCTAAAAATACAAACTCTACAAACTTAGAAATTGACAAATTGCATTCTAAGCTATTGAAAATGTTTAATTTTTTGTGAAAGTGTAAGAAAAATAAAGGCGTGGTGTGGGGGGGGGGGGTGCAGAGATGAGGCAAAAGAATATCAGACCGTGATCTTCTTTTTGCTTAAAAAGGACCGCTTAAATATAATTATTAGAAAAATTGCAGAGTTTAAACTGTGTTTATTTGAATCAGTATTTAGGATGTAACTCGGCTACTGTAGGGAATCAACCGGGGTATTAATGCCAAGGATTTTCGTTATTTCCCCGTTAATGTTATTGCGCTGTACATTTTAAATTACAAATTATCTCGAGAAGATATCCAAAATCTTCAACAACATTTTGAAAGTCCATGAAATGTACTACAAATTTATGTAATAAACAAAGTATTTCCGGATAAAAAAAATAGTCTTTACATCACAAAACGTATCTCGCAAATTTTAGATCAAGCGTTAATTTTAGTTGCTTTTAAAAACAATAAGACTTAAAAATGAAACAAATTAACTTGAAGCTGTTTTTTGCGATTTATATGACTCAAAACCCTTCTGCGCAGAGCACATGGATGTCATTTAACAGATTATTTCATAATTATGCATAATATTAGCACTTGGCGTTACTACCCCGCCTGGCGTTATTACACCAGACCACCTTAATAAGAAAACAATTTAAAATAGAAGATTTGGGTGATGTTATAAATATTGCACAAAATCCCTGTAAATTCAAATTTAATTAATCCTTTAATCCTTCTACAATCCTTCAAAAAAAATTTTTAATGGTTATGCAAGTCTTTTAATTTAAATTAAACAATTTACGTAAAAGGTTTTAGAATGTAAAATTTTGATCAATTCATAATTCTGTTGATAAAGAGTTAATTAAAACATTAAACTGAGTTTAATTTGTCAACTATAAGAAAAGCCACATTAGCAATTTATGCAATAGATACCCCGAGAGTTGGATATCTTAGTAATATCTTTCAGTTTAGAGAGAGTAAGTTTATTAGCAGCCGTGAAAATTATTCGAAGTCAGATTAGCTAAGGATTTTGGAAATCACAGAAATAAAGTGTTTTTGGTGCTATAAACTTCGATTTTTACTTATTTACATTGTACTGCGCCAAATTGTTTTCTCACAGAGATTTATGTTTTAGATATTTTTGCAAAAGATTATCTGTGCATTAAGCTATCACATTATACTTTGGATTACATTAAGTAATGAATAGTGGAACATTATTGAGTAAACATTTTGATTTTTTAAGCAATTTTTATTATTTTAAAATTCTTAATTTGCGAGTATTGTGAAGAATGTTTGTAAAATTATCAAAAATAATTTTTTTACATTAAAATCTCTTTAAATTATTAGGAATAACTTGTAAGATATGAGATTTTTTTATGAAAACCTTAATTTCTTAATTTCGCGTCCTATCTTCATAAAAATGAACACAGTTTATTACAAAAAGGTACGTTATTATAACTACATTTTGACCGTTTTTTACATTTGTTTTGACAGGGTTTTCCAAAAGATATTTTCAATTTTTTGACGGTCTCTTAGGATGTTTTGGCAAAAAATTCTTCGCGGAAATACACGACTTGTATTATTCTCTTTTAAAGATATTTAGGATAATTCCACATGTATTGTTTAGATATACAAAACGTATAAAATCACAAGTTTCCTGTCAAATTTTGTCATATAGTGTATATATGATATGACATAAATCTAAATAATATTTCGAATACTTTTTATTCTACTTATTTGATATTTTTTCAATTTCTGGGATTATTGACAAATACTTCTATTAGCATTCTGGACATGTTCAAATAAACACTTTCTCGGAATTGCACTTTAACTATTCCTTTAGAAAGGAAATAAACTGCAGAATATATTATATTTATTATATTCCCATTGCAATATTCTAATTTATCATGAAGAGTGTTTAATGTATTGAAACAAGTTTCGTAATTACAGTTTATATACGAGTTTTTATAGTTTTATTAGAATTTATATACGTAATTATACGAGTACATTCGCTGATTATTTTACAGACCTAAAAAAGCTAATGCTACTTAAAAAAAAAAAATCCTTGTTTATTAAGTGAAAGCATTTGTAACTCCGTACTCAGAAATACATTTATTTAGAAAATAGGTATTATATGTTCAGAGATATTGTTTAAATGTAATGCAAAAATATGTACCACCCTTTTACCTCTGAATCTTCTGAAACTTAAATTAGGAAAAATTATTGGTAGTAAACGTTCATTTACATCTTGCAGGAAAACTACAGTCATTATCCAAAATCACATAGTTTTTAAAAAATAATAATTTTTCCGTTACACACAAATTTTGATTTGCGGATATTCAGTAATGGAGTTTCCGAGCGCTAGAGGTACCAATCGTTGCAGAAGTGTAAAAGTAAAGTTGATAACGATTTTCGAAATGAAATGTCTGTAATTAACTTACACTGTAAAAAAATGAGTATTATTACATTTAATTTTAATTTGTAAAATAGCGCATGAAGTTTAAATTTATACTTCTTCTGGTGGTTTCTTCATTTAACACACTTTTAAGTGATTTAATATAATAAAAATTGTGTAATTCAACACCCTTAAAGAAGTTATGGAAACTTTACACCAAATTAAAGGCGAAAATTGTAAACAATATATCAAGGCGCTATTTCCGTAAAAATGATCTGTGATTTCCGTTATGTTATCAATAATGATTATTGAATCTGTTAACTTACTTCCTGTTGCAATGTTACCCAATTCTGTAGGTGTTTATTTTAATTTCTTGATTTATCCAAATGTATTTCAGCAAGAATGGTGCTAAATTTCGGGTTGGAAATTTTATAATAACTGAAAAAACGCTTTTAATTATCTTTTAATAGATTTATTTTGTGCCGTTTCACTCTTGTATTTGAAACAACTGCAGAAATGTGTAACATTTTGAAATTGTAAGACCCCCCCCCCCTCTTTTATCCCCGTCAGGAGAGGGGGAATTTCTAAAATCGCTGAAATATATGTTTAAACATTTCTTTAATAGATTAATTTTCTAGAATTTCACGCTGATACATTAAACGACTGATTAGATATAAGAAGATGTCATCGAATTTTGGACACCCCAATTGCCCCTCTTAGATGGAGGGGGGATTTTGATAAAACCCGTCTTAGTGCACGCTTACATCAAAACAAGTATATTTCTCCCATTTTCATGTTTCCCCGTTCAGTAGTTTCGGATTTGCGTTGATTAACAGTCAGTCAGGACAAACTATTTTATATATGTATAGAGAGATAGATTGTCAAATAAGTAGTTAATACATGTCTTTGTTATAAATGTAACTCATGAAAAAGAGGAAAAAATTGATACCAGAGAGGATAACAATAATGCTATTATAACCACGATCCACAGAAAATCTGGTTTAAATTGGTTAAATTATAATGATAGGGCTCTTATTTCTAACGTATTCGCTCTAACCTGCCATTATTTGTAACAATATTTTTATACATTTTGTCTGCCGGAAAAAATGAAAGAAATTCAAACTCCATAAAAGATTCTGCATATTTACTGCTTAGTATATAATTTTTGGTACGTTGTTATAGATATATAGCACAGTTTCCGAGTAAGTATGCTATAGAAATTTAGAGTGCGAGAACGGACCGAATGTGTTTTCAACCAAATCAGGTAAGCAGAGCATGTGGTTAAATAAATAAAGTCCTCCATAAAGTCTTTTACGACTAGTCAAAAATCATATGGCCCTAATATTCATTCTAATAACTACCACGTGTAAACTATTTGAACTTCGATCTCAAAAATATTGGTTATAAAAACCTATTTTATAACAAGTAGGGGAGAGTGGGGATACTTGAGCATAGGGGATACTTGAGCCACCCCTATTATCTCTACAGTTGGTTAATTTTTCTTTCTAAAACTGCCAATATGGTAACATATTTATAGTTCTGAACATGTAAAAAAGAAATCACACATCTTGGTACCATTTTGAAAGTATAGTGATTAATAGTTGTCTTTTCCCTATCTGAAGTAAATATTTGGGTGCATGTTTTTTTTTGTTTTTATGTAATTAAAGTTTTGTTTAAAGTTGCAACTGTATACATAAATTTAATAAGCATAATTTCAATTGTATTTTGAATCTAAAATAGTTCTAATAGCTGCATGCTTTATTTAGTAAAACTCTAGGAAACAAAAATAGTGGTAGTGGGGATACTTGAGCCAGTAAGAGTGGGGATGCTTGAGCCATGTCTCAACTACCCCTACTAGAAATTAAACATGGGTGAAACAAACAAAAAATAAAATTCCATCCTTATATTCACTAATAGATTTTTTTCTGGATAAAAGGGAGAATAACTTTTAATTTTATTTATTTTTTTCCCTTAAAAAATAACGACCTAAAAATGTTTCAAAATGTATATTTTTTAAATGAAAATATGCATTTTATTTTTCATTTTGACTAACAAAATAGCCTGTCTAGATAAATGTAAACATAGTTTTGAATTTAACTTTTATTAAATTAAAATAACTTTTTAAAACTGTTTTACAGGCTATAATCTCTAATACTTTAATCAGTTAAGTCCAACATATTAAAATATTTATTTTTTAATATAACATATTAAGATTAATATTTTATATTGAAATCGTAACCTCTGTTGCTGTAACCTTTTTTTTATTTAACTAAGAAAATTGAAGAAAAATTGGTAAAAAAAGCGCACAAAAAACAAGAAAAGCAACAAAAATCCCAGTTCAAACTTACCTGCATGGAGCCAAAGAGGAAGACAAAATCTTTTCCTGTGAAATCAAAAAAGTGTTTGAAATATTAGAATGATACATCTGGCTTAAATTCCGACAGCTACTAAATTAAAAGCATGAGTTCGACAATATCATCAAAGGAAAATTCTGTCAATGATGGTGATGATGTAAAAAGAAAACCTTCTATTGATGGTTGTTTACTAATAAAATATGCCAGAAAGAAAACTGTAAAAATATTTGTTGGATAAGTGCTTAATATTTTGAAAATGAAATTTGCCCGATGAATTGCAGATTCCAAATTTAAATGGCTCTGAACTGAGGAGGCTTCTACCGTCGTTATAAGTCAAGTTGAAATTATCCTTCGACAGCCAGTTCTAACGACAAAAAATGATCTTATTACTAGCTTTGTTTTCTCAATTGGTTTTGAAGGACTTTATGTTTCATAATTTATCATTCTGTAAAATGTTTGTGCAAAAATAAAGCGAAAAAATTACTTTTGTAGGTATTTTTCCGTCGTGGCTCAAGTATCCCTTCACCATGGCCACGATGTAAAACAAAAAATAAACACTTATTATACATAGAAAAATAGTTCAAAATTAATTGAAAGTGGTTTTCAGTTGAAGAAAAAATATCAAATTTTCATTTTCAATATTTTATTTTATTCTAAGAAATTATAAAAAAAATTTAAAAAATTAAAATTCAGGTTCGCACTGTTCCTAAAATTTTCATACTTTCTTACCACAATTTTAAAACGGTAATATTTATTGTGTAATTCTATTGTAGATGTTAAATTAACCTTCCATGAAGATTTTTGATTTAAAATTCTGGTAACAGAATGTCAAAATTTTACGAATTATTAGTTGGGGAATTATTTGTGCGAACCCTTCAAGTAATAAAACAGTAAAACATTGCGGGTAAATAAAATTATTCATTTTTCACAAGCTCTCTGATATTGCATATAAGATAATATGAAGAATTTTAGTCATTCTTATAAATTCTAGATAAAAATTAAATTAATTTATTTCAACATTTAATTTTAAAAAGTAGCCATAATATAATAAGAAAAAGAAAAAGAAAAAACGATTTTTTAGTACGATTGAAAAAGATGAATGAAACATTAGAAGAAGAATCGTGACATAATACACCAAATTTTTGAACTTGGTTTTGTTAAATCCTTTATTCCTTTCCTCTTTATTCATCATATTAAACATTTTTTTTGATTGTCTGATGCAAGACAAAATTCTTCTTTAATAAAAAGAAATGTTTCGATTAGATGCACAACAAAACACACTAAGTAAGTTTTATTATAGCCAGCTTGTATGCAAATAATAAAATAATTGGTATTCTCCAAAACTTTTCATGATATTTTCGTTTTGGATTTTGACCGATTACTCTTTGCCATATTGAAAAATGACTGACCCAAATCCAGAATCAAGAAAAAGATCTAAGCTTTTTTGGCTAAATTACAGCGAGTTTTCTCTGCCGCTTACGTGAATATGTAATGATAGTTAATGCCGCACTGTAGAAGTGGGCTTTTCCAAGAAGCCAATTTATCTTTGATAACAAAGAATCAGTGAATGATTTTCCCGCGCCACCGCGTTACTGACTATTGGACATCACCCCACATCACGCGCTGGCCCGTGAGTGGCCCCTTAACGTTGGCACCTTATCACGCGCTGGCGCGTCTGTGGCAGCGAAAGTGTTAAAACTATAAACAACTAAAATTTTATAATCTGCAATAAATCTTATAAAATCTAATTATACATTTATTTTTTACTTTATACTTTTACTTCTATATATTTCAAGAAACTTTCATTAACAGTATTTTTATTGAAAGAGTTAATTTAAAAAAGAAAGTTATATATTTCAACTGTATATTGGATATTTTTTTATATTTAAATATCTTTGAAGATATATGCCTAAAGAAAGTATCACATAGCTATTACATTTTCTTGTATCGTAGACTTGGATAAGTATTTTTTTTAATAAACAATATTTTGTATTTCTAAACATACACCAACTGAATATAAACGTAATATATAAACTATCAATTTTATAAATGCACTTGTTGAACAAAATGAACAAAACATGAACAAAATTCAATGTAATCAAATAAAAATACATTTTACTTCTTTATTCTATACAAAATAACGAAAACTAGATAGATATTTTCAAATAACTATTGATTTCGTAAAATTTTCTGAAACTTTTATCAAATTTAAAGCATTTCCAAATGTATGTTTTAAATATCTCGAACTACAAAAATTTAATTTATTCTGTAGCTTAAACTAAGAGAGTAAAAGTGTCTAAATAAATATTGGAAATTTTATAAAATTCCTACAATAAACTTAAGAATTCCAAATATGATCGAAATAAAACTTTTTTCTTTTAAAAAATAAAGATTTTTCCGTTAAACATTGTACATCAAATAAAGATTTAAATTTTACATTATAAAGACGTTTTCTTAAAACCAATGTGTCACAATAAATTCGTCAAAAAATGCTTAGTCAAACTATAGAGATATTTTTCGAATTGATATATTATTTATTATTTTAACAAACATTAACAATAAAAAATTACAAATAGAGCGTTATGGTCTTTGCATGATTCAGTGCTTAAATATTTTTATTTTAATGAAATCGTAGAAATATACTGATATTTCAGATATAATTAATGCAGCTAAAGTCACTTTATATTCTTATTTAATAAGAAATTGTACATGTACATGATTACACTGAAAAAAAAAGCTAGTTGCCGGTATTAAAATCTATTGACTTTTCGACAACTCTCAACTTGTAAATAGTACAAAAGAAATATTCTGTTAAACATATTTATTCTTTAAATTATAAAAAGGGTCATCAGCCTCCTTTTTTTTTCTTGGAGTTTCTTTACTATAGGTTTATTATGTAGAGCTGATTTAAATGACAGACCAATATTAATAAAAGAAAGTGGCTGCTGAGTCGATTGTGCTGGCTAGAACTGGTTCCAAACAGCTCAGTTAGAAGATTATTGGCAATTAACGCCGCGGTTTGGAGTTCAAGTTCCGGGCATTTTTCTATATTGCTATTTTTAAATAAGCCAAATATGCTCGATTAGAGTACCGAACTAGATATATTTTCACTTATTTGGAAAATTCACTATCTGTAATTTATTTTTTTCTCATCACTGTAGGCTTCAGAAATTAGAAGTTAGTTTTTTATCATGGAAGGTAACAACAGGTAACATAGTAACAGCAACTAACATAAGATCTTCTCCAGAAATTCTTGAAATCATATCAAAGCGTGTACCTATCTAAAACATTAAATTTTGCAAAAAATATACACGAAAAAAATTGAAATGCATGATTGAATGAGAATGTATAATAATGGTTAATAAGATCATTGGCAATTAACGCCAACCGTCCGGAGCTCGAATCCCGGACTTTTTTACTTATTAGGATAATTTACTATCCTTAAATAAGACAAAAATAGTGGATTAGAGTCCCGACCTGGATATATTTTTGCTTATTTGGAAAATTTACTATCCGTAAATTATTTTTTTTCTGATCATTGTAGGCGTCAGAAGTTAGTTTTTCAACATTGAAAGGGGTAAAAAATAAACACACATCACCTTAAAATAGCCTTGAAATAATATTAAATTGTGTACCTATATAAAATATTCGATTTAGCAAAAAATAGAAACGAAAATTTATTTTGGATGCTTAAGTGAATGTGTAGTAAAAAGGTATTCTTTGTTTGCCGCGTATAAGAACAAATCCGTATCTAAGCCGAGTGTAGGACTTACATATAAGACTATATTAAACAAAGGGGATAAATAATTGATCGAATAGCAGAAACCTAAAACTTTTCTTAAAATGTATAATATGAACTTTAAAATGTTCAGGCTTACTTAAAAGGCGATTAAATAATACACTATAGATGTTAAAATTAATTTTATTTAAAAAACATCTTAGTAATTTCAAACCTTTAAACAGGTTCTTCCTCAGAAAATATTTTCTTTTATGAATACAAATATAAGATTTCGTTTTGAAAAATGAACGAGACTCGTGGCTTGAAGATTGAGTTAGTGATATTTTCGGTAAACGGTAAAAAGAAATATTTGATTGTTGTACCATGAAATTTTAATACGTCATTTTTATATGTTGTCAGGATTTTATTTTTAAGATGTTAAACCATAAACTGGGTGTATTATAAGACAGGGCATCATTGCACACTTTATTGCTTTTGCATAGGATTTCTATGAATTATCTTATAATGGATACTTAATAATTTGATGTTGGGAATATCATTTTCGTATGATCAAAATCTATTGTGATATTCTGTTTGAGATATAATCGTGAGAGAGCAGTAGATTGGCGACAAAATTTTATATCTGCTTTATGTTCTTTTATTCTTTTTTTTCGAGTTTTCTATTTGTTTTCCTGATGTATTCAATTAATTTATTGCAATCAGTTTTAAAGGGATGATATATACACCAGCTCATCCAACTTCCGGTACATGATCGATTTTTGTACAAATTACTTCTTTTAATTTCTTTGGTGGACAGGCTATTAAATATACATTGTGTTTCAGTAGAGCATATCTTAATTTTTCGTATATACAAGGGAAATAGTTATGCTTTTTGTATATCATTTCTTTATGGTTTACTTTCTGATATTTTCTTGAAAATTAAATTTATGAATGAGTTTATTAATGAGAATTGTTGAAAATTCGTTTACTTCAGCGATATTTCTGATGGTATTAAGCTCTTTTTCTAAATATTTATCTGAACATACCTTAAAAGCACGTCTAATGTAAAATTTGTAGGCTGCAATTTTATATAAAAATGGTGATGAGTTATTATATGGGATCGTATTATTTGATTTGATTAGTTTCCTATAAACATTTCTGTCAATGCTGAGGCTTTCTTTGTCTTTAACTAAATTAACATTAAGAAAAGGTAAGCTTCCATTTGTCTCAATCTCAAGAGTAAATTTTATATTATCATCAAGCTCATTTATCATATTAAGGAAGAGGTGTAAATTGTGTAAATTATTTTCTCAAATAATAAAAATATCGTCTACGAATCTAAACCATATTGTAGGTTTCATATCAAATTCAGTAAAATTTTCTTTCTTCTAATGGTCGTAATTTAATTTCGGCAAATAATCCAGAAAATATGCGAACCCATTGGAGCTCTTTCTAATTGCTTGTAATATTTTCCGTTAAAAACAAAAACATTATTATTTGTAACAAGGTTTAATCCTGCTTTCAAAAAATTTTTTGTGAATATCAGATATTGGTCCTGTTTCAATGGAGTATTCTATGAACGATTTAATTTCTTCCATATTAATTGAGGTTTATAGTGAGATGCTATCTAAGTTTGCAAGTATTCTATTCTCGGTAATTGTTATGTCTTTTATCTTATCATTAAAGTTGCTTGTAGAGGTTAAAACATATTTAGAGTGTGGTAAAATGGTTTTCCAAAATATGACATAAGCTTTTTCTAGAAAAAGCCTGAACATTTTAAAGTTCATATTATACATTTTATGTTAAAAACAAGGCGAATTTTTTGATTCCGACATATATTTTATATTTTATATTTATTTAAAACTTTTCTTTTTTTTCTTTCTTTATGCATATTATTTTTTCTCTTTTTAGGTGCATTCGTAATTACATAACTATGCAGCACCTATAGTTGTCGTTCAGTCCATTCGTCTTTATCACGTACGCCCGTATTTATCCGTCCGTCCGTCTGTCCGCATAAAACAGAGCAAAAACCGCCCAGTTGAATCGCTTGAGATGTAAAATATATAATTGTTAGATAATTTTGTCGCGTGATTTTAAATTTCATGAAAATTGGATGTATAATTTAATTACAGGAACAATCAAAAGTAATCCGTTACATTACGGTCAGTGGTGAAAATAGTTTCAAGTGCATTTTAATGATGTTACACTTATTCGAGCATAATAGAATTGATATGCATCTATGAAGTATATACTAAAAATGAATTCTGCACAATCTGTGGTGTAATAAATACCTGTTATATATTTACAGATCTACACAAATGTATTTCATTACACAATGACAATGGGAGAAATACTATTTGGAGCGCGTTTTAATACTTTTTTGCACTTTTATGAAATTAAGATATGTTGCTGAAGATTACAGCATGTTACATCCTGTGTAATACAAAGCAGATTGTATTTACCAGGACGCACAAAATATTTTAGCCACTATACTGTATTCGATGTACTGTATACTATTGTACCAATATCTGAATATTTTTAAAACTTTCTTATATTACAAACGCACCTCAGTTGCTACGCTTGGCGTCCAATTTCCAACATGTTTATATGTTATCTTCCTTTTTTATATTTTCTATTTTTTTCGTTTGTGTATATATATATTTTTTTTTCACAAAAGAAAAAAAATGCACTTTCCAAAATGATTAATAGCACATAAAGATATTTGGTAAATTTCCTAGGACGTTACTTCTATTCTTCAACAATCGGATGTTTTTCTAAAAGAATAATTTAAGAGTCCACACCACTGATTAAAAGAAACTCGGATGATAATGTTAAGTCTGTGGGGGAGTTCTTTTCAAATATATCGCTATTTTTTTTACACGAGTTTCTTTCTATAGTATAGCTGCGGACGATATTCAACAGCGCTAGTTTTTACTTTTTCAATTTTGTTTTAAGATTAAAAAAAATTACTTTAATTTTTGAAACCGTTTTGAACTGTTTCTGAAATTGAAACTATCATAATATAAAAGATTAAAACCAAAAGCGAAAAAGTAAAAAGTAGGATAATTTCTTTCACTCTATGTTTGCAGTATATATGTTGGAACTTTGCTATCGCAATTATATTTATTTACATTTAGAATACGAAAAAAAGAAAAATAGAAATAAAAAATGAACTCCCAGCAACAAAATCAAGAAAATTTATAATAAATTCCAATACTTTTTCTGCTTCAATATAAATTAACTGCTCTTTAAAATATCGTTTATTCTTTATGTTGTAGTACGCTTTTTAGTTTTATTAATTAAACTTCCTTGTTTCTTCGATTAATTGCATCTTGTTTAAGTATTTTCTTTCCTCAGTAAAATCCCAAGATATTTTAAGTTTGTATCATATTAAAAGATATTTTATATATGCTGTTGACAGAAATTCATGACTCAAGGGTCTTGTTCAAATTGTCATCTTAGAGAATTTACAGTTTGTATTTTGCTGATAATTTATGTGGAACAAAATAAAATACTCATTAAGATCGCATATATATTTAAATTTAAAATTGTGTAGCTTTTAACAGAACATTAAGAAAAGTAATGAGAATTTTAAATTTATTTAAATTAGAATACTTCTCAAAGAATTTATAAGTTCCCAACTCTTTCACCCAAGATTCATTAATCTTATTTCTGTCACTTTAATTGGAAAAATGTTTTAACGTTTTCTGTTACGCTTCTTTGATTTTAAAATCCCTATTGTTGTAATTTATTAAATATATTCTACCATATATATTTTTTCCTGTCTTTTTTATATTATTGTGAAACTCGGCATTAACTTTTTCTGGAACTTTGAAAACTGATGTATGAATATGATACATGTGTGACACGTGTCTAACGAATAGAAAATACAGGATATAGTATTAATTTTTCATAATGAAAGGCATAATGTACGTATGTGGAATACGAATATGTGTAAGTAATTAAACAACTTAAAATAAACTTCAATAGAAGCTGTACAATTTTAATATAATATATCATATTAGATTTACAATAAGGACATTTTGCTTTGTACTCAAGAAATATTACTTCTATCTTTACTTTTCAAAGGTTAAAATTAAATATAGGGTGGTCATAAAAAAACTTTGCCGATATATTGGAGCTCTAGCGGCCAGTCCGTTCAACCGATTGAGGTGAAATTTCAGATGTAGTTATTCAGAGGTATGAGCTCGAGATTCTGTGAACGGAAAAAAATGGTGCTCACTGTTACGGTTTAGTTACAGAAACTCGAAATTGTCCAATGGCAACACCCATATTTTTTCATTGCAAAATGCTCAGCGCATGCGATACCGTACAAAACGTTGGAACGGTATGGTTATTGCAATAAACGAACACGTTATGCTCGCATAAAATGAGCTCTATGAACGCTCCCAAAAAAACACGACCAAGGCGCACGAAGAAAATTTGAATATGACAGAGAAAAAAATACCAATCACGGAACGTCGTTTGCCACATAGTCAACGTAGAAAACGGATAAAAAGTTGGGTGGGAATGTTAGTTCTTCAGTCGGAGCTCGCAGATGCCAACAAAGTGAGTTGGTAAAACTATTATCAAAATGAGATGAATGCTGTGAAAGCCTGGCCCGTTTACCGTCGAAATTATTGCCAAAAACGTGGCCTATGCATTTCATAAGCTCTTCGTGATTTAGTAATGAATTTCGAAGAAATTGGCTGCACCTGTAATAGTCCGCGATCCGGAAAACCAACTGTTCCTTAAGATACTTTTGTGAAAGTGCATCACATAGTGATTAGAGGACGCATGCAAAGTACAAATGGTGCATCTCGTGTATTTGATATACCGAAATCTGTGGTTTTAAAGTTACTGCGCTCTGTAAGCCGCATGTTTCCTTACCGGTACCAGCGCGCCCAGATGTTGGAAATGAGAGACCATCATCAACATATAGACTTTGTTAATGAATTTCTTATCCAATGTGATGGAGATAACGATCGGCCTCTTCGCATATTATGAACAGACGGGACACATTTCACCTTAACAGGTAACGTCAATGACCTCTGCGATTCCCCGATCTCACTCCTATGTATTTCAGGTTCTGGGGATATCTAAAATCTAGAGTGTACATGTGCAATCCGCAAACTTTGCCGGATTTTAAAGATTTTATCAAACGTGAGATTGGAAACATCCCTCATACGATATAATGTTCGACTGTATTGTCCACAATCGCTACCATGCAATGTGTAATTGCCTGTATAGCACCCATGTGAAAAATGTGTAATCAAAATAAAAGTTTTCTTTTCTCCGATCTGTGTTGTAATCAGAGATTAGTGTACTGACTCTGTGTCATATGCAAATTTCCTCCTTGCGCCCCAATCGTGTTTTTTTATGGGGAGGGGGGGGTCACAGAACAGCTTTTTGTGTGTGCATAACGTATCCTTTTCTTGCAATACATGTACGGTTCCAATGCTCTTTAGGGTTTTCGCATGAGCTGAGCAACTTGCGATGAAAAAAATAGGTGTTGCCATTGGAAAATTTCGAGTTTCTGAAACTACAACCGTAACCGTGAGCGACATTTTGTTGTCGTTCCCAGAATCTTGAACTCATACCTCTGAATAGCTATATCTGAAATGTCACCTCGATTGGTTGAACGGACTGGCCGCTAGAGCTCCACACACCGGCAAATTTTTTTATGACCACCCTGTATATATTTTGCTAAACTATTGTTTAATTGAAATTCCTATATTAAAATACTACGTTAACACAGAACATTACGAACTGATTTCAATACATATGCAAGGCGTTTAAACACAGCGGCTAAAAACGGTTACTTTCCGTAAGGCATGGTGACGTCACTTCGACGTCGCGTCGTTGTGAAGTCACATTGTGACTTTGTGACCATTGATTGTCGATATGACGTCACGTGACGTCAATGTGAAGTCGTTATGGCCGTTTTAGAGCTCGTTTGTAACGTTTCACAAAGTAGTCACAATGTGACCAATTTGTGAAAAATGTGTCATTAGTGGCTAATTTGACATTAACATTGTGACGAAACTGTGACAAAAGCAACGATATTTAAATTGCCAGAAACATGTTTTTTAAAGTAAATAACATGTTTTGAAGAATACTTATAAATTTCTAAAAAATTTTAATAAGGTCACATGTCGTTCACAATGTGACGTCACTGAGTGGTGGCATTTTGGTCACAGATGTTAAGTGACCGAACTGACTCACAGTGACGTCACTGTGACCATGCATGCTATTAGGGTATGAGGTTTTTAATTCTACACATTTAGTTTTCGGTACCCTCATAACATATTCGCATATAACTCTCGTATTCGCATATATAGTAATCTATTTGTAAAAACAATATTTTTTGAGATTTAATATAGGTATAAATTTTACATTTTAATTATTATTGTTATCATATATTTTTCTTACGCAGATCATTACTTTTCTTAATATTGTGATTTTTTTTCTAATTCTTTTTACAACATGAATACAATAGGTTTTTAATTCTACACATTTAGTTTTCGGTACCCTCATGGCATATTCGCATATAACCCTCGTATTCGCATATATAGTAATCTATTTGTAAAAACAATATTTTATGAGATTTAATATAAGTATAAATATAAATTTTACATTTTAATTATTATTGTTATCATATCTTTTTCTTACGCAGATCATTACTTTTCTTAATATTGTGATTTTTTTCTAATTCTTTTTACAATATGTAAATTATGCTTTAAAAAAATAAAACATTAATTCTTTAAAAAAGTATTAGAATTTATAGATTTTAGGTATATTTAATACCTAGATGCACTTAAATATTTCATTAACTATTAAAATACATTAAATATATTGAAATATTTAGTTGAATCAGTTCTTTCATATTGTTAATATTTGTTATACCATTTTGAATAAACAATTTTATTTATTTGTATACTGTTTATCTGTAAATTCATTTTTTTAAACCATGAAGAAATTCTATAGTCGGGCGAAGACGGGCAGTTAATAAATTAACAAATATATTTATATATAAATAAATAAAAAATAATTCATAATACAGTCGAATCTCTATATAACGAAATCCACCGTTCCAGTAAAAAATTCGTTATATAGAGAAATTCGATGTATAGAGAATGATGTTAAAAATCGCATTTAATGAATGAAATTTGAACAAATGTGATTTTTGATCTTTTGAATTAATAATTTGAAATGTTTAAAAGTAAATATTAACCTAACATTTTATTTCTTAATTATTTAAGCTGCTTCAAAAAAGAGAACAGACATTTCTTTGAAAGCTTAATGAAAATCAAATAAGGAAGACTTGCATTAATTTCAGACGAAGAAATCTGTGATTTTTTGTTGTTTTGATTTTAAAATTGTTACTCTCTAAAAAAAATGCTTAAATTTTAGAAAGGAAAGAAAAATTATAGTTAACATTTTCCTCTATTTGAAAGCCTCTCTTATGTGTCTCTCATTGATTCCTCTCTTACATGTGCATCAATCCAATTGACTCTGTTTTCAGAAGGTGTGGAAAGGTGTGTGGGAGATGGGATGAATTCTTTGGATTTAAAGGACAAAGAGAGAAGTAATTAAAAAAAAACTCAGCATTGAAGATAAATCAAAAATAAGTGAAAAAATTGATTCCATATGATTTCGAAGCCTTTTAAAACTGAGTAAATTAAGACCAATTTATGAAAAAAATCGTTATATGGAGATCGATATTTCGTTATATAGAGACTGTTTTTAATGTAACCATGCGAAAAGGGAACCGTTCCTACTAAAAATTCGTTATATAGAGAAATTCGATCTATAGAGTTTCGTTATAGAGAGACTCGTCTGTATTTGCATTTTTATGTATATTTACATCTAACTCAAAAATATGACTATTTTCACATGTATCAGTAATTTTCAAGCTCCCCAAAAATAAAATAGAAAGAACGATAGGAAACATAAAAAATATAACTCTTTTTTGCAGAATCATGTTTAAAAATTAATATTTTTTTTATGTGTGCAACCTGTTTAATGAAATTTTCATCGTTTCCTATATGTTTCGTTGATGAAATAAAAACAAACAATCATATTTTAACATAAAAATGCGCAAAGCAGTTTTCCTTTTGACAGGTTTCACAACAATGAAAAATTTACAAGATAATGAAATGTTGTTCATAATAAAAAAATACTTTTGAATTTTTAGAGCGTTTTGTTTACTTTTAAAAATTTATTTTTTGTTATTACTATTACTGTACTGAAATCTTTACACTGAAAACTAAATAAATAAATAAAAATATCACCATTTTCTTATTATTTTGTGAACTAAGGTTAATAAAAAATTGAAAATTGCATAACTATATCTATCACCATATGAAAAAAAATCAAAAACAAGAAACTCTAAAATATTTAAATTTTCAATACTTTCCCGCATAAGGAAAAACATTTATGAAATTTGCTTATCTGTATGTCATCTGTCGACCATGCCCTAATTCACATAATTGTATTTGGACTGCCACGGCACATGATATATATATTAATGACATTTAATAAGACATGTTGCATATCTTTACTAAGACATGTTCTCTATCTTTACAATAGCACTCAAAAGAATTCGCAATTCGATATGTGCGTAAAAATCGCTTGAGATTTATTTTAATTATTTTGTATAATTATTAAGTTTAGGAAATTTAGACTTAAAGAAATTCATATGCACACTGAGAAAAATGGATGGTTCGAGCATCTAGAATCTAAATTGTGGCTCTAGAAAAAGTAGTTACATTTCATTTTGCTTCAGTAGAGAGTTCTTGGGTGTCTTACTGAAATCCAAGAAAGTTTTGTTATATTCTCTTTGTCAAACTTATTTATAAATCTCTGCAAATGTCGCTAACACAAGAAACAAACAGGAGCAATTATGTCAACACGAGAAAATAGTGTTAGCAACTATGATTTTATTTTATGAAATCATTCCAGAAATCAAGCGATAATTTTTAGCTACTGAAACGATTCAATATATTTTCGTCCCCTAAAAAGCAAGAGTATAACATTTCTAGATCATTTCGTCTGTTCAGCTTAATTGTTTGCTACATTTGTACAGATCAGACAAAAGTATTTTTTAAAAAACGTGTGATATATTTAATTTAACTTCAATAATTAAATATTCCAGTTTTTTACGTCCATTATGTTTGTAATTTCATTTTCTATTTACAATATGTTGATGATTCGAATAAAAAGAGTTGAAACATGTAAATCAAAATTTTAAATGTTTTTATTAATACAACAACGTCTTACAAACAAAATGTTTATTTATAATATAAATTCTTACTTTTTCTTTCTAGAATATATATTATTAACATAACGATATAGTTATTAATGGACGCAATCACTACTGTTATTTTTCACAGTTCGGACAAGTATACTTCTGGATTAGAGGCTCATAAAGAGATTATCTATTCTTTCAATGTAAAGGTGGTATGTACTTTTTCTCAGTGTATCAAAGTGTATTCTGATACGTAACTAATTATTTACATTTTACTTCTGTAAATTTTTTTAAAATCTTATTCTTAATCCTTGACTATAATTAAAAACCTGGTGTGTAGAAAAAATATACATAGCGCTGCCCAAGAGATTTCGAGCACATTTCCATCCCTTGACCAAATTAGAGAAGGGAAAAATTCAGCTACTCGTTTGTTCTACGCATTTTCGAATTGCATTAATTGTAGCAGTCGTTGACTATAGATACAAATCTATATACCCTGATGGCATGCATGGTCACTGTAACGTTGCAGTGAGTCACTGTGTTCACATCACATCTGTGACCAAAATGACACCACTCAGTGATGTCGCGTTGTGACTGAGATGTGACTTTTTTAAAAATCTTTAGAAAATTGCAAAATTTCTTCAAAACATGTTATTTACTTTGAAAATCTTTTGTCACAACGTTGCTTTTGTTGCAGTTTCGTCAAGATGTTAATGTCAATGTAGTCACAAATGACACATTTTTCACAAATTTGTCGCACCGTGAACATACAAAGTTGTCACAATGTGACGTCAAAAACGAGCTCTAAAATGGCCATAACGACTTCACATTTTAGTCACTGTGACTTCACATCGACGTCACGTGACGTCACATCGACAATCCATGGTCACAAAATCACAGTGTGACTTCACGACGACGTCGCAGTGACATCACCATGCCTTACGAGTATGTTATTCATGGCTGCACAAAAATGTGTAGGATGTGGCAAACCCAAAACTATCTTCAATTTAATGCATGTTAATACTTCGTGAAAAATGAAGCATAGCAGCGTCACCGCCTAGGTTATTTACAACTAAATCTAAATAGCAATTCATATCAAATCATATCATATCAAATTTTAACTCAATCTAAAGTATTATTAAAAAATTGTGCGTTAGTTTTTAGATAGAATCATTGCAGAAGTCGTAAAAAAAATCTGTATAGAATCGCAATCTGTTGAGCGACTCACGACAAAAAATAAAACTTACTAATTTATATCAAGGAACAACTAAATCTGAAACTTGGTGAAAATTCGTGCATTAGTTTGTAAGATAGAGCTACTGCGATAATCATGAAGAGCCACCTATAGGGTGATTTACACCAAACAATAATCAGCACGATATTATATTATGCTCTAACTTAATCTCAAAGTTTGTAAAATCGTCACATACAGAGTGAAAGATTGACAGGCAGACTTAGAGACTGACATTTTGTAAAAACATATTTCTTTGGGTCTGCGACCCCCAAAACGAGTAAATTAGTCGAAACCCGGAATTCAAAATTTTACATGAATTCAATATTTTCTTCTTGTAAAGATGGAGGAAGAGAATAAAAAATCAGATATTTTTTCGACTGACTAGTATTTGTTGAAAATGAGTTTTCAACTCAATAATACGCTTTCGGAATTCTTATTTTAAACATCATATTTATATTTTAGAGTATAAAAAATCATCTTTTGAATTTTCACAATAATATTTTCTTTTCTTTATCACATTAATCTACATCTATATTATAAAGAGGCAAAGTTTGTTTATTTGCTGAGGGTAATCTCCGGAATTACTAAACTTATTTCAAAAGTAAGGATTCAAAAACATGGTGTTTGCCATGAATTAAACATAGGATATATCTTTTATCGATACTACTAACCCAAGGGAGATGCAGCAGCAAAAAAAAAGTTTTAAAAATGAGTTTTGTGTTACTGAAAGACTTAGAACCATGAAATTTGATATGTTAATTATTTATAAGATATTAATGGTATCTAACAACACTTCCTAAAAAATACGTCCTTATTAAACTATAAAGCATTGATAGACTGTTCTAAATATGTTTCAAAAATTTCATAAACTATGCTTAGTGAATGATTTTTCGTTTTTGTCGCATACTATTCTCTAACATACCGAAGTTTAAAAACAGTGTACATAAACTTATGTAATTAAAATGAATGAGGTTAAAAAATAGAAGTTAAATAATAAATTAAACAGATTATAATGCCTACACATGCATTAACTATAGTTTTTCAGAATTATACAATTCAAAAATATACTTGGAAATAAAATTAATCATATACCAAATAGGAATATAACAAATGAAAAAAATTATATATTGATTGCCACAAGAAGATAAAGATGCAGCGATTATTTATAATTTATCGGCTATGTTCAATCCCCATTACCTATTAATCAACCTAAAAATACAAACCGACGCGAAACTCGGCAGCTTACGATAAGTTATTTCCGTATCGCACCACATAATCACACCACCATTATCACACCACATTGTCCATCAAAACTGGCTAAAATATAACAAAAATTTGTAGGGTATGTAAATCAAAAATTATTTTTCTCTCAACAATCCAATATACACATGGAAAACTGTTACATACCATGAATTAAATCAATATGAACGAGTTATAATAGATTTGGTCTACCCACTCAATGATTTTGGACGGAACATTGCCATATACACTAATTTTATTTTATTTCTTTGGCCAAGAAGCTGACACATGTTCAGAACCTCGCTTAAAGAACTTAAAGCGTAGGTAACAACAACTTTAAAGGTAATTTGTGTCATATATCCTAATTAGAGCTTCAAAAACAGCTAAAAAACCCAAAGAAAATCAGGTAAAAATATTAGAGGGACAGTAGATTACGTGCTTTTATACACTTTTTGCTGTATTAAAGCTTATCACTAAATTTCACGTAAATGAGATACACTTTTTACCTTAAAAATATTTCCTACACTTATTTTCAAATTTCTTTAAAGTTTTATGGATATAAATCTAAACAATCTATCTCTCTATGTATTTTTCTATGGGAAATACGCATTAATACCGGATTTCCTAGTCATTGAGGAATGGTATAAAAAGATATAATGTGCACCAAAATACAAAAAATTCAGAATTTTCAGTTATTGTACTAATGGACACTGAGAACTACAAAAAATGAAAATCTAAATTCAGTTTATTTTCTGTTGATATTAACACTCTAAAATCGGGATAAAAATAAAAAAAAGGAATACGGATACCAAGTCATTCATTGAAGAGTTATAAAAGAAAAAAAAGGTACCCGGGTAACCAGTCATTGATATAAGGGTTAAAAACTATTCAGCATCCTATAAAACTTTTAAACATAAGAAAGGATAGAATGGATTAAAAATTAAAGTCTGCATAGAAATATTTATGAACACATAAAATATTTCAAAAACAAATTTTTAAAAACGATTTCAAGTCCTAAATGTTGCGTGTTTTCGCTTCATTAAATTCATTATCAAAGCAAATAATTATATATTTTTTTAAATATGATACAAATTCTTTTGAATTGTCAGATTTTTTTTATAAAAAATTTTGGAGCTGAAACATCCAAACTGTCTAAAAACATTTTTACTGTTTGTTTGTTTTGACTTACACTTTGCATGTTTAGGCTCGAATGAAATCAATATTGGAACAATAAAAATATTCTGAAGCAGAAGTATCATGGAAATCCTTTAGAATTACTGTATTTGTTTTGATAACATATTCAGAAGAGTCAAAGTATCTACAGAGCATAATTAAACATTTTTACTGTTTTAAAACTTTTGATTGTTCATCTTTAAGCAATTAAATTAAGTATAAATTAACTGCTTTTTAAACGATCGTTCATTCTTTATATGTCAATACTCTGTTTAGTTTTGTTAATTAAACATCCTTCTTGCTTCGACTAATTACATCTTGTTTAAGTATTTTTTCATGTAGTAAAATATTAAGATATTTTAAGTTTTACCATATTTAACAATCATTTATGTGTGATGTTGGCAGAAATTCAGGACACATGGGAGTTGTTCAAGTGTTCATCTTACAGAAGTCACATTTCCTATGTTGCTGGTAATTTATGTGGAACAAGAAAAAATAGTCATTAAAAACATAAATACTTCAACTTAAAATTGTGTAGCTTTTGACTGGATAGAAAGAAAAGTAATGAGTATTTTAAGTTTATATTAAAATACTTCTTAAGGAATTTGTAAGCTCCAAACTCTTTCACCCATAATTCATTAAACTTATTTCTGTCTCATTAAATAAGAATTTAAAAAAATCAATCTTTTTTAATGCTTTTAAAATCTTTTTTTGTTTTAATTTGTTAAATATATTCTATGATGTATATTTTCTGTCTTGTATTTTTAAAATTATTATAAAACTCTGCATTATCTTTTCCGAAACTTTAATGTATGCGTGTGTATGATACAGATGCAGCATATCTTTGAGGAATAGAAAAAGAGAAATATTTTTGTTTCAAGAAAAAAAAATATGCTCAATAAGAATATGTGTAATCAATCATATAACTTAAAATGAGCCACAACATAAGCTCTACAATTGCAATATAATATTTCATAAAAGATTTATCATAAAGAGATTATACAATGTACTGAAGAACTACACTGGTGTCCAAAATTTAAGCATAATTGGTAATTAAGTAATTATTTTTAAGTAATGAAAGAAATATGAATCAGAATGTGCTGAAACTCCAGGTGTGTAAACAAAATAGTACGCGTCACATATTTTCGCGAAGAGTTTTCCCCGAATTCGAACAGGGAACCGTCAACAAATTGAAAAAGAACGAAGATCTGTTGGATAACCCTGTCAAAACTAATGTAGCAAAAGCGTTCAAACTGCACATTATGATTAATTGGCTTTTTGTAATGTACTGTGTTAATTTTTACAAGGATAGCATGTATACTCGTAGAGAAATTAAGGTTTAAAAAAAAACAGTCCTAAGTTTTTTGCTTATAATTTTCAGAGTTCTTAATATAAAATAGTGTTCTTTTTTGAAAAAATGACAAACATCATTGTACACAATACCCTGTCATCAGAATTAAAAAATATTAAAAATTGTATGACAAATGAGCAGGTTTACTAAATAATTTTTTAACTGCGCATGCGTGAACGCTATTAAAATTTCATTTGCATATTATGTTAGTTAAATGTATAGAACAACTTTTGTGAAAGTCTCAAAAACATAGCTTACAAATTCTGAAAATTATCGTTGATAGAATGAGATCAAAATCCGTTATTCCCTAAATGAAGCAAAAAGATGAGGGGCTGTATCCATATTCCATTGTTTAGTGCCGACACAATATTGCACGTACAACTATATTTAGGTAAAACCCCTGATTTTTTTGCTTCCTTTAGGAATAACGGATTTTGAGTTAATTCTATAGTCTCCCATTTTCAGAATTTTCAAGCTATGTTTTTGAAACTTTTACAGAAGTTGCTCTATACATTTAGCTAACACAATATACAAATGACATTTTGATATCGTTGACGCATGCGCAATGAAAAATTATTTACTTAACATACTCATTTTTCATACAATTTTTATTATTTTTAAATTCTGATGACAGGGTATTGTGTACAATAATGTTTGTCATATTTTCAGAAAAGAACATTATTTTATAATAAGAATTCTGTAAATTATAAGCAAAAAACGTGGAAAAATTTAGGACTGTTTTTATAAAAACCTTAATTTCTCTACGAGTATACATGCTATTCTTGTAAAAATTAACACAGTGCATTACAATAAGCCAATTAATCATAATGTGCAGTTTGGACGTTTTTGCTACATTAGTTTTGACAATGTTATCCAAAAGATCTTCGTTCTTTTTCAATTTGTTGACGGTCCCCTGTTCGATTTCAGGGAAAACTCTTCGCGAAAATATGTGACGCGTACTATTTTGTTTACACACCTGGAGTTTCAGCACATTTCGATTCATATTTCTTTCATTACTTAAAAATAATTACTTAATTACCAATTATGCTTAAATTTTGGACACCAGTGTGTATGTAGCTTTACTTTACAAAGGTTATAATTAAGAATATGATTCGGTAAACTAATTCTTAATTGAATTTTCTGTATTAAAATAATATGTTAAGATTATGAAACAGATTGCAACACATGTACAGGGTGTATGAACACAGCGGTTACAATCTGTTACTTTAAATGCTACAGATTTCATTTTTGATGCTAAACAGTGGAACAGATGTCATATACGCCTCACAATGGCACTATTTAAAAAAAATGGTGATTTTAAGCCTCACAGGTTAACCGAGCTATTGTTTTTTATTTTTTAATAAACTGTTTATTTAATTTTATTTTCCTTTTCAAAATGATATAAATTATTTTGTTCTAAAAGTATTAATTAAACATTTTTACATTTTTACGATTTTCTTTTTAAAGTAATAGAAAATAATTTATAAATATATTCGTAAATGGTATTTGAAAACAAGGTTTTCGCCAAATTTGCGTCAAAAAAATGGCAATGTGGTCATTATATCACATCTTTGCCTAAATATTTTCTAATAAATTTTAACACAAGGCTGGTGACTAATATTTATATTTTATCTCACTTTAAAAGAGAAATTTAACAAACACTCTGACAAAATTTGGAAGAGATATACTATACAATAAAATTTAATTAAAAAATAGTGGTGCAAGAAAATAGAAAAATAATTGCCAGTGAAAGCACTCTAATAGCATATACCAATTGGAAATCATGGAAAGTCGAGTGTACGCATTTCCACCTGTTAAAGTTGATGTCCAGCTATTACTTATAAACTGTGTTTAGCAGTTTAAAAACAGTTTAAAATACTAATAAAAACATATTTGAAAAAGACTTTTTTATAACAAAAATAATTCTCAATCGAAATTTTCAATGGTATTATTAAAAATACAGTTTATAAACCATCATTTAAAATGTTCCTATTTTTGATGAAAAGTGCATTCGAGATCGGATTAGTTTATTTATATTATTCTTAAACTTAAGTTAAATTCGGACGATTACATTCATGTTTTTAAAAAAATATTTTTTTTTTTTTTTTTTTTTTTTTTTGTTTGCTCAAAATGTAAATTATATTTTAAATAGGATTTTTATTGATCCTGGATACGTATTGCACTGAAATTTAAAATGTGAAACTTGTATTTTATACTGAAGAACGGAATGTCAACTTCTTTAGTTACTGAAGTTTGAAGTGGAAATTTATTTGTATGAACATTTTATCCCTTTGATTTTATTGTCTTATGAAATTGTCTTGAATTTCAGATAACTGGAGTATCCGTTTTTATATCACGAACATATTTTCATATATAGTAATTTATTTTAAAAAACATTCAAAAGCAAGAAATTCTAACATATTTAAAATTTTAACTCTTTCCAGCACAATTAAAAATTATTTATTAGTTCTGTTTGGCAGTTTATTCTCTCTCTGTACGTGCTCTAAATTACGTAAATATATTCAGACAGCCATGTCAGTTGATATGTGCTTGTGACATGTGTTACAGGATATTCTACTTTAAAAAATAAGTGCGTGGCACATTTACAATTTATTTACATGAGCTATCAACAGAACTAGACTTACGATCTCCGAGTAAAATCAATTTGCGTATTTTTATAGTTATCTTTCACAATTTTAGTTTTATTGGAATTCACAAAACATTTAAAAATTTAACTAATATTTTCCATTTCATTTAGTGTGCATAAATTCTATATTTAGCGTGTATGATAAACATATACAGCGCTGCTCAAGACATTTAAGCACATTTCCGTTTATTGACAAAATTGCTGAAGTGTTAAATTAAACAGTTCCATGCCTTTCTTAACTGAACTAAATTGTTTCTTTCTGAGTAAATATGAATTTATATATCATATGCATGACAGCAAAATTTAGATTTTTTCCCTATTTTATGGTAGCTATTGAAATTTTGTTTTCTTATGTAATATATGTGTTTGGAATTATTTCTTTAGTAATCAAATTTCAGCTTCTTAATCTTTTATACACTGCCAGTTCTTTTATGTGGCATTAAATAAAAATTAATGCAAAACTTACTTACTGAGTCTTTTAATAAACGTTTCTTTTTCCACATGGCAAACTTTTCTATATCAAATCTAGATAGCGTAGAGAAACAGTCGAAGTAAAATATTTTGCAAAAAATTGGTAATCTTCTGGATCCATTTCATAGGTATATATTTTTTAAAGAAAAAAGTTACACGTAATATTTTCAACATCAAAAGCTTTTCATTTTTCGAAAAGGATTATAATACATTTAAATGCATTGCTTTTATAAGACTCGTGATAATTTCATAAGAGTATTTCTGATTAATTAATTGATCAATTTTATAAATATTTTAGAAAGAAAGTTATAACTACAGATATATATACAGTAAAACCTCTGAAGAGCGGCCAGCGATGGGACTTCGCAAAGGTGGCCGCTTCTTAGAGGTGACCGGTATATAGAGGTTTTGCTTCAACTTATCAGAAAAATAAAACAAAATTATTTAATTCAATAAAATACTTAAAAAATGTATACTTTTTTTAATTATTTTTCATATTAAAGAAATCTGTTACTCTCATTTGTTTTGTACATTTCGAGCTCAATTTTTTTCAATCGATGCGATGATATCTGTGGTGTTTTTTACAAATCTTCGTAGTTCTTATTTAGAGCAAAAAATTTAATGTCTCAAATATTTGCGAGGATTTCTTAAAAAGACTTTAGTTTGGTCTCGTTTTATTTCTCAATTTCCGCTTTGTCTTCACTTAAAGTTTAAACGTCCTCTTCTTTCATCAAATTCTGAACCATTTCCGGTATGATTCCTTGAGGGACTGATACGGGAAAAATATTATCAATAGAACTAAATTCATCATCTTAATTTACTATCTCTTAGTTACTTGATTGTTTTTCAGCGATGTTACCGACATTTGGAGGTTTCTGAATGGCAAATTGAATCTCATAAATTTTGAAAATTTAAACTTTTATTAACGATAAAATATCAAAGAAATCCAGCTTGTGCGAAACATTTTTGTACTGTATCCCTGTTCAATTCCTTTACTAATCTTCAAACATAATTAACAGCATGGTGCACATTTAATGATTTGAAGAGAGTAGTCAGTGGCGGAGCTTCTATCATTTCTAAGATGAGTTTTCAACATTTTTCTGTATTATACTTTAAACACTTGTATGATTCCCAGATCTAATGGCTGACATGTCAAAGTTTTATTAGAATTGAAAAAAAAATATTATTATATTACTAAACATTTTGTCTCTTGGGTGGCCGGCAGCATTGTCCATAAACAGCAGAATTTTTCGTTTCTGTATTTTCGTCATTTCGTCATTTCGTTGAACATTATTAACCAACTTAGCATAATTTCTTGGGTCATCCAAGACTTGCTGTTGTTTCGCCAAATTACAGAAAGTTTCTTTATGTCTAAATTTCTGAAACAACGTGACTTAGCAGACTTTCCAATAATAACTGGTTTTTCGAAATCGCCTTCAATATTGCAGCATAATAATACTGTTCATCTTTCTTTAGAACACTTACCACCTTTACAGGAATCATTTTTATAACAAACAATCTTAAGTGGAACAACCCGGGGAGAAAAGACCTTTTTCGTTGCAGTTAAACACGTCTTTTCTTTATCCTCTCTCAGAAGATGGTTTAAAGTTTTTTTCCAGGATTCAACGATATCTGTAGCACAATCTGCAGATTCGCCACAAACAACCCGGAAAATGATATTATTTCTGAAGCGAAATTTTTCTAACCAGCTGTCAGAAGCTTTGAAATCATTAATACCAAATTCTTTGGCAATTTTCAATACGTTTTCTTGTAAAATGGGTCCTGAAATCGGTAAATTTTTAGATCTGCAATTTCTAAGCCATTCTAATAGCATTTCATTAAGTACTTCATTCCCAGTTTTGCGATATTTGACCTTGTTTTCTGGGTTTTCACATCTAAGATGTTTCTGAAGATGCACTTCTTTATTCTTTAAAATTTCATTTATTTGTGTTCTTCTCGCGTCCATATTTTTTTGCTGATTTCCGTGCACTAACGCCCATCTTACTATTATCAATAACCTTCAAATTTTCGCTGCGTGATAAAAATTTCTTTTTATAATTTTTACTCATATTCGATTTAGAAAACTAGAGACAGTTGATTGGCGAAGGGAGAAATAGTTACCACTTTTTTTCTCTGAGTAGACAAGGCGGAACCATAGAGAAAAGATAGGGATGAACGTATCAACATGACTGTATTAAATAAAGTTTTTCAAATTTGATGCGTTTTCGCTGCCAATTTCAAAATGATTGCCAGTTTTGGGGGAAAAAAATAAAAAAAAAATTTCAATATCCACATTGTGCGTGTGAACTAGTGCAAAAATATAAAGGAAGAAACAAAGTAACTCAAACTATATTTTAAATAACTAAAAGAAGTCTCTCACTTCTATTTAACGTATTTCAAAATGTTTATGTTACTTTCGCAATTGGCTTGCGTCACTGCGAGAATAAGTACACGTGTACACCGAGTTTCTCCGATACGGATACGACTCCACAGAAGTGGATGGAGGGGGAGAGGGGAGGAAAAAGTCGGGCACACTATAGGACAAAATAAAAAGTGCTCCTCACTAGCAGCAGCCAAGAGATGGGGGGGGGGTGAGAGAGCAGGCTCAATAGCAGGATGCCATACATAATCAAAACAGGTGTCGAAAACAAAGGATTTTTTTAATGTCGCAATTTACAGTGCTCCCGGCTTCTTTTGGTGGCCGCGTCGGAGTGAATTTCCCTGGCCGCGGCCGGTTTTCAGAGGTAACGGTATTCGGAGGTTCGATCTAATATTATTTCAATAGGACTCATTCCGTTCTATGAAAAAATGGCCGGTTGTTAGAGGTGACCGTTCTTCAGAGGTGGCTGTAAATGGAGGTATGTATACATAATCACTTCTATGAAAAAACATATCTAAATTTAATGTTATTACAATTTAAAATTTCCAGCATATCTTCAGGTATTAAAAAGGATAATTATTCGGACAGAACAATTTCTGGAAAAATAATTCTAAATATATTAGGTTAAACTGCAGGGCTTTCACAGATAATTCTAAATATGTTGGAAAGTATTTCGTAATCTACGTTTAATTTAAGACTTTAATTCTAAGGTACCTAACTTTAAATCCAATCAGCATAAACATACGTATTTAAAATAAATTATGGTTGATGAGAAAATCAAAATTTAGATAGTAAATTGGAATGTTTTTATGCCTGTGGATACATTAACTAATATAACAAAAATATGTATTGTAACCCTATAGTCATACATTAAATAAGCCGTATAGCAGATGAGATTTTTTAAGTTTATATTATAGGTATTACCATTCTATAGAAATTCATAGAATCTATAACATAAAAATATTATCAATTTTCTACTTTTGAATAAAATATGTGTTTTATTAATTAGACATAGCTTATTCACATCCCTAAGTCTTATTGCAATCCAGAAACACTTTAATTATAAATTATAAGCCTTATTTTTCGATATGCAACAAATAAATTATTTATATTTCTAATAATAAAGTCACATTTTACGCTAAAGCTCGTAATAAAAATTATTGTTATTAATTCATTTTATGTAATGCATATAAATTTGACATGTTAAAATTACGATATATAGTAAGTCAATTGTAAGTCATATTAAGTCAATAGTAAGTCATAGTAAGTTAAAAGTAAGTCATTCTGTGATTAAAATTGAATCACAATTAACTTTTTTATTTATTATAGATTAGTTAACAACTTCTATTATATTGACCGTTAATCAATTTATTTCGATTTAAAAATAATTTCAGCAAAAAAATCAATCTAAAACTGACTATACGAATTTAACACTTCAATCTGAGTAAAAAAAAAAAACAATCCGGGCGTCGAAGTCAGGTCCTATGATTTACGATTTAGCTTAAACGATCAATTCATATTTTAGTCGTATTTTACCAATCAGCTTGATTGTGTTAAAAAAATTACTAGTTTATCCTTCTAGTTTATAATCGTCTGAAATAATTTATCTTTTAGTTATTTTCTCTGCTTTTTTTAGATTGCACTTATTTATTATTTTTTCTCCAAAACTATTTTTATTAAAAATAGTTCAATATACAGGGTGTCCCCTCTCAACGGTGGCCAATGGCTAATTTTTAAACCGTTGGTCATAGACATATAGTTCCAATTGCAAAAATGCTTTAAAAAAGGTAAAGAATTATTTTTTAAGCGATTTAGGTCAAAAAAATGTTTTACTAAAAAATTACGGAAATTAAATTTTTATACGGTCCCCCGGTCCTATAAGTGATATTTAGAAAATTTTTACCACTACTCTAACAAGTAAGACAAAAAAAGTCCCATTCCTCTGCGATCAAAATTGACCGAGTTATAGCTGTTCAAAGTTGAAGCGTATTTTTTGCTGCAAAATAGGGGTCAGTCACAAATTTACTGGAAATAAAAATAAACATCAGATAGAAAATTTAACTTTAAACATTGAGAGTAAAAAAAAAAAAAAATTACACTGTTATTTCTGAATTTATGTTGACATTTACATGTTAAAGTAAAATATGCAATTTGTGCTAAAAATATAAGTAAAAAAATAACAGAATTTTTTTAAAATTAAACTATGAAAAGCAACAGTCACAAATCGTTACAAAGTGATACATATTTAAAGCTCTATTAGATCACTCAACCTAATAGAATTTGATGTAGTCCTATAAAATAAATAAATGGAACCTAAAATCGTATTAATATTACATTGTCATCGGATTTAAATAAGTATGGGAACTGAACCTCAATCAGATATTTGGAAGTGAGTTAAAATTTGAATATAAGTTTTGAACTAGGAAAATTTGCATACGAAAACTATGAATAAAATAAAAGCTTATCAAAATAACATACCTTTTTAAAATAAAATCACGAAAAGAATCAGCTTCATTTGCTTACAAAATAAAACATACGTAAAAATACAATTGAGGATATGAATTTCAAAACTCGACTTATCGCTTTTTGATTTCTCTATCAGTCTATACAAACCTCCACTATTGTAACAATGCAATCTCAAAATTTATAATGAAAACCAATAGATGCATTTAAAGTTTTTTCGCTATTTCCCAAAATTTGATTTTTTTCGATAAAGAGAATTTTGAAATTCATGTCTTCAGTTATTTTAATAACCAATCTAGAAGTTAATTAATTATAATTAACACTACCATAAAACTTATACGGTTACAGCGTCTTCAGTTAAATCGCTCATTTAAAACATTTTGTAACATTGGAACTATATGTCTGTGACAAATAGTTTAGGAAGTAGCCTTTGAACAGCGTTGGAAATCGACTCCCTTTATAATACTTTAAGCACTTAGTGTACGTTCCCTTAAAGCTCCGTCGAACTCATCCGTTTTCAGCTATAGAAAAGTGGTTTAAGTCATGAAATTTAAAGTTTCATAACTCGGTCAATTTTAATGTTACATGAATGGGACCTTTTCTGTATTACTTGCTAGAGTGTTGAAAAAATTTTACTAAATATCACTTATAGGACCGGGGGACCGTATAAAAATTTAATTTTCGTAATTTTTTAGTAAAACATTTTTTTGACCAAAATCGCTTAAAAAACAATTCTTTGCCTTTTTTAAAGCATTTTTGCAATTGGAACTATATGTCTATGACCAACGGTTTAGAAATTAGCCATTGGCCACCGTTGAGAGGGGACACCCTGTATAAAAATATTATAACTCATCTGCAATAAAAAATTTGATGAAATCTTGAAAAAAGTAAAATTTTAATAGCGTTTTGCATTAAATGGTTTTAGCTAAACAATGTTTTTTTTTTTTGTTTTTTTATTCATAAATGATTGAATGATTTCTATTTAACATTTGCATAATATTAACTTTACAAATGTCCTTTCTCTAAAGATGATAATAAAAGTTTCAGTTTTCAGTGCTGAGTCACCGTAAGAGAAAAAATGTGTTTTATGTTTCACTTTTTAAGTGCCGTTTTAATATCACAAACAGCATCTTTTATGCGCATACATTCAAGCAGACATTTTTGTTTATTTCAATTTATTTTTCACTTTGCTTCATTCATTTAAATACCCTTTAACAGTTATTTGTTTGTTCACTTAGCAGCATTCCGTGCCTGACATACGTATCTGTTTCAAACTGTCATCTTTCAGAATATATTTTTTCATGATGACTGTTAATTAGTTTAAAATACAATAAAAGTCTCTTTACGTATGGAAATAATTTAATTTAACAATGTACAGCATTTAACAGAATGTGAAAAAAACAATGACAGTATTAAAAAAAAATGCAAGATTCTACAATTATCATGTTTTCAGCGCTTTTTCATTAAATATATTTATGTCATTTTAATTACGGAAACGCTTTAATGTTTCTTTTGTTGCCTAATTGTTTTTAAAATTTCATTTATTCTTAATGTAAAATTTATTTTTTTCGTATAACATGGCGTTGATTTTCTTGCTCTATTTTATGTGTTGTGAAATAATTAAAATTGTAAAATTAAAAATAAATCTTTTGTAATGGAAAGACGGGAAACTTTTTTTGCATCAAAATATATGAGATTTTAAAAAGTATATTTTACAGGAGACCCGAACAAAAATCAAACAATTTCTCTTCACAATTGCTGTGGATATTTCCTTCCCACATGCTTTTAACTTATATTCCTTCTTTTAAAATAACGTTAGTTTATTAAACTTTTTTATGTTAAATTTTGTCAAAAATTTAAATTAAATTTATTTTCATTACTTACTTCTTTTATAAAAGTATATCCGTTTTTCTCTACAATTTGCATTACCGCATAAGACATTAAATTAAAAGAAGCATACTATTTTTATCTTGCATAGCAACAATATACCAAGTGTATTTACACGCTTAATTTGCTTGCTAGGCGGAATCTTTCTCATGCTTTATTTTCGATATTCGTTGTCTGTTTCTAATAGCTGTTACATATTTTACCAACGTATAAATTCTTGTTATAGATTCTATCTGTTATATCTGTTATTTTTATTTCCATATGCCTTCGTATGTGTAGCTAAATATTATATTGTAAATATTGTATATTATATTGTAAATATTTTTCCTAACTTATGCAATGTAATTATATTAAAATAGCATGGCGGTTTTACATATGATTGGAGTTGAAAATGAATTCACAGGAGTTTAACAGTCATATTTTAAAAAATAAATATTTATTTAACTTTAAAAAAAAGTTGAACAACTCAAGATATACAATAGTATATTTTGAAATATAAATGCCATTAGTTATTTTCATAAACAATCCTAGTATCGTTTCTGTAAAATTAGAAACATGCAGCTACAAAGTCTGATTATCGTGTGCTATTTATGATATCAATGAAAAATCTGAGAATGACTCTAACTCATTTCTATATTTTTATGTGAAATGACTTTTGTATATTTGTTCGGAAGCAATTAGTAGCTAAAATAATTTTTCAACAGACATAAAAAAAAACAAGCTAATAACTTCCAAATGTAAAACAGTGTATTATTGCGATTTATACTTTCTTTTGTACAAATTATTGTAAATTTATTCTGTTTCGCGTCTTTCTTTTAGTTGTGTCTAGTCTTGCATGTTTCATTCTGTTTGTGATTATAGAACATCAACATGATATTTTTTAAATGTTTTTAATATTTAGATTTAACTAAGAAAATGTTTTTTTTGTACAAGAAATATTTAAAATCATGTGAGAATATACTTGAGTCTTTTTTCAAAATTGTGCTTTAGACAAAATAAAATTTAAAAGATGCATATATTTTATAATAACAGTTTGTATTTATCTTGTAAAAAACAAAAAGAAAACTTAAATAGAACAACTATAAGAGTAATAAAACCATTTTTTCACGAATATTTTCTCACAAATGTTAGTTCCCCTGGCAAAGCTAAGGAAGATTGTAACTCACGTGTTATTAAATCTAAAGTAAAAACAACATTTGTTCAGAATACTTGTTCGGAAGCAATAAGTAGTTAAAAATTTTTTCGCCAGACGTACAAAACAAGCTAATGACTTAAAAATGAAAAACAGTCTATTATTATAATTTATAGTTTATTTTATACAAATTATTGTAAATTCGTTCTGCTGTGCGTATTTTTTAGTTAGGTCTAGTCTTGTATGTTCCATTCTGACTGAGATGATAGAAGGACATAGACATGATATTTTAAAAATGTTGTTAGTATTTAGATTTAAGTAAGAAAATGTCTTTTTGTACAAGAAGTGTTTAAAATCATGTCAGAAGTTACTTGAATCTTTTTTCATATTTGGGCTTTAGACAAAATAATATTTAAAAGATACATATTTAAAAGATGTTGTAATAAAACTTTGTATTTATCTTGTAAAAAGCAAAAAAAATTATAACAGAACAACTATAAGAGTTATAAAACCATTCTTTCAAGAATATTTTCTCACAAATGTTAGTTCCCCTGGCAAAGCTAAGGAAGATTTTAACTCATGTGTTATTAAATCTAAAGTAAAAACCAACATTTGTTCAGTACTTGTTCGGAAGCAATTAGTAGTTAAAATATTTTTTCGCCAGATGTACAAAACAAGTTAATAACTTTAAAATGATAAACAGTCTATTATTATGATTTACATTTTCTTTTATTGAAATTATCGTAAATTTATTCTGCTACGCGTCTTTCTTTTAGTTGTGTCTAATCTTGCATGTTTCATTCTGTTTGGGATGATAGAAGGACATCAGCATGATAATTTTTAAATGTTTTTTATATTTATATTTAAATTAGAAAATGTCTTTTTGTACAAGAAATATTTAAAATCACCTCAGAAATTACTTGATTCTTTTTTCCATACTTGTGCTTTAGACAAAATAATATTTAAAAGATGCATATATATTATAATAAAACATTGTATTTATCTTGTAAAAAGCAAAAAATTCAAACAGAACAACTATAAGAGTAATAAAACCATTTTTTCAAGAATGTTTTCTCGCAAATGTTAGTGACTCTGAAAAAATCAAGGAAGCTTTTAACTCACGTTTTAATAAAACTAAAGTAAAAACAACATTTGTTCTGAATACCAAGTATTTCAAAACTGAACTTGTAATTATTCATTAAGTATAAGCAGTCCAAATTTTCTTTTTTATAAGTTACATTTTTCTCACTTTATTTAAAATATGAATATTTCTAAGAAGATTTCACATGTTTATAAATTAGTGTTTTGTATAAAAAAAAAAATCTTTAACCATATGTTTTTTATGCATGTGATCAGAGATAATAAATATTCATGAATAATTAATGCTTTCTGTTTTTGAATAAGACGAAATCTATGTAATTTAAAATTATACTAATGATAATAGTTAAACAATAAGAAAATAATGGGAAGAAATATTTTCAACCAAAATGAAGAATTGTACGTAACTAATGCTGTAAAAATGGAACAAAAAATAAAAAAAAACGAAACAAAATACATTTATTTTAATAACAACTTGCTGCAGGGTTAGACAAAAACAGCTTTTAAACAAAAAATGTACCTTACTTCTTAATTTTCATAGAATATACAGGAGACTTACAACAGAAAACTTTGAGTAATTGTTGAGAAAAATTTGTTTTTAATTTCAGCTGCGCTTTAAAATGTAAACAATTTTTAAACAATTTAATCATTATTTATAAAGGTGCGTTTTTATAATCATTATTTATAAACATTAAATACAACGTGCGGTATTGTGAGTTGTCATAAAGGCATTGTCGCCAGTGGGCTATTTTTTTTTTATTCAGATTTTCTGATTGGCACAATTTTGTAAAAAGAGTAACATTCCTTTTATTAAATGTCATACTAATTAGTGCAAACATCGTGGAAATTCTAAAATTTCAAAATTTGGAGCCAATCAAAAAAATCTGAATTTGAAAAAATAATCCATCGGAAACTCTGGTACAAAGAAGCAGAGAAAACGAACAGAAACAGCAACGCATTAATGGGACTAAAATTATTTTATTAAAAGGTTGTATAATCTAAGGTGAAATTAATTACGACCAGAACTTATCAGACAAGCTTGACCGTAACCCGCTGTTCCTTTAGTTGAATACCTCTTCGCTCGAATATCTGTACTTCACGACATGCCAGGAATCTTCCGGAACATGAGGAATTCTATGCCGCGTCTGATCTTTCAAAAAAAATTTGCATCAAGAATTAAGTGGATAGAACTGATGATCATGGACTTTTGAAAGAACATAATGATGAACACGATACAGACGTTATTCTTTCGATAGTAACAATAAAAAAAAGTAAAGTCTTTCATGTAAAATTCTGGCAATGATTTGGATAGTAAATTATAGTTGGTCTTTTTTTTTCATGTAAAATACTGTATTAAAGTATTTTAGAAAAATTTTGTGTTAATTATTTATATATTTAAAATTCTTTGAAATTTAAAATAAAAAAAATAGGGAAATATATATCACATTATAATAAGCCGATATCTTCACTTTTCGGACAAACATATCGAAATATTATCGACTTATACACGAAAATACACGGTATATGTGTGCTTCAAATATGAACATATTCGGTTAAAAATGAGAATACCGCTTCATTTTATGAGTTTGAATGTTTTTCAATATGGGTTGAAAGCTTGATTTATACGCCTTTTAACTGCTTTGGATGATTCAGATGATTTGATTCAGAAGTTGTATAAATACAATACAACTCTTTTTAAACCTTTCGGGTACGCTTTTTTCAGTTTTTAGAAAAAATTACTTTTACGTTTATAACAATAACACAAGCTATCCATATAGATTAATTAGAATTTAACGAATATTTCATTGTCTGAAAGATAATGAATGTTGTTTTTTTGTTACTATACAATTCATATTCTTAAGGCAATAGGCTAAGGAAGAATGTTTGGAGGTGTATAAAAAATATAACATTACAGTAAGATTTAACTTATATTACAAATTTCTAATTTTTTACACTTCATTACACACGATTCTTCCAGAAAAGTAACTTTTATTTCATATTTAATAGGTGAAATGTATGTTTAAAATAACAGAATTGCAAACGGCACAAGGAGAATTAAACAAATAGAAATTACTCCCTCTGTCCCAAATTAGTTGCGACATTTGAATACTTTTGTACTGATTATTGATATTTATGAATTTATGATTTTGTTTGAACATTTTATAGAAAGCTATACTATCAATCAACAATATTTACGTGCCTAGCATTCCCTCCATCATTCCATAAATAAATAATTAATAAGTTTAAAAAATCCCGGTTCACACGCTCTTAAGCCACGCCCCCATTTTTAAAGCTTTTAACAATAATCGCATAGAACTACCTTCAAGCTAATCAATCGTGAATTCATTTATGAACATTTTATTCCAACATTTCTGAAAAGTATCTTTTAGTATAAACATGCTGCAAACAAAATCGAATTCTGTCGAGCTTTTTTTTTTTTTTTTTTTTTTTTTTTTTTCTGTTAGACTTAGTGATGGATGAAATACGCTCCAAATTTTTTTTCCCTTTGAGAATGATGTGTATTATTGATTTACGAATGATAACAGCATATCATAATCTTCTCAGTGATAATCTTTATTTTATTGAGATATCTTTGATTTTGCTCAGTGGCATTTTTTTTCGTCCGCATTTGCAATTTTTTGTAAACTTTCACTGTAAATTTCCTCATCTTTTATTTTTGACGTCTTTGCCTGCTTATGCTAACGGGATAGGATGTAAACATTATGATGCACATTGAATTTAATAACTGCAGCACTTATGGCATAAAGGCATAATTTGCAATTTTTCAAATACCATTTCAAACATTAGAATGTAACATTGCGCTCAATATTATTCATTTCTTTCTTCAGAGAATTTTCTAAATTATTATTTCTTTTTCTTTTACTTTAAATTCGAGTTAACATTGCTTCTGACACCTAGTATACGTCTTTATATTCATTCTAGTATAATTTTACTGGTGTCGATCGTCTAAACTGCATCAGAAGTTATTTATGACTCCGCCTACTTAAAATGTCGCAACTAATTTGGGACAAAATTTTCAACCTAAATGTCGCAACTAATTTGGGACAGAGGGAGTATTATTATTATTACTAAAAGCTTAAACATAAATAAAGTCATAGAGTAAATGTGTAGACATATACTAACATTACTACATGTAAATAGTATCAACAGTATTTCTTAAAACAAAATTATACTCTATTAAGAAACATGTACTATTAATAGTACCCTAAACCCGAGAAGCTTAATTCTTATACATTTAAATACCCTTTAACAGTCATTTGTCTGTTCGCTTGGCAGTACTTCGTGCATAAGTATATGTTTCAATCTTCTTTTTGAGATTTTTTTTTTTTACGTTGACTGTTAATTAATTTAAAATACAATAAAAGTCTCTTTAAGTATGGAAATAATTTAAATTAACACTGCATAGAATTTAACAGAATATGAAAAAGACTAATGACAATTCTAAAAATATACAAAATTATACCGTTATCTTGCTTTCAGTTATTTTTAATTAATTATACTTATGTCATTTTAATTACGGAAACGCTTTAATGTTTCTTTTGTTATCTAATTAGTTTTAAAATTTCCTTTTTCCCTAATTTGAAATGTATTTTGCCCGCATAACTTCGCGTTGATATCCTTACACTATTTAATGTGTTGTGAAAAAATAAAAATACAAAAACAAAAATAAATGTTTCTAGTTTCTATTGGAAATACGGAAAACTCTTCTTGTATCAAAATACACGAAGATTTAAATAATTATTTTTTTAGGAACGAGAAAGAAAAACTAAATATTGTTCATCAAAATAATGTATATGTATTAGATTTTTTAATCATCTAATGCTGTAGAATTTACTCAGGTAGCGGTTAATTATCGAAAATATAATTAATAAGCTTGAAGTAGACAAAGAATTCAAACTACTGATGTCAAGGTTATGAGAAGAAGTACTATTAATATTTTAAATCTGTATAAAGCTAAAATCCTTGAATCCGCAATATTACTTACTAATGTATCTTAGTATACACACACACACACACACACACATATATATATATATATATATATATATATATATATATATATATATATGTATGTATTTCTTTTCTTTGCCCTCCCCCCTCTTTTTCTGATAATTTAATAATGTATTCATTTATAATTTTATAATTTTTATTTATGATTTTTCATTTATAATGTATTCATTAATAATGTATTCATTTTTATAATTTGAAGTTTTTTTACAAGGGAACATTTTTTTTGTGTCCTCGCGCCTAACACAGAGGCATAAAAAAGCATGATTTTAAAGATATGACTGAAAAATGATAATTAGATGACTGAAATATGATAAAAATAGGACTTATGAAATATGATAATTTCTTTTTAATTCTCAAAGTTCCTAATATGGATTTTTAAAATAAAACAAAGCTCAATGCTATGTGCGTGCAACACCAAAAAAGTTTACCTTCTTAGTAACAGGAATTATTTCGTGAGTATTTTTATTATTGATCACACAATCGGCTATATTGTGACAGCAAATAAACCCTTGAATATGCATAAAAATCTCAACACTATAATGTGACTGAGAATCATACCTGATTTTATTCCTGTCAACTGGATGTTTCTACACTTGAAACAAAATCTATAAACTATTTCTTGTAGATATATCAAAAATATGCTGTTATTTATCGAGTCTTACAGCTCTGTATGGAATGAAAAGGTCTTTTTCAAAAAAGCAGTAAAGTATAGATTTTAAAAAATATTATTTATTTAAAAAAAATGAAATTTTGAAGAACAGAAATACCTTTCATACAGGCATTCATTTTTAATCATATATATTTTTTGAACACATAAGGGAAAGTGAATTTATTATGTAGTTCTTTAAAGAAATTTTCACACTTTCACATTTTCCATCTAAGTTTAATTATTTTTTTTCTGTAGATTTATATTAACACAAAACAACTTTTGAAATATATACAAATTCGATAACTTATGTAAAAGGTTTCTGAACACAGGAATGTCTAACATAGTATTCATGAGCAATTTTATTATTTTTAGCTATTTTAAATTATTTAGCATCTAAATAAGACACTAGAATTACGTATATTTATGCATGATTTTGAGAGCGTGTTTTGTTTTGTTTTTTGTTTTGTTTTGTTTTGTTTTTCTTGAATTTTTCAATAACACCGAAGTGTTGCATGAATAAAAAGCTATATAAAGTTTGGTAACTTATAAAATACAACTATTTACAACAGAAATTGTTCATTAGATATCATCACATCCGTCAGTTCCTGAAGGAGCCATAAACTTGAGTGTGAAAATTTTCGAGAGTTACGGAGATGAAAGGTGACATTATCCACTAATATATTAATGAAATTATGTATTCCAAACATAATTACGCAATGATTGAATTCTCCTTGCGTCTAAATTTTAAAATAATTGTTTCTAAGTATTAGTAAATTACTCTAATTGCTCTTTTGCAATTATAAAAAAACTAAAACCATCTAAAGTAACATCAATCAATTAAAGACTTAGTTTCCATTTCAAAAATTATGTTTGAAACATAAAAATCAATGTTATTAGTTTGTAAAATCTCAACCTTTCTTTTTGTAGACATTATTCATAGTTTGTGTACTATCCATGCAATATAATTACACTGAATGAACAAGATGGTTTTCATATGATTGGAGTTGAAAAATAATACACTGGGTTATTGCAGACAAATTTTTTTAAATAAATATTTTTTTAACTTAAAAAAAAATTCATTACTCAAGATCCACAACTGTAGATCTTGAAACATAAATGCCAATTGTTTATTTCCCTTAACATATATAGTTTCATTTCTGCAAAATTAGAAATATCATCCTGTCTAGCTGCAAAATCTGACTATCTTGCATTATTCACGAAAGCAATGAAAAATCTGAAAATGATGACTGGAACTCATGTGAAAATTTTCACGAAAAATGACTTTGGAATCTTTGTTTGGAAACTATTAATTGTTAAAATATTTTTTTATTAAATATACGAAACAAACTAACATATTTAAAGTTGAAAACGGTGCATTATTGTGATTAATACTTACTTTTATACAAAATATTGCAAGATCGTTCTGATGTGCGTGTTTTTTAGCTACGTTTATTCTTGCATGTTCCTATCTGTTTCAGATGATGGAAGAAAATCGACAAGAATTTTTTAAAAGTATTTACCATTTAGTTTCAACAAAGAAAAATTACTTTTTTGTAGAAAAATTATTATTAAACATGTCAGAAGTTATTTGACTCGTTCTTCCGCAGCTGTGTTTTAAAAAAATAACATTATATATATATACAGGGTGTCCGAAAAGTCTGGAAACGACCGAATAACTCGAGAAATACATATGAGATTGAAAAACGTAAATATACGTGTTAAATATTTTTAAATAAGCTACTCAGTGATACCGAATTTGACCTTCGCAACCGACCCCCTGGGGGTCAGAGGAAGTCCAACTTTGAAATCTTAAATTATAACCCCATTTTTTATTGCAGATTTGGATTCTACGGACAAAAATACGTAACTTTTGTATTTGATGTTTATTTCGAATCCCCGTTTATCACGGTGTAATAGAGCATATTAAATCGATACATATTTCGGATTTTCCGACGGGATTTTCCCTAATCGAAACTGATTGGGCAGAATTTTTGACGTCAAATTCCTCGTCTTTTGCTGGAATAGCGTTTCCTGAAAATCACCCGTGGCGATTATTTCGATAGTGCTACACTGTTAAAAAATTTTCCCATTTGCTGCAGTGTCACTCCACAGCTATTATAGAATATCTCTTTTGTGGCCAATGAGAATACTCCGTAACAGAGTAAAGTAATCGTTTTCTATAAAAGCGGTGGAGTGACGATGCAGCAAAAGGGTATTTTTTTAACAATGTATTTTACTGTGTTATGGAATATTCTCATTGGTCATGAAAGAGATATTCTATAAAAGCTGTGGAGTGACGCTACAGCAAATGGGTCAAATTTTTAACTGTGTAGCACTATCGAAATAATCGGCACGGGTGATTTTCAGGAAACGCTATTTCTGCAAAAGACGAGAAATTTGATGTCATAAATTCTCCCCAATTAGTTTCGATTAGGGAAAATCCAGTTGGAAAAGCCGCAATATTTATCGATTTAATATGCTCGATTACACCGTGATAAACGAGGATTCGAAATAAACATCAAATACAAAAGTTACGTATTTTTGTCCGTAGAATCCGAATCTGCAATAAAAAATGGGGGTTATAATTTAAGATTTCAAAGTTGGACCTCCTCTGACCCCCCAGGGGGTCGGTTGCGAAGGTCAAATTTGGTATCACTGAGTAGCTTATTTAAAAATATTTAACACGTATATTTACGATTTTCAATCTCATATGTATTTCGCGAGTTATTCGATCGTTTCCAGACTTTTCGGACACCCTGTATATACATATATATATATTATAATAAAATACTATATTTATCTTGTGAACAATAACAAATTTAAAAGAATCATTTAAAACAAAACTTAAATCCCCTCTTTCAAGAATATTTTCTCACAAAAATTAAGCCCTGTAGTAAAGATAAGAAAGGTTTTAACTCACGTGTTAATAAATCTAAAGTAAAAACAATATTTGCTCTGAATACGTATTTGAAAACTAAATCTGTAATTTTTCATTCCGAATAAGCAGTCCAAATTTTCTTTTTTAAAATAGTTTTTTGTTCCATGTATTTAAAATATGAATAGAGAAGCTTTCACAAGTATATAAACAAGTATTATGTTAAAAAAACCTTTTTACATATGTTTCTTATACATATGACCAGAGATAATAAATATTCATAAATTATTAATTCTGTCTGTTTTCGAATAAGACGAAATCTAAGCAATTTAAAATATACAAATGATAATAATTATACGATAAAAAAATAACGGGAAGAAATATTTTGAAGCAAAGTAAAGAATTGTATGCAGCTAATCCTTAAAAAAAATGAAAAATACAAAACAAAACGACAAACATACATTTTAATAACAATTTGCTACAAAGTTACACAAAAATAGCTTTTTAACAGGAAGTTATCCTTCCCTCTCCATTTTCATAAAATATACAGAGGGTTACAAAAGAAATCGTTCATACTCCTGTCTTTGATTAATAGTTGAGGGAAAATTGTTCTAAGTAAGGCTGCGCTTTAAAATGTAAACAATGTTTTACAATTTAATCGTTGTATATAACTCCTATACTTCAATTACAGGGCGGCACAAAAGAATTCACGAACTTTTCTTCTTATTGCTGTAAATTACACAAGGGTAAGTTTCAACACATGTATATACTATAATGTATTAAATTTTGACATGCACTAGTTATTAGATTCAAATCTATATATCATATACAGGGTTACTCAAACAATTCGGATAATTTGCTCATAATAGATAAAAAGAGCTGAACTTGGATTTTGTAATTTTTTATGCGTTTTCATATGATGGGAATAGTCGTAAAATTTTAACATTCTAAACGGTGCAGCTGTTTTACATTATTCTGATTATTTTCGAAAATGTTTTATAATCTATGCTTGGTGCATTTCTTCTTTTAATAATTAATATTTTTTTCTAAAGAAAATATTTTTTTTAAATAATTTACTGTAAAAATATAAACTATGTTAGAAACCTTGAAAGAAAATTATTCAAAACTGAGATATGCAATTGACAAATAATCTAAAATTAATTCATACGTAACACTTTATTTATTCATATCCACGATAGAGAAACACAAACAAAAAACATCGTTTTACATGAAAAAAATTGTATCAGAATAATAAATGCAAAATTATATATATATTAAATTTGACGAACAGTGTTATTTTGCAATAAGATTTAGAATCTATTGTCTAGTCTTGTTTCCCAAATTTTTTCCTTCAGTTTAAAAAGATAGAAGTGATTTAAATGTCTAGTATGGGAAACTTTCTTCGATAGGATTTCAGTTCTTTTTCTCCCTAATGGTTTAGGGTTAATAAAGCATTTTATATTTATTTCACAGACTTTCAAACTAAGAAAAGATAGTGCTATAATGCCAGGAAAAACAAAATGTTTTCAGAATTTTAAAATTAATTTATCTCCATTTTTTATGAATTCAATACATATTAATTTTTAAAATTGCAACTAATTTTTAAATTAAAAAATCAAATTCTTAGCTTTTTGAATGTTTGAAATATTAATCAATTATAAATAAAATTTATCATTGTTGTCAGTAAATGTAATATTCTTACATGCCAGCATATATTTGCGATATTATTTTTATATAAAGATAATAAAAATTAAAACATTCTCTCAGTAAAAATAAATTCTACGAATACATATAATAGAAAGGATGAATTAAATAGTTTTGAAATTTGTTAAACTATAACACATTCGTAAATTTTGTTAATTTATTTAATAATATGTTGAACGAATTATTATATATATTTAAAAGTAAAAAAAAAATGTTTTTCTCTCACCAAAAATAAATAAATAAATAAATAAAACAGGCTTAATATGAGTTTATAGGGGGTTCCAAGTATTTATAAAATAAATGTATTTTTACTATAACAGATTTTCAAATTTATAAAAATAGAAAAAAAGAATTGCTTTGATTAACACTAAACTGTACGAAAAAAGTTCGAACATTATCAACCGATAATTAGTAACATATACAGAATGTTTCACCAATAAACTTGCAGGAGATCTAGGGCGCGTAGAGATAATTCCCAATCACATAGCATTGCTGGGTCAAACGTGCACTATTGTGAGTTATGGTACAAAGCATTGTTGCCAGTGAGGTTTTTTTTAAATTCAGATTTCTTGAATAATCAATTTTTTTTAAATAATATTCCTTTTATTAAATACCACATCAATTAAAGCAAAATTAATGCAAGTTTAACTATTTAGAAATTTGGAGCCAATGAAAAAATCTGAATTTGAAAGATTTTTCCATCGGCAACACTGGTATAAAGAAGTAGAGAAAACAAACAGAAACAGGAACGCATTAATAGGACTGAAATCATTTTATTGAAACCCGTAAGGCATCGTGACGTCACTGCGACGTCGTTGTGAAGTCACATTGTGACTTTGTGACCATCGATTGTCGATGTGACGTCACGTGACGTCGATGTGAAGTTACAGTGACTAAAATGTGAAGTCGTTATGGTCGTTTTAGAGCTTGTTTGTGAAGTTTCACAAAGTGGTCACAATGTGACAAATTTGTGAGAAATGTGTCATTTGTGACTAATTTGACATTAAAATTGTGACGAAACTGTGACAAAAGCAACGATATTTAAATTGCCAGAAACATGTTTTTTTAAAGTAAATAACATGTTTTCAAGAATATTTGTAATTTTCTAAAAATTTTTAATAAAGTCACATCTCAGTCACAATGTGACGTCACTGAGTGGCTGCATTATGGTCACAGATGTTATGTGACCAATGTGACACTGTGACCATGCATGCTATGAGGGAAGGTTGTTCAAAAGATGGTGAACTTAATTATGACCAGAACTTATCAGTCAAGCTTGACAGTGATCCGCTCGCCGTTCCTCTATTTGAATACCTCGTTGCTGGAATATCTGCACTGCATGTCAGAAAACTTCCGTAACACGAGGAATTCTATGCGGCGTCGGATCTTTCAAAAAATTTTCCATGAAAAATTAAATGGATGGAACTGATGATTATTTAAAGAAGATGATAATGAAGCTAATACAGGCAGTATTCATTCGAACGTAACAATGACAAAACTTTTAAAGGCTTTCATGTAAAATTCTGATAACGACTTGAGTAGTAAATGATAGTTGGTTACTTTTTCATCGTAATAAATTGTATTAAAGTATTTTTAGATATTTTGAGTTTTATATTTTTGTATATTTAATATTTTTTTTCAATTCTTAGAATAAAAAATTAAAAAAATTTCTAAGACATTATAAGCCGATATCTTCATTTATGAGGAAAAAATTCCAAAATATTGTCGACTTAGACACGAAAATACACGGTATATGTGTGCTTCAAATATTTACATATTCGTTTGTGAATGAGAATATTATTTTATTTTATGAGTTTGAATGTTTTTCAATAAGCGTGGTAAGATTTATTTATATGCCTTTTAACAGCTTCAATTTATCAAAGCAATATTCAGATATTGTATGAATACAATGCTCAGCAAAAGTTTAGACAATGATCGATTACGCTTCTATATTCAGAAGTATGTACCGAATTCTTGTAAATCATCTGTCATACATTACTTGTGACTTATACTTTATTCACAAACAATAAATTTTACATTTTACAGCTTACATAATATATAATGACAAAAAAATTAAATTAACCTTGTGTCAAAAGTACAGACAATTTGTATATTTGCAGAAAAATATCTACAAATTAAAATCGAGTTGCACCCACATTATCTGCAATTAGTTCAATAATGTTACTTTTCATCAAAGAAACTAAATTCTACGACACTTGGTGTCGTAGTTGTCTATTTTGTGCCAAACATGCTCAGCAGCAGCTCGAAGTTCATTAACAGAAAAGTATAGCAAAAATTTGCATAAACCTTACGACATATGATGTTACAAAGTTCTCGTTGGGTCCAGATAATAGATACACGCCGGCTAGTTGAGATCAGTAGTATTTTCAGAGTTAAAATAAGCGCTTGTTTTGTTATGCAACATGAATACAAGAATTATCTTGCTAAAATCGAAACTTTGGACCAGCTAAAAGTTCTTCAAATGACTAAAAATGGATATTTTAATGTATGTATGTAATCTTGTGTTGCTTGAAAACCATTGAATAACTCTAGAGATACTCGAGCATTAAAGGAAATTTGGGACCAAATGATTAAAAAATCATCTCCTTGTTGACGACTTAAGAAATTACCGGGCTCTTTATGCAAGTTTGGGAAATAACATGCCCACCCGTTTGGGCCATTCAAATTCCGCTTTTTTTCGTTACTGAATATTATGGCGTAAAATTTGGGTCCATATGACGTATGTTTGCAAGTTCATTGCATCCTCAACAATTTGTAGCCAGATTTTAAAGCTGATTCTTTTGTCATTTCCATGTAAATTAATTTACCTGTTTCTTTAATTTATATATGAATCATGTCCGTCAACACAGAAAGTCCTGACTTACTTCTAAAGTGATTAGCAATGATTATATGTGTGAATGTCAGTTTATGGATCTTTGTCATCTCATGTTCATCTCACACAAGGTCTTCCAGATTTATCTTTAGTTATGAAGGAGTCACCCTTAGACTGTACTTCATAGAGAGATCAATTTAGATGATTCAATGCAGCTAAAATTTCTGCAACAGTCTTCCATTTCCATTTCAGCTTTTCTACTTCAATTACCCAATTCAACTGAATATTTTAGCTCGCGGCATTTTCACTAACTGATGTTTTATCGAGATATACTTAAATACTTCTGACCTGTGACATCATAACAGAAATTTTCATTTTTCCATGAACAATTATCAAAAAATCAAAAAAAGTGTCAAATTTTTTGCAATATTCAAATTTTACTTTTTTCAGTTAAATTAAATATATTGTTATATTACAACCATTATTTTTATCGTACATTGTTTAAAATATATTTAAAAATAAGTATAGCCATTTGTAAAACTCAAGTGTTCGTATTTTTTAATAAAAGGTTAAAAAACACCAGTGTCTAAACTTTTGCTGAGCACTATACATTAAAATATTTTTTAGTACTTTCGTGTGCGAATTTTTTTCATGTTTTAGAAAAAAATAACATTAACACTGGCCATCCATATAGATTAATTACAGTTTAACAAAAATTTCATCGTCAGAAAGATAATGAACATTGTTGTTTTGAATACTATACAATACGTATTCTATGATAATAGACTAAGGTTGAATGTTTGGAGACGTAGAGAAAATATTGCATTACAATAAGATTTAACTTATATTACAAATTTCTAATATATTTTACACTTTATTACATATGATTATTTTAGAAAAGTAACTTTTATTTCATATTTAATAAGTGAAATGTATGTTTAAAATAACAGAATCGCAATCGGCGCAAGGAGAATTAAAGAAATAATATTTACTGTTATTACTAAATGCATAAACATGAATAAAATCACACAATAAATGCATAGACATGTACTAACATTACTACATATAAATACTAGTAAAAGTATTTCTTAAAATAAAATAATATTCTGTCAAAGGGCATGTACTAATAATACTGCCCTAGAGCCAAAAAGCTTAATTATTATTCATTCAAATACCCTTTAACAGTCATTTGTTTGTTCACATGACAGTAATTTATGAGTGATATAAATATCTGTTTCAAACTTCATCTTTCATAATTTTTCTTTTCATGTTGACTGTAAATTAGTTTAAAATATAATAAAAAGTCTCTTTAAGTATAGAAATAATTTAAATTAACATAGTATAGCATTTCACAGAATATGAAAAAGACAAATGACAGTTCTAAGTATATGCAAAATTTTACTGTTATCTTGCTTTCAGCGGTTTTCCATTAATCATATTTATGTCATTTTAATTACGAAAACGCTTTACTGTTTTTTTCTTGTTAACTAATTGGTTTTAAAATTTCCTTTTTTCCTAATTTGAAATGTATTTTGCCCGTATAACTCGGCATTTATATCATTACTAAATTTTATGCATTGTGAAAAAATTAAAAATATAAAATGAAAAATAAATGTTTCTAAATTCTATTGGAACTACGGGAAACACTTCCTGTATATAAATACACGAAGATTTAAATAATTATTTTTTAGGAGATGCGAAAAAGAAACTAAAAATCTTTTAGCATAATAATGTATATGTATATTTTTTTCACCACTCTGAATATGTTCGAATAAGGTTTTATAATCTATGCTTGACGCAATTTTTTTCTTTCTTCTTTTAATAATTGAATGCTTTCTGTAAATAAAAAATAATGTACAGTTATAATATAAACTATGTTACAAACCTTAAAAAAATCAATTCAAACGAAGATATCTAACTGACAAATAATATAAAATTAGTTCTAACTTCATGCTTTGATTATTCGTATCCACGATCGATAAACACAAAAGAAAAAATTCCGGTTTAGATAAAGATTTGTTTCAAAATAATAAATGCAAAATGATATATATATATAATATATTTGACAACCAGTGTTATTTTACAACAAGATTTGGAATTTGTTGTCTAGTCTTCTTTTGCCTTTTTTTACTTCAATTTAAAAAGATAGAAGTGATTTAAAGGTATAGTATAAGAAACTTTCTTCAATAGGATTTCAGTTTTTTCCCTAATGATTTGGATTACTAAAAAAGTTTATATTTATTTCACAGACATTCTAACAAAGAAAATATAGTGCTTTCATGCAATGAAAAATAAAATGTTTTCTGAATTTTAAAATTAATTCTTTTCCATTTTATATGAATTCAATGCATATTAATTTTTAAAATTACAATTATATTTTAATTTTTTAAAATAAAAAAAGAAATTCTTAGTTTTTTGAATGTTTGAAATAGTATTCAGTTGTAAATTAAATCTATAACTGTTGTCATCAAATGTAATATTTTTACATGACAACATAATTCATGCAATATTACTTTTATATAAAGTTGATAAAAAAAATCTGACAATAAAAATAAATTCTACGAACACAAATATTAGAAAACCTGAATTAAATTGAGTTTTTAATTTTGTTAAACAATAATACTTTCGTAAGTTTTGTTGAATGATTTACATATATATATATATTTATACGTTTTTTATATGTTTTTATATTTATGTTTGTAATGAATTACATATATATATTTAAAAGTAAAAAAATGTTTTTCTCCCACCAAAAAATACAAGAAAAAAATAAAACTATTGTAGTATGAGTTTATTGTTTGTTCCAATTATTTATAAAATAAATGTATTTTTATTAAAACATGTTTTCAAATTAAAAAAATAGAAAAAAAGGATTACTTTAATTAACACTAAACTGTACCAAAAATGTTCAACACAAACAACCGATAACTATAGTAATATGTACAGGGTGTTTTACCAAAAAATCTCCAGGAGGTGTAGGGCGCGTAGAGACAACTAGGAATCACATAGCATTGCTAGGTCCAATGCACGGTATTGTGAGTTATAGTAAAAATCATTGTTGCCAGAGGGCTATTTTTTTAATTCAGATTTCTTGATTGATTTCAAACACTGAAATGATTGCTTTCAAAACTTTCTGAAAATAGTAACAATCCCCATATTAAGTAATGTAGTAATTAAGGCGAAAATAATGTAAATTTTACAATTTCTGAATTTTAAAGCTGGTGCCAATTAAGAAATCTGATTTTGTAAAAAAGTAGCCTCTGACAACAACTATAAGAAATAGAGAAAAAGAGCGGAAAGAGCAACACACATATGGAATATTTTTTATTGAAATTGTTTTATTGGGATAGTTTTATTGAAATAGTTTTACTGAAAGAGTTTTATTGAATGGTTGTACTAGAGAAGATGGTCTTAATTACGACCAGAATGAATCAGACAAGCTTCACCGTGACCCAATGTTCCTTAAGTTGAATACCTCGTCGCTAGAATATCTGTAGTTAACAGCACGCGAAGAATCTACCGGAACATAAAAAATTATGATGTAAAGTATAATCTTTCAAAAAAATGCATTAAGTATGAAATGGATGGAAATGATGATCATGGGTTTTTTAAGTTGATGATGAAGACCATACATACAGTATTCATTCGAAGGTAACAATGAAAACAATTTTAAAGATTTTGTTATAAAATTCTGATAATGGTTTGGATAGTAAATGATAATTGGTCTTTTTTTTCATTGTAGAAGAATGTATTAAAGTATTTTGGGAAATTTCTGTGTTATATATATATATGTATAATATTTCACATTCTTTTTTTATATTAGAATAACAAATTTGGAAAATTTCTTATACTTTATAAGCCAAACGCTTCAATTTTGAGACAAAAACGCCGGAATATTCTCGACTTATACAAGGAAATATACGATACATAAATGTCATATGCCTCAAATATGAGCATACTCATTTGAAAAGGAGAATGGTGCTTCATTTTATGAATTTAAATGTTTTTTTATATGCGGAGAAAGCTTAATTTTTACACCTTTAAACAACTTCACGTCTTAAAAGGTAGAAAGCCAACGATTATAAATGCACAAATAAAGTGTGAAAAGGGAGCAAACAGCTGTTTCGAATCTACTATCGAGATTCTTCTTCGGTGGAAAAACTCAGCGACCTAGAAAAAGCAAAACAGAGCCATAAAGTTAAAAAAAAATTATTTTTTTGGCTCAGATTTGCTTTGCCTAGCTCGCTGAGTTTTTGCACTGAAGAAGAATCTCGATAGTGGATTCGAAACACCTGTTTGCTCCCTTTTCACACTTTATTTGTGCATTTATAATCGTTGACTTTCTATCTTTTAACAATTTTGCACAAAGGCTTTATTTGCTATTTTAACTTCACGTCTTGTACAAATATGATTTTTAATGATGAAATTTCACGTTTGTTTATTGTTGAAATTTCAGAATTTATAAATCCCGTAAGAGGGCGTCGTGAATTCCCTTGTTGAAAGTGTGAAGTGAACTGAGGAGAGAAAAAACTGTTTGTTGTTTTGAGTATGTGAAATAGAATGGCGACCAGAGTGTTCGCTGCTTGTCGTGTGTGATTAAAATTTAAAGATACAGTCCTAACGTTTATTATTTATAACTCTGTTTAGTGTGCTTTAATTAGTAATATTATACATATATTTTTTATGGTCGTGAGAGGCCGGAGAAGTGAGCGACCTCTTAATAATTAAAAACTTACAAGTTTAATTTCAATAAGATTTTAGCTTCGAATATTTGCATTATATAAATATGGGATGTCTTAATATGTGCTGCTATTGCCCTTGGATAAGTTGAAAAGGGTAAGTTCTTACATATTTATTACTTGAATATAATTTGTATTTCTTTGAAATATTATTAAGATGGAAGTTGTATTAAAAGAAATAAAATATTAAAATCTAACGTAACTAACGCAACGAATGAACTCTTAAATAAAGATAGTTTGCAAAGTTTGAATTAGAACTTTACAAGAAAAAATCTTCTGCCTTTGAAAAAGCATTTTGTGTTTACATTTTGTGTACTTACAGCTAAATACCTCTAGTCGCACAACAAATCATGAAATTTTGAAAAAGTCTATTATTTTAGTTAAAAAATATACATTTTTTAATATCATCAGTTTTTTTTCAATTTTCTCCCTTTACTTTTAAAAGAAATGGAGTACGTCTGTTGCCACAATTACAAAATTGGTATTAAAAACTACGAAAAAATTATTTCAAAAATAAATTGGTATATAGCTTTTTAACAAATTGCATTTAAAAGTACATATTTTCCCTATATGATTGTGTAAATATTAAAGATGTGCTACATTTAAAAGTTTAGAAATTGGCAAAAGCGTAAATTTCATAATTGAAATTTCCTTTCTTTAAATTGTTGCAAGCAAGTTTAAATAAAATTATTATGTATGTGACATAAATAAATGGATTAAATAAATCAATAATGGATTAAGCACGTGAAAAACGTGCTTATTTGTTTTTATTTCATTATATTACATCATATGTATCGGGGAATTTTTGACACGCGAAATGAAATACATATTTTCTATTCATTATATTTCTATTCATTTAATTTACTAGCCGCATCTGGTGACTAATTTGGTCTCTTATTTATGCTTAACTTTGGAATATTTTACTGTTATTCATAATTTTATTTACTTGCGTACCTTTACTAAATCTGACGATTCAAATAGAGGAATCATCATCAACAACATCAACAACAAAAGATCAAAACAATTTTTATGGGGGAAATACAATACTCTGTTCTGGTTGGAGCAATTGGCGACGAAATCCCAAAATGGCACCAAAAAAACATTTTTCGTTTGTTAATTTAATGATAAAGTGTTTTGAAGGAAATATAAAACGAAAATTTCTGTGCGATCTGCGATCACACCTACCCTCTTGTTTTAAATATTTCATTATTTAAACATGCAAATTCACATTTTAATGAAGCATGCTGCTAAAAGAGTTTGAATAGGAATCATTATGTAGATAGAAATACTATATTAAATAAATTGTGGTAATTAAGCATAATAAATGAAAATTTATACACCCATGACTAAACTTTATATAAAATAATTAGTAAATTGTGGAAATATAGTATAATATTATATATAATGTAATATTATATATAATATTATATATATATATATTATTATATATAATATTATATTATAGTATAATATTACATATATATATATATTCATAGTTAGCTAACATACAAATACTGTACACTGTTTTGTTTCAGTATCCCTCTTCTGCTTTTAAAGCTTTTATATAAACATGAATTGCGGTTAAAATACAATAAATACGCTGAAAAATATTTCTACAACAGATAGTGTTTATAATATATTTTTATATTTAACTTCTTGCTGACACAAAACAACTTAATTAGTGAAAATAATGATAATAGGAAATCAAATACCGTTATTTTGAAATCTACTGAAAAACTAGTTTGTGTAAACATGTCTAAATTTAAAAGGGGTTATAAAGTCAAAGCTAATTACATAAATTATTTCGCCTCTCAAACAGTGCTTGTCTGTTTTCATTATTTTATTTTTAGGAGTTACATTTTTTCAATTCTTAAACTGATTAAAAAGAATGCCATGATGTTTACAATATTAATCATTCATTAGGAAAGAATATCTTTGCGATTTTGTTCTTCTCAATACAAATAGAATTTAAATTGTTTTATATTTTAATAAACTTGTCTACCAGAGCACGCTAATCCTTTTTACTTTGAAAAGTAACTCAGTATATCTATTTGAAATCGTTTTAAAGCACTTAGCAAAAAATGTACATATTATTCATCATTTAGTTTCGAAATAATAATATCATTTTATTTGGGGACTTTTTTTAAATGTTAAATTGCTTATTTAGTTTTTTCTCTAATACATTATTAGTAAAATTGAAAGAATATGAAATATCTTAGTTTATAGCATGCAATGTTTTTTATATTAATATATATTTTTTTAACTTTTAAAGTACTTTTGTTCATTTAATGCCTAATTTAAAAAAATAAAAGAAATTCATTTTGCTTTCGTTTACTGTTAAGACTCTGACGTTTATTGAATGTTCCTGTATAATACGTCATTTTTCTCGTACGTATACGCAATTAAATCTAGATCTTTGTTAGTCTTTCGAATAAACTAAATTTTATTTTTTAAATCGTAAATATTTGCGTTTAATTTTAATGTGTCAAGACACGCCCGCTAACATAAATCAATTGCCTTTAGACCTGATTATGTAAATTACCTGCTTAATCAATGCATAAACTATAAATACAGATTTCCGGATTTTAGGATCCGTGGTAGCGTTTCCAGTTTCATTGTTATGAAAATTGGGGAAAGGTGATAAAATAAGCAGCACAACAACATCTAAATCTAAATAGCAGAAATTACAGTAAAAGCTATGGAAAGAAATCCATCTATAGTGAAATTATATCTTAAGCGTAAAAATTTAATCTTCTGTGTGTTAAGATTACCATATAGATAACATATTCTTTTGAAGGGAGAGATGACTTACAACAGTTCCATTTTGTTTGACTTTGAAACAATTAAAAAAATAACCGAGCTGTACATCTTTTTTTTCAAATAAAATATTTTTTAGTATAAATTCTACAAATCTTTAGTTACCTATTCTTTTATATAATTTTTATAAACCAAAAATAGAATTTAAATTAGTTAAGACAAACTAATTAAGGATTTTCAATAACATACATATGTTGCGCGCATGATTATAAAAAGCATATTCGATATATCTACGTAATATTACATATACATATTCTTACCAAGACGTACTTTAATTTCAACTTAAATTAAGAATGAAGCTTATGGATGAATTTTTTTTTTCAAGTAAATAAATTTAGAAAAATGCAAATTCTTAGAGAAAGTTTCATTTTTGTAAAAATAAATACATATATTGCAGGTACTTGCATAAAAAACAGAGATTATAGAGATACACATGATACAACATTATTCTCATTTTTAAGTTTCTTATTTTCAGGAAATATGACGTGCGCAATGTCAAAAATGTCGGATTTGTGTAAAATAGCTCTAAAGTAAAAATGTACTTGATTTGGATTGATACTGGCTCCAAATACTTTATCATAAAACCTGTTTTAAAAAAATAGCGTCATAAATGAGTTTTTTAAGGTTCGGTAGCATGTTATTCTTTCATAATAGACCAGAAAAATTTGACTTTTTGAAATTTTTAAGGCGATTCCTTCCCTTAAAACAGAATCCTGTTTAGGCCTATTTTTTTCTATAACTTATGATTCCATTTTAGCAGACTTAATATACTAAACATACAACATAATAAATGCGTTCTCTGATTTTTTGCCATGTTACCTAATACAGCATATAACGGATACGAAAACAGCACAAGTAGTCAAGAACGTCATATGCAATAGGAAATTTAACTTTTAATGTAAAATATTTTAATAAATCAAATGTTTGATATCTGCGTTGTATCAGTATATTAAAAAACTGAATTCGAAATAGACATAAATATCGATCCGTTGTATAGATTATGAAACACTTTTAAACAGTCTTTAAATCTTTAACCAAACTTCATTATTTGGAAAAAATGCTAAATAAAATAACTAAGTAAACATTCTGGTAAAAAATATAATATTTGAAAATCTGATTTCAGCAATTACCTTCCATAGCCAAATGCCTATTCCAATTCTTTTGAACAGTCCTTTTTCTGAGTTGTAGGTTTATATATATATAATAAGAAAAATTAGTTTAGCAAGATAAAGCATAACAGACTAAAATTTCCCTTTCAGCATTTTACATAAATATATGGAAACATACTTATTAAAGATTTTCAGCCCTGTTGTTTATCAAGTATTTTTATAGACGCCACTATATTAGCTAAAATTAGATTCAGACAAAACACTTTTAAAGCTAATGAAATCAAACTTCCATACACAGACGGCGATGTATCAAAATATTTGCGTTGCCCTGTATATCATTTTATCTATAAATACTAATACAAATATTATATACTAAACTAAAGGACGTTTATTATAAAAATGAATAATTAGTTTAAAAACCACATTTAAGCAATTTACGCTAACATTCAGCAACCTTTACGAATTTTTTTGTATACATCTGTACATCAGCTGTAGCATTTAAGCAAACCATGTTGTATGTATAAATATAGTGAAACTTAAAAAAGCATATCATAACTAAAAATGCCTTTTCTGCCATCATCGCTGTTATATGGTACTTCAAATAGAATATTATTAAAAAATTTTGCGTGACCTTGAATGAATACTGAGCATTTCATTTACGGATTCATTACGGATTTCTTTTGTGTATCTCTTAAAATGAATAGGAAGTATTACTTGCACCTCATTGCTTGCATAAGAATTAAATGCATAATATAGTGCAATTCATAAATTCCTATCAATGCTATATTCAAAAGTTGTACCATCTATAAAATTCAATTGAACGATTTCGCACTTTGACTGTTTAAATACATATACTAAAAATGCTAAAAAAGTCTTTTGAAATATTGTTTATGCTAGGGTAAACTAAATAACATAACAACATTCAGGGTACTTCGAGTATATTTACGAGAGTTAGATATCGAACACACGACCAGACAACCAGACTACTATACAAACCGAAATCATAAACGCTTTTCAATGTAGCTAGAAATTGTTAAAAACAAGATTGTTCAAAGATTACAAATTAATAGATATCGATTTTAATACATAAAAAAAGACTTTCATTACAATAACACATTTTAGAAAAATTATAAAAAAGAATACATTAAAAAGGAATGCTGAATCTGCTCCACAATGTGGTTTAAACATTCTTTGATTAGCAAGAAAAGAGTGGATTTGGCTTCTCAGGAAAGAACTGTAATTTATTGAGTCGTGAATGAGCTGTTTTATAAATGCTTTACTCACCTTGATTTAGATTGCTTATTTAAATAACTCATATCGATTTAAATTGTTTAAAAACAATTCACTCACTTGAGCTGTTTTAATTCTTTATGCGAAGCTGCCTTTCAAAATGTGAGATTAGCGAATATCGGCTCAACTTGTGTTATATTTTGGCTGACATTTTAAGAGAGTAGAAAAAAATGGCGATTTAAGACAGATGTTGGGAGACAGACAGATGATAGGTTTAAAACCAACAAGATTTTTTTTTTCATTGAAAAAAATCAACTTGTATAAACTTTATAGATTAAATTAATTTCCACCAATGGCAATAATATTATAAGCATTAAATGTTGCTTATTTCATTGTTAGAAGGAATCGAAATTAAAACATGGTTTTATAGAATGATAAAATCCATGTATAGAATGATAAAATTCTGTAGCTTTGTTCCTGAATTTTGAACTTGAATTGATTTCCTTTCAGTTTCAGAAATTGACATTCAATTTTTAAGAAGAATATTTTCTTGAATTTCTCTATGCTTGCATTAATTCAGATTAAAAGAATATTTAAAATGCATGTTTTTGTTTTATATTTTGGAATTAAATTCAAATAATCAGTGCATATTTTTGTATTAAAAAAATTGAAATTAAAACATTGTGTAGTGATAAGCATAATATAGAACTTGAAATTCTAAAATTAAAGTATATTTTAATACAGAATATTAAATATTTCCAAATTCTAAAAAAATATATGGTCGAATTCATGTCGATTCAGGCAGGGGGGTTACCTTTATAGTCTCAGAAGTTCTTTAATTGAATATATGTTAAAATTCAAGAAAAAATAAAACTGGACTGAGATACAGGGCGCCAAAGATGGCATCCCGAGCACCATTTCCTACACTGTAAAAAAAATCTGCATAGGTATTAAACCTTTTCAAAGAAACTGGGATTCCAAGAACTTTTCCTGTAACGGTAACAGCAAAAATTCAAGTTTCAGAATTGATTTCATGAATTTTTCCTGCTATCGTTAGATGAAAAGTTCTTGGAATCCCAGTTTTCTAGAAAATGTTTAGTACCTTCACAGATTTTTTTTACAGTGTATTTGCGATTTTCGAAAAAAACCGTTTAAAGTGCTCTATCTCTGAAACGATGCAAGATATTTCGTTGCAGCTTATTTATTTTAAACATAATATTTTTCTGTCTAAAAAGATATACTTCATTTTGAAATATGTATTTAATTATTTTTACAACAGCCTTCTAAAACAAAATTCTTTTAATCAAAAAAATTTTTTTTCTCAAAAATGCCAATCTGAAAAATTTTGATTTTTTTACTGTTAGTTAATACCATTGAGTACTACCTTCACAGTAAAGGAGAACTTCCACTTTTGAGTTTAACAAGTTTTAGAAACAATTCAAGAATTTAGAGAATTTTACAGGAATTGCATGTTAACAGGTCCAGTAACAGTCTTTCAATTTTTGTTTATTCGTATCATATAGAGTCTATTACATATCCTAAACAAGTTAGAAATCATAGGTCAAACGTGGTAAATGCGGTGCATTCGTACTATGACTAGTTTTATAAATATTTAGACATTGGTGCAGTAAGTTTTACACTCTTGGGAAAACTGGCATGAATACAAAATTTATTATGTTTCTATATATTAAATTCAAGAACAAGTACATATTATAAATTTAATGTGATTTTAATAGACTATTTTGTAAAGCTACTGATTTTTATAGCTTTACAAAACTAATTTTGTAGATTTACATCATATTTTGTACAACGCACAGATAAAATTTTACGCGATATAGTATACAGATTTTGATACTTGCAGAATTACAATATTTCTTTTTTTTAGAGTATTTACAGGTGATTCCGATATCTGAGCGGTTTTGTACACAGATGAACAAATTTTGATAATATCCAAAATCATTCAAAGTGTTTGGAATAAATGACAGATGCAGTTTTCATATGTAATGCGATAAATAAATAATAAAGCCTAGAAAGCCAATGAAGTCTTTGTCTGTTGAGCAGAGAATTTGGTCAATAAAAACTGAACACTAATTTGGAGAACACTAATATAAACATATTTAAATTATATATTAAAATTCGCTAAATCATTTCGCGTCACAAATTTAAAAAAGTTCTTTATTTATTTATACAGTATGTTATTGAATTTCTAACTGTCATTGAGACTAAACCTTCACAGATAGATATGAGGTTGAATATTTATTTTACATTGTTGAACATGACATTCCGTAAGAAGGTAAAAAATATTTCACTACGTATTCAACAAAACGGGTAAACTCGTCCTGTCTGGATACTTTTTTAGATAGTTTCGTCCTAACGAGAATCCTTGACACTAATATCCACGAGTTCTTAAATATGTTGTACATATTTGTGAAATAGAATTCCATTCTTTCATAATTTCACGGATTGAACAATGTTTAGTCTATAGATAAGTTTAGCCTATTCATATTATAGAAAAAAAGCTATTGTTCATTTCACTTTATAATTGGGCCGTTCTCTTTTATGCTTATTCGGTACAACGGGGGGAAACGCGAATACATACAATTCAAACCACGAGCTAAAATTAACCACATAAACCCTTCGCGACGGGAGTCTTTTACAAAATTTTTAATGTTTTGTCACTGGTTTTTAAAGACAGAAATTTGTGCCTTTTCAAATCGAGAAAATGCTTTGATTAAATAAAGCAAATTTTACAGTAACATTTATTCTGGTTTGGAAAAACAAGGATTGTTAAGTCTTTTTCGCTCATACCCAAGAGGTTAACCCCGGCGACGGGTATGTGGAAATAGTGTTTTAACCCCCGACTTATCTCGAGGTGAACGGTGAAATCGTTAAACTTCCAACACTACTATTCGGTTCGAAAACCGAAACAGGCTTGTTATAAAATTATAATAAATGCTAATAGTTAGTACAACGGAAAAAGTACATATTGCGGATATCCACACTATAAAAGAAAATCTGTAAATATAATAAAATTTTTCTAGCAAACTTGTATTCCAAGAACTTTTCATATAACGATAAATGCAAAATTTCTTGTAACCGAGGAAGGTTACATGAGTTTTTGCTGTTACCGTTACACGGAAAGCTCTTGGAAAACAAGTCTACTAGAAAAATCTTAGTAACTTTACACTTTTTTTTACAGTGTACATAGATTTTTACTTAATTCTTTTCAATAAATAGTTACTGTTTAAAAAAATATAGAATTAAATAATGATTGATCGCCACGTAAATTCGGTAATATTAAATAATGTTATCATTCTGCTTTGTTTTTCATGATCGATAGTGATATATCTTGCAGAGTTAGGCTACAACTGCATTTTATTTATAGAGATAGTGTTATCTCTAAAGACGAATTTTATAAAAAAAGTTTCATCAAATGTCTTAAAAAAATAGATGCAAAAAATATAATTATATTCCTGAAAAGTCTACATAGAAGCTGTTTGTATGTACAACAGACAAATGTGTGACAAATCCCTATACTATTGCTACATAAATTTTCATTTAACAAATGATTCAAAGGAAAAATACTTTCTGCTAATGTTAATCCCTTTTTATGAGCTATACTTAGTAATGTCACAATGTACTATTTATTCAGTTATATCTTTTTTACGATACAGTTTTCTTTTTTACGATACTGATTTTTTTTGCTGTTTTTCTATCATACACAATTATCGGCGAACTTTACTGCCTCAAAGAACATAAACTTTATAACATATTATTTAAAAATATTTATTTTCTTTAATATTTACAGTTAAAAAAATATTATTATTTTACTTATATCTGTATCATAATAGGCATAGTTCATGTTATATATATTCTTTTAATTAAAATAAACTCTAGAGTCTTAAATTAAAATGATTAGCTTAAATTATCAGTCAATGAGTATTTTGAAAGAGAAAAAATGTACATTAACAATGCGCGGAAACATAAATTTCCCATTCACTACCGATACAATAACGAACAAACCGCAATGTACAATTTTAACATCTGTAAATAAGCGACATGTGTAGTGCATTAGCTTTAAACTAAGCTCAATTGAATTCCGAATATATCGAATGTTATCGGGAGAATTTGTTACGGAACATAAAAGCGAATTACACTTATTCATTTCAAATGCTTTTATTGGGAAAAACGAAGAGAGATCCTTTAACAAAATCAAACTGATTTAAGAAAGTTTGGAAAGCAATATTGCAGAGAGATAAATATAATATTTATTTTGATGTAATAGAATGTAGTTCACAATCTCTTTTTGGTTTATAACTTTAACCAAAAGTATTAAATGATTCACTTTCATTTGAAGGGAATTATATATATTTCTATCACTACAGAAACTCAACAAGATTGAAGAATATTGTATCAAAAATATAATATCGATTTTTTTTTCATTTTCGCGAAAATTTTTATTTGAAGTGTTTAATTCAAAAGTTCGGTATATGAACTTTTTCTATAAAAAGTATTATTATTTATAATTTTATCTTGCTAACGTTAACTCTTCTTTGCTTGTAACTCTGTATATGTAAAATCATAGTAGGTCTGGCGTGCTTACTGTAAAGCATTAATTGGAATGCATAATGCATTAGTAAAAGTTATATAACATCTACACATATTACTCGTGCTTCAAAAGATTAGAATTCGATAGATGTTGACGTTGGTGCAGATAGTGAAGTCAAGTACAGGTAGTAGAATGAAACAAATAAGAATTTCTACATATACAATTAATGATTAATCTTTAGCCTTCATAATTTTATCATCGAAGACATTTCCCACAATTCATTGAAAAGCTCAGGTTTTTTTTTATGTTAAGGTATTATCGTTATGACTTTTATTAAAATTAGAATAAAAAAATTACTCTCAACAGGATTACCTAACAGCAGTGAAAAATCGAACAAATGTGTCTATTTGCTCAACTGCATTCGTTTTTTTCTCAATTGCTCGCATTAACACAAATCATGAGGTATATACATATTATGTACGTAAATTATATACACATATAATTTCTACTCAACGTATTCTTACGCGTGATTCGATACGTGTTTTTCGGAGTGTCGTATTTTTAAAACCTATGATTGAAAACTAGTCAGATATGGCAATCTTACAATTTTTTTCCATCTTAAACATCTTAATATTTACTGAAAAATGCAGCATAGCAGCTCCACCGGGTTAAACCAAAAGTCAGCATCAACTTATACCAACTTATAATTGAATTTAATGTTTGATAAAAATCGATGCATTAGTTTTTGAGATAGGGGTATTGCAAAATCGTTAAAAAAAATATGCATAACAGCGCCACATGCTAGGTGATGTCACCAAAACCTAATCAGTATATTTTTATCAGATACTAACTGAATAAGAATTTTGATAAAAATCCATGCATTAGTTCTTAAAATAAGTTTACTGCGAAATCTTGAAAATGTAGCATAGGAGCGCCATCTGAAGGACTATCTACACCAAAAACTAAACAATACTAATCTATATGAGGGACTAACAGAATCTGAAGTTTTAGAAAATTTCGTGCATTAATTTTTGATATAGATCTATTTTGATAATGACGAATAATGCACCATGGCAGCGTCGTCTGTTGAGCGATTAGCACATAAACGTAATTCGCATCATTTATATCAAGTACTAAGTAAATGTAAAATATTATGAAAATTTTTACGTTAGTTTTTGAGATATGGCTATTGTGGGTACCTGTAAATAATTCAGGTTAAAAGTGCCCCCTGATAAGCGACATACACTAAAAACTAATCAGATTTATTTTATATCAAGGTCTCATGAAATCTAAAGTTTTTTGAAATTCTGTGCATTCGCAGATACAGCTTTCGCAATAATCACGAATAATGTACAATGGCAACGCCACTTGTTGAGCAATTTGCACCAAAACGTAATAAGCACCATATTATATCAAGTATTAACTAAATCAAAAGATGAAAGTCTATGTACTAGTTCTTGAGATATGGTTATTGTTGATAATTGTGAATAATGCAGCATATCAGCGCCACCTTTTGAGCGATCAACATCAAAAACTAATCAGATCTAGATTATATCACGGTCTAACAGAATCTAAAGATTTGCGAAATTCCGTGCATTAATTCTTTCACAAAAATTCTCTGCGCCCAGAAAATTTTTGTGACATACAGAGAGACACACAGACTCACAAACTCGCAGAGAGACATTTTGAAAAACATGTTTTTCGGGTTTTCTAAGTCCTAAAACGTGTAAAATCCACCGAAAAAACGTTTTCGATAATTTTCACGAATCCAATACGTTCTTCTCGTAAAGATAGAAGAAAGTAAAAAATAATAATAATTTGTTATTGTTTATAACTCATTTCTTAATTTTTTAAAATGATAAATATATTTTAAGGGAATTATACCCAGGCTGTATAAAATCTTTCATTTCAGAACATTTTACTCCCTATATTATTTTGCATAAATGCTGCATATCCCGTCATTTATTTGGTCTATTTGTCCGATACTAATTGTATATATTAGTAAAAGTGCCACATGAACTATTTTTTAATTATATTTCGCATCAATTTTCAAAACAAAAGTCTTTTCAATACGTATTGACAACATTCGCAAGTTAAATATTGCACACAAAATATATTTTTTTAAATATTCGTGCGAACGTTATAAAAAAAGCGTATGTGACAGGTCTGTATTAACTAAAGAACTTCCAACAGAGTAGGTATTCGACATGACGTATAATCGTACCTAAAATACGATTATATCTTTTCGTATTTATTATTTAAGAGAAAACTCCAGAGAAGCCTCCATTTATCATCACTGAAAAATTGCTCGTATTTTCATGGTACGAAAAACCTTTTCCTAAATTTAATTTGATAACATTAGAAAGATATAAAAAACATGCGTCAATCCTATATAATGGAACATTTTCCAACATTTTTCTGAATATTATCAAAAAATACACTGTTTAATAAAGCAAATAAGGTATAGAAAGAAATTATCATCGCGTGAACTCAGTTTTGCTTTAGAGTATAATAAGGTATGCTAAGAAATGACCATCCCGTGAACTCAGCTTTTAATTTAGTGTATAACAAAGTATGACAAGAAATGTCCATCTTGTGAACTCAGCTTTTGCCTTAGATTATAACAAGGTATGACAGGAAATGGCCATCCCGTGAACTCAGCTTTTACTTTAGAGCATAGCAAGACCCGACAAGAAATGACCATCCCGTGAACTCAGCTTTTGCTTCAGAGTATAACAAAGTATGACAAGAAATGTCCATCACGTGAACTCAGCTTTTGCTTCAGAGTATAACAAAGTATGACAAGAAATGTCCATCACATGAACTCAGATTTTGCTTTAGAGTATAACAAGCTATGAGAAGAAATTACCTTTCCGTGAACGCAGCTTTTGATTTTGAGTATAACAAAGTTTGACAAGAAACGCCCATCACGTAAACACAGCTTTTGTTTTAGAGTATAAGAAGGTAAGACAAGAAATGACCATCTCGTGAACTCAGCTTTTGTTTTAGAGTACAAGTGCATCCCGGAATGAAAAGTTCAATGATACAGTATGTGAAACATATAATAGATTTGAGGCTTCGATTTTTAGTAATTATTATCGATATTATTATCATCTATATTATTACGGACTACAGTTACACAAATATCCAATTTCTTTTGTCTAGCCCAATATAGCATATAGATTTGTATTATAGTACTTAATAGCCAAATTTTAGTTTAATTAGAATATATATAAAACGATTAGCCTTTAAGTACTTCCCGTCCAAAAAGTGTAAATGTACTCAATTATTTTGTGAAGCCCTGCACATGATCTAAGGAACTTATAAACGCTATTGCAGCATGCAAGACTTTCAGTTAAATTTGAAAAAGCATACCGTTATTCAAAACGCACTGCTAATAATAATTGCTTACTTACAGAGATATAACTGATTTCTTTAGCGAGTTTTTGTAAATAAATCTTAAATGTATATAAATAATATAACACCATTAAAATACATTGCAACCTTTTTATCATCACAGGATACAGTGTAATAGCATTATTAAGAGTTCTTATGTAAACGACTTGTAAATGCTGCACACTTGATCTTCAATACGAAAAATCTCATGATAAAACTAAATAACATTGCGAATTTTTTGGAAATCCGATAACATTTATCAGAGTTTAAGCACGAAAAGACAAGCAGAAAGACATGCGATCATTAAATCTTAACATACATAAACACTTTTTAAGTTTATTTTAAAGTATTTAAAAAATAAACATTAAATTAAATAGTAAAAACAGAAAATAATAAAAAAAATCAGTATAAATGTAATGCAAAATTCTTATGTAACACAGATTTTCAGTTCTAAAAAACGAATAAACTACAGATGCTCACGGATAAACAAAAAGAATTCTAAAATTTGTTTCCCTTGTTTTTCTGCATTTGCACGATTTGTTATTAACATGGATTTGAAAGAAATATCTTAGACCGCCATATTATTTACGAACATAGGCTTTAAAGTAAAACATATTTCTTCCAAAGCTTTATTTATTACACAGAATTATTATTAAGCAGAAATTTAAACAATATCTGCATAATCTAAATTCCACATCAAATTTCTATTATAACATATTATGTGTAGGAAACTAGTGTTTACGCTTAATTATTGATGGTTATTTTATTTTCACATTTTATAGGGCCAACAAATTAATATTTTAGGTAATATTCCTGTTTAATGTTTATCACCATATTTGTAATTTTGTTATAATTTTTTATATGGATTATAAAACAACTAAAAAAATTTGTCTTATAAAATGGAAAATGTTGTGTAAGAGTTTTTAGAATAAAAGTTTCCATGGTAGTTCTTTCTAACACTGATGTGATTTGCAACAAACTGCTATTTTTGATACCATTAATGTTTAATATAAACAACATTTAAAATGCGTATGATCTCATTAACCGATATTTACTACAAAACAAAAAATAATTCATTGAATCAATTGCTCATTTAACAATGAACTAATTTGTCTTACAGTAGTGCTTTCAGAAATATAAGTTCGTTTTGGGTTTTTGCATGATTTTTCAAATTTTATCTTACATTTTTATTAAACTATTTTTTTCATTTAAAATTAAAAATATATATATATATTTGTGAGTCAGAATATATACTTATGCCCTAAATCATTAGAATAAAATAAAATGGATTTATAATGTTTTTATTTTTCTTCAAGGGAATACAGGCTTGGGAGCAATCCTATAGAAAATATGCCAGCTTTATGGCCCATTTTCTCAGAAATTTCTGCGCCGATAAATTTGGAATCCATATCCATTGGAATATGTTCAAGATTTACGGATTATTTTTTTCTGCGACTAAACCTTTTTATTGTAAACCAATGTGAAATGCCCAGAAGTTTTCCATTTTTCTGAATTTTTGATTCTGTAACTAATTAAAGTTCTTAAAAACTGTCTGCCATATATGATCTTATATTTATATTCTAGAATAACAACAAAATAATTCAAAATTACTCCAATATTTTATGAGACAATGGAATCTTTGCCTGAAAAGTATGATTATTTTATGAAATAATAATAATACCTTGAGTGAAGTTTTTGCACAATTTTATCAATCTCCTGAATTAATTTTTTTATAAACATTTTTATAAAGTTTAGTGCCTTGTAATAAATGAGGATATGTTTTAACCCTTATTGGTCCTAGGTCACTTCACGCCCGAACAGTGGCAGCGAGGTTCTTTCCTCTAAACTGATAGACGGAAGGAACTGGATTCGACGCCAATCGTGCCTGTCGGCCTAATCATTAGGAGTTTTCCATAGTTTTCATCGAACCTTGCATTTTCTTGCATACATACATGTTTGGTTCTCTTAGAAAGACACCCACGGAGGGCACTTTAGTCCCCCTAGGGCCTTATCCCTTGTGCAGATAATAGGCCGTCAGAAAATCAGCAAATCAACTAACCTATGCCACTTCACTCATGACTTCCAGAGCAGAATATATTTCACGAGTTTGTTTCGGTTAGTATCAATTTTTTTATAAAACGACTTGTATTAACACGTTGCGGAGATGTACAATTTTCGAAATTTATTAAAAAAAAGACTGGTGCGAGTAGAAAAAAAAATTTATAAAATATTAGCGATAAATTAATGTCAATGGGCATGGCGTCCGAGTTACTGCATTATCATGAATTTTTATAATTAGTCTTATTGGTCATAAATGAAAATGGGGATACCAGTAAATTTAGGATGGAACTTCTTAAGTGAGTAGAACAAAAATTAACTTTTAAAAGTGTTTTGCTCCTTTCTGTTCAAAGTATCTATGTATATTTAACTAGAAATAATAAATCTTTAATACATATATGCTTATTGTAAAAAGGGAATTGATTAAATAAATGTGAAGGGTGAGAAAGCTTCATAGAAAAAGACCGAATTATTTCAAAACACGTATTAGCTTATAAAAGACCCGAAATGAAAGTCATAAACATAATGTATATATCTAAAGTAGATTCTGAGGGTACTAATTATTTCCATTTCAATTCACCTGACATTACGATACCACATCTTACCGGAAAAATTTTAACTTCAAATACTCAAGTTATTTGACCGTGAAACCTTTTCGACATGTTTATCCGTGTGTCACAAAATCGTCTTATATAACACATTTCCTGTTTCTTGTTGTATGCATGGAACTGTAAAGTAATTTCACAAAAGTTTAAAATTAAATATATTTCTTACATCGTGAATAGCTTTAATGCAGCAAATGTTAAGTTTATGAAAATTTAATAAAATTGTTTTTCATATCTGTTATAGTATGTTATTTTGTATAGGTTTAGTAAAATAATGATTAAAACAAGCTATTGAAAAACCTTTTTTCTCACTGCCGCGGACTAATATATGTATTCACCAAGCTAAAGGTTTTACTGCAATGTAAGCATTACTTATATTTTTATAACTCTGCAGGTATAATCAAGTTTTAATGAAATAAGTTTTAATTGAACAGGTGTATAAGCCTATGAGTAATAAAAATATATATCATGTTGGAAAAACACCTTTTTTAGCATTAAAAAAGTTACAGTGGAAATAATTTTACGCTTTTCCTGCTTGGTTCGATAGTCAGGGCATAAAATATAATTTCTTAATATAATTTAAAGTCTCAATCTTTATAAATAACTTAAAACCAAATCTGCGCTGACTTTAAAATTTCTTAACTCAATGTTTTAATCAATTAAAAAAAATAAAAAAACACACAAAATAAATTTATTACATATATATATATTAGGATGATCTTTATTTTTATGTAAAACGTATTACTTTATATAAAATTGCGGCACACCTACATCTGTTACAGTCTGTTAAATTACTGCAAATGAAAAGAAGAAACCCGTTTGTACATCACGAACACGTTGAGAAATTTGATTTTTTTTAATTTATTTTTCAAATTTTAAAATAATATCTGGCGGTACATTATTCTATCCAATACTTTTTGAATTGTATTGTATTTTGTAACAATACAATGATAAAATTTGAGTATAGTATTTAAAACATATATATAACTGGCAATTCTACAAATGAAACCAAATTATCCAACTTGTACTGATATCTGCTATCTTTAAATCTTTCTGTTATATGGCTGATATTTTTGGACTATACTACACTATTTTAACATATTATTTATTTATCTTTAGTAATTTGAGAAGTTATTTCTTTAATTGCTTTTTCATCCCCTTTTCTGCTGTATAATTGTCAGAACTAGGTTACACGGATAAGAAATGTGAATCGCTCGTACGAAAATATCAACTACCAAACGCGCTGATACATGAACATTACATTTTCCCATGCCAAAGTATAATTTTTACAAATTCGTTTTCAAAATTTCGTGGCAGGTGCATCTTTATGAGATAGCTATAACTTAATACTTGTCAGAACTAACGTTAGTATTAACTTGTAATTATTGACGTAAGAATTGCTACTTAAATTACAGAGTGAATGCAAAAGTCTCCTCAAGGAACTCTGCTCGCATTATTCGTGGTATACAGATGCAATTTTTTGCTACGAAATCGTACAATGGATACAATGTGCAATATAATGTTGTAAAACGATTTCATACACATCATCAGATAATTAAGTTCATATACCCTACGTCCTCTTCTCATAGCCATCACAACATTTTTTCCTCTTTCCCAGACTGAAATACATAATAACATGTTTTCTGATTTATAAACATTTCTAATATTGAAGCTGTTATTACAACGGAATGTAAAGCCTTACCAATGAAGCAACACTCCAGATATTTTCAACAATTCTGTCAACGTTTTCAGAGATAAATTACATCTAGCGTGTAATGCTTCGAAATAGATTAAAGATCAATTTTTCAATTCCATAATGTTTTTGCGATCAATCACCGTATTTCTAGGTAATACTTTGTATTTTAAAGTTTATTATTAAATATATATTTTTTCACTTTATCTCTATACTTGCTCCAATTTTAAAAAAGTACTTTCTGTTCTCTTACAATATTTTAGCCTGTTTTCTTCTTGTTAATTTCAGAAAAATGTATTTAAATTTTTTTTATATTTTTCCTTATCGACATTTTTTTAAGAAACACAGTGTTCATTTTCTACAGTACGAAATATCAATTTTTCTATATATTTCCTACAATTAACTGTCTATTATTCTTCGTAAAATATTTTCAAATGCCTTCTTTTTAAAAGTACTATAAATGATTAAAAAATAATTTATGGCAAAATATTCTATTAATTTGCAATAGTTCTTTTAAAGTAATCAGTTTTCTCTTAGAATCTCTTTTTAAAGGGGATATCTCTGTGTTCACCGTCGAAAATTGTGCTTTTATGTAACGATAGATTATAAAATAACAAATATGTTTTAGAGAGTTTTCTATCACAAAAATTATTTTCTTCATGTGTCTCCTTAAATGACACTCTACGGGTAACGAAAATATACTTTCAGAAGTGTTGGATTTTCAATAAAAATTATAATTTATTTGAAAAATTTCCTATAGTCTTCACAGATTAGGTCTTCCCTTTTATTGATTTTTTAATTTGCCAAACAATAAAATATTATATACGGGGTGATTCAGAAGTTTAGAAATGTTAATAATTAAGAAACTGTGTACAATATAAAGGTCCTGTTTTCAGATATATGCTCAGAAACATGTGGGATTTTTGTTTAGAATGATTTTTTTAAATATATATAGTTAAGATTTTTAGCAACAAGTGGCGCTGCTGTACAACTGCGAAAATACCTCTACCATCCATTATATAGACACGTAAGATCATTGCGAAACATCTTTTCTAGGATATTGATGAAATTTCGTTTAAAGGGTGGTTCATGTTTAAATGTTCTTTTAAAAAATTAATGAAATTGCATTGAATGGAATTTTGATACAAAATGTGATGAGTAACTGCTATTTTTGGACATGCTTTCTTTGCATGTCGAGTTGTGTTCTAATCGTACAATATGTAAAGTTAAAATTGCAAAAGATTCGATGGCTATTACAAATGTGAAGTCTATGGTAAACAAGGTTTGAGAAAAGATCTCTTGGAAGATTGTAATAGAAGAAGGAGACCCCGAATCGTAAGTGAGGTAGAATTCGACGCCAACACTCAATAGAAATCATCAGCTCATGGTGAGTGCAATACGCTTGTAATTTTACGATGAACTGAAATTTCTTATGGAATTTCTTTCTGCTCTGAGGATGCTGTGCACGTTCTTTCGCATTGGCTCAGGTGGCACTTATAAGTTATGAGCGTCATAATGAAAACTTTAACATTTAAACGCTATTTTTTTCTTTTTAGTGAGTTGTATCATGCCATAAAAAATAATACTATCAATTTTAGTGCCACCTGTTGGCAAAAAGTGTAAGTAACATAATATGTTTGTTTTATTGAAAAAAAAAAACAAATCCCATAAGTTTCTAAGCATTTCTGTGAAAACCGCATATTTCTATTGTTTATAGTTTGCTAATTATTAGTATTTCAAAACTCCCGGAACTTATGGATCACCCGGTATATCGTATTTAGTTGTTTCTATGATGTCTTTGTTTGGTCTATTTCCTTGCACCAAACAGACTTGTTATTCTTAAATTAAGACATTCATCCTATTTTTGAGAAACAACTATGTCATTAAAACAAACAATCTACTATGGGGAAAAGCAAAACATGAAGAGTTTCTCTACAGTTTTTAGCTCACAGGCTATCATAGCCTAAGAGCTTATGTGCCGGTCCGTTCTGTATGTACGTTCGTACGTGCGTTCGTGCTTAACGCGATAACTCATGATAAAAATATCCTATCAACTTGTAATTTTGTATGCAGGTATATCCTGACAAGGAGCTTTCCTGATTAGTTTTTGGAGTTCATTCGATATGTATAAGACGGGGAACGGGGGGCTCATGCCCCTCTCCTTAGTTGATATAAGTGGGATTTTCATGCAGAATTAAGTTTTCGTTCAAAATTTAGATTAGGATCATTCTGATGAGGCGATTCCGTGATTGTTATTAGGTGTTCATTGAATAAGTATAAATAGCGGGAACAGGGGTTCTAATGCCCCCCGCTTAATTTATATAAATGGGTTTTTCAAGCAGAATTTTCAGATTTCGTTCAAATCTCTGAATAGTTTTGGAAGTTTAATGGTTAAGTATAAAAGAGGAGGATAACTCCTTTTAAATTATATAAATGCTAAATGGGTTTTTCTTAAGAATTATCTCATTTGCTCTGAATTTTGGATATAGATTTTTTATATGATAAAGCATGTCTTTGATAGTATAGGAGGTTCAATGATTAAGTATAAAAAAAGAGGAAAGAGGAGAGCTGTTTCCCCTTCTTAATTTTTTTTCGAACGGAATTAACCCTTGAAAATATAAATCTTTAATGTACAATTAGTATTTGTAGCCTGTGAGCTCAATGCCATCAGTTTAACTGGGCAGTATTCTTTATTTTAATATGTATTTTCGAATAAAAACACTCAACCGTTTAAACGCCAATGTTCGCAAAAGGGAACATTGCATTATTTATAATACAGAGTATATATTTTCCAACATAATAAAGATGTCCTTATTGTGTTAGTTATAGGTTGACCATTTTATTAAATACAGGATAATCATAAAAAAATATCTACAGAAGTGTATTAAAAAATAGTGGCCGTACAAAAAAAAAAAAAAAAAAAAAAAAAAAAAAAAAAAAAAAAAATTAAACACCATTGGGAATGGGCTTCAAAATTACATCAATGACAATCGATTTCTATAAGGTATTGTTACAAGAAAAACGAATAAACAAAGATTTCAAGTTTGAACGCAAGGTATTTTGCAGGACAATACCTGCATAAGAAAAAAAATAAATGTCCTTAAACATTTTATTTCGCAGTAGAAATATCAACATAAAACAAAAGGAATAGTAAAAATTATGTTCCCCAATTCGAAGCAATACCACATTGGTAAAATTGCCATCTACCGCAAGCTTCCTTTTAAAAATATTTAAAAGCATCGTATTAAAATATCATAATATCTTAAATATGACATTTAAATATAAAAATTTCAATTTGTTCTGGCAAAGAACGTTTGGATAAGCCTAGGAGATTAAGCCTTATTTTAATAATTGTGTGATTATATGTCTATTTTGATCTTTTTTGAAAAAATTGTTATATTCTTTTAAATTGTAGTTGATTTTGTATTCAGTTTCGTAAATCATACATAGAACTTGAATCTTCTCTTTATATTTTCTTTTCTTTTTGATTAGTTGTGTGTATGTATTGAAGGGTAAATGTGCATACAGATAGAACTGTTACAGAATATATAAAGATTAACCAATAGATAAGTGAAACTATACATAGAAATATACATGCATGCAGATTGCTGAATAACCTAAAACGTTAATTTTAAGCTCATAATCTTTTTAAAAATCTCGAAAAATTTTGTTATTTATGTAAATAGTGCTATGCAGAAAAAGCGTAAGTCAATCTTATGCGTAAGTTTCTTTACTGCTAAAAGTTTAAATGTAAATTCACATATATTTTCTTCCTCAGGAAACTTGGTCCTTATAAAAATCAGGCATACCTAAATATGCCTAGAATTTCGATTTAAAATGTTACATACTTTTACAAATGTAAGTTATTGTGTAACTTACAATTGAGAGTAAGATAAAGTGGACCAACAAAATAACTGGGCCATGGAATAGAGCTATGAATAAAAAGCGGAGACCTGAAGTGCGTTGTTTCTGAATTGCGTGTGAAATGCATGAAGAATTTGTCACAAGACGATTGTTGTTGTTTTTTTCTTTTAATAGTATCCAAATTTTCTGATTACCACATAGATAACTTCCACCAAAATCTTTAATATGCAATTTCGTTTTATTTTTGCGCCTTATTGCTGGAAATTTTTTTTCACAACTATGGTAAAAAGATTTTAGTATAAATATATATAGGACAGTTGCACCATAAAATTTAACTAATAATAACAACACATTGCTCAGTGGTGCACAAAACAGGAATTTTAATATACATTTGTACAATTAAAATAAAATAAAACTTTCAACGTTTCGCGCCGTCTTCTGCGGGCGTCTTCAGGAAAATATGATAATGGAAGGACTACGTTTGGAAGACGCCCGCAGAAGACGGCGCGAAACGTTGAAAGTTTTATTTTATTTTAATTGTACAAATGTATATTAAAATTCCTGTTTTGTGCACCACTGAGCAATGTGTTGTTATTATTAGATTTCAGTATTTTTTTACTGGCATCAATTTGCCCATGTATTATAATCTTTTTACAGAGACTGACAAGATTTTGTCTTGGATTCCACAATGTGATGGCATTATTACGGCCAAATTAAACTCTTACTAGAAAAAACGAATGTCGATTTTTGTTGTTATTTTATTGAAATTTTAATTAATTTAAGAACTAATTTATATATATACAGGGTGGTTATAAAATAAGTATCCCAATTTGGAACTGTCTGTAGCTTGAAGGAATAACCCGAATGAAACCAAAAGCGGTACACATACTATTTAAAAAGAAGAAGAAGAATGGAACAATAAACAATAGTTACAATAATCGGCAACAGATGGCGCCATGGGTCTTTGGTGCAAACGCCGTTGTAATCATTAGTAAAATCAAAACGTGATCATTTCTGCCATTAATGTTGTACGACATTGCTCTCAGTTTGCCAGATCGCGCTTTAATTATAAACTAATCTACGTTAACAGTTCGAACAGTGCAGCTGCTTTACGTGAATTTAGGCGTGTGAAAGAAATGCGTAAAGGAAAAGGTCCTTTGACACCGTGTCCAGTGAGAAGAATGGTAAAAAAATTCGAAGAGACTGGATCGTTTACTGTAAAATGTGGAAGAGGGAGGAAACCATTACCTCGACGCACTCAAGAAGAAGTTGCTACTGCGATTGTGGAGCCATCTGGAACTCCGGAATCCGGTCCTAATGCACGTGGAGTTGCCCGAAATTTGGATATTCCATATGCTACTGTTTGAAAAGCCCAACGAAAGGTAATCCAATTTTATCCGTATAAAATTAGTTGTCATCAACAATTGTTACCAGGTGACGTGTAGCAGAGACTGGATTTTGCTTTAACGTTTTTAGCACGAATGGAGGTGGATCATGCCTTCCCATGGGAGATTTTATTGGGGGATGAAGCCCATTTTCATATGAATGGGACAGTCAATAAGCAGAACTGTAGAATATGTGCTTCGGAGCCACGAACTGTTATTCACGAAATACCTCTCCGCTCTCCAAAAGTTATTGTGGCTTTACTGCAAGTTTTATTCTTGGTCCTTATTTTTTGAGCAGTTAGGAACAACAGGCCCTGTAACATGTTCCGTTAGTGCACAAAGATTCCTGCGCATGTTACAAACTTTTGTAGTTCCTCAAGTGCAGCAAAGACAGTGCTTGTCTGAAACAATTTTTATGCAAGATGGAGCCCCGCCCCATATTGGGCGAGCAATACAAAAGTTCTTACGGCAATATTTCACAGATGATAGAGTAATAAGCCGGTATTTTCGTATGACGTGGCCTTCTCGATCCCCTGATCTGACTCCATGTCATTTTTTTTGGGGGGGGGGCACTTAAAGTCTATTGTGTACCGTGGAGATGTCACAAACCTCAATGACTTAAAAGATTGCATATCACAACATGTGCGAAACATCACTCCTGATGCGTTACATTTCGCAGTTGAGCACGTCGTCCACCGCCTGGATTGTGCAGCATCTTGCAGCACAATGGTCATGTGAAACCTGAACTTGATCTGCACCGCCATGCGAAATCTTAACCTCATTCACTGTGAAAATTTCCAATAAAATAAGTACGCCATCCGGTTTTGTGCCTTAATTCTTTGTTCTTGTATTGCACATTACATTTATAAGAGAAAAGCGCCATCTGTCGGCGATTATTGCAATTATTTTTTTATTTTTCCAGTCTTCCTCCCCCCTTCTCAAATAGTATGTGTACAAATTTTGGCTTCATTCGGGTTATTTCTTCAAGCTACATACAGCTCCAAATAGGGATAGTTATTTTATAACCACCCGGTATATATATATATACATAAATTAGTTCCGTTTAATTAAAGTTTTTTTGCATAAATTTATTGGAGGAAATTCGCTGCCGTGGTAATGAACCTTCTGCGAAAGAAGTTACAGTTGAAGTTTTACTATTTCAAGTTCCTCTTTGTTAATAGTTCCATGGGCCATAGGCTATTTTAGGAAAAATCATAGATGACGTTTAAGTTTCAGATATTATGAAGATATCACTCCCATATCTACTTATTAAGCCAACGTTTGTTAACTCAAGAAATTCTCTGTCTTTTATGTTAGGTTATTGAAAATTAACTCTTTGTTTTTTAAAAATAACATCAACTTAATTGGACATCTTGGGCTTTATTTTAAATTGCTGCTTTTATTCAGCAAACACTTTTTAAAGACTAGCCATATAAAAATATGATTATTATTAGGCATCTACACATATTTATTTCATGTTTTAAATGTAAGGTCAGTGTTCCAGTTATTTAAAAAATATTTCAAGAATGGGGTAACTGGACATATAGAATTCAGTTAATACAAAAGTTAAAAATGTATTTTTAGAGCATGTATTACGGGAAATTAATTTGTCCATTATTTTTTGTTTGTTGTAAAGGAAATTCGACATAAATATATTTAAAATTACATAACAAAATTTTTAAAAAAGTATGGGTATTATACCCTTTTTTGTGAGATATTTAAACTTTGACATTTTATGAAAAATATGGGTACATAACACAAAGTGAAACTATTACAAAATTATCGAAATGAATAACAATAATTCTATTCAATATGAAAGAATTGTTGCATTCTCCATAGATTTTTCGGACTTGTCGAATTTTCATTCAGGTTAATAAAAAAAAAGAATGACATATTTAAGAACTTAAATACCTGTTTCTTCATAGATTTAACTTGTTTTTTTTCCTAAAATACCCATGCAATTTTTATATTTATTATCTAAATTGCATATGTATTTACATAATTCTTGTGTTTTTTTTCTATTAAAGAATCTAATAATTTCACGTTTGGTGTTTTTTAGACATGGTGATGTCAAAGATATCCCCTACATCGTACTTTAGTTGATATATGATTTACATGATTTACCTAGTTTACATTTTTTAAAGTTAGTTACTCCTTTTTTTAAAAAAAAGACTTCATACTCTATTAAAAAAATATGTGTGGAAAATACATTTATATGGTCCAAATGCAGTATTTTATTACAATATATATATATATATATATATATATGTATATATATGTATATACAATATATATTTGTATAACAATATATATATATATATATATATATATATATATATACAATATATATTTGTATAACAATATATATATATATATATATATATATATATTATAGTCATTTGATACTTTATTTTTGAATTCCCATTTGTTAACTAAAAGATTTTCATCTCTGTCCGATTACTATTATGGTCTATATAACAATTTAATTATTGCTATTATATTACTGTCATTATACTTTTGTATTGTTTGGGTTCGCTATTTATTTTTTTATTCTTTGTAGATGTTAAATTGTAGTATATATAATGGTTATTTATTAGCATTCAAATGTAGATGTTAAATAGTATATATATATATGTATATATAGACATTAAACTGTAATTTTGAAAATTTGTCTGCAAAGTGAACCTAACTGAGCACATTTAGAAAGGTTTCGGACATTAATCCAAGTTAGCATTAGCTTTTGAAAGCTGAATCGACAAAATTTCAAGAGTGCCACTGTAAGATCATGCCCCATTTGCCCATGTAACCTTATATTGAATTGTTCTTGTGTTTGATAAATTTAAAATGAAAGTAATGTAAATTTTCAAAATCGTAGTAGGTTTCCCTTATTCAGTAAACTATTAAAACAAACATTTTCCTTTAAATTAGATCCATTGAATCGTGTTCCCATCTCCGTTCGAAAGTAACATTGGTATTCCAATAAGCAAACATCAGCCTTGAAATTTAAAACTGCATCTTAAAGAATTTATCAAACCATTATTGGACAGTGCAGCTCAATAACATAATATTCTATTTCAATCTGTATCACACACTCAATCAGCCTCTTATGCTTTTTGAAAGATAGCAGTAAAATGCATATAAATTACTATGAGAGATACATTTAAGCGGCGGCGATGCACTGAGACAGATTTTAGACAAGTCATGAATGCATTGAAGAATAGTATTGGCTAATATAAATGAAATTTAGTAAATTGCACGATACTATGAATATATGTATTTAAATTATTTACAAAACTAACATCTGAAAATAATTTATTATTAATTTAATGAGCAAAGTCTCACAATCAAAACTTCTGAAAATATTATCAATCAACGAACATGGTTTTTTAGCTTGAAATTTCTTAATATCTTATCTAATATCTAATTTCTAATAAAATTTAACAAAATTTAAATTCAAAAGAAATTACAAAGTCAATAGATAAAATTATTTTTGCATATGTTTAAGAACATTACTTTAAAAAATCTTCCATTAAATGAAAATCTTTTTAGTTCATGCATTTTCAAATATAAAATATTGTACAAAATAGAAATATGTATACAGATGAAATAACAATAATCCATCTATGTCATATTTAATCACATTGAATATTCTCTAGCAGAGAGTATCATAATATTTAATTACTCTCGAATTGCATCTAATATATCAAGAAGTATATTTTTGAATAAAATATTTAAATATAAAATTTCTATGTAGAGACGTTTGTAAATATATTGGAGGATAGTTAGTTTGCTTCCTATAATACAATATTTATGATATATTTTTAAATCAAGTCCTTTTCAAACATTATATGTTAATCGGAATATATTTCGAATATAAACTAACAGCATTTTCCCTGCACAGTCAGTGATCTAAAATTAGGCAGAAAATATGATTTTGTTTAGTAAAATTTTTGTTCTCTATTACAAATTTAATCAATAGTTTGAATAATATTCTAGTGGCATAGTGGTTATATTGCTTTTAATGTTGGAGTATTAAATCAATGTTACATGATTGGGAACTTCTTAAAAAGTCCCAGAAATACTAATTAAATACCACTCTACATATGCAATATCTGAAGTGAAGACCCAGAAGTATTAGTATAATCATTGTTTCGATTTTTCTACATAACAACGTAATTTGCAATTGGGTAGTCATTGATATATTTATAGTCAGGAGAATAAATTTAATGAGTTTATAATGTTTAAGTTTTAAGTATTTTTGCTAGTTATTTAAATTTATTAAGCTATAGTTTTGTTTTCAGGCGACAATTTGATTAAGATTTTATTCTTTCATGTTCGCTTTTTCGGGAACTAATATTGTAATAGAATTGCATTGTTGGAAAATGAATTGAAACGCATAATACTGGTTTTGGATTATATTTGAAAAATTTAACATAGAGTGACACCAATACAGATATATCACTCATGAAGATCTCACATAGAGACATTTTTTTCCACATTTTCTTATTGTAAATATTAAATATATTTTTAAATATTTAATTAAAAAAAACTATTTATATTTTTGAACGATTTATATTTACAGCACGTACCTAAGATCATCAAAATACTGATTTGAAAATAAATATGGAATAACGAATACACTTATTGTATAAGTAAAAAAGATTGCGAAAGTATCGAACTTTTTTCTTTTCATTAAGAGAAGAATTCCTTTATTGACAGATCTTTATGTAGCATACCATTCATGAAGATCAGCAATCGATCATTCATAAATCAATGTTGTATTTTTCTTGTGATAAAGACTGAGTTGATTCAGAAGATAAATTTCTTCATTACATTCTTTATTATTTTTATTTAGTTACTGAGATTAATATCCATTTTATGATTTATTTTATTCTTAAGGGGGTGTCTGGGTTATATTTTGATATTTTTAGTTGTTTAGTTAATAGTGTTTTTTGTTATGGTTAACTTGTTAACTATATCATTTACAAAAAGTATCACATAAGTTTTTATATTTTTTTAAATTAAAACATGAATTATATTGTGGGATAATTTAAAATCGTTATAACTTGAAATATTATTAGTAGAATTTCATTTTTTTAAATAAACAGAAATATACAAGCATTTATTTTGAGTCGGCCTTTTAAAAATATTAATTTAAACAAAATTAAAAATATTTAAAATAAAAAATGATATTCATTGTTTTTAAGAAAACATCATATTTTCAAAAGTAAATATATTTTTCTTAAATAATCTGAATTGAAATGAAAATAAAATGATTGAAAAAGACTTGTTCTAAGTTTGAATCATTTAGATTTAGCGGTTTCTGGCTTATAACAATTGAAAAAAAAATGGTGAAAAAAATCATCTTTAAGAAAAATGAATTTTCACAAAAATTTGTTTCCATACCAATCATTGCTTATAAACTAGATTTTGAAAACAAAAATAATATTTCCTGTTCCATTTAAAATAGAAAGATCATTTAAATCTCATTTTAAACAGAGATACACAAAGTATTTTTTAATGCAATAAAATTGTCATTAAAAGTTTAAGAAAATTTGACCCTCTTAGAGGTTTGGACCCCCTTAAAACTTTTTATAGATTTTAAAATCCCCGTCGCCCGGACAAACTTGCATAATTTCAGGTTTTCATTACTTTATAAATAATTATTAAAATTAGATACATCTCTGTATTATATTCAAGCCATATTTAAGACTTTATAAAATATAAAAATAAACACATATACTATAATATAATACAAAAATAATTTCAGTTAATGCTGTAAAATCTCTTTGCGTGGCATGTCACAATACACAATAACTTATTTCAGAATTGATATATAATCATATAAGTTTTTTTTAAATGAGCTTTAAATTATTTTTAAAGAATAAATTAATATTGTTGATATGTATGAATATTTTAATTATTTTTTAATCAATAATTTATTATATTTTTCATTATACCCAATTATCCAATGCAATTTTTTTAATGACTTTACGCAAATAATATATATTTCACTATTTCAGTCTATAAAATATTTTTGAATGTATTTTAACATAAGTTGAATATTGAGATATTTATTCTAAGAAAAGTTATCATGATTATTATAGCATAACTAGTTTAACATAACTAATTTAGTAAAAACTTTTTTACTGTGTTCTTAATTAAACTGTACTTCGTATTATAATATAAGGATTTATTTTATATTTTTTATACCGATTAATACATTAGAAATTTTAATGGTGTTCAGAACTTGAAAATACATCAATTTTGAAAGTCTTGAGATTTTTTTTATACAGACAAAAATTCCTTTATCCCATATCTTAATTGATTAAAAGCCGTATAACCAACAGAGTTAAAAAGTGTTTAAGCTGGGATTCGATCCCGGGCCATAAGTACGGTGCACCGACATTCTACCAGCTGTAACCATTGGAATGATATGCAGCTTGGACCTTCTCGCTACATATGTTGGCATGGCTACAACTGCTGGACAAGTTGAAATATTTTTCCGCGAGCCAACAGCTCTACAGACAAACACGAATCTAATAAAAATCCAGCATCGATGAAACTGAATAAATCTGCTTGATTATTGGAAATTTTTCTGCAGAAAATTTCCTCAAGCTTTTTATTACTTCAAACTTTAATTGCTTAAAAACGTAGCTTTGCCAACATATGTAGTTAAAAGTACGTGACTGCTTATCGTTCCCACAGGTTACGTTGGTGCAATGTTTGGGCGCTGTACTGATAGATCGGGTTCGAGTCTCAGCTTGGACAATTTCTCACTGTGTTGGTTATACTCCTTTTAAGCTATTAAAATTTGAAATAACATTGAATGCAAGGCGTTGAAAAAGTTTTACAGATAAATTTTCAATATTCATGTAGATTTATTCAAAACTACCCTCGTTGATATTTCGTTCATTGATAGTATGAATAGAAATTGAAAGTGGGAAATCAGAAATTTTCGGGTAAAATTAATATATCTAACGGTATAAATTTGCAAAAATAAATAAATTAATTAATTAAAATTTAAAAAAAAGTAGACGTAGAATAATTTGAATATGTATTACTAAAATTACTTACAATGTAAATGAGTAATAACTCTGTCTTAAGAACTGTTATCTTTGAAAAAAATGTAACGTCACATAAAATTAAAAATAATTTTACTGCGTTTTCTGTTATTATTAAAGATGAACCTAAATATCTGAGTCAATAAATTACAATAATGCATCTATGGCAAATTTCTAGATCATACATTGCATTTGGCTACATTAATGACTTTTAATTATCATCTTTAAAAAATCTCATGCGTAAATATTTGTTGCACAATAATTTGAGTAATTTATATTGCAAGGAAAATTATTTAATTGAAATCCTTATTTAAATTTCATTAAAATTGAAATAGTAACTTTAATTTTTCTAAAATCGTGGTCAGATATTTTATGCTATCCAAAAAAGAAAAAAGATTTAAATTTTCTGCATTACTTGTTGCCATGATGAATATTTCACTCGCTTAATATGTATCGATTATTTATAATATTTTTTTTCAAATTAATAAATAATACATATATTTGTATTTCAAATTTTGAATTTCTGCTCATCATATACTTTGCTAATTTTCGTCGCATCATCTTTTCTTCTTTACTCCTTGTGTCGCTTTTGGGATACACTAAAGAACAGCTTTTAAATTAATTTAAATGCTTCTAAAATTGTTTTACTTATTTTTAGACAAGTAACAAAAGCTTTCATATCTTAAGCATCGATATACAGACTGATACTTCTTTGGAGAAGGTTTATGGTAATTTGAAACTGATTTTATTCGTCTGTCGCAATACTTTTTACAGAAATGAGGAGGTTAAAGCTTCTTTTTGGACTTACAGAAAAAAGCAAATTACGTGAAAGAAAGAAAAACTGAAAATGAGAATTCCCGCAAAAAAGACCATAATAATTATTAATCTATCAAAAAAGTTGTACATTGTAATTTATGAGAATCTGACATTAAAGCCCTCACTTTCCCAAAAGAATTCAATTAGAAAGAAGATAAGACTCAGCATCTTCTCATGCGAGCTAATCTGACATTACTAGAGACTCAACACAAAGAAGTTGATGACTTCATAAGTTCAAACTCCAAGCCTCGGATCAGATGCCAATATAGATTCCTTCTGATCCAGATTGAGGACGGATATCTCAGTTTGCTCCCGAAAGATGATGAGACATCGGCAACATGTCGTGTTTGCTCCGAAGGAAGGCCCTTTTTCCCCTTTATCTCTCCCTGTATATAGTTTTATGTTTCAATATTCAAGATTAAATTTACATTGTTTTATACAAAAGAGTCTTCATTTAAGTCCTAAGCACCAATAATTCCGCAAGTAATTGCATATTCATATATCTTTTTTAAGATTAATTTCATAATCAATAATTCATATTTTAAAGTTTTTAAAGCGTTTAAGCGTCCGGCAAGATTTTCCATCGAAGTTTAGCGATACATAAACTAATAGCTATAAAAATATTGGCATGAGAATTTTTATTTGGTAACCTTACCTATTTATTTATCTCTTTTCACTTATAAAATTAACTTTAATATAGATGTTATGTTAAATCAGACTTTGATTTCTAAAGTTACGTGATGGAAAAACCCGGTTAGGATGCTTTAAAGTTTTTAAAATTACAATTCCAGTTTATTTATGTTTGGGTATTTTAGTATTATAACCATATACAAAATTATCACATTGGATTGTAATTTCAAGAGATATTATTAAAGAAAATGCAATTAAACATTAAAAGCTCTAAATTATTTGATTTCGAAAGTTTATGATTCAAAAACAAAACTTCCAAAAATCTTGAAATTTATTTTCTTGTCATAGTTTGAATCAAAGATTTAAGATATATTGTAATAATTGGAAACAACAAAGTTTGGTTAGATTTTTATCTGTACTCCCTAAGTACATTTTATATGTAATATTTAAAAACAGATTTTATTTCCAGTTCTTTGGTACCAGTACTTTTCTTCTTGGACAATTATTTGCAGAGTAGTAGAAATTAATAGATAGATAATTAACAGTAGAAATAAGTTAATTAGTAGAACGTGTTTATTTTTTCGCACGGCTGTGTATTAATATAAAAATGTAGATTTAGGGTCTGCAAGTACATATCATTTTAATGCGTTGTGGATATAAACAAAGTCTGTCTTGAAATAACGGTACCTTGGCCTTTGTTCGAGGTCACAATATACTTTCCTAAATCACCTTGTTAGATAACAATCTATTTTTCAATTTCTTAACATGCTATTTTGTTGCATTACAAGATTATATAAGAAATACACCGCTACTGACATATTTACAAAAGAACTCAAATAAAATCCACAAAGAAAAAATATCCAACTTCACTGCGATTCGATGTAATTCGATAATGGTTATTTTTCCAATATCTGTTTGAGATGTAATAGATAAGTATTAGCACTTTGATTAAATTCTCCGGAAAGGAATATTTTGAATTACGCCATTTTGTAGATTACGTGAGAATCTTCAGGAACCTATAATTATGCTTCAAATGTGACGATTGAATGATGACGATTAATTGTTTTGATTTTCTCATTAAAAAACGACAAATTGTTTGGAAAGGCATCGATCTTTTACGTTTCATGGATTGTTGAACAATTTATTCTATAATAGAATCATCCTAAGAAAGAATTAAATAATAAATTGAGCGAAATTTCTCCCATGATATAATTGATAAATCTTTGATGTTTTATAATTAATTGTTACATAATTGACGAATATATAATTTAAAAATTGTCTTTCTGAAAATTGTTTCTAATATTTAAGGCTACTAAAAAAAAATTCAGTTTCTTGCTATAGATAATAACTACCACTATTAATAATATGTATCGTTAATTATATTTTTAAGATAGGATTTTTTATTCAAAAAGTATAGTGTTTCAAATGTTTTCTAATTACATTCATACACATACATACGTACACACGCACACATACAGACAGACACATGTATATATGCGCATGTATGTAATTCTAAAATTTAATTTTTGCATTTCATAAAAAATAATTCCATTAGAATTTTCTTTCTAAAATGATTCTTCAATACTGATTATTAAGTCATTACATACATGCGTAAATAGTAATCTTTACAGGCTGGGACGTGGTTGGGTCGACGGTATATATGCAAATTATCAAACAGACTAGGCTAGCAAAATTAGAGTAATTTTTTCAATGGGCTGGGTCAGCAAGAAATTTTAACACACCATACGAGCCGAGCAGGGCCGATTAAAAAAAAAGTTTTCCTTCCGGCACAATGTAAAGATTTAAGCTAAAACGGTAAAACATGAACTATTTTTTATGATTATTGTTTCGCGGAAATAAAAAGTGTGTCACATGAGCCGATGCTTGTTTGACAACTTCAAAAAAAGAGCTGTAACTGTGCTCAATGCAGAGATCGACACGGATGTATACATTGTGTCTGATAAGGGCTTCATATTTTTTATAAGACTTGTGACACGTTTTGAAGCTATATAATAACAAAAATGAAATAAACGGTTTCTAAAAATCTTTCTAAATCATTCACTAAGGTTTTCCAAACTAAAGGAGTTACATTCCAATACATTTCTGAATACATTTCTTTTCGGAAACGCAAAAGATTACCAGATGTTCTTATTCATATACAGTCTAATCAAATGGCGTTATCTATTTTTTTTTTTATACAAGGGATATATCTTTATGAAAATAGTGCCACAATTAGAGATTTAATCAAATTTCCGGAAGCGACAGCATGGGAAGGGAAAAAAATCTCTGTAAAAAGTATTAAATGTCTGAAAATGTCAATTATATATGATGGCATCATATAGAAGACTGCAGCATTAAACAAATTTGTTTATAGAGCAAATGTTGTAAGTTTTAAACTTCATACATATTCAATGTTGTGTCACTGAAAAGAAAAACAAATTTTTTTTGAGTACAATTTATTTAAGTACTGCATCTTTTTTTAAGACTTCTTTTTGTTTAAAAAGTAATTCTTTTTTTTTTTTTTTTACAATTTTTATCTATCTCTGTCGCGTTCCAGCGTGATCGCTAAATATTTACCCGTTTACACTAACACATCAGTATAAACACTTCAGCATTTTTGTTCAGCTAATATTCCATAATGATATGAAAACTTTACCTATGTAACAATAAAATAATATAAATGAAATAAAACACAGGCATGTAGTAGTGTTAAGTGGTTGTTCAACCGATACTAACGTTTAATAAGTAACTATTTAAGTAACGAAATCATTGTCAATTATTTCGGCTATTAACTTCTCACTATCGTCTAAAATTATAATGTCATTTTTAATAAATTTTAGAACTTTACTTGAATGTACAATTGCTATTTATTTTTTAAATATATTTTTTGGCATTGTTAGTGTGTAATCTAAAGAAAGCTATTAAATACACAAAATTTATTACAATTAATAATAATAATAATAATTTTACATATATTTTCTTGTCCAGGAATCCGAGGTTTATCTCTTGGTATCGAAAATACTTAAACTCTTATAAAATAAATTCAGATTTCGACATATCTCTTTTAACCCTTTGGATCACCAAATTGCATATCTCTAATATGCTCCAAAATTAATGTTATTTATATAGTTAACTTTATAAGGCGATTATATTTTTTGCCGCAATTTCGCAACACTACATTAAAGGTGATGTGTTCGTAAAATTTTGAACAGACAGCAATAGTGAGTTTTTACCCCACCAAACATCTATTTATCTTTTGAATAGTTTTCAAATCTATTGTCATAATGAATTTCGCAAGTTTTATGAAATTAAAAGAGTTGGATACACTGCAAAAAATAAATTATTGACTTTGACGTATTATTGTGTCAGATACGATGTACATAAATTACTTTAAGATTGACAATTATATCGTTAAATAACAAAAAATAAATCGTAAAATAATCAGTAACATATTTCAAAGTATTAATATGAAGCATACATCTGATTTTTTATAGATAAAACATGTATACTATCATTTATTTACGATTAATTATTATTCTGTAAAATCAACATTTAATTATTTCGTATACTTCTTAACAGCTCTTATTTTGAAAATCAGACAAAGTGAAATAGCTGTATTTTTTATATGTTGAAGTAGATCATATTTTATGAATAATCTGCAATTTGAAGCCCTGAAAAAATTTCCTCTTTTCTATAGAAAATGTCAAAGTTCAGGGTTGTGAATGCCATTTTTCGTGAAAAGTGAAATGCTGGTATATTTAGAGCACTATATCTCTCGCAAGCAACAACATCCCAAAATTATTTCGGCATAAATTATTAGTATAACCATACTTACTTATTAAATTTTAATTGTTTCCATGGTGCATTGTTAATTTACATTGTTATGTCGCCACAAAGTACAGTCAAAATGACTTTTTTGTCTATTTTCCGCACTTAATATCTTATTTAAGCAATAGTACTCCAAAATGTTTCTTATAGCATATGAAAGCGTACTACAAGGACAAGCAAAATAATATAGTACTGTACCGAGATATTGTTGCTGTTAGCAGATATAACCTGTTAAATACCAAAATGTTCAATGCAACCTTTAAAGCAATGTTATTTCAAATAAGCGCAACAGTAAAATAAAATAAAATATGTCACGCAGTAGGTGAATATATGTACAAAAACATGGAAAAGAAAAAAAAATGTGGGGCCTCGTGATATTTTTATTTAAAAAAATGACAAATTTTGAAGAAAAGCAATGTCCATTGTCGCATTTTTTCCCTAAGAGAAAATTAAACAAAAAAAAAGATATTAAGTGCGGAAAACGAACAAAAGCGTTATTTTGACTGTACATTGTGGCAACATAACAATGTAAATTAACAATGCCCCATGGAAACAAATACATTTTAATAAGTAAGTATGGTTATACTAATAATTTATGACGAAAGTATTTTGGGATGTTGTTGCTTGCGAGAGATATAATGCTCTAAATATATCAGCATTTCACTTTTCACGAAAAATGGCATTCGCAACCTTGAACTTTGACATTTTCTATAGAAAAGAGGAAATTTTTTCAGCTCTTCAAAATTACAGATTATTCATCAAATATGATCTACTTCAATATATAAAAAAATCAAGCAAATCAAAAAATACAACAATCAAAACATCATTTCTTTGTCTGAATTTAAAAAAAAATGGCTCTTAATTTTGCATTAGACAAACAACAATGTTTATAAAAAAATTTGTATTTTCTTTTTACTTCAATTGTGAAAAAAGTTGCTTTTAATAAATAAAGTTGCTTTTAATAAATTTTGCATTAGAAATTCGTATATTATAAATTAATATTTCGTATATTATGTATTTACATAATCCTTTATAATAATCAATATTTATAAAATGTATGGGATTTTTTAATTACTTTACCTAAGGAAAAAAGTGGTTTTAATGTATACATGTTTAATTCTATTATTTTTTGTCCTAAAATGATGCATTCTAACGTAAACATTTTTTTTCAATTTGGAGTTGTTGAGTTACAAATTATTAATTCAATTGAATTTACTTTTTATATATTTTCTGTATATCATCTCTAAATTAAATAATACTTTAGTTTAATAGACAAGAAGTTCAGAAACTTTATTTCTTTGTATTCAGTAAGAATCTACACTTTTTCATTGACTTTAACGCCTACGGGTTATTTTTCTTTGTAAAAAGTTTTACTGTGTTTTTGCACTTTTCTTTCTATGAGACATTAAACTTAGGCAGGAATTAATTTTAAGAAGAAATGTACTTGACAAAATAGGACTTAATTTGATATACAGGGTACTTCATAAAATGTTTACAAACTTTAAGAGGTCGTACATCACACTTAACTTTATTTTAATCCTTTGTCTTTACGCATAGCAAATATGAAAAAAATAAATTTCCTGAATAAATTAAAATTCTGTGTAAAACACAAAAACAGTGTTACTTACCCAGTAAAATTTAAAACACGATTTTTTTCTAGTGCACTGTTTCCCATCACAACAATTAATTACAATTTTCAATAGATATCCAAACAAAAGGTAATATTAGGAAAATTTTTCATGCAAGTTTTCCTTATATCATATAAAAAGTTTCATGACAATTTTGCTAAAATTAACTTTTTAAATTTTGTCAAATTAAGAAAGCTACAGACGTAAAAAAAATTTTTTTTAAGTAATTTTGTATGCTTTACAATTTTATATAAGAAAAGAAATACAATTTACGAGGACTATGTACATTTTGGTGAAAAAATGCTTTTTATTCAATATTTTTCTTCAATTTTATTTTGTAACCTTTTTTTTAATTCTTTTTTACATTCTTAAAATTATGTGTTCTAACATCTGAGGAAATAGCTTTTACCGAAAATGTAACCATTGAGACAAAATTATTGGGAATATCTTTTCAATCTGATCACTGATTATTTGCACGGTAACTGGAACCAAATTAACTTTTTGTATGAAAATACGATAAAATAGCAAAAAGAACCATAAGTACACAGTAATTCGTTATGTACACCTTATATAATGTCAACTGTATTTCGAAAAGCATACTTTTGTATCTAGCGCTGATTGTATGCAACTAGTGGCGTATATTGCCATATTTCGTCATTTAATGTGATGAATAGGGAAACAACCAATGTTAAACTAGGAACTATTACCTTTGGAAGACGTTTGGGACCCTTAGTTTCCTATTTAATATTGTTTGTCTTGATGTGTTCTATCACCCACTAAAGTTTTGTCCAAGAGTTTAGATACACCCTGTATATAAGTATTATATAATGCTTACAATTCAACTACTACAATGAGTATAGAATAACCCAATATAACAAACTTAAACATGACAAGACTATATGTATATCATAATTAGGTTAAGGCATATACAAAAAAATAACCAAATTAACGTTTTGTATGAAAATACGATAAAATAGCAAAAAGAACCATAAGTGCACAGTAATTCGTTATATGCACCTTATATAATGTCAACTGTATTTCGAAAAGTATACTTTTGTATCAGCGCTGATTGTATGCAATTAGTGATGTATATTGCCATATTTCGTCATTTAATGTGATGAGTAGGGAAACAACCGTTCTTGCTATCAGTGCTAAACTATGAACTATCTCCTTTGCAAGACGTTTGGGACCCTTAGTTTCCTATTTAATATTGTTTGTCTTGGTGTGTTCTATCACCCATTAAAGTTTTGCCCAAGAGTTTAGGTACACCCTGTATATAACCATTATATAATGATTACAGTTCAAATACTATAATGAATATAGAATCCAATATAAAAAACTTAAACATGACAAGACTATATGTATATCATAATTAGGTTAAAGCGTATACAAAAAAATATGACAAATAACTATGCACTATCAAATTCAAACTACTCAAGCAAATTATAAATGTACCGAATGATGTTTTTGAAAGTGAAGTTTGTTCCTACTAATTATATTTTATTAATTCAATGATTTGCTTTCAGTAATTTTTGTTATGTAGAGTTTGGAGACACATTCGAAATCTCTTTACTGTTCATAATAGTACATTCAAAAATTTTTTAAATCAAACTTTTAATCAGTGAGAAATGCACCTTTCTTAAAATTGACGTAAAGAATTGATGATTTTTACTTTGTAACAATTATTTCAAGCATGAAGAAAGAAAAGTGTAAGATACTGCTTAAATATTAAGTTTTACTACTATTCTTGATCGCATATTTGACTTTGACGTTATTGAAAAACTTTATTAGATACAGTATAAAACACAATGTCACAGAGTATAAAACTCAACTTTCACGAGAAGAACCTCAAGAAATACTTGGAAAAGAACGCAAAAAATAAAACAATGCTATTTTATAGACCTACTAAACATTTTCTATTTGGGAAGTTTGTGCATAAAATATAAAAGTATTTTGAAGGTGCACAAAACATTCTGATATGTAACAGAATGTTATTGGTTTTATAAGCTTAACTTTTATTATGTAACTTTCAATAGTCATTATTTTTGGAAGTTAATGGAATATAATGTAGTGTAATTCCTATTAAAGTTATATAAATATTTTACATAGCTTTTGCATAGAAAAACTGTAATACACTCTCAATACATTATACTTTTTTTAAGAAACGGAATCTGTAACTTTCTTTATAACGTAATTCGCAAACAAATAGATTCGCCATGAAAAGAAATTATGTATTATTATGATATAGGGCCATTCCATGAAAAAAGGTAAATTGATAGTCATTTTAAAAAGTTTGTGTAAATAAATATGTTTGGTATTTACTAAATGGCAACATGTCAAATTTTATGTTTTGAGTAAGAATTTAAAGTTTATCTTTTGTGGATTGGCAACACAACAGTTTAAAGATGGCGTGCATGTGCAAGCAAGTATGTTGAGTTTTATAATGCATTTTGAGTGAGTTTTTTTAATAAAGAAAATCCAATGAAACTTTTGAAATCAACATTTTAGGTAAGTCTAATATTCATTCTTTTTATTTCACTAAACTTAAAAATATAGGATAATTTCAAATAAATATTACAGCACACACAAAAAGCTTTGTTTCTGTGTCCCACACGTGACACAAAAGATGAATTTTTTAAATTAGGAGAAAAAAGGAACTCATTTATTTTGTTTAATTGGCATTTCTAAAGCAGTTTAGTGTAGTACACTTATCCTATGCTAGTTAAAAATTTAGGCCAAATTTTTATTTGGAGAAAAATTTAAAACAAAATTGTCCTGCACGTGACACCTTATGAGCAAGACGATTATTTTTGTTTTCTGAATGCTAAATAGAGATTTATTATAGCATAGGTTTAACAGTTTAATGATTATTTTGTCCTAAGAACATATTCTATGTAACTAAAACGAAATTAAGATTTAAAAAAAAAAATTATGATAGTTCCATTTTTTTTCTTTTTTATGTGATGCTAATATTTTTTCTATTTTTTTATAAATTTATTTTAATAAAATTTGAACACTTTGATGGTTATTTTTATTATAAGAACATATTGTTTCCTAGTAAGAATTGATCTAATTAATTTAAATTTTTTTTTCTATATAATAAGAAGAGTCATGTGTTTAAGAACTTGTTATTATTCTGCAGAAAATAAATAATAAAACTGCTTATTTATATTCTGTTTTTCTAAGTTAAAATAGAATTAAAGTTCAATGTTTCTATAAAATTAAGTAAATTTAGACAAAAACATTTATAACTGATTAAGTTTGTTATTTATTTAGCAGAGATGGAAAGATCTAAGTCTGCTAGTGCTAGAAGAATGAAAAAGATAAGGTAGAAAATGGTGCTATGAATCATCCAGGAGCAATTATATTAAACATCTCTTCAGAAACAGCAACTTCTTTTAAGATGGGTGAATGGGTAGTTGTAAAATATGATGGCATTAATTATCCTGGTGAAATTATTACAAGCACCAATCATGATAGTATTGAAGTGTCTGTCATCATAAAGAGTGGTAAATTCTACAAGTGGCCACAGTATCCAGATAAAATTCTATATTCATTTAAAGATGTGGTAAAGAAAATATCAACTCCCACTGTAGCTAAAAATAGAGGTTGTTTCTAATTTATAAAAAAACTTTTGTGTTTCTGTTTATACATTTACTTTATTTTGTGTTTAAAAATGTCAATTTGAACATTTATTTTGTACAAAAAAAAGTTAAAATAAATATTTTTCTATTGTAAAATGTATAATATGTATTTTCTTTTTTTGTATTCCTTTATTTTCTGATTTTTTGAAAAGGTTACTTGAATGATATTTAAAAATGTCCCACACGTGACAACCGTGTCCCGCACGTGATACTGTACCTTATATTTTTTTTAGCAGTTTAACATTTTTTTTTCTTCAAAAAATGATGTTTATTTCATAAACATTAGACCTTTAGCTTCTAATATATATTTTTTCTTTTGAAATTTCAAAACTAGTAGAGCAGAAATGTTAGCTGGATCATAGAGCAAATTACAAGTGGTTGACTTCAGATGTCCTGCACGTGACGCATGCAAAATAATTAATAACTAAATCATAAAACCATTTAGGAAAAATCTGTCCCTGCCTGAGATATTGTTATACCAAATATAAGCTTACAAACATGTGTTTATTCCTGTTTCTGAGGAATTTTATGCCCTATAACACAATTTTGGTGGAGTTATGGTGTCTCATTGTCCGGCACGTGACAGTGGAATGGCCCTATAAAATTCCCTTTCGAATTGCCTCCAAAACAACTTAGTTATGCAATTTAATTATATAGCTAAAGACGCAAAATACGCATTGAGGTAATATATTTCTTTCATAATATGTATGTTTTAGATATTTTGCGCATTATTAACTTAAAATTTCTACCATTTATATTCTATTTTTTTCTATTGATTCTAGTAAAACGAAAAAAAAAACATTGCATTCAAAGTGCTTAAAATTAAATTTTAATCTTCTTGACGTTTACTTTGTTTTACATGGAACTGTATAGAGAACGTTAATTATACAAATTAACATTGTCGTAAAACTTAGTTAATTCTTGATAAAATTAAAAAATAGTTAATTCTATTTAAAATCAATCTTTAAAATGAAAAAATCCAATTTTTTTCTAAATTTAAACTGTGTCTACTGTATGTGTGTAAACTTTTCCATTTTTTTTGTAAGTGACTCAATAAAAGATAAATGTAACTAAATGTCAAAATTTCCTCTTTCCAGCTTCTAGAGAAAACTTGGGTCTTATGTCATACATTGCATCCGATATGTCAATCGAACAACTATATCCCCATTTGTTTCAGTAAAGCAGTACCTATGCTTAACTTGTATATCTTTCTAAATTTGTCAAGTACGTGAACATAAATAAAAATAAAAAAGCAAACAAAGAGTGCAGTGCAGTGTTATTGTCAATTTTGTTAAATCACATCACTAAATAATGGTCGAAAATAAGATTATTATTTAAACCATTTAAAACATTTTCACTTACATTGTATTTCAGACGACTAAAACATTTTTATAGCTCAAATATGAAATACTTTAAAAACATTAAGCATTTTTATTAATACCTTTTTACACAAGAGAGGAAAAAAGGATTGCAAATACAAAAAGCACGCTTAAATGAAAAAAATAAGGATTAAGAAAAAAAAAAGACAATTATGTATATTAGGGTGTATCACGAAAATCTTTTTTTTTAAATTAAAACTATCAAGTTGATAAAAAGTTGTTACTATGATCACATATTTACCCCTAAAAATATTTTTGAAATTGAAAAATATTTAGGTCTCCCAGAATGAGGGTGAAGTTTAAACTTTTTGACATAAAATGAAGTATGTTTCATATTTTTTTAAATATATGAATATTAAGTAATTGTTTTTTAAAAATATAAAATTTAGATAGGCATTTGACATTTTAAAAAAATTTCGTTTCTCTCATTATTTTAATAAATCTCTCGCAATTTAATTATAAATCTCATAATTTTACCAAATATCCAAGATTTTCAATTTACTCTGTTGATTGTTTTAAATTTGTTACAGGTAAATTTTTATCTCTACAAACCTCCAGATTTCATGCAAATAAAATACATATGAATTTTTAATTAGTTTATTAGTCTAATTTGTTTGGGCTCATGACATTAGAAACAATTTTAAAAATATCACACACACAGAGAAAAATTAAAGTAAAACTTTGAAAATTTAATAAATTAAATAAAAAGATTACAAATACAATTGTTAAACACTGAATTTGGAAAGCTTTATATCAAAATGAAGCTCGATTTCCCTGTCTGTTTATCTTGATAAGTTATCTTGGTGATTTTATGTAGTATTATAGCGGTGTAAGAAGTTTTTCCAACTTGCAATCAATGTTTTTGTTTAGGCCGATTGAAATATATAATTTATATGGCAGTGAATTGCAAATATGGTTATTAAACAAAAATATTAAAATTTTTTATTGCTATTACAATAAAAAAATACTTAATTAATGCTAAAAATTTACTTGCTCTTTATTCTTGAGCTGCAGTAGTTGCAGATATGAAGTGACATTTCGTTCAAACTTTGGAATTAATTTTCCGTCCAGCAATCTTTACGTATTAAGCCATCTGGACCTTTGTGTGCTTAGACAAACGTGTTTAGACACTGATGTAATTTCCTTTAAAGTTATTTAAATTGCCTGTGTGTTTGAAAAAAATTTAAATTTATTTCTATCACTAGTTCCAGAATTAACAATCAATGCAATATGTTATTGTCTCAAGTTAGATATAAGAGGTGTTTCCGTTACTATAACAGATGTACCAGAAATGCCAATGCCAATGTCAAATGCCAATGAATAAGATATTCATAGTTCGTACGGATTCTTGAATTTAATGATCGAAAAATTATTTGGTGCCAGCATTTTCTTAAAGAAAATCTCTTCTTAAATAAGATGAAGTTTTTCGCGTTTGAACTACATTTATTTTTCTATAAAAAATTGCTGGTATTTCACCTTGAAAATAACGGTATCCGTACGAACCATGTATATGTAATATTCGGCCTCATAATTAAATTATAGTGATTTTAAAGCTCTTTTTTCATCAAATTCGGTTTGTCAAGCTTTTTCTTTTTGCTTGCCACAGATCTCATATGTTTTCGAGAATCAAACAACATTCACAGATGGATATATTCTGGATGTATCGTAAAGGATTTCTCTGTAGAGCTGACAGAACAACAACCTTAAATTTATCTTCTAAGTACTTGATATACTGTACGACTTAAAAAAGTGTTCATGACAATTTAAACTGGCTTTTTAAGTTGTGGAGTTTGAACAGTTAATGCAATGAATAAATGAATGATTCTGTTTGCCATTGCCAGGCAACTTGCATGGCAAACGTTTCCAGGTTTCCCGCTTGCCAATTTTGCCAATTCTGCAGTCAGTACAGTTTTATTACGCATTTCTGGTCCGTGTTCAAATCTTTCTTATTAACCTCTGGAAAAACTATCTATTTTGATATATTCAGTGGTAGGTAATTATTGACAGATTATTAAACTTTTACTTACAGGACCACTGAAATACATTGGACCATCTAAGACAACAAAAATTTTCTAAGAGGTAATTCATTTAAATGAAGCAAACAAATCAGTAATTGTATTGTGTGTTTTAAAGCACACTAATTCAATACAATTTATTCATTGGAGATACTAGTACTAGTTGCCTATACTACACCCACGAGTTTTTATAGTTGTCACATGAATGCAGTAACATTTCATGTATTTTAGTTTTGATGAGACTATGTCTTTACCTGAGCCACTGTCTGGAGTTACATGACCAAAATATGTTAAACATGGTTCTTCTATATCCATCAAGATAACTTAGCAAGATAAACAGACATAAAAATCGTGGTTTGCTTTGAATAATTATTTTCTATTTCAATGTTGAACTATTGTATTTGTAATCTTTTTCATTTAAATATTAAACTTTTTAAGTTTTACTTTTAATTTTGTGTGTGTTATTTAAAAAATTGTTTCTAATGTCATAAACCAAACAAAATTAGACTAACAAACTCATTAAAAATTACATACATTTTATTAGCATATCTGCAGGTTTGCAGGTATAAAAAGTACATGGAACAAATTTAAAACCATCAACAAAATAAAGTGAAAATCTTGGATATTTGGTAAATTAATGAGATTTTCAATTAGATTCCGGGAGATTTATAAAATTAATAACAGAAACGATTTTTTTTAAATGTCAAATGCTTATATAAACTTTATGTATTTGTATTTTTCAAAAAAGACTTTTTTTATATTCATATATTTAAAATATATGAAAAAAGTACATTTTAAAAAGTTTAAATTTCACCCTCATTCCGGGAGATCTAACTATTTTTCAATTTCAAAAATATTTTGGGGGGTAAATATGAGATCATAGTAACAACTTTTTATCAACTTGAAATTTTTAATTTAAAAAAAAAAGTTTTTCGTGATACACCGTAATGTATATATCATTTATTTATTTATCTATTTTGTGTAACATCTATGGAAATGGTAGGAAATGTTAGTATATAAACACCCTCATCTTACATAAGTATTTTATTTCATGTTCTGGAATTGTTTTTCATCTCTCTAATACTTTGAGAAGCTTATTTTAAGAATTTTTGTAATGTTATCTTCATGGGAATTCCAACATGTGTTTAAAAAATACAGCTGAATTCCACATTACCACCAATAAAAGGAAATAGTTTTATTTCAGAAGTAAAAAAAAACATAAAAACATAGCATTTTTTCAAAAGATTATAAAAATATAATATTTGTGACTGAATATTTCTGATATAGGGGTAATGGATAAATTAAGCAAAATAAATTACGTGTTCATCTTAATGTTTGAAATCTTCTTGGAATTGAATAAGTTAAGCAAAATCGAATAATATTTATAATTTATAAATTTTATTTTATTCCTGTTTGTATTTTGGATTTTTTTTGTAAGTTTAATCATTTCAAAATGATTTTACGAGAAAAAATACTCAGATGTGTCAAACCAAAAGCTTTCTTCTATTTTATGTATGTTAATGCTTTATGAAAAATGCAACATAGCAGCGAAACAGGTTTGATGGTTTACGCCAAAATCTAGTCAGGAACAACTTATGACAACTTATAACAGAATCTGAAATTTAATGAAAATCCATGTATTAGTTTTTAGCTCACAGGTTATCATAGCCTGAGTGCATATGTGCCCGCCCGTTCTGTATATATGTACGTTCGTCCGTGCATACGTGTGTAACGCGATATGTTATTTTGTATATAGGTATACCTGATGAGGTGCTTCTCTTATTAGTTTTTGGAGTTCATTCGATATATATAAGATCAAGAACGGGGTCTCATGCCCCTTCCCTTCATTGATATAAATGGGTTTTTCATGCAAAATTATCAGTTTTCGTTCAAAATTTAGAAATAGAATCACTCTGAAGAGGCGCCTCTAAGATTGGTATTAGGTGCTTGTGTGGTAAGTATAAACAGGGAGAACGGGGGTTCTAATGCCCCTCCCCTTAATTTACAAAAATGGTTTTTTCATGCAGAATCATCAGATTTCGTTCAAATCTCCGAATAGTTTTGGAAGTTTAATAATTAACTATAAAAGAGCGGATAATTCCGCTTAAATTATATAAGTAGGATTTTATTAAGAGTTTTTCGTTTTGCTCTGAATTTTGGATATAGATTTTTTATATGATAAAGGCTGTCCCTCATTAGTTTAGGGGGTTCAATGATTAAATATAAAAAGGGGAAGGGGGAAGCTGTTTCCATTCCTTAATTTTTTTGAACGGAATTAATTCTTGAAAATATAAAACTGTAATGTACAATTAGTATGCGTAGCCTGGGAGCTCAATGCCATCAGTTTAACTGGGCAAGATTCTTTTATTATATAGAACTTTAGCAAAATCTTTTAAAAATCTGCATAACAGCGACCCATGTTTGTTGATATATACAAAAAACTAATCAGGATCATTTTTGTAAACAGGTGTTACATGCATCTGAAGTTTGATGAAAATCCATGTATTAGATCTCGAGATACAGCTACTGCGACATCTTGAAAAGTTCACCATAGCAGCAAAATCTGAAGGAAGATTTGCTCATGAAACTAAACAACGCTTATCTATATCAGGAAATAACTGAATCTAAAGTTTTAGAAAAGCGTCTCTAGTAGCGTCACCTGTTGAGTGATTTGAATTAAAAAGTAATATGCTCCATGTTATATGAAATACTAACGAAATCTAAAGTTTTATAAAAATACATGCGCTTGTTCGTGAAATATCGCTACTGTGGAAATTGTAAATAATGCAGCATAGCAGCACTTCCTGTTGAACAATGTACCCAAAAACCAATCAGATCTCATCAATTTCTCTCTAATCAGATTATTTCAAGGTCTAACAGAATCTAAAGTTTTGTGAAATAATGTGAACTAGTTCTTCATATAGTACAATTGGATTAATTATGAATAATGCACCATGGCTTCACCAACTTTCCAGCGATTTGCACCAAAATGTTTACAGTGCCATGTTATATCAAGTATTAACTAAATCTAATGTTTTATAAAAATCCATGCATTACTTCTTGAGATATAGTTTCTATGGAAATTGCAAGTGATGCGGCATAGAAGCGCCACATGTTGAGCGATATACACCAAAGTATTGTGTAACACAGCGTATGGAAACACACTATACACACTTGGGAAGGTTCGTAAAAAATAAAACAATCTCATTTTATAGGCCTTGTAGGTATTTTCTGCTATGAAAAATTGTGTATAAAAATAAATATAGTTTAAAGGACACACAAAACATTCATATATGTTATAAACTGTTATTGTTGGTTAGCTCCATGATGTACACTTTTATTTTGTTACTTTAATTCATCATTTTGTATTCAAGACAATAGAATATGTTACAAGAAATTTCCTATCAAAATTACTTTCATATTTAACACTGTCTTTATATAGATAGATAGATAAAGATATAGATATATATAGAAACGTTTAAACACTTTGATACATTATTCTCTTTTTTAAAAAGCGTATTCTGTAACTTTATTTATAGCCAAACGCAGAAACGTAAACATTTGCGATCAAAAAAGATTTAAAAAAAGTATGTGTTTTTATGATAATAAATTTACTTTTGAGTTGTCTCGAAAAATAACTTAATCATTCAATTGAATCGCATAATTAAAAGAAAGAAATACCCATTGAAAAAATATTTTTTTTTCATTATATGTATGTTTTCGATATTTTACGAGATACTGACTTAAAAATTCTAAAATTTAAAATTTAGATATTCTGCTTATTTCCTTTTATTTACGAAAAAAATTATAAAAGGCTTCAAATTGAGTGCTAAACTCGTTTATTTTACTTCAAAATGTACGGTAGACTTTAACTATTAAAATTATAATTGCTATCAAAATCTATTTTACTAATAAAGTAGTAGATAATTCTTTGTTTTTAAATCAACATTGAAAATGAAAAACTTTAAATTTCCTTTTTGTTTTTTTTCTATTATTTAAATGAATACTGTGTCGAACTTTTTTAAAATTTATTTCTATTCCATTAAAGACAAATGTAACGAAATGTCAAAAATTCTCCTTTACAGATTCTAGATATACTTTTGGTCTTGTTTGATACATTGCATCCGATATATCATTTGAACAAGTATATTCCCGTTTGTTTGAGAAAAGCAATAGCTATAGTTAACTCGAATATACTTCTAAATTTGTCAAATACGAAAACATAAATAAACTAGTCGTTGGGGGCCACCGTAATACTTACCCATCATGGATATGTATATGAAAATAAAACATGTGAAACTATTTATACAATGCATTGCAATTCATAAAAAAAATTTAAATATTGTTAATATACATAGCAATGCTATATTAAAGAACTGCTGATGTACGAATTTCGACAAAATATATAAAACGCCAAACTACTCAAGTAGTACCGAACTGCGTAAAAGAAACATCCTTATAACTCCAAAAATAATAATTCTATTAGCTAACAATCAACTGCGTCAGATTAAGCGTCTCATTTCCAATTAAAATATATTTCTGAATTGAAATTTGAATGAAATACAGGGTCATGAAAAATGGAAGAATGTGGAAAACAAGATTACAAATATCTCGGCAACTAATAATTCGATCGACTTTGTTCTATATGCAAAATGTTTGTCATTTTATTGCCTTTTACGACCATTATTTAGAATAAAAAATTCGAAAATTTTTATATACCTTTCATCAGAACGAATTTTTTGAGAGTCAGAAAAAAATAGTTCCGGATAATCGAGGTTGCTGATATTAAATAGGGTTCGTCCCATTCTTACATACTAACTACATACAAAATTTCAAGTCTCTATCTCAATTTTTTCGGGAGATAGAGCGTTTACAGACAGACAGACAGAGAGACGGACGGCAATTTTTTTTTTTTCTAAAAATATGTTTTTCGGAATCTCCACTATCTAAAACGTGTAAATCTGTCAAAAAATTTTTTTCGATTTTCAAAACGATTCCAAGACTTACCCTATACTACGTATGATGGGTAAGTAATATAAAGAAACAAACAAGTAGTGTAATACAGCATTCTCGTCGATTATGTTAAATCACATCAATAAATATTGATAGAAAATAAGAATATTTTACAATCCATGCCATAAATTTTCAATTGTATTATGCTCCAGATGACCTTGAACATTTTTATAGCTTACATATAAAATATTTTAAAAGTATTAAACAGTTTTATTACGCAGTACATCGAAGAAGGATTGCATAAGCAAAATTCAAGTATAAAAAAATATATATATATTCTATGTATTTATTTCTTATTTTTTTATTTATTTTGTAGAACACCTACCAAAGTCTACGAATGGTTTATATATAAATGCATTTATATAAAAATACAAACACTTATACGTTTATATAAAAATACACTCAAATATTTTATTTCATTTTCTGCAATTCTTTTTATCATCGCTAATATTTTGAGAACCTTGATTTCAGCATTTTTGAGAAGTTATCTTCATGGGAATTTCAACGTACGTTTACAAAATTCTTCTGAATTTCACAATACCGCGGACAGAAGCAAATCGTTTTATTTCAGATGTGAATATACATAGCATCCTTTTGAAAAGATAATAAAAATTTAATGTTTGTGAATAGAATATCACTCATATAGAGATATATGGATAAAATAATCAAAAGAGTTTAGAAGTCAATGTTTTGAAAACTTCTTAATAACGTTAATTTTAACCTTTTAAAACCTGTCAAAAGTTCTCAAAATTATTCAAAAGTTATTCAAAAGTTATTCAAAAGTTGTCAAAAATATAAAACTTTTTTGTAGGGTGTTTCTTCATTGTACGGTATTGTAGGGTGTGGGATTATATAGGGGCATGATACTAAAATCAATTTACGAAAACATATGTGTTTGCAGTAGTCACAAATTTATGATTTTGAGTGTACATTGGTATTGTAAACAGTATTTAATTCAGACATTTTTCTATGGGAGGGATTTTTGTAGCTCTCGAGAGAGGGGGGAGATTTTAGAATTCCGGGAGAGACCAGAGGCGGAGTCCCTCCCTCCCCAAGAATTCAAAAATGTTTTTAAATTATATTGAGAAATGAATTTGCCATGATTTTACGAGAAAAAACATGAACATTCTTGAAAACATTAAAATTACAAAGTAAATTTGTTTAAAATTCCTGCGTTTTCCTTCAAAGAGACATTTTTTTAAATGGACAAACTACATAATTTTTTGTAAGAATTAGTTAAGACTTTCAATTAATCAAAGCTTTTTTTGTGTTACTTGTAAATATGCGTGCAACGTGTGTTTCTTAATGTAACTTACATGTGACTAAAGCTATATGTTAAAATTTCGCACCCTAAAATGAATATAAAGACTTACATAATTTTCAGTATGTTGAAGGTTTAAAAGGTTTTAACATTTAAAGGTTTTAGCCTCATAAAAGACATTTAAAAGCTTTAACACTTTTAAGTATAACTCTAAAAAATATAGCCTATTTAAGAACAATAATATGTACACATTTTATGCCGAAATTCGAATTATTTATTTTTTACTTTTCCTTTTTTTTATTTCTAGTGATGTTTCTTTAAATATATCTTTAATATAAATTCTTATAAGAAAAGTAAAGTATTGTAAGACCAGCAATATTTTCTCTACTTCTCTGAAGTAATACTTTAGTGTGTTATATTGGAACAGAAATATCATTTAAACGGGGTACTTATTTCTTTGTTTGTTACTGAAACTTTTGTATAGACTGATATTTTGAAGTATTATATACTTTTTATGTTTAATAAAAGCCACATGCTTCCCGAAAAATATATTATTTAAAAATGCTTTTATTTACTAGACATGTGAATGCATCATAGAGTTTTAACAACCGATATGTGGCGAATAAATTTTGATTAATAAACTTCCATCAAGAATTTCCAATAAAAAATCAAACAAAGAGAAATATTTCAGTATATGATACTAAGTCATGATGCATGATACCAGAATATTTAGCTTTCCCTAGATTGTAAACTATCATTTATTTATCGCGGGCGGGAAATATTTAACGAATTTTTGTATATACGTACATGTAAGGAGAGAGATTATTTTACGTTTGAGACGCATTTGGAATGTTTAATTAATCATATTATATGCGATCGCCAAGGCGTATGATGAACGAACAATGTTGAAACAAGTTTTAGGGGCAATGTTGTTTTATATTAAATCTTTGTGTTATTGCGTTGCATATCTGAAATATAACCAAAACTTAAAGTTACTTATTCTGTTGCCATTCTATCTCATAAATTTATACTTTTAAACTTTCAAAATTACTCAATATGTGTGAAATTTAGATGTGAATACCGGCATTGAAAAGTTTCTTTAGATGGTAACATTTTAAGACTGAACAATATTGATTATTTTTTTCAGTAAATCATAACACAAATGTGATACATTTGAAATATCTAAATCTATTTTTGTCTGTTTCTGCAATAGACATTAGAATGAGTTTTAAAATATAACTTGTTCATTTAAGTAATAAACACCTGTTAAGGTTTAAATTTTTTAACATTTTGAAATCATAATTAAATAAAAACACATTTTAAATAAACACCTATCTGTGACTGACAATGATTTCAACATCAATGCTTTTGAAAGGACTATCAGTTTATATTAAATTTGAATTTTACGCAAGAATATAATAACAGGATATATGTAATTAAAATCATTATGTGAAGTATCACCGAAAGTTAAAGATAGCGTGCTTGCACATGAAAAGAAATAATTTAATAATGATCAATATTCGGGCATCTACACATGATGCAAAAGTTTCATTCTTCTCTTTACAACTATTCGTATAGAACATGGCTAGAACTTAGCAATCTAGCAATCTTGAACCTAGCAATCTTGTTAAATTACCACCAGATAAAGAAAATGAATTAGCAACATGCATAAGACTCATAGCGCAGTGGGGGTCTTAGCCTAAGTTGTAAGGAAATCCGAAAATAAGTTTATCGATTTTGGCAGATTCCAGTGATAACACTAATGTATTTCCAGTGATAACTGAATATGGATGGTATTTTAGAAAGCTTTGTAAATTTATACATAACCCACCATGATATGAATGGGTTAGGTTACTTACACAGCACCTTCACCCATCATTGGAGAAAGCCACACTTCAAAAAGTACAAACTATTAACAACAATAGATTCATTTTCAATTTATAAGATTTATGATTTATTTGAACATGCAATTCATAAATGTCATTTGTCTGATAAGTTTTTCTTCATTGAAAAAACACTGTCTATTAATCTATCGAGAAATATTTTTATTAGAAAAAAAACAACGACAGCCAGCTTCAGAAAATTGTATCCGTTATGGCTTGCGTATTAGGGTGGATCGATTGTCTATGGCGAAAAAAAAATTCCCATTCATCAAAATCTACCTATGCGGAAAAGATGTTCTATTGTTCGGAGATTAAGGGAACAATAATAAAAAAAATTAATTTTAAAATTTAATACTGCCACAAAAGGGTTGAATTTTCGAAAAAAATTGAAAAAAGACCAAATTTTGGTTAGGTTATTTTTGTCAAAAACTAATTATTTTAATAATTTTTAAAAACCAACAATGCGGAAAAGATGTTACATCGTATAAGGGTTAAATAAAAAACAATAATAACTAATAAATTCGAAATTTAATACTGCCACAAAAAAGTTGAAAATTCGATAAAATATTGAAAAAATGGAAAAAGATCTAATTTTGGTTAGATTTATTTTTGACGCAAAATAATCATTTTAATGTCAATCAAAGCCTACCTTTGCGTAAGAAATATTATATTGCATGGATATTAAATAAAAAAAAAAGTAAATAAATAAACTAATTTCGATATTTAATACTGCTGCAAGTGATTTAAAGTTTTGAAAAACTGTCAGTTCCAGTTTTTTCAGTTAGGATTTGTCTGCTTGTGTATTGTGTAGCTTAGTGTACCTTGAATATTACTGTACCATGGCGTTGTTAAAAAAATTAAAAATTAAAATAAAGAGGGAGAGAGAGAGAGATGAATTACACCCTATTTGGATATGGCTTTGATATGGGAGTAAATATGCTCCCTATTACAAAAAGTTATAAGATTTACATATTGGTATTTAAAAAATAACCGAAGAAAGGAATCGGTCAACATCTATTTATTTCCTGCCAGTGAGAAAGAGTTGCTAATAAGTTACAAGTGACCTGTAAATGAGATTCAATCTCAATAATTTACCACAGCAGCATTTTAAGAAAAATTAAACTGTTTAACGACAAATATTGCGCTCTTCTTAATTCTTGTAAAACAAAATAAGATATTGAAAGCTACTACAGTCTTTTGGACCATTTCCGAAAATACTGCCTATTTTTTCAGTTCAATAGATTTGAATATGAATATGAATATTGAGTGTAAACTAAACCGACGTATTGGGAGCAAATTCACTTTTCTGCATCATCAGCTATCACTGAAAAGCCAAAATGCTGTCGAGCTAGGTGTTACATCACCTGTAGTGACGAAGATTGGCATCAGCCAGAATATTGGAGAGTTTGGGCACTTCCGGCCAAGCAGGTACTGCCATCATGTCTGGTGCACTTCAAGATGTGGGGATTATCTCACAAAACTATGAATAGAATGCTATTGACAGAAAAAATCGGCATGACAAAACAAACCAAAGACCACTCCATTGTTTTAGCCATTCTCTTTAGTCTTTTGTAAAAGATTATGATCATGGCCATTTTCTTTAAACTTTGATGAGTGTAAAGACAGACTACATCACTAGAAAACAACAGAAGAAAAATCATAATAGAAGCGGACTTGAGCTTGAAAAAAGAACTTGGTTTCGAATGTATCGGCCACATTATATGTAAATTCTGGGAGAGTACCAAACAATTTGAAAACACCACGTACATTTTTTTGTCATGTGTTAACAATAATATACATGTAACAAAGTTGGTTGCGATCGGTTGTGACGGAATATATGTTAACATAGATGTTAAAGGATGTGTTATTCGAAATATGGAACTGATCTTAAAGCGTCCACTACAATGGTTTTTGTGTTAGTTACACACCAATGAGTTTCCACTACAGCTCATATTCAAAACATTAGAATAATTGAGAAAAAGTAATAAGAAAAAATTATTTGTCATTTATTTATTTTTTATACTAAGTAAATGCAATTAAATTTCTTATAAATTAAATCTGGAATGTTTGATAAGATTTTAACATTTATAAAATATAAAATTCAGCACAATAAATTAGGTATACAGCTTCCTTAAACACACCAGAATATTAGAATAAAATTTAGATTGGTTCAAAATATTAGAATATTTTATTTTACGCAACAATATTACCTTATGAATATGAAGTAAATGGTAGTTAATATTTTGTAGCATCCCCTTTAGCTTTCATAACAGCGTACAATCGATCTTGCATAATATATGCAAGGTGTTTACAAACATTTCTATCAATATTAGCCCAAATAGACTTTATACGTGCCACTAACTCAGTTTTACTTGAAGGAGGATTTTCTTGAAGTTTTTTTCTTCATTATACACCATAAGTTTTCGATGGGATTAAGATCTGGTAAATTTGGTGGCCAAGGAAGTACCTTAATGTTGCGTTGGCGGAACCAATTCTTAGTTGACACCGAGGTATGCGGGGACGCTAAATCTTGTTGAAAGATGAAATCATCTTCAAATAAATCTTCTGATGATGGAATCATGTAATATTCTAAAATTTCTTGATATATCAGAGAGTTAACCTTTTCGTAGACGATGCATAACTTTCCAGGTCCTTCTGCACTCATACAACCCCAAACCATGACACTAGCAGCAAATTTTACGGAACGTTTAAGGCATTCTTTATCAAATGCTTCTTGCTTCATTCTCCAAACTCGAATACCTTGATTACCATATGAAACACAAAACATACTTTCATCACTAAATAATATATTTTTCCAATCTTCATTGCTCCATAAACGTCTTGATTTACACCAATTCAATCTTATACGCTTTTGTCTTGCAGTCATGAGAGGTTTTGTTTTCGGTACACGAGATTCAAATTTAAATTTATGGAGACGTCTTAATGTTGTCGATGTAGAAACTTCAACTCCTTCTTCTTTCCATTTTCGGTGCAAGAATCGCACACTTTTAAAACGGTTTTTCTTAACTATACGCTTCAGTTTCCTGTCATCTCTAGCAGGTGTTTTTGGTTTTCGGCCACCATTTCGGCGATTAATTTGAAATTTTCCAATTTTTGAATATTGTGTTAGTATTTTACTAACGCTCGATTGCGAACAATGTAAATAATTCGCTATAAAACATTGATTTTTACCGTGCCGATACAAATCAACCATACGAAGTTTAGTAGATTCAGGAATATCACTCACACGGCCCATTTTAAGACGAAAAAGAAACAAACTGCAAAAAAGAATACTGATTTTAAATAAAATAGTCTGAATTTAATCAATGATGCCACCAGTTAAGAATTGGTAATAATTAAAGGAGAATTAATGTGAAATATTCTAATATTTTGAACCACTTGAATAAATATTCTAATATTTTGTCTTTTCAAAATATTTTTTTTTGCAATTAATCTTTTCAAAAATAATATTAAATTTAAGATAACAAGTAAGTTTAATCAACAATAAGTTCTTAATAAAAATATCGTTTGCATATTTTCATTAAAAGACATTAAATTACCAAACGATATTTTCAATTTCTAAAAAAAAGGTAATTATTCTAATATTTTGAATATGAGCTGTATGTCATCTTTCTATGTCATCTTTGTCCAAATAGGGTGTAATTCATCTATCTCTCTCTCTCTTTTTAATTTTTTTAACAACGCCAAGGTACAGTAATATTCAAGGTACACTAAGCTACACAATACACAAGCCGACAAATCCTAATTGAAAAAACTGGAACTGCCAGTTTTTCAAAACTTTAAATCACTTGCAGCAGTATTAAATATCGAAATTAGTTTATTTATTTATTTATTTTTTATTTAATATCCATGCAATATAATATTTCTTACGCAAAGGTAGGTTTTGATTGATATTAAAATGATTATTTTGCGTCAAAAATAAATCTAACCAAAATTAGATCTTTTTCAATTTTTTCAATATTTTATCGAATTTTCAACTTTTTTTGTGGCAGTATTAAATTTCGAATTTATTAGTTATTATTGTTTTTTATTTAACCTTCATACGATATAACATCTTTTCCGCATTGTTGGTTTTTAAAAATTATTAAAATAATTAGTTTTTGACAAAAATAACCTAACCAAAATTCGGTCTTTTTTCAATTTTTTTCGAAAATTCAACCCCTTTGTGGCAGTATTAAATTTTAAAATTAATTTTTTTTATTATTTTTCCCTTAATCTCCATCCAAGAGAACATCTTTTCCGCATAGGTAGGTTTTGACACTGTGAAAAAAAAAATTTCGATCCACCCTATTGTGTATCATCAAACAATTCAAACTCATTTATGATAGCGTTCTCGGGTAAAATATTGTAATATTGACTACGATCTTTCACCCATATTCACCCAAATACGGTATGTTATGAACGCGCTTATTTGATACCTGAAACATCATACAGGGTAAGTGAAAATAGTTGGATGAGAACAGAAATATTTTTTCCAAGTCCCTTTTTGTGACATATTATAAATATGTGGACAAGGAAGAAGAAATGCAAGTTACAAATCTTATATACACAAAAAGTTGTTTTAAATAATTGTACATTCAACCATTTTTATAATGTTCTTTCTATTTTAAGGTTTTTCAGAACTATATTTATAATATTAACAAGCAATATTAATTGTAAATATACTCAAAGACTGTTTCAATTAATCATTTATAATATTTTTTTAATATTGTTTCTCGAATTTTTAAGATGTTGGTGTTTGGTCACAAATAATGAAAAGTAATCACTCCGCCCATGACCAATAATAACCCTATTGCGAGAATAATTATTGGTCAGGTTGGTCGTATAGGGTTTAATGGCGCAAAATCCTAATTATTGGTCAGACAAATCCAAATTTTATTAATATTACGTTTATGTTTAAAACAATGTAATTAAATAAGATTAATAAGGATTAGATTTGTACTATGTGTGAATAAAAAATGTTTCAGTTCAATTTAGTTCCTCATTTTTAAGGCTATTTATAAAAAGTGCTCAGTAATAACTCCACATTGTCCTACTTTAAATATTAACACTAAATTTCGAATCTTTGTCTCGTTTTCATAATGTTTGTGATTTAAATTTATTAATAAGAAAATGTTATTCCTAAAGTATCCAAAATTATCAACCTTCATTAATATCTACTACAGCGTTTAAATATTAAAAAAGTAAAATAGAAGTAATACTTTAAGATTAGCAATGTAATATTCAAAATTAAAGAATTTTTAAAAATAATAATGCAAATTATATGTACATATGTACACATATATTTTGATTGAATGTCGGCATTTTACTTATAGCGACTAACTGTTTTGTAAGTTAAAATTAATTTAAGGATCAATCTAGCGTTAAGTGAGTAGCTGTGGTACATTTTAACCAGAATAAATTATTTGCTAGTATGCGTTCAACCAATTTCTCATTTAAGCTCTTTGTGTATCTCGTAATTCTCAAGACAAAAAGCTGTTATCACATTACTTCACGACTAAATACAAAGAATGCTTTGTTAGTGTTGGTAGAAGTGAAGATAACATATTTATCAACCAGAATAATTTGAGACGTTTCTCACGTAATTTGTCAAGAGGATATTCCGGATGAACTTATTATACATAAAGAAAAGAATAACACATGTCTGGATTTTGTGAACACGATGTTTTATTCATAAGCAAATATCCTAATACATTATGCAAAATTAAAAAAAGGGTAAAATAACAGCAGAAAAAAGCCTTTTAGCAAATTCTATGTAAGATTTCTGTCTGTAATGCTTAGAAAATTTGTAAATGCATATATTAAACACAAAAATGTAAATTAAAAAATATATTTACATGGGAGAACAAATGTATAATTATAAACCAACCTTTAGTTTAAATTATTTTCTAATATAAACGGATATGTACGTTAAGAATTCATATTTGTACAATACACAACGTGAATTACATTAATAAAAATTCATTTGCATTAAAAATTTTAATATATCGTAAAATACTTGATATATATATAAATAATTAATAATATGATAATTAGTTATTCAAATGTCTTTAGGAAAGCTCATAGTTAAAAGTTTGGGTATAAGTAAATAACCATTAATGCACAAATGAGAAAGAATAGAAATGTAAATTAACATAGACTGTGTCCCGATCGGCGCACAAAACTTTCTGACACATTTGACAATATATCATACATAAATATAAAAACGAGAAACTATTTTCATTCTAATAACCAGAAAATGGAAAATTTTTCAGATTTTGCCTCTTAAGTAACAAGTATATAAACATAAAATATTATTTTTTCCTCTAATATTCCGATACATTCAATAAAGAAATAGTTGCATTTGATAGGATACCTCTCTACTGTTATAAAAGCATCTGTAATTTTTCAGGGAAAGAAAGGGAAAGGGAAAAGTATTTCAAGCGGAAAACGTTATTTATAGGGCAAATAAAAAAAATCCAGTTAGAAAAATTCAGTTAGATCTGATTTTTAGGAACATTAGAACAGTGAAACTATTTTCAGTCTCTTGGCTGATTTTGGATACTGCTGCTTGCGAATATTTGAAAAAAATATATAAAGGTTTGGAAGTTTTAAATTGAATGCATAATTATGAAAAATATATCAATTTAATAATAAATTAATGCCATTTACACTTTTTAAATTTAACTGATATTTTTCACGAATACCGCGCCAGAATTTTTTATAAACAAATTGAGTAAATTAATAATAATAATAATAGAAGTTAAAAAACAAATTTAATAGATCCTCATATACGGGTATATCTTATGCAACTTCACATTAGAGTGTAGTTCGATAAGAGAATACATTCACTAAGTGTTCTTCGATGAGTTATTGTTCTTCGTACTTCACTTTTAGACAAGAACGATCAAAATTTTCACATAGCAGAAATAAAGCATGGCTTTAAATAACCAACTACTGAAGAAATCGACTTTTTCGAGATATTCTCGACTTTTTCGGAATAAATACTGAATATAGAAAACGAGATTGTAAGCCCCCTATTTTTATTATGACTCACTCATTGATTAAATGTTTTGTCTTAGTAAAGATTGTTTATGAGTGACACCATGGAAGTACTGAATTCCTTATAAAAATTACTTGCTCTCAAAATGGAGCAGTAGAAAGCATTTAAGTTTAATCTTTTTGCTACTACATCACATTTATCCACTTTTACTTCTGAATGTTTGCCATCTACAATTCATTGGAAGTCATTTCGATTTCGATATTAATGTTTTTTCAGATGACATTCTATGTAAATCAAAAGTATTTTACATATTTTCAATGAGTCATGTATACAATTCTCCCATTTCATTCTTTAAATTTTACATAAACATATTCATAATCTACCCTAAGAGAAAACAATCGATACTTTAAAGTTTATTAAAACATAAATATCGTCATCGATAGTTTTCTATTACATTATTTGCAAGTTGTCCTACCATCGCATATATTAGCACTACATATTGATGTATGTGATAGTTTTTTTTGTTATAGACATGTTTCACTATATTGCATTGATTTTGAAACATACCAATACTTAATTAGCATAAACTAATTAATAATTCATTTTAATTTATACAGAGATAAATTTTTAAAACTCATTAATGATTTTCTTTCATTCAGAACTTGGTTGAAAACTGATAATGCAATAAATATATTTTCATATATGTTTAACTATGTACTGAGCAACCCTTTAACACTAGAACCGCGAGAAAATGCATTCAAATTTTAGAAAAATATTTCACATCGGAATTTTTATTTAAAACTGTTTAAGTTATTTATTGAAATTATTTTTGCTCAGCATATATTTAGCTTTTTTTATAAAAAGTTTTCTGGTTCGAGTCGACATCTCCGTATATGATGCGGGTCAAATGCGGTTCTAGTGTTAAAATCTGGAAGAAATGTCATCATATGACATGGACATGAACATACGTAAATACTTAAGATGGTACATAGATACTTAGAACACAGTTTTGTATTAAGTATAATTTAGAAATATATTAGTTTATGTTCTGATAAACTGGCCACTGACATAATATATTAATAACTGTAAAATATACCATAGATAAAGTTAATTCCTAATAATGAATTTTGAAAAACCTGAAACATAATCGGAAGTGCTTGTTCATGTATCTGGCTTTTCAAAAGAAAAAAAAATAAATCTCATTTATTCATTTAATTGTTTTGCTAAGCAAACAGAGCCAACACAATATAATTAGAGTGTTTAACTGATCGCATATGTGTATTGCAATTCTCTTTCCATTTTCTCTCGCATTTTATCTTGCATTAAGCAATCGAGAAAGCGTAGTATCAACCGTTTCAATTAAAAAAAAAATTCTTCTTTTAACAATAATACTTTTTTGTTGTTGTTGTTTATTAAGGAAATCGGAAACTCAAAAGAAAATATTTTTAAAAGGTAGTCAACAATCTTCATACAATGAGAACAAATTAGGGAATATTAGAAAGTAACATTATCACCATTTCTTACAGTTTGGAGCTGTTTCCACGTAATCTAAAAAATGAACATTCGAAATGACGCATTATTTGTTAGTGGAGATCTTGTGTTAATAGTAAGTTGTAACTTTTGAGAGAAAGGAAGAAAAAACTCAATCATTGTAATACATATACAAATATTGGATATACAATTTAATGGCATATCTATTTTCATCTTCCAAAATGTCAGCTATGCTCATACAACAAACCGATGTGTCTTACTGAACACGTAGAAGAATAATGTTCTCCCTCCTTCATACGATGAGATCGAAATCACCATTCCTTATAATTTGAATCTTTTTCCACGTAATCTGCAAAATGAACGTACGAAATGACGCGTTATTTGTTAGTGGAGATCTTGTGTTAATAGTAAATTGTAACTTTTGAAAGAGATGAAGAAAAAACACAATCGTTGTACTATACACTATATGGCCAAAGAAGGCCGTCTACTTGCAATTTTATTTGGTAATATACCTTAATTTAAATGAAGGAAACCAAGGCAAAGGTTTCTGTTATTAAATTTAATTAAAAGACATTGTTTATCTTCCTCTTGAATATTAAGCTTAAAAGTAGTTTCTTTGTTTACATAAATGTAGATTATTAATTTAATAAATCCTTATTAATATAATGGAGGTTATTAAAAGCATATCATGAGGAGATTAATATTTGACAGTGTTAGTACTTTGACCAACATTTTTAAGAAAATGAATTTTTTAAAGCTATATGTATAAATTATTATATAATAAAAACGAAAAAAGAGAAAAAAAAGAAAACCGATCCCTTTTCAAAATATATTTTTATTTTTTGATACTCGATGTTTTATAATCTTTATTATTTTACTAACTTGTATGCCAATTCATTATTTAAAAAAAGAAATTTATTTTGTTAGACGCTTAATTCAGAAAACGAAAAAATAAGTTAAGAGATTTAAACTTTAAAATGTCGATACTTCATTAAAAAATTGTGAGGTTCTAAAGAAATTTATTCAAAACCTAGAAATAGATTCTTCATAATGACCAACGAAAAAAACATTTTAATGATTCTTATGACATTAGTATTAGTTTGTTCCTAAAGTGTAAGTCTCAAATAAAGCTTAATAGCAAAAAAAAAAAAAAAAAAATCAATGTAAGCACATTCTTTTGAATTTTTATCATGAGTTTTTCTAGAATTAAAGAAACGATTCCTTTACAACTTGATTTTCTTTAAGAAAATATGCCCGATAGCAGTTGAAATTAAGTTAGTAAAACATAATATTTTCTACAAAGCTTTATTAAATTATATTACAATATAAAAACGTAAAATTTTAAGAAAGAAATCGCATTAAAGATTATATTCATTTTTTAAGTGAAAAAATTTCACTTAAAATCGGACTTTGGTTTAAAATCAGATATTTCTAATATATATATATATATATATATATATATATATATTTAATACAGCATAAAAAATGCTTGTTCGTTTTAATTTGTTCCCTATTTAGCTATTGTTCCAGAGATTCCAGAGATATTCCTATTAAATTGCCAATGATTTGATATGAAAAATGTAATAATTACTGTAATTTTCCATAATAAAATGTTATTTATAAAGCTTAACGTATTCTCATTTCATGCTTGACACTAACAAATATCTTAAGTAGCATTGAAATATTCTCTGACGATTTTTTACAGCAGAAAACGTGCATGTTCTGATATATAAAGCTTCAAATTTGACGCAGTTACTTTTAATCAAGTGTTTTTTTATATTTTTAACTAATTTAAACCTAATTTAAAATTTTAAAACTAATCTTTTTAAAACTTAGTTTTTAAAAAACTAATTCTTCGTTTTAAAATCAACATTAAGAATAAAAAAATATTTCCGTCTTTTTTTTAAATTATTATTTAATCGAATACCGTGTCCAACGTTTTTATAAGTAATTGCTACCTAATAAAATATAAATATAAAATAAATGCCAAAAATCCCACTTTTCAGCTTCTAGAGAAAACTTGAATTATGTGCGACACATTTCATCCGACATGTCATTTGAACAAGTATGTTCCCTTTTTTTTCGAGAGCAATAAATGTAGTTGACCCGTATATCTTTCTAAATTTGTCAAATACGAGAACATAAATACATATAAACAACCCAGCAAATGGTGTACTACAGCATTCTTTCAATGTTATTAAATCACATCAATAAATAAAGATCGAAAATAAGCTTATATTGCAAGCCATGTAATATATTTTCAGGTATAATATGTTTGCAGATGACTAAAATATTTTCATAGCTCAAATATGAAATATTTAAAAAATAGTGAACTACTTTATTAACAGGATATGGAACAAGGATTTCTAAAACAAAAAGCACAAAAATGTAACACAGTCTTCCTATGTGCACATTTTCTATTTAATTATTTATTTTATTGAACACTTGCCAAAATGTACGAATGGTTTATATAAAAATACACTCCTGTTAAATAAATATTTTATTTCATTTCCTGCAATTCTTTTTCGTATGCCTAATATTTTGAGAAGCTTGATTTTAGCATTTTTGACACGTTATTTTTATGGGAATTCCAACAAATATTTACAAAGTACTTCTTAAATCCACAATATCACCGACAGAAGCAATATTCATAATTAATTTATTTTATTTTATTCCTATCTGTGTGTTTCATCTTGTATTACTGTAATCATCTCCAAATAATAAACTAATTAACATTTGTTTTATTGCTGAATTACAGTTAATTGTCAAGGTGTAGATTTTAGAAAAATACAAAATATAAATATTTTTTGTATGTGTTCGTCACGGTACTAAAATCAATTAATGTAAATAAAAGTTTTTATAACAGTTACAAATGTGTGATATTGGGTGTTTCTTAAGTGTTGTAAGTAGTATTTAATTTAGATATGAATCTATGGGATGGCTTTTGGTGGCCGCCGGTGAAGGGGAAGACATTTTAGAGTTCCGGGTAACATATCTCATTCCGCCGGGGATAATATCTCCCCTCTGGTACGCCCCTTATTTCAAACCTGGTTTTATATTTATATTGAGATACGAATACATTGAGACTTGATTTAAGGAGAAAAATCATTAAAAATCATTCTATGCTATTATGAAATATGAATTGCAAATAAAAAGAATTGTAATGTACTTATGAATTGAATATTTAAAAAAAAATTCTGTGTTATCCTGAAAAAAAAAAGTTTTATAAAAATATTCCAAACGCACCAAAAGTTTAGTCATAACTAGTTAAGACACTTAATTAAGAAAATTTTTCTTGTTTTTGTGTAACTTCGACTTTTGGGTCTACAAGGCGTATTATAAGCCAACGATATTGAAAAAAGTTTTAGCGGTAAGGCTGTTTTATATAAAACTTTTGTATGATCGCGTTGCATTTCAGAAAAATACCCTAAAGTTGAAGTTACTTATAAAGTTTCCATAATTACACACGATTTGATTTATTTCTTATTTGTACAAAAACACCAGTTAAATAAGTTGTTATAGAGTTATTTTTTAATGATAGATTTTAATGTATACTCGTAATTGAAAAAATATGCATAGCTATTGCTAAAATGAACTTTGAAGTATTAGTAAAATTAAAGAGCTAGATGGCTCCACAAAACGATATATTTTTAATAAAGGTCATGTAATTTAGTAGGATTATAAAATTCAAAATATTTTTGAAAAGTATGAATATTTCTGTTTATTGAAAATATAAAAACATTAAGTTTTAGTAAATGACTTTTTTATGAAAAATGTTTATTTATTATTATTATTTTGTGTGTTTATGAGTCCATGTTAAGAATAGCTCTTTGGTGTTGCTAGAAAACTTTGTCACTTTTTCACCAATTTTGTTGCTGGGGGCAACAAAGTTTTTTTTTTTGTCGTTGTTGACAGCAAATTTATTCTTTGTAGATGTAAAATTATTATGAACAGAAATATAATGGTAATAAATGGCATTATTGGTCTACAATAATATGTCAATAATAACTCTCTTTTTGAGAGTTACAAGATTTGATTTCTTCTACGTAAATAAATTGCAAATAACTTTTTTTTTAATCTGAAGTTTATTTAATTAAAAATGTTGTAATACTTACTCAGTTATACATATTAATGAACTGATATTTGAACAAGAACTGTTTTTTATGACTAAATTTTATTTATTTCTTCTTTCTGCAAACATATCAGTTAAATAAAATTTTCTCAGAATTCTTAACAGACTGCGATAGAATTAGTTTTTAATGACGGACTTTTAGTTATCATTCGAGAAATTTTGCTCCGTTACTGCTAAAATAAACTTTTTAAATTTAGTAGAATTAAAGTGAGTCACCTCAAAAAGAGATATTTTCACGAAGGTCATTTCATATAACTTTGTATTTAAATTATAATATTTAAAATATTTATGAGAAATATGTAATTGTTTGTTTATTTAAAAAAAAAATGAAAAGCTTAAGCTTTAGTCAATTAACTTTTTTTATTTTTCGGACCTATGTTTTTTAATATTTCTTCATGCTTAACCCTTTATCTACCGAATTATGAATCCATAAAAATTTTACATTCTAAACCATTTTACGTAAGTTGTTTAAACTAAATTAAAAGATTTTCATAATCAATAATATAAATTTCTGAAGAATTTTATAAGGATTGAAGGACTTAGAAGGGTTAATTAAATTTGAATTTACAGGGGTTTTGTACAATATTTATTACCCCACTCAAATCTCTTATTTTAAATTGTTTTCTTAGTATTTTGTTGAATTATAAAAAGTACAAATATGATGTTCGTGCAGCATAAATATAGAAATATCTCCTAATTGAAAAATTCCCATTCCCCTCCCTTTGCGCCAAGAATGCTGATAAGATACAAAGGCAAAAGAAATCATCCTTTTAAAAATATTTTTTTTTGTTTAACCAATAACACTTTTGAACAAAATAAAGTAATGCACTGCTAATTTATTCTAAGCAGTACTACAACTAATTGACGTATTAAAAGAATTCTCTAATAAGTAATTTTAATGGTACTTATAAGTATCATCCACAGATAAAGGTTAAAAGGCCATTACTAGTCATGGAAAAAACAAGTCTATGTTAAGTCTCTGGGAGAGAGATTTTCGTTTACCTTCCTAAGTTTTAATATTTTTAAATTACTTGCTTTTGCATACGGTAACTGAGGACTATTTAAAACAGGGTTAGTTTTTAGATTTATGTTTTTATTTCAACATAAAAAGAAATATTTTTACTTTTCTTAGTCATTTCTCTATCATTCAACTTAATATAAAATAACTACAACCAAAATCGAAAAAGTAAAAACTTGTGCGGTTGTAGATCATCCTCAGTCATCCTATGAAAAAAAAATTCATTCAAAAATATAAAAATCTAACCAACAACCTTGAAAATAGCACTCCCCGCGGACTTACATTCCAGTTTTTTTTCGTCATTAATAGCCTCATTGAGTCCATGCCTCAAAAGTGTTCAACGTTGCTGGCCGCCCGTGGAAACCATACCCCCTATTGAAAATGATTTTCTATGAAGAAAACACCTTTTCTTATTCTTTTCTTCTCAAATGCACAAATTGTGTTTTTTTTCCTTTTGTACACAAATGCGCAATAAAATGCATTTTTTTTCTGCCAAACATGTGTGATTTATTCTCATATAACCTACTATGTCTGTCGACCATGTATCAATTAGCTAAAAAGTTTCCCAGGTACAAAATCCACCTAAAACTGCAATATCCTTTAATTGTTTTGAGCAATGTATTTCCGGGATAATTAATTGTCAGACAAATTCAAATTTCGCTAATATTATGTTTCCTTTTTAAACAATAAAACTAAATAAGGTTATCGAGGATTAAATTCGCACACCTTGTGCATAAAATATTTGTTCCTGTTTAACTTAGTTATTGAATTATATGGATATTTAGGAAATAATACCAAAACTCTTAAACCCCCAATTACTCACAAACTGTAATATTTTAAATATTTTAAAACAATAGTTTTGAAATGTTTGTTTCGTTTTCATTATTTTGTGATTTAAAAATTTTAAAAAAGAAAATTTTATGCCTAAAATGTTCTAAAATTTCAACATCTATTAATATTTACTACACTTGAAAAAAAAAGAAAGTAATTTAAAATAGTAAAACAGTTGCAATACTTTAAAATTATCAATGCAATATGGAAATAATTTGTGGGAAAGATAATTCAAATTTTTTATTATTTTTTAGACTAAACATCGGTATTTTACTCATAACAACTAATAACTTTTTTTGTAAATTTAAATTACTTTAGCTATCCATTTTCGTTAAATGCTGAGTTATATTTTAACCAGAATAAATTATTTGTTAGTTCATTAAATTAATTTGATTTTTAAGCTCTGTGCGTCTATTGCAATCTTCAAGACGGGGGACTATTATCTCATTACTTCACGTCTAAATTCAAAGAAAGCTCTGTTAGTGTTTGTGAAGGTTAAGGTAACACATTAATCAACCAGAGTAATTTAAAATGTTCTCATGTAATTTACCAAAAGGATATTCTGGTTGATCTTCTTATACATAAAGAATAGAATAAGAGATGTGTGGATTTTGTGAACACAATGTTTTATTCATAATGAGATTATTTTATTATATTATAAAAAATCAAAACGAATAAAATAAAAGTAGAAAAAAAAGATATTTTATCAAATTCTTTTTACGCTTTGTGTCTATAGATGTAGAAAATGAATAAATGCATAAATTACGCACAAAAGTGTAAAAAAAAAAATGCGTAAGATAATATATGCATTACTTTTTAAAAAAAACTTTCTATTCCGTTTTAAATTTCTATTATAAAACGGGCATGCACGATAAGAATTCACATTTTTACTGTACACGGCGTGAAATGCATTAATAAAATTTAATTTGCGTTTAAAATTTTAATATATCGTAAAATAATTCATACATACCTTGGAACAAAAAAGGCCAATGTCCAAAATTGAGAAATTTGAGTTAAGCGAACGAATGATTTCAGAATGCGATATAAAGTAATTGTTAAAAGGGCCAAAGTCCTCACAATATTAGAACATTGAAAACAAAGTACTTTCTCGAAGCCAATGTTATTCATGTTAAGGAAAACATGACCAATGTCAAAAAGTAAAAAAAAAAAAAAAAAAAAAAAAAAAAAAAAAAAAAAAAAAAAAAAAACTAAATCAAAGTAACAATAGATTATAGTGAAAAAAATATTGAATTGAACGGTACAACGTTTAAAAATAATAGTACAGAAATCGTTGCAATTAATCTTACAGATTCTTAAATTTCCTGAAACTTAAATTGGGTTTCCTGCCATTTCAGAAAAATGGGCATTGCCCATTTTTGTTCCAAGATACAGATATATATGAATAGCTAATACTTATATAATGATTAGTTTTCAAGCATGCTTTGCAAAGTTCAAAGTAATAAATGTGAGAATAAGTAACACATCATAAATTTCAAAGTGAAAAGAGAAGAATTGTAAATTAGCATGTACTCTTCCCTGATAGATGCAGAAAACTATTATGTACATTTGACAATCCATCATACATAAAAAAAATCGAGGAACTTTTTAATGCAAACAATTAGAAAAGGAAAGCCTTTCAGTTTTTGATTTTTAAGTAACAAATATCTAAGCAAAAATGTGATTTTTTTCTAAACAAATATTTCAGAACGTAAAAATAAAGAGATAGTTGCATTCGATAACAATTATCTATTTTGTTATTCTAACATTTATGATTTTTTTAGGAAAGAAGTGTAAAAGGCAATATATTTACAAAAGGAAAACATCATTTATCAGGAAAGATTTAGAAAAACAAATTCTGGACACAGAATTTAGATCTGATATTCAGGAAGTTAAGAACAGATATTTTTTCTGCTGTCCGACATCTGAGCTCTGCTGCTTGCTAATAGAATATTTGAAATAAATAAAATAAAGAGTTGAAAGAAAGCAGAGTTATGAAAAAGCTTTAAATTTAACAATAAATTAATATATTTTTTATTTTATATGAATGTAAATTTTTCAACGAATATAGCCTTTGAAACTTTTGTAAACCATTTTTGTAAATTACTGATAGGAACGCGAATTATACAGGGTGAGTCATAAATATCGAAACAATAGGCTATCTCCTTAAATATTGCCTCTAGACCCATACTTCCAATTGCAAAAACTCATAAAAAGGTGAAATTTCTGATAATATAAGTTGTAACTCCATGGGGGGGTCTATTTGAAAAAATACGATAATTAATTTTTTATGCGGCCCCCGTAGAGAGAAATTCGCAATTAGGAAATTATTCCTTATTCATTCCTAATTTGAAAAAAAAAATTCATCTCCCTATCTGAAAACCTGACAGAGATATTAAAATCAAAAGTTCGTGACTTACACCACTTTACCATGCCCGTAAACGATGTGCTTTTCATCCATTTTCAAAGCAAATAAGAGATAGTTCACAAATTGTCCGTTATTATATGTCGGTTTAAGAATGTTCCTGTTATTTGGACATAATAAAGCAGCGTATTGATTTAAATCAAAACTTGTTTTCTAAACATGTTGATCGTTCAATGGAGGTCTGAATAGATCAAAATATATAGGTCCGGTCCTAAACTGACCCATAGGGAAAAAAGTTCTGCCCAGCATGAAATAATGTTGATATCATAATCCGGACCAGCCTGGAAAAAAGCTTAAATCAAAGCCGGCTCAGCCGTGTATAGTTAAAAATTGTTATGCGTGGAGGAGTTCTGACCAAAAATACTTAATATAGAATTTCGATTTTTGTATTTATACTTTTTTATTATTAAAGAAGCGCAAAAGGCTGTGATATATTCGTTTTGTCAATGAATCTCTGTTTATATGTAAATGTTTCATTTATATTTTATTATCGCTAATCCACATCCCGTGCGTTGGAGACTTTGAAAAATATTATACAGTAAAACCTTTTAAGACGGAATCACATAGGAAAGAAAACATACGTAGTAGACTAATGCCCTTCCTAGGAGGGTTAAATGGAGTTAATTTTTTCTCAGATATTATTGTATTTATTTTGCATGGATTAACACATTTTCTATTTAAGACAGAATTCCGTTATAGGCATATTTTTTTTCTCTAGTTTTATTTTGTTTTATTTTTTAGCATTTAAATATACTATTCTTAAAAAAATAAATTTTAAAGATTTTTTTATTAAAATTTATGTGGTTTTTGTAAAAATATTGATTGAACCAAATTTTACTTATTTTATGCACGTATTAGGTCAGTCAGAGTCTGTGACTTTAATACGGATTGTTCGAGACCGGGATTTAAAATTTCGTCCAGTACAAACCTAAGTATCTCCGGTATGAAAAATACGTTAGACCCGGATAGGCGAGTCTTCAGAAACAAAGTAACGTCTCGGTCCTGATCTCACGTGAGCCCAGAATACAGATTTTTTAACAGCCTCTCTAGGACGATAAAAAGCTTGAAGTTGTGAGAGCTAAATTTTTAAGAAAATTAATCTACATCTTAGAAAAGCATTCTTTTAAATTACTGATGGGCAGCAAAACAGTACATTTCGTTTTTCTGTATAATGACTTTTTTTCCGACTATTTCCGACTAGAGTATAGGTCTAAGGGCAATATTTAAGGAGATGGAACAACTATGGAAATCCAGATTTCACACTGTAAATGAACCGTTCCGTTTTTTGTTACAACCCACACACTTATTAAATGATTTAATTCAGTCAAAAAAAAAAAAACTATTATGGAAAACCACAACAACTTTTAAAATTTACCTGCAGTCAAATTAGGACTGTAGAGAACATTTTAGTTTGATCTTTTTTGTTACGATGCCTCAATTATGCGCTTTCTCCTCTGATTGTTTTGCATCCACAATTCTTTGTCAGACTTTTTGGGTGGACGTCGACATAAAAGATAGTTTTTCAAGTTGAAATACTATCGAAATCAGAAGTATTTTTCTCAGTTTTAGAGAAGCATACATATAATTATCCTGATTAATTCTTCAAATTTTACAAAATGAAATACGAAATCTGCCCAACTCGGAAAAACATACGTGGGTTGTAGTTTAACATAAGATAACTGTCGTCATATACTGATTTCTTTTACATTATTTCTCCTGCCATCGCATATATTATCATTACAGAAAAACTAATATATTATTATAAGCAGTTATATTATACATTCGTTTCACTGCATTTCATTTCATTTTAAACTTACCAATACATAATTAACCTAAAAAATAAGAAATTTCTTTTAAAATTGCACAGAAATAAATATTTTTAACTCATTTAAAGTTATATTTCATTCAAAACATGCTTGAAAACTGATGACAAATATTTCTCCATGTATGCGTATCTATGTATTATGTAACCCCTACGAAACAAGGAAAAAATATCCCCATATGATCTAAACGTAGATATCGGTAAATACTTTGGATGGTATGTAGATAAGAAGAACACAGTTTTGATTTCAATATAAATTAGCAACGAATGAAATTACGTTCCAATGAATTGGCTGCAGACAATGCATTATTAAGAGGTCGTTAACACGTTATTTACAAAGTTAAATTTTAATAATGAGCCTTAAAATGTGAAACATAATTAGAGGGGCTTATTGTATTTGACAGATTAAAAATTGAAGAAAATTTGATATTGCAGTTTAATTGTTGTGGTAACCGAGCAGAGTCAACACGAAAGAATAAGAGTGTCTAACTCTATCGTACCAAATTTATGCAAATCTTATTCCATTTATTTCACTTTTTCAATAATATAAAACAATGGAGAATGAAACAATGGAGAAAAATTTTTTGAAGCCAAGAAGAATTGAAAAAAAAGCATAAAAATTTACATAAAAAAAGAAATTAATTAATGAACAAATAAAATGAAAATGAGGAAACGAAATCCAAGAAGTTAAAAGTAAAATAGAGATAATAGTTATACTCTGGAAGTAGACCTTGGATTCACCACAAGCCAAGTTAAAATGAGTCAGTAAAAATAAAAGTAAACCATGAATACATAATTATGGTGCTGCTATCTGTGAGTAAATAACAGAAATATAGATCTATAATTTAAATTATAGAATACTGTAACCTATTCTGCTATATTTTAAAACGTAGGAAAAACGCATAGAAGACATATGCACAAATTTCATATCAAGGATTTGTTGAAATATGGAACAATGAAAGTTTGTAATATAATCAAGTTGTAATTAAGAAAGAAAAGAAAAAGAGTAAATGAAAGAATTTGGGGCAAATTATACAAATAAACAACAAGAATTAATACCATAGAGAACACCACAAAGATGTAAAAAGTAGCAATAGATAAAAGTATAAATACATGTATTGAAAGCAGAAACCTTTTTCATCTAGATTATATATATTTTTTTCTTTCGGGAAATATGTTGTATGTGTTTTAATATTTTTTTCAGCAATCCACTAATGAACCCTCCATAATAATTTTTTTCAATTTTGTACATTTTATATTTTTATGTCTTTTGTATAACTTGATATTTTCTCTATATTTAGAAGCAGTCTCAAATCCTCGTAAAATAAAACGCAAAGTAGAACATGCTAAAACATAATACTTTTAGCCAATCTGGAACATAATAAAAAATATCTTAATCACAGTAATTATTTATGCAATTACTTCCATTTCGCAGATACGCGTAACATAAGAGTTTAGAATAATTTAAATACTTGCTATTAACTCTAAAGTCCAATAAAAACCGTATACTACCTGTCATATTTTCTTAATTTTAAATGAAAATTGATAAACGATCTTTAAATATCTTAAAATATTTAAATTATAAATGTGGTGTTATATTACATGATGTAGCATCACATACAAGGTAATGATTGTGTGTTGCTATGGCGATTACGTCATATTATTTATGTATTACTTAATTAATTATGTATAAATTCTGCGGAATTTTGTATTCAGAAATTTTTGCATAAGACTGCAACAGATATTCCAACAAGATCTGAATATATTAAAAATATATTTAGTACGAACGTAACTTATTTACCCGGTTTGACATACAAATTCCAATGTTTTCAGATAAAAATTGTACTTTGGTTATAAAGTGATGAGTCTAAAAATATAATAAACAAAATCTACTTAATTTATTAACCAAATAGGTTTCTCAATTATACTTAGTAATTGTGAAAGCCTGGATTGGATCCCGCCATTAAGGTAATTTTTAACTATTTCAGTTTGGACTTTTTTTTAATCAAATAGATCAAACTCATAAATATATACTGAACAATTGCACCATAAAATTTAACTACTAAGAATGTATTTTTTTTTAAAATACATTACATTTCTCAATGGTGCACAAAACAAGAATTTTATTATCAACTTGTACAACTAAAATAAAATAAAAATATCAAAGTTTCGCGCCGTCTTCTGCGGCCATCTTCAGGAAAATATGATAATGAAAGGACTAAGTTTGCTTCTTGATCGAGAGATAATATTTCTAATAAATAATAGAAATTTATTAGAAATTTATTATTTAATATAATAATATAATTAATATATTTAATATATTTAATTAATATAGTTTATTAAAAATATTATCTCTCGATCAAGAAGCAAACTTAGTCCTTCCATTATCATATTTTCCTGAAGATGGCCGCAGAAGACGGCGTGAAACGTTGATATTTTTATTTTATTTTATTTGTACAAACTGATATTAAAATTCTTGTTTTGTGTATCATTGAACAATGTTTTGTATTTTTAATAAATACATTCTTAGTAGTTAGATCAAACTCATTGCTCTTCTGTCTGTTTTTGTCCTTATCACTCTGAAAAATTTATCCCCTCCCCCTCTATTAATTTGAAAAATTTTAAGATTACTTTTCGAACTCTTAAAGTCAGCTATTTAAAATTATTTTTGTGTTTAAAAACCTCATGTAAACTATATATTTTTAATTTAATAGCATTTATTTATTATAATTCCATTATATTTCATTTTTTAAAATCTCTCAAGGCAAAGTGTGCATTTTACTGATAAGTTTTTGTAATAAAGAAAATTTTTGAAATTAAATAGACAAAGAAAATTGAATATGTTTCTTATTAATGTCAATGCATGACGCACTTTTTAAACTTACTTTTAAAAGAAAATAATTTCAAGATAAAATATCGGAAAAGAAATTCCGTTTCCACTTCAAATATGAGATAGATTGAAGAATTCAAGAGCGAAATTTGCATGCATCTCAAAGCAAATATTTTCTTGAATTTTCACTTTTCGAATTTTCATACTTCTATCTTGTAAGAACATTTTGCGCGTAAAACACATTCAGAATTTGTCATGAGACAGGATATCCTGAAAATAATTTCCCATGAATGTCTTAAAGTGCTGGAAGGAGATAATTCATGTTTTATAAAGTTGAAAAGCATTGAACATTTTTTAAAAATTACTATTAATATAAAGTTTGCTTTTAAGTTAACTCAAATATATGGTTAGAGACAAAAGTGCGTTCAAATTAGAATTTTTTTCATTTTAAAATTTTGTAAACAGTGTTAAAATATTTGGTAGATTTATTTCAATAGATTTTAGATTTTTTATGTAATATAATATAATGAGATGAAAATAAACTTAAATGCATCTGAAAAACATTACCTGTTTTTATAATTAATAAATCTTAATATTTTCTTAAATTAGTAATATCATATTACAATATATGTCCAGTCAATAGAAGATAAAATATAAATAAAAAGTAATAGGCATTATATTTCAAAAGTATAATCGATTGATAGTTTAATACTAATTAAATTAATAATATGCTTGAGAAGTCTTTTTAGAAATTGTAAAATGATAGTTTAAACATATTTCTTTTTTTCGTTGCTTTTTTTATATATTTAATCTGTTCAGGACCGCATTTTCTTATACTCTACTTAAATGAAATCACGTTTTATTTTAATAGATATTATTGAATAATGAAGACAATAAAAATGATGTTACACTTATTTTAATGTTGAAGAGAAATATAATAATGTTGGGAATGAGCAAAATGTATACAAAATAACTGTATTTTTTCCATGTGAAATGGTTCTGAAGCTTTTCCTATGTAGAGGCGCTTTATTTTTAGTACATGTAGTTATCTACAATATCCGTACCATGAAATGTTAAATTTCTTTTCATTTTGGAATACTATCCAAAATTGGGTAAAAATTTTCCAAACAGTTTGTATCATTTCAGTTTTATTTTGAATATTTTAACCCTCGAATCAATTATAGACTAGGAATTGGCAGCATAGACAATCTCCTCATTGAGTTCATAGTTGAAATTCCAGGATTTCTTAAAACTCAATCTGCATATTGAAATGCAATCGCTCTGCTAAGTCATAGCTTGATAAAAATATCGCTATGTTGTTCCATGGTGGAGAAAAACCTGAAAGCACGATTTATCACGCAGGTTTATAAACTTGTTTTTTCTCTACACCAAACTCTTCATATTTTCATATTTTTGGAGAGACTATGCGATAAAACTCCATTGTTTTTTTTTATTATCTTTTAAATACCCTATAATTTGACGTATAATATAAATTGTCTCCACAACTTTACGGCTTTAATTACCTTCTATTTTGTATTTTAAACTGCCCATCTAAAATAATTAAAATATATTGTTCTTCTAATAATTACAATAATTGATGAAAACAGTGAATGGTTATCACAAATATTCTGTTGATTACTGGTACACTAATCGCTAAATTTATTTGAAAATAACTGTTATGCTTTATTACTGTGCTTTCTTTAAATTATGGCTCTAAATACTGTCATAAAACAATTTTATTTATTGTGTTTTATTGTGTGGTCATTACTGGAATAAAGGGGGTTTATTACCAGGCATTTGAGGTTTAGGTATATTTCGTGTTATTTAAAAGTTAATTTTGATTCATATTGGGAAATTAGACTATAATAATAGTCAAACATTATTATAAAATTAACATAATATAGAAAAAAACTTGAATATAAGAACTATAAAAAAATAACAAATAAATAGAAAATAAAATAAAAATAATAAATAACAAATAAATAAATAGAAAATAAAATAAAAAAAATAATTAATAAATAAATAAATAGAAAATAAAATAAAAATAATAAATAATAAATAAATAAATAGAAAAAATTATTTTAAAAGAAATTCCTTAAGGGTGTATTTCGATTCAAAGTGCCTATTTTCCGATTTATTTTTGAACTCATTATTGATCTCAAATGCACCAAACTTTCAAAATCTCTTATTTGGAAAGTACACAAGGTGCCGTAATTGTCGATTCTTTGATAAATGCAGAAAATATTGCAAAAAACGCAATCAAAAACGGCATTTCGAACCGATTTTTCCCAAGCAGGAGATCTGAGAACAAAAAAAAGGATCATACTGAGAAGATAATTGTTTATAACACAAATTCTAATGAATTGAGCGTAAAAGGACATCACACGGCACCTCATACGTCCCTTCAAGAATCTTCTCAGCAAATTTCATGTTTCTACGTTTAAAAATGTGTCTGAAATTGTATCGGAAAATTTCGAGCTGTTGAAGATGGAAAAGCGTTTTTTCGAATACACCATTAATTGTGTTCATTAGTGGCTCATCTGTCCTGTGTTATATATCCAACATCTAATGTGTGTTAAATAACAAAAATAAACCCTATTTGTCTAGATCTGCAAAAAGTCTGGCAATTAATGCGTTAATTCAATGTACAGCTTCCTTCACCAAATAACAATTCTTCTAATACCGATAATGTTGATTAAAATAAAATAATATGAGCTGTAACGCAAACATAAACTATTTGGACCAAGATTTGGTTATTCAAATATTCAATGCAAAATATTTTTTTCTAGTTCTTGTGTGTTCGTTATATAGATCTAATTCAATGATAGTTTTTGAATCTCGTATATATTCCGAACATAATTGTCCTTGAATAAATTTAAAATGCATTTTGTTGATTGTCCACGGACTCCATACGCACATAGCTCTGCATGGTGTAAATAATTCCACCTTACTGTTCTTCATAATTAAAAAAAAACTATCTTCATAACAACAATTTTGAAGTCTCCTTTTATGTAATTTCATATGAAATATATTACCAGCAGCATACATTATCAATAATTTGCATACATTAGCAATGCATTATCAGCTATGTTGGAAAGTTTAAACTATTTTGAGATATAAGACAATCATGACTCAGAACCCCAATGTTTAACCCCCCTGTTTAAAACCTATTTATCGATATAAGGGTAATTTTCAGATAAAGGGAAAATTTATATCCTTAACCAAAAAATAAATAAAAATAAAATAAATAAATAAATAAATGAGTCTATCATGATTGTTTTAAATTTATTTTTTTAAAAAAATAGATGAAGAACTACAATGTGCAATAGTTCAAACATGGGGAAGATAATAATTTTAGCATTAAAAAAATTAAAAAGTTGCAAATGTCATTACCATGGCATGTCCCTAACTTCAAATTTGATAATTCAAAATTACACTTTGATGTGTTGGAAAGCCTTTGAGCAAAAAAAAACAACAAATTAATAAATTTTAATATCTCTACTTATGATATAATTAACAATTTAGCTTCAAAATATTTTTTCTCTTAATTTTAATTAACAAAACTTTGTTCATGGAGTTCATGGTCATTACCATGGTGCAAAGTGTTTTTTTTTTTTTTTCATAGCTCAACACTAGTGGGCGCCAGAGTATACTTTTAGGTGTATTGTAGAGTAGCACATGTTCTTACAAGTAGTGGTGTCTGACTTTATGTATGTACTGTTACAGTGACAATAGGTATGTACTGTTTCATTCTCATACTTTTATTCAAAAACTGAGAACACTGTGTTTTTTATAGGTCATTACCATGTTTCTTTTAACTAAAATACAATGGAAATTGTTAAATGTATAAATTGAATTATATAGATCTCTAGGACATTTTTGAAATTGAATGTACTGTATCTCGTTGATTGCTATAATTTAGCCTAAAATGTGATTAAACATTAAAAATGTCATTACAAATATCTTTTCGCAAACATGGTAATTGTCAACAGGTCATGGAAATGAGAAATTTCAAGACTTTTTTGTATTTTTTAATTTTGATTCACAAAAATTATCATCAATAACATAAATTTGACTTACTATAAATATTTAAACTTACTGACTTATAGTTTAAAAATTAACTATATCGTATTTTACAAAACAATCATTTTTATTTATCTTTGTGAACAAAATGATTTTTCTTTTACATCATTAATGTTTATATTTATTTAATGAATGATAATAACAAATGAGTCAATGATTAAATATAAATTTCTTAATTTTTATGAAGGGGAGACTGGGGTACAATGGACCACGGGTACGGTGGTCCACACTCTATTTTTGATATTATTTCTGTTTTAGAAGGCTTCATATTTTGGTACATACATGGCAGCCCTGCAGTAGTAAATAAAAATTTAAAACCAAGTGCATAACTGCCAATTTAGTCATTTTATTATTGATTTGAGGCAGGTAAATGTAAATATTTTCAGTGAAACATATGCTATTTTTTACGTTAAAGATCTGTAATTTGGAAGACATTGCTCAGCACAATAAAAAGCTAAGACAATATATTACTATATTTATTGTAAGTAAAATAATTGAATATAAAACTTCCTTTTTTTAATCAATTTTTTGTCAAAGTCACATATTGGGTACAATGGACCATCCGAAACCGGGGTGCAATGGACCATGATCCATTGTACTCCAGTACTGAATTCTGTGTTTTTTTTAATAAAAAAATATATGCAAAATTAAGAATTAATTAATTATTTTATTTTTTGTATGTAAATAGACTAATGATTCATGTTGCGTAGTGTGTTTTTGAAATATTATCTATATGATATGTTTTCAAATTTCAAAATTAACTCAAATTAAAAACCAATAACCAGAAATAAAAGTTGATAATTACATTTTGGTTAAAATTTTGACACAAAACATTATTTTGTTGATTTAGTCATAGAAAAAATGATGATGAATCTATTTTTGTGAGATTCATGTGCTAAAAATCAAACCAAAATGTATTTATGTTTTCGAATTATATTGATGAATTTCTTGTAAATGTTTATGATATTGTAATGATTCTTCCAGATTCTAATGTTTCAGTAGAAAGCAGCAGGCTTTCAGGGACACAAATATCTTTTGATGTATCATTTTCTAACTTTAATAATCGTTAATCTTACATGATATCAACGAAGTTAAGACACGAAAAAACAAATTATAATATATTTTATGCTTCTTATTATTAAAAATGTACTATACTTACATATTTTTTTACACATATATCTGAATTACATCGGGTTCACAGAGTCTCATGCTGTGGACCATTGTACCCCATCCATGGGGTACAATGGTCCATTTTATCACAATGCTATTTAAAAAAATATATTTTAAAAAGTATACATAATTATTATTTTTTAATTGATGTAATGTAAACTATAATGTATGGATAACATGCATGCATGCATGTGAGTTTTTTTTAAAGAAATGAATACTTTAAAAGTAAACATATAAAATTTACAAAAGTAGTCCATTGTACCCCAGTCTCCCTACTTATATTTTATGAAATTGAATTATAAAGTAATTCGTTTGATCTTCCAATTATTGATTTGGGTTTATATAAATTAAGATCATATATAGGTCTAACGATTTTTGCTGATATTTTTCTCATAATTTCAGACGTGCAAACATTCCTTTACTACAAAAAATAGAAAATTAAAAACAAAAAAAATTCTTTTTTCAAAGGCAAAATTTCCTTTTATCTGAGAATGACTCATACCTATTTTATGGCACCGACAATTTGCAGAAACCAGCACATTTTTTTGGAACTGATACCTAAGTTAAGGGCTAAAAAATATCGGTCAAGTTTTTAAATAGACAAAATCGGACCAGTGTGTGGAAATGGGAAGGTTTTTTGTGAAATAATTAAAACCACAAAACTTCTTACATATCATATATTTTGAATTATATTATTATTATTATTATTAGCAGAATGACCTAAAATTTATGTAATACAGGTTTTGATATTATTATAAAATGGTCTCATAGAGAGGGCGACAAAAAGGATTAAAAAAAGCATACCTTCATCATTTCACAACATATCGAATACGCTTGCATTTATTTAAAATTTTCTTAATGCTAATTACAACTTTTATTTGGATAAGGTTTTGATAGTAACAATATATACAGCAAAATAAATAAATACAAAATTAAATAAAAAAATAAAGGTACGTTGTTATACAAGGTAAAAAATATATCTTCGTTAATTCATCATTAATGCGAGAAAAAATATTGGCGGGATAAAAAAATTTCACAATTTCAGCAGTGTTTCATACAGGATTGTGTTATAAAAAGTGCTCGTGTATCTTAAAAAAAGATGTCAAAATTTAAAATAAAATGTATGGTTCATTTATTGGAACTCTTGCAGCGCCCTCTTCCGGCGAAATAATTCAAAATTGAAGGAGGACATGCTTGCCACAGCCAAAAACATTCACAAAAAAATTTAATAATTCTATACATATCTTCATACACTTTTTGTTGGTGGAATGTTGACATTCGGACAAAAGGACACATCAACAGACAGACATTTTGTAAAACTTGTTTTTTTGGAATTTCTGACTCCTAAAACGTGTAAATCTGTCAAAATCCGGAAGCCGAGAAAAAATTTCGATTACAATACTTTCTTCTATCTTCAACAGAACAAAGTAAAAAAGATACAGATATCTAAAATTGCAAAATCGTGTTAATTTCTTCATTAAAAATTTACAAATGCAAACGGTGTTTGGGCCCATTAAGGAAAATAACAATTGTCTAACAAACTTTAATCCTCCTAAAATAATAAAACTTGAAAAAAATATAAAAATACTTAAAATTTATAATGCTATCTAGATTAAAGTCTTTACAATGATTTTTGCTTCATCTGACATTGTATTTTCAAATGCTTTTTAAATTCTCAAATAATAAAAAAAAATATCTTTCGAAAATGTATAAAAAAGATATCGCGGTAAAGAAAAGGAAATGCTTCAAAACTCCCCAAAGAATTTTTTGAATAAAGGAATTTTGACAGGATTGGAGAAAACCTTTATCTATAAATTTGAATACCAATTTCTGGATCTCAAAGAAAATCAATCAAAAAAGAAAGAGTTTAGAAAAACTCTCATGTATGAAATGATAGAGTTAAAAACAATTTTGATTTTTTTCTATTAACAGGAAATGTTTAAATATTTTTTGTCGCTGTGTCAAAATTTTTCTACATAAAAATAATTAAAAAAATATTTTTAATTGAATAAAGAAAGAGGGAAGTACATTAAAAAAAAGATAGGTAAAATTGAAAATTATATTAAATTCTGCATTAGAAATTTAAATGCATACATAAAAGATATGTGTTAAATTTGTTTATATATTAAAGTCATACATTATAGTTTCATTGAAGTTTTTATGCTCTACATAATTAAAACTAATTGGCAACTTGCGCTTTTTGACGTTTTGTTAACCGTTTAAAAAATTTACCTGTAAGTCATACGGACAACGTGTAACGCCCGAACCACGTATGGGCATTCCGAACGTGATTTATTATTCTCATCAGTATTTTTTATACTAAATTTTGCAGCATATAATCCAAACATTTTTTCAGATTCTATTCGACAAAAACTTCTGATTTAAAAAACCGGTGATCAAAAATTAAAAATTCTGTTTAAAAAAATAGATATTTTTTGAAAGTTCTTTTATCATAATATTGATCAATTAAGTGATTAAATATCTAGAAAAATACACGAAGAATTATCAACAAATACAATGTGTGTAAACAATATTGATTACATATTTACGTCAAATGTTTTTCCTAAAACCCCATAGGGGACCATCAACTAATTGAAAAAGAAGGAATATCTTTTGGATAAGCCTGTTCAAAATAATGTATCAAAAGCTTTCAAGCTGTAGATTATGATTATGAACCTATGGTAATGAACACAGTTCATTACTATGAGTTCCTTTCTATGCGTGTAGTACGTAATCGTAGAGAAATTATGATTTTATTAAAACCTTTCAAAATTTTTCCAAGACTTTTGCTTACAATTTGCAAAAATTTAATATTAAACCAAATGCTTTTTTCTCAGAAAATATGAAAAATAACAATGCGCACAATACCATGTAATCAGAATTAAAGAATAATAAAAATTGCATGAAGAATGAACAGGTTTAATAAATAATTTTTTATTACGCATGTATGAAAGCAATCATAACATAATTTTTACAATATGTACCTAAATGTATAGAGCAACTTTTGTAATAGTCTCAAAAATGTAGCTTGAAAATCCTGAAAAGTATCGTCGACGGATTAAGCTTAAAATACACTGATCCCAGAAGGAAGCAAAAATTTGAGTGGTAGTACGTGCAATATTGTGTATTCTGTATTGCCATTAACCAATGGATATATGGATACAGTCTTTCAGTTTTTTGCATCACTTTGGGATGAACGGATTTTGAGCTTATTCTCTCGATTATAATTAAAAAAAATTATTAAAGCTTTGTTATTGAATCTTTTACAAATGTCGCCATAATAGTGACTCACATTTAATTATTACACTTTTGAATATCAGTAACCTCGAATATCCGGAACTATTTTATTCACACTGTTCAAACATTCGTTCTGACGAAAAGTGTATCAAAATTATGATATTGTTTACTTGAAAAAGCAAATATAAAAGACATTAAAAAAACATAAATTTTGCATAAAGAATGTTTTCTGTTGTATAATTAATGCTAATCATATTTTCCATACTGTTCGAATTTTCATGACCCTGTACTGTAATAACATATCAATCCAAATATATATCGCCTTCATTTTGAAAAAAAAAATCCAATAATATTCCAAACAACTTACTGCGTAATTCTTTTATCATCTCTACAGCCATTTTGTATTTTACAGCCACCATTTTGAATTTATGAAAACAATCTAGCCAATAATCAAAGGACCGTTAATACGAATTTACAGCAACCTAATTTATTAAAATTCATTAAGCTGTCGGGATATTTCGAAGGTATACAGAAATTCATATACATACATACCCAGACATGAGTGAAACAATTAACCCTTCTTTGCAGTCGGGTAAACACGTATGAAAAAAATCGCCTAAGATATGTAAATGTTAACTCTCCATAAACTGTTTGATTTTTTTCCTACTGTTACATTTGATTATTTTCTAGAATTTTCTTTAAAAAAAGAAAGAAAATCAATTTTTTTGAGATATAATTATGTTTTTATTTATAATATTTGTTTCTATATTATGCTTTATTTTGAACTAAACTGCTGTTGCTATATTCTGTTACATTGTAAATTATTTATTGGAGAAGCCAAAAACTGAAATGTTCAATGCATCAAAAATATACTTTAACCATCACTGTAGCAAAAACGAAGGTATTTTTTCTTTCTGACATTTTATTTTACGAAAAATATATTCTCAAATCTTGAATGTTCATTTTGATACATGAATGATAGGACAAAGCTAAAAAATATATTTTTGGAATAAATTAATAACTGCACAAATGTTATATACACACCACCTTGGTACGATTGTTTTCTGGAACCCATTTGGCTGAAAGCACATTTTCAAATACCAGTTATATATATGTTTTTTATTAAAAAAAGAAATAATAATAAATTCAATAGTTTAACTAAAAACTTTAAATAAAACAATTTTGTAGTTTTAAAACAAAAATACATGTAAATAAAACGTTTATGATATTTTTCAGTTAGCTAGGTGTTAGTGCTATATATACATATCTACATATGTATACTCAACTATGCATATATACGTACAAATGCATATATAAATACTTGTATGTGTGCATAAACATATATACGTATGTATAATTATGTACACATGCCGTAGTTAAACATATATATACAAGTATATATACAGCACTGGCGCTTGGTTAATCGAAAAGTACCCAGTTTATTATTAAATAAAGAACAATATCCGGGTTACCAAGTGATGCATAAAATCGATATTTTGTTGCAATTTCACCAATGTAGTGGGTTTATGACATCTGTGAATTTATAATAGTTAGATAATTGTTCTTAAGCGGCCGGTTATTGGTGCATTTATCTTAATATTTATCAAATAAAAAATTCACACCTAGTAAAACTATTTCATGAAAAAAAATGTTTAATATGCTTACTCAATTAAAATGTCAGTTAGAAAGTTTTTCTTTTTAGAAAATAAATTAAAACTGATACATACAATGAATTAAGTGAAAGATTTTTAATATTTAGCATAAAGCACGCATCGTTAGGGAAAGATAGGATTCTCAGAGTTTTAAAATTGTACTTATTATACATGCATTTTCTTTATTCCAATATTAAAGCAGGTCATTATACGTGCATAATAATTCATTTAATAGAATCTATTTGATGCTTACCGTATGCATTTATCCTTTGTTAAAATTATGTGAAACAGCTTACGCAGAATTCCAACAGAATAGTTTCCTATGCTCATCTGATGACAAACCTCAAAATATATTACGTTCGAAAGATTATTAAAATAGCTTTAGGAATAGAAAATTCTGGTACTTTGAAAACATTACTCTTACTCAGCATGTGCAGTTATTTTACACATACATCTTGAAACTGAATAAAAAATATTAAAAAAAAATGGAAATAGTGTTTCATTTACGAGAGGTTATTATTCGGTAAAAATAAATATACATTACCTTTATTTGTATTTTAAAGCATGAGTATTGCATATTTATATTTAGAGTAATGCTCAGTTTTCACACACTTTATTATTAATTACATACTTACTCGTGCTTGTAAAAATTTTGACTAATAATTGTTACGTCAATTCTCTAAAATAAAATTTTCTGCTTGCACCAAACTATTTAAATGCACACATTTGTTATTGCTAAATATGTGAATTTGATTATTTTAAAGTAAATTTTAAAACAAACAAAAAAAAACCTCTCAAAGGATCGTTTTATTATGTTAAAATAATATCTGAAATGTAAAAAAATATATCTGCCTAAACATTTATAATTAAGTTACTTTTTTGAAATATTTAGTAAAAAAAGCTTTAAAAAATGGAATGTAGCAAAAGATAAACGCATTTATTTGCAGAGATATGAAATGCCTTGATACAGGAAATATTTTTAAAAAATATGCAGCATTAGCAAAAGAAATTAGAGGCTGTATTTGAAGAAAAAAACTGTTTTGAAACAATAAGTATTATTTATCATAATACTTATTTATTCATATAGAAACGTATTAAAGTTTAGTTTCTGCATGTTATTGTGTGTTTATGCTGTGATTCATTGCTTTGTGCAAATTTTTTAGTTATAAAATGTTAAATAGTAGCCTCTGCTTTTAGGCATACAGTTAATCTAATACTACTTTAAGTGAAGTAAATCAACATAAAAACTTTAATAATGTAAATATCGAATTAAATAAGAATTTCAGGACAAAGAAAATGTATGTTCGGTTTGAGACGCATTAGAATTTCTTTTATTATTTTATTAACTACATTAAGGTCGATTGTTCTAAATGGAATATTTTTGTTTTATATTAAAAATGAATCTCTGTTTATTTGTCATACATTTAAAAACTATTAAACGAGGGAATTTGTAAAAAACGCCGTCGAAAAATCACAAGTATCGCTTTACACTTCTTTTATTTTATGCCGAAGAGACCCAAGACGCACGTCATCTCTTTAACGTGGATGATAATACATCGGTGCACCATCAGTGTTGCACGTGCTCGGTTTTCTCGACATAAAAACTTTTATGTCGAGACTCAAACGGTTAAAAATATATGCAATACGTGAATTAGATTATGTATATATTAAAATATATTATTATATTATTTTCTAATGCTCTTTTTAATCATTAAGCAATAAAATAATTTTAATATGGTAAAAATTGTATGTAATACAGGCTGCTTTTTCTTAATACATTAATTTGGTTACATTATTTATTAAATTTATATCTATTGAAACTAATTTTCAGAAATTAAAACTATGCATTTTATTGATTAAAATATGAGTTACGTTTCATCAAATATATTTATGCAATTGAACAACATAATAAACGATTATCTATTATCGTAAAGATAATTTATTTAGACACTTGCAGATATTTAGAAATGTTAATTAAGAAATTAACAATGGAGTTTTTGCAAAAGCTGTGTTTCTGCAAACAATATATTATCCGTTTATTTCCAAATGAAAACATCAAAGTTAAATAAAATTTCATATTCATATTTTTATAGAGAATAAATTAAATTTGCTGTCGTAGAAAATAGAATGAATGTATTATCATGCATACCATTCAAGATAGAAAAGGATTTTAATTACAAGTATGGTCTTGATAATCCTTTTAAATTTACTAAGCAATTTTACCAATGTGCACTAATTATATTTTGTCTAGAAAATATATAGACATTTTAAACTTAGCAGAAAAGTGCACCTAAATTAATTATTTTTATATGCTGATTTAGTTCATATCTTAGCAATTTACCTTCATTTAAATGAAGGAAACCAAGGCGAAGGTTTCCTGGGTTAAATTTAATTAGTGGACATTGTTTAACTTCATCTTGAATATTTGTTGTTTAAGATCCATTTCTTTAAAATTCGTCGGACAAAATTAAGATTAAACTTAGTTTCATTATTTACATAAATGTAAATTACCAATTTAATAAATCTTTATTAGCATAATGGATTTTATTAAAAGCATTTCATTGGGAGAAACTGAAATAAATTCTACGTTGTTTTAACTTTTAAAAAAAATCATTTATTATTAACAACAGTATTAGTATTTTGAACAAGATTTAGGAGAAACTGAAAATTATTTTCTTTAAGAATTATGTATAAATATATATATATATATATGATGAAAAAGAAAAAGAAAAAAGAAAACTGATAACTCTTCAAAATATACTTTTACTTTTGATACTTGAAATATTATAATTTTTTATATTTAGTTAACATTTGTGTCATTTCGTCATTTAAAAAGTCAATTTTACTTTGTTACACGATTGAGTCAGAAACCGAAAAAATAATTTCCTAAAATCCTTGAAAAAATCGACAGTGAATTACAAAATGGTGAAATTAGAAATAATTTTATTCACAATCTAAAAATAAATTCTTCAGATAATAATGATCTACCAAAAAAGCATTGTATGGATGTTAAGATAAGGTACCCTGGGGTAATAACGCCACGTTAAGGTTCTACCAATTTTCACGGCTCAGTTTTAGTTGGTATTTTTCAAACAAATATATGATTTGATAAAGCAACTCATTGACTATCATATAAAAAAATAATTTAACAGATATGTATTCATAAAATGTAATGGCGTGATTTCTTGACCAATGCTATTTGGCGTTATTACCCACCTATATGGGTAATAACGCCATGCAAACAAAAATATGAAATAAGATGGAATAATTGCATGCAGATTGCCCAATTATAAAAATACAAATTCTTACAAACTTAGAAATTGACAAATTGCATTCTATTGAAAATTTTCAATTTTTTGTGAAAGTGTAAGAAAAATAAAGGTGTGGTGTGTGTGTGTGGGGGGGGGGGGAGGATGAGGCAAAAGAATATCAGACCGTGAGCTTCTTTTTGCTTAAAAAGGACCGCTTAAATAGAAATATTAGAAACATTTCACAGTTTTAACTGTGTTTATTTGAATCAGTATTTAGGATGTAGCTCGGCCACTGTAGGGAATCAACCGGGGTATTAATGCCAAGGGTTGGCGTTATTACCCCGTTATAGTTATTATGCTGTACATTTTAAATTACAAATTATTTCGAGAAGATATCCAAAATCTTCAACAACATTTTGAAAGTCCATGAAATGTACTACAAATTTATGCAATTAACAAAGTATTTGCGGATAAAAATAATAGTCTTCACATCACAAAACGTATCTCGCAAATTTTAGATCAAGCGTTAAATTTGGTTGTTTGTAAAAACAATAAGACCTAAAAATGAAACAAATTAACTTGAAGCTGTTTTTTGCGATTTATATGACTCAAAACCCTTCTGCGCAGAGCACATGGGTGTCATTTACCAGATTATTTCATAATTATGCATAATATTAGCACTTGGCGTTATTACCCCAGGGTACCTTATAAGCATTGTATGGATGTTAAGATATTAGCATTATATAGATATTTAATAAAAACATGTATTTTTATGAGAATGTGTCATTAATTGTAAAATAAAAATCAAAAATTAATTTTAATAACAATAAAACCAGTGTAAGTATAAACTTTTAATTTTTTTACCATAGTTTTCGTATATTTTACTAAATATAAATAAACGTTTCCTTTACAGCCTTTTTTCTTTAAGAAAATATATCTTTCAGTAGTTGAAAAAAATACAATATTTTCAAAATATATTAGAGATATATTTATCAAAACACATTACAAACAAAAACTGAAAATATTAATAATTAATTCTCATAAATCTTAAAGTATTCAATGTTATACATTTAATTTTTTTTTAATTGTAATATTTTCAGTATCTTTAATATCGGATGCATCATATATATATATATATATTTAATACAGCAGCAAAAATGCTTATTCGTGTTTATTTGTTTCCAGATATAGCAATTGTAATGATTTTGGAGTTTAGTAATATGCCCATTTTATTACCATTGCATTTTAAATAAATTACATTTTAAAACACATAATTATTTAAAAAATTTTATAATGATACTTGAATTAATAAAATGTTATTTACAATGCTTAGTGCATTCTAATTTCATACTTGCCGCTTACAGGAATTTAAGTATCAGTGAAATATTCTCTACGGCAAGAAGCATGATTTTTCTAATAGATTTACACTAAGAAGCGTGATTTTACTAACATATAAAGCTTCAAATTATATATATAGTTACTTTAAATCAATTATTTTTAACAGTAAAGTAACAATTAAAGCTAATTTTTTGTTTTAAAATTAATATATAAAATGATAAAGTGCAAAATTTCCTTTCCATTTTTTTATAGAAACATCGTGTCTGACTTTTTTTGTAGGTTACTGCTACTTAATAAATGTTTATACAACGAAATGTCAAAATTCCTCCTTTCTGCTTGTAGAGAAAAATTTTGTCATGTGTTATAGATTGCATCCGATATGTCATTTGAACGTGTATATTCTCATTTCTTTGATAAAAGCAAAAGCTATAGTTAACTCGTATATCCTTCTAAATTTGTTAAATACGAGAAAATAAATAAATATAAACAAGCAAACTAATATATTAATGCAGCATTTTTGTCAATTTTTTTAAATCACATCAATAAATAATGGTAAAAAATAAGCTTATTTTACAACTCATGTAATACATTTTCAGTCATATTGTGTTCCAGAAGATTTGTTCATTATATATGTATATATGTTTCAGACATTTTGCGTGATACTGACTTAAAAATTCTAAAATTTAAATTTTAGCTATTCTGTTTATTCAAAAAAAAGAGAGAAAATTTTAAAATGAGAAACTTTGCATTCAACATGCTTGAAATTAAGTGCTAAACTTCCCAACGCTCGTTTTTTTTTTTTTTTTTTTTTTTTTTTTCGAAATGTACGGCAGACATTACCTGTGAATATTAAAATTGGCATCAAAATTATTTTTACTAATAAAGTAATTAATTCTTAATTCTTTGTTTTAAAAACAACATTAATAATCGAAAAAGTATAAATTTCCTTTCTGTTTTTTTTTCAATAAAATAAACGAACACTGTGTCGAACTTTTTTGAACTTTATTTCAATTCAATAAAAGACAAATGTAACTAAACGTCAAAAATTTTCCTTTATAAATTATAGAGAAAATTTTGATCTTGTATCATATATTGCATCCGATATATCATTTGTACAAGTATATTCCTATTTCTTTGAGAAAAGCAATAGCTATAGTTAATTCGATTATCCTTCTAAATTTGTCAAATATGAGAATATAAATAAATATAAACAAGCAAACAAATAGTGTAATTCAACATTTTTGTCAATTTTATTAAATCACATCTATATATAATGGTCGAAAATAAGCTTACCTCACAAATCATGTAAAACATTTTCAGTTACAGTCAACTCTCGTTAATTCGAACTCGTCGGGACCACAAGAAATGTTCGAATTATCCGAATTGTGGAAAATGTGAAATGAAAGCATGCTAAATATGGTGATACTACAAAGGAATTAATTTTATAGTCTATTTAAAATTTCTTCCATATGTTATCATTAGAATATGACTTAATATTAAATTAGAATGTATAAATATATAAACTAATTAACAGATTAGAAACAAGCAAAATGCAAGAAAAATTTAAAGTGTCGCTGATGGACAGACGAGTCACTAAGAAATTGGATATCAAATGCATTGGATTATATGTATACTCGTTCGGAACAATTTTCACAAAACTTAAAGAAAGAAAGTTATTCAAATGATCTGAAATCCGTGAGAAAGAAAAGAAAAATGAAAAATCGGAATTTGCGTTAGTTCGAATTAAACGAAGTCAAGAGAAATAAGTTCGAATTAATGAAAATTTTTAACGTTATTCTGCCATTGAAAATTTCGGGACTTCGTGTTTAGTTCGAATTAACCGAAGATTAGAATTATCCGATTTCGAATTAAAGAGAGTCGACTATATATTATATTTCCAGATGACTAAAATATTTTTATAGCCCACATATGAAATATTTTTAAAGTATTAAACAGTTTTATTACAGAGGATTTCAAACAATGATTGGAAATGCAAATGCAAGCATAAAAAAACCATATTCATTCTGTATATATATTATTTATTTATTTGTTTATTTTAAGGAACACCTACCGAATTGTAAGAAAGGTTTTTAAAAAATACATTCCTGTTAAATAAATATTTTATTTAATTTTCTGCAATTCTTTTTCATCTCCCTAATAATTTAGAAGTTTCATTTCAGCATTTTTGAAAAGTTATCTTCATGGGAATTCCAGCATTTGTTTACAAGATACTACTTAATTCTATAATACCACCAACGGAAGCAAATTGTTTTACTTCAAAAGTAATATATATATATATATTAACATATCATTCTTTTAAAAACATTATAGAAAAATAATATTTGTTAATAGAATACGTCTGATATTGCGATAGATGGATAAAGTACAGGGTGGCTATAAAATAAGTATCCCTATTTGGAGCTGTCTGTAGCTTGAAGGAATAACCCGAATGAAACCAAAATTGGTACACATACTATTCAAGATGGGGGAAGAAGAATGGAATAATAAAAAAAAGATAGTTACAATAATGGGCAACAGATGGCGCTACGGATCCTGTCGGTGCAAATGTTGTTGTAATCATTAGTAAAATCAAAACGTGGTCATTTCTGCCTTTAATGTTGTACGACATGGCTCTCAGTTTACCAGATCGCGCTTTAATTTTAAAACTATTCTACGTTAACAGTTCAAACAGTGCAGCTGCTTTACCTGAATTTAGGCGTGTGAAAGGAATGCGTAAAAGAAAAGGTCCTTCGACGCCTTGTGCAGTGAGAAGAATGGTAAAATAAATAAAGAATACTGCCCAGTTAAACTGAAGGCATTGAGCTCACAGGCTACAAATACTAATTGCACATTAAAGCTTCATATTTTCAAGGGTTAATTCCGTTCGAAAAAAAAAATTAAGAAGGGGAAACAGCTCTCCCCTTTTCTCTTTTTTTATACTTAATCATTGAACCTCCTATACTATCAAAGACATGCTTTATCATATAAAAAATCTATATCCAAAATTCAGAGCAAATTAGATAATTCTTAATAAAAACCCATTTTGCATTTATATAATTTAAAAAGAGTTATCCCCCTCTTTTATACTTAACCATTAAACTTCCAAAACTATTCAGAGATTTGAACGAAATCTGAAAATTCTGCTTGAAAAACCCATTTATATAAATTAAGGGGGGGGACATTAGAACCCCTGTTCCCCTTATTTATACTTATTCAATGAACACCTAATAACAGTCACGGAATCGCCTCATCAGAATGATCCTAATCTAAATTTTGAACGAAAATTAATTCTGCATGAAAATCCCATTTATATCAACTAACGGGGGGGGGCATTAGAACCCCTGTTCCCCCTATTTATACTTATTCAATGAACACCTAATAACAGCCACGGAATCGCCTCATCAGAATGATCCTAATCTAAATTTTGAACGAAAACTTAATTCTGCATGAAAATCCCATTTATATCAACTAACGGGGGGGGGGATTAGAACCCCTGTTCCCCCTATTTATACTTATTCAATGAACACCTAATAACAGTCATGGAATCGCCTCATCAGAATGATCCTAATCTAAATTTTGAACGAAAACTTAATTCTGCATGAAAATCCCATTTATATCAACTAACGGGGGGGGGGGCATTAGAACCCCTGTTCCCCCTATTTATACTTATTCAATGAACAACTAATAACAGTCACTGAATCGCCTCATCAGAATGATCCTAATCTAAATTTTGAAAGAAAACTTAATTCTGCATGAAAATCCCATTTATATCAACTAACGGGCGGGGGGGGCATTAGAACCCATGTTCCCCCTATTTATACTTATTCAATGAACACCTAATAACAGTCACGGAATTGCCTCATCAGAATGATCCTAATCTAGATTTTGAACGAAAACTTAATTCTGCATGAAAATCCCATTTATATCAACTAACGGGGGGGGGGCATTAGAACCCCTGTTCCCCCTATTTATACTTATTCAATGAACAACTAATAACAGTCACGGAATCGCCTCATCAGAATGATCCTAATCTAAATTTTGAAAACTTAATTCTGCATGAAAATCCCATTTATATCAACTAACGGGAGGGGGCATTAGAACCCCTGTTCCCCCTATTTATACTTAATCAATGAACACCTAATAACAGTCACGGAATCGCCTCATCAGAATGGTCCTAATCTAAATTTTGAAAACTTAATTCTGCATGAAAATCCCATCTATATCAACTAACGGTGGGCATGAGCCCCCCGTTCCCCCTCTTATACATATCGAATGAACTCCAAAAACTAATCAGGGAAGCGCCTTGTCAGGATATACCTACATACAAAATTTCAAGTGGATCGGATATTTTTATCATGAGTTATCGCGTTACGTACATACGAACATACATACAGAACGGACGGGCACATAAGCTCTCAGGCTATGATAGCCTGTGAGCTAAAAATTCGAGGAGACTGGATCGTTTACCGTAAAATGTGGAAGAGGGAGGAAACCATTACCTCTCCGCACTCAAGAAGTTATTGTATTGTACATTACATTTCGAACACAAAAGTGCCATCTGTCGACAATTATTGTAATTATTATTTTTTTATTGTTCCAGTCTTTTTCCCCCTTCTCAAATAGTATGTGCACAAATTTTGGTTTCATTTTGGTTATTCCTTCAAGCTACAGACAGCTCCAAATAGGGATACTTATTTTATAACCACCCGGTACACAAAGGATATTAAATGTCCCTCTTAATGTTTTTAAGTCTTCTTCTTAGAATGTAATAAATTAAGTTAAATTGAATTATATTTATAATTAATTAAATTATTTTGTTTGTGGGTAATTAACACTTTTTATATTGCTGAATTGCAATTAACTACTACACCGTTAATTTTAGAAGTATACAAAATATAAAAATTTTGTATGTTGTTTGTAAAGATACTAAAATGTAGTTACGTAGATTTATGTTTTTGTTTTAGTCACAAATTTGTCATAATGTGTTTTCCTGGGTGTTGTAATCAGTATTTAATTCAGAGATTTTTCAACGGGAGGAATTTCTGTGGTTCCACACTGTAAAAAAAATCTGCAAAGGTACTAAACCTTTTCTAGGAAACTGGAATTCCAAGAAATTTTCCTGTAACCGTAACAGCTAAAATTCAAGTTTCAGAATCGATTACATGAATTTTTCCTGTTATCGTTACATGAAAAGTTCTTGAAATCCTAGTTTCCTAGAAAATGTTTAGTACCTTCACAGATTTTTTTTTACAGTGCAGGGCGAAAGAGGATAATTTCAAGTTCCGGATGGGAAATTACAATTTTTGATCACTGAAACTACAAAATATCAAATCATCCGGAGGGGAGGCATCTCATTCGGGAGTAATGTATTTCCCCTGTGCCACCGCCTGAAATCAACATTGGTTACTAATTATATTGAGCAACGAATATGCCATGATCTTACAAAAATATTTCCTTGAAACTCCAGAAATTTTTTTAAATAATTATATAATGTGTATTAGAATTTTTCTCTTATTCTTAAAAAAATATTAAAAACTCTTTCAAAACGCATAAAAAGCAACCAGTTCTAACTACTAAGACTTTGAATTCGTAAAATATGTTTTTTTTTTCCTTGTACACTGTAAAAAAATCTGTAAAGGTACTAAACTTTTTCTAGGAAACTGGGATTCCAAGAACTTTTTCTGTAAATGTAACAGCAAAAATTCAAGTTTCAGAATCGGTTACATGAAATTTTCCTGTTATCGTTACATGAAAAGTTCTTGGAATCCCAGTTTCCTAGAGAATGTTTAGTACCTTTACAGAATTTCTTTTACAGTGTAGGAACATGATTGAAATATGTGTTTTTAAATGTCACTTATACATGAATAAATCTAAGTTTTTAAATTTCTTACCCTAAGGCAAAAATATTTACTTACATGTATCCCAGTATAATGAAAAAGAATATTTAAAATATTTTAACCATTTTAAGTGTATCTCTAAAAGGGATTACCTACTTAAGAGTAACAATACTTACACACCTTCCACCAAAATACGAAATATTTACTTTCAGCCCGCCGTTCGATTATTTTATGTGATGTTCCTTCAAATGAATATTTATTTAAAAAAAAGTAAAGTATTGGCATATCAACAATATTTTCTCTATTTCCTGGAAGTGACATTTGAATGAGATAATAATATAACATAAATGTTATTTAAAGAAGTACTTATTTATTTATTTTTTGCCTATATTTTTTGCAGAAACTAATATTTCAAAATATTATACACTGATTTTATTTATTAAAATCCTCATGTTTCACAATAACAAACTATTAAAAACAGTTGTTTTTTACTAGATGTGTCATGCATCATGCACGTTCAGCTCCCGGTATTTGACGAATATACTTTGATAAATTAATTTTTATAAAAAATATCCACAGAGACATCATACAAAAAAAAAAAAATGCGAAATATGGCACTATCTAAATTTTTAGCTTCCTACTGATTGTAAACCTTCTTTTATTTATATAAGTAAGTTTGTGACATAAATTTTAATTTATTTTTGTTCGGAAATGCATGAAACTAACAGGTGTTATTGTTTAGAAACAATCGATTCGCACTCATATGTCAGTTTTTCTGCACTGTAAAAAATGTCAGATGTTTCTGAATATGTAAAAATGTACCGTAATCAAAAACGAAAATATACAATGACCTCTTCTAACTCACCTAAAGTTTAGAAAACCGTTGCTTTGCCTTTAAAAACCCAGAAAACTATTTGTTTTTTGAAATTTGAAGAAGAATTTATAAAAATTGATTTTTATTAGCTTTCCGTCTTTTTCGGAAACGTTTCTAAGTAGCTTTTACAGTACAATAATCACTTTTCTCAAATCAAAATATCACTTTCGGATGCTACCCATTCATACGAAAATATTTTGATATTCAGAAAACATGTTTAATAGACAAACATACAATATTAACAGTACTAACATTAATATGAAAATTAACCTTATTTTGCCACAATTGCATGCACAAAATCAATTATGCAACTGAAAATGTTTACTTGATAATTCATAGAATCCGAAAAAGTGATATTTTGATTTGAGAAAAGTGATTATTGTACTGCAAAAGTTTCCGAAAAGGACGGGCAACTAATAAAAATTAATTTCTTTTGAAATCGTCTTTAAATTTTGAAAACAAATAGTCTTCTGGGATTTTTAAAGGTAAAAGAACGGTTTTCTAAACCTTAGGTGAGTTAGAAGAGGTCACTGTATATTTTCGTTTTTGATTACAGTAAATTTTTATATATCCAGAAACGTCTGATATTTTTACAGTGTGCAAACGCAATAGATATATCAGAACAAGCCGTTAAAAATTACTTTTTGAGTTCATTTTCCGTCGAAAGATGAAAAACCAGTAAACAAAAGGGAGAAAATTGCATGATCAAGTAATCAAAGTAATAATAATTCGATCGATAATTTAATTAACACAAAACTGGAAACTGAGTTCGATTCAAAAGCATTTCTACAGCTAGGCTTTGAAATTTTATATCTTTATGTTAAAAAATGAGTTAGCAAATGTGTCAAAACGTTTTAAGCTTGTTCAGCAAAGCAGTTTAAATTAACTCTAAACAAATTTTGTAATGTACGTACATGTAAACCTCTCGATAATTTCTCGTTTGAAATTCATTTGGAATGTTTTATTAATCGTAATTGACGAGGATGCTAAAGCGTATAATGAGCCAAGAACATTGAAACAAATTTTAGGGATGACGTGGTTTTTTATTAAACTTTTGTATAATGTCATTGTATATCTTAAACATACACAAAAGTAAAAGTACCTTATATAGTTTCTATGCAAACAAAATTTGAATTATTTCTGTTTTCTGTAAATTTCTCATAGAATTCATAACAGACGTCAATAATTTTTTTAATGGCATTTTTGGGGGGAGGGGGTATCATTTGATGGTAATGATTAAAATGAATTTTGTAAATATCGTAAACTTCAAGAGTCATTGAAAAGCGATGTTTTTATAAGGTCATTTCATATAATTTAGTATTTTACATTACAATTTGCAATATTTTTGACAAGTATGTATTTTTCTATTTATTAAAAAGTGAAAACTTTAAGCTTTATTAAAAAAAAAAATGTTCGTGACCTATGTTTTTTATCACTTTTATATATTTAAGATTTCACAGTAGTCATGGAAAAGTGTACCGGTAATGTTAAATGAAAGGGAGCGTTGTTTTCAAACATCTCGCAATAATTTTAATATTTTTAAATGATTTGCTTTTGCATAGAATAGATGAGACGATCTAATACAGGATTAGTTTTACTTTTTCAATTTTGGTTCCAACTTTTTTTAATTACTTTCATTTTTTTTCTAATCATTTCTTTCTCATTTATCTTAATATATCTATAACCGAAATAAAAAAAATTAAAAAAACAAACCTGGGTATAGATCTTCTCAGTTCTTTTTTTGAAAAAAATGTATTATTCAAAAATATAAAGATCAAACGAAAAATTTTAATGTTATACCTCGCAAAAACTTAACATTACAGTTTTTTCCCTCTTCTGATGACTGAGGTGGACTCTTTAAAATATGTATATGAATAAATATCGATATATATATTTTTTAAAATATTTCTTCATTTACATAATGTTCTCAATCTCAAAAGTTTGAAAATGTGAAAAATCAGCCGCTGTACTAAAAACTGCATGAAAAATGAAATTTTCTGTTTTTCTTTCAGATCATCTTAAAGATAGTAAACAGTGAAAACTGAAACTATGCATAAATGTTAATGCAAAATCAGTCTTAATGCATTATAGCAAAGCCTCAGAAATAGATTGCTACTAGAGTGTCGACTGTAAAGCTATCGCTAACATCTATCAAAATGTATTTTGGGTAGATGTATACACTGTAAAAAAAAAGGGTCAATCTACTAAAAAAACTTTAGTGATTCTTGTAATTACTAAAAAAATTTTAGTAATCTTAGTCGGTTACTAGAAAATCTGTAAGAATTACTAGAAAAAAGTTAGCAATGAATAAGAGTTAATAGTTTTATATTTTTAATAGCTATTACTAAACCTCACTTGGTGTGGCCTTGATAGCATAATGGTTATAGTAACGGACTCCAGGCTGAAAGGTCCCGAGTTCGATGCTGGACACAGCCAATTACGCCCCGAATGTATATAGTGTAAGTACTCATTAATAAAGGGTTTATGAAAATCCTGTTGGAGGTGGTAGCAGTGTTTGGTGCTGTCATCTATTGCGGTTTTGCCGAAAATCTATCGATTCAGAAGTCTGGAGGCAGCTCGAAGGAAGCTCGTACCCTTCGGGCGCACGGAAAGGTTATTAAAAACCATTTTGGAGCTATTACTAAATTTTGCTTGGTGGTACATACTAAAAATTTTTAAGTTAGTTATACAAAAAAATCTTTTGTTCAATTTACAAAAGAAATGCTTGTTTCACTTACAAAAAAAGTTTGTAAAGGTTACTAAAAAATTCTGTAGACTACAAATTTACTAAAAAATTTTTAGTAACCTCTTGAATTTTTTTACAGTGTACGGAATACAATATTCTAATCCATAAATGTCCCGATATATTTCTACAAATCTTTATTTTTCTCCAAAATGACAAGGAAATCAAAAGTTGTAGTTTTGTCACATGTAAATAATTTACGATTTTTATTTGCAATCAATACATCCCGTTTCTTTATCATTCGCAATGCGCGTGCTTAATGGCCTAGTACAAATTTCAGATTTTTGTTAATGATGAAATTCTAGGAATATTAAGTACTAAAGGCTAGACACATCCCTGATTATTCAGTAATACAAAGAATTCATTGGTTCATAAGAAAATGTGATGATTGTTTTTAAATTTTTATCTCGATATAGGTATGAAAATTTTAGTAGAAAATAAGAGTTGTTAATTTGTGCTTTTTTTAAAGAGGGCTTCCAATGAGAAATTTAGCTTTTTAATGACCTAGAAGGGTATACATAGTACAAGCATATATGAGTATAATTTGCTGTATGAGTTTATAGATTATGGACATAGACAGATAAACTTTTCCAATATACGTAGGGTTCTTTTTGGTAACAATGGGCTGTGTATTGATCATAGGGTGATTCCTTCATGTAATTTTAGCTTAAAAAATTAATATAAACTCCGAAATTGATACTTATTATATTAAATACTCTTAACCTGTTTGAAGCATTTGATATAAGTAACTTTTAGATATGAACACCTGCATTGAAAAGCTTCTTCAATTTTTTTATGACAACAATTTACGATTGGAGGAAATTATTTTTTTCAGTAATCATAACAGAAATTTGATACATTTGAAGTGAAAGATAAACCTCTTTTTATCAATTTCATCAGGTGAAATTGGGTGGAGTTTAGTTAAAAACTTTTAAATTTGAACATGTGTTAAAATTTGTTTTTATATCCCTGTTAAAATTATATTTAAATAAACACATATCTCAAATGAAGACCTACTTAATATTGGCCTTGATTTCAACATCATTTCTTTTAACAATGTTCTAAATTTACATCAGGTATGATCTTTAGTCAAAAATATAACAACAGAATATATGTGGAGTAGAGGGAAAAAAGTAAACATTCCTCACTAAATTCACAACAAATTATCGTAGAAGAAATTTACTGGTATCGAACAATTAGAAATAAAGTATATTTATAAATGATGTATATAGAATTTGATTAAGTGGTTGACTACCTATTAAAACGAACCCAAACTGCCTTTTTAAAATGGCAATACACGATTTTATCAAAATATTTCAAATCTGAAATTCAAAATATTCCCAGTTATCAAATTTTTAGTCATTTAAACGGAGCATTTTTGTATTATAAACACTAAAAAATTAGTGATTCTAATGTTAAATTATATTTTCGTATTTTTATTAATATCTCCTGAAATTATACGTTATATATTCAAGTAGCAATAATACTAAAATTCCCAAACCGAAATACTTTTATATAATTGTATGATATGAATTATGTATTATGAAATTAATAAAAAATTAAGTGCAACATATAATACTTTTGACGAATTTAGATTTATTAAGTACTGTTTTAAAAAAATTCAAAATTTCAAAAAAAATCCAAGTAGTTTCAAATTATGCTTAAAAAAACTGTAAAATGATAGTTTAAGGCTCCATCTACGTTAGAAGTGACTAAATATTTTGAAACTTCTAATGCCATCCTGTAATATACGTAGCAGTCTTTCGTGATTGCTTGAGTGGTGCCTAATATGTTTTGATCAAGAAGATGGCTCTCTTGGTCAACAATTGTATAATTGAACATTAATTTAGATACAGTCCTTAAAACATGCTTGTTAAAAAATAATTAATTTTTCCGAAACTTATCATACAAATTACATTAAGTTTTTTATTCTATTTAAATGAACGGCGATTAAAGGCCAGGTCGACTCCGCTGATCACCTGGCCTTCAATAACCTTCAGCGCCACCTATTGTTTGGAATTCGAACTAAAATAAAAAATTACGGTAAAAAAACTCCTGAAGTTATACATAAGCCTCTTACAAAAGTGTTTAAATAGCTGTCACCATTTGCAATTTATTGAATTTTAAAAACCATCAGTCATTTTTGGGACACCCGGTATATATATATATATATATATATATATATATATATATATATATAATGCTTAGAGATAATTAGAGATATAGATTATTTAAAAATAGTGAAATAGACGTAATACTTTAAAATTAGCAATTCAATATATAACGAATTTGTTGGAAGAATAAGTCAAGTTTTATATCATTTTTGCAGGCTGCACATCGGTATTTTACTGATAACAACTAATACATTTTGTAAATTAAAATTACTTAAGCATCGATTTTACGTTAAATAAGTCACTGGAGTTTATTTCAACCAGAATAAATAATTTGTTAGTGTGCATGAATCAATTTGTCTTCTGAGCTCTTTATTTGACATAATACTCAAAGTGCAAGGCTGTAATCTCATTACTTCACGTTTAAATACAAAGACAGGTATGTTAGTGTTTGTAGAGGGGAATATAACAAATTCATCAACCAGAATAATTTGAAATATTTCTCACGTAATTTACGAAAAAGATATTCCGGACGATCTTGTTATATATAAAGAATAAAATAACAGATGGCTGTATTTTGTTAACAAGATGTTTTATTCATAGAGTATTTTATTACATTATAAAAAATGAAATCAAATAAAATAAAATGAGAAAAAAAAATATTTTTTTTAGCAAATTCATTATGCGATTTCGGTCTATAGATGTAGAAAATGTATAAATGCATTCATTACGCACAAAAGTGAAAAAAAATTTGTGATAATATGTCTATTAATTTGAAATGAACCTTTAATTTAAATAACTTTCTATTATAAAATGGGCATGTGCTTAACGGATTCTCATTTTTATCGTATATAACGTAAAGTGCATTAACAAAATTTAATTTGATTTTAATGTATCGCAAAACATTCTATATATATGAATGATTTATACTTATATGATGATTAATTTTCATCTTTTAAAATAATTGTAATTTTAATACTGCAAGTTTAATAATAAATAACAGACCAAAAATTCCTAAGTGAGAAGGAGGAGAAATGTAAATCAACTCAAAATTTCTCTCTTAGATGCACACAACTTTCTGACACATGTGACAATTCATCCACAAAAACGGAGAGCTATTTTTATTCAAATAACTAAAAAATGGGAAATTTTTCAGTTTTTATCTTGAAGTAACAAATGTATAAGCAAAAAAATTGTGATTTTTTCCCTCAATATTTTGATACATGGTAATAAAGAGATAGTTGGAATAAATAGGAAGCATCTAGGATTTTATAATAGAATCTGTAATTTTTCTGAGAAAAATGGGGAAATGCAATATATTTCAAGCAAAATCATCATTTATCAGGAAATTTATAATAATAAAATAATTCATTTAAAATTATTTTTTATTCAACTTGAAAACTGCCGGTGCCATCAATATTATTGAATATATGGTTAACTATGCATTACGTTAACTTCATAACAAGGAACACATCAAATCAATGTCACCGTATGACTTGGACGTGAACATCGGTAAGTAATTTAGATGGTACGTAGATACGTTGAACACAGTTTTGATTTAAGCATAAATTAGTAAGAGATGAATTGATGTACTAAGGAATTGATATTTGACAAAAGATATTATTAAGAGCTTTTTTATATAATGTACATAGAGTTAATTCCTAATAATTAATTTTTAAAAATGTGAAACATAATCGGAGACGTGTATTGTTTTTGACTATTTAAAAATAAAGCAGAATCTGATTTATTCATTAAATTGTTTCACTTACAAAGCAGTTAACTCTATCTTATGTGTGTATTGCAATTCCCTTTTCATTTTCTCTCACTCTTTAATTAATATTAAGCAATGGTGAACCCGTAATAACAATCTTTACAATTATAATAATTTCTTTTCCTAACAATAAAATTTTTTGCTCATTAATGAAACCGGAAACTCATAACGAAACATTTCTAAAAAGTAGTGGTGAATTCTGAATAAATATCGATTACAAAAGTATATATAATGCCTTTCACTTATGTATATTTTCTTTTTATAATATTCGGATTATACACATCATGAATTTAATCTTTTAAAGTACAAGAGTGAATAATGATATTTAATTTTTTTTAAATCTAATTTTATATGTTAACAAGCCCTAAACATTTTTAGCCATTTCTTGTTTGAAATGTTAGCAATGTTTATACAATAAACCGTAGTGTATTGTTGAGCACGTAAAATGATAATGTTCTCTCTTCTTCATACAATTAGATCGAAATAGGGAGTATTAGAAAATAACATTATCATCATTCCTTACAATTTGAAGCTGCTCTCATGTAATATACGAAATTAATTGACAAAATGACGCGTTATTTGTCAGTTGAGATCTTATGTTAATAGTAATTTCTAACTTCTGAAAGAAATGAAGGAAAAAAAGTTATCATTAAACTATATATACTATATCGAATGTCCAGTTTAATAACATAACACATTTTTAACTAATTTAAAAATAATTGTATTATGTTTTTTATAACCAAGATATTTCAGTTTGATATAATTATAATTATTTTAATTACATAAAGTACATTTCAGGGCCAAGTCATATATTTCTTACTTATACCATAATAAAATTTAGAAAATGTAACTCGATATTTCATTTACGTTACCTACTCTAATTGCACAAGAGTGATTAGTATATGATTAAAATGGTCGAGCGTATCATGTTTAAAAAAGTATTTCTTTCCAAGTCATCCGAAAGTTTAATTTCAGTAAAAAATCTATATATATATATATAAATTATAGTGATGTCAGACGTCTAATGCAATATAGATTTCATCAAGCAAAGTATTTAAACCTTCGTTTGCTCAAATAAATATTACTAAATTTATTTTTATAGAAGACTGAAACCTTAAACAACAATTACGTTGAGAATATACATTCCTCCTATATGTATATTTTAGTAAAAAAATCTACAGTACGACTAATAATTAATTTATCTGTGGAGGAGCAAACACAATGATGTATGTTACAATCTTTTATTATTAGTGTGTTTAATATAATGAAATTATTTTAGACAATTTGTTGTAGAGATATGGAAGTATGGAATGATAATGACAACACTATTTATAGTAACCATACTGATGAAAATTGTTATTGTAACTTTCAAAGTTTTTAGTAAGATAAAAAAAAAATTATGGAATACATTACAGCTTAGGGGTATTGACTGATTGAAATGTGTTGTAATGATATTATGCGATTTTAATAGCTTTGAAAATTTATTACGCTAAATGAAATCTGAATATCCATTTAATTTGTAGGCAAAACGTGTGACGCATTCTCGAAATTATTTAAAATTGAAACTTAAAATACAATTTACTTTCCTGAAAGAATCATGTTAAATAAGGCACAAGAAAAAAATATTAGAAAGCTGTAATGTAACTTAAATTTTACTGCAATATAACATTTTCTAAACATCTCCAAAAGTTCTTACTTAGCCTATTGTGATAAGAATATGAATTGTACAGTACGAGAAAAAACAATATTCATTATCTGTAAGATAATGAAGTATCCGTTAAACTCAAATTAATCTTATCGCTTAATAAATATTTCGCTTGCTACTGGTAATTTTATTAACGTAAATTATTTTTTTCTTAAAAGTAAAAAAAAAAATCGGAATCGAAAAGATTAAGGTCAGTTATTTAAAAATATTTTGAGTTTTAAAATTTCTTCACTGTATTTTTTTTACGTTTTGTTAAGTTTTATAGCATTGATATATAATAATTCCAATATATTTGAACTTAGAAAATCTACAAAGGCAAAGAATGCACTTTACCAATATTTTTTTAATAAAGAAAATATTCAAAAGAAATATAAATAAAATATTGAATGTGTTTTTGATTTATGTCACTTCAGAAAGTACTTTTAAAAGTTACTTATGAAAGAAAGTATTTTCAACATTTAAGATCTAAAAAAGAAATTCCGTTTCCACTTCAGATATGAGATATATTGAAGAACTCAAGAGTGAAATTTTCTATGCGTTTCAAAGCAAATATTTTATTGAAATTTCAATCTTCGAATTTCCATACTTGCATCTTGTAAGCACATTTTGGGCGAAAAACAAATTTGGAATTTGTCATGTGACCGGATATCCTGAAAATAATTTTTCATGCATGTCTTAAAGTACTGGAGAGCTGTATATTATGTTTTATAAATTTGAAAATCATTGAAATCTTTTCAAAAATCACTATTAATTTGAAATTTACTTTTGGATTAAGTTAAATATAAGGTTAGTGATAAAAGTGAGTTCAAATTAATAATTTTTTATAACTTTAAAAACAATGTTACGATATTTTATGGATTTTATTTTTAAAAAAATAGAATTTTGACTTAATATAATAAAATGAGATGAAATAAACGTAATTAATGTTTCTGGATTAGTAAACCTTTTCTTATAATTTACAAACCTGAATATTTTCACAATTATAAGTAATATTATATATCACAATGTATGCCCAGTCAGTCGAAAATAAAATATGAATAAAAAATAATAATATGCATAATATTTAACAAATAAATAAGTCTTAACCGATTAAAAGTCTAAACGTAATTAAATTCAATATATGCCTTGAGAAATCATCACAGATAATTTAAAAATATAGTTTATAATATTTGTTATATCTTTAATTCACTAACGACCACAACTTCTCATAATTGGCATAAATGAAATAATATTTTATTTTAATACATATTATTATACAATTAAGAGAATAAAAATTATCTTACATTTAAAAAAAATCTTGATGAGAGATATGATTTTTTGCGAATGTGCAAAATCAGTGCAAAACAAAACTACATTTTCCCCATATGAAAGGATTTTTAAGCATTTACGATGTAGAGGTACATTAAAATTGTTACACATACTTAGTTACCTACAATACCCATATTAAATTATTAAATTTTATTCCATTCTAAAAATAAAATCTTAAATTTAATGGTAAAGATTTTTAAAACTCTTTGTACCATTCAAGTTTTATTTCTACCTTTTTAAAACTCGAATCAATTAGCATTTCTGTTCTTTGAAATAAAAGTCATACATACAGTATGTGAAGCAAATCTGTTATAAAATCCCATTCCCAATAAAGTAAATAAACCTCAAATAATAATGTTGTAAAAAGCAGCTGTTAATGGTATAAAAAATCAAAGCAAATGTCGGATATATTTTTATCAACTCGCTTGCTGGCGCTTCCTACCACGTTTTAAAAATATCCGAATATTTTAAATAAGAGAGTTTTTTGGGAGCCTGGCGCTTTTAGAATTTATTAATTTAAAACCTGAGCCAAATGTCTTGTTGGAAGGAAATCTTCAGGTCTGGGTCAAACTAAAGCTATCTTGACTGGAACTTATTTAAAAAACAAAAGTTCATTCAGTAGGTAAGCCCTACAGACTAACTCAAAAATAAATGGAATGAGGCTCGGCCTCAATTAACGAATTAGGTCCTTCCGGAGTTCCAAGTTTTCGACTTTTCTAGAAATGAGATTTTTTTTAAATGAATATATAATTTTTTTTCTCCTTAAAAGAAGAACAAAAAGAAAAAAAAATATTTGTAGAAAAAAAAAACTGTAGAAGAAAAAAAAACACATATTAATTCATTTGCCTCATAAAATTTTTTGACAACTTCAGATATGTTTTATACAAGATTGCGTTATTAAATGCACGCATATCTAATTAAAAAATGTCAAAATTAAAAATAACTTATGTGGTTATTCATTGAAACAATCACCACATGTTTTAAATTTGCTATATAAATATTTTTAATATGGTATGCAAATAACTGATAAGATAAACTCTACTAATTGGTGATATAACTTAAAGTATTATGAAGAGATGAAAAAACTAGGCACTGAAGAAATAAATTTCGTATTAATATGTTTCTGATAAAAACAAATGTTACAGAAAATATAATTTGAAAACTGCAAAAGCAACCAGCTAAAATTGTGCAAAATGGCTTTATCTCTAATCTTGTTTTAGTTTTGTTGGTGAAATCATAACTTAACTTCAAAAGTACGAAATTCGGAATGCCGAGATGGCAGGATTTTTTTTTTTTACTTTATTATATATTTGCAAATTATCACATAAAAATTAATGTCAATTCATTTGAAAAATATAAACTTTTGCTATTTACATTAAAGTCTTTATAATGTCTTTTATTCTATCTGAAATTGTATTTTGTAATGCTTTTTATATTTTCAAATATATATATATATATATATATATATATATATATATATATTCCTTTTTAGAATGCATAAAAGATATCTCGGTTAAAAAAAAAAAAGAAAATGCTTTAAAACCACAAAAGAATTTTTTGAATAAAAGACTTTTTAACAGGTTTGGAGAAAACTTTCATCTGGAAATTTGAATACCGATTTCTGACTCTGAAAAAAAATCAACCAAAGAACAAAGAGTTTAGAAAAATACTAAAGTTTGAAATAATAGAGTTGAAATCTGGTCTTGAATTTTTCTATTAATATAAATTACCTACTTTTTACTCTGTGTTAAAACTATTTAACATAAAAATAATCACAAAACATGTTTTAAATATGATAAATAAAGAGGGCTGTATATTTAGAAGAAAATACAGATATGTAAAATGTCAAAATCCTATGAATTTCTGCATTAAAAATGTATACATGCAAGCAATGTTTACACAAACTTAAAAAATAACAGCATTGTACAAACTTCCATTCATAAAATACATTTAATATATATATATACCGGGTGTCCAGTAAATGACTGACCCATTTTAAAATTAAATAATAAAAAAACGGTTTGAGTTAAAAATGCGCGGTTTGCGGTATTGTTATTAGAATATCAATAAATTTTCAATACGCACTTCCTTCAAATAGTTCTAATTTCGGCCAAAAGATGGCGCTGGAGGCATCAGACTGCAGAAATATCGCCTGTTTTCTTGTTCTCAAGCTGATGATCTTTCCGGCTCATTTTTCCGAGTCGAATCTGAGTCGAAATGTTGAATCGACTCTCCACTCAACTACAGAAATAGGATTTGTTGATTGAAACAAGATTTAAAATAACATTTAAGATTGAACTAGGCCTATTGTAACAACCTTTGTCTATTGTAACCTCCTCAGGCAAATATCAGAGGAAACTATAAAAACTAGTTTAAAATTACTGTAAAACATCTCCAACGGTGTATCAGTTTATAAATAAATATTTATGACAAGAAAACATTTATTAAAGAAGCGTTCTAGAAAAATTTAAATTAATTTAAAAGACGTTCTTTAGTGTTTCAAAATTATCTTCGGAATATGTTATTTTAACCGCTTAACTGATACGCTTTTTTACGTACAATTAAATGAAAATATGGGATAAACGCGCTTTTTTAAAGCAAAAATAATCGTAATATTTAATTTAAATATTTCTTCTATTAAATAGTATGAAATTGCATTTAAAATTTTTATTAGTGTCAGAAAGCTTTAAGTGATGGTAGAAGCAAACTATAATTGCCGGTATGTTGTACGGGCAAACCAGTTAAAATTTTAAAACAATGATATGCAAATAGCGTTGCCAAGTCTCCTGTCTAAGAAAACTTATAAATTGGCACATTAAAATTTTCTAAATCTTACTATAAAGGAATCCGTCTACAACAAATCCTGTTTTAGACATAAAAATGTATTGATCACGAAGTAGAAATAAACATACAAAACTACCTGCTAAGGCAAAAACCTGCCTAAAACAAAATATTATTATTTTTTCCGAAAACCGAATGCATCCCTACTTTATATTTATATTTTGGCATTTAACGTATCCAAAAATTTTATTACGAAAGCCGTGAGAGATTTTAAGATGTCTTTTGTACACACCTCGCCTCCCCCCACCCACCCATGGCAGGAAACGTATCTACACTAAAATGTACGGATATTTAAAAAGAAAAAAAGAAGACGTATCTTTTTTTATAGCCTGTAAGTCATCCCTCTTCAAAACTTTATTACAAAAAGCATCGTAGAACCTGAATTATATTTTTGCCCCCCCCCTCTCATATAGGAGGGAAATATGTAATCTCGTTCTTTTCCACCAGTATGAGGAAAAGAACTAAAAAAACATTCTGAAAATATCTCCTGTATCTGATTTGAAATAAGAAATATTATTAAAAATATGATTTTTTTATCTTTTTTAAATTATGTATAAAAAGCTACCAATGTTCAATTTATTTTTCCAATATTTATATTTATAAAATTGAACTAAAATAAGTAGACATTCAGTTTTATCTAAAATATCTATGGCCTCATCAGTGGGCGATAGTTTCTGACGTCTCAACTGGTTTTTAAATCAGCATTGTAATACGCAAATATTTAAAAATTTCACGCAATATTTAAAAAAAAATAGAAGAAAAAGAAACGAAACATTATTTGAGTAAAAAGTTTCCGTAAAAATGTTTTGCCATAAAATTGCCTATAGGTATTTTAGTTTGGTTTGGTTTATTTAATGTCGGCCGATTAAGTACACGTGGGATATAAGTCAGAATGATGAGGGGATAGTCAGGGTATGCCCTGCGTGGGTGTCTCTGTAAGGGCACCGAACGCGTATTTACACAAGAAAATCCAAGGTTCGAAGAAAACCACGGACAATTCCGAACGGTTGTGCCGACAGACGCGATTGGGTTCGAACCCAGCACTGCCGTCTACCAGTTGAAACATCAGAATCTATCACCCACTGGTGGGGCAATATGGATCACCCACTGGTGGGGCCATAGATATTTTAGATAAAACTTAATGTCTACTTATTTTAGTTCAATTTTATAAATATTAATATTCAAAAATAAATTGAACATTGGTTTTTTTATACATAATTTAAAAAAAGATAATAAATCATATTTACATACGTATATTTCTATATATACGTAAAAAGAGTATCAGTTAAGCGGTTAAAATGACATATTCCGAAGAGAATTTTGAAACACTAAAGAACATCTTTTAAATTAATTTAAATTTTTCTAGAATTGTTACAAATATTTCTAGGATTCTTTAACAAACGTTTGCTGATCATAAATATTTATTCATAGATTGACACATCTTTGGAGATGTTTTACAGTAATTTTAAACTAGTTTTTGTAGTTCCTCGTGATATTTGTCTGAAGAGGCTATAATAGACATAGATTGTTACAATAGACCCCGTTCAATCTTAAATGTTATTTTAAATCTCGTTCCAATCAACAAACCCTATTTCTGCAGTTGGGTGGAGAGTCAATTCAACATTTCGAATCAGATTCGACTCGGGAAAATGAGCCGGAAAGATCATCAGCTTGAGAACAAGAAAACAGGCGGTATTTCTGTAGTCTGATGCCGCCAGCGCCATCTTTTGGCCGAAATTTGAACTATTTGAAGGAAGTGCGTATTCAAAACTGATTAATATTCTAATAGCAATACCGCAAACCGCGCATTTTTATCTCAAACCGTTTTTTTGTTATTTAATTTTAAAATGGGTCAGTCATTTACTGGACACCCGGTATATATATATATATATATATATATATATATATATATATATATATATATACTTAAATTAAATTTAGATACATATTTGAACCTGGGTCATCAGGATAACGTACAGTCGTTTTAAGCACTAAGGAATCATCGTGCGATATGCAAACTTGGCAATTTTTCCCTAATAAACGATGTTGGGGAATACCATCGGTCGGCACTCCCACAACAAATATTGATAGCCCACATAAATTAATATCTGAATTTTTATTATTATTTTACTTTGCGGAGCGTGGATATCTCTCAGATTAGAATAGCAGTTAAATGGACAGCACGATGTGCTGTGGACTTTGATTGAGTCCTGATTTAGGCTGTTTTTTACGCGTGTTGGGTTACTGAACTATGTTCAAATTTCCATTAATATATATTTATATACAGGTACATTTAATTTAAAAAATGAATTTGCTGAACTATAAATCCTATTTATTTATATATTTATATACATTATGATTTTTTTTTTCAGGATAGAAAGATTATTGTTTCAAACACTACTAAGTTATTCTATTATATATAAACTATTAAGGATAGGTGTTGCACTAATTATTTCTAAAATAATTTATTTTATATCATAACATAATTTACTTTGTTTCCAAAAATTATAATCGAAAATTAAAAACAATTTTATAAAATACTTATTTATAATTCTAAGGGTAGTGTACGGCAAATGAAGTGTATAGCAGGATAATTGGTATTCTGTTATTATTTATATTAAATAATCATCAGAAGTTGTCGCACTATCATTAAATTTTACATTTAATGTAATACCTTTTATAACAGCGTTAATAAGACTTCTAATTACTTTTGTGTTATGTTACAGAATGGCTGTGTTTCAAAACCTTTCTTCACTCTTTTCTTTTATAAAAACATTATTATCTTATTGCTATTAACGGCACCTTGATTTAATTTTTGGAAATAATCTTTATTATTTTTTTCTTGATGCATCTTTTCTTTGCATATGTTTTCTTATTATTTCTTTCTTTATGTATTTTTTTTACTTTTGCCCCATTACAGTATCCCAATACTTTTTAAAATTTAAAAACAAGTTAGAAATGTTTTCTGAAATAAAAAAACTGAAAAAGAATTTGATTAACTAATATCTTTAAATTTTAATTATCCATAAACTGTTTGAAATCTTCATGTAATCCTTTCATGTAATATTAATTTTCTCGTAATAATAATATACTGTTTATTTTCTACAATAATTTCAAAAAAAAAAAATCTAGGGAATTTCTGGGTATATCATTAAGAGATAAGTTTTTATTAAAAATATTGTTTCTTTAAAATTGTGTTTTATTTCTAATTAAACTGAGGTTGCTATACTCTGTTAAATTATAAATAATTTATTAAGGAAGCCGAAAAGTTAAAATGTCAGTGCATCAGAAAAGTATTATGACTAGTGGTGTAGTAAAAATAAAAGATTTTTTTTTTCATTTTTTACTAAAAATTATATTTTTTGGAACAAGTTATGACTTCATTAATATCTATATTATAAAGATCAAACGTATCTGTGCGTAACGCATACGTAATTTTGCGAATGGCAACACTTTCCCATGCATTTTTCAGTACTGCAAATTTAACACTTCTAAACTCAAATTTTAAATTTTTACACCATCGTATAGAGAAAAAAATTACTTTTAAATTCAATTTGCTTGAAAGCTGTATCTCAATTTGCCTTCGAGATATTGTTTTTTATAGTTTTTAGTACAAATTTTTAAATTGTGGCAACAGAAATACTCCATTTTTTCTTAAAATTGACAAAAAATTTAGATGCGCGCATGTAAATTTTGAAAAGATGGAAATTATGACGGGTTTAGATTTTACGTCAAATTCTAATATCGTGTCAATTTGAAATATTTTTTTTTACATACGCATTTATACCAAACAAAAAAACCTCAATTGATACTTTCATCTTAATAATTGATTTTTTTATATTTTGCTTTATTTTTATATTTATACTTATGCGATTAAAGTTTAATTTTAATAATTTGGACAACTGAGTTTTATAGAAATAGTATTTATTTTTTTAGCCTTAAATAATATTTCTTTGAGAATTTGACTCACCATTGTAAGATACATTTTTTACTGTAGCTAATTTTCTAGGTTTATTACAACTCAATGAAATAGCTGCTTATTAAACATTTACTTTTGTCGAAATTCGACTGGTTCCATCTTGTATAGATATTTGTCCTTAAGTGGCTTGGTACTAGTGAGTTTATCTTAAGGTACTCACACACTTTCGGAATTTTTTTTTTAATTTTTTGAAATTTTCTCCTTTTATGCATTTTACATATTGACATTTACGTTAAAACTTTAAATGAAATATAAAAATTTTAGCAATTACCCACAAAGATTCTTTTTAAAAAAACAATAGTCAGAAGAAAGCCAAAAATTGACATTTTCAAAAAACGAGATAATTTAAAAATAAAACAATGTGTTGACATTTTGTAAATTTCATAATAAACAGAATAATAGGACTTAGACTACACGCAATATAATCGTTCTCTATCACTCTGATTGTGCAGATAAAGTGCTAATGTAATAAAAAACTGTCAAATTTTGTCTGAAGATTGTTATTTATACCAGTGTAAATATAAAACTATTTAATATATTATCGTGACATAGTATGTTTCCTCAAAAGACATTTGTGAAAGAAGTACAGAAAATTTCGAGAAATTTCATTAATAAATGTGCATTTTAAAACGTTTTGCGCATAGTAAAAATCTGATTTTTTTTTTGACAAAAGATAAAAATAGCTTTTATACACAATTCAAAAGCTGTAATAGCTGCAATTTTAAAAAGCTGTAACTTTGGTTATAATGAAGATATAGACACATTTTAATTGGAATTCGACGGATTCAAAAGTCGATTTTAATATTATTGCATAAATGAGAAATCGTACTTTGATTAAAATCACCTTGTAAAGATGTTCGTATACCTAAATATTTATGAAATGAAAATAACCACGGTAAGAATTCTAAAATTTACACATAATTAAGTTATCTGACGAAAGAAATTGTATTCACTTGCAAACGCAATTTAAATGTCCTTTAAAAACATATGCTCTTTAGAAACTGTACAAAAGACTGATACAAAAATGAAGTATATAATAGATATTTAACAATCGACATCATACACGCATTGTTTGGCAAAGTTATGACTCTCAGAGTTTTAAAGTTGAATATTATTATGCGTGCATTTTCTTTGTTCCAACATTATAGCAGGATATTCTACATTCATAAGAATTCATTTAATGAAGCACCTATTTGGTGCTTACCGTATGCACTAAGATTATTTGAAACAGCTTACACAAAATTCCAATAAATTAGTTTCCTGATGTTTATTTGATGAAAACCGTGAAATATATTACGTTCGCCGGATTTTTAAAATAGCTCCAGGAATGGAATCTTCTGGTAGCTTGAATATTTCCATCTTATGCAGAATATGCATACATTTTTCCACATACATATCGAAAATGAATATAAAATAATTTAAAATGTTGAAAATAGCTTTTCGTTTATGAGAAGTTACTATTTAGTAAAAGAGGAAAGTCATTACTTTTTTTTCTTTTAACGCCCGAGTAATGCATATTAATACTTAGTGCAATACACAATTCTCACATATTTTGTTATTACCCACATATTTCCTCGGGTTTGTATAAATATTCTCTAATAATTGTAATGCCAATTATCTGAAATATTTTTTTTTTTTTTGTATTCACATCAGATTATTTAAATCTGCACAGTTGTTGTTATTAATGACATAAATTTGACTATTTTAAAGTAAATTCGAAAAAAGAAAAAGAAAACGCCTATTAAACAGTCGTTTTATTATGTCGCAAAATCTAATGTGGAAATGAAATTTCCTGCAATTACATCAAAATATATAAATCCACACAGTTTTTATTATTAATCATGTGAATTTGACTATTTTAAAGTAAATAAAAAACAGAAAAAAACCCCTCTCAAACGGTCGTTTTATTATGTTGCAACAGTATCTAATATGTAAAAAAAAAATAATAATAAGTTAAAGAAAATCTACCTAAACTTTTATAACTAATTAATTTTCTGAGTAATTTACAAACAATTCTTTTTTTCTGAAATATTCAGTAAAAAATGCTGCAAAGTAGTGGAATGTAGCGAATGAAAAACGAATTTGAAAAAAATATTTATTAAGATATGAAAACATTTGATACATAACATATTATAAAAGATTATGCGTCTTTAGCAAAAGAAAGGACAGGCTGTAGACGAAGAAAAACTTTTTGGAAACATTAAATATTACTTATCTTAATAATTATTTATTGATATAGAAACGTACCATAGTTTAGGTACTATGTGATATTGTGTGTTTATAAGGTGCTTCATTGTTTTGTTCAAATTTCTAGTTGTAAAATGCTAAGCATTAGCCCCTGTTTTTTGTCATACAAATAGTCTGTTAGTACATCAATTGAAATAAATCAACATAAAAACTTCATAAAATGTAAATATGAACTTTAATGTGAATTTCAGGCTATACAAAAAAGTGCATCTACGCTTTGAGACTCTTTAAGTTATTTTACTAAATTCATTAAAATTCAGCTATTATAAATTCCATACTTTTGTGTAACATTAAAAATGAATCTATGTATGTATGTTTATTTACCATACATTTAAAACTATTAACCAAGAGGATTTTGTATAAACACTGTCGAAAAATCCCAAGCAGCTCGATAGCGTTTTTTTTTTTTATTTTATGCCGAAAAGACCCAAGTAGCTCAAAAGTGTTTCGTTTATTTTATGCCGAAACGACCCATGTTGAGCGATAGCGCTTCTTTTATTTTATGTCGAACAGACCCAAGCGGCGCAATAGCACGTCTTTTATGTGGGTAATTTACATTTATGCATCATTAGTGTTGCCAAAGGTAAACATATGCTGGGTTTTATAAAATTCGAATAGAGCGATTACGTTGCTTGGTACTCAAACGGTTAATAAACATCTGTGCAATATATAAGTTATGCATATATGTAATAAGTAAATTAGATTATGTATATATTACAAGCTATAATTTTTTCTAATGATTCTTTTAATGAATAAGCCATAAAAGTTATTTTAATATAGTATAAATTTCATAAAATAAGGGCTGATTTTTCCTTAGTATAATACTTTGGTTACATTATTTTTGATCATTTATTTTAATGGAAAATAATTTTCAAAAATTAAATTGCGCATTTTATTGATTAAAATGTGAATTATATTTCATCAAATACGTTTAAGCATTTGAATAACGCAATAAATGCCAATCTACTCTAATAAAGATAGTTTATTTAGACACTTTTTCAAACAATATATTACCCGTTTATCTCCAATTGAAAGCATCAAATTTAATTAAATTTTATATTTATATTTTTTTAGAATATAAATTAAAGTTTCAGTGGCAGGGAATAAAATGAATGTAGTAACATGCACACCATTTCAAATAGAAAGGGATTTTAATTACAGGTACACTCTTAATAAACCTTCCAAATTTACTAAACAATTTTACCTAATGTTCGCTTATTATATTTTGTCTAGAGAACATATAGACATTTTAACCTTAGCAGAAAAGTGTATCTTAATTAATTATTTGTATGTGGCTGCTTTAGTTCATATATTAGGATACCTTAATTTAAATGAAGAAAACCAAGGCGAAGGTTTCCGGGGTTAAATTTAATTAGGGGACATTATTTAACTTCATCTTGAATATTTGTTGTGCATGACTCATTTCTTTAAATTCTCCGGACAAAATTAAGATTAAATGTAGTTTCGTTATTTACATAAATGTAGCTTATTAATTTAATAAATCTTTATTAACATACACAAATTTATTAAAAGCATTCATGAAGAGAAATTGAAATAAATTCTTCATTGTTTAACAAAATTAGAAAAAATACTTATCATTAACTACAGTATTAGTACTTTTAACAACACTTTGGAGAAAATGAAAATTCTTTTTTTAAGTAATATTTATTTATTTATACATATAATAACGAAAAAAAAGAAACTAAATCTTCAAATATATTTCATTTTTTGATATATGATATTTTAATATTTTTATTTTTTATTAACATTTATATCGCTTCGTCATTAAAAAAAGGATATTACTTGTTTTTGTTAATTCAGAAACCGAAAAATAAGTTAAAAGATTTATTCCATAAATAATCGATACTTGATTGAAAAAATTGTGCTGTTAGAAATAGATTTATTTATAACGTATAAATTTAGAAAGACCTACGAAAAGGCATTTTATAAATCTTAAGATATTAGCATTAGCTCAATCAAACAATGCATTTTTATGAGAATGCGTCCTAAATTATAAATCAAAAATAAACTTTAATAGCAAAAAATTTATGTAAGCACACTCTTTTAAAATTTTATCATGATTTTTCCAAATTTTACTAGAAGTTCAGAAATTTTTCTTTCAAAACCTTTAAAACCTTACTTTAAGAAAATTTACCTGACAGTATTTGAGAGTAAGTAAGTGAAACATAATATTTTTTTTATTAAAGATTTACCCAAATATAGTACAATTCAAAAATGGAAAATATTAATAAAAAATTGCATAAAAGATTAAAGTACTGAATTTAATTTTAAAATTGAAATATTTTGAGTTTGCTTAAAATCAAAAATATCAAATATATATATATATATATATGTGTCTGTGTGTGTGTGTGTATTTGAAATTCTGCTTCAAAAATGTTTATTCGTGTTAATTTATTTTCCAATTGAAGCAATTGTATTGAATCCAGAGTTTATAATATTTCTTTTTTATTGCCAATAAGCTGGATTAAAAAATAATTATTATAATTTTGCATAATGATAATTGTGTTATTAAAATACCATTTCAAAATCTTAATGTAGTCTCATTTCAAACTTGCCGCTTACAGGTATCAAAGTAGCATTAAAATATTCCTTGATGTGTTTTTACGCCAGAAAAGATACATAAAGCTTGAATTTATACATCCTTACTTTTAATCAATTCTAAATAATTTGATTTGTATTTTAAATATCATTATGCTAAATTTTGTTTTAATCTATAACATATTTACTCTGTTTTCCTCCGTAGGCTAAAAAGTAACGAACAAATTACAGTTTTTTTTATTGACGTTGCCCCCAAAATTCTTATTTGTATGCCTGTCTGTTTTGTGTATTTGTTCCTACGGTAGCTGTCAACCTATAATTCCATTTTTAAATGTTATTGATGTAGGTCATTGAAAATTACTAACATAATATCCGTTAAAAATCAAATGTCTGAACCAATTACAGTTTGTTTAACGGGCACTTATAATGATTTCGTTTTAAGATTGTGTATGTTGATAAATAACTTGAAACAACATTTAATGATGTTTAACCATTTCAACAACAATAAAATAGATATGTATTTCTGTAGCGCAGTTATCATTCTTTGTGTAGAACAGGGGTTTCAAAGAATTTATTATGCATTTATAGGGTCACATAAATAACTGCAAGAAGACAATCGTTTTCAGTGTATTTTGTAACGATACATTATTTTAATCATAATAAAATTGATAAAACATAATGAGATGTACAGAGTAGTAAACCTATCATATGTCGTAGATTCACAGTGATCTACAGTAAAGAAAATTAAACTAACTAAATTTTTTATTACTTCTTGACATGTATAAATGCTGCATATAATTGACAGATCTGTAAATAATTCGGAAGAAATACTGGGTATCACTATGAATCGCTTAGGGGGTTTTATAATTGCGTTTTTTTTAAATGCAATGTCTATATAATCTACGTACAAGTCTTTTAAAAATATACAAAAAATTTTTGATTTTATTATTGATCAGAAATAAAAATAACTGTTGAAATTTTACGAAGAGGTTATAGATCACCGATCACATCTTGTTATCTTTATGAATGACACCCTTGCAACCCTTACATCACTCCATTTAGTTCTTTTGTATATGTCCTTATCAAAGATCAGCTGTTTGTTCCACCGGCAGTCAGTGATGTTGATGAAAATGCAGGCCTGAATCAGATATTCAAAAGTCACATAGGACTGCCTGAGAAAAATTTGGGATGCGTTTTAGTATCGCCTCGATATCGTTCATGCTTCTGAAATGGTTCACATATAACTGTATTGAATATAAATTTTAAACTGTTATTTTTATTTGTCCATGGACAAAAAAATTGTACTTTTTTCTTTTTTTAAAACCCCCCTAAATTTCGTATATCTATTTATGTGCACTGTGTATTTAGTATATTATTTAGGGGTATTGCAACTTACTTACTATGGAACATTATGTGCATAGCATTTATCATCGATTTACAGGGACAGACAAAATATTACATAAGTGCAGCACAGAGGCCAAAATTCCTTAAAGTACCTTTTTATATGTGGTATACGTTATTGTTTTCAAGTAAAAAAATAAATCAAGGGTTTCTAGTTAAAGAAAAAGAAAAATATTTCTATTAGGAATGACAAAATTAGAAAAATGAAAAAAATTGAACATGTTGTCGTTTATAGGATGAAACATATGATAATGTAAATAAAAATATTGTGCTATTAGCTAAATAAGAACATTTTTTGTACATTAGATCACAATATTTAGTTTACAAGGAGAGGGTCCGAGGCTTGTGTCACTGAATTGGATGATCGTTTGTGTATCGATAGAGTATAGTGAGTATATAAATATATGAGAGCCATAAAGCACAATACCCAGGGTGCCTTGAGAAAATGGCCCTTAAAGTTCATATTATAGTTTATAATCAGATAAATTTTCGTCATTTGCAAGTGCCTTCGTGGTTTGATAGGTAGAACGCTGGTCGAGTTTTTTTTTCACCCGGGATCTATCCCCGCTCGGACCTTTTTTTCGGGACGAAAATTTTTCATTGATTATTTTTGAACCGCAATTGAAAAATTATGCATGACAATTGAAATTTACGAAAAATATAAATTAAATTTACTTTTTTGTAAAATATAAATGCATTTTTAACTGCGAAATATCGCATGTTCAAATGTATTTTTTTAAAGTAAGTGTGGTTATATATCTATAGACTTAAAATTTTTGTTGTTATTTAAAATTATGTAGTTTTTTTTTTTCTATGATTTGGTGCTATTTTTAAGAGCGAAATAAACTAAAATACGTGAACAAATATGTTATTTTAATTTTCACTCCGTGCAAATACTTGAAATGTTTCCAGGTTTATTTGAAATATGATTTTTATATTTTAATATGATTTTTTTTAAATCTTGGATTCTAGATTTTTAATTAGAATAAGCGTCTATGTAGTATTTTTTTCGGAATTTTTTCTTGATTAATATGTTTACCTAACACAGTTTAATTATATTTCCAAAATAAAACAAGTAAAAATATTATTATTCATGCATTTATGTCAAGAATTTAATTTATTTCTCTGTAATAATTAATAGATTATTCATAGAAATAACTATAAATAACTTTAAATAATAACAAAATATTTCAAGTCTATAGATATATAACCATGCTTACTTTAAAAAAAAATACATTTAAATATGCGATATTTCGCAGTTAAAAATGCACTTATATCTTACAAAAAAGTAAAATTAATTTACATTCTTCCTAAATTTCAATTCTTATGCATATGTTTGCAATTGCGGTTCAAAAATATTCATGAAAATTTTTGTTCCGAAAAAAAGGTCCAAGCGGGGTTAGATCCCAGGTGGAAAAAACTCGAATCCAGCCCTCTAGCGATCAAACCGCCGGCCGAGGCTCCTGTGGATGGAGGAAAATTTTCTGATTATAAACTATAGCAGGAACTTTAAGGGCCATTTTCTCAAGACCCCCTGAAGAATTGCGCTTTATGGCTCTCATGTATTTATATACTAACTATACTCTATCGATACACAAACGTTCATCATATTCGGTGACACAAGCCTCGGACCCTCTCCTTGTTAGTTTTATTGATTATAAGAGATTATTGTAAATAATTTTAAAGCTGTTATCAATACTGTTACCATTAAAATTTAAATTCATTTGTTGTCACCCATACCATCAAACGTTCAATATAAATAAAAAATGTGTAAGTTCTTAAATTACACATTGCTTAACAATTTTGGAAACTACTATCTACCTGCGTTTCATAAAAAGTATTTATTCTTTATACAAGCGTCCTCGAAATCATAGGCAAACAATAAATTTAAAATTCACATATAGAATCAATTTTGGTATAGCATTGCGGAAAAGAAATTTGCTGGTGAAAAGCAAGAAACTCGGAAAAATGAAATACCAGTGTTTTACGGACATACCAATTACAGCCAAAACTTTCCTGCGTCCTCGCCAACACTGATGCATATATGGAAGCATCTTGCAAGTGTTTCGTGTAATATTTTAAAGATTTTCGATGTTTCATTTATAAGACACCAGTTGACTTTGCTGATTTTCTTATTGAAAGATTTTCAGTCATCATTGCACGTGCTGGGATCGCACTTAAAGTCTGCGAAAAGCTGCACTAAATTGTCATGTTAATAATACGATTTTTTTTACATTTCTTCCTTCTTTTTCACCAAAAAATTTTATTTGCGAACCCGCTTTACTATCCGAATTTTATTTCTTTGTGTGTACTTTACCTTTCCTTGCAATTAGGTCGAGAGAAACTCTTTATATTTTTACGAAAGCTTAACTTTACCTCATGTTACTCTACATTACAAAGATACGCGAAAATTTTTAATAAAAGTTGTGATATGTCCCAATAATTTTATTGAAAGTTTCAATACATCTGATTTAACGATTCCAGTTTGCAAACTGAAATATTAATTTCAAGCAATCAAGAAACACGTGAATGCTTCCTTACGTTTTTAAACATATCAATCAACGTTCAGAATTTTTCAATAGATTTAAGAAACTCTCAAATGCTTTTCGAAAGTTAGCAGTTCTCTAATTATGAATATTTTAACTCAAACATTCTTGTCAAGAACCGATTGTTGCTATTCAGAAATCTTATCAAGATTATTCTAATTAGAAAACTTTCAATGTATCTGAAAATGATCACTTTTAGAAAACTTTAAATAACGAGATCTTTTGCAAAATTTTCAGATCTTGCAATAAAATTTTAGAAGTACATATTAAGTTTTACACAAAATGTTGATACATTGAAAGATGCTTACTAATCAAAATACTCACATGAAGCAATAAATGTAACGTTGAAAGGTGACATAGACAGTAAAGCAATCAACACTTTTAAAGTGAAAAAATAAGATTGAAATTAATATTACATAGAAACGTACGTATATGAATGCAATGCTTCACATTTAATAATTCTAATTGATAACACTGACCAATTTACATAAAATATTAGGGGCTGTACAAATATAACGTTATTATCTTTTTTGGTAATTTTGAATCCCCCCCTTCCGATATCATACGTTATCATCCATGAAACCCCATCTCCCCCGGTAATGATATCTTTTTCAAAGTGTAAAATTTTTTTGATTCTTATACACTTATTTCTTTTGGTTGGAGTGATATACAAAATTGGTTACATTTATTTTTCGTATAATTTATTGATTCTAATAAAGAGAAGTCAATCAAATGTCGCTTTATATCAAGCAAAACGAATAGTTACTATTTAAAGTATTTTATAACAGCGTTTTGTTATAATGCATTCAACGGTAATAAAGTTTTGTTGCACTTGTCCCGAACGCCATGGTATTTCACCCATTTTTTGCCATGGTATTTCACCTTTTATCGATTATTTCCAGCTTTCTACTATTACGTGTACACTATTTACGTACTGAAAATCAAAGATGAATTTCAAAATTCAAAGAATATGTTGCAAAGATAAAAACAAGAAAGACAAAGACAAATAAATAAGACAAAGATAAGAATATGTTGCAAATCCGTAAATAAATTGCCGGAATAGTGCACTTGCTTCATTCCGATAACCGTGGATACTATACTCTGAAAGCAATCGATAATTACTGAAAAAATGTGGAGGTACGCTATCAATTTTCGTTCCGATTTCTGCGTCTCAAAATTGAGTTGTGCGGCGTAAGAATGGTACTTTAATGGAAATGTGCCCTGTCTATTTAAAAAGGGTAGGGTCTATTTAAACTAATATCTATCTTTATATAACTGATTCTGAAAGGAATGACATCTGTAATGCAACGTACATACAAAATTGGTTCTCAACCATATCTAACGATTGCACTCTTTATAAAAAAATGGACTGGTCAGAAACCAGATCGCTCCAATATTAAATCTCTCATGTGCCGCACTTTTGCTAATGTACAGAAAATCCATAGAGGAAAATTAGGCAATACAGCAAAAGAAGGGATATTACTCTGTTATGATAATAGAAGAAACGTACTTTTACGGATTGTAGAAAAATTATCATAAGTAAAACTGTAAAATTTTTGGAGGATAAAAATGTGGATATAATTGAAAAATGTATCAAAGTGACAGTGTACAAAAACCGAGCTGTGATAATCCGCTGGCAAAATCGCTATTAATTAATGATAATATGGATAACATCTATGAATATTATTTAATGATAATATGGATAAATTCAAAATGAGAATGCATACACAGATAAATCAGCCGACCCGCAAAATATTCCACTGAGCCGAAATAGCTCCAATAGAGAGGTTTCCTCTGACAGGTATGAAATTTTAACGAATAGTGTCAGGATAGAAAAACCGAACAGTTGGGGCGACAAAGAAAAAATGCAAAATCCGATAGAAAAATAAAAGTACAGGGTGATTATAATTAAAGTGCGAGTTTCAAAACGCTCTAAAAAGCGAACCACCTTTTTAGAATGGCGTCAAAATTTAACAGCGTATTATTAAAGAAGGGGGAAAGAACATGATCCAAAAAAAGTTCCAAATTTTAGCGACAGATGGCGCTGTAAGTGTCAGAATTTCGACTACAAAGGTCATCATACGATCATACCCCGGATACACTTCGATCGGTTGTGGAACATGCTGTTTCCCGATTTAATCTTGTTGCACACAACGGTGGACAGCATATTGAACATTTTTGCGCCAGTCTCGCCAAACTTAAAAACCGATTGAAGGATGCTTTTTATGCGGTTTTTGGCCTCAGGACAGTTAAAAACCGGTTAGATGGATGCTTTTTATGCGGTTTTTGGCCTCAGGACAAATAAAAACCGATTTGAGGGATTCTTTTTATGCGGTTTTTGGCCTCAGGACAATTAAAAATCGATTTTACCCATCCGATATGGTACGACCTTGCCGTGGTGGATGGGCTTACGTAACTAACAGTATCACACGAGTACAGTATTGCACACTGAACAATACAGTTGGTTTATATCGTGTAACTTACGCCTTAGCCGTTGTTTTACGATTTGTCCTTTGTAGTCGAAATTCTGACGCTTACAGCGGCATCTGTCGCTAAAATTTTGAACTTTTTTTTTAGTTCATGTTCTTTCCCCCTTCTTCAACAATACGCTGTTAAATTTCGACGCCATTCTAACGAGTGGTTCGCTTTTTAGAGCGTTTTGAAACTCGGACTTTAATTATAATCACCCTGTAAATAAAATTGACTTTAGATGAAATAAATTCAGTTCGTGAAAACAATACGTGGACATTAGTTGAGGCCCAACGAGAGGCGAAAAGAATCGACTGTAAGTTTATGTTTGAATCAAAATATAACAGCCAGGTTTTAATAAAAAATTACCAAAGTTAACCGCAAAGGGTTTCTCCCAAATATTTTGTATCGACTATGGTAAAACTTTTTGAACCAACTGCATCTCATACAACAGGGAGAAATTTTTTGGCAATGATTTTTTAAAAGTTCTAAATCTAAGATATATTGATGAAAGGCAGTCTTCTTACACGGAGAAATATAAAAAGGAATGTAACTTTATGTAAACATTTTTTTAATTTGGTAAAACATGTTTTGAGGGCAGATTGTGATTAAAATTGTGCGATTGCGTATTTCAGGTAAGTTCTTTGTGTTTGGGAAAACATCTCTCCTTTCAACTTTGAAAAGACTGGAGAGTTTCGCTATGTCCTCCACAGAATCGCCATAGCATGTGTATGCCACAAATTGCAAATGCAGAACAAGTCATCATATGGTTACTCGAACTCCTGAAATAACTCGATTTAGAAGAACCGTGTCCGATCACGCTACTGGAGGTTAACCAATCATGTATTAAACAAACTAAATCTGATAAGTCCAACAAAAAGACGAAACACATTTTCCTGTACTATCACATGTTGAGATGGTTGTGGAAGAAGGAGTGATAACCCTCCAATATTTAAACACTGTTGCAATGACAGGTAATATCCTCACCAAACATCTTTCTACACATGCATTTGAACTGAACAGAAAGACTGTTAGGGACTGCTATCTTTTTGATTCGGGGATTCAGCAGGGATGATGAACAGTAAGAAACCCCACAGCAAAAACATTTCAAATGTAAAAAGACATTTAAACAATTAAGATTCTAAATATAAATTTTTCTCGATTGCGAAACTGTATGCAAATGCAGCAATGCAATATTAATACAAATCGCCTTTGTTTGCTGTTTATGTAGAAGAATATCTCTCTCTTACTTATTACTAACATTTATATATGTACATTGTTATTCTTGCAGGATCAATTGTTATTCTCGCCCGCATAAAAATGTATTATTTCAATATAATTAATCCAGTGCATATATAAAGAATTTTCTAAAATCATGAATAGTGGATTCATCATTGTCCTTGTGATATGATGCACAATTCACATAAATTTAACTTAATTTTTCTATTTACAATATAGCTCTTAGAAAACACTGAAGCAGCAATAAAATCCTTGATTCGGATATCTGAATTTCTGAGGTGGTCTAGAGAAGAAAGAGGTAAGCAATTATCTTACCTTTATTTATAATGGAAATAATTTACTTTATAATATAAATGACACATTTCAATCATATCTTTTTTTTAATGTGCACTCATTGAAAGTACTAGATAACTTGATAATTTTATACAAAACCATACATTCATGCTAAATAACAAAACAAAAACAGATAAAAAAAATTATAGCTGTATCCATAAACATTGTAAAAAAAGATTAAAGATTCCTTAACATACGAAAATATAAACAAAAAGACCAAAAATAAAATGCTATTATCACTTCGGATATAACATTGATCTCGAAATTTTTTCTATCCTTTAGAAGCTCCCGAAACAATTTATTTCTGATATTTAAAGAATCATTTATAAAAGTAATGTTACTTCTTTCTGGCACTGATTTTTGGAAAGTTTCCGCGTTCTTCTTTATAGTGTATAAATCAATTTTCTCCTCTCGGTATAGTAATTTCAGATGCTATTAATTATCATTTAAACATTTCTAGCTGCATAAATGAATTAATATGTAGAATGGTAAAAAGTAATTTGATATTTACTTTAATTTTTAGGATGATAATTTATCATGCGGCAAAACAGGGGAGAGTGGTGCAACGTGGACATGTGTGTACCTCGGACCTATACCAATTCTAGATTTACTTGTTTAAATCATTAAACAAGAACATTTGTATATGAAGTATTTGCCACCAGAGGTCTCATTTAAGTCCTTGTGTTTGTTTAGAAGCTCAACTAATTGTACAATTTTTAATAAAGGAAATTTACCTTTCAAAAGTAAATTTTTCTTAGATATGCTTCAGATACTACACCATGAGCTTTAAATAAAATTAGGCCTAACCTTAACATCACAATTGGTAGTTTTGTTATTAAGTGTCAGGTGATTTACATTGAACCTATTAAAAGGGGTATACCTTAGATTACACTAACAATATCGGCTAAAAACAAATGTAATGACTAATCTAAATGAATTTTAATGTGTTTTGTGATTATAGTAAGTGTAATTGTTCTGAAGTTTTATGTCTATTTAGACTTTCTTATTTTTAAAACTTAATAAACAATTAAATGTACAAAAAAACTATATATGTAGCTTCTTGATTAATAACTGTTGTTTTAGTCGCTAAAAACGAGTTTTTTTTTTTCATTCTTAGTAATGGGACCAAAGTACACCACAAGTGCTGTACATCGGTCCAATTTTCATTTTATTTTTAACTAAAAAATTTTCCTGGAAATTATTTATATAAAAATTTTAGAGAAATATAATTGTAGTGTATAACATCATAAAGTTTTTAAATTTTTTTCTTTTTTTAGTTTTGGCAATTTTTTATTAAATATTAAAACGTCAAAATAAGTCCGAGGTACACCATATTCCCCTACTGTGTTCAACATCAAAATGCTTACTTGAGATTTGATAGCAACCAAAAAATTTTTATTCCGAGTTGCGAAAGCAGATGAATATCCTGTAAAAAAATACGTTTGTATTTCTCTAAAGATAGAAAATGGTTTTAGGAATAGATAGTTACTTCGAACAAGATTGCTACATATTGCTCTTGTTAAATCATATTATTGTTATTTTGTTTGCTTCTTAATCTTAAGAAAATGCACTGTAATATCTAAGGAATATATACAAGAGTTTCTCAAGATTCCGAATAGCATTTTTTATCTTAAAATATACATAAAAAAGAAAGTTCTTTACTGTCGGAAATAAAAAACGAACCTATAAATACAAATATTAGTTTGTTTTCCCGTAATTTCTTTACCATATAGGAGTAGCTCTTATGAATTAATTAGCTCTTTCTGCACACAAAAATAGGTTTTTCGTATTTTATTATTTCTAAAGTAAAAATTTTCAGCAGCATAACTAAATTTGTACACGCAGTTTTAACATAACCATGTTAATGTTAACGTTGATGTTCTAATTTTATATGTTTGTCTGTTAAATATGTTTGCTGAACATGAAAATATTTACTTAAAAATAGATGCTATGCAAAAAACCACTTTTGCCGGTTGACAAAACTGGTTAATGCCCTACCGTAGTCACTGAAAAAGTCCCGGATGATAATGTACAGTCTATAAGAGCATTCTTTTCAAAAATGTTGTTCAAATTTTAATATTTTCATACGATTTTTTTTTTTCATAGGATAGCTGAAGACGATCTAGAACCAGCCTAGTTTTATTTTTTTCGATTTTGCTTACATATTTTTATATTATGATAGTTTCAATTTCAAAGACAGTATAGTATTAAAGTATTTTTTTTTTATCTGAAATCAAAACCGAAAAGGTAAAATCTTGGGCGGTTATGGATCTTCTTTAACTATTCTTTGTAAAAAATAAAATAAAATAAAATAAAATAAAATAAAATAAAATAATAAAAAAAACCATGTAAAAATAATAAAATTTGAGCGAGGTATTTGAAAAGAAAGTTCCTATAGACTTTACATTAAGATTCGGGTCTTTTTCTGTGACTAGTGTTGTATACATTGTATAAATTCTTCTTTAAATCTTGATAAATAATTATTTTCTGATGTTTCAAAAGATAAAGGAACACTTTTCCGAATCATCTATGATTCTGAAAATTCTGTTTTCTGTATACTTTCGTTTGTGTTTATAGCACAATTTCGTATAAAACTTGATTCTTGTTTTTATTTTTATTATTATTTAAAATGTTTACACATGAATGTTTTAAATTTGTTTTATACAAATGAGTACTTTAAAACATGCATTAAAAATATTTTTTTTTCAGAATAGAATTTTTTTATATTTAAATTTTGGCAAAAAAAAAAAAAAAAAAATCTGCTTGAGCATTATAATCATAACATAAACACAATAAATGAAAATGCTAATAAGAGAAAATAAGTGAAAAATTTAAAACTGATTTAAACTGCCAAAACCCATAAATAAATAAAAATAAATAAATAAATAATGAAAATTTTTGAAATCACCAATCTTTGCCAACCACATCAATTTGTTTATGTTTGATATGTACAACTATAAAATCATTAAAAACAGAAATTTGCAACAAAGTGACACAAAAATGATTTATACAAGAATTACATGATAACTATTATTTGAAAACAACATTTTAAGTATAACCAACAAGATTTAAAGAACAACAATAGTCTAAAAAGTAAAAACAAAAAAAAACTAAAAATGAAGCCTTTCAAAATAATAATTATGATTAAAATAAAATAATAAATTAAAATAATAAATTATAATTTAAATAATAAAATATAAATAAAATTAAGATAATAAAATAATAAATTAAAATAAAATAAAGAAATGAAAATAAAATATATTAACATTAGTCGCATGTTTGACTATTTATAAAACAATAATATTGAATGTACTATTTATTACTAGTTCTATTAAAATTTTCTCGTTTTTCCCCTCAAAGAAACGACGTTTCACTTTTATAACCTTCAGAATATTTAAAACAACTTATTTCTGTATTACGTAGATGTATGTGACAGGTGTCATGTGTTTTCAAATACTGTATTTCATTTTCTCTAGTTATGCGTATTCAAATTATGATGTACACATGAAGCAATGAAATCTGCACGTTTAGCAAATTTTTCAAATTATTAATAATTTTCCGCTATATATCTCAGCAGTAAAGTACGGACCAACCAACAGCAAAAGAAAAAATGATCTATTAATACAGGGGTCGAAAAGTCCCTAAAATTTTCAGATCTATACCACAATTTTAGAACGATAATATATATTGTAGAATTTCATTGCAGATGTTAAACGAATCTGACATGATGAATTTTCATTTAAAATACTGGTAGAAAACTATGAAATTTTAGGGATGCTGTGACCTCTGTTAATATAAAAATTGAGTTTATAATTGTTTTAGAAATGAAAAATGTTTTCCTAAACTGGATATTTTTAAAGAAAAAGATGCGAAACATTGAGAATAAGAAAATTTTCTAAACCAAGTATTAAAGAAGTGAATTATTGGAAATTAAAGGAAAATACATGTTTGTAAAAGCAGTTTTTAACTAATTAATTTAGAATTTCTGCACATTTGAATAACCTTTGTATGTCTTCTGAAGCATTTTCTTTAATCAGAAAAAATTATCATTCGGTATAAAGATTTTGAAAAAAAAAAAAAAAAAAAAAACATGTAAATCCGACGCACAGTGGGGGTAAAAAAACTTCAAATCTGGCAAAAAAAAAAAAAAAAAAAAAAAGTTAAATTGCATATCGCACTTTGATCATAAATGAAAAAGAAATCAATAAATGTATTTCAACATTAGTTTTTCAATTTTGCTGTAATAATTTAAAATGAATATTTTTTTTACTCTGATACCTTTAACTACATGTATCTAACACAAATTCATTAACATTTTGAATTTGTTTTTAATACGATTTTTTATAGATACAGTGACGCTTAGAAAATATAGTGGTGAAATTTACATATATATATAAATAAAAAAAGTCTATAAACATTGAAGGATTTAGTAATGAGTCACAGAGAGTTCAGCGTTAAGTATAATTTCTTCCACTAGGTTTGTGTTTTAGGAGGGTAAATATTTCAGAAAGTCTTGCTCCTTTTATAATTGTATGATCATTTTTATAGTTAATCATCCTCAAATTATTGCTAGTGTACGGGTGTGTGCCAAACATGATTATATACTGTTTTCTGTTAAAGACGAATTTAAATACATTGCTCATTACAAAATAATTTATTTAAATGAAATTGGCTACCATAAAACGATCTAAAGAAAAAATCCTGCAAAATAACATAATATTTTGGTATATAAGATCCATAATTGGAGAAATCAGAAATAAGTAGTTCTATAGACTGTGAATTCTATAGACTTGTTCTATAGATTTTGGATTTCATAAAAAGCGATTTTTCAACTTCCGATCCTCATATATACAATTAAATCGAGCCAAAAGGAACAATACATGTAAATTTTTATGGACACCATGTTTCACTTTCATAATCTTCAGAATTTTAAAAACAACTTGTTTCTGTATTACATAAATGTATGTGACAGGTATTATGTGTTTTCAAATACTGTATTTCATTTTCTCTAGTTATGCGTTTTCAAATTATGATACACACATAAAACAATGAATTCTGCAAGTTTAGCAAATTTCATAAGATATTAATAATTGTCAGCTGTAAATCACAACTGTAAAATACGGATTAACCAGCAGCAAAAAAATGAAAGAATCTATTGATAAAACAATTGCGTTTTTTTAATTATTATAGAAATGAAAAATATTTTCCCCAACTGGATATTTTCAAAGAATAAAAGACAAAGATGCGAAACATTGAGAATAAGAAAATTCTCCACACAAAGTATTATTGCGATTATCATGAATAATGCTGCATAACAGCTCTATCTGCTGAGAGATTTATTCTAAAAACTATAGAATACCAATTTATATCACAGACTAACTGCATCTAAGCACAAACTGAAAATTTTTGAGCATTAGTTCGTGAGATAGATCTAGTGCGATAATCATGAATTGACCACATAGCAACGACACCTGTTGTGCGATTTACACCAAAACGTAATCAGAACCGTATGGAATTTGAAATCTCGTGGAATCTGAAAGCTTTACCAATCTGAAAGTTTTTACTCATGGAATCATGAACGTTTTATGAAAATCCGTTCATTAGGTCTTGAGATATAGCATAGCAACGTCACCTGTTGAGAGATACCTACCAAAAACTAATCAGACCTAGTTTAAGAGAATTATTGGAAATTAAATGAAAATATATATTTATAAGAATAGTTTTACCTAATTGGTTTAAAATTTTTGCACACTTGAATATTCTTTTCTCGTCTTCTTAAGCATTTTCTTCAATCAGAAACAAATTCTCAGGGGTATAAAAATTATGAAAAAAAAAAAAAAAGGTAAATCCGACGCACAGTGGGGCAAAAAACTTTCCAATCTGGGAAAAAAATGTAATTCTATTTTGAACTACCGACATACGTCTCTTTAATAGAGCAGATGTCGGTACATATCTGCCTAATATTAAAAATGACGCAAAGTTATTTTGGTCGTCATTAAAGAAAGAGCTTAAACTGCATATCGCACTTTGATCATAAATGAAAAAGATATCAATAAGTATATTTCGACATTAGTTTGTTAATTTCGCTGTGATAATTTAAAATGAATATTTTTTGACTGTGATACCTTTAACACAATGTATGTAACAAATATTCATTAACCTTCAATTTTTTTTAATACGACATTTTATAGATTTAGTGACGCTTAGAAAATATAATGGTGAAATTTATATAAAAAAATAACATTGTCTATAAACATTGAAGGTATTAATTATGAGTTAAAGCCCGTTCAGTATTAACTCTAATTTCTTCTACTAGGTTTAAGTTTTGGGAAGGAAATATTTCGGAAAATCTTTCTCCCTTTATAACTGTATGATCTTTTTTAGTTAATCATCCTAAAATTATTGGGTGTACAGTTGTGTGCCAAACGTGATTATATATATATATATATATATTGTTTTTGTAGACGAATTTAAATATGTTATTCATTACAATATAATTTATTTAAATGAAACTGGCTAATATGAAACGATTTAAAGAAAACACTCCTGCAAAATAATATGATTTTACAGCTCCATAATCAGAGAAATTACAAATAAGTAGTTGTACAGACTTAAAAAAAGAAGCTAAAATGTTTTAAATTTAAATATAAATTCCAATGGGCAAAGGCTGTCGAGACAAGGGACATAAATGTGTTAGAATTAATACAGGGTGGCTTAACAAATCGTTTTCATTTCCTCGATTTAAAAAAAAAAGAAACGTCATTGAAAAGCAAAAGTGCCCATCTTCGTATTCCATTTGGAAGGTGTTCTGGAAGATCAGAATGATTAAGAGAAACTGGTCACGAGATTCTAATTCTACTTCTTCGTTAGTGTTATCGTGACATGTATGAACTTAAGGTCTAAATAACAGGAAAACAAAAAGTGTGTGCCTTTACTAAGACAGCAGAAACAGTTTTGCTTATGCTGTCTTTATAATAGTACATACATTTTACCTGAGAAAGGTGGATTCATTCTTTTAAAATGAGTCGCTATTACTCACTTTAATGTGTGCGTGAGAATCATTGAAATTATTAACTATGTTTGCTCAATCCAGTTTTTTTTCACTTTAAATGCGATATTAGGTTAAATTATAAATTTTAATTTCATGCTTATCATAAATTAAATTCATGTTTTTAATTATTTTTTCTACAGAAAATATTGCTAAAGGCTTGCAAATTAATCAATTAATTACTCTATAGCTTATGTAAAAGTTTCAAGCTTTAGTACGTAAAGTTTATAATATAATGTGTAATGTGCATTTTTTGTTCAAGGTAAATTTTATTTATTGCCAACATTGGAGGCTTCCTGCTGCACTGTGTGACATAAAAAAGTGCGTTTTATATAGTAAGATATGTAAATTTCAAAACTCACCTTATACAGAAAATCAAATATTGGGAAAGAGCGAAAAATTTCTTGTGTCGTCTATTGGTCAGTTCGTAAACCAAGATTTTGTTCTGTATTTCTGGTATTCTAAAATATTAGAAATACAGAATAAAACTAGTTTTTCCTGCAGATTGTACAGATTTTTATGTGCAGGATCATAAATAAAATACACTGACAGAAAAATAATGAATTTTTAGAATTTATAAAAAAAAGATTTTTGAAATTCACGTACTCATATATATAAATAATTCGAGCCAAAAGGAAAAGCACAGGTAGGTTTTTTATGGACACACTAACTTTAAAACGTTTTCGGCTATTAGAAAAATATTATATAGAAACAGACATAAAATAATCGAATCTTTAATGGTTCTCTTGCGAGTATTGTATTCTTGAAAATAGTTTTATCAATCCTTCTAATGTGAATATCATTTTAAATGCAATAAGAGATTACTTGAAAACTGCAGCTTCAGCATGTTAATTTTTTTATCTACAGATTCCGAAAAAAAAAACCACCATACATAGTTTCATCTTTTATATTTATTTATCTTGAGTTCATAATGTTCATGTTCATTTCGGAGATGAAACTGTAAATTCAGCAGTTTTATTCAGCTACTAATCGTAGCTAGAAACATAACACAAGGAAATATTTTATAGAAACGTAACTTCTCAGTTTGCAACTGAAAAGAAGTATATTTACCTTATCGCAAATTTGGAAATTTTATATTTTAAAGAAGAAAAAAGGTTTTATAAAAATAAAATAAACAGTATACGACTCAATACAACATCATTGTAATAACGACAATATAAACTGTAAAACAAATGTTAAATTTATTGCTTTCTTAAAAAATTATTATATTTTACATTAAAAGAAACTGTATGTAAAGGGAATTTCTGTAAAATTTATAGAACATTTTCTTCACGTGTCTGTATTAATATACCTATCTATCCATCCGTCTATATATATATATCTATATGTATAATTATTTTTTGTATGTAAATCAAATTCCACGATGTTTAATATTATTATAAACAATAAAAATTTATTTTAATTATATATATTACTTGTACATTTATTTGTATGCCATATATTAAAATAAATTTAATATGGTAAACATCTTATATTATCAGGATAATTAAAATATATATTTCCAATTGTTGGGACTCATAACGATTAATATTTTGTATTTTTTTTTAACTTTTTATATAATTTGCACTATTAGCTATTTAAATAAAGTGAACCAATGTACGGTAAAAAAATATTTTCTCTATTTGTACAAATTTACATGGAAAAATGTTTAAATGTACAATGGTGGATAATGATTTATGAAAGCACTGTAACAAAAATTTTATAATATTCACTAAAGATGAATGAAATTGCGTAGATTACACATCTCTTGTACAACAAGTAAGTTAAAAAAATAAAATTTAATAAACATTAATAAATAACAGCATAATGTAAAAAAATAAATTTTATAACATGAAAACATTGAAATTGATTTATGAAATATGACAATTAATTGATCTTATTAATTAGTAAAATTGCCTTTAATCAGCAGAGATTCTTTTATTATATATGTCATTGATAATACACGATTTTGAATGCATTTCCGATCGATTAATTTCAAGGTTGACAGATTAAAACTCTCAATTCAACAAGTGATGCATATTACATCCCATTTGCATAAACCATTTAAACAAGCTATCTCCAAACGTTTTCGATAGGATTCAGATCAAGACAAATAAGTTGATGATCTAAAATTATACTCAGTCCGTCAAGACAATCTTTACTTGCATTTTCTTGCATGATGATGTAATCTAACCACAATATTGCCATGCAAAAGGTACAACGGAATGTTCTAAAAAATAAATTCTAAAGAAAAGAATTCTGAAGATTGTTTGAATATATATTTTCACTTTTGCCATCATAAACGATCGCTGGCAAAAGTTTATTTATTTTGTTATTCGCAAAGATTTATTTTCATAGACTGATTTGTTTAAATAAACTCAGCATTCTACTCGAATTTGATCAATAAAAAATTCAAAATTTTTACAAATGCAGAGGAATAATTTAATAGCTTTAAGCATTAAGTACATTATTATATGACAGATGTAAATTTCCATTTTGGGGGAAAAGAGTCCGGGCCAGGATTCGAACCAGGGATGTATTGGCTGAAGCCACCAATGCTCTTCCAACTGAGCCATCCCGGACACGAACACTGGAGGACTATTTCACCCAAATAATCTCAACGATCACTTAATCTGGTCTGATACTCTGGATCAGATCAACAGAATGAATCGAAGGTCAATATATGGAACTGCAGAAAATCGCTGCATACGAAAATACATCAGATTAATTTTGTTTCGTATGTGCATTTTTTGTTTTCGTATGCAGCGATTTTCTGCAGTTCCATACATTGACCTTCGATTCATTCTGTTGTGCTGATCCAGAGTATCATACCAGATTAAGTGATCGTTGAGGTTATTTGGGTGAAATAGTCCTCCAGTGTTCGTATCCGGGATGGCTCAGTTGGAAGAGCTTTGGCGGTTTCAGCTAATACATCCCTGGTTCGAATCCTGGCCCGGACTTTTTTCACCCAAAATGGAAATTTACATCTGTTATAATTAATTTACCAATTAAATAATCGTGTTTTAAGTTAATATAACATTATTATATGCTTGTCTTTTTTTGGCAAGCATAAGACCAAACATACGTTTGCATATAAAATATGTTCTAAAAATAACAGAACAGTGCAAATCTAAATAATAATAACGAAAATAATAATGTTTAGTAATAATGTAAAAAAAATATAGTTCATGAAATATTTTAAATTGTTCACAGGTTAGCTAAGGCTTTGCCGTAAAAATGATCACTGTCATTGTTCTTGTTGTAGATAAAATGAAGTTTCAAAACTAATGGAGCGAATTTATAGTAATGTAAATTTACTAAATTGGCTTAACAAGTATATTTTATGGAATTTTTAGTGTACCCGAACTCCATTTGTCACCATTTTTAACAAGTTAGAAACTCCAAAAAAGATTCCAGCAAGTTAACTTTCAAAACAATAAAAACACTTGTACTCTTTTAACAATTTGATTTAAGAAAAATATTGTTATCATATATTATTTCAGATTTTTATTGTAAAAAAAATTGTCAAGATAGATATTAAAATTTTAAATACTGGCCAGAAAATTCTATCTTAAGTAAAACGTTTGTACAATTTATTAAATTTATTGCAATTGCATTTAATTTTATTCTACGCTATACTTGTGTTATTATTCAATTATAATTCTGAAAAATGTAATATTAAAAGAAACAGCTTAGTATCGAGAATTTATTAACATTTTATTTTTAAATTAAATACAGTGTATTAAATTATCATTTTTTTTCAAATTAATATATTTAACAATATTTTTGTAAACAAGTTTTTTTCAGTTTATAAATATAATTTTTTGTCAGTCTGTAAAGAAATGAAAATGTTACAATAAAAAACATATTTGTCCTTAATCTTATGTAACAGTAAATCTTTAATATACTATCGTAAATTCTGTAAAAAATGTATCTGTAGAAAAATATTTTCGTTTAAAAAATAACAATAAATATTTCTTTATAAAATATTATTAATTAACTTTGTTAGATGATCAAACCAAACATGTTACACACTTTTATGTAATTAACTTAATGTACAAAATACATCTTTCTTTTCTTTTTATGATATGTTAGTCTATTGCAAATTATTTCTCTGCAATTAAAAATTCTTATATATATATATATATATATATATATATATATATATATATATATATATATATATATATATATATGTTGGTCATATAAAATGTTGGTCAAAAAAGTTAATTGTCAAAATTGGAGAAAGAGCGTAAAAAAAGAATGACTTTTTTGGAAATAAAAAAACTACCATGACTTGTTAGTTATAATGCACATCAAATCAGTTCAAATCTATTGTTACTTCTAGGAAAAGAGCCACAAATGTTGCATGTCAAATTTTTGAAACCATTAAAAATGAACTCGAGGGTCAAAACGAGTTGAAAAATTTGAATTTCAAGAAAAATGAAATTACAACTTCGCACAAACATAATGTATCAAATTCATTTAAATTTATAATAAATCTTCTTAATATTATCTATACTTTTTATTATGACAAGTTTTTGATAGGTCTTACTTTTAAAGAAAAAGAAAGAAAGAAATGAATAATAAAGAAACAAAAGAAAAGATAAAATAAAAATAAACAAAAGAGAGGTGGTTTAGAAGAAAAAATTCATAATTTCGCCAATTCTTGAAATGTCAAATCCGATTAAATTTACACTAAATACTCTTATTTCGATAAGTTTTTGATAATACCAACTCTTACAGCAAAAAAAGGGGGAGATTGAAGAAAAGAATTATGGTATTAATATGATTCTGCTAAAGCCAGCTCTAATAGGAAAATGAAATGAAAAACTCGGCAAAAATGGAAAAATAGTGTTAATGAATTGGTTTTACTTTTAATCTTGATTTAGTTTTTGTTGGTGAAATCCAAATTTAACTTCGAAATCTTTCTGCGTCTGTTGGGCGATCTGGCAGCGAATTTTTTTATTTAATTAAAAAGTTAGATGTGGTCATCTAAAGTAAATATTTCTATAAGGTATGTTATGCAAATATGACCAATGCAGGTAATATGGCCAACCTGCGAAATTGTTATTAATTTCAGTGAAATCCAAAAGTTTAGGCTTGATTATTTTACCTAAATATCCGAATAACTTAGTTCAGTACCGTATTGGCCGCAATCTTTGATCACGTGTTTAGGGTGGCTGCCATTGTTGATTTGTTGTTAGTTGCGTTAGCATTTTATATTTTTTTTCTCTTGTAAGTTTGTTATTTTTCTTATTTAAACAAAGTATTTGTCTTTACTGTTACACACAATATTTTAGCTTGTTTAAAGGCTTTTTAAACAGTTACAATGAATTTCAATATCTGAATGTTTAGGTGGAATTATGAACACTTTTTCAAAACTCGTCATTTTTGGTAAAATGCCCTTTGGACTTAGTGCCTGTACGTATGGTCTTATTAGATTCATATGAATAAATTTCTTTATTTTTATTATTTAGATAGTTATGAACATAACTAGTTTTAAAAAAATTAATGCACTATTAGCATTCAATAATAAATCAATAAACATTTAATAATATATAATGTATACCAAGTAGATACAATAGAAATGAAATATAATAACAATAAAATAAATGAGTTTTCCCAAAATTAAATAAAGTTTAACATAACTTCATTTTTTAAAAACCTATTTCGTTTTTATTTTAGATAATGAATCCCGAAAAGAAAAGAGGCCTTTGTAGCCAGGAAAGCCTAAATGGGTGTTTGAAAGAAATAACAGACAATAAAAGTTTGTAAATTCTCGAAAAATGCTGATATATAAAGGTATACTAGACGAACTGTTTATCGTCATATTGTTAATAATAAGAGTTGTAAATTGCAATTGAAAAGAAAACCAGTTCTCACAACAGAAGAAGAAAATAATCTCCCCACAAGGATTTGTAGGCTTTTTGATGCCGGTTACACTGTTAGGTCGAATTTCATTAAAGTCAGTATTTTTAAATTTTGCATTGAAAATGAAATAATGCACAATTTGTCATGTAAAAAAGCATGGCTGGCTAGTAGTAGTTGAAAACATTTTAAAGAAGAAATCACAATTTTAAAGCATAAATAGTCAACCAATGAATCCTCTTAGATCATCAAAGTTCAATAAATATATTATTGATTATTTGTTTAAGAAATTACCAAAAGTTCTAACTGACTATATTCTCAAGAAATCCCAAGAAAGAATAATTAATATGAACGAAAAGGAAGTATCTCAGGTTTCATAAACATCTAACAGTTTATGCTGAAAAGGTTCAAAAAAGAGGACATCTGATTGCTAAAGGGCATCGGGAAAATATAACAATTGTGGCTTGAGGCAATGCAACTGGAATTATTTTTTTGATGATTTTGTATAAAGATAAAAGAATTAAACCAACGTGGGTAAATAAATTGTCTGTTGGTTCCCCATGTCAAATGACGCCAAAAGGAAATATGGAAGTATATTCCTTTATTAAATGGATCAATCATTTTTCAAAATTTAAACTACAACATCTAAATGCTTATGCTGAAAAGGTTCAAAAAGAGGACATTTGGTTGCTAAAGGGCATGGTGAAAATATAACAATTGTGGCTTGAGGCAATGCAACTTGAACTATTTCTTTGATGATTTTGTATAAAGATAAAAGAATTAAACCAAAGTGGGTGAATAATTTGTCTGTTGATTCTCCATGTCAAATGACGCCAAAAAGAAATATGGCAGTACATGCCTTTATTAAATGGATCAATCATTTTTCAAAATTTAAACTACAAGGACGCTTTTTTCGCCTCTTTGATGGCATCACGTCCCATCTAGATTACGCAACTGAAAAGATTATGTTTTTCTATTTTGTTTACCTCTTAATAAAATCAATCATCAGCTTCCTTTGGTTAACTCGAGTTTTGTGCCATTGAAATTATTTTATCACAAAGATGGCTTTTTGTGTTTGGAACAAACCGACCATTTCAACATTTTAAAATCTCGATTAGGATAAAAATCTCTTTCAAGCTAAGGGTAGCATCAAAGAGGCATGTATCTAACCTTTCAACCCGAATTCAATCTACGAGGGAACTTTTGCTCCAATTTCTGCTTCTGAAAATCCATATTTTTTAAAGAAAAGTGCCAAAATGAAAATAAATTTCTATCCCGATTACATTTTCTGAAAATAAGGTCGTCATACACCTCCTCCATTAAGTATTTTGTCTGCATTATTTATGATTTTTGCAATAGTTCAATCTCCAGAATTATTAGACAGATTTTTAAAATTCATACTCAGTTATATGTTGATATAAGATGTTACAGAATAGATTTCAATGTAAATCATTCCCCAAGTGTTGCTGCTAATCTGTATTTTGTATCATTTACATAAATTTAGAGATGTTCATTAGGGTGGATCGATTGTCTATGGCGAAAAAAAAAATTACCATTCATCAAAATCTACCTATGTAGAAAAGATGTTCTATTGTATGGAGATTAAGGGAAAAATAATAAAAAAAATTAATTTTAAAATTTAATGTTGCCACAAAAGGGTTGAATTTTTGAAAAAATTTGAAAAAACACCGAATTTTGGTTAGGTTATTATTGTCAAAAACTAATTATTTTAATAATTTTTAAAATCCAACCATACGGAAAAGATGTTATATCGTATGGAGGTTAAGTAAAAAACTATAATAGGTAATAAATTCAAAATTTAATACTGCCACAAAAAAGTTGAAAGTTCGATAAAATATTGAAAAAATGAAAAAAGATCTAATTTTGGTTAGATTTATTTTTGACGCAAAATAATCATTTTAATATCAAGCAAAACCTACCTTTGCGTAAGAAATATTATATTGCATGGATATAAAGTAAAAAAAAAAAAAATTAATAAATAAATAAATAAACTAATTTCGAAATTTAATACTGCTGCAAGTGAATTACAGTTTCGAAAAACTGGCAGTTCCAGTTTTTTTCAGTTAGGATTTGTCTGATTGTGTATTGTGTAGCTTAGTGTACCTTGGATATTACTGTACCATGGCGTTGTTAAAAAAATAAAGAAATAAAAATAAAAAGAGAGAGAGAGAGATGAATTACATCCTATTTGGGTCTGGCTTTGATATGCCAGTAAATATGCTCCCTATTACAAAAAGTTATAAAATTTATATATTGGTATTTAAAAAATAACCTAATAAAGGAATAGATCAACATCTATTTATTTCCTGTCAGTGAGGAGGAGTTTGTATTAACTTACAAGTGACCTGTAAATGAGATGCAATCTCAATAATTTACCACAGCAGCATTTTAACAAAAATTAAACTATTTAACGACAAATATTGCGTTCTTCTTAATTCTTGTAAAACAAAATAAGATATTAAAAGCTACTAAAGTCTTTTGGACTAATTCCGAAAATATTGGCTATTTTTTCATTTCAATAGATTTGAATATGAATATGAATGTTGAGTGTAAACTAAACCGACGTATTGAGAGCAAACTCACTTTTCTGCATCATCAGCTATCATTAAAAAGCCAAAATGCTGCCGAGCTAGATGTCACATCACCTACAGTGACAAAGATTGCATCAGCCAGAATATTGGACAATTTGGGCATTTCCGACCAAGCAGGTGCTGCCATCGTGTCTGGTGCACTTCAAGATGTGGGCATTATCTCACAAAACTATGAATCGAATGCTATTGACAGAAAAAATTCGGCATGACAAAACAAACCAATCGTTTTAGTCATTCTCTTTATTCATTTGTAAAAGATTATGATCATGGCCATTTTCTTTAAACTTTGATGGGTGTAAAGACAGACTACATCACTAGAAAACAACAGAAGAAAAATCATAATAGAAGCAGACTTGAGCTTGAAAAAAAACTTGGTTCCGAATACATCGGCCACATATATGTAAATTCTGCGAGAGTACAAAACAATTTGAAAACACGACGTACATTTTTTTTGTCATGTGTTAACAATAATATACATGTAACAAAGTTGGTTGCGATCGGTTGTGACGGAATATCTGTTAACATAGATGTTAAAAGATGTGTTATTCGAAAAATGGAACTGATTTTCAAGCGTCCACTACAATGGATTTTGTGCTAGTTACACACCAATGAGGTTCGACTATGTCATCTTTTTGCAGCGTTGATGGATTTGCGGCTGGGCACATATGTTTCACTGGTAAAATAGAAAGATTATTCGTACCATGTTAAAAACTTTTTGTATTTTCATTTATGTCAGTATATGAATTCTAAAAGCGTGCGAGTGAAATGAAACGGTCTGCTGTAATCCTAATTATTACATTAAAAAATATCCATATTTTCCATTTACCAGCTTTTTGACCTTTTGCGACGGATTACATAGATTTAAATTAAATAGGAAAATGTGTCGAACCTCCACTAACTGACGGATTCAGTAACGACATGATTTCAGAAGCAATAGGTAAATCCAGAAATCATTCCAGTGGCAATAACATCTACTATCAATAATATCTATTCACCCAACGCTCATTCTACAAAACTAATAATCAAAAAAGTCACGGAAGTATTTCTGCTGCGTATGGACCATACATAAGAGACGGTTTTATAAAAATCGAATGGAATTACAAAATCTCATGTCGATTTTCAATACCGAACTCATTATCGCCAACTACAATGTTGACGACTTTTCTTGATTTAATACTAATAATAAACTAAAGTTTTTATCTTGTAATCAATCAAATATCCCCTCATTGCAATAAATGTTAAAAATTCTAAAATTAATATTTTATTTTACCAAAAAAATGGTTTTTAATGGTAAAAACGTTGAAATACATAAATTTGGGTCACATTGCGGCAGATTTAAATTTTGGAATTAATTTTTAAAATTATTTTTCTCATACTCAACATATAATATAACATCTTTTACGCATAGGTAGGTTTTGGATAATTTTTTAAACTATTATTTTGGATCAAAAATCATCTAGCCAAAATTAGGTCTTTTTTCTTTTTTTTTTTTTTGAAATTCAACCTTATTGTGGCAGTAGTAAAATTCAAAATTATTTTTTTTAATTTTTTTCCCTTAATCTCCATCCAAGAGAACATCTTTTCCGCATAGGTAGGTTTTGACACTGTGACAAAAAAATTTTCGATCCACCCTAATGCTCATACCTCAAGAAAAAAATATTAGAATCCCCGTGATGGGCATAGATTGCCATTTAATTTTGTCATTATTTTAGCGATTTTTTAGGTAATAACGGGTATGAGATATAAAAAAGAATTCGGGTTGACATACACAAATATTTATTTTTTTTTACATAATTTCATTTTTTTTTTTTTTTTTTTTTTTTTAGCTAAATTAGTTTTTAATAAAAAACAACCAGTGACGTATAAATTTCAATCTATGCAAAAACAACAGAAATATCTCAGAGGATGCTGAAAGTAATGATTATCCAACCATTTCCATTATACTTTTATTTTTTTAATATAACAGGTGAAAAAACACTCATTAAAATGTAAGCGTTATTCCTTAATTTAAAAGAAGTAATGCCTTGTAATACAGATCATTTATCTTGCATTTTTCCTCTGTCAACAATCATGTTTTGTTAATTCCGATGAATTCCAAAAATCTCCAATGCGAGAGCGAAGAAAAGTTTTTTCTTCGTGTGAATTTTTTAAGTAGTCAATTTTTCTTATAAACAACATTAATCGAGGTCAACAAAAAAATTCTTCGGAAAAAAAATCCCAAAAGACTCAATGTTTCTTTGTTTCTAATTTTTTCTGTGTGGAATAATTATTTTTCTGTGATTTTTTTCTCATTTGTTTATATATATGGTTACTTATACATAGCAGCAGCTATGTTCTTTCTCATTTTGTGGTAAAAAGATAAAAATACAGTACATATTCGGATTTGTTTCATTTTGCATGCTGTTTCATTGGCACCAAATGTATTTATTGCAAAAATATTCTGTAGCATTATTTTTTTCGTTTAAAACTTGTTCTAGCATTTTTTAAAAATAAGTAGAACAATTCATTTAAAAAACATACATTTATGTTTCTAGTTTAATAAAACACTTAGTAATTTGTAAACAGAACGTAACAAATTAATTATTTTTTTAAGTTGATTAATACACTGGAACTTCCTATTAGCGAAGTCCCTTTTTAACGAAGTTTTCTACTTAACGAAATTTGTTGCTGAACCTTGACATTCAGTATTATTAGCATGCAAATTAATCTGCATATTACCAAAAATAAATTCTATATAACGAAGTGTATTCCACTTTCGTGTCGTACAACATTTAAACAGATAAGTTTCTGTTTCTATTTAAGTAAAAATTTGCTTCAGTCGATTATTTGAAAATCAAAATTTTTATATATTCAATCATTTTCGTTTAAAAGAATACATCCTAAAAGTCTTCGATACTAGAAGAAAAGGATACCTGTTTCTCGAAACTGTTACATGTGAATTACATCAGATACTTTAAATACATTTATGAACAGTGTATATATTTTTAAAGAAACCTGCACAAAGTAATGTTGCACACTTTTTTAAAGTTAAGAATTAAAAATAATTAGAAAAAATATATTACTCTTCAATTTTTCTTTACGTCTGTTTATTATATATTTTTCTAGACATCATTCTAATGATTTTTTTCCTCCTACATCTATGTTACATAAAACAAAAATTACTGTTCTTATTAAAATACATTTTCTAATATTTCCATTTTTGGTGAGCTTTTCATTTCACGCATGTAAATTTTATTATAAAAAATTTAATGAATTTGTGAAAAATTTTTCTTTCACGAATTTTCTTCTAAATAAAATGTTTAGATGGAACGATGAATCTTCGTTAAATTGCAGTTTCGGTGTATATTTAGAGTCATATTCATTAAATATTTTTCAAATTTTTAAATTTTTAAATTTTAAAATTACCGTGTTTGTTGCAGTTAAAAATAATTGACTGCTTTTAAGATGACTGCAGTATTTTGGTAAATATACATTATATTTTATTTAATGTAGAATAACTTTACGAATTCAAAAATTGTTGTGCACGACAAGTTTTAAGATTTTTGAAATATATTTTATAAGGTAAGAAGATGAATTTGTAATTTTTAAAATTTACATTATACTTTTAGAGTCATAAAAAATTGTGTTTGCGATCATATTAAGAAGTAAAAAAAAAAAAAAAAAAAAAGATGATATATATATTTAAAAACATATTCATTAATTTTTATTTAAATTTTAAAATTATTTAAAATTAAATTATCTTTTTTTTCAAAGTTAATAACAATTGACTGTTTTTAAGATTACTACAGTATTTTGATGAATATACAAATGATTTTATTTAAAGTATATTGTTTTTCAAATTTAAATTATGCTGTGTTCAACATATTTTAAAAGTATTAATATGTAACCTTTAATTAGAGAGCATGCACGCATTTTGGGTCTTTTGGACACGGATGCTAGAAAAATATGCTTCAGTAATCCACATTTTCAATGAAAATGCTTCATTTGCTTTTACCCACATTAAATGTTATTTGCGTGCCAAACTAATAATTTCTCATCTTTGCTGCTGTTATTATGAGAGGAAATATACTTTTCGTGTATATTAGACATGGTGCGTGTGTTCTCGTTTTTCTTTTGAATTGATTATAAAATGATAAAACGCATCATAATTGGAGTAGATAAAGTGCTTCCATGCCTTACTAACAAAGGATAAATTGATGAGAAATGAAATAAAAACATAATTAACTCAAAAAAAACTGTAATTTCGCGGATGCAAAGTTGAGAAACTCTGTATGCTAACTAAAATTTTAAAACTTTAATATTACACTGTACAAGAAAACACTTAACTCTAATAAGCTGAACTGTTTAAAAAAATCTGTAATCCTACAGTTTCAAAGTTGCCGAAATCGATGTGCTTACTGAAATTTTATCGGTACACTGTTCAAAAAAGGATGTAAATTCACAAAACTATTTTTTGTAAAAATTTAGAAATCTGTAACTTTACAAACGAATTCACTATAATTACAGTTATCTTACTAAAATTTTATCTGTAACCTGGGTTGCAGTTACAGAAATATTCTAGGAATCTCGGTTTCCTAAAACATCCTTACAGATTTTTTTTTTTTTGATTTTCACTACAAATCTGTATCTGTTACATGATTTTTGCTGTTGCCGTTACATAAGATTTTGGAAACCCAGTTTCCTAAAAAAACTTTTAGTTACTTTATAGATTTATTTTTTACTACAGTGTACTCTTTCTAAAGCGTCAAATCTGTAATTTTACAAAATAATATACTAAAATTTTAGAAATCTAACTAAAATTGTATCTGTAACCCGGATTGTATATCCATGAAAAGCTCTGGGCATACCAGTTTCCTATACAATTTTTAGTAATATTACAGATCTTTTGATTTACAGCATAAACGTGAATTTGTTCCATAAATTATTGTTGTTACGCTTACCGTTGCATAAACTGCTCTAGGAAAACCAGTTTTGTAGAAAATGAAGGATTTCTACAGACTCTTTACAGTTCACGAAATGCATTATTCATACTTGATTGATTTAAAAAAACACAAAATGAACTTTAAAAAGCTCTCCGTTTTGTTAAAATGTGACAAAGATAATAATAATGTAAATGTTAGACGTTAAATATATATGTTTTATTTAGAATGTTTTAGAAGTTTCAGCCTGCAATCCTGAGACCATCATCAGGAGTATTTTTATTCACTGCTGCTCAATTCATTCAAATACGTCGTTTTGTTTGAAATGGGTGAAGGAATAATTATTAAGGTAACTGCAAGTAGAAGTAGCAGTATTTTTGTTTCAACGTCTGTAGAGTAGAATACTTAACTGCTTTTTATTTATTTTAATTCGTCATTTTGTTTAGAAATGTTCTTTTTCGTGATGACTAATTTTGCATTCAAGATGAAAAAAATAAAATTGATGAAAAAAAGAAATTATATTCAAGTGACGAGTTGAAAATATTTGAATGTCTTTATTGTTATCTCATGATTAAAAAAATAGATGGAGTAAAATGGTATTAAGATTTTCTTGAAGTCAATAATTATTAGGATAGTTGAAAGTAGAAGTAGCAGTGCGTTTGATTGAAATTATGTTGAAATTTTTTTTAAACTGCTATTCCATTTACTTTATTTCGTCCTTTTTTGTGATGAGAAATTCTTTAATTAAGATTAAAAATAAGTTAATGAAAATATATGCAAAGAAATTAAATTCAAATGATGAGTTTACCAGTTGTAAATTTATTTATAAATCTTAAGATTAAAGAACTAAACAGCTTAAAATCTATTGAAGTAAATAAGTGATTGTAACAGTAAATGATTTTCATAATAGTTAAACGAAGAAGTAGAAGTGTCTTTAGTTGAACGTATAAAGACGAAAATATTTAATTGCAGTTCCACTTATCTTAATACATAACTTTGTTCACATACATCATTTTTTGAGATGCGTAATTCTTTAATCTAGAAAAGAAACCCACAGATTATAAAGGATTTTAAAAGAGAACTATATTGAAGTGATGAGCCAAACATTTGTGAATTTATTCATTAAATTTAAAATTAAGGAGCTAAATGGAGTAAAATGGTATAAAGATAATTTAAGAGTCAATAATTTTTAGAGGGGCTGGAAGAGGATGTAGCAGTGCTTTTGATGGAACTAATGTAGAGGGAAGTATTTAATTAACCTTCCATTTGCTTTAATACGTTGCTTTGTTCAGTTACCGCACATTTTTGTGATAGGTAATTCTTTATTCTGAAATAGAAAGGAAAAGTTGATTAAGAATCAAAAAGATTTTGATTCAAAAAATGAATCAAATAAATTATTAATTTCCTTATTAATTTTAAGATTAAATAATTTAATGAATTAAAATGCAATTAAACATTTAGGAAAATATTGAACCAACCGAGAGAAAACTGTAGTGCCTATCATGGTTTTAAATATTTATTTATCAACCATTGAAGGTTTTCCTTCTCTAAATCTTGATGCGTAGATGTTGAGAAATAGAACTTTTGATAAACTCTGAATTAAACGTTAGTAAAAAAGACAAAAAAAAATTAATGTCGATGATTGATAAAATTTCTCTCTGTTGATACACATGTTATAAAAACATGGACAGTTAAAAGGTATTATAATAAAAGTTTCCTCAGTTAGAAAGCGTTCATCTATTAAGGGTTACGGTGTTGTCTATTTGTTCGGTTTAGGTATGTAAATCCATTAATGTTCTACAAATATCTCTCAATACATTGAAATTATATAAAAATGCAATATGTTCATGTAATGTATTCATGTAATGTATTCATATAAAAATGCAAAGTGTATTTAAATGCACAATATATACAGTTAAAAACCAAATATAATATTGCTTAAGTATTCATTTGTGAAAGTTTCTATATGATGTATAGTATCCATCTGAACACCGCAATATAAAATTTAGCACCATAACTTATCGCCATTAAAGTACAAAGAAAACATCATCCGCCATAAATAAAAATGTAACATTTTTTTCTTAGTCTACATGTAAACAATTTATTAAAGGAACAGACTTCATTTTAAATGTGTAATGCATTACACTTAATCTCAATAATGTATGTAATATCGTCCAAAACTAAATGTATTTTCAGACGTTATTGCACCGAAAGTCCGCCAGACTGAGAGATGATCCGAAAGCATAAAAATAATCTCAGATTAGAAAGTAGGGAATATTCATTTTTTCTTGACATTATGTGTTTGTTAAGTTAAGAAATTTTTGTGCTTAGGTCTTTTTATGATTTTCGGAAGTTCTCATCCGACACAAAAATAAATAAGTTTTTATACTATCCTTTATCTGCAAATAACATAACATTAAAATCTATACAACTGACACGAATATAAAAGAATGTATAGGAGAATGTATTTTAGAATGTAAAGAAGTCTCAATTTTTTTTAAAATTATCCAATGAAAGGAATTGAAACAAAACCCCTCACATTACCCATATAGCATTGCTTCAAATTGAATACTTAATTGAGAAAGAAAATTTTCTCTTAGATGTTATTTCCGTTTACAAATGCTAAGAAAATAAAAATAAGCAAATATTTTTCATCAATAAAATGTTAAATTCATTAAGATAAATAATGCAATTGATGCTCAGTTTTCAGGAGATTTTAAAAGGGAAAAACTGACGGTGTACAGAGAAATTTTCGACTAGAAAAAGAGAGGAAAAAAGGGGGGGGGAGAAAAAATATAGATAAAAAAAACTAAATGATTAGTTTTGCATCTACGCTTGCTTAAAACGTTCTTTTTATTCGTAAATAAAAACAAACGCTTTTTAAACTAATAGTGATTAGTTCGTGTTTTTTGCACAAATGATTATAGGTGTGATTTAATAATGTTTAAGAATATATTCTATTTAAATTTCGTTAACTCTCAGATAAAAATTTATAATATATGAAACACTATGTATCAAAAATTTTCAGCATGTTCAACTTATTTATGTATTAAATAAATTGTACGCAATACTTTCCTTGGTAAAATAAGAAGCATACAAAAATTGTAAAGTTAAAAAAATATAACATGGAATTTTGTTATTAAAATGCTTACTTGCTACACCAAGTATATCACTTTCTAGCGGTATATATGAATAATTCTCTTAGGATGAATTTAATTCATATACGTAAAAATGATTAGTTGATGATTGAGTACAAAATGTTGTCATATATTGCAAATTCATATGAACATTTTTAATCTATAGTCTATGTTAAAATACATATTTTCAGAAAAATGTTTTCAATTGTACTCGCTGTTATTTAAAACTTTTCACACGTTACTAAACATTCTAAATTTATAAATGGATATAAAAATTGTTTAAAAACGTGATATTCAATTAAAGTTTCTTACATATTGAATGTGTTTGAAATTTTACTTCTACATTTTCTGAGTAAAACCGCATTATATTTCTCCCCTATACATACATCACTATCTAATTTCTAATATATTGAAAAATGGACTTATGGTACAAGTTTTGGAAAAAAATACTTCAAAAGCTTGAGTTTGAAATGATAGAGTACATTTTATACTAGTTTCCTTGAATAAATGAATAACCTATTTAACGAAACTTTCCTTCCATAAAAAATGTGCAATAAAAAATACTATCTCTGCTCGATCATTTATATATTTATATTATTATTCTCTGAATTTTTGTACTATCACTTTAATGATGTTTTAATGATGTGTTTTGTTAAATTAACGATGTTTCTTGGTATTTCGACAATAAGATATTCATTTTTTATAATTATACATAAACGTACATGTATTTTAGTTTCGAGACCATATAGTTAAGCATTTGCATTTTTATTTAAATACTTTTTCCGTTAAACTTACTTCAATGAGCTGAATGCTGAATAATGTTTATGGAATCTATAATTTTTCGAGAACATATTCATATTCGAGAATAATAATATATTCAGGACATAGGTAGAGTTTTCTGGAAGCTTTGTGAGGGAGTGACCTTTAGTCATAAAGGCACTCTAGTGTTTCTGAGATCGTGACGTCAATAATTTAACATTTTGTAGGCGTAAAAGTGACATCTATCCTCTCTTTTACTTTAACTTTCTAGAGTGTGTGTGCTCTTTCGAATTCCGCAGTTAGCTCGCGGTTATTAGTATTATGTTAATGAGAAGTTTCTCAGTTTGTCGCGTATAAAAGCTTGGGTGTGAGTTTGTGGGGTGTGTGTTTCTGGCCTTAGCCAGCGTCTATGTGTTTTCTGGCCTTAGCCAGCGTCTGTGTGTTTCTTGCCTTAGCCAGCAGCCAGCGTCTGTGTGTTTCTGGCCTTAGCCAGCAGCCAGCGTCTGTGTGTTCCTGGCAGTAGCCAGCAGCCAGCTGCCTCTGTGTGTGTTCCGCCATTGGACAACGAAGTTGATGATTGTTTAGTAAGGTGCTGACGATTAGAAAATAGCTACGGCCTCCAGTAAAGCGAAAAGAAGTTCAGATAGTGGATTAAAGATTCGACCTTGGTAAGAAAGTTTAGTTTTGATCATTTGAGAAATAAAGGAATATCCACAGCCACGGGCTGTGAAATTAAGATTTGTTTAGTAGATCAGCCAGGAAATAGTGTCAAGTGCTAGACGGTGCCCCGACTGAGCTAGACCGACGCCTGTGAGTATGATTTTAGCTGTTCATAGTGTTCTCAGTGTGTGAAATTATAGACTGGCTCCACTTTCCTTTAGCCCTTATCATTTTAATAAACTGTGTTGTTTTAACCTAAATTCCTGAGTATGTCTGCATATAATGTGATAAATGACAACCAGCATGAGCATACCGTCACAGCTTCATCGCCTTAGCGTCACTTCCCGTTTTTCAGTGTCTTTAATTTGTCTACTTTCTCTTTAAAATTTTCCTAATTTCAATATCTCGCTTTATTTTCCTTTTATATTTAGAGTTTAAGGCATACGGGACGTAAAGAAAGACGTTTGACGGGGCTTTTCTTCGATTAGTATATGTATATGGATATGGAGAAACTAAGAGCGAATGACACAAAACAAGAAGTCGGAAATTGTGTGTCAAATGCGGCAAATGAGATGCGTTTGCTTTATGAAATTTTTAAAATCAGTAATATTTTCAGAAAAATGAAGCATAGCAGCATCACCGTTTAGATGATGTACATCAAAATCTAACCATTAAAAATTTATGGGGATAGAAGTGCCACTATTGACTGATTTACTCCAAAAAGTTAAATTATATCAGTGATTAACAAAATCTGAAGTTTGATGAAAATTTGTGCAATAATTCGTGAGATAAAGCTATCGAGATGCTGCTTATTAGCCCCACCTATTGAGACATTTACACCAAGAGGTAATCAGCACCAATGTGAATCAAGAACAAAATGAATCTGAAGTTTTATCCGATATTATTTTATAAGATTATGAAGATGCAGAAAATTATGTAGATTTTGAGAGTTTTTTTTTAAGTATTTTTTCAAGAATATTTCTTCTAACCAATCGAAACTTGCTCCTAAATATATATGCAGTTTCTGCTTTAAAATAAAGCGAAACCTAAATGTTTAAATTTGAATAAATCGTATTATCAAAATTTAATTTAATTAATTAGCTTTAATTTGTTCGAAAGTGTATAACACCATTAAGATGCACTAGAAACTTTTTTTCCCGATGACGATAATGTAATGGAATACTTTTAATTGTTCCTGTAATTGAACTATGTGTCGATTTTCATATAAAATCCAAATAACTGGGCAAAATTATGTGATAATTACATATTTTAAATTTCAAACGATTTTGTAGGGTAGTTTTTGCGTTGTCATATGCGGACAGGCGGTCAGACAAACAGACTGACAGACCGACAGACGGCAGAGAGACAAACGGACGGACTTAACGACAACTGACGGTGCTACGTATTTAAATAATTACCAACGCACCTAGTAAAACGATCTAATGCTTAATCATTTAACGGGCGTGAATATTACTGTAAAATGTCTTCTTTTGATCATGATACTGAATGCATAGATTCAGAGATGTCAGAAATTATATTAAGGAAAATGTACAATGGTTAGAAATAAATGCTTTAATGCTTAACGATATCCTCTAAAAATATTTTTTTTTTCGAATTTAAGTGATTTACAGCATTTGTAGCCATCAAGATATAAAAAACCGAATGAGCCTTAAAATATGTAACGAGTGTGACATTCTTAATTCTTGAATCTCACAAAAGGTACCGATTGCGAAATGCATATTATCAATAAAACAATTAATGATAGATCGTTAAACAATGCTAAAATTTAAAGATAATTCAAAAAGTCATGTTTTATTTTGGGATTCACTTTGTTCTGAAGCGACATTATCGAATGATATAACACCGCCACTTGAATACTTCTCTGACAAAAACATGGAAATTCCCGAAAACGGATTTTTTTTTAAATTTTAACCCAGGTAAAAAAAAAAAAAAAAAAAAAAAAAACCTTTAAAGGTTTTACAGGGATTTTCAAGGTTTCTACGCGGATTTTGAAGGCAAATTAAAAGTGCAGGTTTATTTGCGGCAATTTAATGTTCATTAAAAGATTTTATGCAGGCTTTTATCTGACTTTCAAATTGCTAGTCGGGTATTTTGAAGGTCTCTTAAAGTATTTTAAAAATCTCTTAAGGTATTTTGAAGAAAAATGAAAACAAACAACATGCACAGATTTTTGAGGGTTGTATAAAGGCTTTTATCAGCAAGTTAATGGCTTTCAATTTACCTTTAGTGACTTAGCTGATTTTTGATATGTACACTTCAGGTATTTTGAAGGAAAATATAGCCTTCAATTTATCTTGTGTGACTTAATGACTTAGTGAATATTTACAATCTCTTAGTTCAAGTCTTCGTTTGGTTATGTGCGGACGTATCCCAGAAATGCTCTTCAAAATACAAGAATAGGCGATACCCAAGAATACGCCGTACCCACCGTACTATCCAACTAGCCGTAAAACACTAATTTCTAATTATCTCATTATATTAATTAATATTTATTTTTTTCCACTGGGTTCCTATACCTACTACTTCAAAATTGGTGGGAGGAGGGGTTATTGTTTATTTTGAGTACAACTGAGAAATGTGCAATTTAAATCTTTGTTGTTACACATATGCAGGGAAAATGCAGGTTTTTTTACCTTCAAGAAACCTTAGTTCAAAATACCGGCATTTTACCTGAACTTTTTTTTAAAGATTTTTGCTGCTTTTTGTACTTGCGAACATATGCATAAGCTTTTGAGTTTTAATACTAATGTTTCATAAAAGATTTTTTGACTTGTTAAAAATTAAAAAAATAGTATCAAAATTCAAGAAATCGTATGCATGCTGAATAAAATCCGCCTTCGTCAGCTGCCATTTTTTGTGTTAGCGCTTTGGCCTAGTATATAGAAGGCTGTGGATATAAATGCAGAACCAATTTCAAAAACCATTTTTTTAATAAGTTCCACACTATGCCACCGGTTCTTAGAGACAGTTTCTTTATATTTAGGGCGCTTGAAGCATTACATATACTTTCTTTTTGTATTTTATAAAATTGTTTCTAACTTTTATCACAGTATTTAATAATTACTTTAATAATAAATTTCAAACCCTATGAATTTTGAAAAAAACAAACAAACAAAAAAAAACAAAAAAAACCACAAAAGCACAAAAATTCCGAACTGCTGAGTAACAAAGCACAGTCTGAACACGACGGTGTTTTTGTAGACACTCCAATTTATATTTTTCTTGTTTAAATAAGTTTAAAATAGGGTGATCTAACGACAATTAGTACAAATAGCAAACAACAAGTGACTGTTGTTGAATCAATATTAAAAAAAATGCTGTAATATTTAAACTTGAGCATTAGTAGTCGTTATATCTTTAAAATCACACCTTAAATTATTTTCGAAATTTCGTTTTCTTGAAATATTCACAAAACACTCAGATATTACTTTTCATAAAACATGTAAATTTTAATGACTGTGCATTATTTAAATGAAAATATTAAAAAATAAATTTTGTGACATTATGTTTAAAATGTATACTTACTAATTAGTAAATGTGGATAATTGTTTAACAAGTTAGGCTTGAAATATTACAATTAACCCCTTCGGGACGAGCGATTTTTACAGAATATTTAATTTTTTTTCACCAGTTTTCCAAAAACAGAAATTTTTGCCTAACTGAACTGGTAAAATGTTCGGAATTAATAAAGCAAAATTTACAGTAAAAGTTTTGTGATGAGAATAATCAAGGATGCTGAGCAGTGTTGCCAGTGGGCTACTTTTTTTAAATTCAGATTTCTTAATTGGCACCACTTTTTTGAAACGGTAATTTAACTGTTGTTTTCGCCTTAACTATCATGTCATTGAATAAGACACATTTTATCATTTGTAAAAAACTGGTGCCATTCAAGAATCTGAATTTAGAAAAAGTAGCCCATCTGGCAACACTGATTCTGAGCATCTTGTGCGACACGTACACCGGCAGTGTGTTCGCAAGTAGTTAACATATATATTTATTAACTAGCACTATGTTTAATATTTCTAGCTAATGTGATCTGCAGTCTCAATATAAATTATACATACAATGTTGGTTATTGCCGAAACGTCAGTGAAGGCTTACTTTGGAGACTCGAAATTTTTTGGTTTCTGTCTGTCAGTCTGTCTGTCTGTTCCGCGATAACTGACGCAAAATTAATCCGATTGGCTTGAAATTAAGTGGGTATGTTAATGAGGCACTGGGATTAAGCTGTATAGTTTTTTGTTAGATTTGATTCATTCGTTCGGAAAATATAGAATATTTTATTTTGCGCAATAATGCTTTTCTACGGCAAATTCATTGATTTTCATTTTTTTTTTCTTGAGAGAAGATGACACATTTCATTAATGGAATTCAATGATAAATGGGTACTAAAATTTACCAGTTAAATTATTCATATTGTTTTGAAATTTTATCTACGCATTCGTCAGATTTTTAAAATTATTACTGTAAACTTTGGAGATTTTTTATAAATGTGTTCCAATAATATAAACTAATTTGCTTTAGAGATTTACTTATTTCAAATGTATTTATTTCACTTTCTTTATTTTCTCTTAATGGTTGCTAAGCAACCATTCATCCTAATCCTTATTTTTATAATATTATAAATTTGAATGCGTGTACAAAAATTTAAATGAAGTCAACGTCAAAACTGATGAATTAATTAATGTCTTTGTATCTTTGCGTATAAATATAACACAGCCCAGAAAAGAATATAGGGTATGTTTTATTAATTTTATTCAAATATTTTCCTTAATAATTCAAAATTTCCTTCTTTTTCATACAGAATCAATAGAGATTTTTTGGATAAAATTTAATCAATTTCCTTTATCGTTGCCAAAAAAAATCAAAATCTGGAATAATTTTTGAAGGGCAATAAGTTTCAATTGCGCAATTTCCATTCGAAAAATTAAACTAAGAAAAAATAAAAATGACGTCAGAATTAAAATAATAATAAATATAGTACTTTGTTAAATATTAAACACGGAAATTCCTTTCGTTAATAAGAATTTTTCTGACAAAAGTAGGGGCATAATTAGAAGTAAAAGAAATAAAAAAGAATAAAATTTTTAACAAATTTTTCGTTTGGTAAAATTTGACGTCATAATTGAAATAAAACAGGTATTTTATAGTAGTGGTTAAAAATACAAGAAACATGAACAGCAATAACTCATGAATAATTACGTCATTGTCGAAACTTCAGTGAAGGCTTATTTTGGCGACGCAAAATTTATTGTTTTCCATCTGCCAGTCTGTTCTTCTGTCTATCTGTCAGTCCCCGATAACGGCCACAAAATGCAATCAAAACTTCTTTTTTTCGGAAACAAAATTGTAAAACCCTAGATTACCGAGTTTACAATTTCAAAATTTCCTGATACATCAGATTTAGGTGTTTTTGGTGGGCAGGTATCTAGAAGTATGAGGATAATGAAAAATGCTTATTAAAACTGTCACTTATCCTTATAAATCAAAATGTATAAAGAAATACAAGATATACGATAACCATTAGCAGATTCATAGAAAGTTAGAAATTTAAATTTAATGAGACTACGGGGGTTTCACGGGGGCTCCGCCCCCCTGAACAAATCTACTGTGGTATAATAAAAAACAAAAATAATAGATCATGAAAATTTCTGAATATCCTAACATAAATAAATCTTTAATTTAACGCTTTTGATGGCTGAAAATTTCTTATTCTTATTTTATTCTTATAAATAATTACGTAATTCGAAAATTTTAAATTACAGTTTCCAGGAAGTTGAATATTATGCTAAGTGTGTTTAAAAAAAAAAAAAAAAAAAAAAAAAAAAAAAAAGATGTGAAAAGCTGACGTTCAGGCTCCTGATCTGCAGATTTACTAGTTTAACACGTAGTTAATTGAAATCATATAAGAATTATGGTAGTACTTAATTATTACCCGAAGAAAACTGTCAATTTGTAGCTCTCTGACTTCATAGATGACCAGAGTGTTTTTGAAGCTGAATAACAATAGTATAACCAAATATACTTTTGAAAAAAATACATATATAAAATTACATGTAAATTTTTAAAAAATTCGTTTTGTCTTTTACATTTATAAAAATTAACGACAGAGATATTGCCGTAAATACATATGTTAGAATACTATAATTGTTTCCATATTTTCCATAGCAGGCTTTCCTGAATAATTCACTAAATTCTAATCCAAGATAAAATAAAACGAAAGAAAATAGATACAATTAGAAGACACTATATATGTATTCACGCTAATGAACTGAAATAAGATATATTTTATAAGTCTTATAATGCTACTCAAGGAATGTCAATTGGACACTTTACTGAGAAATCACCCTGAATATGATTTTGTAGGAATCATCAAGTGACTTTTTAAAGAATTCCTTTCGTGAACCTCGTGTGGCTGATTATTCGAGATTCTTCATTATACTGTGAACACATTAATTGTTGTTTAAGAAATCAAAAATTATATTTTTCGTCCATGTAATTAATTACATTGTGAAGCGGTATTCTGACGATTAAAATTGCAATTTTCAAGATAATTACAAATTGAGTCTCAAATAGACAGTGATATGATAATTAGTATGTGACTTTAATGTAACGTTATCTATCGACTCATAACAAAGCAAACTTTTCAAGATTCCTCAGTGGTATTGCCAAATGACTCTTTTGACAGTAATATTGGTAAAATAATGTACCAGACATTTTGAATCACAGTAATGATTGTGGCAATCTTGGACATTTATGTCGTAAAAATGACAACACCATCGACTGGCTTCACATTAGGTACAGTACTATTGATTATTTTTTATACCTATGTACATTTACTATGAGTTCTCATAATAAGTGTTTTGTTTAAATAGATTTGTATTTGAATATTAGGATTTGGACATGAGTATATTTAATTTATATTAGTAATTAATATTAAAAATATCAATTAAGGATAAAGTTAGCATGAAATTGACATGGTAGTTTTTGAATGAATTCTTTAAATGCACCATAATAAATATTTATTGAATCACTTTAGAGAAACTGATAATTTGAATTTGAATTAACTCTACCATAACTATCTCATTAATGGCTCTCCTAAGTTTTTTGTTATTTTGACTGAAGAGGATGTTAAGAGGAACTGAATAAAATAATATATAGAGAATTTAACCGCCAGACACGAAACGCCTAAAATTTTTACTTTGGAATATTGTTTCAGTTTTATAGTAATTGTGAAGCATTTTTGGTTACCATTCATGCGTTTTATGTACAGAAGGAAATAGAGAAAATTTTCAAAAGTATTTATACATATTCAATGTAGAAATTATTTTTATAATAAAAAAATCCAAGCAAAAATCAAACTCAATGGTTTAATACTTATGAAAACGTACGTCTGCTACAAATTTGAAACATACCTAAACATTTTAAGATGTCTTTCAATTTCGTTAATGGGAATTGAAATCTTATGGAAATATTTCGAGAAATGATTAACTGAAATATTTCCATCAGAATGACATTCATTTCATTCCATTGAAAAATTTTCAGTGTTAATTGAATAAGCACATTCTATTTTTTTAAAATTCAAAATCGAATCCAAATTCATCAGATATCTGAGATTTGAATTAAATTTCTTTGATAGTTAGATTTATATAAGAAACTTTTAGTACGTCTTTAATAGAAAATAGGAAATAATTTCAATATTCTAAATTATAATCATTCACATTTTCATTATTATGTATTTTAAACATAATTTTAGTAACATATAAACATAACATATTTAAAATGATTTTTTAACTGTGTTTGCATATTTATTTGTGAAGATTATTTAGAGTTCGTATAATATTTAACAAATTTCAAGAATTGACTATAAATAAGAAAATAATTAATCTGCTATACTTGAAAACTACATGGTTGGAACACTAGACGGAGGGTGATTTTAATAGAATAATTGATAGTATGGTATTCTCCTTAAATTATATGACTATAAATACCCAGCATCTTTGTTTTGCAATTAAATGATTAAGGAGGAGATTTTTAGAGGGCTACACAGATTATTTGGAAAAAGAAAGTTAATGAATTTACTCATTTGTGCAACAATAGATCAGTCAAATTAAGCGTAGAAGTACAGTAGAAAGTTTTCAAAAAAATTTATATTTTCGAATGAATGGCGCAAAAAGGACACTCCACGCGCTTTGGCAAACAATACTTTAAATGAATGAAAGGCAAGCGATTTTAATGTATTTAAAAAATTTCTAATTAACTGGTTATCTAAATGAACAGTACCTAATAAAGGGAATATTAAACATTGAAACATTTTTCTGGATGCTTTATAAGATTAGAGTGCTGTTGAAGTCATTTAATTTTACACAGCATCCCGTACTGGATAATATTTAAGTGTTTTTTTAAAAGCAACTGTCTGATTAAAAAAGCTCTCTTTAAAGAATTGCTTATTTAATAAATCTTTGTTTCCGTGGTCTTAATACAATTTTTTGTTCTTTTCAACACTAAAAATATCAAAGTCAAAATTACAGTTATGTATTCTCATGGGAAAAGCATTCTGTAATTCTATCAAAATTTTCTGAGTATGCGCTAATGGAGATTTCTCTCGTAAATATGCACCGGTGAATATTTTGATTAGTATTTTTCGGTTGACGAGATGCCAATGTTATATATACAACGTCTATGTACATGTATATATACATATACATAGCTTAGCATAGTCAAAATAAATGTTTTTGTTTTAAATATTAATAGGGTAAACTATGGTGTATAGTTTATTTTTTCTGTCATCACATTACTCTGCTTTTAATTTATTTATTAATTTATTATTATCATGCGTACGATAATTATTTTTATTTTTTCCCCTTTTCATTTTTCTATCCAATTTAGTAATTTTGTTGTGCCTTGTTTTTAATGCTATTTCTTCATTTAATTTTGGTTTTATGTGTGTTGGTAGCCCCGAATTCGTATTATTTCGATTTTCATGGCTAATACGAAGATGAAACCACACACTTCGTTTGAAGTTCCAAAGTATTTGGGGCTTGATAACTCTAGTTTGGTTCTACAAATTACATTTGTATTCATTTTATTTATTGATTTTATTTTTTCCTCATGTTCAATATGTTTGTTTTTTTAAAAATTAAATTCAAATGGTTCATATTTAATATATGAAGCGATATTCGATATATGGAGATCTAGCGGCGAGTCCGTTCAGATCGAGGTGAAATTTCAGATATAGCTATTCAGAGGTATGAGCTCGAGATTCTGTGAACGACAAAAAAAAATGGCGCTTACGGTTACGGTTATAGTTACAGAAACTTGAAATTTTCCAATGGGAACAGCATTTTTTTCAACGCAAAATGCTCAGCGCATGCGAACAGACTAAAGAGCGTTGTAACGGAATGGTTATTGCAATAAACGGACGCATTATGCTCGCACAAAATCAGCTCTACGAACTTCCCCAAAAAAACACGACCAAGGTGCACAAAGAAAATTTGAATATGACTGAGACAAAATATGAATCACGGAATATCGTTTGCTAGAGAGTCAACGTAAAAAAAAAGGATAAAAAGTAGGGTGCGAATGTTAGTTCTTCAGTTCGGAGCTCGCAGATGCCAACAAAATGACTTAGTTCATGGTGAGTTGGTAAATGCTGCGAAAACCTGCGCGTTTATCGCCGAAATCATCGCTAAATACGTGGCCTGTGCACTTCGCAAGCTCTTAGTGATTTACTAATGAAATTCGAAGAAACTGGCTGCACCTGTGATAATCCGCGATCTGGACGACCAACTGTTCCTGAGGATACTGTTATGGAAGTGCATCACATACTGACCAGAGGACGCATGCAAACTACAAAAGGTGCATCTCGTGTATTTTATGTACCAAAATCAATGGTCTTAACGTTATTGCGCTCTGTTATCCGCATGTTTGTTTACCGGTACCAGTGCGATCAAATGTTGGAAGTGAGATACTGTATCTGTAACTATAACCGTAACCGTGAGCGCCATTTTGTTGACTTTCACAGAATCTCGAACTCATACATCTGAATAGCTATATCTGAAATTTCACATCGAACGGATGAACGAACTGGCTGCTAGAACTCCATATACCAGCAAAGTTTTTTATGACCACCCTGTATATATATATATGTATATTTGAATCTTTTTTGTTGGGCATGTGTATAATCAGAGATAGCTCACATCCTAGAGTAACGATATTTTTTATTGATATATATATATTTTTTTCATAATAGCCACCCAGAAAATAAATTATAATAAATTAAATCATATGTAAAAAAAAATTTTTAAATTTTTAAATTATTATAAATAGAGAAATTTCTTATAATGGAATTTTATTTTTCTGCAAAATTCCATATATCACGCGTGCCAAATTTCATTCTCAAAAAGCATATTTTTCCTAAAAGTAAAACAAAAATTAAATGTTCATAAAAAGGAAAAAAATACGTATTATTATAATTAAGAAATTTGTAGTACCCTCAACTGTCAAAGCAGCATTTAAATTAAAAAAAAATACAAAAACATTAGCATTTTCTAAGTATTATAATGTAACAGATATATTAGAAAAACTATTCTTTGATACAGAAAAATCATGAAAACTATTTAAAAATATCAAAATGGAAGCAATTCGCTTTTCTAGTTTTCTGAAAAAAGGGGAAAGAAAACAAAATCTCATATCATACATTGTTTTCAAAACTGTCAGTTGAACAAGTATATTTTTGTTTGTTTGAGATAAGAAGCATAACTTTCGTCAACAATTACATTGTTTCAAATTCCTGAAAAAAAGTCTAAACAAATAAATGGTATATAAAGAATAAAGTAGAAAAAATTTCTTCACAAAAAAGCATCAACTATTTTTGAAAGAAAAACAATGGCGTTTTTAAGTTTTCTATACATATAAACATTTTAAATGATGCTTTTTTTTTTTTTTCAAAAATAGCTTTAAGGAATATTTATGATCTCTTTTTAAATCGATGCAGGATAAAACTCAAATCAAATATTGAAATCTAATACATTTCTTTGTTTTGTAATTTGTTTGTTTTTTCATCTGCAAGAGGAATATTAGTTGCTATGTTGAACATACAGAATAGGCAGTGTTCCGCCAAAATTTTCGCTTTTACAGCTTCCCCATATTTCTGTATCATAGGTCTTACGATGAGACTTACGGACTGCTGAAACATACGTCATTTTTTATAACATTATCGGTAATAGTTCCGGCGGTTGCGTCATGCTTTTAACGCCAATCAATGACATTCATATAGATAGATTTGAGGTGAGATTATAGGTGATAGATTTAATGAAGAGGTCAGATGAAAAATACAATATTCAAAACGAGAATTAAAAAAAGTTCGTCATACATTTAGAAAAAAGTCTGTATTGCTAACGACTTGATGCTATGGGATTCGTTATGCTTATTAAAATATTATATGTACATTGTATAAAGGCAGATGTAAATCTGCAAAATAAGTTTTTGTAAAGATATAATTATATCTTCAGATTTATTCAGATCAAAATTCATGAGGGTATTTGTTTGCTAGACAAGCATTAAATGCTATATCCAGCAACTAAAATAGCATAAACTACAATAACATATTTCCTCGTACTACGAGCAGGTCATGGTGTATATTTATCAACTTTACTGCTTGGCCAATATATATAAACCAGCTAATTTTTCTTGAATATGTCGCTGGCCTATCCGCAACCAAGACCATCACTTGCTTTTACTTTGTACTAGACTAGCATTACTGTTCTACAGTGCGTGTCTAAAGTTTAAGCACAACAGAAAATTTCAAAATAAAATTTTATTAATGACTGAAAGTAAATTTCCTTTTCACATAACCTACAAAATGTAGTTTTAAAAAGATCGTTAACAGATTTATCCTAAAAACTTTATCTTAAATAATAAAATTTATCAAAACAACAAAAATGAGTACGTCGAAAGTATAAGCACAGTAATTTTTTAGTCTTTCGCAGAACAACAATAAAAAAAATTACTTGGTTATTTCTCCTTTCTGTTGAATTACTTTAAATATGCGGTCTTCCATCGATAAAATGAGGTTCTGTATTGTTTCTGATTCAATTTTAAACCGAGCAGTCTGAATGGCACCTTTCAAATCTTTAACTGAAGAATACTGCTTTCCATTTGGATAAACCGCATGAGTGAGAATACCCCACATATTTTCTATAGGGTTCAAATCAGGACTAATTGCCGGTCATTTCAAAACAGACACTTTTTTCGACTTAAGCCAGGATAAAGTTGAGCTTGAGGTATGGATCGAAGCATTATCATGTTGAAATAACCATTTCCCCCCCCCCCTAAAAAAAAAAAAACCTCGGCAACAGGAAGAAAATGATTAGCAAATGTCTCATGGTAGTTTTCAGAGTTTTCACGACCACTGATGAATGTTAGAGGTGTCTTACCATAGAAACAAATAGCCCCCCCCTCCATACCATTACAGAACTACCTTTATGTTGTTGGCTAAATACACTCCTAGGTTACTTGCGGAGATCATGCCAATAGTACTTAAACCCATCGAGTCCATCGAGGTTCCATTTTTTTCATCATTGAATATGACATTCAACCACTTTTCACCAAATGACATATGCTCTTTGGCCCATTATAATCTACCTTCTTTATGGTGTCGTTTGAGACACGGTAATCGAGCCATTTTACGTTATTTGATGTATTTGAATTTCAAAACTCTTTTATGAACAGTTTTTTCGACATTTGACCTCCAACTGCATGTTTTATTTGCAAAAGGGAGTAATTACCAGTTAAAGCCAAATTTCTGATGCAGCTATCTTCGCGCAAACTACTCACAAGTGGCCTTCCTCAACGATATTTTCGTTTGAAATCCTTACCACGAGCCAAAATTGGATGAATACCTCGTTTTGATCTTTTTATTTCAGAAAGAGGCTTACATTTTGCTCTTATAGTCCAGATTTTTATCCTCCCCCCCTCCTCTGAAATTTTTTCGACCTAGGCATTGTGTACTAATTTAAAAAAAAAATGACTGTTTTTCATACACCAAGAAATTGTTTGCGTGCGCAATCGCTTACGTCAGATTATAAAATTTGCATAGAAACGATTTTGTGCTTAAACTTTTGACTCGGTTATTTTTGTTCTATTCTTAAACGCCGTGGTTTGAAATAAAATTTAAATGTTCATTTCAATAAATCTAGTGTTAAAATAAATTTATTAACATACACAAGGAAGATATAGGCCAAGGAAGACATTGAAATAAAGTGAATATTTAAAGTTTCATTTTAAAATTGCTATTGTGCTTAAACTTTGGACACGCATTGTACAACTACTTGCTTTTAATTTTTTCCTATTTTAGCATTTGATTTCTAGCATTAATTGCTAGTAAAAAAAGAAAAGAAAAAGACGCTGATGGTGCAATCCATTGAGAATTTCGGAAGTGACCATAGTTATTGGCGAGAGAAAATGTATCGACATTTTTCCACTGCTGAGGACAGAACTCATTACCTGTGGTGTGGTTTGGGAAACACTATGGTTACATTGCTGGCGGGGTCGTAATTTTGAATGCATATAATTGCCAGTGATGTATGACGAAACTGATTCTACTCTGCGTTGGTATTTTTATAAGATAGAGGGTAAATTTATCAATGCAGTTACAATTCCTCAGTTTCAATTAATCAATCAAATGTCATTAAGTGTAATTAAAATTACGCTTAATTAACATTATTTATTATCAAAATTATTAACATTAACCATTATTAACATTATTTATTATCAAAATATTAAAAATGTGCCTTATCTGGTTATTACAGGAAGCCCCAGAATTATAGACGATTTAAAAAATAAATAGAAATCTTATCTGGTTTTTACTTTTACTTTATGCACTTACCCGATTATTACTGTTTTTGTTTTCAATTTGTAAATGAAAATTTATAGTCGCGGTATGACGGGGAGTATTTGATTTTCAATTTTCAGAACTACGGCAGATGAAAGTATTCTTTTAAAGTTACATTTACCCAAATTATCTCAGTTTTTTCAAAAATATGCCTTACCTGGTTTTTAATTGGAAGCCACAGATATATGTCTATATATACAGGGGCAGCACAAAAACAGTTTCCGTCTAAAAACGATAATTATATAAGTATATGCAATTTTAAAATAATTTATTAAAGACATCTTTTGCAAAATCTTAAATGTAGATACTTAACTACTCTATTTAGTAAGTATGTTGGAAATTATTTTGTATTTTTTTTTTCTTACGCGAGAATAAAATAGCGCTAAAAATGTTTTGAAAATATTAACTTGTTTTAATAGTATCGGAAATTAAAATTAACTTAAAAATTTTTTTTTGGAAAGAAATCATATTTTCACCAAAGTTACTCATCTTTTGTTAGAAATAAAAATTTAAATGCTTATCCAACCATAAGAATTTTTATTGGTTTTTATTGGTTACAAAAGATGAAAAAAAAATCGATTAATTACGCCGTCGTTGAAATTTTCGTTTTGATAAAACAATTCCTGTCTAGTAAACATTTAAAACTGTATTTTTGATTTCTTTAAAACTTTGTCGGTTCCCCTTTTTTTTTTTTAAATTTACGGCATGTGGTTTTGAACACTGTTACAATAGTTTTAAATTGTTATTTTCAAAGTTTGGAAAAGTTTGGAAAAAATGTAATTTATCGAGCATGAGTTTGTTATCTCCTTCATATAAGTATATAGATTTAAGTATTAGTTAAGTATAAATTTCCTATGTAGTTTAAAATATAACAATAAAATAAATTTAATAAAACAAATAATTTTGTTGACTTCAAATGATTTTTATACTTTTAATTTTTTGTTTCTTAATTTAATGCAACATTTTAAAAGAAAAATTGAAATTTGTGTTTAATAGGAAGTTACACATAGTTAATCAGAACAAAAAGTCATGCATACTTCATAGATTATGGTAAACGTCTTAATACTAAAAGAGGTATATTAGAAAATTTTATTTTTTGACACATTGGAATTAGATATACAGAAGAGTACCGCTATTTCAAAAAATTGGGGCCGAAAACTGTTCAGTTTAGCGGGATTTTAGAAACGATGGATTCCATTGATAAAAATAAAAATCTTTATTTGTTAAGGTGTGAATTAAGTACTGGGACATCTGCTTGTGTCTTAATGTGCCTTAATTTAAAATTTACTGTTAATATATAACATACTTTTCAAAAAAATAAAATAAAAAAAACTACAACTTTAGTAAGATAGCAAAAAAAAAAAAAAAAAAAAAAAAAAAAAAAAAACATGCTTTTTTCCATATACAAATCTTAGTCAACGATAACAAAAATCAAGTTACTTCGTCGATCTTGTGCTCTTTGTCAGAAGAAAATCACTGACTTCACTTCTTAAGTGTGTGTAAATATTTTTTTTTTTGTTTCACAGTTATTAAAAATGATTCTACAGAATTTTATAAATTGATCCGACATGTACTAAGTAATCAGCTTTCATTCCATTTTTTTTTCGGATGTTTACATCAAGCTTACGCTCTATGAATGTCTCTACTCTAATTCTTTGTAAAACAATAAATATATGTTTTGTCATGAAAGTCTTTTTAATTTTTCCTGTTTTTAAGTTTAAAAAATCGGTATTTTTTAAAGCCTTTTCGGTGTTTGCGGAATTCGGGAAACTGGGACTATTATATAGATTAATATCTCTTAACAACAACACTTTAAATTAGATTGACAGCTATCTCATTCTATAAATGTAAATAAAAAAGGAATTCATTCATTATGAACGGAGAAAAATATTGAATTATGAGGAAAATTAATCACAAGTCAAGTTATCCAACAAAGATCTCTTATGATATCATAGTAGGTAAAATAATATCAGTATAGTATGTTTACGATTAGCATTCATGATTATTCCAAATATCTTTCAGTTTTAAAACTTAAAACACGCACTTTTATTTTATATAAAATGATGTCACTATCATCAGCTTAAGAGTTCCACATTAAGAGTACGATTCAGTCTTCAATATTTATCGAGAAGTATATATATGATGTCACTATCGTGAAATAATACACAAATCCGACCAAAAGCGATGTCGTAATTCAAAATACTCAAAAAAAAAAAAAAAAAAAGGACGCAGGGTGTTTTATGATTTATATGGATTTACTTCATTTTCTTTGTTACTCACATTTTCTTTGTTAAAATGAAATATATTTTATAACAGATAGCGTTCTTTGAGAAATGTTTCATGTATATTTTTTTCAAAGTTTGATAAATCGTTATTACACTTGGATTAATAAAATTACATATTATATATATATATATATATATATATATATACATATATGCTATTTCTACAATACATATTGATAATGCATATTAATAGCAGATATATTACTATATATATCTACTATTTTCGCTTTACGCTCTACAGAAAAGAAATACTCTTCTTGCCACTATTACAGAAATAACAATAAACAAAAAAAAAAAAAAAAAAAAAAAAGAGTAAAAAAGAGATAAATTCTGAAGCAAATCCACATAAAAGCACTTGTTTTCCCTATAAGACACGACGACGCTGTAAAAATTGATATGAATTGATTTTGTGGTATAAAAGTTACATTCTATAACACCACGCTTGGATTCAAACTAAATAAAAATTGTAAATATATACTGACAAACTAAATAAAAAATGTTAAATATAAACTGACGAATTACATATAAAAGAATCTATTTTACAGTATTGCGCATTATTCTGCCTTTATAATATATATGTATATATATATATATATATATATATATATATAGGCCAACAGGTTTAAGTTAGTTATATTTAACAGAAATATAATGTGAAGTTAATTTTTATGACCAAATCTGAAAACCAATAATCTTTAAAACTGTAGTTTTCTTTCCGATTAATAAAATTTTATATTGATTTTTCAATAAATATTCACAAATCAATACGTACATGGATGCGATCAATACATACAATGGATACAAATTTTGACATTTCAGAGGAACGAAATAACGTTAATGAAACAGTAATTTGGTAAGGAAAATTAATCTTGCAATTCAGGTAGTCAATTAGTTTTCAAATTAAGAGATAAAAAATTTTTGGCACTAGAGTGCTACTCTATATAACTTTTGTATTTACTGTATTTAACACTACTATAGTTAACGTTGTTTTTCTGAATAAAGACGCAGTAAAATGCGCATTATAGAATAATATTTAATATAAAAAATTAACATTCTGTTATATATACAGTAGAACCTCTATTAACCGAAACTCTTCGTTAACCGAAGTCTGTTTCTTCTGCACTTTTTTTCCACATTCTACTATCATACAAAATTTTCTCCTAACAAACATGCATTTTTAATTGATTTTTCCCACATTCCGTTTGTATACAATATCCTTTCCAAACTAATAGTGCAGATAAATATTTTCGAATTCAGTTTTTCAGAATTCCTTCTCTCAAGCTCAATTCTCGACATGAGTGTACTCTTCCCCACTTTCAAACGTCTCTGTTCTAAACAAAAACGCACCCATTTCGAAATTTGGGAGGTCATACTGCCGAATCCCTAAATAATAGAATGCTATCGCACTCTCTGATTGTAATCAAGTGCAAAGAGCCTAACATCTTTTGTCATCTGAAGAACAGAAAAACTTTCATTGCAGCATAATTTTAAAAGGGGGCGAGTCACTTTGTATCACTTTTCGTTAGTGGGAAATTCTATTCCAGAAAAGGGAGAAGGAAGAAAGGAAGTAAAACCCGTTTGCTATTGCCTTTCTAACCCTACTAGGACAATGTTTTAGGTATGGTCATTTTTGACAATTGGTCAAAATTCTTGTATGTTCAATTTTCTTGAGTGCTATCATATAGAGCTTCCGCGTTGTCTTTTTTATTTATTTATGCCAGAGGGTTCTTTTTTATCATGGCTTCTATTAAGAGAAAAATGATGTTTAAACCATACAGGAAAACTATGAAACAGGCAACTAGAATAGGAGAAGCTGTGATAAAACTTGCAAAGGAAGCGTGTCAACTGTCAGTGAGTAGAAAAGGAACTCGGAAAAAATTAGGAAGAGTTTTGTTTCAGAAAAAAATTTACTTCCATTCATAATTTTAATTTAGTATTTTGAAGTTTAAAACACTCATAATAACAGTTCAATGACGGTACTACATATTAAACTAGATGAATATTGATGAATTCTCGATTATCCGAAAATTTCGATTATCCAAAGTAGGGTCGGTCCCAGTTATTTCGGATAATCGAAGTTCTACTGTATATATATTCATGGACAGCAGAATTGTTTTTTGAATAGATCAAGCATGCAAGGTTTCTTTTATACAATGTAAAAAGAAACAGGCATCTCATAATTTACAAAAATGTACTACAGTATAAAAGAAAAATATACATTGACATCTTCCATGCCACAGAAGATTCCGAAAAAAGACTTTTTATTTCAAAAACCTCAGAAAACTTAATTTTCAAAATTAAGGGTGTATTTCGATTCAAAATGCTTATTTTCCGATTTATTTTTAAATTCATTGTTGCTCTTATATAAATCAAAATGGCAAATCGTCTTATTTAGAAAGTACACAAGGTGCCGTGATTGTTAATTCTTTGATAGATGAAGAAAATATTGCAAAAAAAGCAATAAAAAATGGCATTTTGAGCAGAAATGGCATTTGTCCGATGCGAGAGATCTGGGAAAGAAAAAAAAGGTGTCCTAATAAGAAAATAATTGTTTATAAATCACATTCTATTGGATTGAGCGTAAAATGACATCACACGGCATCTTATACGTCTCTTCAAAAATTACCTCAGAAAGTTTCATGTTTCTATTTGTAAAATTGTGCCTGAAATTGTATTAGAAAATTTCAAGATGTTGAAGGTGTAAAAGCGTTTTTTCGAATATACCCTTAAAAAGACAGTTTATTAACACAAATTTTTACTAGATACCCGTAGCATCGAAAGCGTTCTTGAGTGATTTTTACTGTGAAATGATGAATTTTCTTTTGAATTCTATCATTTGTCACATAAATACTTTTATCTCCAGCAAACATGTTAAACAGACAAACATATTAAACTAACAGCATTATTAATTATATCAATACTAACATTATTTTGTAACAATTGAAAAAGCAAAATCAGTTATTCAGCCTAATATGGTTACTTGATAATTCATAGTCCAATAAAGAATACTGCCCAGTTAAACTGAAGGCATTGAGCTCACAGGCTACAAATACTAATTGCACATTAAAGCTTTATATTTTCAAGGGTTAATTCCGTTCGAAAAAAAAATTAAGAAGGGGAAACAGCTCTCCCCTTTTCTCTTTTTTTATACTTAATCATTGAACCTCCTATACTATCAAAGACATGCTTTATCATATAAAAAATCTATATCCAAAATTCAGAGCAAATTAGATAATTCTTAATAAAAACCCATTTAGCATTTATATAATTTAAAAAGAGTTATCCCCCTCTTTTATACTTAACCATTAAACTTCCAAAACTATTCAGAGATTTGAACGAAATCTGAAAATTCTGCTTGAAAAACCCATTTATATAAATTAAGGGGGGGGGACATTAGAACCCCTGTTCCCCTTATTTATACTTATTCAATGAACACCTAATAACAGTCACGGAATCGCCTCATCAGAATGATCCTAATCTAAATTTTGAACGAAAATTAATTCTGCATGAAAATCCCATTTATATCAACTAACGGGGGGGGGGCATTAGAGCCCCTGTTCCCCCTATTTATACTTATTCAATGAACACCTAATAACAGTCACGGAATCGCCTCATCAGAATGATCCTAATCTAAATTTTGAACGAAAACTTAATTCTGCATGAAAATCCCATTTATATCAACTAACGGGGGGGGGGGCATTAGAACCCCTGTTCCCCCTATTTATACTTATTCAATGAACACCTAATAACAGTCACGAATCGCCTCATCAGAATGATCCTAATCTAAATTTTGAACGAAAACTTAATTCTGCATGAAAATCCCATTTATATCAACTAACGGGGGGGGGGCATTAGAACCCCTGTTCCCCCTATTTATACTTATTCAATGAACAACTAATAACAGTCACTGAATCGCCTCATCAGAATGATCCTAATCTAAATTTTGAACGAAAACTTAATTCTGCATGAAAATCCCATTTATATCAACTAACGGGGGGGGGGCATTAGAACCCCTGTTCCCCCTATTTATACTTATTCAATGAACACCTAATAACAGTCACGGAATCGCCTCATCAGAATGATCCTAATCTAAATTTTGAAAACTTAATTCTGCATGAAAATCCCATTTATATCAACTAACGGGGGGGGGCATTAGAACCCCTGTTCCCCCTATTTATACTTAATCAATGAACACCTAATAACAGTCACGGAATCGCCTCATCAGAATGATCCTAATCTAAATTTTGAAAACTTAATTCTGCAGGAAAATCCCATCTATATCAACTAACGGGGGGCATGAGCCCCCCGTTCCCCCTCTTATACATATCGAATGAACTCCAAAAACTAATCAGGGAAGCGCCTTGTCAGGATATACCTACATACGAAATTTCAAGTGGATCGGATATTTTTATCATGAGTTATCGCGTTACGTACATACATACAGAACGGACGGGCACATAAGCTCTCAGGCTATGATAGCCTGTGAGCTAAAAAAACGATTTTCCTATTGCAGAGAACTCATTAATATATAAAATATCGGAAAGCTAATACAAATGAATTTTTAGAAAATTATTTTTTAAATTTTCAAAATAAATTATTTTCTCGAGTTTCTAAAAATAAAGGAAATCATTTCGGAATCTTGGATGACTCAGAAGATTTATTCGTGATTATTTAAGACTTTTGTAAATTAAGTAACATTTGGATTTTTAACAGTGTATGTAAAAACTCTTCATTCCGAAATGCTAATGTTCCCAAATGTCAACAAATACAGACTTAGTCTAAATTTCTTTTGCAACGTAAGTGGGAAGATGAGTAATAATTAACAGAAATCCTGGAATGAAAACCATCAGTGTAATAAAAAATACAGGGTGCTCTACAGTGGTTGAATGTGGCGAGTGGTCTGGAAAAAAACAGAGTCCAGAAAAGAGGAAACTACCAGCATTTGGTCATAGAAAAATACTTGAAATAATGTAAAGGGATTAAAGAGGACGAATTTTTCTTTAATAAAATATTGGTACATAACACTTTATTGATTGAATTTTTCCATCATTACCCTTCACCCTGTAATTCAACTTATGATGATGAAGCTAAATTTAATAAAACTGAAGTTCATTATAATAAAAACGTTTAACAGACGTGCAAACCTTTGTTCTAATTACAATAAAACGAAAAACAAGTGGCTCCATTATATGCTCCTTCGATATGCATCGGATGCATTACATTTTGTTCTGCGATTTCTAAATCAGAAGGTATCATCAAGAGCGTAAGCACCCTATTTTTGCGATACTTTTTTTAGTGCTATCATATATCATGCAAAGCAAGATCGTTATATTGTTATTCAAATATTTTTATTTTTTTCGCCAAAGTTTTGATGACAAACCAATATCAGTTATCGTTATAGACCTTATATTTGTGACGAAACAAGCGTTTTGGAAATCCATGTAATTATTTGTTATCGAAATGGATAGTATTTTGTAAAACACTTTTATTTTGTAAAACAATTCCTTTATTTTGTAAAGCACATTAAACACTTTCACTATGTATACATAAATTGAATAACACGTTTTGGTTTGATTTAAATACAAACAGTGACAATGAGATATCTTTAATTTCAATGACTCAAATTGAACCTAAGTATATTCCACCAAACTTATTTACACCAAAATTATTTTGATTTGTCGGTCTTATATATTTGATTAAAATGCGTTATTTAAAAAATATTTTATTATTATAAATATTTCGTGACGCTTAAACATAGTTATGTTAAATGATAAGTTATGACGGTGGTTGACACTAGTTTTTGTAAAAATATTTTAATGTCTTTAATAATTTCTAAAAATCACATTTGCACATATAAAAATATAAATATGTTTGTTATCGATGTATTAAAATTTTATGTATGTATCCATTTTCCTTAAATTAAAATTTTATGTATATTTTTTACTTTGAAAGAAAAGTGTATACAAAATTCTGGATTTGAAAAATCATTCGATAAAGATTTTTAAATTCTTCAAATTTAATGAGAAAATGTCTCTCTTAATAAAACATATTTTCTATAATTTTAAACTAACATATTTTAATTTTAAAATATTATTAAGTTGGCTTAAAAAATTTATTAAGCGAATCACTTTCTTTACTTTACTTTCGCTCACTTTAACTTTTTTTAGTTGTTTAATTGTCATTTTAAAACATTTAATGATTTAAAACTGCATCACAAAAACCGCTTAATAGTTTTTAAATTTGTTAAAATTTTACCAAAGGTAGAAAAAAAAATCTTTGAAAGCTTTATATGTTTGCATTTAATGCATGTTTAAAAAAACCATTAAGTTCAACGTTATTCTACTTTAACAACGTTAACTTTTATATATTTTTTAATTTATTAACTACATAAAACACAACAATGTATTTTTTAAACTACACAGTAAAAAAAACGTTAATTTTACGGCAAAAAATGCTGGCAGCATATTTTTTTTCAAATTTTAAATATGATGTACGTAAATGTCGATTCACACATATAATAAAGAAAAAAATCTCTAAAATATCAATGCATAAACAAGGAAAAAATACTTTAATATTCATCTTTTATCTCATTTATAGCAAATATAATGAATCTCAATTTTTTTTTCTAAAATTTTTTTTTGCCAAAAAAAAAAAAAAAAAAAAAAAAAAACTAACGAGTTATGATTGGACTTACGCAAGTAGTTTTATTTATGCTATAACATAAGAAGAAAACATACATGTTTAAATGCAGCTGCTACACATATTTCATACTTACATACATAACACACATATTTAATAAAATAGTTTTTAAAGGAATTTTTTATTTAAATTCTGCTATCTTGGGAAGAAAACTTTCATCGATAAAAGACGTGCGAAAAATTAAAAAAAAATGATTTTTTTTCGCAGCTTAAACATTTAAATTGTACAATGAATGTAAAGGAGCAAAACTTAACTCCATTTTCATAACTTACCATTACAAAATCAAACTTGAAAAGATTAATGAACTAAAAGACATATTACACTAGTTTACAAAATTAAACTTTTTGTCTGTTGCTGCGAATTCTGTTGTTGATAATGTTCACTTATGACTTGTTTTTGTCAAATGTAACAGGAAATTTTTTTGAGCAGCTTGGGTTAATTTGTTTTTGATTTTTATCATTTAAGCATATATATTAATTGATAACAGGCGTATTTCACTGTGTTAAAATTAGTTTCTGAAGTTTTTGCGTCATGAGTAGTTCAAAAAGACGTTATTTAAACAATCCAGATCATTTTTGCTACATATGCGGAGAATATGCGTTTAACAATTCTAAAAAAGTTATATCAGAGTTGGGGAAAAACATCTACTTTGATTATTTTGTGATGCTCTTGGATAAAAACGAGAAGTCTTGGCCTCCCAATTGTGTCTGTAAATCGTGTATGGAATATTTAAGATACGCAAAAGGGGCGAAAGAAGTGCCAGGAACACCGACTATTTGGCGAAAACCACGAAACCATCTCGAAGACCGTTGTTTTTGTAGCGTGAACGTAAACGGTTTAAACACTAAAAATCGTGCTAAATGGCAGTACCCAAGTACAAGTTGTGCTCAACGTCCACAGCAGCGTTCACTTGACTCTTCAGAGGCTAAAAATATATCTGAACCATTAGAACAAGACATTGAAGGACCAAGCTCATCACAAAAATGATGCTAATTTTGAAGGTATGTCAAATGAGTCAAAATGCTTTTCCCGAAATGAGTTAGATGATCTTGTAAGAGATTAGTCTTTCTAAAAAAGCTTCAGAATTGTTAGCATCAAAACTAAAAGAAAAAAATTGCTTTCTCAGTTACTAAAATTAGGTTTTATCGAAAATAAAAAATCTGAAAATTATATTGAACTTGTAGAAGACCTTCTGCTACAATTAAAAAATATGGGGTGCAATATGAGCATAAAACTCCACTTCCTCCATAGTCACCTGGACAGGTTTCCGGAAAAATTAGGAGATATGAGCGAAGAGCAGGGAGATCGTATGCATCAGGACTTACGCGTTATGGAAGAGCGCTGTCAGAGTTTCTGGGATACGAATATGATGTCTGACTATTCTTGGTCTCTGATATGTCATTTTTCAAAGCCTACACATCAGAAAAGAGCTTTAAAACAAAGTTTTTAAAATTCAATGGTTAATTCTTTTTAGTAACGTTTTTCTTAGTAAATACGTGTTTTTTCTTTTTAATACCTACATAGCTGAAACTCATAAACTAGAGCTGATTGAAATATTCTAATTATATTTTTTAAAATAGCATATCATATGTAGTCAGCAACAGATGTACAGTAAACTAGTGTTATTATTTTTTAAGATTTATAAAAAGGTAAAAAATAAATTTAATAATTATGTCGACGTTGAACTTTCAGATTTGCCAAAAAAAAAAAAAAAAAAAAAAAAAAAAAAAAATCTGACCAGTAAACATTAAAACTATTATTTTTAAATGCATTAGAAACTTTGTAGATTTAATTTTTCTAAATTTATAGCATACAATTTAAATGCTCCAAACAATAGCTTTAAAATGCTATTTTCAAAGTTTTGAAAATCCTTTTCGGAAATCACGCAATTGATTGAGCCCGAATTGGCTATCTCTTTTTTTAACTTTACACTTTTATTCTTTTAAATATGAAATATATTTGTTTTATAAAAATAAAAAGAATATTGCCCAGTTAAACTGATGGCATTGAGCTCACAGGCTACGCATACTGATTGTACATTGCAGCCTTATATTTTTAAGGGTTAATTCCGTTCAAAAAAAATTAATAAGGGGAAACAGCTCTCCTCCCCTTTTTTTATACTTGATCATTGAACCTCCTAAACTATCAAGGACATGCTTTATCATATAAAAAATCTATACCCAAAATTCAGAGCAAATCGGATAATTCTTAATAAAAACCCATTTAGCATTTATATAATATAAGAAGAGTTATCCCCCTCTTTTATACTTAACCATTAAACTTCCAAAACTATTCAGAGATTTGAACCAAATCTGACAATTCCGCTTGAAAAACCCATTTATATAAATTAAAGGGAGGGGCATTAGAACCCCCGTTCCCCCTGTTTATATTTATTCAATGAACACCTAATAACAGTCACGGAATCGCCCCATCAGAATGATCCTATATCTAAATTTTGAACGAAAACTTAATTCTGCATGAAAAATCCATTTATATCAATTAAAGGGAGGGGCATGAGCCCCCCGTTCCCCCTCTTATACATATCGCATGAACTCCAAAAACTAATCAAGGAAGCGCCTTATCAGGATATACCTATGTACAAAATTTCAAGTGGATCGGATATTTTTATAATGAGTTATCGCGTTACGTACGAGCATACATACAGAACGGGCGGGCACATAAGCTCTCAGGCTGTGATAGCCTGTGAGCTAAAAAATGTCAATTTATATAAAAATGTAACAAAATGAAATTAATGATAACACTAATTTTGTTGCCTTTAAAACTTTTTTCCTACTTTTAATTTCTTACTTCTTACTTTAAGGAGACTCTAGGATATACTTTGTTTTAAATATAAGCAATTTAAGATGAATTTTCAGCATAATAATAAAAGACTCAATGAAAGATATCAAGAAGTTGTTTGATTTCTCCAGCAAAATTTGAAAACAAATATTTTTTCGAGATTTTTAAATGAATGTAAAAATGTATATTATCGTACAGTTTTGGAAAATTTTAAACTTTTTTTTTTAACTATTCGTAGACGTGTGTTGTATAATTTTAACTATCCAATTTATTATAGGATAAGAAGTTGGGAAGAAAAAAACAAAATATGCAAATGCGTTCAAAATTAATATATAATCTGAAACTTTTTTACATTCTTATGTCTAAGAAAAAACCTTTTACTTTATTTTTAATTCGATACTTAGTTTTACCAAATAGAAACAACCAAAAAAATCGTGTCATTTGAAAAAAAAAAAAAAAAAGCTTAAATTTTTATCACTTTGAACATACCTATTCATCGAAAAAGAAAGAAAGTTCATTTTTAAGTGAAATCTGTTGTAGAATTTAAACGTACAATGATGTAATAAAATAAATTCAAAATAAATTCTGGAATAAATTTTTTAAAACTCACATTAGCAGATATAAAATCTAAAATTCTCCTTGATATGTGTATTAAAAAATTATGCATGTATAATGTTCCCTTTAATAAAACATTTATATGTGTACATATACATATATATACATACATACATACAGTTTGTTAATTTATGGGTTATTCCATATTCATTATAGATGTTTCTATAATAGTTTTGTATAATAGTTATACACACACACACACACACACATATATATATATATATATATATATATATATATATATATATATATATATATATATATATACTAGCAGCCTTAGCCAGCTACGCTTGTCGGTTTCTTTAAAAAAAAATTGAATCAAACGATATTCATCTGGAAGGTTTAAAAAAAAAAGAACTAATCAAACTTCCATAATTGTTCTCTTATTCGAATAATCTTGCGTTATCCGGTTCAAAGTCGATGTTAACGAAATAATAAGACGTACCTACGCTTAACTATTATTTTAGTAGTAGCGTTAACTTGAATTTCCGGCTTCTACATATACTTGATGCAGAGACATTACGAAATTTCCCAAAAGTGCCACCTCCCCATTAAATCGATTTGGCCGGAATTTTTAAACTTGATATAATACATGTTTAAGTTTGTCTTAGGAGAGGAGGTAACCTCAAATTCATGCCTCTATCTAAAGCTGTTGCTAAGGTATGCCAGAATGATCTAAATTATCGTACCTCCAGTTAATTCTTTTGGATGGGGGGAGGAGAGGATTTAAAAACTGCTGAAATAAATGTTTAATAATTATTTTTATAGGCAGTTTATGTAGAATTTCATGCTTCTACCTAAAACTGGTGCTACGATATGAGTAGTGACGGGAAATTCTAAAAAAAAAAAAAATATATATATATATATATAAAAAAATCGACATCGTAAATCACGCAATCGATACAGTCATTGATTGCTTCCAAGAATCTATAATCAACATGTGCTACAATCGACCTTAAATACAAATACGACCTTAAAAATGACCTTAAAAACAAATTAATACTTTTTATATGTTTATAAAATGTTTTAATAAATATATGGTAACTAAAACGGTTAGATTTAAAAACAAAACACTGGTTAAAATCTGAAAGGGAACCCCAATAGTGCAAAAATCATGTGTCGGCATCTCCTGGTTGCAAAAAGTAAAAATGCGCAAGTAAGTATAAAAAGATACGGGAGGTTAAGTATCAAAAATTATTTTTTTTCTTTAATTAGCGGCAAAATTACCAAAAAATTAAGAATTATGTGCATCCCTAGTTGCAAAAACAGAAATGGAAGGTCTATGTAATCAACATTTTTTATTGATTTTTCTATGTATTTGAGATCAGTTCTAAACTTTCTCATTCTTGGAAAACTTCCTGAAGGAATACGATAATCATGCCCCCCCCCCCCCGAAAGGGTCAAATTTCGAGGATTGGGGTCGAGAGCACAAGAAGTGCATAATATGAATAAGTAGCTAAGGTTTTTAAAAGATAAATCAAATGACGGGTATAGACCAAATTTAGAAAACTGCCCCCGCCCCAAAATTCCAAATATCAGAGCTTCCAGAATAGACGCTTCTCTTTTCTTTAAAATTTTCATATATTATAAATAATATTTATCGGAGGGCCCCGTAAAAAAATCCGATCTAAAATGGTAAAATTTTGTGATTTCAAAAAATTTCAAAAACTGCCCCCCCCCCGTGGGGCAAATTGGGGAATAGAAAGAAAGCTGCATAATTTGAAAGAGTGGTCTGAGGGCTTTCCGATGATAGGTAATACGATGGGTTTAAAAAATATTGGAATTTTTCTAGCCCCATCCCTCCTTAATCCCCGTCGGGCACACACAGAGTTATTTTTTTAATACATTTATTTTCTGCCGTTTTATGCTCCCATTTAAAACGACTGTTGAGATTTGTGAGATGTTTAAATTTTTCGACCCGCTTTTGATCCTTTTTTTAACCCCCTTAGGGAGAAGATTTTCAAAAATCGCTGAAATATGTGTTTAATTATTTTTTTAGTTCATTTATTTTCTGGAATTTCATGATTCTACCTTAAACGGATGCTGAGTTATAGCAAAGTGTTCTAGAATTTTCGACCCCCCGTTTGACTCCCTTAGGGACGTAATTTTCAAAAATCCCATCTTAGTGCACACTTACGCCATAAGAGTTACTTTCTCTCCAATTTTCACGCGTCTAAGTTCTGTAGTTTGGGCTGTGCGTTGATTGCCAGTCAGTCAAAAGAAACTATTTTATATATTTTATTATAAAAAAGATATAGGGGAGAAATGCATTGCAATTTTGCAATACATTTTATACAGGATCTTCAATTTACACATATGTATGGATAATCGTATAGTTATTAAAATTAAATCTATTAATATAATTTAATAATTAATGTTAAAGACTAACTTGTACATAACTTTTAATAATTAAGGCAATAACTAAAATACAATTTCTAACTGTATCAAATGCACATATTAATTATCTAGTATTTCATTCCTTGTTTTATCTTATTTTAAGATATTGAGTTTAGGTTAGTATTGTCAAATTAAATGATTTTGTGCACTTCACTCTAGGGGTAACTGTAGTGCCTGGTATGTTTTCTTTTCTTTTTCTATTAATTTTAATAATGTCATTATGAATTATTTTTATCGTTTTTTAACCCTGTTATTTTGGTTTTATGTGTGTTGGTAGCCCCAAATTCGTCATATTTTGTTTTTTCATGGCTAATGCGAAGGTAAAACCACACATTTTATTTGTAGTTACAAAGTATATGATGACCTGATGATTCTCCTTTGGTTCTGCAAACTTTGATTGTATTCATTTAAACTTTTTTTCAAGTTTTAATGTGGTAATTTTGAATTAAATTCAATGGTTTATATATTGTTTTACATTTAATGGTTATATATATATGCATCTTTTAAAAGTAAAATGTATACAAATCTCTGGCTTTGAAAAATCATTCTATAATGGATGTATTTTTAAAGTAATGAAATTGTATAAGTAAATTTCTATCTTAATAAGAATTATTTACTTTATTTTTAAACGCACGTACTTATTTCTATTTAAATATATTCAAAAGAAGATTTTAAAAATGTAAATATTTTATTAAGTTAACCACTCTCTTTTTACTTTTACTATCTTTATATTTATTTAATTGCCCCTTTAAAACATCTAATAATTTAAAATATAATCACAAAATCCGCATAATATTTTTTCAATTAGTTAAAATTTTACGAAATATAAGAAAATAATCTTTGAAAGCTTTATATGTTAATATTTAATGCAAGATTAAAAAATCAATTAATTTAAACTTAATTATACCTTAGCAAATATATAAAATTATTTACAATTTATTTAATATTATTTACAATTTATTATTTAATCTATAAGCACATAAAATATGAGAATTTTTTTAAAACTATAATTATTATTTTTCCTTTTTTAATTTCAAATATGCAGTTACATTTGTATTTATTCATATAATAAAGATAAATATCAGTAAATTATCATCTCAAAAACAAGGAAAAATACTTAAATATTTATTTGAAATTTTATATGTTCGTCATAAAACATAATGGCATTTGTTTCTAATTTAAAAATAAAAGTTATTTTATTTCCTGCAAAAATGTTTTTTAAGAAACAGTTTTTTTATTAAAATGAAATACATTTAGAAATTCTTACGAATTATAAGTTGAATTGAGCAAACTTTTTTTAGATTACTGTTTTATGGCAAAAAATATAAAAGAAAAACTCACCTTTTTTAATGCTACTCATAAACATATTTAATGCTAACACACATAAATATTCATATTTAGTGCTACAATTGAAAAAAAAGAAATGTGATTTATAAGTTAGTTTTTATGGATACTATCATGGCCATTTCAATTAATAAAAGAAAAGAATCAGTAGCAATACATGCATTAACTAAATAATGTTAAAAAATATTAACGCAAAATCACAGAAAAATTTATTTACCCTTTCAGGGGCAAGGTTGCCACTTTATGAAATTATTAAGTTTTGTATATTTCTTTGAGCTATCTAAACCCGTTCGGGCAGAGTTTATTGTACAGGAAGAAAGATAAACTTTTATTAATGGACAGTATAAATTATATTTGTACTAAAATTTCATCAGTGGTACACAACATTACCATCAGTGCATAATGGGTTAATCAGGACATCTCCCCGATTAAATTGATGAAAAGTTTATGTTTTAAAAATTGAGTTATCATAGCTAAAAAATTCTATAACATATTTTCTTCGCAAAGGTGTTAATAAAACTAAATGTATCAATTTAAGTATACTTTGTCCCCAAAATAATTTTTAGATGTTTTCCTGGATAACATAGAGAATATATGTGTAGTGGAGTGTATGCGGAGTATACCTTGTGAATTGTTATAGAAGCTCCTCTACCTGCTCTTTCTCATGTAAAACTATAGTTTTTTTTTCGTTGACTTGACATTCATGTCTTTAGTGTATGTCATCATATTTGTACGACAACAATACTGACAGATAAGAAGTCACATGAAATAAATATTATATATCGTATTAGTAGTATTAGTAGTACTATTATAAGTCGTAGCGCATGTTTAATTTTGAGATATATTGATTTCCAAATTTTTCAATACATTTATTTACAAGTTATTTTGAATGGTAGTTTTTGTAATTATTTTTACCAAGTGCTTATTAGATTTTTTTCAAATATATTATAACAGTGAGATGTGTCCTACTTTGGAGTTCTCGACAATGGACTTACATTTTTTTCGCAGTTATTTTCAAAATGAATTCATATGCTTAAATTTATACATTTAAAGTAGACTGTTAAAATATTCTTTTTTTTTAGCATTTGCAGATAAATGTCGATTTATCTCATTTTAGACCGAATATTATGTTACATCATCCTTTACCTACGTTCGAATTACAATGCCTCCTGCAACATGATAAAGAAACATATGGGGTTATTCAAAATGAATTCTTGAACATTAAAGCTGTTTAAAATTATTCTTGCTATAAAAAATCCGCATTGATAGGCAAATCTTATAAACATGAACCGATACAAATCATCCATTTTTATACAACAGATGATATATATATATCATCTGTTGTATAAAAATGGATGATTCGAGTCGGTTCATGTTTATAAGATTTGCCTATCAATGCGGATTTTATATATATATATATATATACAAAAGCCGAATTGCAAGATCGGGAAAACAGGGTGTATTTTCAGTAGCTTTTGTCTTTTTAGATTAAGAAACTGTAACATACTGAATGAAAAGATTCGTTTTTGGTAAAGCATACTTAAAATGTAGCTAGAGAAGAAGCTCTATTAGAAAACCCATTTTGAATTATATAGCTGTCATTTTATACATATGCAGATTTTTAGCAGATTAGGAAAAATTGAAAATCATTAATTGAAAATTTAATTTTGTAAAGGGTAAATTTTATTATATATAAATTAAACCAAATGTTATTTAAACCAAAAAAGTATATTAAGTAAGTGAAAGCTTTTGTTTGTCCGCATATGAGGAGACAGATGCATACAATTGAAAGGAGTTGAAAGGATACAGTTGAAATGAGACAGATGCATACAATTGAAAGGAGTTGAAAGGATACAGTTGAAATGAGACAGATGCATACAATTCACTTAATAAGAAAGTAACCGATACATTATGCTTAGTATAGATAAATTCGGAAATGTGGTTCCTGGTTAATCAACTTGGAAAGCATACTATGTTGCGTAGATCATTGTGGTTTTTTATAAATATATTGATAAATGAAAGGAATGAAAATACTATTGTTTTTTTTATATTTTTTTAGATTTTAATAAAGGCGACCGGGTGGAATAATATGATTTACAGACAAGGCTTCCTTGTCTGAGCAGTAACTTTTAGGCATTCAAAACTTCAAGTGGATTTGCGTGGCTCTTAGACTATCCTCATCCAGATTTTCAAACATTTACGTGCAATAAATTTTCCAAACCACAACCAAACAAAAAAAGTCGATTATTTAAGCATGAAAGATCATTACATTTGAATTAGCTTTTATTTTCTTGCAAACACTCAATATTGTTGATATTCTGTTTTAAAAAAAATATTTTTAATTTCTTTTAAGCATTTCGTAAATCTACATCTTTTTAAAAATGTCTTCATTTTTTGCGGAAGACATTTGCCTAATTGCTATTCGCCAAAACAAGGTTGGAAGTCATCACCGTTTGTTTAGTTGTCTATTTAAGTTGATCTCGTAATTTATAATATTGATCGGGTTGAGCGAGATCTTAACGTAATTAGTGATTAGGCATCTCCATAGGTAAATTAATGAGCAACTTGGAGAACTTTGAACCCAGTCAGACTTTACATGTTCTAGTGACCATTAGGTTACATAGTTATTTTTTAATGGAGGCGAGCCTCGATTCGCAATCCTTTGTCTGCAAGTCCGATGATCAGCCAACTGGACCGCCGCTGCCGCTTTCTCGAAAGAGTTAAATTATTAACCTGGATCATTCCTTTGTTTTGAATATTCATTCTTCAAATATCTGACAATCTGTTCTAAAAGACTGTCATTTAAATTTTACGCAACAAAAAGCAGAAAAATATTATTAATTTTTTAACTCTAAAAGAAAATATTTTGTAACTAGAAGCCCGATATATAGCGCGGTTGTTGGGAGATATGTTTCACACCCGCGTAACCGCGTTATATTGGATGGGTGTCGAAGAAATTGTACAAAATGATAAGGACACTTACCCGCTTTGTGAAATGTAATTAACTTTATCTTTCATTAAACACAAACTTAATCTTGCATTGTCTTAAAAAAGCCCGTAAGTGTTGTTCGGCAAACTGAGGCGTTTCGATTCTTTTGGCATATGGTTTCACACTGGCAAGATGAAGTAAATAAAAACAATTTGATTCGTCTTGCCTCTCCATTCACAAAATTACTTTTGTCAAGTGTGAAATAACTTCCCTAACATGCCGAAAGTCATATTTCTTTAACATATAATTTTTAATTTTCTCATTATCATCTTGCTCACAGCAATTTTTATGCAGTAGTGCATCAATCATATCCTAGTCTGATATGATCTCTGAAATTAGTTGGCTGTTGTCGATTTGAATCCAGTCATTTAAATCGTTATCAAGAGAGATATCGAGATGCTTAAAACTAACCGCACATTGTAAGTCCATCATGCTGTTTTGAGGAAATTTTAAACGCAAAATTTATCATAAAATTGATAATTTTTTTTTCGGACAACATACATAAATCCGAATTCGCGGTACATCGGTTAGCATTATATAAGACTTCTACTATATGAATTTGTTTTTTCAAATTCCTTTGAAAGCTATATTATTCTAAAAATCTTCATTTGAGATTGGCTTAAGAATTTCTGAAAAATATCAGCAATAGCATCATTTTCAAATGATTCCGAAGATTTAGGAAATCATAACTAATATAATAATTTATAATACTTTATAATAATTTATAATACTTTGACCTCAGACTAGACATATTTTCTGAAATGATTTTTTTACATACTGTGTATTACAAATGTTATTTCGTCGTGTTTATTAAGGGCTCCAAACTTTCAATCGGTTCTTTAAGCGCTTTAAATTTCAAGAACATTATAGTATTCGTAATAAAAAAAAAAAAAAAATAAATAAATAAATAAAATACATGAAGACTTGCCGCTTCACTCTGAAGTTCACAAGTTTAAAAAGATATAATTCCATTTGAAATTTTATCAAAATAGATGAATGAATCGGTCGGCTATAAGAATTAATAGCAGAAAATGTTATATCGATTTAAAAAATAGTACAAATTCATCAGAAAAACATAAAATATTACATATATATATTAAATATTACATAAAATATTACATGTATACTATTTAAATGCTATTTTTTTCTTTTGTTATTTTAATGTATGTTTTATGTTAATAATAGTTATTCGAAATTAAAAAGTCACCGGCAAATAATACATTTCATCCAATATTTGAAAATGTGCTGTAAATAAAAACTCGTGAATTTTAATATAAAATACACTACAGAAGCTTCGTGTTTAATTCATTATTTATAGCGTCTTTAAAATATGAAGAAAAAAAATCTAGCTGAAAAATATTTTTCGAATCTTGGAGGTATTTTTTCATACATGAAGAAGAAGTACATCTTCTTAACATCAGGCATGAATCTATATTGGATTTTATTTGAAATTAAAAACAAAAATTTATAACAACATAAATATAAAATATATTTAACACATAAAATATTTTGTATAACTTTTTATTTATTGCATACATAAGATGACAAAAATTCCGATAAGATTTAAAAAGGAATTTAAAATATAAAATGCAATATGTGATTGTGATGCTTTTTGATTGTATCTCAATCTCTTCATCATATACAAAGTCTTGTGACATTTCTGATACAATATGATTTGCTTTGTTTTGCTTTTTGTATTTTGTCTGTTTGAAAAATCTGCGAAAACTTTAGCATTGACGAATTAAACGACGTCTTTCGAATAAATGTACAAAAATGTCTCTTTAGCTGACAGATCCTATATTGTTATATGATATACAAGAAGCTTCAACAAAATCTTGAGGAAATTGAGTCTATAAATTCAGAACTTATTCCACTAAAAAGTTCTTATTTTATATAAAATAAAATAACTGAAACATTTTTAGTTTATTTTATAAAAACTGAAACTTATTTAGCCGAAAGTATCCCATTTCCCAGTTTATACTTTATATTATATATAAAGTTATATATAATTCTATTGTGCAGTGTTTTAAAAGAACTGAAGTTCTAAGAAATATGTGGAAATTTAACATTCTATGTATCTTTTGGATTACTTGTATTCTTATAAAAATGCCTATTACTCACAGAATAATTGCATATCTGTTTTTGTTATTTGTTGTTTAATTTTCTATTTTTAATATTGCTTGATTGTAAATTTTTAATAAAACATGATCCGCAAAAGTAGAATTTCGGGGTAGCGCTGAATATTATTATTATTAATCTGAATGTACCGTTATAGTTTCTTTATTAAGAAATTTGAAAAAATAGTTATTGAAAGTCATATTCACATTTTCGCAAAGAACATTAAAATTAAGAAATTTAACATCATCAAATTTTTACAATCCTAAACTGTATATCAAATTATGTAAATAATATTTTTTTCCACCTTTATTTTCTTTTATCATAAGTATCATATTTTGTCTATTGCATTTCAAACTTAATATAACCTCACTGAAGATGATTTTACAGTGATACAGTGCATAATACATTCAGAAACAATATTAACTTTTTTTGTATGCTTCATTTTAAATTAATCCCATTTCTGTTATTCACAGACGACAGTTAATTGTTAAAGGTATTAATCATGCTTTATACTGATAATGTACAAAAACATTCAGAAGTTGTTGTGATGCATTGAAACTTGAAGCCAAACTAATGAACGCGTCACGTGACCAGATATTGCAATCTAGTGGTCTTCGATATAAATGTACAAAATCAATCTATTGGTATCTGAGTACCAATTGATTATTGTGTGGTTATACATAATCATACCTGAGTATCACAATGCATTTTTAAGTGCATTTGTAGTTATGTAAATATGCAGCACCTATAGTCGGCATTCAGTCTTTCCGCATATAACAGAACAAAAACTACCCAACCGAATCACTTGAAATTAAAAGATATATAATTGTTGCATAATTTTTTCAAGTTATTTCCGATTTTTTGAAAATCGAGGGAATGTTTTCATTACAAGGACAATGAAATAGTAGTTACATTACGGCCAATAAGAAAAAATGTTTTTAAGTACATTTTAATGATGTTACACACTTTCGAACATAATAAAATAAGTATCATATGAATGATTCATAGTATGAATCAGTGAAGTATATACTGAAATATATATTCTGTACAATCTGTGCTGAAAAGAATACTTTTATTAATTACAGGGCCACACAAAAGCAATCAATTGCATAATGATTTAGGGGGAATCATTGTTTGGTACACGTTTTGATAATATTAAACTTTTTCACATTTAATGTAACTGATATACATTGCTGAGGTTTACTACAATTTATTCCATGGATAATATAATGCAGATAGTACTAACAGGGGCATACAAATGATTTCGGCTACTGTAATGCATGCAAAGTACAATATACAATTACACCAATATCTGATTTTTTTTTTAATTTCTTAATAGTATGAGCGCACCTCATTTGCTACGCTTGGTCGGCAATTTCCGACTTGCATCATTATTATAATAGTTATGAAAGTTAAGACTCAGAAAATGTGTGTTTTCTACAAACTTTTACATCCGTATTAGGTATGTCATAAGTAAAAGTTTAAGAAGACACAAATCTTAAAGTAATTTTTATGAAACTGGGCCGTATTAATTAGTTCATACCGTAAGATTATGGCAAAATTTGTAATTAGCAGTTTAATATGAAAACCATCATTCCGAAAAAACTTTACCTGAAAACCTTTTACAAACAGCCTGTCTGTACTAGACCGAGTCGTCAAATCTAGCTATGATGGTCATTAAGGTTTAATGTGTCCATGATACATTTTAAAATAATTTTTATTTATTTATTTTTAAATTTTGTAAAATTTTGTGGTAGTTAGCATTATTATTTGTTAACAAAATCCCAAGATTTTAATTTTCATACGTAAAAAAAATCATTTAACATTTATTATAAAAGAGGGTAATTTAAAATTACTTTAATTTAAAATATTAATTGCAGAATTTTAATTTCTTTTCATTTAAATAAACAGAAATATGTAAGCTTTAATTTGATTCAGCATTTAAAAATATATTAATTTGAATAATTATTAAAAATATTCAAAGGAGAAAAAATTATGTAACTTAAAAAAAGTAAACATTTTTTTTTCTATATCTGCTGAGTCAGTATTAAAGTAAAACAACTAAAAAAGACATGTTTCAAGTTTGAACTGTTTATCTTTAATGGTTCTCAACTTATAATGCTTTAAATCAGTGAAAAACGCATTATATAGAGAAACCCATTTTAACGAGAAGTCATTGCGATAACAACCATTGCTTTAAAGCTAGAATTAGTTTTAAAAAAATAAAAAAAATGTTTTAGTTTCGTTAGAAATATAATTTAAACATGATTTTAAGAAGAAGAAAAAAAAGAAATTTTTAATAAAATATTTTTTTAAAGAAAATGTGAAGATTTTTGTGTCTCGGACCTCCTTAAGGTGTCTTATACAAAACAACGATAATTTACCTTAATATTTATTTAGATCTACATCCGCTGCATATATCAACAACACACTTTAGTTAGAGTTATTGCTACTCCCTAAACCTTTTGGGGACGAGTGACACGTATACGTGCCCCAAAAAGGCTTAAGAATCCTTGTTTAATCCTACCAGTAAAAATTTACTGTAAAATCTTTCTTATTAAATCGGAGCATTTTCTCGATTTAACAAGTGACAAATTTCTGTTTTTAAAAACCGGTGACAAAATATTAAAAATTTCGTAAAAGGCTTTACGAAAAAAGGGGTTAAAGGTTTAGGTTTCATAGAATACGGAAATGTCCGTCCAGTGTTTAAAACATTTGTTTTGTTTTATGCAACATAATAGTATTTTACACACATGCCAACCTCCGGCTTTTTAAAAATCAACTTCTACAATCTTCTAACCAGAAATTCATTGAGTCAACGAAATTAAGTAAATTTCAAACGGAATTCTCAGTTAATGCTAGATATTTTTAATTAAATAAATTTTCTGGTTCAAAGTACGTTTTCATGATTTAAAAAAGGCCGGAGGGTGACAACTCTGATTTTATTTTCATATGATTTATAGTTCAGATTTAATGCGCGTGACTTGAAATCAGTACAAATTTCAATTTGAAGAACAGTACTCTATTTTGTTTGAAATATCTTATACTTTAAATTAAAAAATCTTAAAGACGTGGAAAATGTTTATTTAAGTTGTGTTTCCGTACTAAAAAATATCGAAATTAACGCTGTCACAACTACTGAAATTGACTTTTTCGTGACAAGGGATCTTTCTTCGTAAATATTAAGAAAACTCTTTCATACATAAATCTGAAAATAAAAGGTATATTAGAGAAAGGTTACATAAATAATCTGATGCAGACAATTTTTAAATCGAACTATTACTTTAAGAAATATTTAAAGTTAAATTTGGTCAATATCGTTGAAAAAGTTATCTTTAAAGAAGTTCCATTGGAGTAAAACCTCCAATTTAATCTTTTTTGTGAATTTAATCTTTTTTAAATTTTTTGACGTTTTGTTTCCATTTTAAATTCAAATTTTCAGAATTTCGAGAAATATTTTTTACAAATTTTAGAAAAATGTATAATTTTCAACTATTTCACATTTTTAAAAACAGCTCAGAAATAATATTTCTTTCAAAAATATAAAAAATATATTTATATCTGACTGTTTTAAACAGGAAAAATGTTACAATTTAGAAATAAATTACTCTTATTAGAAGTAAGGAAATATTTAAAAAATGTCTGAAAAATTGTATTTACACGTGAATTTTAAAAGAAAATTAAAATATCGATGTAATAAATGTATTAATCTGCGTTAAAGGCCGCAAATAGAAGACATTTCGCCATATGTCATATAATAATATTACTAAACAGTGGAAATTCGTGTTTTTAAATTCTCTTTTTAAAATTGTTCTGAGTTCTAAGACAGCACAATTAATATTTATTCTTTAACAAGAAAGTATTTTTACGTGAATATAAAAGAGATAGAAAACTTTAAGTATAAGTACAACTTACACTTTCACAAAAAATTAATATTTTATATCGCGTAGAAGGCAATTTGTCCATTTCTGGTTCTAGAGAGACTATATATTTAGAATTAAGCAATCTAAATGAGATTATTCCATCTTATTTTATGGTTTTGCTTGCATTACCCATATAGGTGGGTAATAACACCAACTGGTATTGGTCAAGAAATCCCGCCATTACATTTCGTGAATGCATATCTGTTAAATTAACTTTTATATAGATAGTCAATGATTTGCTGTATCAAATCCTGTATTTGTTTGAAAAATACAATCTAAAACTAAGTCTTGAAAATTGGTAGAACCGTAACGTGGCGTTATTACCCCAGGATACCTTACTTTTTTTTACTTTTATATAGCATATTATAAACATTTTTGTACATATTAAATGTGACGCTAAATACACATGTAAACAAAATTTAATTTTTCGAAATCTTTAAAAACTTTATACAGATTCTATATATTTTTGGAAAGTTTTCTGTATGAAGACAATGAAATAAAGTATCTTAACATAAAATAGAAGTAAGTGAAAAGTATTGAAACAACCCTATGTAACTAATATATTATTATCCTCTCTCATTAAGATGTGTGAATAAGCGGGGAGAAGTACTACTCAGTTAATATTTCTATAAAATTAGAAGCCAATCAAGAAATTAAAAAAAATCATGCGTCAAGCATTGTTTATGAAACATATTCATAATAATGTAACAAAATTGTATCGTTTAATAAGAGATAATATTATATCTTAATTCAACCATATCAAAACGCATGACACATTTGAAAAACAAATTTCAGGAGTTCTCTTGTAGAGTAGAAAAATTATCCCAAACTTTTTATTAGTCCTTATAACGCACATACAGCCATTATTACTCAAAAACGGTGCTGTAACTGTTTTGTGTGTCCCTGTAAATCTGTATTTTGCTTACTGCCACACAGTCCCATTGATTTCAGTTCTGAAATACACAAAACATAACGTCTGAATGAAATGAAATTTATGAAATACGAATACGATGTCCAGGAAATGTATTTTTTGAAGTAATAAATATTCATATCCTTTAATAAAATGTATCACAGTGTTACAAAAGTATCTTCTCATCAGTCTTTTTTGTTTGTTTATAATTGTTCTGATGCCCCGATGATTGCATTTTTAAAACGTAGGAAATAACAGCTATAACTTTTTTTATGGAAAGCAGTACCATTAATTAAAAGCTACTGAGTACCGTCACATGTTTTTACTTTTTGTGATTTCCAATGGGCAAAAGCAATGATGATATTAAGCTGTTAGCAAAAAGAACGGTTTTCTCTTTCAGGACTGAAAAAATACATTTTTCTTTGTCACGTATGAATGTGATCGCCAGTACTATATAAACTAGTTAATTAGCGTTTATGAGTGGTTTTAAACGTTCGATCATCTAATTACTATCGGAGTGCTTAGTGAACTGGAGGTATGGTTTCACGGCTCTGCGTCTACAAGTTTCGGTCTGAAAACTTTGTTATCAGTGGTTCGGGTGGAGATTGTTCTTTAGACAGACAGACTGATAGTAGTGGGATCCACTGAATTTAATTGCGTAGGAAAACATTAATACTGTATACTGTTTTAATTTAATGCGTTTTATTTATAAAAAAAATCCATTTTCTACACGTATGAATTTATACCAATTTTTTACTAAATTAAAGAAATTCATCAACATTTAACCATTAAATTTTTACTTTCAAAAATATTTAATCTATATCAATTAACCATGCAATTTCTCCATTCTTAATGCGATTCCAATTTTGGCAAAAAAATCGGCACAATTCCATATTACGAGACCTCTTAAGAAATATCCGAGCATTTTTACATTTAACAGCCAAATAAATCATTTCCCTTTTAAATGATTATGTACACATTTAAAATCTCAACATTCCATACATATACTTTTGTTGTTGAAATTCGTATTTTTTCTTTAAGTACATGAAATACATTGAAATAATTTTCAACTATTAATTTTCTGCATTTTGAATACCTTTCCTTAAATTAGATAGATCTTTAAACTTTTGTTAAAGAAATTAATCTTTTTGTTAAATATATTCGTAGCGCGAAAATTTATATTTTATATTTTGAAGAATCGTATTAAATATAATATAATCCTTTTGACAATTTGAAGATTACATTATGAAAATCTGACTAAACGAACGCAGTTTATTAGATGAAATAAGAATAAAACAGACCTATACTAAAAATCTAAAACCGTATTGTAATATATAACACGTAAAAGACCAGTGTCTCCTTAATCATATGATATTAGTTCGAAAAAAGAAAGTTGAAATGGGGACATAATAGTAATAGGATCTTCCGTTCCTGCAATTTCGAACGGATCTCAAATAATCAATAGAAATCTATAGTGAAATGAATCGTTACTGTTCTAGTTATCCATTGTGATAATGATACGTTATCATGTTTGAAATAAATATCAGAAACATGAGGATAGTTTCCCTGTATGCTGAAATGGAACGATTTATTAATTTTGGGATAGATCCTAAAAAACGTCTAAAATATTTTTTAAAATATATTTTACTTACGCGCAACTACACATCTAAAATTTTCGTGAAAAATTACTTCTGTTTTGAAAACTATGTATTTTCTGACAAATGAAAACTCTGAATAAATCCTTATGAAGCTGATCCGATTCGTCAGTAAATATACAGGGTGTCACAAAAGGTCGTTTACAAACTTAACATGCTGGTCTGTCATATCATGATGAAAAGTATTAAAAAGGAAACTAAGGTTCCCAAACGTCTTCCAAAGGAGGTATGCGCCATTAAAGTTTAGGGTCGAAAAATTCAAATGATTATAAAAAACAGAAAAATTGGCCGATTCGTTTGCGGTTTTCACTAAAACTATTCTTTATGTCAGTATTTTGTTGAAAATAAATTATAAAGATAACGTTCAAAAAATGTCGATAGAGGACGCTTTAGACTTTCGAGTAACGATAAACTAGTTTTTACCATTATTTTCTGCATCTCATTAATTTTTTTTAGAAGCTTAGACATAAACTTAAATTTAGAGCTCAAAATCTAAATCGTTGGAAGTAATTAAGTAGCGCAAAATGAATTGCAGGGGGAGGTTCAAATTTCAAATGATTATAAAAAACAGAAAAATTGGTCAATTGATTTGCGATTTTCCCTAAAATTATTCTTTATGTCAGTATTATCTTGAAAATAATTTATAAAGATAAAATTCAAAAAATGCCGATAGAGGGCGCTTTAGACTTTGGAGTAACGTACAACTATTTTTTTCCGTTATTTCTTGAATCTCACAATTTTTTTTAGAAGCTTAGACATAAACTTAAATTTTGAGATAAACATCTGAATCGTTGGGAGTGGTTAAGTAGTGAAACTGAACTGTGTTCAATGAGGGTGGGGAGGTTCAAATTTCAAATGATTATAAAAAACGGAAAATTGGTCGGTTTTTGCTAAAACTATTCTTTATATCAATATTTTCTTGAAAAAAAATTTTACAGATATCTTTCAAAAAATTCCGTCAGAGGGCGCCTTAAACTTTATAGTAACCAACAACTATTTTTAACCGTTATTTTTTTGTATCTAATAAAATGCTTGTAAAGTTCAAACTTGAATTTTGTGCTCAAAGTCTACATCGTTGTGAGTAATTAAGCGGCCAAAAATTGAACTGCGTTCGAGGGGTGGGGAAGGTAACATTTCAACTCCTGAACACAGTTCAGTTTGCGCTTCTTAACCCCACCTATCGATTTAGATTTTGAGCACAAAATTTAAGTCTAAACTTTTGCAAATATTTAATTAAATAAGTAAATAATAATTTTTAAAAAAGTTAAAAATAATTGTTGGTTATTCTAAAGTTTAAGGCGCCTTCTAACGGATTTTTTAAATTTATCTTTAAAATTTATTTTCAAGGAAATATGGACATAAAGAATAATTTTAGCGAAAACCGACCAATTTTTCCGTTTTTTATAATCATTTGAAACTTGAACCTCCCCACCCGCATTGAACACAATTTAGTTTGCGCTGCTTTACCACTCCCAACGATTCAGATTTTCATCTCAAAATTTAAGTTTATGTCTAAGCTTCTAAAAAAATTATGAGATGCAAAAAATAACGGAAAAAAATAGTTGTTCGTTACTCCAAACTCTAACGCGCCCTCTATCGGCATTTTTTGAATTTTATCTTTATAAATTATTTTCAAGATAATACTGACATAAAGAATAATTTTAGTGAAAATAGCAAATCAATTGACCAATTTTTCCGTTTTTTATAATCATTTGAAATTTGAACCTCCCCCCGCAATTCAGTTTGCGCTACTTAACCACATCCAACGATTTAGATTTTGAGCTCAAAATTTAAGTTTATGTCTAAGCTTCTAAAAAAATTTAATGAGATGCAAAAAATAATGGTAAAAACTAGTTTATCGTTACTCCAAAGTTTAAAGCGCCCTCTATCGACATTTTTTGAAATTTATCTTTATAATTTATTTTCAACAAAATAATGACATAAAAAATAGTTTTAGTGAAAACCGAAAACGAATCGACCAATTTTTCTGTTTTTTATAATCATTTGAATTTTTGGACCCTAAACTTTAATGGCGCATACCTCCTTTAGAAGACGTTTGGGACCCTTAGTTTCCTATTTAATATTGTTCATCATGATATGACAGACCAGCATGTTAAGTTTGTAAACGACCTTTTGGGACACCGTGTATAGTTTTTAAAAACATTTTTTGACGAAATTTATAACAGTGTACATTGTACCGAAACTGTATTTTTCTGTAAAATGACGCATGTATGCGTAATGCATCTATTATATCTATATATTGCAATCCGTTATAATGAAAAGCCTAATAATTTTTTAAATTAATAAATAGTTTCTTTTTTTCTTTTTATTGAGAAATAAAGTTAAAAAATCAAATTATGCTATATGTTTTTAATAATTAGCAATAATTGTTGAATTATAATATTAAATCCGTAATTTTTTGCTTAATCCGAAACATAGCCAGAAATCATGCCTTAAATTTGAAATATTTAGCGAGAAAAGTAAATAGTTATTCACTGCCTCTAAATAGAAGATCATTTTTCAGTATTAAAAGAAAGGAAAAACATTTAACCATGAAGCAACATTAATAAAAAAGAACCATATTATTTAAAAATGAGTTGAATCTTTACAGAATAGGTGTCGCTGTATATTAAAAAACAGCATGACAGTATTTTTGTAACGTCTGTTAAATCGAGCAATATTATGTTATTATCTTGCAGTAAATCTAATCGATACCCGTAAATATGCAAATTATCATGAAGAAATCACAAGAATTCAAATCCGGCGATTGTTGTAATTTAGATATTTCAGCTTATGTTGTTTTAATGTACATACAAGAAACATGAAAATTGCTATTTGAAAACTGTTTTGAATCTGTTTAATTTAAAAAAAAACCTATGTTATGTATGTTATTTATATAAAGGGTTCTTATAATATAAATATCGCTATTTGAAGCTATCTATATCTTCAAGAAATAACCCGAATGAAAACAAAATCGGTACATTTACTATTTGAGTAGAGGGAACAAGAATGGAATTATACTAATAATAGTAATAAAATATTTGCATTAATCGTCAGCAGATGACACTTCTCAGTGAGTAATGTAATGCGTAATACAAGAACAAACAGTTCAGGCCTAAAACAAGATGGCATACCTAACTTATTTCAAAGTAGCACAGTGAATATGATTAAATTTTTTCATGGTGATGTTGATCAAGTACATTTTCAAATGTGTATGAATTTAGATGAAGTATTGTTGTTGCCGTTGCATAAAATGTTCTAGAAATTTCTGTTTTTAAGAAAATATTCAGAAAATTTACAGATTTTTTTTCACTGCAGAAAGCTGAACTCTCATTTACAATCTCATGACGGTTCATCTTTAATAGTTAAAGAGTTATAGCACTGGGGTCAATGTGTCTATTGTCAATGTGTGTTAATCAATGAGTCTGGAGTCAAATTTTCTTTACTTTTGATTAATTTCAATTAATTAAAAGGTCTATGAAAAAAAATCGTAAATCTTAAATAAAATATTCTTTGTTTAGTTTTTAATTATTAATTTTTAGTTTTTAATTAATGTAATTTTTCTTATTTCCAATGACGTAAACATATAATAATCTAATTTATTAAGTACGTTAAATTTGTCTTAAAATGTGTTTGGTAAACGTGTCATTAATGAGAGATAAATTTTAAAGTTAAACAAAGGGGTAAAATATAGGTAGATAGATAGGTAGAACCACATTTTATACTCAAATTTACTTTATCTCGAAATATACATTCTAATAAACGACCCCAATTAAACTTTTGCGATATCATTAAACAGTGCAAATTACGCATCACATATTATGTATACTCAAAGTAACTTATTACCAACACATTTCTTTTTATGGCACATTATCAAATGATTAAATGCTCCAGGTCATACATTTCAACATATGATAAATATCCCTTAGTGTCCCAAATCTAATTTATATAAGAAAAAAAATATAAAAAAGATTAATGTATTTTTAAATTATGCAATATATAAAGCGAAAGGCGGAAACACAGAAAGTAACTTCATCGTGTGTATTACTGAAATGAGCCTAACTGAAATAAACCGAGATTTACGCATGCAAATATGTTTACATTCCTCTAATTTTTAAAACAAAACATATGAATATTTTTTGCATAATAAGTAATTTATTTTTAAGATTAACTGCTTTCAGGTTTCTATTACTTTATAAGCAAAATTGATTACATCTGAATCACATAAAACATTTTATAAGAAACTTGTCATATGTGGCAATGCGAAAACTTTCTTTTATTTGATGCATGTTGTGGAGGCGATTCAATCTGCATCGGTGTTGTGAGCACGAGTTCGAGTAAAACCAAAAAAACTCCAAGATACGATAAGTTATTCTTGACACAAAATCACTTTATTGGAGAACCAGGCTTGTAACAGGCTCTGGTCGACGGTAACTCCCGCCGACCGCAGTAGCGTAGAAGTAAAACGTATTACATTACACTTCGAAGGATGAGAGCCGAATCCTCAAAATACAATTTTTGAAGCCGCAGCCTTTGGCGAATTACATTGGTATTTATCGCCAATAACGAACACCAGATGTACATTTTCGATGATAGAAGACATGCATTTTATTTCCGTTACATAGACTACAATGAGGATGGTCAAAGTGTAAAATTTGAAATAATTAATGCCAAACGATAAAGGGTGTATATGGCACGAACGACCACAAAGATCGAATTCCTTACATAGGATTAACAAGAGTCCCGCGGAATATGAAGGGAAATGAATTCTAATGAAATAAAATAAAAGGGAAACTTCATACATCAGCTTTTCAAGCAAGTAGCGTTTAAATACGAATAAAAGAAAGAGAAGCCTAGAAATAACTCTTTAAAAGGTTGTTGCTATGGGTAAAATAGATACAGTTACATGAACGAACAGATATACGTTGTGGTTTTAAAGAAACAATTTTAGAGATAACTGAAATCATCTTTTAAAGGAAAAATGGTTGTTAGCAACTGAATAGAATTAAAGGGATTAAAAAATCTAGCTTAGTAAATAAAGTTACAAATTTAGAGAATATTGTAATTTTAAATAAAGGGGGAGATACCATTATGAATTAATATGTAAAGGGAAGCGCCTTTACACATGTTAATACTTCCCAAGCAAATTCATTATTGCAGCACCCCCCGTTAGGTGATTTACACTGAAATCTAGTAAGCAACAACTTATAATAATTTCTAAGTAAATCTGAAGATCGAAGAACGAAACCCTTAAAAGGTTGGAAAACATTAATTTAGTACATTGAAAGGCTGCTTATAAAGATATTTTAAGTGCAAAATCACAGTAATCTATAGTAGATATGTCGCGAGACATGGGTAGTGTATTTAAAGGATTTAGTCTCAATTTTGGTCAATCTGCTATTTTTTTCTAAATATAGGTTGACGTATGTAAGGCTGATAGAATCATACTGATGTAAATTAAAATAATGAAGACTGCTTAAATAAACTGATGGAATGTCTTCGATATAAATAGTATTCAAAACTCATTTCTGGTAGTAATCCGAATTAATTTTGACTCATTCCTTTTTCTTATTTTTATTTTTTAGTAAGAGAATAAAGAAACAAAAATTAATCATTAATAAAACTTTCTTTTTTCAGCATAAAAAATTACCTTTAAATAAAAAAACATGTTTATAATAAGGTTATTTTTATTACAACAATTACAGTTAAATTCCTGCTATAAATAAATATATCTTTCTTGAATTTCTGATTTATAGTATTACTTTAAATAAATTTTAGTCATACTTAATTCCCCCTCCCCCGTTCTTTACTACTGAAATAGTTTCATATCACTGTCAATTATTTTCTTTTATTTTGTTTCAGATTATTAACTTTATCTTTTTATGTCACGGTGCATTTATATAAAATACAGAAATGTGAAATTTAAAGTACCTTTAAAACGACATTATTTTTTGTTTTTCTTTAATTCACATTTGAAAGATTTATTAATTTACCTTTTTTTGGAAAATAATTTATTTAAACGGTTTTACATTTTCGCATTTGTTTTTTATTACGGTGTTTTCTTATTTTGTCTTTTAAATAAATAAGAGTAAATTCATGCATTTCGGGAAACAAAAATAAACGTTTTAAATTGTGGTGATATTTTAAGCTGAATACAAAACAAAAACATATAAAGAAAGATTTATCTTTGACTTTGCAGAATCATTCTCTTTATTTAAAATGCATCAATTATGTAAAAATATAGAAATAGAGATTTCAAATTACTTGGAAATCTATATATTTTTCTTCTATGCGAAAGCCAGTGCCAAAGACAAATTTATTTTTACATTTTCTTAAAGGTTCATTGCAGTTAAGACATTTAAGATAATTCATCCTTAGTATTTATGCATGGTTAGTTTTTCAGTATCCTATTGATTCTGGTGGGGATGGAGAATACTAAAATTAGTATTTAGATAAAATACCAATATTCTGTAGAGATTTTTATAGAGAAATAAAATATTAAAAAATCCATCTTTCAATTTAAAGGGATTTTATTGTTGTGATTGAAACATTAAGCTGTTATTGTTGAGGAATTTTTAATGTACTAGGTAATTGGGATATACTTCATTTTTAAAAATTGATAATGTATTGTTTTTAGTTAATGTGAATTAAAAGTTATAAGGCAATTTATTATTATTTTGTTTAACACATGCTTGAGAGTTTTTTAGACTAAATCTATATAAAAATAATGCAGCGCTCAGTTCAATTCACTATAACTAATGAAAGTTTAGTGTAATTTTCTTTTTCCCTAATTATTGTTTCCTAGCCTAAAAAAAATCCGACGAAATTCTTTACGCACACTGTACACTGTTAAAAAGACTTTATGTTTGTTAATCAACGAAAATTTACTAAAATAACAAAAAAACATATATATTCGATAATACCTTCCAAGTTTTTTCATTATTCTGAAAAATTTTCCTTTATCTTTAGTTCGTTTCCTTTACTTATGCTTGAAAAATAATTTATTTTGGATATTTAATGAATAATTTCTAAAATTTCAATTTTATTTTCTGTCCGTATTTTTCGGAAGAGCTTATGAGTAACTTTTGCATTGTATTATTTAGTTATCTTTACCTGGAAAACAGGATAAAAAAATCATCCGTTAAGCATATATTATGAAGTATTTTCCAGCATATTTAGAATAATGTAACAAAAATCCACCGTTCAAAAAATTAAAATATTACATCTCATTTCACAAATATGGGAATGTATAACGCATAAAATAAAGAAATTTCAGCTGTTCCCATGTACAATTGGAAAAGTATCTGGAATTTTTAGCAGCCCTGTGATTCGTGTCTATCAAAAACATGTATTCCAAAATAATTTTATTTATATATAAAGAGTAATATGCAAAAAACTAATTAAATTTAAAAGCTTATATCGAATTTTAAAGCGTATTTTCCAGCTATTACTATGCAAACTTTATTTCTTTTTTGTGTCCCTGAAAATTATTTAAAAAAATGCTATGAATGTTTTAACGTGATCGTAGTAAAATGCAGTGATTTATATAAGTTTCGATACATTTGAAATATCATAATGTCATTAAAATGCACACCAAGCGATATTTTCCATGTATCATAATGTAATCCAATTTTTAGAGTGTCTCTGTAAATGAACCATGAATCGTACGTACTTCATATTTACTATCAAACAGTCTTTAGCGATACTAAAAAGGTTTTATCAGTTGCATGTAAATCGGAGTGTATTTACGGGACTTAGAACGTGGATAGACGGACAGGCCAACCGGATGCATAAGCAGTTTTCAACTTTGTTGGAAAGCGCTAAATTATGCACACCAAACTGAAATTGCGCATGTTGCAATTTATCGCTAGTCAGAACTATAAAGTAAAAAACAGGTTTATTTTCAATAGACTCAGTATATTCCTGGTATTATTCCTAAAATAACTGGTTTATTTAAAAAAAAAAACTCGGTTTGTTTCCCGGTTTATATTGTTTTATCAAGCCTTTACACTACAGCCTATAACCGATTTATTTTAGTTGTCCGTGTTAACCAACTATTTTTGCTATGTACACCATATTTTACATGTAAAGAGCTGCGAATCTTAACAGATTACTGTAATGTTTCAAGAATTACACAATCTCTTTTAAAAAAATTTTTAAATTGGATATTGGTTTATTCTTTGCAGCCGTCATTATGTATTGTTTAAAAAATAAATATGTTCTTTAACCTTCTCACTGCCGCGACCGGATGTATCCGTTCACTAGGCTGCAGATTTTACTGCAATTTAATCTTTATTTAAGCTAATATAATTCTACAAATATAATCCAGTTTTAAGAATAAAGTTATGATTGATACTTACAAAGCTTATAAGCATATACGTAACAAAACAAAACAAAAAAAAAATACCATGTTAGAAAACCCCTCTTTCATTAACACTTAAAATAAATTAAAGAGAAAACAACATTACATTTTTGCGCTATTGCTCGGCGGCCAGGGGGTTTAAAGTAATTTTATTAAAAATTAACATTTCAGAAAAAAAAGGATACAAAATGAGTGAAAGAAAAGTGCATTTTTGTGTGAGAAAAATGATTGAACTAAAAGGGTAGTAAGACGATTTTTGATCTTAACAAAAATTATATATAGTTTAAGTGTTAATCCCCCGAGACATGAAAAAAGGAAGTTACAAATATTTACAACGAAAACCAACTATTTCATTTCACCCACTGTAAATTAAAGGAAAGTGTAAAAAGGGACGAGAGCAATACTTTTATCAAGCAAGTAAACATCTGATATACAGACTTACACCAACTAAGTCATGAACATCAGTATTTTGTCATAGAATAATCAATAAAAATCTACCATTTCTATTTATGTATATTATATATTTATCAAGGTGCAGTGGACATTATAAAAGACAAACTTGTGTTTTTTAAAAGATAATTACCGCATAACTTGTGTATAAGTCGAGAAATTTCAGTCAACTTTCGACAAATAAATTGGGGGGGGGGATCGACAGACACACGAGTTTTGGCCCTGTATGTGCATATATAATAAAATAATTTATAAAATATACAAATAATAATAACGTATAATGACATTTTATCAATGATTTTTTTTATTCGTTTCATTACTACAGTTCCGTATTGGCAAGAGACATCTTTTGTTTTACTTTGTCCAAAATTTAAATGAAATGTTCGGAGGTCGACTTAACACGGTTTTCTTTTATTTTTTGCTGAATTTGAATTCGGAAGTTGACTTATACGGTATACGTATCTGAACCAGACATTTTTAGTCAATGAAACGATATAACTTTTATATCGACGCATGTTAAACTAGTTATCTGGAAGTTAAATGGTATTATTTAAAATCATTATTTATACAACAACAACAACAACAAAAACAGAAAGGATTTTTTTAATTATTTTCTATAAATTTTGTAAACTTCTGTACAAATATGACAAACTTTATTTCCTTAAATTCAGGTTTAAATCGAAGACAAACATTACTGTAAAAATATGTTAAAAATAAGAAATTTCTTTAAAATGTATTGTCTATTAAAATTTTCTATAACAGCAGTAGCAAATCCAAAGTGACCAAAAACGATGAAAAAGAATTTGTGTAAAATGTACAAAAACCAATTTTTCATTTTCATTTTTATGCATAAATGTTACACTTTCGGGTGATCTTAAAAGTAAAGATTTTTACCAGACTGCCATAAAACTGTGTTTAAAAGGTGTAAAAGAAATTTAAGAACATGTAATATCTTTAAGAAAAGTGTTCTGCATTACTTCTCCCCGAAGAAAAGCGATAAAGACGTGTATTCAGACTATATACTTTGTAATTTCATCAGTTTAATAGTACAGTTTAAAAAATATATTTAAATATGCATGTGTAATATTAAACATCTCTTCTTATCCTTGGAAATTTCTGTAAAGTTTATGAACATAGCAGGAATATATTTGATTTTGTAAGCTGTATAAAAAATTTTAATGTAATAATTTATTTATTTATTTATTTTTTTGATCGGGAAAATATTATTTTGCTTGATAATATTGCAGTATTCCTTAAACCGTATAATAAAACAATGATTAACTCTGATCACAGATCGCACAAAGGGATTCATTTACTATTCATTTAAATTACTTTTTCACTAATAAATACATATTAACAATCAATAATGCATAATGTTGATTTATAATTATTGTATATAAAAACAGATCCCAGCAATTTGTTTTAACCTTATTGTACACGCATCCATTTCTAAGACGTAACCACAAGCATCGACTCAATATGACCCAAAATGTGTAGCTAAGTTCAGAAATATTATTTAAATCGTTTTCTTACGTACCAGAACACATTATTTGCTTTAAAATGAAAAAAAAAATCTTTAAATTTCTAATGTTTTTCTTCATTCTTATGTTTTTATCATTCTAAAACGCTTGAACATTTAGTACATTGTTTGAAAATTTTGAATAAAGAAAGACGATTTTTTCCCTATTCAGTATTCAAATCCAGTGGTACATATTTTTTTTTCTTGATTATGCATATGTTTTTATTCATCCAATTAACTGTTAACATCTTTCTAAAGTAATTCGAGCATATAATGAGTGGATAGGTTTTACACAAAGATTTGTCAAATTCTTCATAAACAGATAAAGTGTTTCGATCTGAGTATGAATAAAATTCTTCTCACTTTCTCTATTGTATTAATTTTCAAAAAAATCTACTGGATTCACTGAAATCTGAAATTCCACCAATTTCACTATCTGCAGAATCATTTGCGAGAAGATTCAACAGGTTCTGCTGCTTCCAGTCGTACTCCGTCAAATTCAAAATGTAAAATGAATCTAAAACGTTAGTAAAAGCAGTGGGCAAAACTGACCCATCCACACTATAACCACAATGGAAAAATTCGTACAATAAACTCTACAGTGGTATTTTAGCCATATTCGTGCACAAAATCTAATTTTGTAGTCAAGTATGCCTAATATTTGCTTTTGAGAGTGTTGCACAGTGTTACATCATAAGATTGTATTGTAATATAATGTATGCTAGTTACTTAAAAATCAAATCGCTGTATTGAATTATGAACAGTAACTATTTATGTGCATCGTATATTATATACTGACCTCCGCAATGGAAAAATCTCCTGTTTCAAGTTTCTGTTTCCAGGATCCCAAGACCACCCAGTAATGTAACGCAGTAGCAAATGCTGATCTTCAGAAATTCCTAAAATTTTGAACATGACAAAAAGCATCGGGTCAAAAATATTCGATGCGTGAGCTTACGGGTTAAAATGACAATAAAAAGAAGTTATTTTTTAAATAACAATACACACACCCACACACCTATACATGTGATAAGAGAAGGAAGTGATTACAGAACGATGATGATATAACTAAATAAAAATGACGATACACATGCTTTCCATGATTAATTTGTAAACTTATATCCCAACTGAAAAAAGTGAACTTCAATGCACATCTTGACCAATGAAATCTAGCAGCATGGAGTTTTAATGCTAAGGAATTTCTTCCAAAGTATGAAGAAATAAGTGTCATAATTCTTTATTGGTGTCAAATTTTACTCGGCTTCTCCACACAATATTCAAATCTCTAATAATAAGCCACTCACGAAATGGAACAAATCAAATCACCTCCTGTGAGTAAAATACAAAGATGTTCTTTATCCTACTATTTCCGTCATTAATCCATTATCACAGTTAGATTTCTTGATTCTAAATCCGTGTCATAATACTTTACAGGGAAAACAGGAAATTCGAAACTCCACAGCTTTTAGTAACATGACGGCTAACAAACGAACTAACGAACTGACGAACTAACTAGTGATTAATAGAAAATTTTCCTTTTATGATGTTAAAAAAACTATAGCTTTTTTTTTACTATTACTCTTCTGCAGGGTATTTTAACGAGCATTTGCAGCAATGCTTAAATATGTAGTAAAACATAGGTTGTTTTTAGAAATATTGCTTTTGATTTAATTTTTAATTGTTCACAAAATGCTACTTGATTTTACAACTTACTTATTGGATTTAGTACTACTTAATAGTCAGATACACTAGATCATTGTAGAATTAAAGACCTGAATGGAAAATGATGTTATGCAAAAGAAAAAAAAATGTATTTGAGAAAATTGAAGTGATTTTTTTTAGTTGTAATTTCATACCTTCTTAGTAGCATATGTTTGAATATTATTGGATGTTAATAAACTCTTCTAGAAAAAAATATCAACATGTAATTAATAATATTAGAAAAGATATTCCTCATTTAAATTATTATAGGTACAAATAATAAATATTAAAAGATGCTGTCTCATATCTTAAATAGTAAGTACGATTTTATTATTTATTTTTATTATATAGTATAATATCTTAAAGCACTTTTGTCCATAAAGTAAAACATTTTTGAAAAAATATGTCATAACACTTTATTGATCTAAGTGCTTCCATTATGTAAATATTATTGCTTTTTCACATTTAAAATCATTGTGTTTTTGCAAATGTAAGACATAATTAAATGGATTTCGTATAAATAAATTTGTTCTAATTTAACAGCTGAATAACAGACTTAGCCACTTAATTAGTAATAAACAGGCTGAAGAAAGCAAAGTTAATTTTATCGACAGCTGCGTCTTCTCTTTTTTTTAAATCTAAAAGTAAGAGGGATAATTATTTCATAAATGATCTTATGCTTACTGAATTGTTATTTTTTATATAAAAGTATGTTGAAAAAGCTAAGAGGTTAATAACTCTATTTTATCATTAAAAGAAGGAGAACATATTTAAGATATTTTTATATTTAAGAATAATTGATTTACTAAAATACCAATGTAGAAAAACATGATTGGCATGCATTAAAATATGGTGTATACATGATCTAATGATTCTTAATGACGGAGTGCAGAACTTGTATTTGTATAGGAAAAATAATAAGAAAATATAAATATATAAAGGAAAATTAAGGAAATAAAAGGAAAAAGGAAAGGAAAATAAAGGAGATATAATAAGAAAATATAATTTGCTAGACGTCAAGTAAAAATATTGCGCATCAGATATTCATTTACTGGCCATGCCATACTTGTATATGCTAAACAAGCTAATGATTGATAGAAGAGTTTCCGTTATGACGTTAAAAACAGCTATAGCTATATCTCTGATATTTTTTGCAGGGTATTTTAGCGACCATTACTTGCAGTACTTAAATATGTAGTAAAACATATTTTATTAAAAATATTACATTTGAATTAGTTTTTAATTTTTCATCGAATGCTACTAGAACGTTGTAGAGATAAAGACCTGAATAATAATAATAATAAATTTTATTTGAAAAACCTGAAGTTTTTTTTTTTTAGTAGCTCACTTTTTAGTAGTACATCTTTGAATATTATAAGGTGTTAATAACCTCTCCCAGAAAAAAAATATCAACATTTAATTAATAAATATTAGAAAATATATTCATCATCTAAATTATTATGTGTGCAAAATATCAAATATTAAAAAATGCTGTCTCATATCTTAAATAGTAAGTACAATTTTATTATTTATTATTATTCTATGATATAATATCTCAAAGCGCTTTCGTCCATAAAGTAAAACATTTTTGAGAAAATGTGTCATAACAATTTCTTAATCTAAGTGCTTCCATTGTGTAAATATTATTGCTTTTTCACATTTATAATCATTGTGTTTTTGCAAATATAAGACATAATTAATTGAATTATAAATAAATTTGTTCTAATTTAATAGCTGAATAACAGATTTAGCTACTTAATTAGTAATAAACAGGCTGAAGAAAGCAATGTTAATTTTATCGACAGCTGTGTCTTCTCTTTGTTTTAATCAAATAAAAAGAGGGATAATAATTATTTCATAAAAGATCTTAGTCGTACTTATTTGTTATTTTTTACACAAAAGTATTTTGATAAAGCTAAGAGGTTAATCACTCTATTTTATCATTAAAAGAAGGAGAACATATTTAAGAAATTTTCATATTTAAGAATAATTGATTTACTGAAATACCAATGTAGAAAAATATGAATGGCATGTATTAAAATATGGTGTACACTTGATCCAATGATTCTTAAATACGGAGTGCAGAACGTGTATTTCTATAAGAAAATTTACATGAAATATAATAAGAAAATAGAATGTGCTAGACGTCAAGTAAAAACATTGCGCATCAGATATTCATTCATTGGCCATGCCATACTTGTATGTACTAAACTAACTAAAGATTGATAGAAAAGTTTCCTTTATGACGTTAAAAAACAGCTATAGCTATATCACTATTCCTCTTTTTCAGGGTATTTGAACAAGGGTTTGCAGCAATGCTTAAATATGTAGCAAAACATATTTTGTTAGAAATATTGCTTTTGATTTAAATTTTAATTTTACACCAAATTCTACTTGATTTTACGCTTTACTTATGGAATTTAGTACTACTTAATAGTCAGATATACTTGATCATTGTAGAGTTAAAGACCTAAATAGAAAAAAGGTTTTATGAAAAAAATATGTATTTGACAAAACTGAAGTGATTTTGTTTTAGTTGTAATTTCATACCTTCTTAGTAGCACATGTTTCAATATCATTAGGTGTTAATAACCTCCTCCAGAAAAAAATATCGACATTTAGTTAATAAATATTAGAAAATATATTCATCATCTAAATTATTATGTGTGCAAAATATCAAATATTAAAAAATTCTGTCTCATATCTTAAATAGTAAGTACAATTTTATTATTTATTATTATTCTATGTTATAATATCTCAAAGAGCTTTCGTCCGTAAAATAAAACATTTTGGGAAAATGTGTCATAACAATTTCTTAATCTAAGCGCTTCCATTGTGTAAATATTATTTCTTTTTCACGTGTTTAGCTCACAGGCTATCAAATCCTGGGATCTTATGTGTCCGTCCGTTCTGTATGTGAGTATGTGCGTATGTGCGTAACGCGAAAACTCAGGATAAAAATATCGGACTCATTTGAAATGTTGGATATATGTACATTCTGATAAGGCGCTCCCTTATTAGTTTTTGGAGACCATTCGATGTGTATAAGAGGGGTAACGGGGGCTCATGCCCCTCCCCTTAATCTATATAAATGGGTTTTTCATGCAAAATTATCAGTTTCCGTTTAAAATTTAGAAATAGTGTCATTTTGATGAGGCACCTCCGGGATTAGTATAAGTTTTCATTGAATAAGTAGAACGAGGGGCTCATGCCTCTTTCCTTAATTGATATAAACGGTTCTTTTTATGCAGATTTATCAGTTTTCGTTATGTAGGTTCATTCTGATAAGGCGAATTCCTGAATAGTATTTGAAGTTTAATGGTTAAGTATGAAATAGATATTATAATCAATAAATTCTTAAATTATATAAATTGGTTTTCACTAAGAATTTTCCGATTTACTCTGAATTTTGGGTATAGATTTTTTATATGATAAAGCAAATCCCTGATTAGTTCAAGGGGTTCAAAGATTAAGTATAAAACGGGAAAATAGATGGAGCTCCCCCTCCCCCCTTAATTTGTTTTTAGAACGGAAATAACCCTTGAAAATATAAGATTGTAATGTATAATTAGTATGCGTAGCCTATGAGCTCAATGCCATCAGTTTAACTGGACAATATTTTTTTATTAGCATTGTGGTTTTTCAAATGTAGACATAATTAATTGGATTTCACATAAATAAATGCGTTCTAATTTAATATCTAAATAACAGTCTTAGCCACTTAATTAGTAATAAACAGGCTGAAGAAAGCGATGGTAATTTTATCGACAGCAGTGTCTTCCTTTTTTTATCAAATAGAAAAAGGGATAATAATTATTTCATAAAAGATCTTATTCGTACTGAATTGTTATTTTTTATGCAAAAGTATTTTAATAAAGCTAAGAGATTATTCACTCTATTTTATCATAAAAATGGGTTATTTAAGTTATTTTCATATGTAAGAATAATTGATTTACTAAAATATAATTGCAGAAAAATATGATTGACATGCATTGAAATAGTATGTATAAAAATACTCTTCTGATCCAATGATTCTTAATTCCATGTTCACCGGTAATTTTTTTTTCAAAAATAAACGTACTATAAAAATAGAATGATTCAATTTAATAAAAATATTTCATTATAATGTAATTATATATTCATTGTGTGTGCCATAATTTCGTGCATTATTCGCACCCAGATTTTTAATGACCCGTTTGCAGAAAAAATAATTTAATAAGATGCCGTAGACATTCCAAAAATTTTTTAGTTTACACAATATATTGCATAATACATTTGTAAATATGAGTATTATCTAATAATTACATCTGCGATAAGTGGACGTACATACACTATAGAGCCAAAGATGACCGTCCACTTAAGAATTTTGAAATTTTGTTAAATATCTAGAAAAATACACGAGGAATTACCTAAAAAAATGCATAAACATAATAGTACGAATCAGGCATTTTTGTGAAGATTTTTTCTCAAAATTCTATATAGGATCGTCAACAAATTGAAAAAGAACGATTAACTTTTGGATAACGCTGTCAAAACTAATGTAGCAAAAGCGCTACAACGCTTATGATTAAGTGGGATATTGTAATATATTGCGTTCATTTTTATGTGGATAGCATGTATACTTGTAGAGAAATCAAGGTTTTTATAAAAACAGCCCCTAATTTTTCAAAGTTTTTTTCTTATAATTTGCGGCATTCTTAATGTAAAATACTGTTTTTTCACTGAAGATATGAAAACAACATTGTACACAATACCCTGTCATCAAAATTATCAAATAATAAAAATTGTATGAAAAAAGAGCAGGTATAGTAAATAATTTTTATTGCACATGCGTCAACAATGTCAAAATTTCATTTGCTTATTGTGTTAGCTAAACGTATAGAGCAACGTCTGTAAAAGTTTCAGAAACATAGCTTGAAAATTTTGAAAGTGATCGTCGCTAGAATCAACCAAAAACCGTTATTCCCAAAATGAAGCAAAATAATCAGGTGTTTTGTACAAATATAGCACTACGTACCCTATTGTGTATTCTATATTGCCATTAATCAATGGATATATGGATACAACCCCTCATCTTTTTACCTCACTTTGGGAAAACGGATTTTGAGCTTATTCTATAGACGATCACTTTCAGAATTATCAAGCAATGTTTTTTTTAAACTTTTAGTTTCTCTATTCATTTAGTTAACACAATATGCAAATGAAATTTTAATATCGTTGGCACATACGTAATTAAAAAATTATTTACTTAACCTGCTCACTTTTCATAAATTTTTTATTATTTTTGAATTCTGATGAAAGGATATTATGCATGATGTTATTTGTCATATTTTCAGAAAAGAACATTATTTTACACTAGGAACTCTGCAAATCATAAGCAAAAAACTTGGAAAAAATTGGGACTGTTTTTATAAAACCTTATTTTTTCTACGAGTATACATGCGATCCACATAAAAACGGACACAATATGTTACAATAAGCCACCTTAATCATAATCTACAGTTATAGCGCTTTCGCTACATTAGTTTTGACAAGGTTATCCGAAAATTATCCGTTCTTTTTCAATTTGAGGACGATCCCCTATAGAGTTTCGGGAAAAAAATCTTCACAGAAATGTGTGACCCGTACTATTATGTTTATACACTTAGAGTTTCATGATAATTCCTCGTGTATTTTTATATATATTTAACAAAATGTCTAAAATCGCAAGTGGGCGCTCATCTTTGGCCATATAATGTAGAAAGGCAATTGGAATCTTACGTATTGATTTCGAGAAAAAGAGTGTGCATCTCAATTTTAAGCTAAAATGGGATGAAAAACCTGCAGCTCTCACAGAAACAAAATAAATATACTTTTAATATCATAAATATTAAAGGCTTTAATTCGAATAATAACTTTTATGATATAATTATTATCCCTAATTTTGCTATATGAAAATTGCATAAATGTCATTTTGCGTAAATTGCATTATTTCCACAAAAAGAAAAGACAATGGTTATAAATTTCATAATATTATAAAATTATTTATATTTACCAATAAAATATAGTTTAATATTAAGTGTCAACAATATTTTTTTCAGAAATATGAATATAAGATTGCTTATCTGTTTTGCTTAGGGAATAAATATCCACCTGATTCAGAAAAGCTGTTCAAAAATATTAAATTTAACCTTTTTTTGTCCCCCAGATTTGATACAAAGGATATGCTATCCAAACAAAATGTCAAACTTTTAAACTGGAGGATTTCATTTTTGAATATTTTATGATGAAATAAAATAGAATTTCGGCAGATCTGAAATGCAGACACGTAAATCTGAGAAAAGGCCTGAGCTGAAGTAGTTTGATACAATATGAATGAAATACTTAAAAATTCTATATCAGCTTTCGTATAAAATCTATGTTTTAGTTTTTCATATGCTACTCCGTGCATCATGCATGTCAATATATCAAATGAAATGTAATAGAATGACACCTTGAATGTAAAGTTGATATAACGCAGTGTGCATATTTGATTGTCTCTTTTCTCTATGGAATTTTCCATGCATAAATTTATTATCTAAGGTTGTTTTACCTAACTATTTTTTAACTGATTTTCGAAGCAGAATAGAGTTCTTTTTATTTTCTGTCTATTTTTTATGTAGAAACAATATCTGATTTGACATTTCTATACATCTTTGCAAATTTAGATTGTAAACTTGACATAACATTTTGCGCGCTTCGAATATGTGTGGTCTATCGCATGATAATTTGCTACTTCATTTTAAAATTTGCTGCAGAAATCTTCAAACTCAGAAGAACATTTTCTGTTAAAGTTATGAAAAATAATATATTCTAATCGTCACATGAGAATAATAATGCTCTGTCTGTGTTTTTAATTTTTTTTATCGATATAGAAAGGTTCAATTTGTATGTATGAAGGTATTTCTGGATTTAAAAAAAATGTCATAATATAATTATAATGTCATATGTAAATTATATGTAACATCATTTTAATGCAAAAAATGCCTTCATAGATGCAAACAAAACCTTTCTATATCAATAAGTCATTTTTTTCAAAAACACTGATAAAACCTTATTATTCTCAGGTGGCGCAATGGTAACTTTGTCTTATATCTCTATTTATGAACAAATTTAGTAGGCCAAAAGCATAATTAATGGAGAAGAAAAATACACAACAGCAATTTTTAAGTAACCACTTTCTGTATAAAAGTAATGTATTTTTTTCTTATGAACACATTTCAAGAAAGTTGTAAAATGTTTATGAATTCGGTTTGTCTGTCCGTCTGTCCAAGCTCTAACTCCCTTAAACATACTCTGATTTTCTTGCAATTAGTAAACCTTATTTAGGGTTCCTAGGCATGTTGGTATTGCATTGGTATTGTATATGAAGTACATAGCCTAAATAGTTCATTTAAAAGTGCAACTCCCAAAAATACAATTACATTATTGTCTATGGGGTAAAACTATTTGCAGAGTATTTTAATTACATTAACGTTCACAGAGGGGCTATTACAGCATCTGTCCGGGAATGCATGTATTCTCAGGTAGACACAGGGCGAGCCCCTGCGAAAAGGTTAAACTATTGCAAAGATACTGAAAGTGTTATAAATTTCTAATTTTTTTAAGGATTACGTTAGACATTATTAGCATTTTTAATCCATTTACAGGGACACACAAAAAAAATCGTTTCAATGCTGTCTTTAAATAATAATTGCTGGAAATGTGTTTTCAATTTCCGAATGCGCTTTTATTTTTTTTTTTACTTTTTTAGATGCATTCGTAATTATATAAATAGGTACACCTATCATCTTCGTCTGATCCGTCCGTCTGCATGTGTGTCGGTCCACATACAACAGCACAAAAATCACCAAACCGAATCGCTTGAAATTAAAAATATACATTTCTTGCACAATTTTAACAAGTCGTTTCAAATTTTATAAATTTCGGATGTATAGTTGCATTACAGGGACAATCGAAAATACTCCGTTTCATTACGGCTAAAGGGAAAAGTTGATTCAGATGTATTTTAATAATGTTACAGCCTTTCAAACAGAATGAAATTGATATACATCTATGAAATACTATGGGAAATCTCCTCCACTATTAGATCTGCATATTATTTTCTACGCATCGCAACTCTGATGAACAGGCTCTCAGTGAGGCAGACGATTTTGAAGAAACTATTAATTCCTAAGAAGCCAGACGATTTAAACGGTAGAAAAAAGAACTGAACGGAAGAAAGGAGAATGGAATGTTTTTAGTTTTAAGTTGGTGTAAAAAGAACGTAAGATGAAGACGAGTTCCCGTATAAGATGTAATTGATTAATTAGAGTTATGATTGTTTGCTTTGTAAATAGTCTTATGTAAATATCTTTTTTGTAAATATTAACGTTTAATATAAGTCATTTAAAAGTTTAAAAACGGTGTCAGAATTTAATTTACCTCCGAGTTTATTTACTTATGTGTTCAAAAGAACTTTTTAAAGAAGAATCTCCATAAATTTTGGTCTCAGTAAGTGGGATACAGACGCACGCCCACAGAGATGGAAATATATATTTTTTAATATCTTGGAAGCCGATATGTTTTAGAACTGTGATGGAATGTCAAGCCTACAAAGCTATTTCAGAAGAGGTAAAATTTTGCGATGAAAGTGAAATCAAAGTGTGTGAAGCTGAGCATCTGATTATGAAGAGAGTTTATTATTTCATTTTTCTTTTCAATAATGGAAAAATTAGTTGATTTAAAGGAATTAGAGTTTTCTTTGAAAACTGAAAAATCAGCTAGTATTAAGACATTGCACAAATTAATTTTTGGAGAAATCGGTGACAGAAATAATCGACGTAGAATTCGGAATTTTACTGGGTTTACGTTTGAAGTAGATTCCGATGAATATCAAACTAAATTCAAAGAAATTAAAGATAATTTTTCTGTTAACGACTTAATTACCATTTGCAATGTTTTGTGTATAAATAATTCGGGAAGTTTTGATGAAATTGCTGCCAGAATAATTTCTAGTTTATGTGATTTTAATATTTTAAAAATTAATATGATAGCCGATGTAGGTACTCTTAGTGATGACGAAAGTGTCGATGAATTTAATGATGATTTACAAGATAAAACTAAAAATATTTGAACTGTTTTTGAGAATAATATGAAAAATGATTCTGGTAGTTCTAATTGTGAAAGTAATGAAAATCAGAAAATTCTGATTCCTGATTATGTTATTAAACCAAGCATTTCTATTAATGATATTGAAAGTATGATTACAATGTTTGAAGGTACTCAAGTACAAAATATTAATAAATGGATTGCCGATTTTGAAGATATTGTTTCATTATTTAACGTTAGTGATTTGCACAAATTGATTTTGGCTAAACGCCGTATGACAGGCAAAGCAAAATTATTTCTTGAAAGTGAAACAACTATTAATTCGTGGTCTAAATTAAAAGCCCTACTCATATCTGAATTTGGTCAAACGTGCAAACGTTCTGCTGAATTACACGAATTGCTGTCCAAAAGAAAAATTAGACCACATGAATCGTTAGATGAATATTTTTTAAATATGAAACAATTATGCTCAAAAGGCTATATTGAAGATTCTGCCCTTATTCAGTATGTAATAAATGGAATTAATGACCCCATTTCTAAAAAATCTTTTTTGTATGGTTGTCCCAATATTGCTGAATTTAAACAAAAATTAAAGACTTATGAAAAAATAAGATCGGAGTATGAAAATGCAAAATTTCATAAATATGAAGGAGCTAAGCCTAAAATTAAATCCGAAGTTGAAGTTAAGAACAAGTTTAAGCCTGTAAAGCCAAATATGCGTTGTTTTAATTGTGGCGGGAATAATCATAAGAGTATTAACTGTGTAAATAAAGATAAAGGGCCGCTTTGTTTTGCTTGTAACGCTTATGGTCATAAATCATTTCAATGTAATAAATCTAAAGATACAAGTGTTAAAAATGCTCAGTCACAAGTAAACATTATTACATACCAAGATTTAATTCTGAAAGAGATAAAGCTTTATTCTTTGCGTTTAATCTCTTTAATAGATACTGGTAGCCAAAAGACTTTGTTAAAGAAAAGTATTTATGATAATTTGAAGAACTTTGTAGAATTAAAACCTACGAGTATCTCTTTGACCGGTCTAGGAAAAGCCTCAATTAAACCAGAAGGTTGTTTCAATTCAGAAATCGAAGTAGATGGTTCAAAATTTAAAGTTACTATTTTTGTCGTTAAGGACAGTTGCATTAATTTCGATTTAATTATTGGCACTGATGTTATTCATCAAGGTACATTAAATATTTCTGAGAATAAAGTGAAACTGTTTAAAGCTGAAGTTCAGTCTAATGACTTTTTAGTTAATATTGTAAATGTTTTGGATGAGCCTAAAATTGATTTAACTCACATTGCTGACAAAAAATTACGTTCAGAGTTATACTCTTTAATTGAAAATTATGTACCAATTAAAACTGAAACAGTAGATGTTAAAATGAAAATTAATTTAACTGACGAAATCCCTGTTTGTTCTTCTCCTCGAAGATTACCGCCATGCGAGAAAAAAATAGTCGAAAACCAAATTGAGGAGTGGCTAGCTCAGGGAATAATTCGAGAAAGTTCTTCTAATTTTTCTTCGCCGGTTGTTTTAGTCAAGAAAAAAAATAACACAATGAGACTTTGTGTTGATTACAGATGTCTTAACAAAAAGACAGTACGCGAGCATTTCCCCTTGCCAGTTATTGATGATGTAATAGACCAATTACATTCTGCCGAAGTATTTACCACCATAGATTTGAAAAACGGTTTCTTTCATGTAGATGTTGAAGAAGACTCGCGGAAATACACCTCGTTTGTTAATCATGAAGGACAATACGAATTTTTGAAATGTCCATTCGGGTTGACCAATAGCCCTAGTGTTTTTCAAAAGTATATTTATAATGTATTTCGAAACCTATTAAAAGATCACATTGTTGTCATTTATATGGATGATTTAATAATACCTGCTAAAAACGAAGCTGAAGGTCTAGAAAAATTAAAACTTGTACTCGAAACTGCATCGGAATATGGATTAGAATTAAATCTTAAAAAATGCAATTTTTTGAAGCGTGAAATTGATTTCTTGGGGTATAGAATCATAAATGGTAAATTGTATCCCTCTCCACTGAAGACTAAAGCAGTAATAAATTTTCCCGAACCAAAGTGTACCAAAGATGTTCAAAGTTATTTAGGATTGACAGGATACTTTCGAAAATTTATAAGAAATTATTCGGTTATAGCTAAACCGTTATGTGACCTGCTAAGAAAAGATTCAAAATTTAAATTCGATATAGAAGAACAAAGAGCTTTTAATGAACTCAAACGTATTTTGTCGTCAGAACCAGTACTTTTAATTTACAATCCCAAAAGTGCGACCGAAATCCATTGTGATGCCAGTATTGCTGGCTATGGAGCTGTTTTAATGCAACAATCTCCAGTAGATAATCAGTTTCATCCAGTTTATTTCGCCAGTAAAAAAACCACCGAAGCTGAACGAAAGTACACTAGTTACGAATTAGAAGTTTTAGCTGTAATTGAAGCCCTGAAAAAGTTTAGAGTATATGTGCTAGGTATCCCATTTAAAATTGTAACCGATTGTAATGCATTTAAAATGACTATGGATAAAAAAGAAATGAGTACAAAAATAGCTAGATGGGCAATAATGTTATCCGATTTTGATTATGTTATTGAACATAGACAGGGTAGCAGTATGAGACATGTCGATGCATTAAGTAGGTATCCTATTTGTATGGTAATCCAAGATAGCTTAACTTTAAAAATTATCCAAGCTCAAGAAACCGATGACCATATTAAAACAATAAAAGAAATCCTAAAGGTGAAATCTTATGATGATTATCTAGTTAAAAATGATGTTCTTTATAAATGTGTTAATGGTAATGATTTATTAGTTGTACCGGAAGACATGAATATAATCAAGGCCGCTCACGAAAAAGGTCATTACGCAGTTGCAAGAACAGAGAAAAGTTTAGAAAATGATTTTTACATCCCTAAAGTTAAACAAAAAATTGAGAAATGTATAGCAAATTGTGTTCCCTGTATTTTAGTTAATAGAAAATGTGGTAAACAAGAAGGCTTACTTCACCCAATAGAAAAAGAAGAAGCTCCATTACTTACGTACCATGTTGATCACTTAGGTCCATTAGAAAGCACTAATAAAAATTACAAACATATCCTTTCGGTCATTGACGCATTCACAAAATTTGTTTGGTTGTATCCCACAAAATCTACCGATGCTGCCGAAGTAATTTCTAAATTAGAAATCCAAAAATCTATCTTTGGAAATCCAGTTCGAATTATATCAGATAAAGGTCCTGCATTTACCTCTAAAGCTTTTGAAGATTATTGCATCAATGAAAATATTAAACATATCCCGATTACCACTGGATTACCCAGGTCTAATGGCCAAGTTGAGCGTCTAAATTCTGTCATAATATCTGTTCTGTCTAAATTGTCTGTCGATAATCCTAAAAAATGGTATACACATGTAAGCAACGTCCAACAGGTGATAAATTCGACTTTTCAGAGAAGTATAAGCACAACTCCTTTTGAATTGATGTTTGGTACTAAAATGAAACTAAAAAATAACATTGAAATTACTAGTCTTCTGAATGCTAAAATACAATCTGATTTTACAAATAATCGCGAAGATATGAGAAAAAATGCTAAAAAACAGATTTTAAAAGTCCAAGAAGAGAACCGTAAAACTTACAACCTCAGACGAAAGAAAGCTAACAAATTTAAGATTAATGATGTGGTTGCTATAAAACGCACACAACAAGGTCCAGGTTTGAAGTTAAAACCAAAATATTTAGGTCCATACAAAGTCATAAAAGTAAAAAATAATGACACCTACGATGTAAAGAAACTTGGATTCAACGAAGGACCCATGGTCACCAGTACATGTGCAGAGTACATGAAGCCGTGGACGGACGAAGCTTGAAAAAAAAAGAATTTCACCGATTGTGACACTATACCAACTATGACAACCTCTGGACTGACAACTAAAAGAATTTTAACTTTATTCTCGAAAAGACGTAAGAAAGAAAAAGACGAAAAGACGTAAGGTAAAAGAAGATGAAAAGACGTATTAAGGAAGAAGACGAAAAGACGTAAGATAAAAGAAGACGAAAAGATGTAAGAAAGAAGAAGACGAAAGGACGTAAGATAAAAGAAGACGAAAAGACGTAAGAAAAAAGAAGACGAAAGGACGTGAAAAGAAAAGAATATGAAATTATTTTGAACGAGATTATTTAAATGTTCATCATGATGACTTCTTTTTTTCAATTTAGACTTTGGATGCTGCTGTGTTTTTTTTCTTTATCTTTTCAGATGATCCAGCTGCTGTTTCCAGCCAACAAGAATACATTCGAGGACGAATGTCTCATCAGTATGGCCGAAATATGGGAAATCTCCTCCACTATTAGATCTGCATATTATTTTCTACGCATCGCAACTCTGATGAACAGGCTCTCAGACGATTTTGAAGAAACTATTAATTCCTAAGAAGCCAGACGATTTAAGCGGTAGAAAAAAGAACTGAACGGAAGAAAGGAGAATGGAATGTTTTTAGTTTTAAGTTGGTGTAAAAAGAACGTAAGATGAAGACGAGTTCCCGTATAAGATGTAATTGATTAATTAGAGTTATGATTGTTTGCTTTGTAAATAGTCTTATGTAAATATCTTTTTTGTAAATATTAACGTTTAATATAAGTCATTTAAAAGTTTAAAAACGGTGTCAGAATTTAATTTACCTCCGAGTTTATTTACTTATGTGTTCAAAAGAACTTTTTAAAGAAGAATCTCCATAATACTGAACTAAAATATATATTTTGTATAGTATGCTATGCAAAGAATATTTGTTATTAATTTACAGCTTCATACAAAAATATTCCATTGCATAACGACATAGCAGGGAACTTTGTTTGGGAACGTTTCAATTATATTAAACTATTTCGCATTTTATGAAATCGATAAATGATCTGACGCTTACTGAAAGTTACTTCCTATATACTGGAAAGCAGATTCCGAGCATTTTCCGGGAGACAGAAAAGATTCCAATTATTACTTTATATCCGAATATTGCATACTATTACAATACGAAATAAATAATTTTAAAACTTTTTTGTGGAATGAATGCACCTTAATTGTGACATACATTTTGCGACTTATTTTATATTATAACACGTATCAAGTAAGATAAGATCGCTACATAGGCTTCAAAAACGATATTTTTAGCCCCAAGTTCCCTTTTTTTTCCTTCCTAACTTTGCTGTCATCAGAAGTGCGATTTTATTGTTTATACGTCTCTCCCAAACATCACATAAACTCAATTTTTGCAGCATGAAACACAAAAAAATGTATTTTGAATAGAGAACGTGTTCATATGCGCATTAATTAAAAAAAGGAACATTTTTTTTATTGTTTCTCAAGACCAGTCATTTATTGGTTGGAATAATAAAATAATTAGCAGCACAGCTACCTCGATTGACAAAGTGAAACGCCAAGTTGAAATATAAAAGAAGTCGAAGTGAATTTATTTATAATCTTCTAATCTTTAATTATATTGTCATTAACATTTTATTTTTAGTTAATGTCCAAATGTTTAGTAATAGTACCAAAATGATTACAAAGAACAAGAATAAAACTAGTAAAAGCCTTATTATAATTATTTGCATTTACCAAATGCTGCAAAGAAAAACTAGTTCGATGTGCCAATCCCAAAATTTTCTTCAAATTAATTATTAAAAGTACTACTTAAATTACACTATTCTACCGTCTAAAGATAAAAACATACCAGCTATAAGTGTTAAAATTTACTTTCAGAACCAAATAATATATATACAGGGTGTTTCCAAATTCATGGTCCAAACTTTAAGGAGTGATAGTACACATCAAGACAAACAATATTTAAATAGGAAAACAAGGGTCCCAAAGTCTTCCGAAGGAGATAGGCGCCATTAAAGTTTAGGGTCCAAAAATGCAAATGATTATGAAAAACAGAAAAATTGGTCGATTCGTTTGCGGTTTTCACTAAAATTATTCTTTATGTCAGTATTGTCTTGAAAATAAATTATAAAGATAAATTTCAAAAAATGACGATAGAGGGCTCTTTAGACTTTAGAGTAACGAACAACTATTTTTTACTGTTATTTTTTGCATCTCATTAAAGGTTTCGTAAGCTTAGATTTAAACTTAAATTTTGAGCTCAAAATCTGAATAGTTGGAAGCAGTTAAGTAGCACAAACTTAACTGTGTTCAGAGGGTTTTAAATTCAAATGATTATAAAAAACGGAAAAATTGGTCGATTGATTTGCGGTTTTCACTAAAACTATTCTTTATGTTGGTATTTTATTGAAAATGAATTATAAAGATAAATTTCAAAAAATGCAGATAGAGAGCGCTTTAGACTTTGGAATAACGTACAACTATATTTTACCAGTATTTTTCGCATCTCATAAAATTTTTTTAGAAGCTTAGACATAAACTTAAATTTCGAGATGAAAATCTGAATCGTTGGGAGTGGTTAAGTAGCGCATACTGAACTGTATTCAATGGGGGTGGGGAGGTTCAAATTTCAAATTATTATAAAAAACGGAAAAATTGTTCGATTCGTTTGCCGTTTTCGCTAAAACTATTCTTTATGTCAATATTTCCTTGAAAATAAATTTTAAAGATTAATTTTAAAAAATACCGTTAGAGGGCGCCTTAAACTTTGGAGTAACCAACAACTATTTTAACCGTTATTTTTTGTATCTAATTAAATGCTTGTAAAAGTTCAAACTTAAATCTTGAGCTCAAAATCTGCATCGTTTTGAGTAATTAAGTACGGAAATTTGAAATTTGTTCGAAGGGTGGGGAGGGTAACATTTTAACTCCTGAACACTGTTCAATTTCCGCTTCTTAACCCCTCCATCGATTTAGAATTTAGCTCAAAATTTAAATCCAAGCATTTGCAAGCATTTAATTAGATACAAAAAATAACGCTTAAAAATAGTTGTTGGTTACTCTAAAGTTTCCGTTTTTTAAAATAATTTGAAATTTGAACCTCCCCACCCCCATTGAACACAGTTCAGTTTGCTCTACTTAACCACGCCCAACGATTCAGATTTTCATCTCAAAATTTAAGTTTATGTCTAAGCTTCTAAGAAAACTTCATGAGATGCGAAAAATACTGGTAAAATATAGTTGTACGTTACTCCAAATTCTGAAACGCCCTCTATCGGCATTTTTTGAAATTTATCTTTGTAATTCATTTTCAATAAAATACCGACATAAAGAATAGTTTTAGTGAAAACCGCAAATCAATCGTCCAATTTTTCCGTTTTTTATAATCATTTGAATTTAAAACCCTCTGAAGTTAAGTTTGTGCTACTTAACTGCTTCCAACTATTCAGATTTTGAGCTCAAAATTTAAGTTTAAGTCTAAGCTTACGAAACCTTTAATGAGATGCAAAAAATAACGGTAAAAAATAGTTGTTCGTTACTCTAAAGTCTAAAGCGCCCTCTATCGTCATTTTTTGAAATTTATCTTTATAATTTATTTTCAAGACAATACTGACATAAAGAATAATTTTAGTGAAAACCGCAAACGAATCGACCAATGTTTCTGTTTTTCATAATCATTTGAATTTTAGGACCCTAAACTTTAATGGCGCCTATCTCTTTCGGAAGACTTTGGGACCTTTGGTTTCCTATTTAAATATTGTTTGTCTTGATGTGTACTATCACCCCTTAAAGTTTGGACCATGAATTTAGAAACAACCTGTATATATATAATTCAAATTCTTCGTTTTGGTTTATTGTTTTATTGATAAAATCTATTGGTGAATCTTGTCTACTTTGTATTATATATATATATATATATATATATATATATATATATATATATATATATATATATATAATAAAATTAAAAAAAATTGCGCCATTTTGTTCTCTCTTAGCTTCAATTCTAAATTTATGGAACATATTTCAATCTTAGTTTCGTAATGTATTAACTTGTAACAGCTAAAATTCTTTTTCTTATTTTATTTATTAATAAATTATTGCTTGCTTCTCAAAAAGGCGGGAAGTATTTCGTAACCGTTTTACTTTCTGGAATATTCTGGGGATTTTAATTTTATTTTTTATTTAACATCGCGTGATCTGTATTAATGCGCGTATTTTAAGGGGTTTGTTATTTGCGAGGAAAAATATAGACTCTGCCCGAGGCCACGCCTGCTAAGACCAATAAGAACTGATTATTTTTTGACGTCGAGACTCGAGTTAATCCTAATTGGATTTTTAAAATGATTGACGCGGAGTAGGAGGGGGCTAGTTTGTCGTGAAAATGTTCCTTTCTCATTTGGTCTTTTAGGAGCGTCAGAATGCAATTGACTTTTAAACTATCAAGACGCCCGTTTCATTTCTCCGCTGAATTAGAGTATGTGAGGATGTGGACTGGATAACGAAGATTATAGTGTCGATGTGTGCTAAGGCGATTGCGGGGAAGAGCTTACCTATTTTATGAGTTCATAAATAAAGAACTTGAAGACTGATGGTGTTTGTTTTTATAATGGGAAAATACCCCAATGAAATTCTTCCACTGCTCGCCAACTGTCGGAGCGACTACTCTGCTCGTGCGGCTGCGGAGTTTATGCAACATAGTTATTTCGTCGAATATTTATTTTTACACACACACATATATATATATATATATATGTATATATATGGGGGGAGCGATTCTTCCTCCCACAGCAAAGCAGCTATAGGTCTCGTTTCCAATGATGTCGAGCCGTCGCTAAGGACTGACACGGAAGAACTGCAGTGAGGAGAGCGGGAGAAGAACGTTGTTTGTGTTGTGAAAAGAATGACGCAAAACGACGAATTCTAATAGAAGGTTGAACTCCGACGTTTGAAGTGTCTAATTTATTGTAAATAGTCTCCTGTAAATATTTCTTTTGAAAATAATTAATGTGGAATATAAGATTCAAAAGTTATCGGTGTCAGGTCTAATTTAATTTGGATTTGAAAGAACTTTAGAATTCTACAAAAATTGTGCGCAGAAGTGAGACGAAAAGACGAACGTCCACAAAGCTAATTTAGAAGCGGTAAATTTTTGTGATGAAAGTGCTATTAAAACGTGTAAAGCTGGACATTTAATTATGAAGTGAGTTCATTATTTTATTTTATTTTCAACCGCGTCGAAACTCATTGATTTCAAGGAATTAGAAATTTCGTTGCAAACAGAAAAATAATTTAGTATTAAAACATTGCATAAATTAATTGTTGGAGAAATCGGTGACAGAAATAATAGACGTAGAATTCGAAATTTTACTGAGTTTGCGTTTGAAGTAGATTCCGATGAATATCAATCAAAATTGAATGATATTAAAGATAATATTTCTGTAAACTATTTAATAAACATTTGCAATGTTTGTGTATAAATAATTCGGGAACTTTTGATGAAATTGCTGCCAGAATAATTTCTAGTTTGTGTGACTTTAGCATTTTGAAAATTAATATTATGCCCGATGAAGGTACTTTTAGTGTTGACGAGAGTGTCCATGAATAAAATGATGATTTACGTAAAACTAGAAATATTTCAAATGTTTTTGAGAATAATGTGAGAAATGTTTCTGGTAGTTCTAGTTGTGAAAGTAAAGAAAATCAAAAAATTCTATTTCCTGATTATGTTATTAAACCTTCTATTTCTGTTAATGATATCGAAACTATGATTACGATTTTTGAGGGTGCTGAATTTCAGAATTTTCAAAGATTTGGAAGTTATTGTTTCATTATTTAATGTTAGTGACCTGCACAAAGTGATTTTGGCTAAACGCCGTATGACAGGCAAAGCTAAATTATTTATTGAAATTAAAACAAAAATTAATTTCTGGTCTACATTAAGGTCCCTACTTATTCCTGAATTTGGTCAAAAGTGCAATTCAGCTGAACTACATGAATTGCTATCCAAAAGAAAAATTAGACCACATGAATCATTAAATGAATATTTTTTAAACATGAACCAACTATGTTCAAAAGGCAATATTGAAGATTCTTCACTTATTAACGATCCTGTTTTTTTTATATTTTGTACGGTTGCCCCAATATTGCTGAATTGAAGGTCTACGAAAAAATACAATCGGAGTATGAAAATGCAAAATCTCATAAATATGAATTAGTTAAGCCTAAAATTAAATCCGAAGTTGAAGTTAAGAACAAATGTAAGCATGTAAAGCCAAATATGTGCTGTTATAATTGTGGCGGGAATAATCATAAGAGCATTAATTGTGTAAATAAGGATAAAGGGCTGCTTTGTTTTTCTTGTAATCTTATGGTCATAAATCATTTAAGTGTAATAAATCTAAAGATACAATTGTTAAAAAGGCTCAGTCATAAGTAAACACTATTACATCCCAAGATTTAATTCTGAAAGAGATAAAACATTATTCTTTGCGTTTAATCTCTTTAATAGATACTGGTAGCCGAAAGATTCTGTGAAAGAAAAGTATTTATGATAATTTAAAGAACTTCGTAGAGTTAAAACCTACGAGTATTACTTTGGCCGGTCTAGGAAAAGTTTCAGTTAAGCCAGAAGGTTTTTTTCAATTCAGAAATTGAAGTAGACGGTTCAAAATTTAAAATTACCATTTTTGTCATTAATGACAGTTGCATTAATTTCGATTTAATTATTGGCACTGATATTATTCATCAAGATGCATTAACTATTTCTGATAATGAAATAAAACTGTTTAAAGCGGAAGTTCAGTCTAATGACTTTTTAGTTAATATTGTAAATGTTTTGGATGAGCCTAAAATTGATTTAAGTCACATTGCTGACAAAAATTTACGTTCAGAGTTATCCTCTTTGATTGAGAATTATGTGCGAATTAAAACTAAAACTGTAGATGTTAAATTAAAATACATCTACATTTAATTTAAGTGATGAAATCCCAGTTTGTTCTTCCTCTCGAAGATTACTGCCATGGGAGAAAAAAATAGTTGAAGACCAAATTGAGGATAGGCTAGCTCAGGGTATCATTCGGAAATGTTCTTCTAATTTTTCTTCGCCGGTTGTGTTAGTTAAGAAAAAAGATACCACAATGAGACTTTGTATTGATTACAGACTTTCCCCTTGCCAGTTATCGATGATGTAATAGACCAATTACATTCTGCCGAAGTATTTACCACCATAGATTTGGAAAACGGATTTTTTCATGTAGATGTTGAAGAAGGCTCGCGGAAATACACCTTTTTTGTCACTCATGAAGGACAATACGGAATTTTAAAATGTCCATTTAGGCTGACCAATAGTCCTAGTGTTTTTCAAAAATACATTTATAATGTATAATGAAACCTATTAAAAAATCACACTGTAGTCATTTATATGGATGACCTAATAATACCTGCCAAAAACGAAGCTGAAGGTCTAGAAAAATTAAAACTTGCTCTCGAATCTGCATCAGAATATGGGTTACAATTAAATCTAAAAAAATGCAATTTTTTGAAGCGTGAAATTGATTTTTGGGCTGTAGAATCATAAATGGTAAATTGTATCCCTCCCCACTGAAGCCAAAAGCAGTAATAAAGTTTCCTGAACCAAAGTGTATCAAAGATATTCAAAGTTATTTAAGATTGATAGGATTCTTTCAAAAGTTTATAAGAAATTATTCGGTTATAGCTAATCTGTTGAGTGACCTGTTAAGAAAAGATTCGAAATTTAAATTTGATATAGAAGAACAGAAAGCTTTTAATGAACTCAAACGTATTTTGTCGTCAGAACCAGTAGTTGCGATTTACAATCTCAAAAGCGCGAAATAAATTCAATGTGATGTCAGTATTGATGGCTATGGAGCTGTTTTAATGCAACAATCTCTAGTGGATAATCAGTTTCATCCAGTTTATTTCGCCAGTAAAAAAACCCCGAAACTGAACGAAAGTACACTAGCTACGAAGTAGAAGTTTTGGCTGTAACTTAAGCCCTGAAAAAGTTTAGAGTATATGTGCTAAGTATGCCATTTAAAATTGTAACCGATTGTAATGCATTTAAAATGACTATGGATAAAAAAGAAATGAGTACAAAAATAGCTAGACGGGCAATAATGTTATCAGATTTTGATTATATTATTGAACATAGACACTGTAGTAGTATGACGCATGTTGATGCATTAAGCAGACATCCTATTTGTATGGTAATCCAACATAGCTTAACTTTAAAAATTATATAAGCTCAAGAAACAGATGAACATATTAAAACAATAAAAGAAATTCTAAAAGTGAAATCTTATGATTATTATTTAGTTCAAAATGACGTTCTTTATAAATGTGTTAATGGTAATGATTTATAAGTTGTACCGGAGGACATGCAAATGAATATGAACAATGCCGCTCAGGAAAAAGGTCATTTCGCAGTTGCATGAACAGAAAAAAATTTAGAAAATGATTTTTACATCGCCGAAGTTAAACAAAAAATTGGGAAATGCATAGCAAATAGTGTTTCCTGTATTTTAATTAACAGAAAATGTGGTAAACAAGAAGGTTTACTTCACCCAATAGAAAAAGAAGAAACTCCGTTACATGCATATCATGTTGATCACGTAGGTCCATTGGAGAGTACGAATAAAAATTACAAACATATCCTTACAAAGTCATAAAAGTAAAAAATAATGATACATACGATGCAAAGAAAGTTGGATTTAATGAAGGCCCCATGGTCACCAGTACTTGCGCAGAGTACATAAAGCCGTGGACGGACAAAGCTTGACAAAAAAAAAAAAAAAAAAAAATTACTGATTGTGAGACTATCCCGACTACGACACATCACTGGACTGACAAATAAAATAATTTTTACTTAATTATTCCCAAAAAGACGTAAGAAAATGAAGACGAAAAAACGTAAGTGAAAAGAAGACGAAAAAACATAAGAAAGAAGAAGACGAAAAGACATAAGAAAGAAGAAGACGAAAGGTAAAAGAAGACGAAAAAACTTAAGTTAAAATGAAGACGAAAAGACGTAAGAAAATGAAAACGAAAAGACGTAAGGTAAAATGAAAACGAAAAGACATAAGGTAAAATGAAAACGAAAAGACGTAAGGTAAAAGAAGACGAAAAGACGAAAGACGACAATAAGATGTAAGGAAAAGGGAAGAAGAATTAGATGAAAAGATGTGAAGAGAAAGAAAAAGAATACGAATTTTCTTTTAAACGAAGTAATTTAGATTTTCATCATGATGACTTCTTTTTTTTTTTTTTTCAAATAAGACTTTGTATACTGCTGTTTTTTCTTTCTTATCTTACTAGTGATCCAACTGCTGTTACCACCAAACCGATATCCATTCGAGACGAATGTCACGTCAGAGTGACCGTTGTGGGAGCGATTCTTTCTCCCACAGCAAAGCAGCTATAGGTCTCTTTCCAATGATGTCTAGCCGTCGCTAAGGACTGACACGGAAGAACTGAAGTAGGGAGAGCGAAGGAGAACGTTGTTTGTGTTGTGAAAAGAATGACGCAAAACGACGAATTCTAATAGAAGGTTGAACTCCGACGTTTGAAGTGTCTAATTTATTTTAAATAGTCTACTGTAAATATTTCTTTTGTAAATAATTAATGTTGAATATAAGTTTCAAAAGTTATCGGTGGCAGGTATAATTTAATTATGATTTGAAAGACTTTTTAGAATTCTACTAATATATTATTTGAATACACTTTAAAAAAATCGTTTAATCCATTGTGCGAAAATGCACATTTTAGATAAACAAATAATCTTGTCTCGGGTTTTGATAATCTTACCTATATAGTAGGAAATCTTTATCTTAATCATTTGCAAAAAATAACTTTATGTACCAAAATTATTTGCTCAAAATATTTGATTGTCTATCGTGTGCTTTTGACCTATAAACTGTAACTCTGTAATTTATCAGTAAGGAGTTTTACCTCATCGTAATTCTTATAGCCGTTTTAATGTATTTATATACTTATCATTCATTTTTATAGAAATATCAATTAACCAGCTATTTATGTCTAAACAGTTTAATTATTCTTCATATATGTGCGCATATTATGATGGTCTTATTAGTTACAACTTCATATAAATCATTTTTAGTAACACTTATTCACAAAATTTTCATTTGCTCTATAGAAAAATAACCACTCATATCACAATTTTTCGTTCTTTAGAAATGATTATATATAATTTACGTGCATCTTATTTATAACAATGTCAAACAATACCTAATTATATATTTAATTCATCGTTGAGTCAAACATTTTCCGTAAAGGATGTCGGAAATATTGTTCATAATCAATAATTGAATGAAATCAATTTATTCCTCATAAATTAAAATTTTCTGGTAGAAAACAGAGTAGTTATATCAAATCTTACTACCACGTACCTCTAAAATTTTAGCCAAATTCTGCAAATTATGAGTACCTATCAAAATATTGTCTATAAATGAGTTTACAGTTTTAAGAAAATATAAATTCGACCGTCCGGAACTATTTTAAATCAATGATATATAAATTACGACAATTCAGTTAATGTGCATCAAAAGTTAAATACTAGAACTTTTTAATTGCAAATAATTATTTTGAGCATAATTTCATTTAGACATATCATTTGTTCAATTAAGATACAATGAATAATTTAATTTTCTCGAGATGAATAATGCATTTTAAATATTTTAATAACATTTTATCAAAGGTCATTTGTTTTCTAAATATATGAGAATGAATTTTAAAAATCTCCTCATAATAATTAGTTAATAATTGGTGCTTTCCTTATTTATTTCGTAATATTTTTCAAATTTCAATCTATTTTATAAAAGAAAATTCCAAAATTATTTAAAATTTTCTTAATGTGAAATTGAATTAAACTTAATTTACAATTAATAAATTCTACTTATCTGTCAGTTATAAAGAGACGTGTAAATATTAAACATCAAAATAACCTCTTTTTCATTAGCCTACAATTTAATGTGATTACGCATCAATATATTAGTAGAATACTCATTAAAAATTTGATTTAAATTAAAGGCTAAATCTACTGTCTAAATTAGTTTGAGCTCCTTTTAAATTATCATTATGGAATTCGATCTTTAAGATGAATTTGAGCATAATTGGTATTTTGGTGATTACAGGCATGATTAAAAAAATGGATACATAAAATTTGTTGAAATTTTATCTAAGGGATTGCAAGAAAGATGCATAATGCTAGTTACATTCCAATACGTCAAGTTAATAGTTGTTACATAAGTTACATCAGCTTCATCATTGTTAACCTTTACACGGGGGCTCGGACAGCATCAATCCGGGTTAACATTTATTCTCGGACAGATGCTATCACAGCCCCTCCGTAAAGGTTAAAAACAGACAAATTTAAAAACACATAATCACATAAGTACTCTGAGATTCGCTACTGATTTGTATTAAGAAGAGTTCTCAATGTGCTTCAGTTGTCTTTAAAAGTTAATTAAAAACTTATCTGTAAAACTTAAAACGAACAACGGTGCACGTTTGCAACGTTCTATTGAAGCTCGTATAGCGCACTGCAAAGTATAAATTTTTAAGAAGTTAAATTTTGTTTGAACTGCACAGTTAAAAAATTACGGTTATTACTCTGCTGAATTTAAATTCGTCAAAGACCAAATACAGTTTAAACTGAACTACTTTTATAGTCAGTGTCGAATTATGTTTGTCATAGTAAGATAATGATAAAATTTAATATCGAAATGTTTTATACAGAATAGCAAAGCATTAAATTAATTAAGCTAGTCTTTATATCTCTTTGATTTTTTGGTATATCCATTAATACTTTTCTAGCTATACCCAACTCTGCATTGTACAGTATTTTACGAAGTCTTTATTTTTCTTTCTTCAACGACTTTTTTTAAAAATACAGTTGATAGTTCATATATTTATTTTACGAACACTCTGAGTTCGAGTTATACTGATAATTTATTGATCACTTTTCTTATTTGATTTCTTACTTTTTTTTAGTATTTCTATCTTTAAGCAGTTAATTTTTGCAAAAAACAAACTATACAGACAAAAGCAGCGTTCCATATCTTAATTTTCAGTATAATATAGAAAAGCAAACTGTTATATAAAGAGAAATATTATAAACGTGTTTTGCATTTTATTAACTTTCCTTAATGCATTTTCGGGACGGCGTGTATTTTCGAGAAAGATGCTATAAAATAAGAAGCATTACTCCATTAGGAGAAAATTTCTTTTCTTTTAAGTAAATGTTACATGTACGTATTAGCCTTTCTCATAATATTTATATTAAATTATTATATTTCCCTATGCTAAAGTATCTTACATACAGTCTGAAAGCAAATTATCTTAATATTTCGTAATATTCAAATGTTAAAATAACTAGAGCTCATGCAATATATTTCAGATTTTGTCTCTATCGTAGAAAATGTATGCATTTCTTTTAAGATAAAAAAAAAGCAAAATAAGAAAAAATATAGAGTGATATAAAAGGTATACATAATAATTTTTATAATATGCTTTGAATACTATTTCTATTCATAATGTTCCTTTTGATATTGTGTACATTTCGTATCAAATACTACCTATTACCTTATTTTCTATATTGGAATTTCCGACATTTTTTTGCAGATCGAAATCGATCATATCGCCTAGAAACCAAAACTACCCTCGTTATAAAATTTTATATATTTATTCATCCATCTGTCAATCTATCTTTCTATCTGTCTATTTCACTTTATATATATATATATATATATGTATATATATATATATATATATATATATATATATATATATATATATATATATATATATATATATATATATATATATATATATATCATTACTTCCTTAATTCTGGTGAAATGGCTTCCATATTATACATAAAGTAAAGAGGCATAAAATCTCGGTTAAATTCGTTACTGAGCAAAATTGGACCTAGTGGATGGAAATAGGAAGAGAACGAAATAAAATAAAAAGAATATTGCCCAGTTAAACTGATGACATTGAGCGCACAGCCTACGCATACTAAATGTACATTAGTCTTATACTTTCAAGGGTTAATTCCGTTCGAAAAAAAATTAAAAAGGGGAACCAGCTCTCCCCATCCCTTTTTTGTACTTAATCATTGAATTTCCTAAACTATCAACGACATACTTTATCATATAAAAAATTTATATCCAAAATTCAGAGCAAATCGGATAATTCCTAATAAAAACCCTTTTAGCATTTATATAATTTAAGAGGAGTTATAGCCCTCTTTTATTCTTAACCATTAAACTTCCAAAACTATTCAGAGATTTGAACGAAATCTGACAATTCTTCTTGAAAAACCCATTTATATAAATTAAGGAGAGGGGCGTTAGGACCTCCGTCCCCCTGTTTATACTTATTCAATGAAAACCTAATAACAGTCACGGAATCGCCTCATCAGAATGATCCTATATCTAAATTTTGATCGAAAACTGTTAATTCTGCATGAGAATCCCGTTTATATCAATTAAGGGGAGGGGCATGAGCCCCCCGTTCCCCCTGTTTATACTTATTCAATGAACACCTAATAACAGTCACAGAATCGCCTCATGAGACTGATCCTATATCTAAATTTTGAACGAAAACTGATAATTCTACATGAAAATCCCGTTTATATCAATTAAAGGGAAGGGGCAAGAGCCCCCCGTTCCCCTTCTTATACATGTCGAATGAGCTCCAAAAACTAATCAGGGAAGCGACTTATCAGGATATACCTATATACAAAATTTCAAGTGGATCGGATATTTTTATCATGAGTTATCGCATTACGCACGTACGAATGAACATTACATACATACAGAACGGGCGGGCACATAAGCTCTCAGGCTATGATAGCCTGTGAGCTAAAAAACCATAACTTCATAATTAAAGTATGCATCGAATTTGTTTCAATATTTTATTACTTCTAAAAAAAGGTCAAAAACTTGGATGTGACGGATATTTAAAAAAATTAAAAAAGGGCTCAAGGGGTGCAAAAATGGGGTTTTAAGGAAAAAAAAAATAATAACCTTATCAGCTCTTAAGATATCAAATCCACTTAAGTTTATGAGAAATCATCTCAATATTATCTACAACCTGTATACTGAGAAGATTCTTGATAATACAAACTCTTAATGGAAAAATCGTAAATAAATATCGTAAATGAATAAAAAACAACGAAAAAAATAGAGGATGGTTAATGAAGTAATAATCTATAACATGGTATTTCCATAAGATATCAAATCCGATTGGATTTATTATACATCTTCTCAATAATATCTGCAACTTTTATATCGATAAATTTTTAACATGATCAGTTATTATAGTATACAAAATCAAACCAAATTACAAGTAGCATGAAAAATTATCGTAATAAATCTGTGCTCAAATCCATCAAGTTCTAGTTAATTGAATTAAAAATAGAAACTCCAGTTCGCTTAGAAATAGCTTCAAAAATCAATTCAGCAAAATTCACATTTATTATTTTAAAAATAAGTCTGAAACAGTGATAAAAATTTTTAGAAGTTGAGCGAGCATTTTTTTAAAAATGTTGCCTTAATATGGTTCTGTTAAAAATAACTGTTACAGGAAAATGAAATAACAAAATCTCCAAAAATAGACTAGTAAAATTATTAAATTGGATTTATCTCTAATATTAATTTGGTTTTTTTTGTTTTTTTTGTTGTTGTTGTTGGTGAGATTAGTACTTAATGTCGAAATCAGCTTGCGCGTGTAGGCCGAGGCGGCAGGAAATTTTTTAATTGCTTAAACATTTCTAGTTCATTTTCTTAAGTCAGTTTTTATTTAAATTATACTGCGTTTATTTACATATGCATACATACATATATAAATACATATATTACCACATGTGAAACAGTGATAAAAATTTTTAGAAGTTGAGCGAGCATTTTTTTTTAAATATTGCCTTAATATGGTTCTGTTAAAAACAACTGTTACAGGAAAATGAAATAACAAAATCTCCAAAAATGGACTAGTAAAATTATTAAATTGGATTTATCTCTAATCTTAATTTTTTTTTTTTTTTTTTTTTTTTTTTTTTTTTTTTTTTGTTGTTGTTGTTCTTGTTGGTGAGATTAGTACTTAATGTCGAAATCAGCTTGCGCGTGTAGGCCGAGGCGGCAGGAAATTTTTTAATTGCTTAAACATTTCTAGTTCATTTTCTTAAGTCAGTTTTTATTTAAATTATACTGCGTTTATTTACATATGCATACATACATATATAAATACATATATTACCACGTAATATATTTTTCGATACTTCATTACTTATATAACTATTTAAATGATTTTAGTTCATTTTGTTAAGTCAGTTCTTTATGTTGTAAACACACTATATATATATGTACATATATATACATACATATCGTTTATTATGATAGAAGTTATGATGAAGTTAGTTTACATTCAATATTTCATTATGTTGTACTATGTATTAAAATTTTGTTCTCATTTATATAGTTAATAATGGTTGAATAAAATAATGAGCAACGTTATATGTTAGACATAGCAGTTTTTAAAAAGATACATTTCACAATATGATATAATAATGCATTCGTAAGGAAGACTTTGTTTATTTACTTTACGATACGCCTTTAATAAAATATAATAAAAATTTATTCTTATGAATATAAATACTAACAAAAATTTTAAAAGGATTCTGAATTTCAAAATATTCCATGAAATTTATACTATTCTTTGAAAATACATTTATGCGTAGAGTACATTCAGAGAAGATAGAAAAGAAAACTTACATATTTGTAAAACACATTATATTTAGAAAAATAACTAAATAATAATAAAAAAAAACATACGTTTGTTTTGAAAGAAGTACTTTGAAATATAAACATTATACAATTGGTAAAATTATTTGCGCTGTTTAATAAAAAAATGTATTGCATGCAAAAATTTAATTTGTAAGAAATGAAAGTTATAACATAGATTTAAATTACTGCATTTGTTGAACGTATAATTGAAATAGTCACAGTTTGGTACTAAAACATTCGTAACTGCCTTTTTTCTTATTACTTAAATAATATGAAATATTTTCGGGACTAAGATTTTTATTTTTTGCAATAATTTTTTGAATAAAAGTACATTTTACATTTTTTCAAAAGTAGACCATGCATTAACAAAATCCATTATTTTATATATCGTATCCTTAAGTTAGGCACATATAAAACAAATACCACACTGTTAGTTTTTTTCTGCGAAATTGCAGAGAATTTACGATTAATCCATTATCTTAATTAAAGGAAGTTGATGGAACGAAACCACACTGTTAAAAAAAAAACCTGTGAATTCACGGTAAAACGACTGACAGCAAAGTAGCCAGACATTTACCGTTCCGGTAGTAGATTTCCCGTTTTGGAAAATAAAAGAAAGGAAAACTCCGTTTGAAAACTTTCCTTACAAGGTTTTGTTTTTAATAATAAAAATTCAATTTAAACTAATGAACCGAGCAATCGTCAAAGAATTCGGACTTTCCGAGTGAATTTGAGCTACTATATTATTTAATTTAGCTTAATTTTTTTGTACAATTTACTTCAAACCGTCCTGAGGATCGAACGCGAAACCTTTTAGGTCCTTACTGACTGAGTCAAAGCTGCTGATGCCAGTCTCTACAAAGTATATATTTTAAGAGTTAGAGGGAAAATCTGTTGTGCTTTTCAAAGATTTTCTTTCTATATATTCGTTGAAATATTCGTAAGCAATTTATTTTATTTTATTTTAGACCGATGCATAATACTTATTATTTTTTAGAATCAATTTTAATTTTTTAACTAGTTTAAAAGAAAATCACTGTTTAATTTTTTTTTTTTTTTTTTTTTTTTTTTTTTTTTTGTAATTGAATGTATGAAAAAAAGATTCATTTTTTACAAAAATAATGTCATAGACAATTTTTTTAAATTATCGCGCACAATTTATTTATTTTTTGAGAGGCCTAAATAGTTAAAATATTTTTTAAAGAAGAAATAAGATAAAAATAAACGGAAAAAAAGTAATTAAAAGGGTCTTTTCATGTTTTCATGCTGTTAGGGGGATTCGAACCCACAATCTACGCTAGCAGGTATTAACAGGCGTGGTGCCTTGACCACTCGGCCACAGATAGCCGTTGATAGCGGAGTGCCTCCATGTTTTCTTTCTATTTTGATCCGTTTCGTTATTTTCAGTAAATATAGTGGAGTTTTTAGATTTTAATGGAAAATGCCTTTTTGATGTGAAAAGTAACTTTTTCTGTGAAATTCAGATAAAAATATATCCGTGAATTTCAGATTTTTTAACAGTGCATTTATTATACGTACTGACGCTAGTAACTATGCGCTTGGTGCTGTACTTTTTCAGGGTACCGACAAGACGCCTGAAAACCCCATAGAATACTCTAGCCGTATTCTTACAAGTGCACAAAGAAATTACTCCACTACTGAACGCGAGGCTTTCACTGTTGTCTGGACTTAGAAAAATTTCGTGATTATATGGAAGGCCAAGAAGAGATTGTAGCTGTTATGTTTGGGAGAAGAGATGAGAACGCTTGTTTTCGTTTCATCTAAAATAGGCCACGTGATCATATTAATGGGTAAAAAGACATTGCATTGGATGAATGCCAGCAAAACACCCACAATAAAAGGACAAGACAAAAGCTTAACTTTATAGTTCTTCGTAAAGAATCTTTTACTATGATAATATCAACTCAAAAGTAAATTGTGAAGAAAATAAATAAATAAGAAAAATATTACCTGGAATTCTTGACAAATGAAGAAATACTCAAGACGAAGAAGAAATTAACTTGGAACACATAATTGAAGAAAAATTGAAGAATAAAAATTTTATTTATAATTATTTGTGAAGTAACGTCATGACATTATTTTTTTTTAACATAATTTTCGTGAATGCACATTATATGTAAATAGATCATTATTCATTTCATACAAATTCTTCTCAAGGATAATACACAGGTGTATATATTCTTTTTCACACAATTTTTCTTTATATATATTCATTTTGACAAGTACCGATCAATCATTTTTCTAGAGATCTGAAGAATAAACTTCTAAGAACATCAACTGTATCAACTCAATAAAAGAAGAAAACTTGAATCGTAAAGAGATTTTTTGTATTTTCTTGTGGGGATCCCATTTATGCGAAGATAATCATACTTTGCCTATGAACGATCTTCCATGAATCGAAAAAAAAACAAGTTATAATATTTTATGCAAGAAGAATACTATTTTCATTACCTTCCGAGAAAAACATGACTTCATTGAGAACAAACAATATGGGATTAACTGGAAAAATTTGAATAACATCGAAGAGTGCCTTTTTTTAAAAAAAACTGCGACAAAGCATATATGAAATTAATAGATTCTCAACAAGGTATGAGAACATTTGAACGGCCGGCAAAAAATATGGCCAAAAAGATTAGGTCGTTGCGGTAGAGGTACTTTTTTTCTCGCAGCAAAACGACCATTTGGAAGTTTACCTTCCATCTCGCAGCGCAGCATCCACTCAACTGAACTCGCGGCACAGAGAGAGGGGAGAGGAAAGATAAAGGGTTACCGCAAACCCGGAATACGCCAAGTTGGCAACGTTAGAATGGGAAAAGCGAGGAAAAAGAGGCCAAGCTACGTGTCAATGCATAGGGAAATATGAATTTAATAAGGAAAAAATGATAATACACTTAAAGAAGGAAAGCCAAAGAAGGTGGACAGGCACTTAACTGCATAAATCACGTCACTTGTGGATTTTAATTTGATAGGCCAAAGGGAGGGCCAGATTAGACGGAAGTAACCACCCATCGAACGATCGAGAAATTTCTAGAAGCTTTTTAAACCGGAAGGAATGAATTCAAACAAGATTTTACCGTTTTAGAACATTCGATAAGCTACGTAAGGAAGAAAAATTTACAGGAGAAAGCATCAAAAGAAACGAAATCGAAATAATATTTAAATTGAGAACATTAATAAAAAGGAGATGATAGGAAATAAAATAGTTAATACAATTGAATAAAAATAAAAATATGTGAGGGGTTATCGAGTAACCACCACAGTAGCAACTGATCATCAACCTTTAAAATGGTTTCTGAGTTTTAAGTCACTATCGGGAAGATTAGCAAGTCTGCGCACTATAATTGCAATCGGTTTTATTTAAATTAGAATATGAACCTGGAAAATTAATGTTGTGGTTTACATGCTGTCACGTCCTGTGTGTAATCACCAATCTGCTTTCTGCGAGACATGCAGTTGGTAGCATAGACATGCCAAGAAGAAGTTCAAAAGATATGAGAGAAGCGCAATTTCAAGAAGAAAATCTTTAAAAATAGATAGTTTGTTTGAAGATGAACAGAAAAGGGAAGATTTTACCAATTGGACTTATAGAGGATTCCTGATGAATCAATGTGTACTTTATCGTTATGCTCTTGAATCAGATGCCGAGGAAGCGCAACTGGTCAATCCAATACAAGAAATAAGACATATTTTGAATCTTCTTCATAACGACCACTCATTTGGACTTTATGGTGGAGCAGGGACTTAACAAAGATTTTGTAACATATATTATTGGACAGGCATGCGAGCCTTCATTTCTGAATATGTAAAGACATGCTTGTTATAAAGCATCAAATCGGAAACCTGCTGGTTTATTACGAACAACTGCTTATACTCAGTGGTTTGAAACCCTCAGCATTGATTTTTTCGGACCACTGCCACCCAGAAAAGTTCTACAACGATTGATTTTTATAGTGGAAGATTGTGCCACTGAATGGGTAGAACTATTTGCCTTAACAACTGCAATTGCACAAAAATGTGGAAAAACTTTGACTGAGGAGATCTTCTTTCGGTTTGGTATTCCAAGAAGATTTATAAGTGATAAAGACCCCCAGTTTGTTATATTCTTGGAATAGACCAACCATTGACACCTTTATACCATCGTCGGTCCAATCCTGTCGAAGACAAAAATTGAGAATTGAATCCTCGAATAGCAATCTTTCCCACACAACACATATGTAGATATTGCGTCTATTTTGATCTCTTTACTTCCAGAATACATCCATGTACATCAAACTGATGTCAATTTTAATATGTAAACTGGATTGTTCAGCATATGACATCCATCAAATGTTTATATCCCAACGTAATATAGACAAACACAATATGGAAACTAGATCATCGTAAGTAAATTACGTACAGAATACGTTTATATCCCAACAATTTATAGACTAACATAATATGGAGGTAAATTAGAGTTAAATAATTTATTTCTGACACATTTTTTTCTGTGGCAACATCAATTTTGTGTTGTTTTGTAAACAGAACACGCCGACACCATTATTGAACGTCTCAGTACTTGCCAACCAACCAACCAACCAACCATTATTAAAATTTGTGTTTTTGCATTTTTTTTTTTTTTTTTTTTTTTTTTTTTTTTTTTTGCTTTATTTAAATCAGACTATCAAAGATCAAGTTGATTCTTACTTTTTTGAATTTTTAGTTGTATTAAGATGCAGATTTAAATTTGTTTATTTAAAACATTTAGAATTTACAACAACCAGTGAATATAACAATAAAAGTATGTGATGTTTATATTTTAGATGCGTGTTACAGTGTGACATTTGGATTAAGTATCGAACTGGATTGTATGTAAGTAAATCCTTTGAGTTTTTTTTTACTGTGCATCTTTATTTGACATTCTATTTTAGTAGTTTTTTTTATGATTTAAAAATAAAATAAAAAATAAAAATAAAATATATTTTTTAAATTTCATTTGTAATATTTTATTGTAATTTTCCATCTTTGTGTTTATTTCTATATTTTGTTTTTCTGATGATGATTGAGTAAATTCAATCGAAACATATAAAATTATTAAGATCTTTTAATGATTTTATTAACATATGACGTCCTTTTTAACAAATAAATATTTTAATATATATTTTGGGTGTGTTTTAGAAAATATATTTTTTTGAAAGGAATCAGTCAGGATAAAAGAACGTTTTGAACAAATGAAAAAGCGAGAAGAAGTAAACAAATCATTGCTTTTTGAACAAGCAATCAATTTCTTCAGACATATTTGAAGAAGAAGCATGTTCAAGTTATAATGTAACTTGTTCTAATCAGAAAGAAGTAGCTTCATGCTCTCACAGTGATCCATCTCCTAAAAACTGAAGTAAAATCAATATTTTGGACAATAGTGTAGCTGCAAGCTTTGATGCAGCAAAGTTAAGTCGTAGAAAGGCAGCTATTGTTTTGAACAACACAAAAACGTGTGGGTTGTTATCCAGTCAATTAAAATGTTATCAAATCCTCTATTCGGCGCCTTAGAACCAAAAGCCGAACAAACAGAGCCGAAAAAAAAGAGTTTTCGGCAAGTGTTTCGTTGACTGTTCACTGGGAGGGCAATATTTTAGAAGACATATCAGGATCTGAAACTATTAATAGATAAGCAATTATTATTTTTGGTATAAATATTGACCAATTACTTGCAATTACAAAACATCAGTCAGGAATAGGCGAAGCAATATATTTTGTTAAATATCTTTTTTATATCTTTTTGCAAAACATTGGAGTCATGGTGAATTACAGAAGAAGTAAAATCTATGTGTTTTGATACAACCTGTGTAAATTAACGTGCATTATCAAGATGTGCTTGTGTTTTTTTGGAACAGAAAATGAAGAAAGAAATTCTTTGGTTGGCTTGCCGTCATCACATCCTGGGGATTATGTTGGATGCAGTTGTTGTTAAGTCCCTCGGAGTTCCAAACGCTCCCAGATATACTCTTATTTAAACGATTTAAAATTTCGTGGAACTCTACCGATCATGACATATTTCAGATTTCTGTCACTGATAATTTTACCAATGGAAAACCGCAGAAAATGCATCATAAATCATAGAGTTTGCACAATATCAACTTATTAATTTCTACCAAGGGACGCGACGATTACAAAGGACTGTTAGAGCTTGCCATCATTTTTCTACGAGGAGTACCCGAAAGAGGTGTTCAATTTAGAGCCACTGGTGACTTGCATCGAGCACGATGGATGGCAAAGATCATACACTCGCTCAAGGTTTCTTTTTTAGAGATTAGATCAAACTCTCCGAGCACGAAGACTCTGGAGTTCATGAAGATTGCTCGTTTGTGGTAAAAATCTATATTAAAATTTGGTATCAGGCACCATTTGCTTGTTCTCAGACTAGAAATGATTTATTGCTCCTTACAAACTTGAAAGAATACGAAAATGTAAATAAAGACATTTCTTTGTGTGCTATAAAGAAATTTCTTAAACATTTGTAGTACTTCTCAGAAAAACTAGTTGATTTTGCATTTTTCCATGACAATCTCTCATTAAAAATTAAAAGAAAAATGGTACGTGATTTGAAAAATGTGGTAAATGAGAAAACATTGAAACGTGCAAGGTTTGATCCTAATAACATCCTGAAAAAGAACTTGCAAGATTTTGTATCAAGTAACACTCTGAGGGTTATTTTTAATTATGGAATTACCTTCAGACTTTTTTAAAACAGATGTGTCAAATTACAATAGAAATGAATCTTATAAGGCTTTTGCGAACTGTAAGGCTTTTATTATAATGATTGCTTTTTTCTTCTTTAAATGTACAGTAAAGATACAAAGATACGGTTTGCATCAAACGGATGTAAAAGATACCGGGTTTTGTGAGACAACGAAAAAAAATTCTGTTGGCGACCAACAGATGGCGCTATAGTGATTTATTGCACCAAAAAAGGATTTACAAATGAAAAAAATGTTGAAAACTTACAAATCAGCTTAATTACAGTTAATTAGTACTACATTAAATTTTCAATGTACTGTCCATCATTCAGAAGTACAGCTGTGAGACGAGGCACCTAACCGTTCACAGCATAGAGTAGCATTTCTTGAGTTATGGCAGATACATTTTGGTGGGTGGCATCTTTCAGTGCTGCTAGTGATGCGGATTGGTCGCGGTACACTTTTGCCTTCTAAGGTCCCCACAGACAAATGTCCCACGGTGTCAGATCGGGAGATCTTGGAGGTCATGCGTGATTAAAATAGCGACTGATAATGCGATCTTCTCCTAAATATGGAGCGTTGCAGACGTTATACAGAGGTGGTGCTCTATCTTGCATAAAGGTGACTGTTTGGAGTGCCCGTAGCTCTTGCAATTTAGAAGTCCGACAGCGCCATCTGTTGGTCGCTTATAGAACTATTTTTTCATATCCACACTAAACCTGGTTTCTTTTCCGTGCGTTTGGTACAAATCGTATCTTTGTATCTTCATTCGTTTTCGAATTATTCGTTTTTCAAGTTCGTTCTGACTTTTGGATAACCCAGTATATAGCAATGTAGTTGCTGCAGAATTTATTGAAATTACTAATAAAAATATGTTTAGGTGTTATTAAGAATAATTATGTATTTTTTCTTCAATATTTTTGAATAAGTCTAAACTTTAAATAGTGTTAGCGACCCCTAAAATTATGCAAACAATTTTTTTTTAAATCGCTGTAATTATTCTTTAATAGGTAGAAGAAAATGGCAGGGTGCCCCGGAATAAATCGTGAAAAAACAAATTACCATCTTTTAAAGACCACCCTAATATACATTAATTGTAAATAAACCGAGATGTGAAAAAAATGTTACAAATATTTACAATTAATTTTAAATAGTTAACATTACACATACTAAATTAAAGAAGAGTGTAAAGAAAGACGCGACTAATAGTATAATTTGGCAAGCCATATATGATATACCGACTTACAACGAAGATGTCATAGATATTTTTTGTCAGACAATAATCAATAAGAATTGACCTTTATTTATTTGTGTTATGCAAATATCATAAGCAATGGACATTATAAATGCCAACCTTGTGTTTCTTTAAAAGAAAAATATCGTTTTTACTTGTGTATAATAGGAAGAATTTCTGATAATTTTCGGCAAACAAATCGGGGATCGGCTTATACACGAGAATATTTTGAAAATAAAAAGAAAAAACTTCAAGTATTGCAAAATTAGGGCTCTTTATGTGTATATATAACAAAATAATATACAATATATATAAATAATAGTAACTTATCATTATTTTTTTTCAATGATTTCTTTTTGTTTACTTAGTACTAATTTTCTACATTGGCAAGTAACATCTTTGTTTTGACTTTGTACAAAATTGAAATAAAATTTTAAAAGGTCGACTTATACACCGATTTTTGATTTTTGGTAGAATTTGCATTCGAAACTAAAGGGGTCGACTTGCACAGGGGTATATACGGTAAACATATCTGAAATAGACGTTTTTAAATCAATGAAGAAATATAATTGATATAGTGAAGCGGGATCAGCTAGTTATCTGGAAATTTAAAAGAACTGTTTAAAAGCTTTATTTATATAAGGAAATTATTATTTATAAAGAATTTTTTTAATTATCTTATATAAATTTTGTAAATTTTCTTCTAAATATGACAAAATATTTTTCCGAAATTAAGATTTAAATCTAAGACGAATAATAATTTAAAAATATTTAAAAGATAAGAAAATTCTCAAAATCTTAATGTCATTTAAAATATGCTATAACAGCAGTAGCAAATGCAAAATGGCCAAAAAGAATGAAAAACAAAGAAAAAAATGCACGAAAGACCAATTTTTCATTTTCATTTTTATTCAGAAATCTTAGACATTCGGGAGAATTTAAAAGTGAAGATTTTTACCAGACGGCCATAAAACTGCTTTTTTCTGATGAATAAAAGAATTATACGGCGAACTCTTAAAATCTTTGAGAAAAGTGATCTGACATACTTCTCCCCGGAGAAAATGCATAAATTCAGGCTGTATACTTCGCATTCACATGAGTTTAATAATATAGTTTAAAAAAGAGATTTAAATGTGTGAAAAATATTTAACATCTCTTCTTATTCTTCTAAATTTCTGTAAAGTTTAATAACATTGCTTAAGAATATGTTTGAATTTGAACGCTGGATTTAAAAAAAAAGTAGTATTTTTTTTATTAAGAATTATTTACTTAGATGAGATAAAATATTATTTTGCTTATAATAATGCAGTATTGCTTTAAAGCGTAATATAAAAAAAGGGGGGTAAGTGTGATCACAGATTACATAAAGGGATTTATTTGCTATTCGTTTGAAACACTTAATTCTAAATAAAAATTGTTAATTTATAATTACAATATCTAAAGACAGATCTCCAGTAATTTTTTTAACACTTCTGAAATTGCATAGATTTTTATGACTTCACACGCGCCGGCCCGATATGATCCTAACTTTTCGCTCATTTCTCAGTTAAGTAGGATATTACAAATAAAAATTTAAAGCCAAAAGATTTATTTGGATCGTTTTCTTACATAACAGGATACATTTTTTTCTTTGAAAAGTGAAATTTATAAGGAAAAAAATAACTTTCCTTTATTTTTTTTTCGACATTCATTTTATTTTTTTTCGTTTTGAAACCTGTAGTACATAACATTAAAAATAATTTTCACGAAATAAAGGGTTTAAATAACATTACAATCAATATTTTGAATTCTGTCTGTATGTGAATATTTTAAATAATGAAAACTGAAAGATTCACTGTTCAAAATTCAAATGCAGCGCTATATATGTATTTCTTGATAATGCACGAAATAGCGTTTATTCATTGAAATAACTGTTGTCACTTTTTTTCAAAATATTTCAAATATATAATGAGTGAATAGATTTTACTTAAAAACGTATCGCATTTTTCACAAACAGATGAAGTCTTTTGATCTCAGTCTGAATAAAATTCTTGTTCATTGTCTGTATCGTATTCACTTTTAGATAATCTTCTGGCCTCATTTGAATCTAATCCATCAATTTCACTATATTTCGAACAGTTTGCGATTAGATCCGGGTAGCGTGTACCGTAAGGTACTGAGATTAAAAAATGCAAGTCTTAAGAAATTCCAAAAAATTCTGAGCATGAGAGCGTCTGGTCAAAAATACCCGATGTGTGTGCTTACAGGTTAAAATGATAATAAAAGGAAGTTATTTTTTAAATAAAAAACAAATATATATGTACACACACACACACACATACATATATATATATGGCATTTTAAAGTTAGGAGCCAGAAACATTATCGCCGGGTTCCCCGTTTTACTGCACAGAAGTCATGGCAAGCGAGAAAAAAAATAAGTAAATAAATGTAGAGGATCCAATAAATTACTCATTGTCTGCTGCAAGTTAATTTATTAAACTGTTGTCATGAGAGAGGGAAAGGCTCCCTTTGCAAATCCCTTTGCAAACTGTCTTTAACCGAAACATCAAAAAGAATATTCCAACATTATTTCAACGAGCCGTACTCATCGAAGAAAAACCAAGAGTCTTCCTTCTCACCTCGAGGCTTCCTTTCTTAAATCTAAAAAGAAAGTTCTAGAAAATTCTATACTCTCGAACCATCATTTTTCCATGTAAACATAATTCATGCCCAGAGTCGAGATTTTATTCCACAGACGATAATTTTATATTTTTTAAATATTATTTAACTAATTTATACTCGACTCAAAATTCCGAATATATTAGACAGACGATATTTATGCAAATGATTAATTTTAGGAGAAAAAGGAAAGAAATGAATTTATTGATGCACAAATATCAAATGTTGAAGGAAGAAAAATAAATAAATAAATATAAATAATGATACTTTTTTAAAAGTATGGTTTTGGAAATAATTTAATTCATTCATTCTTAAAAGGCTTGATAAAAACATAGAAAAAATGAGTTTTATTTGGAATATTAAGAAATAAAGTTTAATTAAGAATATTTTTAATTTAGAGCCATTTTTAAATTTACGCGTATTGGAATAAATGATTTTTAAGGCGAATTAAGAATTTATCGTTTCCATAAATATTAATAGATTAGATCTAGACACAAGATTTTAATTTAATAAGTTGAGTGAACAAAGTCCGGAATATTGTTATAAGCAAATTAATATAGTATAAAGGTTAATTTTGGCGAAAAAAGATTAAAATTTGTAACATATATATATATATATATATATATATATATATATATATATATATATATATATATATATATATTACTGGTTTTTTTTTATTTAAAGTACTACATGAGTATGTTAGTTGATAAAACTAGAAATGCCTCTAGAAAGGCTCTACTGTATATTGTGAACTTTCATTTTTTAGATAAAAACTTTTTCATATTATAAATATTTGTTCCTAAATTTGATTATTATTAGAAAAAACTCTACTGGTGTGTTTCAGCCATATTCTTGCATAAAATATCACTTCGTAGTCAAGTATGCGTACTATTTATTTTTGACTTTGTGCATGAAGTTACATCGTGATAACATTGTAAGGTAATGTATGCTAATATCGTAAAGATCAGATCGCATCGTACCATTATAAACAGGAAACATTACATACATCTTATACTATATGCTGATCTTGCCACTCTTTTAAAACATAATGCAGCCTCTACACCAACTATTTTCGTCGCATATATGTACATAAGTGTATGGATATTATTTAGTCTCAAATATTCTGCATTAATAAAATGCCCCCCCCCCTCTGCCCAAAAAATAAATCTATTCTGGAATTACCATTTCAACATAATGTAAATACAGCAAAACATTTAATAATTCTAACCAGTAAAGTGGTACAAATATTGTATTAATTTTATCAGTAATCTTTTAAACAATAATCTTTAACAAGTAATACAACTAAACACGTAATCTTTTAAACAATATGTAGACATGTTTTTCTACTTCGATTCGGTAATTTGTTTGTTTTTAATCCGTTAATATAAAATATTAAGTCTTTGAAAATATGTTTTTTATCATATTGTACGGCAAAAAAATATGTATCTGGAAGAATTATTTATCATAATAAACTATAAAATAGTTTAGTCGAATTTATTCTTAGTTAATTTCTTTTCTCTTTACTGTTTGTGATGTATTAAAACCTTCTTTTTTAGGCAAAATCCTCTTGCAATTTATTTATATTTTACCATATACCGAACAGAAATTTGTATAGTTATTATGTTTAATTTTTTACCAGGTATATTTTGTACTTTATTAATAATCACGCATTGGATTAGAATGCCTCTTGATGTTCGATTAAAAATTACAATTTAAATTATTAAACTATTTAGATGCAATTGACGGTCGTAAAAGTAAATATTAGTTTCACGAATTTTAAAAGATTTATTCCTTTGAATCACACGAGGTTGATTAAATTTCGTGTTTTAGCATAGGAAGCTTTATACGTTATTTTTAAATAGGTGGTTTTAAACAAATTGGAATGAATGCTTTACTATTCACACCGATTTTCACTGGATTATAAATCAACTTATCATATTATCAATCTCTCAAACACTCTTTACATGAAACCTATTCGACACTTTCTCATTTTTTTAAAAATCATAAAGTTACGGAACGTGTTTGTGATGATATTATAAACCCAAAATCAATTAACATCTTTTGCAAGAACCTTTTAACTTATTATGTGTATCTTGTTCTATAAAAAATAATCATAATTGCGAAATACTTTTTTTATTCGAGTTGTCAACTTTTATTATTATATATGTAAAAAATATGGCAAATTTCCGTTCAAATTTAAGCGTAGATTTGTTTAAGAAATTAATAATGAAAATGAATTATAAAATATATTTTATTAAAAGACAGGTAGCAATATTGTGTGCCTGATGTTGACGCACTGGCCTGTCATACCTGTATGAACGATACAAATTAATGATTGATAGAAAAGTTTTCTTTTGAGATTTTAAAAAAGACTGTAGCTATATCATCCTTCTATTGTTTTCAGGATATTTTAATTATCATTTGCAGCAATGCCAAAAAATTGTAGTTTAAAATATATTTTAGAAACATTGTCTTCATTTAATTTTTAGTTTTTTAGCGGACTTAAGCTAATTGCTTTTACAACTAACTTATACACATCAATATTACTATTTGTAGTCAGATTTATTAACTCATTCTAGAAATTAAGACCTGAGGGGGAAGAGATGTTATGTAAATAAATAAATAAATAAAATAAAAAAAATACTATCTGAGAAGATTGTAGTAATTTTTTTTTCTACTTTGATTATTTATTTGATTATTTCTTAGTAGCATATATTTGAATGTTAATAGCTGGGTAATTCCACGGGTAATAAACTGACATTCACAAGGAAATTCAATAAATATTTTGTAATATGCAACACAAAATATACATTTTTAAATTATATTTTAACTGGTTTATTGTCTTTTTTTAAACTGAATCGAATATTATAATTGAATTTCGAAAATAATTTTAAATTAATTGTAAAATAAATAAATAAATAAATAAATAAGCATGGTAATTGACTAACATTGATGCAACGTACATGAAAAGTAATACAGATTCCACGTGAAAGTTTTCTGAAATTATTATGAATTCTAAATAAAGTTACATTATTGGTCAGAAAACAACTAATACGCTTTCCACATATAGCACTTGAGTTCAATAAATTACTAGAATAAAGAATGATAGCAATTTACAACAACTGGTAATTGATTGACAGCCTGGTAACTGACTGACATTTCTAAATATCTTAAATAAAAACATTCAAAATAGGTAGTAAAATGTAATAAAGTTTACACAAAAGAAATGCAATTAAATATTATTATTAATTTTATTCTTTTAAAAACTTTTGATTTTATAGGATATTCTTTTGTGATAAGATTTGATGATTTTTTTCTTCTCGATAACTTGAAATGGACAAAATCCTTGAAAAGTTTACGGAACCATAAAATATAAATTGATTATCTATTTCTACTACATCTGCTCATGGTTTTCATATCGCAACCTTTCTATAAAAGTGTAATTCATAACTAAAAAAACTTTGCTTTTCAGGAAAAGCAAAAAAATGTTTTAGGCTGTAACAGGCTCAATAAACCTGTTATAAACAGAATTGCTTCCTTGTTGCTGAATTTTAAGTGCACATACTTCTATTTTAGGTAATTGGTAAAGGATTGAAAACCATGTAGAATAGCAGCCGTAACTCAAAACACCTAATTTTTGAGTTGTGACACTTTTGTTGCAAGGGTTCGATATATTTGACCATGTCTTTTTTTAAGAATTTTACTGTGACCATTCCTCAATTATAATTTATCACTTTTCCTATATAATATTGTAGGTCATAATAAACTGCATTGTAGTTCTTTTTTACTAGCGGATCACTGCAAAAATTTTTGAATTTATTTTTTTCTGACATTTTATTATTGTTTAAATTTGAACTTAGGCAGTATTTACTTGTATAAAATGTTTTTCTTTACTTTCGTAAAATGATGCATTTTTTATATAATGAGAATGGCCAAACCATCACAAAATGTCTCATCTAATTCATGTTTTGATGCACTTCCATCTATTCCGTTAACAAGAACACCTTGTATTTTGATATTTTTTCCTTTCACTGCATGGTGGAAAGCTAAAGCATTTTTATTGATTGAAATTTCAATAAGCATTTGTATGTACACTAAACGCTTTATTTACTAACTGATTCCTTCCCCAATTCCCTTGCCATGAGGGATGGCAAAAGATACTACTTAAATGCTCGAATTCAAACTACTTGCAAAAATATGTAGGTTGTACTGTTGTTTGAATTGACTTGCTGCTTCATCAGAAAAAAGTTAATGATAAAAAGTTTGTAATTTTGATTTTTTTTTTCAAATCCTTTCAAGATAATTTCAAATCCAATTCTTTAAAATCCCTTATTTTTTATTATCTAACAAAGTTTTGAGTTATTTTAAGCTAACAAAAAATTGAATTGTTTTATGCTTAGTAAAAAAATTAAACTAACTTTATTAGGAGTTTTAAGAGTACCATTTTAGAGTTAAATAAAATGTCAGTCTGTTACATTCCTAATATGTCAGTCAGTTACCGACGAATTTTCAATGTTCCCTATCAAAACTTCCAATTATATTTATTCAGTGGTTATGTACTATGAATGTAAAGAGAAAATACAGATTTTGAAAAGTTTCCAACCAAAAGTTTCATGCCGAGTGAAAAAAGTTACTATTTTCTGGTAACTGACTGACATTAATGAACTGAAATTGAAATTACTCCTAAATGAAATTCCATAAGGATTTTTCGCAAGATGAGCTTACAATATAAAACTTTATAATGTGTATAAAAATATACTAGCCATTTTTTTATTCTAAAATTATTTTAAAAAATTGTTGATAAATGTAGACAAACTATCAAACAAAATTTTTAAAAGGAAATAGACATCTATTATGTTTTTTTTTTTTTTTTTTTTTAATAAAGCAACATTATAATTTAATATTTAACTCTGTACTATTTAAATAGAAAATTCAAGCTTTAAATTGATATACTATAGTCAGTATTTCTTAGGCAATGGAAATTGGATACTCAGGTTGAAGTTTTCATGGAATTGCCCAGGTGTTATTAAGCTATCAAAGAAAAAAATGTTTAATTAATAATTATTAGAAAATATATTCACCATTTAAATTATTAAATGTACAAATATTAAATATTAAAAAATGCTGTCTCATACATCTTCAATAGTAAGTACAATTTTATTATTCATTTTTATTTTATGGTATAATACCTCAAAATTTTCTTTCTCTAAGCGCTTTCTTTGTGTAAATGTTATTGCTTTCTCCGCATTTCTAATCTTTGTGTTTTACAAAGATTATGCAAACGCAGACGTAATTAATTGGATTTCACATAAATAAATTCTTTATAATTTAATAGAGGAATAACATTATTAGCCACTTAATTATTAATAAGCAGGCTGAATAAAGCAATGTTCATTTTATCGACAGATGTGTCGTCATTTTACATAACCAGATAGAATGAGGGATAATAATTCTGTCATGAAAGATCTTCATCTTATTGAAACATTATTTTATATATATATATAAAAGTATTTCGACAAATTTGAGAAGTTATTTACTCTATTTTATCTTTAAAATAAAGAGAGTGTTTTTATATTTATTTATATTTAAGATTAATTGATTTCTTGAAGACAATTTGAAAAAAAGAATGGATTGCATGTATAAAGGTAATCTTCAGATCTAATGATTTTAAATTTCGAGTTCGTCCATAAATTATTGTTTTGAAAAATAAACGTAGTATAAAAAAATGATTTTATAATAAAATTTAACTGCAAGATTTTATTATAATGCACATGATATATTTTATTTTCATTGTGCATGCGGTAATTTCGTACATTATGGTAGTTTTCTTTTAACATCTGAAATCCACGCGTTGATACACAGTAGGTTCCCTTAGAACCCCCCCCCCCTTTAGAGCCTATGTCCCTCGTTTTGATAGTTCGCTGTCATAAATACCATCATGAATTGTGCGTACCTCGATTTTTAATAACTTGTTTGATGAAAACGTTATTTAGTAATATAACACAGACGTTACTAAAATTTTCCCGTTTTCTCAAGATACTGCAGAATACATTAGTAAATAAAGTGTTATCTAGCAATTTCATGCTGGGACCAGTGTATCTACATAGAGAAGAAATTATAATTTTAAGTATTATTCCGAAATGTTTAAGATAAAATGAAATGAAAAAACCTATCCGTTTTCGCGAAAACAAATTAATAGATTTTTTTAACATTATAATTTTTAAAGTTTTTAATCGAAATGACAACTTTTATGACTTAATTATTATCCCTAGTTTAATTATATAAAAATTGCTATTTTGCATAAATTGTAATATTCTTGAAAAAAATAAAGCCAATGTTTATAAATTTATGACATTGCAAACTTATTTATATTTACCAATAAAACATAGTTAAATACTAGGTGTCAATTTTTTTCCCAAAATATCAATATAACATTGGTTATCTGTTTTCCTTAGTGATAAATGTCCACCTGAGTTAGTAACGCTGTTCAAAAATATTGAATTCAATATTTTTATCCTCCAATTTTGATACAAAGAATACGTTATATAGACAAAATGTAAAACATCCGAATGTTTAAGATAAAGTTATATAAAAAACCCGTCCGTTTTAACGAAAAAAAAATTAATAGATTTTTTTTTAATAATTCAAGTTATAATTGAAATGGAAACTTTTAAGACATAATTATTATACCGAGGTTAATTATATAAAAAGTGTTATTTTACATAAACTGTATTATTCATGAAAGAAGAAAAGCCAATGATTATAAATTTATAAAATCATAAACTTGTTTATATTTTCCAATAAAATATAGTTAAATACTGTCAAAAAAATTTTCCGAAATATATATAACATCGCTTATCTGCTTTCCTTAGAGAATAAATGTCTACCTGAATCAGTAACTCTGTTCAAAAATATTGAATTTAATCCTTTTGTTCTCCAGTTTTGATACAAAGAATACGTTTTCTAGACAAAATGTCAAACATCTGAACTGGTAGGTTTCATTTTTGAATATTTTATGATGAAACCATATATAATTTCGATAGTTCTGAAATTGAGACACGTGAATCTGATAAAAATACGTAAAAATAAAGTAGCTTGATCCAATATGAATGAAATATAAATTCTGTATCAGATTTCGTATGGAATCTGTGTTTCAGTTTTTTGTATGTTACATAGTGCACCATACATGTCAATATATCATCTAAAATGTAATAGAATGACGGTTCGGAAGTGAAGATGATGTAATATTTGTGTGTGTATTTCATTGTCTCTTTTCTCTAAGGAAATTTTCAAGTATAACATTTTTCTCCGAAATTTTTTTCTTTAATTTTGTTTCTTTATCTAACTATTTTTATTATCTATCTAACTACTTTTTTTACCGGGGTAGAATGGATTAAGGTAAATACATTTCCTAGATTCGCATTTTATGTAAAAATAGTATCTGATTTGACATTTTGATATGTATTTGCAAATTTATATTGTAAACTAAACGAACATCAGTGTGCTTCAAAATGTATGGTTTATAATATTATAATATACCGTTTGATATAAGGTATATATTAACGCCAAGTTAATATTCTACCAATTTTTATGGCTTAAATTTAGATTTACTTTTACAAACAAATAAAGGACTTGATACAGCAACTTATTGGCTATGCATGCAAGAAAGAATTTTTTAATAAATATATATTCAGAAAATGTAATGATGTTATTTCTTGACAAATGCTTTTTTGCGTTATTACCAACATATGTGCGTAATAACTCCATGCAAATAGCACTTTAAAACAAGTTGGAATATTGTAATATATATTGTGCAATTCTAAAGCACTAAACGCCACAGCCGAAGAAATAAACAAAATGCTTATACCTACCATGAATTTTTGATAACAGGATACAGCCATTTTCTTCTTTTAAAAGTTCTTTTTCTAAAATTTAAATTTTAACGGAGAAAATAATTTGGGCGCTAATTGGTTTCTTGCATTTCTGTTCTCGAACAGGTGGTAAGTGTACATAATTTTGGTATAATTGTTATGGTGTGGTTCAAATAATATAATGTACAATATTTTTTTCTCTCGAAGTATTTAACATATGGGAAATCTGATACTTAAAATTATACAGAACACTTTCAAGAATAGTTAAAAAATTAGTTAAAAATTTTCAAATCTGAAAAATAAACTAAGTTAAAATTAAACTGCTAATAGTGAAAAATATCTTTATTACTTCAAAATATGTTTTATTACAAACGTTGATGAACAAACTTGGTAAATAATATTACACATAAAAATATTAGTATCATCTAGCGATTGTGATTGTATTTGGTGTTGTGTTTGTTTTTTTTGGGTTGCTCATGAAACAGTTTAAAATCCACTGGTGAAAAATAGAATCCTAATTAGTGATGGGCGATAACGAGAAGTTTTTGTCGATTTTCTCGATTGTATGAACATCTCGATAACTTTCGATTGTGTAAAATTTTCTCGATGACTCCAGTTTGCAATTGCTTTTATACCATACAGGATTCAATTTTATCAAGAGTCGTCTACAGGTGACGGAGTCAGTGTTAATAAAGACACGACGGATTCCCTCGCTAGTGAGCCCCTCCTTTAATTTTTGTTTCTAATTTATAGGCAATCTTCTAATATGAAATCTCGAACTGGGTCTTCATTGTATATGGCATTATATACCAAACGCGGTGTGCACGCACAACAAAAACTGGTAAACAACAACAACAAAAATAAAAATCTCGAATTGAATGAACAACCGAACGTAATCTCGAATGGAACGTTAAATTTTGAAAAGTGCCCCCCCCCCCCCACCCGCAAGGTAACGAGTGTGGGGGAGAAATATATAAGATCGAGGTGCATAGGATCAGTAAGTGGTCCCTAGCCAAACAACAACTTCCTGCTTTTCTAAATTCCATATATAGTATAAATATTATTTACTGCAAACTCCGTAAAATATATATGTGGCATTTTGGGAGTGCCGACAAAAGTGAAAACTTGAACAATTACTTGTGTATTTTTTTAATCGTGAGGAAATATTTTATTGTGCAGGAAATACAAGACCAAGTAACCGCGGTAAATTAACGCTTACACGCGAGAGGAGGCCAGAGTCCCAGCAGTGGTGAACAGTGTTTAAATGATACAGATGGCTTACACGCAACACTGTCGCGATGCTTTTCAGATGCCGATTTAGTGAAAACTTCGAAGAAATTTGAGAAATTTAAATTTCAACCCATTATGGGTCCGTAACGTGACCCAGAATGACTGGAGAAACTTCTTTATGCTAAATTTGTAGTGTATGAAGTATAAGCTTTCAATAAACATATTACATAAAAAAAATGAAAATGGCCCCTTGTCCTCCCCCCCCCAAAAAAAAAACCCGGTGCTATGGGAAAAACCATAAAACTGCAAAAAGAGCGGCGAAGAAAAGTTAGCTATGCTATAATTTTTCTGTCCGTTGTAGCTCTTATAGAAGCAAAGTTATAGCCTATTAAAAATTGAAATGAAGTGAAGAAATGAGCAAAATTATGTTGGTGGATAACCAATAGGGGGGGAGGCAACAACCCCGGTTGTGCCACATAGATTTTAAGTTAAAACTGGTAGAGAAAAAATGAGCGATATTTTAAAGTGTATGTTGGGGGAGAGGGGGGGTCAAGCTCCTCACCTTTGGAAGAGGCCCTCAAAGAAGGAACTTTAAAACAATGTGACTAGTTCAATGGTTTTTTTCCCCATCTCAAAAATTTTTCCAATGCGTCTAAGGACGTTTTCAATTCAAAAATTCGATCTAAAATGATAAAAACGCAAAAAGCTTCGAAAACTACCCCCCCTGCCGTGGGAACAAGATTCGGAAGGGGGGAGGTAAGAAAGCATCTTAATATGAAAGAGTGATTCGAGATCTTCAAGATGGTATACAATATGACAGGTTTAAAAAAGTGAAAATTATCCCCTCTCCCGCCTCCCGTCAGTCCACCCTATCGCCCTCAATTTCCTGCAGCAGACATTTTAATTTTTTTCATTTGATAAATAATGTTTACCGAATGATTCGATGAAAAAAACACTTAAATTGATAGATATTGTAGAAATCACTACAGTTATAAACATATGTTCTCCAGCTCTCTCTTTGATAAAAATTTTAATAAATAATATTTATTGGTGAGTTTTAGGTACGTGACAGCATGGTAAGACTAAAATGCAAGAAACTTTGAAAATTAGGTCTTCATTTCACAAGTTATTGTCATATTCTCAGGCTTCTTTCTGTACCCCGTTTCACGATAAAACTTTCATTTCACGAAGCTTCATCGAAAAAACTCTGCTCGATAAACCTACTCAGTACTCATCTCTATTCTCAAGGAGAACGAAAATCATCCTTATCGAAAAAGGCATTCATCAGAAAACCACAAGCTTCTCGAAATGCCGCTTTTTTCAAGGTTAAATTTCATCGCTATCCTTCGATAAAGCTATTTCATCGCGAAGAAAGATTTTCTAGAAATGTCTGACTTTATCGGAATGAGATTTGCTGAAATGAGAGGCATATGCGAAAGCTGTTTTAATCATTCTTTCATATTATGAATCTTTCTACTTTTGGAGTTGAATTTTAAGGGGTGGGAGGAGAGAAGGGGGGAGCGACGAGGGGGTGAATTTTTTAAATAGTAGCTATTTCGACAATAAATGTTATTTTTGGTGTGGATTTTTTAATGGAACCCTCCAGTAAATATTTTAAAGTGGGAGCTGCATCATTTTTAGGTGTATTTGGAAAAAATGAGTGAACCCACGGGTGACATGTAAATTTCAAACATTTTTTTTAAATCCGTCATGTTATATATGCATCATCGGAATGTTTTGGCACCTCCTTTCCCTTTTACGAATCTTTCTCCTCCTGGAGTTGAATTTCAGAAAGGGGGGGAGAAACAGCGACAAGAGGGTGAATTTTTTAAATCGTAGCTATTTCGACAATAAATATCATTTTAGATATGGAGTTTTTTTATGGAACTCTTCGGAAAATATAACTCATTAAATATAAAAATTTTAAAGTGGGGGCTGCGTCATTTTTAGGTGTATTCTGGGAAAAATGAGTGAACCCACAGGTGACATGTAAATTTCAACATCTTTTTTGGTCCCGTCATGTTATATATATATATATATATCATCGGAATTTTTCCGCACTTCTCTTTCATTTTACGAATATTTCTCCGCTAGGAGTTGAATTTCAGGAGAGGGAGAGGGGGCGATAAGAGGGTGATTTTTTTTTTTAATTTTAGCTATTTCGACAATAAATATCATTTTAGATGTGGTTCTCAGAGGAGCGCTCCGGTAAATATTATTTCAGAAATACAAAAGTTTAAAATGGGGACTGCGCGATTTCCGGGTGCATTCTAGGAAGAAAAATTAACATTACGGCCACGGGTGAGGAGTAAGTTTTTTTGAATCCGTCATGTGATATGTCATAGGAAAGGTTTCAGAATACTCTTTCATATTATGGACCTTTCTCTTCTTGTAGTTTAATTTGAGGACGGGGGAACGACGGGGAGAGAATTTTTTTAATCGTAGCTATTTCGAGAATAATTATCATTTTAGAAATGGTTTCTTGATGAAACCTTCTAATACAAATTGCTAATTATAAACATTTTAAAGTGGGGGATGCGTGATTTCCGGGTGTATTCTGTTAAGAAAAAGTAAACTTGCGGGTGAGGAGTAAATTCCAAACATTTTTTGGTCCCTTCATGGGATTGATTATTGGAATGTTTTTCGAACCACTCTTTCATATTATGAACGTTTCTCCTCCTGGGATTGAATTTCCTCCGGATGGAAGGGAGCGATGAGGGGTGAATTTTTTAAATCGTAGATATTTTGAGATTAAATTTAATTTTAAATGTGATTTTTTGATGGACCCCTTTGGTAAAAATATTTTATCAAATATAAACATTTTAAAGCGATGCTGCATGATTTCCGGCTGTATTGAGGGAAGAAAAAAAATAGTGGAGTAGTGAGGAGTAAATTTCAAGCTTTTTATGGACCCGTCATATGACGTATCATCGGAAAGTTTTCAAACCGCTCTTTCATATTAAGAATATTTCTTCTCCTTTCCTCAATTTGGCCTCCTTACAGAAGCGCTTTGCAAACTTTTTTGAAATCATTTCGTTTTTGTGAATTCATATCTGATTATTTTTTTTTATGGAGACTTCCAATATATAATTTATAATGCATGGAAAATTCACAAACAGTGAGGACAGGCTGTTGCAATAGTTGGAATTCTAAGCGGATGGTTTTTATATATTTTGTTGACTCCTCTTTCGCGATATATCATTAGAAAGCTCTATAATTACCATTTTTTTTATATACCTCCTGCGCTCATTCCCCCTCATTTTGCCCCCGCAGGAAGCTCTTTAATAAATTTAACCGACACCCACCTTGCGATGTATTGTTGGGAGGCCTAATGACCATTTACTCATATTATGCATTTTCATTGCTCCTGCACTACTTTGACCCCCGGGTGGTCCGTTTAATGTATGTCAATAGAGAGTCTTCTAATAATGGGGGAATTGTAGATCGTATCTCAATTGATGTACAAAAATCAATAAAAGGTTTTGATCTCTTTTAATATCCTTTTAGTTCATGTTTTTTACACTAGGAGTGCTTTTGATTATTTTTTCTTGGGCGATTTTGCTACTCACGGCTCTACTCGCGACTTTACAACTTTTTGCAACCAAGGAACGCCGTTACATGACTTTTCTACTATTGCGGCTCCATTATAACACCCTTTTGGTTTGTTGTTGTTTTTTAAATTCATTTGTTTTCAGTTACCATGTATTTACTAAATTATGCTTTTTAAACATGTAATAACAAAGATTTTAATAATCGATTGTAAAACATCTCGATTGTAGATTCTCGAAATTAATCGATGACTTTATCGAATGTGCTTTTTTACGATTACGATTTTTATCGAATAGGAAATTTTCGAAAATCGCCCATTACTAGTCCTAATTTAGAAACATGCACAATAACTGAATTCTGTCCTGCCTCATAATAAAATTTATCTATTTCATAAGTTACATCAGAAAGTTTATTTATAATTTTGTATGATCCAGAAAAAGTAGGTTCTAATTTTTGAGTGTTAGGGTATTTAAATTCTTCATAAATTACAGAGTCTTGTATCTTTAATGGGGATTCGACAAAATTTCGAACATAGAGTCTTTTACTTTTAAGGTGAAATTCACGAGTTCGCGCTTTTGCAATTTTCAGGACTTTGTCTACTGGTAAGTTTATATGCTAGTTGTCTCACACAAAATTATTATCCACCTTTTTTAAAAATATGAATCAGAATGATCGTGAAAATTGTAACTATATTTTGCTGTTAGCCTGAGCCAGAAATTTTATCTAATAAAAATAGAAATTGTAAATATCATAGTTTTATTTAAATTGAAATCAACTTTTTAATTCTATTATTTTAAAAATAATAAACAGATACAAAAATTTTAATGATATGTGATTTCTTACTTAAAACCACAAAATTTACTGAAAAATCAATAATATTTATTTTTCAAAACTCTAGCAGCAGCTTTGTATAGTTCCATTTTTCTTACTGAATTTATATAAATTATAAAAATCCGGGAACTAAAGCTCACTGCCACCAGAAATTCTAACAAATAAAAGAAAAAATATAAATGTTAACTTAGTTTTCTAGAGGAAATATCTAGTAATAGGAACATTTTCACAAAAATGCTGCATTCTGAGAATGACTCTTTTATACTTCATTATTATTACAAACTTATATTTAATCGTGCATAAAAAACATAATAGTCTTTAATAAGCAACAGTAAATGTCAATTGCTCCTCAATTAATCCTTAAGAACAAACATGATTTCTCTCCAACAAGTAATAATAATAATAATAATAATAATAATAATAATAATAATAATAATAATAATAATAATAATAATAATAATACTCAAAATAGATAAATAAATCAGACTCATAGAAAAAAAAACAAATAAATAAATAAACTTTCACAAACAGAGAATAAATAATCAACACAAGTACATAAAAAGGATAAAAATAATACTTAATTTTGAAAATAACTCACTGTTAAGAAGAAATTCTCAAGATGATCCTAGGAGGAACAAGAACCCCGAAAATTATCCAAGTAATCAGCAATCGACGTTCAGTTGTCCCTGTAAGGTTTTTTTTTCTTTTCATCACTACCAGTACTATCGAAAGTCACTGATCCAATATTTGGACGGCAACAAGATAAATGTCAGTCATCGTGGAACTTCTTTAACAATGCAAGTAACTCTCTAAATGAAGCACTTCTATTTTCTTTATTAAATCAGTTCAAGAAAAATTTTCATTAAAATTCAATCTTCTTTAATTTCTTTATCGAACATCACGTCGAAATGATTAATTCTCAAAAAATTGTCATTATGACCAGGATTATCTGGAGTCATCAATTACACATAAACAGCAAAAAGGTGGAATATCAGGCCTCAGGAACTCACAATAAACATCGAAGATATCTTTTAAACCACACGCACAGAAAGCTATTTAATATTAAAATCTCCTCTGTTATAGTCACTCGAGGAATCAAGAGATAATGGCAATTCTTGCTCAATAACACTCTCAACAATGGCCGGAAAATTTTTCGCCACAGGTTGATCATCACATCGTTCCATAGTAGATTCCTTTCAAAATCCGAAAATCGGCACTAGCATATTATTAGCTCCCGTCACTTAATATATCCTGTGCGACTCTCATATTGGATGTGACGTTTTAAGGAGAAACTCGAAATATCTTCAGTGGTTCCTCTTTTTTAATCACACAGTCGTGGCAAGCGAGGAAAAAAACAAAATAAATAAATAAATGTAGAAGATCCATTAAATTACACATTGGGTGCTGCAACTTAGTTTATTAAACTGTAGTCATATAAAGAGGGAGATGCTCCCTTTGCAAACCGCCTTGAACCGAATCATCGAAAAGAATATTCCATCATTACTTCCGCAAGCCGCCTTTAACGGACTCATCGAAGAAAAAAGCAAAGAATATATATCATCATTTGCCGGCTTTCTTCATTAATCTAAAAACAAAACTTCTAGAAAAATCTATATTCTCTATCCATCATTTTCCAATGTAAACATAATTCATGTCCAGCGTCGAAATTTTTATTTCATTCAGACGATAATTTTTATTTAAAAAAATATATTATTTAACTAAATTATAATCGAACTCAGAATTTCGAATATCCTGCTGATGATTTTTTAAGAGAAAATTGAAAAGAAATGAATTTATTGATATGCACAAATATCAATCGTTGAAGGAGAGAAAAGAAAATAAATAAATAAATAAAAATAATGCTATTTTTCGAAAGGTATGGTATTTAATAAGACTTTCTTAAAAAGGGGTAATAAAAACAGGGAGAAAATGAGATTTATTTGGAATATTAAGAAATAAAATATTTAATTAAGAATATTTTTAATTTAGAGCCATCTTTTTAAATTTACGCATATTGGAATAAATGTTTTTTTAAGGCGAATTAAGAATTTATATCGTTTCCAGAAAGATTAATAGATTAGATCTAGAAACAAGATTTTAATTTATTAAGTTGAACCAAGTACAGAATATTATTAAAAGGAAATTAATATAGTATAAAGGTTAATTTTGGCGAAAAAAAATAAATTTGTAATATACATATATATAAACGTATATACTCACATAATATATTTTTCGATGCTTAATTACTAATATAATTTTTTAAGTGATTTTAGTTCATTTTGTCATGTTAGCTGTTTATACGTTAATCACAGTATATATTGAAATACATACATATATATATATATATATGTATATATATACACATATATATATATATATATATATATATATATATCGTTTATCACTATAAAGTTTGTTTATATTTAATATTTTCTTAGGTTGTACTACGTATTACAAGTTTTCTTCTCATTTATATAGTTAATAACGGTTAAATAAAATAATGAAAAATGTTACTTTTTAGAATAGCAGTTTTGAAATAAGTGCATTTCACTGTTAGATGTAATAATGCATTCATAAGGGATATTTTGATTGTTTGTTTTAGGAAATAAAACTTTAAAACATAAAAATTTATTTTTATTAATATAAATACTAAGATAAATTTTAAAAGAATTCTGCAATTCTGCTATGGAATTTATGCAATTCTTTGAAAATGCATTAATGAATAGTACATTCAGAGAAAATAGAAAAGAAAAATTACATTTTTGTAAAACACATTATATTTAGAAAGATAACTACATAATAATTAAAAAAAAAAATACTTTTGTTTTGAAAGAAGTACTTTGGAATAGAAACATTGTACAATTGTTAAAATTATTTACGCTATTTACGAAAAAAATGTATTGCATGCAACAATATAAATTGCGAGAAATGAAGTGATAGCATACATTTTAAATTACCGCATTTGTTGAAGGTATAATTGAAATAGTCACATCTTGGTTGTCAAACATTCGTAACTGGCTTTTTTCATATTATTTATAGAATATGGAATATTTTAGTGACTATTTTTTTATTAATTATTTGAAATAAAGTGCATTTTACATTTTTTTAAAGTAGACCATGCATTTAGAAAATCCATTTTTTATGTAGCTTCCTTAAGTTAGAATCATATAAACACATGCCACACTGCAAGAAAACTTTCTGCTATATTACAGAAAATTTACGGGTAGTCCATTATCTTATATTTAATGTACAATTACAATTATTTGAAAAACAGAGATTTTGTTAAATAACACAGAAATTATTTAGTAAATTTAAAACGGATTCTGTAAATTAGCATCGTTAACAATGCACAATTTTCAGTAAATTTATTTTAAATGATTTTGATGAAATTTAATTTACTTTTTTCAAGTAACGAATCAGTAAATCTTTATTGATCTCAAAGATATTCAATAACTTAGAAGTGGTATACCATTTAATTTTTTGCACAATTTCTTTATGTCTTCCTGGAGTTTAAACGCTGTTGTTGTTGCGTACAAATATGTTTTTTTTTTATGATTTATCGGACAAGGTGACGATTGAATTGCAAAATAACTGTCGATAAAAATTTCAACTAACTGCGAGATAAATTTTTTGCCTCAAAATTATTCTAATTTCAAAATAATAAAATTTTAACTAAATTTTCTTCTTTATTATGTATAATAAAATTGCAAAAATATTTAAATGCGTCCATTTCGAATTAAAAGTTTTACTAAAGATAACAACATTTTTTAGTTAAGGCATGGAAATCGCTCAAAGGAATTATGTATAAGATGAGGGAAATGCCTGGAAATTAAATGACTGTGAAAGCTTATTAAAAGAAAGTATTAAACCGAGAACGAGGGTAAATTTAAGGCAAATCTCACTTTTTTTCTGTGTTTTTACAGAAATTTTTAACAGTACAGTACTAGTCATTCTGTTTTAATTTAAATAAAATAAGTGGTGTAAGCCATGAATTTTGGAAAATTTTGGATTTTAATATCTTTGTGAGGTTTTTAGATATGGTTATAATTCATTTGTTTAATTCAGGAATGGATAAGGAGTATTTCCTTAATTGGGAATTTTGCCCTACCGGTGCTATATAAAACTTCGATTTTCATATTTTTTCAAATAGACTCCCATTAGAGTTGCACCTTATCTTATCAAAATTTCACCTTTTTTATGAATTTTTTTCAGTTGGAAGTATAGGTCATGGGGCAATATTGAAAGAGACAGCCTATTTTTTCCCTAATTACAACTTACCCTGTATACGTGGATGAATAGCAGTTTTACTTTTGTAACAATAAGCTTCTGCATTTATATATCCTGCTTACAAACATGCATATGAATATCAGTTTGTCACAATCAGCTTCTGAAGTTGTTAGTTCGGCACAAAAACCTGTAAATAATTAGCAGTATCTTTTTTGTAACATTCTGCTTCTGATGATGCTGATTCTCCTGAAAATGTGTATAAAAATAGCAGTGTCACTTTTGTAACAATGTGTTTCGGAAATTGTTCACACTAAACTAAATTTTGTAAATAAGTAACGGTTTGACTTTAGCGGGTTCACTTCGTTAATGACTAATTTCTCCCCCCACCCCCTCAGATATTTGAAAGTATTTTTTCCCTTACGACACTCATGAATTCTAATGAAAAGCAAAGTAATAACTCTGTGCGAAAAAAAGTAATTTATTCTAAATTTAAAATTTGATAACATTCTAAAATGCAGAAAAATAATGAGTTGAATAGAATTGACAATTCTGTTCAGTTCAATTCTATACAAATTATAGGCTGGAAAATTAGAAAGTTTGATTTTGAAAAATCAATCTTTTTTTCTAAAGCCGAATATATATATTTTGCAGTTTAATAAAAAAGAAAAGTGATTTGGTAATTTAAAATATTAAATAATATGAATTATGCTGCTTTGTCCATACATGTCGAGAAAAATATATACATAAAATTGAAAATGGTGGATTACAAACCGTAGTTAAAAATTAAAGCTTATAAATTATGAAACGATATCTATAAATCATGCGTTAATATACAGACATTAAATGTATTTTTGCAATTTTCTATTCGTGTTTATAAACATTTACCTGCCATGTTACACAAGATAATTCATTTTAACCTATTTCCAAAAAGGAAGGTTTAAATATTTCTTATTAAAACTTGTTTTCAGATTTAAATTCATTCCAAATATTCACAATAAAATGTTTTCAAAACTTTTGCCAGATTGCTTAGAAAGAAGACGTCACGCATGCAATATGAAACGGGGAATTTGTTGCATTAAATAGCTTTTTAGACGCAAAGGATAAACATGTCAAAAACTTTTCAAAGAAAGATATGAAAATCACGGCTTTAACACTTTAAAGATAAGATGTGCTAGTGAAATGACAGATGAATTGAAACAGCAATAAATGGATATTCACAGATTGAATTTGAGAATCCTGCGTGATAGTTATATACATTTTCTTCTATATTTTACGTTATTATGCGTTTTCAATAACTTGACAGAATTTCGCTTTTTTATTATCAAATCTATATATTTTTGTTTCAAATATGTGTTATGACTGTTTTACCTTTCTAATATTTATGCCCCGTTTTGTTATATAAGAGTAATAAATACAAACAGAAGATAAAATATTATGAAAACATTAAAACATGAATAGATTTTGTGACGCAAAATATGAATTGTCTTTTCAAAACACACAAAAAAAATTCTTTCGAAATTTTATTATTAGGATGAGCGAAGCGAATCCTCTACTAGTCCACTCAAATGACACTTTGTCGTACACTTTACAAAAAAAAACTATACAGTATTTTCACTTGAAATTAAACACAAATATAAATTATGATCTGTAGATTTGCAGAATATTATTTTTTTACAGAAATACTTTTCAAAAAAATTATTATTTTAATTAATTTATTTTACATGCATTTCCAATTCGGACGCATTTTAGCAAATAAATAAAAAATGAAACGCGTATATTTTCAGAAAAAAAAAATATAAATCATGGAGTAAATAATTATAGATAGAATCATGATTAATTTAATAAATGAAATATGTTTTCATCACTCCGCAAAATCGTTTGCACAGATGACACTTAAACATTTTAAAAGAATTGTATTATGGATTTTTTTTTTTTTTAGTAAAGTGGCAACAAAAGAATTGTAAGCAAATAAAATTAATTTTTAAATTTGCCATATAAATGAAAAATTAAAAGAACTGCTTAAAGTTGTTGCCACGATTCAAGCTCTTTATAAATGTACTAAAGCAAAGTTGGCCGATTCAGAAACTATAAATGGACTTTAATCATTTCTTACTTTATCATTTGGATTTAAAGTAATGTTACGTTCTTATTTGTGGACCGAAAAAGGTTTAGTGAACGGTACTTTAGACTTTGTTGCGCGTATTAAAGAAAATCACAAGCCATCAGACCAGATACCGCGAATAATCATGGATAAATTTGAATACTGCAGTAATTTAACTTATAAGAATGGGTGCGTACCAATTCCCCCAATAATTAAATTCTGGAAAAATGGAAGCATAAATTGCTCAATAAAACAATTTCCTTTGCAATCAGTTTTTGCAGTTATAATTCATAAATCTCAAGGTTTGACATCAGATAAAGCAGTAGTAGATATTGGGGATAAAGAGACACCAGTTTGCTCAACGCACGTAGCGTTGTCGAGAGTGAAATTCCTTCAAGGTTTATCATTTAATAGAAACTTTCCTTACGAGAGATTCTACAATATAAAAAATTTTCATATGCTGGTGTGCAGAAAAAAAGAAGAAATTAGAATAAAAAATAAATACATTTAATAGTTCTTAGTAACAATGAGAGTAGATTTTAATGTTTTTCCAAATATTTTGTTTGAATGTATTATTCTAAGATTGCTATCAAAGATTATTTGATGTGAATTACAAAGATTGAAAACATACCTATTTCAAATCATTTCAGATAACTCCAGATGCTATTGGGAAATGTAAAAACATCTTTAAAACTTTTGATTAAAAATTAAAAAAATATTTTGTAAAATTTTGCTTCGAAAATATTTTTATTTATACCAGTCTAATATCACAGATAAAAAATTCAGAGGAAATTTTTAATTATTTGGCTGAATTTACATTTCAAGATAAAGTTTTTGCTTAATAAAGATGCAAAAATAATATAAAATAATAATGTTATTTTCAAATATTTATCTCATGAAATAATGCTTCGCGAATCCAAATAAAGCACGGCTTTTGCTAGTATTATATTATGTTTTTAAATTTTTAAACTATACTTTCCCTCATTTGCACTTTATCTATGACGTTGCAAAAAGTAATTTATATTAAAATAATTTAAAATATAATTATAATTGCTTAACGTATAAGAATAATAAGTAAAAATAGAAGATAAAATATTATGAAAACATAGAAATAAGATTGGTGTTTGTGTAGCACAATATTCATTTTCTTTTTAAAACACAAATAAGTAGTGTTACATATTTCTGTTGTATTATATCATTGTTATATTATTTGATTTGAATCTTTGAACTGTGTTTTACCTCTTTTGTACTTTATCTACAAAGTTGCAAAAAGCAATTTATATTAAAATAATTTAAAATATATTTTTAATTATTTTAAATTTACATCGTTAATCTAAAACAAATAAACAAAATGGATTTGAATATTTGATACTACACGTAAATACATACAAAAAATGATATGTGTGTTAAAATGTATTACATTTCTTTTAGACTTCATTTTTTATTTAATGCATACTGGATTCAACAGAGAATTTTTTAGATTAGTTTACTGTCTAGACAAATAATAAACAAAACTGCTTTTAAAATTTAATAATGAATTATATTTTACTGTGACATAAAAAAAATTATTGTTTTATTGTTTTGAGATTAACTGTCAATTTCGCGTATGAATATTTCTTAATTTTATTAAGGAATTGTGTTTAATATTTTCATAAAAAGATAAATCTATAGAGATTTAAAAAATAATACATTTTATTATATTTCTTAAAACATTTTAATGTGTATCGAATTAAAATTAGCTTCCTCTGACATAAAAACAATTCAGAATGTGTACGATAAAATTCATTCTAAGTATTCCATTGAAATGCTTTTGTATGTATTGCATACAACTGGAAGTAGTGAATTTTTTACATTAGAGAATAGTTTATACGCAGAAATAAACATGTCGAAATGGCCTTACGGTCAAAAGACATGAATTTCATGAGTTCAAATTTTTGTGATAAGATGTTCCATTGAAATATCAAGTGAAATGAAACAGCAATAGGTGAAAGTACACCGCATTTATTTTTGACTCGTTCATGACATGTATGTTTTTTTCCCCTTCAGTTTTCTATGCCATTACACTTTTTTCAAAAACGATATAATGAGCAAAATAAAAGGAGATTTAATAAAAGAGCTATATTTGTTTTTCCTTAGCATGTTTTTAGTAAGATTTTCTGTGTTAGTTTTCATCTCTTAATCTGTGAAAACCTGAGAGCTAATGTGACCATTGGTTCTGTATGTAAGTATGAATCTAAAAAAGACGACAACTCTTGACAGAAATTAGCTTCAACATTTTTTTCTAGGTTCATTCTGATAAGGTACTTTTCTGAAATAATTTTGGAGATTTTTTGGTTAAATATAAAGGGGGAGGATGATTCTCACTTAATTAAAATAAATGATATTTTTTTCATACAGAAATTTTCGATGATTTTCAAATTTGGTGAGCCGGAGTTTTCTGTTAAGGAACTTTCTTTCACTAGATTTGAAGGTCAACTGGTTAAGTATAACGGAAGAACGGGGGTAATCCGCCTCCTAATTTAGATAAATGGGTTTTAACGGAGAATTTTCTGGTTTCCTTCTTTTTTTTTTTTTTTTTTTTTTTTTTTTTTTTTTTTTTTTTTAGTTTCATTCTGATGAAGAACATCCTTGATTAGATTCCTACGTTCATTGGTTCAGTATTAGATAAGAGGAAAATGGGAAGGCTAATACCCCTTTATTTATTGAAATGGATGTTTCATGCAGAATTATCTAATTTGCTTCAATTTCGAATGCAGATTTATTCTGATAAGGAATTTTCTTAATTAAATTTATAGGGTAATTATTTTGAGTATAAAGGGGAAAAACGGGAACTAATCTTCTTCAATTTACTTTTAAAAAGCATTATTCTTTCAAATAAAAATATAATATAAAATTAGTGTGGATATCCCGTGAGCGCAATGGCATCAGTTTAATTGGACACTCATATTTTTATTAAAAAAGGAGGATTTTTTATCTATAACACTCAAAAGTAATTTTTTTAATAAGAAGTTAAAAAATTGCAGAAATACAAGAATGTCCTCGACATTACTTGGATAAAAAATTGTTTATTACATATAAGTTATTTTTCATTTCAACATTTAACAAATCATTATATTTTGAAAACTCTTTGTAAATTTTACAAAATGTTGATTATTTATCTGAAAGTTAAAATAAAGTAATTTACAGAAATTTGTTTCTTAGTCAAATTTAAAATACTTTTTATAAGACCAATAAATTTTACACTCGTTTTAAAATGTCAAATTCCGTTTTATTCGTATTTTATGAATGACCTTATCGAGCACCCAAAGGTAAAATTAAGTTACTTCGTAAAATTAAACAAGTTGGAAATTGCACGTAAAGCGAAGCAAATAAGGTGCGTTCGTTGATAACGAAGTTTTAAAATATTCAGATCTTGCTGATATAGTATAGTGGTCGAAATCTTTGTGTTCCTGTAAATATGCAGCAAGTAATTTTTTTATGCTTCATTAACTTATATCTTATTCATAAAATGTGAAGTAGTTTAATATAATTAAAACACCCCCCCCCAAACAATGTTTCCCCGTATAACATTATTTAGTGGAATACATTTGTGTGGCCCTGTAATTTAATAATAAATATTCTTTGCATCACAGATTGTACAAAATGTATTTTTTAGTATATGTTTCATAGATTCATGTCAATTCTGTTATATTCAAATGAGTGTAACACCGTTAAAATGCATTTGAAACTTTTTTCCCCATTGACCGTAATGTAACGGAATACTTTTGATTGTCTCTGTAATTGATCAATGCATCCGATTTTCATAACATTTGAAATGACTCGACAAAATTATGTTATAAATATACGTTTTAAATTTCAAACGATTAAAATGCATTTGAAACTTTTTTCCCCATTGACCGTAATGTAACGGAATCCTTTTGATTGTCCCTGTAATTGATCTATTCATCCGTTTTTTATAAAATTTGAAATGACTCGACAAAATTATGTAATAATTATGTATTTTAAATTTCAAACGATTCGGTTGGGTAGTTTTTGCGTTGTTATATGCGGACGGACAGACAGACAGACAGACAGACCGACAGACAGACAGACAGACAGACGGACAGACAGACAGACGGACAGACGGACAGACAGACAGACGGACGGACTGAGCGACAACAATAGGTGCTACGTATTTACATAATTACGAACGCACCTAAAAATGACAGACATACAAATTGTTTTAGAATTCAGTACCTAACGAAACATTATATTTTGAAAACTATTTGAAAATTTTACAAAATATTGATAATGTATCTGAAAGAAAGTGCTTAATAGAATTTGTTTCTTCGTAAAATATAAAATACGTTTTAGTATCCAGTTAATTTTTCATTTGTTTTAAAATGCAATGCATTTTTTGATAATCAATTCTACCGTTTTTCCAAATTTAAAATTAACTTACTTCGTAAAATTAGAAAAAAATACATAGATATTGTACCTGTTTTTTTTTTTATTTCTGCGTGTTTTATATTTTCCTTCTCCAATTTTTTTATTATTTTAATTTCTTTATAACCTGAAATATTTCCCAAACAATGAATTTATCTTTATATGCAACAAATAATTTAAAAATATATAAGATAACCGAGCTATATTAGGTGAATTTTTCTTTAAAATTTAAACCTGTATAATAATGTAGATTTAGATAATTTAATAATTTTATAAATTTTGAAAATAATTCATAACTAGATTTCGTATTGTATGCAATAGTATTTTTATTATATATTTGAATATTTTTTGTAGTTTTAAGGGGTCTCAGGAGTCTTACATTTACCTTGTAGTGCAACTTAGCAACATGTCACATTTGATTTTTTTTCTCGGTTCCTATAAAACATAAATGCATAAAATTTTTAATATAGACAACTGAATATCTCTTCTATTAAAAATAATTTTTTAAATATTCTACATTGAAATTCTATTTTATTTTTTTAATGTTTAATTTTGATTAAAAAAAATTAGACTTGTATCCATTGCGCGCAGGATTCTAGCAAAACTATTAGTTCAAGAACCGCTAAAAAAGTTCATAATGGTGTAAAATTAATGTATCTTGAACTTATACCTCATTTTAAAGCAATTTATGCATTTATTTATTTAAAATTGAAATTGAAATTGAAAAAATTGAAAAAAAAATCATTTTTTATTTAAAAAATTGCCAATTATCAATAATTAATGTAATTAAAATTCTAAATTTGAGGTATAAGTTGTTCTTAAACTTAAAATGAAGATATTTACCAAGTTTCATACAAATTGCTTTATTATTTTTTGAGAAATGTTGCGCGCAGTCAAAGAACAATCTAAATTTTAAATCAAAATTAAACATAAAAAATATATAATAAAAATTCAATATAGAATGTTAAAAAAATTAATTTAAATGGAAGAGATATTAAGTTGTCTATGTTAAAAATTTTATGCATTTAAGTTTAATAGGGACTGAGAAAAAAAATCAAATGTATATGTTGCTAAATCGCACTACCAGGTAAAAAGTAAGACTCCTGAGACCCCTTAAAAAATCAAATAAAGACATAAATATTTTAAAAATCTAAGCAAGTAGCAAAATAGTTTGTGTAAGTCAGTTTGTTTAATGTGCAGTTTTTAGTATATATTATCTAGAGAGAAAAAGCTGTCGAAAGAAATTCCCGTTAAGTAAAATATTCTGCATGAAAGTCATAATTTTCTTATGAAATTTAATTAAGGGGTCAGGTACCCTTTGAACTAACAAATTATGTGAAAAAATGACCTCTGTAAGAATTGCAGTCGCTCTGTATCTAATTGACTTTTAACTATAAAATTGAAAACACATATTAAGAAGGATTCATTTTATTAGATAAAGTTGTTAAAAAAAGTTTACACATATGCAATGATTTGTAAATGATTTTTAAAGATAATACAATTTTTACAAATGAATAATTCTTGTATGCCTTGCACGCACGATTTTTCAAATTTGAATGGCTAAAACAATCCAAGATTTTTTTTATGAGTAGAGATATAATGTGTTTTCAAAATGACCTACGATAAAAAGAATAAAATTTATAGATTCAGATTTTTTTTTTTTATTCGAAATATCGTGATATTTTTTACACAAAAGTAGTCGTGAATTCTAAACTTCTAATTTGAGGAACATAATAGTAGGTCATTTTGTGCCTGTATACGTTTAATACATTCAGCGAAAACTTTGTGAAATTCCACCCAACCATTTTTCAGAAATCATGCGCGCAATGATCAAAATCGCTGTTTTGAGAAAATTGACGTTAAAATTTTAATCACCCATTGATCATATAGGAAAAGCGTAAAGTTTTTTAAACATAACTTTTCTTCTAATGAGGATTTTTGAATGCGGTTTGTTTTTAAATGTTCCTAAAGAATCATACTTAATTATAAGCTATTTTTTAAAAAATCGATTTTTGGATTCTTCAAAGGGTACCTGACCCCTTAAGGATACATAACTAGAATTTAAAAACATCATTAAATTTCCATTAAATGTTAGTGTTTATTTATATTATGCGTGAAAAAACATTTTATTTTTAAAAGATAGAAAATCACCAAAAATGGGTAGTTTTATTTTAAAAATGTTAATATTGACATTTTATAGATTTTTCATATTCATAAAATAAAAAGATTTTAACATGATAAGAACATTTTAATGAATAAATTTATGATTAGAAAACATTGCACTTCATATATGTCTCTGAAGCATAAGTAATAAACACTCAAAAAATCATTTTTGACCATTTATATAGACAGAGGCGCGAAAATTATTAGAATATTTGTGAAATTTATAGTAAAAATCTTGTTTTATAAAAGAAATAACACATTATTTAAAAAAATATTGATACATTTAACCCATTAATGCCTGAATTATTTTCTTCGTTAAAGTTCAAATTTTGGAACTACTTTTAAAGCAAGAATTACTTTTATCTTCATTTATCGAGGACTTTGTCTCGAGAAAGAAAGTATTTATTTATCCTCCTTTTTTACTGGTGTGAAATGCACTTACTTGAATATTTTAAAACTGTCCCAAAAATGGGACGCTAGGCACTAATGGGTTAATATTTACTGTGTATTTGCTTGTTTGATGTTAATCATACGACACTTTTAGACATACTTTGTATGACTTTTTTTGTAATAAGTTTGTATCTCGTTGTCATGGTTCTAAAATCGAATAAGTATTTCTCTCAGATCATTCATGTTTGTAATGCCGCATTTCTTTCATTCTTTCTTTACAATAGCCCCAATAGTCTCCCTGTTGCTAAGCCCTGAAAGGGTTTTTATAGTTTACTCAGCCAAACACGTGGTCCCAGATGAAGCTTTATGGTACGGAGCACCATCATGCATGATTATGCAGTGTCCATTTGGAAGACAGTCTTTTAATTGTGGAATGAGTCTTTGTTTAAACACGTTTTTATACTGATACTGGTCCATCATGCCTTCAACTATGTATAAATCTCCAGTAGACTGAGTAGACATCACGCTCCAAACCATTTGCTTTGTAGGATATTTAACCGTTCGGGATAAGCAATTTAGGTAAGTTTTTTCAATGGACCTTCTCTTCATATATATTTATTGCTTTCTTCTTATATCGTAAACGGTGGTTCATCAGAAATACATGCCTAAAAGATAATATATTTCTTAAGGTATGTTATTTGCAGAGAAATATTCTTATAAAGAAAATATTTATCAAATTTATAAACAGTTCTGAATCTTCAATTAATGTGCAAAGAATATGATTTTAATAAAAGAAAGTAACAACTAAAGTTCAACTGATTAATCAAGGAAAAAATTACAATTTTCACCTTACTCCAGTCATTTCGAGTTCTTTTTGTATAACTTTAGCCCAAACAAGTCTCTTCTTTGCCATAGCAGATGTGATTTTAGATTTTTTTCGAGAACGATGAGCACTGAGTCCAACTGAAATAAGCTTTCTATGCAAAAAAAAAAAAAAAAAAAAAAAAAAAAAAAAAAAAAAAAAATTGCATTTATTTCATACGCTTTTAAAGAGATTTTTACTTTATAATTTCTTGCTCTTCTGTAAGCTTTAACAATTTTCAAATAATTTTATTTCTGCTCTTGCTATCAATTTACTTTTCCTTCCGCATTTCGCTACTCTAGAATTTTCATATTGAGAGAGCAAAGATCTTTTTAATCTACACACAGAATATCATTTGTTTTACACATAACTAAGCAAGAATGACTTGACAAATGGACAAAAGCTAACATTTAGTATTAATTAATCATAACAACGAAATTTTTTGTTTTAAGAATAAGATAACACCGATGCTTATTCAAGAAATACTAATACAGTAATCAGACGATTTTCTTATGTTAAATTCGTTTTTTAATCAAATAAATTCTTCATGCATAGCAATCAATTTGATTACATGAGATCAAATTATTTTCTTTTTATAAAATGGCAACATTTAACAAAATCATATTTATAAGACTATTGTAAAGAAGAGAAAAGTTGACTAGATCAACAAAACAAACTTCATTTCATAAAAAAATGCAAATATATGCAATATTAATCAAGAAAAAAAAGAAAAAAAATCGCAATTATTCTAATAATTTTCACACCTCTGTATATATGTAATCGTACATATAGTTATAAAATTTGTTTCGAAAAATATTTATTTTAAAATAATTTTACACAAACAAAATTAACAATCTATGAATGAAAAAGTCATTAGTAGAAGTTACAAATATTCAAATGGAAAATTATGTTCACTACTTTTAGATATGTATAAGTCATATTTAGAAAACTTTGCGTATTCAGTCTGCTCTGCAATGACTAAAATGAAATTTGGCAATTGGAAATCCAAAATGTAAACCTTCAGCAATACAAAAATATTTGATAGAATGACATTTTGCTTTATATTTGAAGTTAAAATTTATAGAAAACAAAAATATGCTCCATAAATGTGATGTTCGATCAACTATGCCAACAGAAAAAATATCTATGACAAGACACCACTAACATTATTTTAATATGAATTTAAAAGAATACTTTCTAATCAAATGGCCTTTTTTCTGTTTCCTCTGTAACCTTCAAAACGAGGCTAACAAAAAAGACAGGCTCCTGCGGTTCAATCCACGTTTTATTTTTATTTATTTATTTATTTATTTATTTTTTACAGACCGCTAAAATGACGTAATGCTTATTTTTTGGCCTGCATTGATGCATTCGAGCATCACGTGATTTCAGTGGTCCGTAAAAAATGATACGAGGAATGAACCGCGGTAGCCTGTCTTTTTCGTTAGCCACGCCTTTAGAGATAATGTCGTCACAATCATTCGGATCTTGCATATTACAGAGCCTGTTCTACAAAGATACGAAACGTCGTTGTTATGAAATCAAAGTTACATGCTTCGCATTGCTAATTTCTGCGAATTATTTCATTTTCTATTAAAAATACGTTGAGTCGTATTCACTGCGTGTGAGGAATGATTCTAACTTTTTAACCATGACATATTGATTATTTTTTACATAGTTATGTGGGATAATTAATTTGTTTTATACTATCCCAGTTATCGAGAAAATCTGCTTCTCTTCAGGTTGGTTGATTCGTTTCCCATTAGGTGTTTTTTTTAATTAACTACTTTAGTCTGCTCAGTATATCAAGGGTCTTCGAATACAATTTCCCAATGCATTGATTATTCTCATTATGTGTGTTTAAAATTGATTTTAGTAATAAGATTTATTTTTTGTATTTGGCATCAGAAGTTTGACGATGAAAAGACCACGGCCGAACGTTTTTTTTTCGTTTCTTGTAATATTAATATTAATTACTCTGGCAGAGTAACAGTCTTTTAACTATCCTGCCCATAATCTGCCAGCGGAATGTGATCAAACAATGTGGCTCTTATTAGTACATAAAGTGGCTCTAACTTTGATAGAGTTATTATTTTTTTTTTATAAAGAAAATATAACCTTTGAACTGAGTAAATTCACATTGAATTTTAAATCAGAACTAGAACAGCGTTCATAAATAGCTTTCCCATTTGTTGCTAAGCCATTTGCAGCCATTGTGAAAAGATGGCTGATAGTTTGTAGATTTATCTATTCCGGTCATTGATAATAAATATCTAGAAAGAAAGAAAGGATAAAGAAAGGAAATATACACCTGTAGGTGTCAGAACAGACAATCACGTCATCGAGTTCACGGATGAAATTCCAGAAATAGCTAAACTCGATTCGCATACTCAAACACAATTAGGCTTCAAATCATATCTTGGTTAAAGAAAATAAATACATAAATAATAATAATAATAATATTAATAATAATATTTTTGTCGTTGACTTGTAAGTTTACCACTGTTTATAGTCCTCCGTATTTTCTTACATTTGTATACAGGAAAATACAATGATAAACTCACTTTTAATTCGGTCTGTTTTATATAGAATGCTTGTAATTTATTTCCGTTTAATCGATCAGTTAAAAATCAATAAAACATCGTACTCCATTCTCCATGAATTTTCCAAAAAAGGATACTTAATATTGTTTTAACATAATTTTATATATTGTTTTCATGTACCGAATAACAAATGTAAGAATTAACATAATAAAAATTTTGGTGACTTGTAGTTTCTTTTATTGTAATTGGTTTTGCTCGTTTAAAAAAATGGTTTACATTTTACATCATTCTTAGATATTCGAAAAAAGCTTCGAGTATTTCTTCCAAATCAAATGAAAGAAACCATTTCCAAGAACACATAGTTTCTTTGAGATTTTCTTTGATAAAAAAATAATAAATAAAAATTTTGTTTATAGAATAATGCATTTATTGTTAGTTGCTTTTCGTGGATACACTAAGCCGAAAACTAATCTAACTCAATAATAATAATAATAAAACAAAATAAAATAAAAAAAAAAATAAAATAAAATATAAAACCTAACTCCATTTAATACAATATTTTAACATAAGCTATATATACATTTTTTGTTTTTCAAAAGAAATATATTTTAGTAAAAACGGATTACTTTAATATGATTAGTTTTATGTATTTGTCCCGCGCTTCTTAAGCGCATTATTTGTTGTCAGTAATATATTTTTCTATCTTTATATAGTAGTTTAATGGCATTATTTATTAAATAGATGTTAGCTTAAAAATAAGATCTTTTTTGTATGTGTGTTTTTAGGAAATTTAGGAAAACATGTCTAAAATTGCACAATGAGACAAGTGGTTTTCTTGTAGGAACACATTTAATTGCATCAATATGTAAGTATATTTCACTGATTTTTTTACTCTAAATTATATCAAGTGGCTTTATTATTTTATTCACAGACTGATTGAACGTCTGGAAAAGAAAGTGCCGATTTTAATTGATACTGTAATTTATTTCCACAGAAGTAGATATTTACTACTTTATAAGAAAAAATAAGAATGTCACACACGTTAAATTCCACTTTCATTTGAAGTAAAATTCTTTTTAAATTCTTACTTTCTTTTTTTCTTTCATTTTAAAGTAAAATTTGATTTTTCCTATGTAAGAAAAATGTGTCAAGGAACAGCTAAAATTTCTGCACTGACAGCTTTACTAAGTTTTTTTTAAGTTTTTTTACTTATTATATCCATATCTATCTATCTCTCTATATCTATATCTATATCTATATCTATATATATTTGCTTTCAGCATGTAGAGTATTGCTACCAAAGGCGCGAATGCAGCACTTAATAATTGCTACATACATATACAATCCAAATTCCATGAAAATATTTACTAAGCACTAGGTGCATAATGTATAAACAATTTTTTAAGAAACAGTAAACATTAAAATAACAATATGAAACAACATAAAAAACATTAAAAATGTCACCCGCAGAATAATAAAAGCTATCACTCTTCAGCAGGCGGAATGGAATAATAAAAACTTTTTTATTCAAATTAGAAAACCAGTGTGGTAAATTTATAGTATAAAAATCAAAACTGTTTCTTTTATCATAAAGATCAATATTGATAAGATTATCTGAAATACTAAAAGAAATATCAAGGAAATCTACTTTATTATCGATATCGTTAGCTTTATTTAATTTTTAGAAACTAGGATAAATTTTGTTAGATTCATTATAAAAATCAAAATTATAAATTAAAATGTCATCAATATATCTATACACCTGTAGATGCTTATTATATTTAACAGCATATTTATATTCATAATAAAATAAATACTATATACTATAAATTTACCACACTGGTTTTCTAATTTGAATAAAAAAGTTTTTATTAATACACTTATAAATCAATTTATTAGATTCAGAAAAATATTTAGAAATGATTTCAACGTAAATAAACAGGTTTATAAGTTTTTAGGTAATTTATTTTATAAAAACAATTATCCGAGTAAGTTTTTAAACATTACGTAAAATTACTTTTTGAAAAATGGCAACTCTTTGGACTGGAGACGTAGCAAAAAGGATTGCTTGCTGGCTTCTGGAGCTTGTTACTTGAAGCGGTCATCTCAATGTCTACGCTGTAGGAAGGATGGTTGCGTATGAAAAAACAGGCAGAAAGTTGTCACGAATGGATAGAAAAGGCTATGATTATGGAATTGTGGACTGGTTTTCTTCGAGTTAAAAGTTTTTGTCACCTGTTGGAAATAGAGAGCCGTGCTTATGCAGTAAGTTCATCTTTTATGCTAATAGGCAGGTACAGGCGGAAGTGGGGCAATTTCTTGCATTTTATACTGTTATCATTTAGGATTTCATAAATATAAATGATTTTCATTTTCTTTGTAGATTAAGTATGACTTAATTTAAAATATTGAGTGTAATTATTTGATTGTGTTACATCGTTTATAAGTAAAGCATATTTCTTTAAAATAATCTTTAAAATGGATTTTTTAATGTGTCATTTCATATTTAATGCAAGACTTTGTCACATTATACGAAACCTGCTGATGAAGCTTTATTTTAATAGTGGGGGGAGTGTTAAAGCCATTCCCCCTGCTGAACAGTGATGGCTTTTATTATTCTGCGAGTAACTTTTTAATGTTTTTTATGTTGTTTCATATTGTTATTTTAATGTTTACTGTTTTTAAAAAAATTGTTTATACATTATGCACCTAGTGCTTAGTAAATATTTTCATGGAATTTGGATTGTATATATATATATATCGATGTATATATAATTTCATTTTTAAAATAAAAATTATGGTTATAAATTTTATACAGATTTTTAGATGTTTTGTTTTAACTATGGTCAGTACTTAAGTAAAATAAGTATAAGAATATCAAAGAAAAAAAGAATATCAAAGTGGCGAAAGGTCAGGGAATAAACACGGTAAAAAAGATGCTAAATACCAGTATTTTGTTAAACAGAAATTTCCTTCTTTAATCCCTTTATATTATTGCAAGTACTTTCTATAAGAAGCTACCAGTACTTTTTGTAAGAAAATACTGGTAGTTTTTACATTTTTTATTATAGTTTGCCCTGACGACTCTCTAGCTTGAATATTTTCTTACAAAATTAGCATTATTTCGTAAATAAACCTCTACTGCGCCAATACACAATTTAGAATAATATGAGGTACAACATGTAGTTTAAAGGTAATTTCCATTTTAAAATCATGATACAAAATGAAACATTCCACCATGATCCAATCACAAACTATACACTAATAAGTATAAACTTTAAAATTTTCATTTACTTGAAATATGACAAAATACAATGCATATGTGAAATGATTAAATTACTTTATTTAAATTAAAAGAAAAAAAAACGTTCAGATAAGTCTTAGTCGGTAAATTAAAAAAAAGTTAAATGCAATTCGTTTACTCGCTTCCATTGAATTAAATATAATACTGAGTTACATAAAAGTGGCGCATTAGAAAGAATGGAACGGAGTTCATGAGAAGATTTTCCAAGATACATGCTTAATCCAATGCACAACAAATTGCACTTCTACCTGCCCCTAAGAATTATAGACTCTTATATTTCAAATGATGTGACGTATTCGTAAATGGAACTGAAGTTAATCAAAATGTATCATGATGAAGGCGTTGGAAGCGGGCCGAAATTACTTGGAAATTTAACTAAAATGTATATTTTAAATTTTTAATATTCGTAATATTATTTATCGCCATTTAATTAGACGAAGAATTTTGATTATTCATATTGTCGAAAAAAAATATTTTAATGATATTTGGTACATAATATGATTTTAAAAACACTTGAAAATCATAATACAAAATGAAATATTTCACATTGATTCAATCAGAAATTACATACTATGAACGTTAAAAGTTATCTATTTACATATAATAGGATAATCAACAATGTAGATTTTAAAACTTTAAAATATTTGATTTAAATTTCCGAGTATTTTCAGACCGCATCCATAGACATCGTCACGGTATATTGTAACGGTAAACAATTACGGAAATTTTATATCATTGAATGAAATGCAGTATTTATTAAAATGAAAATAACGTGTTACAATAAACGGAATGCCAATTAAAAAATATATATTTTTCTCCATACAAGTTTAATCTAAAGCACTACTACTTCTATTTCTATGAATTTTTATTCTTCCATTTTAAACTAAGGGAAGTATTTAAATGAATGGAGCTTTGGTTAATGAAAATAATCCCAGTCGAAGAATGAGGGTTTAGGCCGAAAGCACTCGGGAATTTAAATAACATGTATACATAAAACTTTTGTTGTATGTATTTTTTTCACACACACACACACATATATATATATATATATATATATATATATATATATATATATATATATATATATATATATATATATATATATATATATATATATATATATATATATATATTTGTAGAAAATGGGAGAAATTTAAAATATAAATTTTGTACTTTTCATTTGTTTGCATGTAACCGTGCGATGGAAAACGCTTTCATTAAAAGATAATTTATAAAATTATAAAATTTGATATGCGAATTTATTTTTAAACATTAAACAGACGCAGAAAATCTTCATTTTTTCATATAAAATCATATACGGAAAAAGTTGCATTCAAAATTATGCTGAAAGCTATTTGAAACTTTTAAATATTTTCAATGGATAATTAGATTTCTATAATTCTATACTATAAAACGTCATGAAATACGTAAAATATAAAGCAAAATACATTTCGAAATCTAAATATGCATTATTGTGTTTCATATACAATTTATATTAAGTTTTAATCCATGTATAAATATAAATTTATTTATCAGAACATATTGTTTTGTTTTGCATAATGTTATAATTCAATTGAATGTTTTTATCCCTATGTGGCTGTTACATGCAGATTGAATTTTGAAAGTTTTGTACATACAACCATTCTTGTTATTCTTATTTATTCCCTGTTTAAGCCGGTAAACAATGTGAAATAATATTTCACAATATTTATCTTCCTTAAAGTATATTCTTGGTAATACTTAAACATAATTCTATTTCTATATTTCAGCAGAGAAGAAGGTGAATAGTAAAAGTTCTTAACGATGTAGCCCTAAATTTTAATTTAAAGCTGCATTAAAATGCAAAGCATATTCTTCAAAATCATTGCTAATTTTATGCTACTTACATTTAATAATAAACCATTATTTTACGAAACAGTCGAAAATAAATCATGTACTATAAGGTAATTTTTTTAGCAGCTTTAGTAATGTCAATTTATTAATTTATTTTTAAATGCTTTAAGTGATCAATTAAAAATAACACAAAAACCTTATAGTTTACCTTTAGCAATGTTTTATGATTTTTATTACAAAAAATAAGGTTCAAAATACGCGAATTCAGAAAAATATAATATTTAGAAAAATAAATAATGATAGCATGACACTGATAGTCACAGTGTTAAATAATTTAAACTTTTGCACACATATTAAAATTACGGTTTTTTCATATTTCGATTTTAATTCCAAATACTATAAGAAAATCAATATATTAAGTAACCTTAATTAATACACTATTTTTATTAAATATAAAACAGAAAATAATCTATTTTAAAAACGAATTATGCTAAACCTACATTTTGATCATAAGTATTAGTTTGCAAATTATTTCAGTGAAATAATCTAAGTAGTTACTGCAGATAGGAACTTTGAGGCACACAAACTCATACCGAATGAAAATATATAAATGTTTTTGTTTGTGATTTAAGTTTCATATTCCAGCGTTAAGGTAGAGAATATTTTGTTAATTTAGGAGATATATTGTAGCCACGAATGAAAACGTACAGCACTTTCTTCTGAGTTATGTGAACAATTCCTCTTCAATTTTCCAAAAATTTAAAAACCAATATATTTTGGGGATTTAATGAAGTATTTATGAAAACAATTTTTTTTGCCACGATTTATTATTAAAAGTTCCCAAGTAATACATTTTCCCCTAAATAATGCAATGCTGTTGCTTTTTTCTAGATAATCTTATCAAAATAATGACAGACCGTATTTTGAATTATTTTAAATCAGCATTAATATTAAATCAGATTTCCTTTTTATTGAAAATATAAGTGTTATTCTTACGCAAATATACACAATTATTTTATCGTCAACACTAGTGTGTAGGTGACGCTTCCGGTATAGCCATGGAGGTAGCAGCAACAAGTATCCGGCATGTGCATCCAAACTCCTTATGCGGGTCAGCTTATTTGAACAAAAATCTGGTGTTGGGATATCAAAAATCACGAATGTTCAGGGGTGTGATTCTGTTTTGAAAAACATGGAGTGTTCGATCTGGCGCACTTAAAGCACCAAGGATCCGACCCGAAATGGTGTAACACAAAATAGTTCCAACACTCAGGCGCATCCTGAGCTGCACATTCAGATAATTGGAAAGTTTCTCAGACTAGAGCTCTCCGGCCCTTACAGTTTAAGAATTCTATTGTCGTCAAGTGCGGTCAGCGGTGGTCTATTGAACTCTCTAGTTCTGAGGTCTGTGTCTCCGCTTTTTTTATAACTTTTTCGAAAATAGTTGTTGTCTTCAGTAGAGAACTAGGAAATCTGATGTATATCTGCCAGAAGGCTGGCTCCATGATATATTTACACGCACTTTCTTACTAAACAAACTAAAACACATCCATAACCAACTATTCCAAATCTCAATTCTAACTCCTTAGTCTGAGCATGCATCAGTTTCTGTTGCTTCTTCTCAGTGCTACTTTCGTCGCACAAACATCCGCCCAATGTAGCGTAGGGGATCTGTTGCCCGGCGGGAAGTTTCCGATTTGTTATTTACTATTGTTATGCGATTCCTGTTTCTTCCTATTTTATCCTACCTGCACTCTGTCACATTAGTTCTTTTGTACCTGGCAGGTGCGGAATTGTAACAAGTTTTTCTATTATTACCGCCCTCTATCTCGATTCTGGCGGTTTCAGCTTTGGCTGAATTCTGTAATTTTTAAGACCTTAATAAAGGCGACCGGGAGGGTTTCTATGCTCTAAAGACCTGGTTTCCTTGTCTGAGCTGTCTGTCTTAGGCAAACAGAAACATAATCTTTTTATTGGTTGAATTCCGCAACATTTTTATTTTATTTGTTTTCTGATTGGTCCTTGTTTAATGCCCAAAATTAGAACACTTCTGTTGCCACAGTGATAAAAAAATAATAAAAACTTTAAAAAAGTAATAAATTGAAAACAAATTGTGATAAAGATTTCTAGCAATTTTCATTTAAAATTGCTTTTTTTTTCTCTACGCATCGGTGAAAAATTTTAAAATGTGCGATATTTAGAAGTTAAAAAAATTGCAGTTCCGAAAATTGTAAAACTGAAATTTCAATTAAAATTTAACTATGATGGGTCTAGGAATATTAATGTTAAATACATGTCGTACGTAATATGAGGCATTCAGAATTCAGCCTGGTTAACTCCATAAAATAAAAATGCACATTTTCAACTGTTAAATTTGTATATGAATAAATTACTATTTTTTATGATTTGTGTAGGAATGTTAATGCTTATTGCATGGCGTACTTAATATATGACTCGTTATTATCATCATAAAAAGGATGTTTATTATTATTATTAATTTAAATATCTAATTTATTTACAAGCCTTTAAAGTATTTGTCTTTGAAAATATCATTTTTCAAATAGTCATTGTAATTTGTTAAATTATAATGGTTTTTTTTTATTCATTTATTTAAATATTTTTTACCGGAATATTGTAAATATATTGCTTTTTCTCAGTTTGATGTTCAAATTCTAATTGATTTTTTCTCTAAATCATACAACAAAGCAAATAATTTCATTACATTTCTTGAAAAACCTATTAAGTTTTCTCTGTACATTTCTTAAAATGTCTAAAACCAAATGTTTCCAGATACTTTTGATCAAATCATGTATAACAGGAGTTAGTGACTTAATCAAGATACAAGTAAAATTATTTGATGAAATTTTTATTTTTGTCTTCCGAAATTCTATTTTTTAGAACGGAATATTCTAAAGAAATTATCCCGATAACAGTGTACAGATACAGTATAACAGTTTCTTTTTTAATAACTACCATTTTCATTTTAAAATATTAATCACATATGTGGATTATATTTATCTATATTTAAGGGGACAGTGGACCTTTATACGAGAAAAATCGTCTATAGCAAAATCGTCGCAAAAAAGGTCTATTTTATGTGGTGTAATAGTACCAAAAGAGTTTTTTCTTATTAAAATATCATTTATGAAGGTTTTAAGAAGTTAATAATAAAGGTAAGGGTATTTATATACTTTAAATCTGTTTTTCTCAAAAGAAATTTTTCAGCGTTTTTAGATTTTCGAAATGCTACTTGACACATAATTTTTTATCAATATTTATGAAATTAATAAGAAAGTATCCTGATATTGTTTAGAAAAGAATTTTGTAAGCTTTTTTAAATTCGTCTTCATTAAGGTAGTCAAAATTGATTTTTTACTTAATAAACGGCAAAATTTGATAAAAATCGATATGGAATTTAGAAAAATATATAATATATTAACTGTTCAAGAGATTAAAAAAATCTTTCACAAATTTGTTTATGATTGAGATTTATGTGATCAAAATACAAAAGCAAGAAAATATCTCAAAAATTAAAACACAAAGACCATTTTAAAATTTCGTTTAAAAAATAAATTTAAAATAAATTAAAAATTTTTATAAGATTGGAATTTTATTTGAAAGTATTCTATATGCTTTTGGTGAAATGTATGTCTGCAGAAAATTTCACATTGCTATGATGAAAATTAAAAAAGAAAATTTAACGTCCACCGACCCCTTAATATCTTAGTTGTAAAAAAAAATATTTTATTTAAAATAATAAATAATTTTATATTTATCCTTCTCATTCCGTTTCCGAATGAACGACTAAATATTTTTGAAAACTTCAATCACTTTTCACATTATATACGACTGCTTGATGTTTAGTATTCTACAATGTCATCCATAGGGAAATATAAGTTTGTATATATAATGCAATGTTCAGAATTAATTCACAAAAAGGGAAAATGTTTGATGCTAATACAAAGGAAATTTGATCATACCTGTCAGATTGATTGCACCTCACCGCTTTTGGCTTTCTCTGCATTCGTAAATGATCTTCCTTTTGATATTTCATGTTATACTTCTTCGGGATAATTTAGAGCAGCGTGATTTTTGAACTATTAGGATTAAAGGTGCGTTCGAAAAAACGCTTTTCCACCTTCAACCGCTTGAAATTTTCTGATACAATTTCAGACACATTTTTAAATGTAGAAACATGAAACTTGCTCGGAGGATTCTTGAAGTGACATATAAGGTGCCGTGTGATGTCATTTTACGCTCAATTCATTAGAATTTCACTGATAAACTTTTTTCTCAGTATGACCCTTTTTTTCGATCAAAGATCTGCCGTTTTCGAAAAATCGGTTCAAAATGCCGCTTTAGATTGCCTTTTTTGCAATATTTTATCCTTTTATAAAAAAATCGAACAATCACGGCACCTTGTGTGATTTCTAAACAAGCCATTTTGCTGGCTTGATGCATTTGAGAGCAAAAATGAACTTAAAAGTAAATCGAATAATAAGCAGTTTGAATCGAAATACACCCTTAACATGTTATTAAAAGGCCATTTGTGTTAGAATGCATATATTTAAATTAAAAAAACACCTCTTGAGTTTTCTTATGGAAGTTTATTAATTCATAAAAATTGATATTTTTATTTGCGATGCACAAAATGACAATTTTGAACTGCGTATCAAATATGGAATATTCGGCGCACAGAAAAACCGATCAACCGGCTGAATACCCCTTAATGACCTTCCATAAATCATTTAGTTATTCAATGATTTAAATAGCTAAAATTTATATTTTAAAACAACATTACGTCACATTTAAAGAAAATACTTCCTTATTTATGAACAAGACAAATGCACATCGACACTTGACAATGAAAAATAAGAAAAATAAATCTATGCTTTGAGTTTTATTTAATAGAATATACTAATATATGCTTTTATAATAAAAGTTTAACTGCGTTTAATGCCAATTAAAATAATTAATTAACCTTTTCTTATATACAATTTTTTTTTAAAACCATAGTTGATTTTGATTATCGAATTCCTTCTGACATTTTCTGCAAGATAATTTTAAACAGAGAGAAATTGAAATACTAAGAACATTGAAATACTTGAACAATTAATTTCAAAAATTAAAAATATGTTATAAAATTACAAATACAGTTATAATTTTGAAGAGATTACCGATAATACTATGATATTGCATTTTAAATGTGCTTAATAACAATTGTTCATCTATGTATTAGGCAAGCGCCTATTGTTCACCTCTTTACAAAATTTATCCCTTCTAGTATCCAATGGGTACAATGATTAGCTTTTAAAATATATATTTTATAATCTTGCTTCATCTCCATTTTAACAATTGTTTGAATTTCAGAAAAGTAATTTTTCTGTGCTTTAAATTTAAGGTCCTTTTTCGTGATTTAAAAGTTTTAGAGGAATGGTCATTAAAAAACTTTACATGTTCTCCGAAGGATGCTTAATGTTACGCAACATTTCTGTTGTAGTATCCAAACACCCGGTTAAATAATATGTAGTAAACATTAAAAAATTTAAAATATAAAACTGCATCGGTCGTTGTAGATTAGTAAATAAAATAAAAAAACCTTTGAAACCTTTTATTCTAAAGAGTGTTTGGTGAATGAGCCTTTAGCAACGAAATTTCACATTAGATTTTATTATTAAAATTATCGTTCTCAATTGTTGAGCGGTACGTAGTTTATAAATGTCACATACCGTAATTTTAGTCTTTCATCCATTTGGGCATGACATGCTGATACGATTCTAAGATTCTTGTCCTAGAATACTGTATCTGAATAGTAATTCCATTTTATATTTTCGAAGAATATCATAACATCGATGAGAGGAATATTAGATTTCGGAAAAATAGTACAAAAATAATTATGTTGACGCTTAGTTCGTCCAAAATGGTTAAAGACAATGGGATTCCCTTATCTTTGGGGAAATGTTATAGACTTTTTTTAAAATTTTGATTAAAGTAGTGAGTCATCATTTAGTATTCCAATATAAGATTTATATTTAAAAAAAAGATAACATAATTATGTAACTTATTTTTAAATAGTTTGAAACCGTTGCATGCTACTAAAATCTACAGACCCTTCTTTCATGTATGAGACAAATCATTTGTATGTTAAATGGTTATTCCTTTCTCAAATGAATTAGTACTCAATAAATTATTCAAATTTACCGTTTTACATTGACATTAAAAAACTTTACTGAAAAAGACGTGTTTACGGCAATGATAAATGTTGTTGTTGGTCTGTATCGGTGGATGATATTTTAATTTAATTTTCATTTTATTCTGATCTAATTATAGTGTTTTTATGAATTCTACTGTCTATTGTATTAATCATTTCAATCCCTTCTTGTTTTTATAGTTACCACATGTTTGAAATATTTCTGAATAATTGGGTGATATCTTTATCTTACAACAAAGGGACACCAGCTTGGAGCAGAGAAATTTTCTCTCTAGGAAAGAGACTTGAGTTCATCGGATCTGGCTGAGCGTCAAGGGAGATGACTCCGGATATGGGAGTAAGAAAAGTGTGAATTGAGTTGACACTCGTCGTGAAGTTGTGAAAAACGGATTACTTTACTCAAAGGAACTATTTGATTGCATTTCTCCATCTGAACAACTTAATGCTCGTAGTGAAATAACAATAGACTGATTGACTATAATCAGAGACTGTTAGACTATACTATTCATCTTAATGACTTTTATTGAAATCAGAACTCTTTCATAAGCTAATTAGTTATTGTTTGTGATTTATGATTTGTGTAACTAAGAATCTATTATAACATTTAATAAAATGTTTTTATTAATTCAAACATGAGTCACCGCCTCACCGAAGTAAACGCATCACGCTACCCGGTCTTCATTTGAAGGCATCACAGGCTCGTTCTAATAAATTTTCTAAAAAATTGAATTATCAAGAACTATGTTTAACGTAATTTATATAGTTACTCCATTTCGTTATACTACACACTAAAGTTGTTATCTTAAATATATTATACCCATTCAATCTTTCAAAAAGTGATGTGTTTCTAATTTGGTTTATCCAACTGTTACAGCTATATGTGTTACAAAACATTTTATTCATTGCATTCAGTTTTATTTTCTACAATGACTGTGTGATATTTTTCTTTCACAAAGAAAAATGCAGTTTTTTTTAATTTATCTTTTAATTAAAATAAATTAAATTTTTTTATTACATTATATGAACACAACTTAACAAATACATAATAACTTAAAACGATAGTTACGTTTATTAAATTTATAATTTAACTAAAGAGAAATCATACATTTTCATAAGTTTAGAAAACAAATTTTAGCAATGGAAATACTTACATATACAATTTTGCTTAACTGTTTCAGATAATTTATACATACATACATCATTGTATTCTTATGCAGCGTAGATTTACTTCTTGAATATTATGTAAATATTGAAATAATAAATTTTTCCTACAGAAGAATTTCAACAAAGTAAACATAAGAGTATGTTCTCAAGACAATCATTTTAATTACAACCGTAACTCAGAAAATAAACTTAGTGGTAAAGCTAAGTATATATTCTTAGACTAGATGAATCAGTAAATGATGTTTGCAGAATTAACATTAAAATAAAAATGTGTATATGAATAAAAGTCTTCAACCCATACTTTGCAATGAAAATCTTATTTTAAGCATATACTAAAAAATCATTTATTATTTAAAAAGTATTGACATTTAAAAATATTCCAAATTACAAATATTACCAGGACATAAGTATTATTAATCATTATTAATTTATGAAAAAAGATTTTTATTTATTTTAAAAGTAATGAAAAATGTGTTTAAAATAAACTATTTTTCTGAGGTTGAAAAATTAAATTGAGCGATACATTTAAAAATATTTTTGAAAAAATCAAGTTTTTTGTTTTTAATCTATGATTCTTCGTAACATTGAGAAATTAGATCAAAATTATTTATTATAAAAAAAAATAATAAAATTGCATAACTATTTTAATTAATATTAAAAAGTAAGACGTAACAATGATTTCATTCAGTGAATTTTTTATACATCTATATTATTAGCTTTGAAAATCGTATTAGAAAAAATCTAAGCACATGAAGTGTGAAATCAAATTTAACCATAAAGTTTAGAAATCCATCATCAATGCATTCATTTCTGACGTTTCCTTTTGCTGAAGTTATGTAAACACCGACGTGTTTATTTTTCGCATAATAGATCGTAGTGAATTACATTTTTCTTATGCTCGAGTTTTTTTAATTAATTACTTGTATATTTAGATTGATTGGAATATTACTTGTAACTTATTTTTTTAATTATGTTAATAATTTTCTGTTTAATTTTTTGAAACAGTTTTTTTTACATATATTGCTGCATTTAATATTACGAGTTTTCGGAAAACAAATTCGATATTTTTCTAAACAATTAACTCTAAAATTTAAAAGAATGAAATAATCTAATGAAACGGTTCTTTATTACTAATAGAAAATATTATATATATATATATATATATATATATATATATATATATATATATATATATATATATATATATATATATATATATATATTAGAGAGTCCATGTAGTCGATTGGTAAGCGTTCATGTAAAATGTCAATTTTGTTTCAACTAACAATAAAAACTGAATTGTAAAAGTTTTAAATCAGGCATTTCGTTGTTCAAATCTCGTAGGATTTGAAATAAATAAATCATATTACAATTTAGATCTATTTAAACAAAAGCCATAGTTAATTTCTTTTCCAGAAAAAAAAAATACATAATTTAAACATTCCTAAATGGGGATCTTAGTAATTTAAAATATATCATAGAAGGCGGCAGCCTTCAAGTGACGCAGCTTTAAACCTACTATCGTCAAAACCTACCATCGTCATAAGGGTAGATGCGGAACTTCATATATACAGCTAACTCAACTTCAAAGGAAATCGGAAAAGCCGCCTTCTAATAACTCAGCAAATATTGGTCAGAATGGTCCAATTTTTTTAATATAGTCTTATATTCCCAGTCTAATCCTATCCTATAATTTTTACATTTCTACGTGCCGTATATTTTTAGATCTCGATAACCATTTTAAAACTGTAATCGATGGTGTTTGTTCCTGATAATGAGATCTACAAAACGGGCTGGGAGATTTTATTAAAACTTATATATAATATGAATCTCTTTAAGATAGAGGTAATAAGACTTTCCTTGTTTCTAGGAAAACTCTTGTTTGTTATATATTGGTCTTGGAAAATTGGACTATATTAGCTCGCGGATTACATGTTATTCTATGGGTTAGCAGACGGAGACTGAGTGAATAACCTTATGTACTTATGGTCACAGTTAAATCACCCGAATCGAAGCAATAAATGTTTTTTAAACTACAAAAACATCTTATCATGTGCTTTAAAACATTCAATAAATATATACTAAATCAAATTTCTATTTATTTTGCCTTTATTTTTGTAAGAAGAAAATATTACGTTTCTTACATTGGATATTTTTGCATTTTGTGGGAAAAATATTTTGAATCCTTTTTTAAAATAGGAAAATATTTTTTAATTATACATATTCAATATACTTTCGACTTATGATTTTTTTTAAGTTTACAAACAAAAATTATTTTTAATAAGATTTTCAATGTATTCATACGCGTTTAGATAGTTTTGTTTTGAATCGTAATCGAATTCTCTGGCGGCTGAAGCTTCCAAAAGCTACGCGCGTCATCGAAAATCAACTGTAAACATTGGATTAGAAATATTAAAAAATACATAAAGCATCCCCAAAAGTAAGTATGAAATCTTAAATATCGAGGTAGTATCTGATGTAATTATTCCCGACCCAGAGTTGTTTTTATTTACGACATTTTTTTATCTGTTTACATTATAAATACATGCTTCCTGACGTGTCTATGAAGCGCATTAGAAATTAAACAATTTACTATTTTATTTTGAGTTTTCTTAAAAAATAAATAAATAAGCAAAATTTTCCGTTTTTAAGGAAAATTCAGGTTAAATTTAAGGTATGACAAAATGAAAATTGTTCCCAATCCCGTGTGTAAAATAATTTGTGAATCGTTTGTATTTAAGTTCACGAAAATTGCCTCAAAATAACATCTTTTTTGAAATATGCATACCTATAGCTTACTTTTAATTTTACATTCTCTTCAGATTAAAAAAAAAATTAAGCATCTCAGTATTTAAATTTTTATCAAAATTTTACTTTTTAAAATTTTCGGGAATTTCTAATGTAACTTATACTTTTTTCCGCCCTTATATTCAACTCTTATTCTTTCGTTACACATATAAATAACGTTAAGAATGTTTTTAATTAAAGTGATAAAGGTTTGAAATTTCAAATTTTGTCCACCAAATTTTCAATCAATCTTGTTTTTATTTACAGTAATACTTGATTATAATCCTTTTCCATTCAAGTACATTTGTGTAATAGAGACCAATTAGCAATGCAATTTTGTTTATCTCTTAAAGAAATTAAACAAAAATTTACATTATTAAAGACAGCACAAGTTAAATAAAAAGTTATGACATTGTGGAAATTTGGATATGTTTATAAAATGATATACTTGTTTACAGGGGCAGATCCAGAGGATCATTTTGGGGGGGGGCGATACCAAGAAACATAGAATCAATATAGTCATAATTTCTGTTCATAAAATACCTCCTTGTACAGTTATTATTAAATGAATGATCAAATGAAATGCTTTTCTGCGATCTTCTCATGAAATAGGCTTTTTTTCTGCGATCTTTTGACTAAATTGCAACTCTTTGACAGAATTCACATTTTTGACGAATCTCGCGTTTTTTTACCCACGATACGCTGTCAAAATTCAGGTTTTTATTGTGATCCTTTGACAAAATTGGCTCTTTTCTGCGGCACTTTGACAAAATTAGCAATGTTTTGCAACCCTTTGAGAAAAGTAGCTCATTTTTCTGTGACCTTTTGACGAAATTGAAGTTTTTTCCACAACACTGACAAAACTCGTGCTTTCCCAGCAATCCTATTTCGAATAAGCGCTTTTTCTGCGACCTTTTGATGAAATTCACACTTTTTCGCAGTGCTTTGATAAAATTAGTGCTTTTTCAGCAATCTTATGTCGAAGTTGGCACTTTTTCAGCGATCCTATGTCGAAATTCACACTTTCTGCGATTCTTTGCATACCTTTCTTCAAACCCTTTGACAAAATTAGCACTTTTTTCACAACCTTTTGACGAATTTCGCTCTTTTCTGCTATACTTTGACAAAATTAGCATTTTTTTGTAACCCTTTGAAAAAAGTAGCTAACTTTAGACGAAATTCGAGCTTTTTGCGTGACACTTTGACAAAAAGATGTGCTTTTTCAGCGGTCTTATGTTGAAATATGTGCTTTTCAGCGATCCTAGGTCAAAGTTTGCGGGGGTTTTTTTTTTCGTGATCCTCTGTCAAAATTAGTTTTCTTTTTTCTAACCCTTTGACGTAATTCACACTTTTTTGCGATACTTTGATAAAATTAGCACTTTTTCAGCAAACCTATGTCGAAGTTCACGGTTTTTCAGCGATCCTATGTTGAAATTCGCATTTTTTCAGAGTTCCTTTGCCTTCCCTTTTCGCAACCTTTTGAAAAAATTAGCGCTCTTTCCGTGAACTTTTGACGAAATTAGAGTTTTTTATATGACACTTTGACAAAAATCTTGCCTTTTCAGCGATCCAATGTCGAAATTCGCGTTTTTTTATGCGATCCTCTGATAAAATTCGCATTTTTTTGCGACCCTTTGACGAAATTTGCACTTTTTCGCTGTACTTTGACAAAATTAGCAGTATTTTGCAACCCTTTGAAAAAAGTAGCGCTCTTTCTTCGAACTCTTGACAAAATTCAAACTTTTTACGCAGCACTTTGACAAAAGCCGCGTTTTTTCAGCGATACTATGTCGAAGTTCATGTTTTTTACGCGAACCTCTGTCGAAATTCACATTTTTTCCGTGACCCTATGATGAAATTCGCGCTTTTTCTGCGATCATTTGACAAGATTCGCGCTTTTTTAACAATCCTATGTCGAAATTAGTACTTTTTCCGTGATACTTTGCCTTCCCTTTGACAAAATTAGCGCTTTTTCCACGACCTTTTGACGAAATTTGCTATTTTTTTGCTATACTTTGATAAAATTAATGTTTTTTTGCAAACATTTGACAAAATTCGTGCTTTTTCCTCGACCTTTTCACGAAATTCGAGCTTTTTCCACGACACTTTGACAAAACTCTCGCTTTCAGCGATCTTGTGTCAAAATTCGCGTGTTTTAACGATCCTTTGTCGAAATCCTTTTCTTTGCGCGACCTTTCACAAAATTCGTGCTTTTTCCGCGATCTTTTGTAGAAATTCGCTCTTTTTCTGCGACACTTTGACAAAATTAGCACTTTTTAGCGACATTTTAATGAAATTTGCGATTTTTCTGGAACAATAGAATGTCTCCGACGAAGCTGCAGAAATTCCTTTCGGAAAAAAGTCTGAATTCAACACTAGTTTGGGGGGGGGGGGTGGTGGTGATCCCCCTACCCCCCAACAATTTTAATTTTGTCATACCTTTAAGAAAACTCAAAATAACATAGTAAATTGTTTAATTTGTTTTGCACTCCATAGACATACGTCAGGAAGCATGTATTTATAATGTAAACAGCTAAAAAATTGTCGTAAATAAAAAAAAACTCAGGGTCGGGAATAATTACATCAGATACTACCTCGATATTTAGATTTCATACTTACTTTTGGGGATGTTTTATTAATTTTTTAATAGCAAATTATGTCCATAAATCATGTAAAATGTAAATTACATTCATTAATCGCATAAAAATCGCAAATTATGTCCATGAATCGCTCAAAAAAAGCGAATTGCATAAAAAATAGGAATTACATCAACAAATCGCTCAAAACTTGAATTATGTCCATGAATTGTTTAAAAAAGTGAGAATTACATTCAGAAATTGTATGAAAAACACAAGTTATGTCTATGAATCGTGTAGTAAAATGGGAATTATGTTCATAAATCGCTTAAAAAACACTAATTTTGGCAGCAGAAAGCTGAAACGCAAATAACGTCTATAAATCACATAAAAATAGCGAATAGTGTTTTGCATTCATAAAGCGCATAAAAAACACGAATTACATTCATGAATCGCTCAAAAAACACAAATTACATCCATGAATTGCATAAAAACATGAATTACCTTAAAAAATCACTCAAAAATGCGAATCACTTCCATGAATCGTGCAAAAAAACACTAATAATGTTCATAAATTACAAAAAATGCGAATTACATCGAAGAATTGGTAAAAAAAGCAAATTACATTCATAAATCCTATAAAAACACAACGTCAATAAATCGATCAAAAAACGCAAATTTCGTCGACAGAAAGCTCAAAAAATGCAAATTATGTCTACGAATCGCATAAATACAGAAAATTACGTCCATAAATCATGTAAAATGAAAATTACATTCATTAATCGCATAAAAATTGCAAATTATGTCCATGAATCGCTCAAAAAAGCGAATTGCATAAAAAACGCGAATTGGGTCAACAAATCGCTCAAAACGTGAATTACGTCCATGAATTGTGTAAAAAAGTGAGAATTACGTTAATAAATTGTATGAAAAATGCAAATTACGTCTATGAATTGTGTACTAAAACGGGAATTATGTTCATAAATCGCTCAAAAAATACGAATTTTGGCAGCAGAAAGCTAAAATGCAAATTACGTCTATAAATCGCATAAAAATAGGGAATAGCGTTTTGCATTCATGATTTGCATAAAAAACATGAATTACATTCATGAATCACTCAAAAAATGCAAATTACATCCATGAATTGCATAAAAATGTGAATTATGTTCATAAATCACTCAAAAAATGCGAATCACTTCCATGAATCGTGCAAAGAAACACGAATAACATTCATAAATTGCAAAAAATGCAAATTATGTCCAAGAGTTGTGTAAAAAAAGCGAATTACATTCATAAATCCTATAAAAACACAAATAATGTCAATAAATTGATCAAAAAACACAAATTTCGTCGACAGAAAGCTGAAAAAACGCAAATGATGTCTATGAATTGCATAAAAATAGCAAATTAAGTCCATAAATCATGTAAAATGTAAATTACATTGATTAATCGCATAAAAATTGCAAATTATGTCCATAAATTGCTCAAAAATGCAAATTACATTCATAAATCGCATAAAAAACACGAATGATGACCATGAATTGCACAAAAAATGCGAATTACACCCAACATTAAATTAATTTCCAGAAAGTTTTTGGTTTTATACAAGTCTGCCAACAAGAACCTACAAGTTATCCTGAAACCCATTCTAAACCAACAAAAATTTAATGGAAAAATAAATTTGTCCAAGAAAGACAAAATAATTTCCATTGACATACATTGACCAGAATCGAAAAATTCCTATTGAAATCTATCCTATACAATCCAAAACCAGAAAGAAAAAAATCCCTCCAAGAGTAACTCAATCTATCTGCTGCAAAATAAAATACATTGAAATGCAACTGAACCAGAACCTGAAAATTACATTTGAAGTCAAACAGAAACCAGATTCAACCCCCCTCCCCCCCCCAAAAAAAAATTATCCAACCATATCTCGATTCGGGAAAGAAAACTTAATTTCCATAGATACGCGTGATCAGAAATCTGGAAGTTCCAATTAGTACTAAACTTAGTTATAAACATAGTTAACTAGAATGAGAAATGATACATACAGCATAGATTATGAAATCCTTTCTTAGGAATATGGTGTTGAATGTACATTACTTTCTTATCTTATACTAACGTATTTTACTACAGAGTTGTTTTTAACGAATCAAGTAGCACAGCATATATTAATAATAAAATATGAAATTTTTTTTTTTAAGTGGGTGGGGGAGGGGTAATTAAAGGTGATCAGAAATCATGAATATGAATTCTTTGCATTAGTCTTTAATTTTTTGTTTTTATCTTTTTATTATTAACCTAAAAAAAGCACTGATATCAGTACAAAAAACCCTGAACGGGTTAAAAGCTTGTGACGCAGCACTTTATCTTACATATCTAAGAATTTTAAATTTGGGACTTAAAACTAATGATATCAAAATTTATGTGACGCTATGCTATTAATTAATATATACATATATTAAAATTTATTCATTAAGGTTTTATCAATTACATCTTTCATAAATTCAAAATATGAATCTTAAAAGATATGATATCAAAATTTAAGTGACTCTTTGACGAGGCTTTAAACAATGCTTTAAAATTCCTATTATTTATTTATTGTCTCAATACATTTTCATATCTAAACAATACTTTTCATTTTCCAATACACTGTTAAATACATCACTTTCACTGAATATATATAATGCACTGAAATGTATTTATTTGAATAAATGGATTTATCTTTTGGGCTACGCTATCCAAAATCAAAAATAACATTTAAATAAATAGTTTTTGCGTCATTGTATCTATTTGCATCTATTTAACTTACTTTGGATACAATGACGCAAAAAATATTTATTTAAATGTTATTTTTGATTTTGGATAGCGTAGCCCAAAAGATAAATCCATTTATTCAAATAAATACATTTCAGTGCATTATATATATTCAGTGAAAGTGATGTATTTAACAGTGTATTGGAAAATGAAAAGTATTGTTTAGATATGAAAATGTATTGAGACAATAAATAAATAATAGGAATTTTAAAGCATTGTTTAAAGCCTCGTCAAGGAGTCACTTAAATTTTGATATCATATCTTTTAAGATTCATATTTTGAATTTATGAAAGATGTAATTGATAAAACCTTAATGAATAAATTTTAATATATGTATATATTAATTAATAGCATAGCGTCACATAAATTTTGATATCATTAGTTTTAAGTCCCAAATTTAAAATTCTTAGATATGTAAGATAAAGTGCTGCGTCACAAGCTTTTAACACGTTCAGGGTTTTTTGTACTGATATATATACATCGCTATGCCTTGAAATAATTAAATATTGAATTTTAAGAAAAAAAATATATAATAAAGTATAATAACATTAATTTTTACAAAAGGCAGAAAAAGGCTAGAGAATTATTGAAACAAAAAATATTACAATGCTGCTTATCACAATTAATCTTTAACAAAAGACTGAATTCGAATGTACCTTTTGTACATTCATAAAGCATTAAGTTTAAAACAATTTTATTTTACTGAAGAAATTTTCAATAAATTTGTAATATACATTTTAACACAATATTGACGGTTATTTTTTAACTTTATGTAAATAATTTTTTTTTCTGCTTTGATTTTACAAATGACATTTCACAATAATGAAATATTTTTAGTTAAAAAAAGTAAAAAATAAAACATGCAAAAATTTACATACAAAAAGGTGAAGTCTCATTTATAAAGATTGAAACAGAATTTAAAATACGGTTTAGTATGAAGCCGAGTATATGAAAAACAATCAAATGTAATAAAGACAAAATTAACAACATCTAGGTCGAGAGAGTTGTTAACACGCATTCCAGAAAATCAGAAAGGCACATTTTGTGCGGTTACCTCTGTACTATTTTTCTGTTAGATACAATCGAACTGAGTTTCTCCAGTCTTGTGTGCATTCAACAAAACTATTGAAGTTGAGAAAAAAAATTCCAAGTGTTCTGCGATTTATTTTATTTTTATTTTATTTTTATTTTATTTTTATTTATTTATTTATTTATTTATTTATTTATTTGACTACGGATGGTGTGTTAGAAAATGACATGCATTAATAATTTTAATTCAATACTATACCAACTTTGAATTTCATCTTAAATTTCTGCTTCAGTCAATTAATCGGAGTAAAAACAAGTTTCCGCACGAGCTGATGGACAATAGAATGAAAGGAAGATTTTATTTTCAAATTCAGGGAGAACCTATATGCCATACCCAAAATAACTATGCACAAAAATTTTAGTTCAGTTTTATGCATAACTTCATACACTTTTTGATGGTAAAATAATAAAAATGGCACACAGACATCGTGAATATAGCACCCTCTTCCAGCGGATCTTTTTCAAATTCAGGGCGGACCTACTAGCCATAGCCAAACTCTTACACAAAAACATTCGTTCAATTCTATGCATAACTTTATACACTTTTAGGAGGTACAATATTGGAAATGGCTCAAAAATTGCTATTGCAGCACCCCCTTCAAGCGGATTATTTCAACTAGTTGATGTGCTAATCCCAAACATGATAAAATGACTGCTTCAATCAATTAATCGGAGTAAAAACGAGTTTCCGTCTCTGCACGAGCCGATGAACAATAGAATGATAGACAGATTTTTCTTCAAATTCAGGGAGGACCTACTTGCCATACCAAAAAAATAATCATACACAACAATTTTAGATCAGTTTTAGGCATAACTTCATAAACTTTTAGGTGGTGCAATATTAAAAAGGGCACATAACTCGCTATTCCAGCGCTCCTTTCGGCGGATTTTTTTTTAATTAAAGAGGACCAACTAACAATAGCCAAACATTTACACAAAAAATTTCAATTTCGTTCAATTCGATGCATAACTTCATAAAATTTTGGTCGGTACAATATTGAAAATGGAACAAAAGTCGCGATTGCAGCGCCCCCTTCCGGCGGATTTTTTTCAAATTCAGGGAGGACCAACAAGCCATAGCCATACACTTACACAAAAAAATTCGGTTCAATTCAATTCATAACTTCATACACTTTTGATAAGTACAATATTGAAAATGGCACAAAAATCGCGATTGTAGCTCCCCCTTCCGGCGGAATATTTCAAAATTGAAGGAGGACCTGCTTGTCACAGCCAAAAACATTGATTTCAATCATCACAAAAATTTTGGTTCAATTCTATGCCTATCTTCATACACTTTTTAATGGTAGAATAGCTACATACAGACATACACACATACACACGAACAGACAGACATTTTGTAAAAACATGTTTTTTGGAATCTCTGACCCCTAAAACGTGTAAATCTATCAAAAACCGGAAGTCAAAAAAATCGATTACAATGCTTTCTTCTATCATGAAGTAGATCCTGCTTGCCGCACCCAAAAACATTCACAAAAAAAAATTGCCCCAATTCTAAGCATATCTTCATACACTTTTTTGGTGGTACAAAGGCGACATAAGGACAGACACACAGAGAGACAGACATTCTGTAAAAAACATGTTTTTTGGATCTTTGACCTCTAAAACAGTAAATCCGTCGAGAGCTGGAAGTAGAGAAAAATTACAATGTTCTCTTCCATTAAAGATTGAAGAAAGTGAAAATAAACAGTGTAACTATTACTTATAACCAATTTCAACTTCCACTTCTTTTAAAATATTTATTTCATTTCATGTGCGTAAAATATTCTTTACAATGGAAGTGTATTTTGCAGGATGCTTTATTTTGTGCATAAACATGTTATAAACTTTGAGAGTTATATGCTAAAGTGTTATTCACTACATTTTACGTGATTTTTAATGTGAGGAAATATTTTTTTCTGTTAACAAGAAAGTAATCCAATTTATAAGTCTTTCAAAATACCTTAAAAAAACAGTAATTCAATAGCTGTGTGACTGATAAGAAACGATTGAAAAATATTTTAAATAGATTTAAAGCATTGAAAAAGAAAAAAATCATTAAATCAAATTATAAATATGTTTTTTTAATATTGGAATTCTAAATTCAATTATATTTTACACATTCCAGTCTTATATATATATATATATATATATATATATATATATATATATATATATATATATATATATATATATATATATATATAGTTACATATTGAAGGATAAATTGTCTTGAATAAAAATTATATTACTATCTAGACATCTTGAAATTCAAATTTACGATAGCTAATGTATTAAGAATGATACACATATAGAAATATATTACAAAAATATATTGTTACTGAAAAAAGAGAAATAACACGATTAATTTAACAGTATATTTTTCGCCGTTTTCAATAATTTCAAAATTAGATACATTGAAATTAATAACGTATACATGTTTTGTATAGGGAATAATTTATTCTATTTTGTATTACATAATTAAAAATTTATATGTTTCAGTAAAATATGTAGTTTTTATAAATAATTCTTTCAGTAACATAATGTTTTTGTAATGTATATTTTCTTCAATTAATTAAAATTCCAACGTTGCACTTGTTAAATTTTTATTACTTTTTGTAGCATAGATTAAAATAATATAAAATAAGTGTAAAATGTATCAAAACGAAAATTAATCTGTTTTATGCATAAATATATATAAAAAAAATGTTTACAAGATTAATACGAATTCTTTCTCTTTCTTCAAGAAACGTAATCCGCATGTGTTATTTCACATACACATATATTTATTTTCATAAACTGCAAATAGTAATAAATATAATAATAATATATATAATCTGTAACAATACGAATTGTATCAGTAAATATCATTGTCTATCTTTTTCTCAGCTCGAAGACTGTCAGTCACTTAAGTAGATAGTGCACCTTTATTTGACCAAAATCGTGGCAAAAAAGGTTTATTTTAGTGGTACAATAGGTACCAAAAAAGTTTTTTCTTATTAAAATATCATTTATGAGGGTTTAGAAGTAAATAATATAGGTAAGATATATTTTAAATCTGTTTTTCTCAAAACTAATTTTTCAGCGTTTTAAGATTTTTGAAATACTTCTTGCGACGTAATTTTTTATCAATATTTATCAAATTGATAAGGAAAGTATCTTGATATTGTTTAGAAAGAAATTGTGTAAGCTTTTTAAAATTTGTCATCATTAAGATAGTCTAATTTGATTTTTTACTTATAAAAAGGGAAAATTTTGGTGAAAACAGATATGGAATTTTTAAGTTTTTGCGAAATAATAATTTTGGATTTAAATATTCTTTATTTTGTATAAGAGAGTATAAACATTTAAGCAATCGCCAAAGTTTTTCTTCAAAATTTACGCCTATTCGCAAGAAGTAAATTCCTTGTATTTTGATGCATCCCGATTTTTAAATGTTGGTTATGTCAGTTGTTTATCGATGAAATATATAGCTGAATGTCATAAATACCTAATTATATCAGTTGTTTATCAATAACATATATAGATGAATGTCAAAAATACCTTCTTTAAATTTATAAACTTCAATGTAATTTATATTACTCATTTTTATGAGCGTACATTACAAAATTTTGGAAGCTACCAATTGCAGCAGGTTAGCAGGAAATCTAGCATGACCCCGGAAAAGTTAGTTATATCAGTTTTTTATCGATAAAATATATAGCCCAATGTCAGAAATACCTTTTTTTTAAATTTATAAACTTCAATATAATTGCTAAAATGTAATATTGTTTTTGATATACCATTACTATTTATTTATAATTGTTCATTACAAAATTTAGGAAGCTATCATTTGCAGCAGGATAATATGAAATCTAGCTGGATCCCAGGCCATGATAATAAAAAAAGTAAATGTAGAAAAATTAACGTAACACATGATTTACGGGAATTTTTCATGATAAAATTTTATATAAAAAAGAATTATTTTACAATTAAATTGATTATCACTCTAAAATTGCATAGATTGGAAAGGTGTAATAAAATAAATGCGCAATATTTAAAACTATTTTGATTATATATATATATATATATATATATATATATATAAATAAATAATCGCAGTGACAAGATTAAAATTTTCCAATATATGCATATATATTCTAAAAGATTATTTAAAAATTCTAAAAATATATATACAAACTCTTAAATTTTCGTAGAAAAATGTCAAATCGAAAAAAATATGAGTTGCACATAAAAGCATTTTCTATCTAAAAATGGATTCGAAACATTAATATGGGTGTTTCTGCCTGTTTTATACATGGTTAAAATACGGGATGATTTTAAATTAGCATTGAATTTATGGGTTTTAACGAACACAGTTTTTCTGAAATTTATTTTTATTATTATAACCATTCTTGCTACATTAATAAGCTGAAAAATATGCAATCATGCCATAAAATGACGTCATATTTAAAAGAAAAACTGCAGTGATATTGGTAAAATCTTGGTTCAAGCATATGCACGAGCACATGTGCGAACATAATGCAGGATTCGTGCAATTCCAGTAATTTTCCTGTTGAAATATCAGTAATTTTTTATAGAAAAATAAATCTAGTTCAAACGTGCAATACTTATCCCATTATTTTAAAAGAGAATTTTTATAAGAAAATATTGCCAGGGATTGATTACAGCACTGGTCAACTAGGCCATGGCAATATTACTGGGGACCTAAAATTGAATAAAATTATTTAGAAAGATAAGTCTTGAAATTGAAATTTTGATAATTATTTTCACAAAAACCGAAATATATAATGGTGGCTAACTTTACAACACTTTCTTAATTATAATATTCCTGCTATGCTTCTACAATCCCTAAAAGTATTCTAACCTTTTTTGCTACGAGGGGACACCGAAAAGGTGCTGGGCCTTGGGTTTCTGCACAACCTTAATCGGGCTCTGAATATTGGTACGTAATAATTTCCTGACCTGGAAATTCAATGATCTGTACTAACCCTGTATCAGTCTCTGCAAACTCTTACTTTCTTGGCTTAGTGACATTGGCTAAAAAACCTTCGCCATCATTGTGATACCTGAGTAATTTTCAAATTTTTCATTGAAATTCAACACTTACAAAAACTCATAACCTTCTATAACTGGTTTCCTCTCAGTGTTGCAAGCCGGCTACTTTTTTTTAAAATCAGAGCTTTTTATTAACACCACTTTTTTGAAATGGTAAAATACGCATGCAGTTCCCTGTAATTAATGAAGCATCGAATAAAAAGCAATTTTACCATTTCAAAAAAGTTATGCCTATCAAGAAACCCGAATTTTCGAAAAATAATACAATAGTAACACAGGAAAATAAGTGGAATATTATTATATTCGGATAATCCTTTATTATATTCGCACATGCGCTCGTGCATATGATTGAGCAAAGATTTTAGCAATACCACTGCAGTTTTTCTTTTAAATATTACGTTATTTTATGACATGATTCCATATTTTTCAACTTATTGGTGTAGCAAAAATGGTTATAATAATAAAAGTAAATTTCTGAAAAAACTGTGTTCTTTAAAACCCATAAATACAATCCTAATTTGGAATCATTCGTATTTTAGACATACATAAAACAGGCAGAAACACTCATATTAATGTTTCTCATCTATTTTGAGATAGAGAAAACTCACAAGTCCAACTCCTTACACTTTTCTATTTGTGATTTTTCTATGGATATTTTAAGAATCTCTCTATATATTTTTAGAATTTTTATCTAATCTTTTGGATTATGTATGTATGCGTTGGAGAAATTTAATCATGTTACTTTTTTATATAATTAAAATAGCTTTAAAATTGTGCATTTATTTTATTGCATCTTTCGTATCTCTATAATTTTTGAAGTAATATGTAATTTAATTGTAAAATAATTCTTTTTTTAATATAAAATTTGATTATGAAAAAACCACTTAAATCGTGGATCGCGTTAATTTTGCTACCTTTATTTTTTTATCATGAAATCGTGGAATGCACAGCAAAAGGATTAACTATCTACCATTTGTATCAAATTTGGTGGATCCAGATAGATTTCTAAAATACCTGCTGGAATTGATAGCTCCCTAAATTTTGTATTAAACGCTGATAAATACGTAATAACTGTATTTCTATTTAAGTTTATAAATATAAAGAAGGTATTTCTGACATTCAGCTTTAGCTATACATTTTACCGATAAACAACTGACATAACTAACGTTTAAAACTCAGAGTGCATTCAAATACAAGAGATTTAATTCTTGCTAATAGACGTAAATTTTGAAGAAAAATTTTGGCTATTCTTAAATAGTCATGCTCTATTATGCAAAATTAATCATATTTAGAACAATAATCATTATTTCGCAAAAAATTGTTTCTGACGTCACATTATTTACCACAGATCTCGCATTTTTATTTCACAATGATGTCTGCAATTATAAATAATACTTCCAAAATATTAAAAAACTAGTTGGATGTGCCAATTCCAAAACTTTTTTCTATCTCATACGTACATTTCAACATTTGAAAAAAATAGTTACTCATTTTAATGCTTTAATAATTTTAATTCAATACATTACTAATTTTGATTTTCATCTTAAATTTCTGCTTCAGTCAGTGAATCGGAGTTAAAACGAATTTCCGTTTTTTACATGAGCCGATGGACAATAGAATGATAGGCAGATTTTTTTTCAAATTCAGAGAGGACCTACTTGCCTTACCAAAAAATAATCATATACAAAAAATTTAGTTCAGTTCTAGAAGTAACTTCATACAATTTTAGGTGGTGCAATATAGAAAATGGCATAAAATTCGTTATTGCAGCGCCCCCTCCCAGCGGCTTTATTTCAAATTCAAGGAGAATCAATTATTCATACCTATACACTTACACAAAAATTTGGTTCAATTCGATGCATAAGTTCATACATTTTTGGTCAGTACAATATTGAAAATGGCACAAAAACGCGATTACAGCGGCCCCTTCCGGCGCATTTTTTTCAAATTCAGGGAGGACCAACTAGCCACAGTCATACACTTACACAAAAAATTTGGTTCAATTCGATGCATAGCTTCATATACTTTTGGTTGGTAGAATATTGAAAAAGGCACAAACATTAAGATTGCAGCGTCCCCTTCCGGCGGAATATTTCAAAACTGAAAGAGGACCTGCTTGCCACAGCCAAAAAACATTCACAAAAAATTTGGTTCAATTCTATGAATAACTTCATACACTTTTTGGTGGTAGAATGGCGACATACGAACACACATACAGACACACACGCAGACACACACACAGGCACACAGTCACAGACTCAGACACAAGGACAGTCAGACATTTTTTAAAAACATGTTTTTTAAAATCTCTGGCCCCTAAAACGTGTAAATCCGTCGAAAACCGGAAGTCGAAAAAATTTCGATTACAATACTTTCTTCTTTTGAAGATAGAAGAAAGTAACAAATTAAAGAGACAGCAAATGACTTAAATGACATATTATTGCAAAATTCGTCAAATATTATATTAATGATAGAAAATACAATATTTAATATTATTATTATATATTTGTTCATTTGATTATCCGATGCGTAGAAATTCTTAATTTTATTTATGTTCACTTCGAATAGCAATCTTCGTCTTTACACATCTGTTATTGGACAAAATGAAATTTTTTATTCTTAAGTAACGCTCCTGAAATAAATTGATCTGTATTGAAATTATGTATAGTAACATTGAAGTTCGCTAATTATTTTATACAAGTAAAATTTTTAAATTTTAAAAATAGCAATTCTATGATTCATTCTATATTTTCCAATGACAAAAAATCATTAATTTTTATTATTATCTACTTATAAAAACAGTATTAAAATCTTTACAAGTTCAATTTGGTGCGATGTGACTTAGCAGAGTATCATATATTAAAAAGTTCTCAAATATTATCCAAGAAATTTTGCTTCATTGACATATACGGTTAAATTTTACCAGTAAGTAATTCACTGATGATTGATGAGATATTGAATTTGGTATGCGGAAAATCTAACAATTCATTCAGTTCGATGTATTTAGAATAAGTAAGATTGATTGTAGATCGCTTCCTATTTTGTAAGATATATGAAACTTGTGTCTTTCAAACTATCGTGATAATTATGGTGGTCACATAAAAAGCAAGATTTATAAAAAGTTTTTCCCATCTTTAAGCCTCTTTATTCTTTAACTATTCTATATGTGTTCGAATCAATAATTGTTCGTAAAATACATTCAACATTACGGCATTAGATGTAAATCTTTTTCATAGAATACTTGGGATACGTTATTATCATTGATTTTAGTGTTAGAGAATCATAGATGATAAATTTACACTCTTTTACTATAGATTGCGTTAAGTTTGCTGTAAAGTCTCATTAACCCATTTACTGCCAAAACTATGAAAGGTTTCTTATTCTTTTTTTTTTTTTTGCATAAATGATATTGGTTATTCATTTGAACATATATATCATTATGTTCTAGTGAAAATAACAAAACCTGCTTTAGCTTAAGAAATATGGAGTGTTGCGTTCACACAACGTCAGCGGAATAAGGGTACACTGTAAAAAAAATCTGTAACCTTAGTAATCTAAATTATCCGAAATCTCTTATGCTTACTAAAATTTTATGTGTACACTGTACAAGAAAATGATGTCAATCTACAAAACTTGTAAGCAAAACTAAAACCATCTGTAACTTTACAAAAGAATTTACTAAAATTTTGGTAACTTTACTAAAATTTTATCTATAATGCTTGTTATCGTTACTTAAAAAGTTCTTGGAATACGATTTCCCAAAAAAATTCTTAGTAACCTTAAAATTTGTTTGATTCAAAGTGCAAATCTGTATCTGTTACATGAATTTTTATTGTTGCCGTTACATAAAAAGTTCTTGGAATACAATTCTACTAGAAAAATTTTTGTAATTGCCCAAATTTTTTTTTACAGTGTACTGTTATTAAATGACTTCAACTAAACATATGCGGTTTTTCTTCACTTCAGCACTGGAAATATTTTTTAAACATTTTTACGCTTTACAAAGTTAATTTCACATTTTAAGCAATGAAGTTATTATAATAAAACTAAATTGATTTTCCCATACAAATTAATTATTACATTAAGAAAACATTTTCAAGCATGAAACGATTCATTACAATCATGCTATAAAGCAATATCACACATTTTGCATAAATAAATAATCTGACTATAGTGTTGCTTACAATGCATTGTCCTGCTGTCTTTCTACTAGACAATTAATTGTCCTCGTTCCCCTTTGACTGACCTTTGCATGCTGGCCTTACTATACTGTAAAAAAAAATCAAGAGGTTACTAAAAATTTCTTAGTAAATTTGTATTCCACAGAATTTTTTAGTAACCATTACAAACTTTTTTTTTGCAAGTGAAACAAGCATTTCTTTTGTAAACTGAACAAAAGAATTTTTTGTATAACTAACTCAAAAATTTTCAGTATGAGCCACCAAGCAAATTTTAGTAATAGCTCCAAAATAATTTTTAATAACCATTACGTGCGCCCGAAGGGCTGGAGGTTCCTTCGAGCTGCATCGATTTCTGAAGCGGATGATTTTCGGCAAAACTGCAATAGATGGCAGCACCAAATATTGCTAACTGCTCCGACAGGATTTTCATAATCCCTTTACTAACGAGTACTTACACTACATACATTCGGGGCGTATTTGGCAGTGGCCAGTATCGAACCCGGGACCTTTTAGTCTGGAGTCCGTTACTATAACCACTATGCTAACAAGGCCACACCAACTGAGTTTTAGTAATAGTTATTAAAAATATAAAACTATTAACTCTCTTCGTTGCTAACTTTTTTCTAGTAATTCTTACAGATTTTCTTGTAACCGACTAAAATTACTAAAAATTTTTTAGTAATTACAAGGATCACTAAAGTTTTTTTAGTAGATCGACACTTTTTTTTTTTACAGTGTAGGTCTTCCGATAGTAAATTTCGTTTGAATAACTCTTCAGTTTTAAAAGGTGTTTGCAATAGAGACAATGCTACTTTACGTCTGAAATCTCAGAAACACTTTTTTTTTTTTTTTTTTTTTTTTTTTTTTTTTTTTTTTTTTTTTTTTTTTTTGAGGACACAATCTAGATATTTTCAATGCATTTGTTAAACTTAGGTACAATTTGTAAATTTTTTAAAAGATTTTTTTTCATGTCTTGAAAGAGTCACCACGGAGTTGTCGATACAACCGAAAACAAATATTCTGTTTTTTTTCCTCGAACTGAAAATCGCATTACTTTCTTTCTTACTGTCGAACACATTTCACCAATTCCAGTGGACACATTTAGATGTGGTTTTCTCGAATAGAGCTTGTGGCACTGAAACCGCTGTTTTTCAAAATAACATAAAATGAGGTAAAAAAATTATTAGTATAAGTTGCATGTTTAGCGGGATTTCCAACAACACTAAACAAATTTAATACTACTACTCCACAAGGCCAAAATCCTCATATTATGATGATTTTGGTTCTGTCGATTTCCCTGAATAAATATGAAAGTTGAATGCCTATCCATTAGATGACGCCAGAATACAAGCTTTATAACGAAATCGTATTGGTTTCCTTTTTAAAAACATCGTTGTAGAGTGATTTCCTCCATAAAAAATCATTTGTTCAGTTTTTTTTAGTTTTTTTAGTGTTTTTGCATGGTTTGTACAACATTTAGAGTCCTCCTCACACTTCTATTTTACAAACACTTCAATTTCGCCAGCAGTATCACGTGGCAAAATACCATTGTGATAATTAAAAACATTGTAATTTAATTCTTCTCCATCAATAGTGCTAGTTTCGTTCATGTCATCATTATCAGAATCATCATCAAAAAGTCTTTGAAGAGCTTCTGTTAACCAAACATTTCTAACTTTATGCATTTCTCTGAGCACGTAATAAGAAGGAATTCTACTCAGTCGAACGACACGGGTAAATAAAGGAACTACCCGATTCCCTTTGACGTTGAACAAACGCAACACCTGTTTTCTTTTCTTCCCCAAAATCAAATGAAAGCAACTAATTCAGGAATGTTTCGATGCACTTCGATCTTGGTTAAAAATAGATCATCTTTATTATCTTATATTTTTCTAAATATTTTTTTCTGCGAAAATGAGTAAATTAAATTTTTCGTTTTCAAATGCTTAAAATTTAGACCCCGCTATTTAAAATTAAAAAAAAGACTGTTGAATGATTTTTTTCTATTAAATTATAAATCATAGTATTCTTTGTTTAAAAAATGTTAATATATAATTGAACTGATAGTTACATATTTACACTCATTTATTTTGAAAGTTGTGTCAACGCAACACCAGAGGTTAATGGGTGAATAAAAATCCTTGTCGTCTTGGCCTATAGGCGGAGGTAAATTTTGAAGATAAGTACTCTGCAACAAAAAAAAAAATATTCTTAGCAGGCTATTGAAAATATCAGCAATTTTTATAGAAAAATAAATCTAGTTCAAACGCACAACATATCCCATTATTCTAGAAGACAATACTTACATCTTGTCTTACTACACCAATAAGCTGACAAAAATGCAATCATGCCATAAAATAACGCCATATGTAAAAGAAAAACTGCATTCATATCGGTAAAACCTTGACTCAAGCATATACACGAGAGCGTGTTCGAACATAATACAGGGTTTGTACAATTCCAGTTATATTTCAGGTAAAATATCAGTAATTTTTTATGGAAAAATAAGTCTGGTTCAAACGCGCAATACTTATCCCATTGTTTTAGAAGATAATTTCTATAAGAAAATATTGGTACGAAATAATTTTCTGATCTGGAAATTCAAGGACCTATATGAACCATGTATAAGTGTCTGCAAAATCTTACTTTTTTGGAATAACCAAGCTTAGACACTTTGGATGACATATCACCAATTTTCGCTAAAAAACCTTCGCCATCAATGCGATATACGAGTTTTTAGAATTTTCAATGAAATTCAACACTTAAAGACTTACAATACTTACAAAATCTTCTATAACTGGGTTCCTCTTAGTGTTTCCAGCTAGCTATTTTTTTTTAAATCAGAGTTCTTAATTACAAGCACTTTTTTGTATTGAATTCAATAGGACAATTATGTTCGCTATAGTTAATTAAGCATTGAATAACCTGAATTTCACCGTTTCAAAAAAGTTATGTCTGTCAAGAAATCGGAATTTTGAAAAAGTAGTACACTGGTAACACTGGTTACGCTAATTTTAATTTCTTCATATTAAGTTTTGAAATATTATTATAGCAAGGAATACAATATTTAACTTTTACTGTAAACGCATGGTGAAAACTTTTTTCAACGATACTAATGTTAATTTGGATCTTAATATGTACAAAACTTCATTTAAATATTTCAAAGAATAAACATATAAACTACTTTTTATGGAGTATCTAAAAAGAATTGAATTTTTATTGCCAAATTATGATTTTATATTTGTATATATGAATATTAAGTTTTTTTTTCCTGAGAAATTACCTTTCATACATTTTTGAAAAAAAAAAAAAAAATTCACTAAATGTATAGTATAAAAAAGTTACTTAATTTTATATCACTAAGATTTTCAATAACAACCATAAACTTAACGACTTCCATAAAGTATGTGTTTACCTAATTTATCAATCCTAAGAGAACATTTTAATTTCATTTATAAGTACTAAGTAATAAAGTAAATATTGGCGATAAAAGTTCTGAGAATTGTTTGTTATCATCTTAAAAAGGGAATCTCAAAGTGATTCTTCTAAGAAATGGAAAATTGTTTTCCGTGGAACAAAATGACTTCACTAGAACAAACGTCTTCTCAAAAGTTACGAAAAGATTTTTAAAGCGCATAATTTAATTATGTTAATCTGAGAATTTTACTGATTTAAATTAAATCGCTTTTTCATTTCTTGATCATATACATAAACAGTTAGATGCATATTTAAACAGCTTTTTATTAAATTTTCTTAAAATATTTGCATCGAAAGAAATTTTATCCAACATTAGGACGATGTTTCAATTCGATGAATATGTTATTTTAAACTGTATCTTCACTGATTATTTATAAACTGCGTCTCCGATACTTAAAAAAATTAAAATAAAATAAAGGGTCTATTCTCGAATTGGTCACCAAACTCACAAAATCAACAATAACAAAAAAAATACAATAACATCTTAAAATATTTCATTTTTAAGAATATTCACACAGTAACGTAACTTTATCTGTATGGTGACACAGTCACCGTCTCTTATCATACGATTTTGTCTCTAAGATAGCTATAAGAAAAACTAAAATAAAAGTTTTAATCAATATAAAACTTTTATGATAAAAACAATTAGTACAAAAACAAAATCCAATGTTCTAATGCTTTTAAATCATCCCAAAAGTTCTGTGATATACTCATTTCAATTAAAAACGTACATAAGAAGAGATTTGTATGTTTATACAGTGAGGACACAAAACGGAAGAACTAAGACACGTTTCAGTATATTCTGCAATAGTTTTAAAAAAAGATTCTGTGTAATAGAAATTGACTATATACCAGAACTTAAGATAAATTGATTTTTTTAAATCATTAGATAACTTTAGAAAGATTAAAGTACCCGTTTCACTAAGTTTGTAATTTCAAACTCCTTTAACCACATAATTCAAAAGCGAATCTGAATTAAATTTATCTCATGTCTCTGCTTTGATTTGCATTTGCTTTGGTGGCTTAGTAACATACACATTGCGGCTTTTTATGAAATATATGAAACTCTGTCGAATATTCTGAATTTCTACTATTTACAAGAGAAGAGTAGGTTTTATTAGTTAATTTTCTTAATAAAATAAAACGGAAGAAGTATTTCAATATTTTGATTTCGAAACCCGTCTAGAACAAATTTTTTTAAAATTAATATGAAAGAGATCAATTCACCTTTTAAATAGAAATTGTAATTGATAAAAATTATAATATTTTTGGTTTTAAATAGTTGACATTAATCAAAACATTATAAATATTTGATTTGAAAGCATCAATTGAAATGATGAAAATATTGGTATAGCAATTTCTCAATCAACATAAAATAAAAGAAAATTTCAAGTTACTTTTATATTACATTAACAAAAGCATTATAAAATGTACATCGCATTCAACCTATTTTTGAATTATGCATCATCCATAAACCCATAACTCATACTTTACATAGAATTTTTACAGCATCATCCGAATCCCAGATTTTATAATTACGTGGGCTGTTCAATTAATAATAAGACTAAAATTATAAAAAATGCAGATTACCTTTAATCGTCGTAATTAACATGACCTTTTTAAAAATAAATACCGCGGCATTTAATGCATTTATCCCAACCTTCTGTCTACTTCTTAAAAGCATGTAAAAGTCCGTTTTCTTATAACTTTTTCTAAACCGCCTCCATAGACTTAACACGGGCTTTGTTTCTTGCAAAATGGTTACCTCCTAATGATTTCTTAAGTTGAGGAAACAGCCAGAAATCGTATGGAGCGAGATAAAGACTGTATGGATGGTGTAGTAAAATCTCTATGTTGTTCTACTGCAAAACATGATGAAAGTTGAAGGTAATCTCTCACGGTCACTATATTCCACATTTTGGTTTTCTTTATGCCAGCGTAAAATACTTGTCCACGATCATCATTGAAAGCTTTACGTATCATGTCATCTATGGTTTTTGCAGAAGAATACAAAATATAATCGCATACTATTTTTCAATGGATGCTTCCATTTCGACAACTGGCCGCACTCGTAGGCGCAAGCAAACACACTTCAGTTCGATCACGTGATACTCAGGAATATGAGCATGTACATGCAATCTATTGGTAGCTTTTGTTAATGCACACAACAAGTTTTTTTATGCCACAGAAATTAACATTCCAATGACTTGTTTAGCGGCAGTAAAATTAGTCTAATTACTCATTGAACAGCCTACGTAAATGCAACTCATGGGATATATTAATTGAAATAAAATTATTCCTGTTTTTAGTAAAGCGACAATATCGGTGTTAAATTATGATCCATTTATACCCTGATGATAACAATAAGTACATTCAAAGAAAGCTGTAATAAGATTTTTATTTATTCTGCCTATTGTCAAAAATATATTTTATTTTTTGCACAATGCTTTGCTGAATAAAACTAAAAGTGTGTAGTGGAACACTCGAAACAAAATATGTTTTAAAACTTATCATCCCTTCCACATTTTACTTAGATATGACTTTTCTGTTATTAAAAATGTTGAAAATTTTGCAGCTTCTAAACCTTTTTATTAAAAATCGCAGGGTGTTTCACGAATGACCCCTAAAATAGAAAATAAATAAGTTGGAAACGGTGATAAATAAAAATTGAAATCAATGTTACGTTTATTTAAAAAAGTAAGATATTGATACAGAACCTCCAAAATTTGTTTTAAAAGTGGCTGCAAGCGATGGCACTGAAGACAGCATTACGGACTGCTATAACGAGAGTTTTGACGCCAAATATCGCTTGTTGAAACGCCCGCCGTGAAACCATGTCCACTATTAATCTATAGTGAAAGAAATTCCAGAAGTGATTACTCCATGAAGAAACGTATGTTAATTATGTTTGAATACCATCGGTTACATCTCGGTTTATTGCCCACAAGGAGAAGCCATCAAACACTCAAGTCTTCAATGGATCAGATGGGAAAGCAGTTCGTGAAACATTGAAAAAAATTCAATAAACATGGTCAATGGTTTAGTCTGAAATGTGGATCGTACCAATTCTGTCGTTACAATTGAAAATTCAACGACCCTTGCTGCAGTTATTGAATGGCATCCGAATAAATCTATCGCTGACTTGCAGCTGAATTGCTAACGAGTTTCTCGACATGCTTGAAGATTCTGATTTTGATTTCGGATAAAGTTTACAGAATGGCTTAGTTTGAATTAGATGGTATCTTTAACAAACACAGATAGCGATTTAGAGACACATTTTTTTCTCACGCATAACTACACCATTGATGAGAACATAAATTTTGACAAAAATCTTTTGGAAAAATATCACTGGACTCTTTCTCTTTCGACGAAAGGGGACGAATAATCGGTTTATTGCTCTTTTGAAACAGTTTGTCGCCAATAACTCATTTTATGTGATAAAACTACTTATATAAATTCTGTCTGCAGCGCCAGCTATTGGCGGAATTGGACACTAAATTTTTGAGGTTACTTATTCAGATTTGAAACGGGGTTTTTAATAAACATAACACTGGTTTCATCTTGTATCTAGCACCGTGTCGGAGTTATTTAGTATTAAAGTTAGGTGTTCTTTGAAAAATCTCTGTATAAACAAAGTGAATTTATTTATATTAATTTTATAAGAAATTATAGTGTACAATAAGAATGGTTTTTGTGAATTTCTGAAAATATTCTTCAATTTGTTTTTTCCTTTTACAAAAAAAAATCTACAATTTATTGAACCGTTTTGTATATTGATAAAAATAATCCATTTTCATATCGTTATTATATATTTTTTATCAATGTAATTTGAGGCATTAAGGACAATTTAAACGGTTTTGTTAGAGCGACTTCTCCTCTGGCATATATAGGATTAGTTATCTTTTTTAGCTTAAAAAATAGAATACATTAGGCGAAAAAGGAAATTTCCATAAATTAACAAAAATTGTTGTTATTGTAAGCTACAATTTCTTATAAAGACCATGTAAATGCACTCTGCTAATTTGCCAGTCATTTATTTTTATCATTTTATTTAGTCAGTGTTTATACACTGCTATAAAGTAAAATATATGTGACATGCAGAAAATAAATTATTTATAACAAAAATCATACAGATGTAATAAAACTCATACATATACTTAGTTACTGAAAATTAAAATTAAAATTGAGTGATACCCGACTTCTGATATGCAACATTTGGCACATTTTTTAATTATTAAAACTTATTTATAAATAATGATTAAATATGATAGTACAATAAAACACATTTCAGTTAATTGGGCATTAAATTTTATAAAAAAAACTGTGTAATAATTTTTAAGTTATATCAGAACTTAAGATAAATTTTACTTTTGTAACAATTTTAGAAATATTCAGAAAGATTAAAATACCCGTTTCACTAAGTTTGTAATTTCAAACTCATTCAATTACGTAATTCAAAAGCGAATCTGAATTAAAATTATATCATGTCTTCTGCTTTGATTTGCATTTGCTTTGATAACCTAGAAACATACACATTGCGGCTTATTATGAAATATGTGAAACTCTGTCGAATATTCTGAATTTCTACTATTTACAAAAGAGGAGTAGGTACAGTAAAACCCCGATAATTCAGATTAATTGGGACCGCACCCAATCCGAATTATCAAAAATCCGGATTATCCGGAGAATTAGAAAAAAAAATTAAAACATAAAATAAAACTTACTTACAGGAAATCACCTTTATGTTAAACTTACTGAATATTTACCGACAGTAAAAATGTTTACTTTGCTTAATTCTTCCGAAAAGATTTCAAAAAAAGTTTTTTTTTTCATTCAGAATGCGACAATGAAACAAGTTAATGTTATGGAAATTAGCCAATCGCTTCTAAACTTTAAAAAAGCAAAACAAATGACCAAACCGATACGGATTAACGGGCTCCTAATTTGCGGGGTTCTACTGTCTTATCACTTGACTTTCTTAATTAACAAATTTTTAATTTCGATACTTCTCTTGAAGAAGATTTGTAAAAAATAATATACAAAAGACCAATCCACCTTTCAATTATAAATTACAGTTCCTAAATATAATAATATTTTTGGTTTTAAATAGTTGTTATTAATCAAACCATAGGGAATTTAATTAAACAAAACACACCCTAGTTATGCCTGTTTATACACTGCTCAAAACAATTAAAGGATATTGCAGTTTTAGGTGGATTTTGTATCTGGGAAACTTTTTAGCTAATTGATACATGGTCGACAGACATAGTAGGTTATATGAGAATAAATTACACATGTTTGGCAGAAAAAAATGCATTTTATTGCGCATTTGTGTACAAAAGGAAAAAAACACAATTTGTGCATATGAGAAAAAAAAGAATAAGAAAAGGTGTTTCCTTCAAAGAAATTCATTTTCAGTAGGGGGTATGGTTTCCACGGGCGGCCAGCAACGGTGAACACCTTTGAGGCATGAACTCAATGAGGTAATTAATGACGAGTTGGGGGTATTCTCTCTCACTCTTCCAGAAGAGCTCTTTCCAGTTCTTGGAGAGTTTGTGGGGGTTGTTGGCGGCCAGAAACTCGTCTTCCTAGAGCGTCCCAAACGTGCTCGATTGGATTCATGCCTGGAGTACACGCTGGCCATTCCATTCGAACGACTCCTTCCTCGAAAAGAAAATCCTCCACCAGGTTTGCACGATGCGACCTGCAGTTATCGTCCATTAAAATGAAGTTATCTCCGATTGCTGCAGCGTAAGGGACTACAATAGGTCTGAGGATCGCATCCCTATATTGGCGACCAGTCAGAGCTCCATCTCGAATGATGTAGAGGTCAGTGCGCCCGTCAATGGAGATGCCACCATACACCAACACTTCTCCACCGCCAAATCTGACACTTTCGTGCACGAAAGCAGGATTATTCCTACTGCCACGGTCCCTCCAGATGAAAATACGCCTATTATCCGGATGCACAGAAAAACGGGACTCGTCAGAAAACAGAATATTGCTCCATTCATTTCTCCTCCAGTTGACATGCTCGGTTGCCCACTCCCTGCGGTCGTGACGATGCCTTGCTGTTAATCTAACACATATCATCGGTCGGCGAGCATACAGACCTACAGCATGAAGCCGGTTTCGGACAGTCTGAGTTGAAATCGTGGTGCCTGTATCCGAGCGAAGGTGTTGTTGGAGAAGAGTAGCGTTCATGTTTCGGTGTCTCCGAGCTGTTAACGCTAAATACCGATCTTCATTGGGCGTTGTTGCCCGTCTACGACCTTGTCCTGGACTTCGGCCTGCACATCCACTCTCCAAAAAACGGTTCCAGATCCTGGAAATGACACTTTGTGACACTCCAATGGCTTGCGCTACTTCGGCTTGAGTTTGGCCCACTTCTAACCTACCAACAATTCTCCAAGCTTCTGAATCTGTCAAATGACTTCACTGAGACATCGTACTCATCGAAACAAAGCAATCACTGAATGCCGATCATCCTTCTCTTCATTCTCTTTTATCCAGTTGAAAGTCAAATTTCATTCGCTGCCGCTGAAGCGACATTTTTGACGTCGAACTCAAAATTTGCATACTCCACAGTTTGAAAACCAGAAAAATTTGCATTTGTGATTCTCTTTTTCTATTTTCGGCAAAAAAAAATTTCGTTTATATCTTTATTTCATATAAAACTTCAAATATCCTTTAATTGTTTTGAGCAGTATATTTTATACTTATGACATTTTTATATTAATTGCCATGTAACATTAATTTCGCTTTTATAGTCAGTAACATGTGAAAGATGTGTTATATTTCCAGTATGCAGTGTTTGTCGATGCATTTTACTTGCATATAATTCTATTTAGAGTTTAGTAAAAATATGACACAACTTTAATAAAAATGCAATAGTATGAATAAGAAATTAAAGTACCGTATATGCTAGTGTGCAAATTGAGCGCTTAATTTTTCAATGCAAATTCTGAAAAAAATCGAACCCGTATACAAGTCGAACGCATAACTTTCTATTTCACCTTTGCATAAAATCGAACCAAAAATGCCATTTGCCAGAGCGAAAAAGTAATAAGTAAACAACAACAACAACAAATATCATTCGAAGAAAATCTAATGATAAATTATTGTTATTTGTATATTTTATATGTTATTTAGGTACAACTTGGTTTTTCCGTCGACCAAAAAACGATCTTCAAATAATAAGGTTAAATGCCAATAATGGATGATCGCGAATATCTTATTCAATGACATTAAATACGATACAGGTAATTAAAACGTCATTAACTGATTTTTATTTTAACTTTTTATTTATATTTTTATTAATATGCTACTAATTATTTGGTTTCTTTTTTCGTTTTTAAAGAAATATGCCAATATGTGTAATTTGGTTATTAGTTTGGCGATTTGTATAATTTGGCTAAATCGTTCGACGGTGCAACCAAGTAGTACCGTCATTTATTATATGTACAAATAAAAAGCCAGAAGTTTCAGTATTCGAAGTTTTTTCTTCTTTTCTATATGACTCGTGTATACGCGAACCTCACTCCCCAATTTACTAGCCAAAAATTGTTAAAAATTCCTCGGCATATACACGAAAATATACGGTAATATTAAACTTATAATATACAATGAAATTGATTTTAAATCTTGTGATATAAGGTAAAACTAGAGTAAACAGATTGCTTTAAGCAAAAGTGTGGCAATAAAATATCTCAGTCATTATAATTTTTCATTAAATGATTCATTAAATATTTTGATGGATATTTTTTTTATCATTTTAATGATTTATTGAAACAGGAATATATATACAAAAACATGCATTAGAGTGTAGAGTAAGTCATATAGTATGAATGTATCCGCAGGCAATTAATTTTTTCTATTTGATTATCTTTTTATGATTTATAAATATCGTCTGCCCGTGATAATAGTTGTACGTTATTTTCTTTTCTCTTTGGAAACAAAATAATTACTATTTTATTTTGAATGGGTAGATTATCTGTTTAGGTATTTCGTTTATTTTAAAAAATATGATTCAATTGGTAATTCATAAAAAAAAATATTATTGCCCAGTTAAACTGATGGCATTGAGCTCGCAGGCTACGCATACTAATTGTACATTACAGCCTTATATTTTCAAGGGTTAATTCCGTTCAAAAAAAAATATTAAGGAGAGGTTATCAGCTCTCCCCTTTCCCCTTTTTATACTATACTTAATCATTGAACCCTCTAAACTGATCAGGGACATTAAAAAATCCATATCCAAAATTTAGAGCAAGTAGGAAAATTCTTAATAAAAACCCATTTATATAATTTAAGAAGAGTTATCCTTCTCTTTTATATACTTAACCATTAAACTTCCAAAACTATTAAGAGATTTGAACGAAATCTGACAATTCTGCATGAAAAACCCATTTATATACATTAAGGGGAGGGGCATTAGAACCCCCATTTCCCCTGTTTATATTTATCCAATGAACACCTAATACCAATCACGGAAGCGCTTCATCAGAATGATCCTATGTGTAAATTTTGAACAAAAACTAATATTTCTGCATGAAAAACCCATTCATATCAATTAAGGGGAGGGGCACGAGCCCCCCGTTCCCCCTCTTATACATATCGAGTGAACTCCAAAAACTAATCAGGGAAGCGCCTTATCAGGATATACCTATATACAAAATTTCAAGTGGATGGGATATTTTTATCATGAGTTATCGCATTACGTACGAACATACATACAGAACGGGCGGGCACATAAGCTCTCAGGCTATGATAGCCTGTGAGCTAAAAAATGCATATTTATTTAATTTTCTTTTAATTTTTTTAACACTTACTACATTTTGTCCAATTAATTTTAGGATTTTCTTCAATTATTTTTAGGATTATCAAACGTATATTACAAATCCCTATTTATGGATTTGTAGACACATTTATATTACATCTTATATATATATATAATGAAATCTAACACATCTTCATATACTTTTATTTTTCAAAAAATGAAGGCTAATTTTATATTTAGATTTATTACATACATAATAAATAACATACATAAAAGTTAAAGCCTTAAAAAAAGCCGTTTAAAGGTTCTATTTGTGTGGAAACTTTTTCGAATTGTATTAATGAAACTTACAATATCTCACGATATAATTCCTCTATGATTATACACGAAGTATCTAAATGTTCAAAATTTAAACAGGTCTTCATTCTATAAACTTATAAAACAATATTTGGACCAAATTTGATGAAAAGTTTTCCTATAATGTGTATCTTCTATGTTCCATTCGATGTGATATTTTTTTTTGAACCGCGTGCACGAACAATGAAAACACCACAACGCACAGCACAGAATTTATCTTTAGCGTGGGTCGAAAAAAACTTTCTTCTTTTTTTTGATTCGCTACACAGTGGAGAACTTGTGTCTAGGGTAACTTAATAAAATGCAAAAGCAAAATATATAAATTACCTGAACATTACTTATAATGAACATGTTTATACAGGCTACTTATGGCTAGAAATACTTCGTAATAGCAAAAAAACTCTAAGCCAATTCTTTCGATTCCGACAAAAAAGTATTCAAGAAAAAACATATCACGGTTAAAATATTAAGTAAAATTTTGAGTTATCGAAAAATTTTGTATTGCCGATCCTGAAATTAGAAATTTTATACAATTTCTCCAGATCTCATTAGAAAAAAATGAAGTAGGTCTAAAATGGAGATTCAAAAATGTAAAAAATATGCAAATAATGTGAGCTAATATGTGCACGTGCATAATTCGTCCATAATGTCATCAGTTAAAATTATATTTATTTCCTTTTTTTCAAAGTGTACGTAAATTATCCCATGCGGTATTACCATTTAAAAATCACCACAAGAAAAAATAAAAAAGATAGGCCATTTTTAAAAGGGATTGAAAACGTTAAGTGCCACAAATTTAAGCAACATTATTTGAGGTTTACAAAATGATAGAATAAACACCATAAGAAAAAAAATAATAAATTGATAAAAAACGTTCTGCATGTTAAAATGTACACTTTAATGTTATTTTATATATATAATTTTAAGCGTGCAAATTATCAGATTGTGATAAAATAATTATGTATGTTTTATATTTTTTTCTAAATTTGTGTTTCGCAAAATAAAATTTTAAATTATTTCCGTAAAGATTTCAGCTGAAATAATTTTCTAAAACATATTATCTTCATGCTATTAAATTTTATATTTATATTTTCGGAAACATTGACAAGATATTTTCGTAATCTATTGTTCTAAAGCATGTTAATAAGCTTATTTCACATTTTCGCAGAAATAAACGGCTGTCTACTAAAAATTTCTGTCTGTTATTTTAATAAAAATATTTCTACTTTAATCGTTATATTCTAAAAAGATTATATATTGAAAAACCGTTACAAAAGTACTAACATATTATCTATTTTCTCTTAATTTTAAATAGCATTATATGCTTCGAAAAAAGTAATTAAGAATTTACATTCACAATACACAATACATCAATATCTATAAAAATATAAAAGTACAAAAAGTTGCAATTTGTAGCATAATCGAAAATAAATTATTTTTCAACACATCATTGAAAATTTTAATAACATGTTTATTGTTTTTTATAATATGTACAATTTTACAGAGAGTAAATTTCGCTTAGATACATTAATGAAAGATTCATTAAAATTTTATAATGAAATGAATAATGCTAAAATTTAGTTTGCTATAAAAACGTCAAACTTCATTAAATAAGTAGAATAAGATGCTTGTTTGCACATTTTTTTCATATTTTAATAATTGAATTTGTAATACATTTAACCATATTCAGCAGAATTATGTGATAGTAATTAATTATTAAAAGAGATCCATCGGACCATAAATAAATATATTAAGTTTGCCAAAAAAAAAAGGGAAAAGATTAAAAGAAAGAAAATGTGTTAATAACGGTATACATATTTCAATGATCTTAAAATGCTAATTAAACCCACACGTATTGCGTTAAATGTATTAAAATATAAATATGCAATTTCTTTTTATCTTACGTTTGTTTTGGATTTCTAAATCATTCAGTCTTATCCCAATTAAGATTGTTTATTTAATTAGCAAATCTTTTTGGGCTTATTTATATTAACAGTGAAAATAAATCACGCATTAATAAGTGAAATCTAATTAAGAAATGATATCACATTAATTAAATAACAAATGTAATAATAAAGAACAGATTTTTATTTTGTAATGTAATTCATTGACGTAAATATATTTATTAATTTTTAACAGGCGCAAAAATAAGTAATTTTTTTAAGAATAAATTCTGGGGCTTTTTTTCTAAATAAATATTTAGAGTTTTCTAATAATGCAAAAGAGAAGCAATAGAAGTAGCATTAAACAATAAAATTATATAATTAAGTTTTAAGAGAAAAACAGCTTTTATAATAATAATAGTTACAAAAATAAAAAAAACATTTAAGAGTAAAATATTTAGGATTCAAAATGTGAAATCTTGTTACATAAAAAAAGACATTTGGAATAATTTTCAAATGAATATTTTGAGAAATAAGATGATTTTACAATAAAAACATTAATTTCATGATTCCGAATTTCGAGATATTTAGTATTAAGTATATATAAGTACCGAAGAAAGGATTAATAAAGAAAGTTGCTTTTATTGGAATATCTTTATATAAGATTTTCCACAATTCGACAAAAATTCAGAGGGGTGATAAAAAACATCAAAATGGGATAAATTACCATAGAACATGAGGTCACAAGCTACTCATTTAATAAAAAATATAGGGGGTTCTACAATGCCTCAATTTAAAATTATTGTCAAAACTTATAGGAAATATTTTGGACTGTGATTGCCAGTTCATGTTTTATCAATGATTTTTTCAAAAACAGTTTTTTTCAAATCTTTTCTTGATGTTATTACATTTTACATAAAACAAATAACATATAGTTGCATTTTCATTTCAATGATTAAATTTTTCTCGAAATAATTATCGTCAACCCGAGTTAAATTAAGATGAAATACCCTGTATTTGTGGCTAAATGAGTTGTTTCTGATCCTATGTTGTATTGCAATTTTTTATCCTCATGAAGACTATTATTATCTCTCTTAATTCATCAATCAAATATTGAAAATTCTATCTAATCTCCCTGACCAATAATGACCGGACATTTCCAATTTTAGACATTTTTTTAATATGTAAAAACATATTCGTAGGATTCTTCTGGAACTTCACTGTTAACATGTTGACTGCAACGGCAATTTTCAGAAATCTGGCCGAAAATGAGAATTTGATTTCTCTCTTATTAAAAACTCTAATTCTAGTGCATAGTCATCTGTTCATACAAGCCAGCATTGATTTTTTGTTCTTTTCCCAGAAGCTATCTATCGATATTAGAACTGATATATTGTGAATTTAATCGTAGATGGACAAAAATGGCAATTAAAACAGTATGGAATATCTCGTAGTTGGCGTCCCAGAAAAGAGTTATCTACGAGTTAGCTCGTGGTTGGCAGTCAACGTGTTAAAAAGATTATGTTTGACGTCATATTTATAATCGTTCATTTGATAAAGAGAACAAATATGGGCTGACGAAAAATCGAAGAAATATGATAACATTTGAGATCACCTTCTACATTAGAATGCACGAAAATATCTATTTCCGCAGAATACAAATGTGTGGATACTGTGCAATATGTCAATTGGATTTCGTAAAAATAGCATGTATATTCATGCAAAATTAGTGTTTAGCTTATATCACGCAGGCTTGTAAACAAATTTAAAGCTAGTTTCAGAAAAATTTAAAAAAATTCAGAAAAATAAAGTAGAAAAAATATAGTGTGACATTAATATAAATGCATTAAATATTTTATGAAGTCTATATATCTGTATAAAAATAACTTTTACCTGAGCATGCGCGAACTACGAGAGCATTTTTTTTACATAATTTAACAGTGAACTCTATTAAAAAACTGATAAAAATATTCAGATATACAGAAAATTCAGAAAGTAATCGACGATAGGAATGAGCAGCTTTTTACTCTAATAGCATGCATGGTCACAGTGACGTCACTGTGAGTCACTTTGGTCACATCACATCTGTGACCAAAATGCCACCACTCAGTGACGTCACATTGTGACTGAGATGTGACTTTCTTAGAAATCTTTAGAAATTTATAAATATTCTTCAAAACATGTTATTTACTTTAAAAAACATGTTTCTGGCAGTTTAAATATCGTCGCTTTTGTCACAGTTTCATCACAATGTTAATGTCAAATTAGTCACAAATGACACATTTTTCACAAATTTGTCACATTGTGACCACTTTGTGAAACGTCACAAAAGAGCTCTAAAACGGCCATAACGACTTCACATTTTAGTCACTGAGACTTCACATCGACGTCACGTGACGTCACATCGACAATCGATGGTCACAAAGTCACAATGTGACTTCACGACTTTCACAGTGACGTCACCATGCTTTACGGGTAGTTCTATAAGCATCCGAATAATAAAGGATTTTAAACAAATTGTCATTTTTGTCATTTTTTATTGATACATTAGTTTTTCTTGTATAATCATCAGAACATATCTACTCCAAGAAAAAAGTAAAATATTTGTTGCAAATTTTCTCATACATTCTTTCAATATAATTTTTTTTCATAAAACTCAATAAAAATTAACAATTTGGAGAAAACATTCAGCTGATTTCAGAGAGAGCCAAGAACCAGATTGCACCTATCGTATATATTTTTCTGAATTTCGCGATGTTTGGCGGGATTTTTTTAATGAGTTACTTCATAAAGTTCATTTGTAAATTATTTAAAAAACACGTTGTTATCGCTCCCTCATGAATAGATATTATGTTCGATGTTGAACTGTTGAACTATGCTCGATTAAAAATTTTAGTCAAAGGAATGTATATTGATGAACCTTATGTATAATAATAATAACGGAGATGGCAAATACTTATCGCAATGCAAGTCAAAATATCGTTGTGCCAATAAAAGACTGCAGGTGTCTGCAGAAGTTGTTAGATTGTTCCATTTGAAAAGTTATCACGATTTAAAAGCATTACATACGATCATACTCTCGACACTGGAGAGATGGAGCATAATTTTTCTAAGGTAATGATGAATTTGGATTTTTGCTCATTATCATATAATAAAAGTAGCATGAATATCGGGTATACTATAAAACATTAAATCTCTGACAGAGTTGCACCCGAAAGAAACATTAAATGAATGTTAACGTTAATTAAATGGTGAGAATAAACAACCAATTAAACTGCTTCACGTTACTGCGAATTTGAAAGCTGGGATATCAAATATTGTCAGTGTTTTGTGTGCAAGCAAAATTTAATAATTGGATTAAAAAATATTCTAATTATACTTGAATTTCCTTTTTAATAAATTTTATTATATACATAGAATAATAGTATGACTGGGAAATATGAAGAAATATTGAATTCAAAGTATTTACATACATACAAAATATAAATTCATTTTATCTTGGAAATTTCGGATCATCGTACTAAAAACGGAAAAGATGATCCTATATAAATTTCTGTATGCCGATCTTCACAAAATTAACATAATTCTTCAATAAAACTTAAGACGCACACGACAAACCAAAAAAATATAAATATTCTCTCAAAAAAATTCTTCCATCAAAAAATTGATGCTAACTTTTTTACTCTAAACTTTTACTTCATCTCGTAAGATTAAAAAAAAATTAAGTAAAGCAATTAAAAACAGCTTCGCTGCCAGAGCAACGAGTCGCGTTTCATAAATAAATTAAATATCACATTGGCAAATTTGCAAAAGCTTTGAAAATAAAATTAAAAAATCCCTGTCGGCTTGGCCTATAGGCGGAGGTAGATTTAGAAGAGTGCTCATTTCAAAAACAAAAAATAAATTTGATTACAAATAAACCCAGTTGAACAACTTTATTTGTCCTCTTTTGAAAAATTTTTAATTTCATTTTTCTGTAAGGACTGGTTTTATCAGAATCATCTTAAGCTAAATTCGAATCAAATGCCCATTTTGACGACATATTTGGAAATAATTCCGACTTTATTAAAAAAAATCGACTAATACGGCCCATTATATAGTTCCTAAATAACAAAAGACTGTCAATTGAATGCGTTTGACAGCAAAATAGAATTTAAAAATGAGTTATAAAATAGCCAATTTTGAATACAACCTCAATTCTTAATCATGATAGCTTCGGGAAATTTTGCGCGAAGAGTCCACTTTGACAGCATTTTTAAAAATATATTAAACCCTTATAGAAAAAAAACCCGACCAATATGGGACATTATACAGCTCCGATGTAAGAGAACCTGTCAATTGGATGCGTTTGAGAGCAAAACTGATTTTAAAAATTAGTAAGAAAAGCGCAATTTTTATTTCAATGCTTTCTCAAATTTTCAATCACGATAACTTCTCGAAATTCTGTTCAAAATACCCTTTTTGGCAGCCTTTTTTGAAATATATTCTGTCTGTATCAAAAAATTGACCAATGCGTCAATTATACAGTTCGAAAATAAGAGGACTTGTAAATTGGATGCGTTTGAAAGTAAAAAAAGATTTAAAAATGAGTCAGAAAAAACGCAATTTGTTATATGAATTCTTCCTCAAATTTCCTATTACGGTCACTTCGGGAAATTCTGTTCAAAATAACCTTTTTGGCAGTATTTTTTGAACTATATTTTGTCTTTATCAAAAAAACTGGTCAATGCTTCACAATATATAGTTCCTAAGGAAAAGGATCTGCCATTTGGGTGCGTTTAAAAAAAATTAATTTAAAAACCATTCAGAATGTAAGCTGTGTGGATTACAAGTTTTTTCTCCAACTCCAAATTTGGTTTAATTTATTTTTGCTATACGAATTGGTCCTATGAAAAACTTGTCAATATAAAAGTTGTAGATATTTTTGAAAAAATGTAAAATAAATTTAATTGGATTTGATAATTTAAGAATTTACAAAGTTATGCATTTTTTTCTTTTTTCAAACCCCTTTTTATTTTCGTTTTTAATTTTTTTTACCGGTAACAGTTAATCCTATCAAAAACTTGTAAATACAAATGTTTTATATAATTTTGTGTATATTTATAAAAAATTTAGATGGATTTGATATCTCGAGAATTGACAAAGATATGATTTTTTTCTCCCAAAAACCATATTTTTTTCTCCCCTTGAGCCCATTTTTAACTTTATCAAAACTTTTGGCCCATTATTTGAAGTAATATAAACTTTAAACCGATTCGATATCTATTTTCATTAAGAAGTTATGGGGTTTTTTCTGCTTTCACAAAAAAGCCCCTTATTTCGACCCCCTTGGTCCGATTTTGCCCATTAACGAACTAAAACGGGATTTTATCCCCTTTGATTTTATGTACCAGTTTGGTGGAGATTGGTGAAGAATTATAGAAGTTATCGTGTCCATAAAAAAGTGAAAAATATAGATAGATAGATAGATAGATAGATACTTAGATAGATATATAAACTGGTGTGAATGCAATAGGTAGTACTTCATACGAAATCTACCTAATATAATTTATCAATTCTTAACAGTCAGCTATTAAACTATTCAATGAAAACGTCACTAATTTTAACTTTCGGAGCCCACTATACTATTGTTAACAGCGAAAAATTTGCACCGAACAAGAGCACACAGACACCTCGAATATGTTTTTGATGACTGGAAATTCATTGCTTGATCTGACGTTTGTCGCTTATAAATTTATCGAGCGGATGAACTTGCACAGATATTGCAAGAATCTTACAAATCTTTGGATGTCACATGTAAACAGTTAACGGTTCAAGCTGAGTGAGACACTGTGATGGTATGTGACTGATCCGCAAGCACATCTAGAGACGACTATAAACGGTGACGGATATATAAGCATTCTGTCTGATTACTTAGAACAGTTTATGATCATTATGATTTATGCGCACTTAGACCAATAGAACAATGCAACCCTATTAGCATGCATGGTCACAGTGACGTCACAGTGACGTCCCTGTGAGTCACTTTGGTCACATCACATCTGTGACCAAAATGCCACCTCTCAATGACGTCACATTGTGACTGAGATGTGACTTTTTTAAAAATCATTAGAAATTTAAAAATATCCTTCAAAACATGTTATTTACTTTAAAAAACATGTTTCTGGCAATTTAAATATCGTCGCTTTTGTCACAGTTTCGTCACAATGTTAATGTCAAATTAGTCATAATTGACACATTTGGTCACATTGTGACACAAAATGGTCACAATAAAGCACATTGTGACACAAAATGGTCACAATGTGCCCAATTTGTGAAACGTCACAAAAGAGCTCTAAAACGGCCATAACGACTTCACATTTTAGTCACTGTGACTTCACATCGACGTCACGTGACGTCACATCGACAATCGATGTTCACAAAATCACAATGTGACTTCACAACGACGTTGCAGTGACGTCACCATGCTTTACGGGAACAAACCATACGCAGAAAGGAGGTGGGTCAATAAGGGCTATTTTTCGCCCATCATAAACCCGGAAAAAAAAGTTTCGAATTCAGATGATTGTTCTGTGGCTTCGTATAGTTAAAGATATGTAGTTTTGTTTAATATAAGTTTTACGTGATAAATAAAATAGTAAGTCATGTAAATTACAGCCCGAAAGTAGAGTGTTTTGTCTTTTTTCTGCATTTTTGACGTTTTTTGCGTTTTTGAATTAATTTTTTACTAAGAGGTGCTCGATGAACCCAATTAATTTTGACATGCACTGGTTCTACTCTTTATAAGATTTATATGAGCATTATTTTATTTGGGTTCAGTGTGGGTTCTATAAAATATTTTGGCAATTCTGCATATTCGTGATGCCTTGCAAACGTCGGTTCAGGTGAAATATTCAGAAAGATGCATTTCTATTTATTTGTGCACTGCCTTGCAGAATTTATGGTGTGAATTACCTCTATGATATTAGTGGACTTATTTATATGTGATATTTTGGCACTTCGACATCTTCGTGAGGACCCTACACTAGAGGTCTGCACGGGCCGGAATTTCCAGGCCCGGCCCGTAGGAAAGTTATTTCGGCCCGGCCCGGCCCGTTGTAAAACTCAAAAGTTCGGCCCGGGCCCGGCCCGGGCCCAGCCCGGCCCGTTTAAATTTTTGTATTTTAGGCCCGGCCCGTACAAAAATCAGCGAAAACAGGCCCGGCCCGGCCCGGCCCGGCCCGTTACAATTTCTACGATTTCTAAAAAATTCAGATTTTTACCATATAACTAAGATTCCTTTAAAGAATACTGCATACATATCTATGGAATGATTTTACAGTATATTTTACAGCAAATACACATTAACAACATTAATGATTACTTAGATTCTTAGGCTTTCAACATTCGAATAAAGATTCATTAAAAAAATAATATGGCTTAGAATAAAAGAAAAAAGAAAGAAAGCTAAAAACACGGTTAATTTTGAAGCTGTTTAATAAAAAAAGATTTATAAATATATTTCTATATCACTTTATTATAGATTTCAAATCTAAATTCATTCTTAAATTCAAAGAAGCTCCTTTCTGATACATTTCTAAATTCATTTTTTTTCTCAAAAACGCATAAGATTAGCAGATATCTTTATTCAGAAACTATATAATCGAATGGCGTTATCCATTTTTTGATACAAGCAATTTAAGAATACTGCAAACAAATAAAATACTGTGATAATTAGCGTTTTGAATAGAATTTCCGGAAGCAATAGCAAGGGAAGGGAGAAAAACCTGCAATCATTTGAGAAACTATTATAACTCAACAAGGTTATACAAGTATTTTATTTACCAAAAATGAAAAACGCTATTCGATTCCAAATCCCTTCAATAGTTAGGCTTATCACTTTTATACTTTTACAATTTAAAATTAATCAGAAAATGTGTCAAACTTCCGCATTATTGAGAAATTAATTTAAAAATCATCAAGAAGTATATACCCGAAGACTAAGCTAACATAAGTTCTTTATCGCTGTTAATAATTTTACAAATAATGTTTTCTGCCAATAATTAAGTCTAGTACCGGTCCGGCCAGTCTATATGTAGAAAAATAGTGCAAGCGTGATCTCGGGTCGGCAGGAGTCAGCTAAAAAAATATTAAAACGGGTTACACATAATGTAATTCTCCGATGCCGATACACTGTGCATTTTATATTGATGCTGTCAAACTAGTGGCTGGCCACATTTATACTTATTCTCGTTAAAACCATTTTCGTTGAAAATAGCTCATATTTTATCGTTTCTGCTTAAATCTTCAAAACGGGCCGGCAGGCCCGAAAATTTTTTTTATCAGCCCGGCCCGGCCCGGCCCGTCTGGCCCGTTCAATTTTTTTGCCGGCCCGGCCCGGCCCGTTTATGTTGTTTGTCGGCCCGGCCAGGCCCGGCCCGTTGAAAAAAACTATTCTAAATCTGCCGGCCCGGCCCGTGAGAAAATTCGAAACGATTCCGCCGGCCCGGCCCGGCCCGCGGGCCGGGCCGGGTACGGGCCACGGGCCAGGCCCGGGCCCGTGCAGACCTCTACCCTACACGATACCAATACCTACACGGAGGTCTACCAATTATGTTACTTTAGTCACTATGCCCTGTACAATGTAAAAAAAAATATATACGTTAAATTTACGGCAGAATCTGCTGGCAGCAACATTGCCAGCAGTTTTTACCTTAAGAATTGCAGTAAAATTTGATGTAATTAAAAATATACTTCTAAAGTTACTGCAATTTTTACGACAAAACATGCTGGCAACATTGTTGCCAGGGGTTTTTGCCATAGATTTAATGGATATTTTTTACAAATATAAAAATGATATAAAAGTAAGATATAAGATATAAAAACCACTAAAATGTAGAAAAAAGACAAAACACTCTATTTTCGAGCTAAACTTTACTTAAGACTTACTATTTTATTTATCACGTAAATCTTACATTATACAAATACATATATCTTTAAGTATACAAAGACACTGAGGGCAAAAAATAGCCCTCATGAACCCACCTACCCTAGGTCACGGATTTCTGGGAAAATTGAATATCTAAAAATTTTCGTTTTTCGCCGAAACCTCGAATTTTGATTGAACATGTTCGGTAAATCATGGTAATTTTCAGCCCAATCAGGTTAACTTTGCTCCATTTTTACGAGCTTTGATTCCTTCTGCATTGGTAGAATATTGACGAAATATTTCCAATTCTTCCAAACGCCCACTAGTTCTGTTATCTATATATTGCGACCAAAAGTTTGCGATCAACTCAAGTAACGTTGCAGATTCAATATTTTTTCTCAATTGGCCCAAACTTACCGTGATAGGTCAAAGTTACGGTGATTGACAGTAATATTTTCATATAGTTCGAGAATGCATAAAGTGGGTAGAAACCTTAAATTAATTGGCTTAATATTTTGATCGATGTGTGGACAAGACCCAATCTATTACTGTGCATGCACTATTTCAGGCTTGAATTACCATCAAGTGGAAATTGCAGTGGCTTTTGCAAAATTTCGCATAAAAATTATATGTCTGAAAATAATAGTTTTTTTCACCCATAGAGTTCAGTACCACTATCATTTTAACGCTGCAGAATTTTTCAATCAACTTTGACTGAAATGTTTATTACAGCATCGTATTTCGAATTGATCACTGAATGATAATTTCAATAGATTTTCTTTTTATAATACTTTCAAATTTCCAATTCGCAAATTTTTTTTAAAGTAACATTGTTTTACTTTATTTCGATAAATAAAAAAATGCGGAAAACATATATTTTTAGATAAATATAAGCGTTTAAATGCAATATTTTGCAAGATAATTCAAACTGTTTTACATTATCAGTCTAGCCGTCTAAGCTTTGTCCCGTAATATTCCGTACACTAAGCTCCAGGTTTCACTGCAATATAAGCAATGTTTAAGATATTATAATTCTAAAAATTTAATGAATTTTCAAAGCATTGAAGAATGATTAAGACTCTCAAGGATTACATTTATATTCCTAAATAATATTTTTTATGTAATATTGAAAGAATCATATTTTATTAGCATTTAAAACAAAATGCAGAGAAAACAACATTACAATTTTACCCATTTGCAAGACGCTTGGAGGGCTAGAGTTCAAATATCATTTTTGGAGGGAAATGCATTGGTGCGTAATTACATCTAACACCATACACCAAATCAAATGTGAACTAAAGCAGTGAAATTCTCTTTAATACAAAAAGATATTTATTCAAGTATTTATATATGTAAGTATTTATAACGAGAATGATTTCATTAATTTTTCGTGCTTGACATTTTTAATCGCGGATTACAAATATTTCGAAAAAATAATATATTAAAATTATTAACTCTGTCATTTATCATAATAATATAAAATCTGAGGAATTTTTTTATATTACAATCTGTCCTTGGATAATATGCCACGTTACTAGACAGGGAGGCGGTAACACAGACAGTGAAATCATCGAGTTCACGGATGAAATTCTAGGATAAGTTAAATATCTATTCACATATAAAAACGCAATCGTTTTTCCAAATAGCATCTTCATGGGAAAAACCCAAGAACAAATAATTTTAGAGGTTGACTCACGGTTTACCGCTAATTTCCCTGCTCTCAATCCATCATGTTTTCATAATTTATCGGTGCAGGAAAATACAATAATAAACCTACAAGTTAACCGCTAAAATTGTTTGTTTGAGTCTTTTGCATGTTTCGACATGGCAGATTGGTTGCGTTTTAATATGCGAATCTAAATTTCACTAATCCTAGATTTTCATCCTTAAACTAGATGAGGTAATTGTCTATGTTGCATCCCCCTCCCCCCTCCATGTGTAAGGTTATGCTAATTTCCCATGCTTAGTAAGTCAAACCATAATTCTACTGTCATTTTTTACGCCGTTGCAAAAATTTTAGAGGGTGAAATATAAATCAATACACCGTCTTTCGAATATATCATTCAGTAATAACCTCCATTCCTGTTGTTTTTATTATTTATTCAAATTTAAATTCGCTTATCTATATTAATATCATTATTTTATTTTATTAAAGAATAAAAACACCGTGCAAAACATATAGGTTTGCATAAATATAAGTGTTTAAAGGCGACACTCTATAAGATAATTCAAACTCAGTTCCATTATCAATGTACATTTAAGAGATACATTTTCGGGAAAAAGGGGGATTCTTATTTATGCCTAACATATTACATGAAATGTGAAATAAAGAAATAAAATTCTCTGGAAAACACTGACATATTCCATTCAAATATTTTATACCTAAATATTTATAACGACAATGATTTCATTAATCTTTCATCCTTGACAGTTTTACAGCGGCTTGCAAAATATTCCAAGAATATTAAAATTTTTGAATGATTCATTCATCATGAGAATATAAAATCTGAGAAAAATGACATGGTTTTATTGTAATACATATATACCTAAACAGATATTTTTTTAGAAAAGAGGTCGTATCTACTTTTAGAATTACTTTATTACAGCATAATAACTAGAATTTATGAATATTTATAAGTGAAATATGTATAAATCTTAGTTTACAGGTAAGTGCTGTAAATATTTATGTTTTATAAGTGTCAAATAAAATTAATGGCGATTATTATGATTTTCATATTCATATATAGCATACGAATTTGAAAATGTAAATAATGGCTAACATTGCAGATAAATAAGTTAAAATACTGAATTCTAGGTACACGAAAACAAATCCAGTGCACATCAAACTGTTTTTTAAAAGTATTTGTAGACGTTATATTCGCAAAATCTAAAATAATTAAATGAAATAAATAAACCATAATTATTTCATTTTTATACAGCTTCAAGTCAATAAATTAAAATAACATAATAACAAGATTTCTGAAAATAAAATATTTATGTATCACTTTTACACTGAAAAAAAATTGTAATCCTACAGATATAAGTTCCCGAAATCTGTATGTTTACTAATATTTTATCTGTACTCTGTACAAGAAAATATGTAAATCTACATAACTAATTCTTGTAAAGCTACAGAAATCTGTAACCTTACAAACAAATCTACTAAAATTACAGCTATTTTACTAGACTTTTATCTGTAGCCTGAGTAGCAGTTACATAAAAAAAATCTAGGAATCCCAGTTACTTAAAAAATTCTTAGTGACTGACAGATTTTCCGATTTTCAGTTCAAATCTGTATCAGTTACATGAATTTTTATTGTTGCCATTACATGAAAAGTCCTAAGAGTCCTAGTTTCCTAGAAAACTTTTAGTAAATTTACAGATTTTTTTACAGTGTACAAAAAGAAATATAGAATAAATTTAATACTGTGAGAATTTAATATTGTGAGAATATATAGTTTGTAAAATCTTTCAGAAAAAATAAAGAAATGTACAAAAATTAAAATAATAATTCGCACTTGGAAAAAATCGAAGTATTATATCAGGGTTCGAAATATTATAATAATGCAATTCATATCATACATGTTTTCAAAAAGAAAGTATTGTTATTCGTTAATATTTTGTAGCATTCACTTTACAGTTGATAACACCATAAACTCGCTTTTCACACTAACTACAAATATTTCAATAATTTTCGGCCCAGACATGTCCGTGTCAACTTTATGCTGGAATAAAACCGAACTTTCTGTTTTGTCGCAATATATTTTTTAGACTTTTCTTCATTATTCCCCACACATTATTTATTGAATATTAATAAAGTAAATTAACAAGATATGAAATGACTTTAATTTGGTTTTATCTATTTATTTTCTTGAAGGCCATTAATATCTGTGAAGGTGCTAAATCTTGCTGGAAAATAAAATCATTGTCGCACGGATCTTCCAATGATGATATCATGAAATGCTCAAGTATTTCTTGGCGTATCAAAGAATTAATTTTTTCGTTCATGTTCTACAGCATTCCAGGACTATCTGTAGTCATGTTCAGATCCTATACCACTACTCTGGCTGCAGATTTCACACATACACTGTTAAAAATTTGAAACTTTTGTTGCATCGCTAATCCATCGTTTTATAGAAAATGATTACTTTATTATATTATGGAGCATTCTTATTGGTCAAAATAGAGATATTTTATAAAAGCGGTGGAATGACGATGCAGCAATAGTTTCAAATTTTTCACAGTGAAGTTTCACGCAAACATTGTCACATGCTTCTTGCTTCATTCCAGATTAAAAACCAAATTTATGGTTTTAAATTTACTCCCGTCAACACTGTATTATTTCATCTTTCGATGCATTTGTCTTATATTTTTCTAAATATTTTTCATCGGGTGATACTATTTATCTTTCTATCATCTCTTTGAGTAGTTTTTGGAATTCGCTCGTTTGATTTTAAAGTGTCTGCCGTTAAAATGTGCTTCATTGCTCTGCTAAAAATTAGTTGAGAATATATTTCTGGCTCTATATTGCTTATTACGACATTCTTCATGCATATCATTAACACGATGCTTTGTAATTTTCTTTTTGTCGGAAAATACCCATGTTTCACACAAATCAAAACAATGATGATTTGAAGTTTTTTTCAATTTAAGAAGTTCTACAGAAGCTAATTTTATGCTTAATTTATTCAACCTTCTGAACCAAGCAGGAAATTTTGTAGATATTTTAATTTTTTGAGCCATCTATTTTATTATTCTAACATTTTGATTAATGAAAAATAATTAAAATATAAAAGTTTTAATTTTCCTTAATTACAGGCAAATTTATTAAACAATCAATCGTTGTTCTTTTTTTGTTTGTACCACACTGAATTACAGATTAATGCAATTCCAAATGCAAATGAAATGAATTATTCTATTTTCTGACTTAGAGCTGTAATTTTATTTAAAGATATATTATGTAAAAATAAATTCTATGAGATACGAAAATTGGCCAAAACCTCATATTCCACAACATTCGTAGCCTACGCTAGAAACGGAACTAATTTGTCATCTTTGACAATATATATTAGCCTATCAGGAGGTACGCCTTTATTTATTCTATCTGAACGCCTTAGTTCCACAATTTGTTGTTGAGACGCAGATGGTGTTGTTTTTCCGTTCGAAATTTCTATCTCTACGAGATTTTTACAATTGCGTTTTTCGTCTTCATTTTGTTTTTGTTCAATTTCAGGCTTATCATTTACGTATTTGAATTTATTTTCAAGAAATTTTACCGTTCTCGCGATTTTTATTTCATTTCCTCCTACATATATGCGGTATCCCTTAGATTCATTGTCGTATCCCACAAAAATACCTTCAACAGCTTTACTATCTAATTTTTGTCTTCTGGCTTTATCAATATAAGCGAAGGCTTTGCAGCCAAATACTTTAACGTAACTTAAGTTTGGCTGTCTTTCTGTCCATAATTCATATGGCGTTTTTGCATTAGCTTTTGTAGGCAGTCTATTTTGTAGGTGGTTTGCCGTACAGATTGCTTCCCCCCAGAACTTTAAAGGTAGATTTGATTCATTTAACATTGTCCTAGCCATCTCAACTAACGACCTATTTTTCCGTTCAGCCACCCCATTTTGACTTGCACAATATGGGACTGTATGTTGATGTTTTATCCCATTTGATTTGAGATAATTCTCAATTTCATCTGATGTAAATTCTCCCCCATTATCCTTTCTGATTTCTTTCGGTTTTTCACCAAATTTGTTGCTTATCAGCGCAATGAACTCTTTGAGTTTTTCATAGACTTCACTTTTTCTTTTCAATAGATAGATTATTGTGAATCGCGAGTAGTCATCAATAAAAGTCAAGAAATATGATTTCCCCCCAATCGTGGGTGTCTGAAAAGATCCACAAACATCCGAGTGAATAAGTTGAAGCCTTTTACTTGCTCTATACTGAGCAACTTTCGGATAGGGTTCATCAGTTAATTTCGCCTTAATACACGGTTCGCAATCTATATTATGTTTACAATTGTTTATCTGGATACCTCTTACTAATTCCTTTTGTGTAATTTCTTTAATCGATGTTAGATTTCTGTGTCCTAACCTTCTATGCCATAGTTCTAGACAATTTTTATTGTTGCACGTTTGTGTAATGTTCGCGTGGTTTTCGTTAGCCAACTGGACTTCATAGAGATTATTTACCTTTTGTGCTTCTAAGCAGATTTCTCCGTTAAGTTTGAAAGTGCATCGGTCATTTTTAAATACAATCTCACATCCGTTTTGGGTTGCTTTGCTGACTGATAGTAAATTCGTTTCGATTTCAGGTACTAGAAGTACATCTTTAAGTGTTATTTTATGAATTTTATTATCCGATGTCAGCGTATTTAAATTTACATCGCCTGAACCGTAAGCGATAAGTTTTTTTCCGTTTGCGATAGTCACGTTTGTTTTTTCCCTCGATTTTATCTCTGTAAACATTGATTCAGAGGATGCAATGTGACTTGAGCTACCGCTATCCACGATGAATGTTTTATTTTCTATCCCTTGTGTTATAAATGCATAATCTTTGTTTTCGCTGTTTCTCCATGTATTGTTTTTTCCTTCATAGCGATTAAACCTGTTATACGATTCCGATGCTTGTTCATTCTTAAAATTGTTTTCACCCCTTTGAAAAACGAGTGATGTAGAATAGTGTTTTTTGTAATTTTTGTTGTGTTGATTTTGTTGTGTTGTGTGTGTTTTGTTTTTATTGTGCCAACATTCTTGTGTGTTATGGCTTCTCATTTTACAAATCGAACAATATTTTGATTCTTTTTTAGCTGGAAACTTTTTCTGAGCTTTAAAAGCTTTCGCTGTATTATCAATACTTTCATAGTTTTCATTTCGGCGATTAAACTCGTCAATCAACTTATTTTTAATATATGACGGAGTTAATTGTGCTTCTTCTTTACTTTCGAGAGCAGTAATTAAATTATCATAAGACTGGGGCAGAGAGCGCAGGAGGAGCGCGGAAATGTGGTGATTATCAATTATTTCGCCTATAGCTGCCAAATGATCAACAAGCTCCATTATTTTTGTAATATGATTTATCATATTTCCATTTTCTGCTAATTTTATACTATATAATTTTCTTAGAAGAAACAATTTGCTTGTGAGATTTGATCTCTCATGGATTTCTTTTAATGCATCCCATGTTTGTCTAGCAGTTTGTAAGTTTTTAACGTGGGTAATTTGTGAGTCATCAATAGTTAGATTTATCAATGCCCGGGCCTTCCTATCATTTTTGGACCATTGATCGGTCAAAGGGGTCGGTGGATTATCGGTTATTACATGGAACAGCTCTTCTTTAGTTAAGAGCATTTCAATTTTAAATTTCCATGTACTGTAATTCGTTGCTGTCAATTTTTCAATCGAATAATTATCTTTTAAGGTGGCCATTCTAATCTTATATTTTTATTTGTTTTTTATTCAATATTTTTTATTTGTGTGAAATTAGTGTATCACTATGTTATCAAATTGATATATCTTTTTAGATCGTACTCATAATCATTGTAAGACGTTTGTCTTAATAACGGCGTGAGTTCTCACTATAACCTCAATATAATTGTTTTCATCAATTCGTATCATTAATCAGAATTAAATAGGAGAGTAAATGGTACTCACCCGATGAATTCTTCTTCATTTAAGTGTCCAACAATTAGATCCACCATAAGGGAAGGGAACCGGGCATATTCACATGTGGCTATATCCACTGCACTAATTCATCTTGATAAAGACATATAATATTATAATATGGTAACTGTAAAACACACACACAAATTATTATATCCACGCTTCTTCATTTTCTACTTTATTTTTAACAGGCGAGAAAAAACACAGCAAAAGGGTAGTGCTTACATCAAGCTACAAAAACAGAGAACAGAATAAAATTTAAATCGATGCATACATAGATCATAATGTAGAAACAATTATTAATAAAAAAAGAGTCATTTTGAAAGTTTTGACAGTTTTGTAAACCTGTAATTGTTCACCCGTAATCACTGTTTCCAAGGTCACGCTAACAAGCACTTAACTTTATTTATGATGCCATGATAATTGTCACTTGTTGCACAACGGAGGAAATTATTTACGAATTGCGCAATGTTTCTATCAACTCCTCCTTAATTTCTGAAGTTGTGTTGTCACTCAGATGCAAGTTCTTCCTGTGAACTTCAAAAATAGTCTTTGGCAGGGGTTTTGTAAATAAGTCGGCTAGCATGACTTTTGTTGGGCAGTACACGAGGTTTATTATACCTTCTTGTTTCAAATGTTTTATAAGATGAAATCTTAGTTCTATGTGCTTTGTTTTACTTGAATGTTTTTCTAATTCTATAATTTTAATGGCCGATTGATTATCTTCATACAATGTTATTGGATATGTTTGTGAGAGATTAAGTTCGTTGAGTAGGTTCACCAGCCATTTAACTTGATTTGCTGCATTCGCTGCTGAGATGTACTCAGCTTCGGCAGAAGATAAAGCTATGCAGGATTGTTTTTTAGTTGACAAAAGTATGGGATTTTTACCTAGCAAATATACATTACCACTTGTCGATTTTCTTGATTCTGTGTCTCCACCCCAATCAGCGTCCGCGTAGACTTCTAGCGTTGGTTTTGAATTTCCATCTATAACTAGATTAAGGTTCTTTGTTGTCTTAAGGTACCTCATGACCCGCTTTACACTGTTCCAATCTTTCATTCTTGGCCTTTCGGTTCTTCGGCTCAAGATATTAACAGCTGCACATATATCAGGTCTGCTCACTGTGGCAAGATATAAGAGTGCTCCGATGGCTTGTCTGTATTGTGTGTTGTGTGGTAAGAGATTGTCGTCATCTTTAAAGTGTGTGTAATTTGTTTCCATGGGTGTACTACACGGTTTTGCTTCTTGTAAATTGAATTTATTAATTAACTCTTCGATTTTTGAAGTTTGGTTAATTAAGTAGCTTTTGTTTACCTTTCGAATGTTCATGGATAAATAATTACTTATATCCCCTAAATTCTTTAGTTCATATTCTTTATTTAAGTTCTCGATTATTTCCTCTATGGCTTCGTCTTTTCCTACAATTAAAAGGTCATCGACGTACGTTATTATGTAGATTGTGTCATTATTCCTTTTCTGTGTAAAAAGACATGTGTCAATTTTACTTTGAATGAAATTCATGTTTTTTAGTGTTTCTGTTATTTTGTTATGCCACGCTCTCGCGGCTTGCTTAAGTCCGTAGATTGCCTTATTTAATTTACAAACTTTGGTTTCCTGGTTTGGTTCAACGAATCCTTCCGGCTGCGACATGTATATCTCCTCATCAAGTTCCCCATGTAAGAACGCGGTGTTAATATCTATATGCTTTACATTTAAGTTTTGGTGCAACGCCGCTATTAATAATGCTCTTATCGTAGTATACGATACGACCGGTGCGTAAGTTTCGTCATAATCCTCTCCGAACCTTTGAGTGTATCCTTTAGCTACTAAACGTGCTTTATATTTCTGAATTTTTCCGGTATTGTCACGCTTTAATTTATAAGTCCATTTACAACCAATTATTCTCTTATTCGGTGGAGGATCTACAATTGACTATGTTTTATTGTTTCTTAAAGAATTCATTTCGCTCTCCATGGCTTCTATCCAATTCTGTTTTACCGGAGAGTTTTCCATTAATTTAACTTCCTTATAATCCTTTGGTTCATTAATTTTGTCATCTTTGACAATATATATTAGCCTATCAGGAGGTACGCCTTTATTTATTCTATCTGAACGCCTTAGTTCCACAATTTGTTGTTGAGACGCAGATGGTGTTGTTTTTCCGTTCGAAATTTCTATCTCTACGAGATTTTTACAATTGCGTTTTTCGTCTTCATTTTGTTTTTGTTCAATTTCAGGCTTATCATTTACGTATTTGAATTTATTTTCAAGAAATTTTACCGTTCTCGCGATTTTTATTTCATTTCCTCCTACATATATGCGGTATCCCTTAGATTCATTGTCGTATCCCACAAAAATACCTTCAACAGCTTTACTATCTAATTTTTGTCTTCTGGCTTTATCAATATAAGCGAAGGCTTTGCAGCCAAATACTTTAACGTAACTTAAGTTTGGCTGTCTTTCTGTCCATAATTCATATGGCGTTTTTGCATTAGCTTTTGTAGGCAGTCTATTTTGTAGGTGGTTTGCCGTACAGATTGCTTCCCCCCAGAACTTTAAAGGTAGATTTGATTCATTTAACATTGTCCTAGCCATCTCAACTAACGACCTATTTTTCCGTTCAGCCACCCCATTTTGACTTGCACAATATGGGACTGTATGTTGATGTTTTATCCCATTTGATTTGAGATAATTCTCAATTTCATCTGATGTAAATTCTCCCCCATTATCCTTTCTGATTTCTTTCGGTTTTTCACCAAATTTGTTGCTTATCAGCGCAATGAACTCTTTGAGTTTTTCATAGACTTCACTTTTTCTTTTCAATAGATAGATTATTGTGAATCGCGAGTAGTCATCAATAAAAGTCAAGAAATATGATTTCCCCCCAATCGTGGGTGTCTGAAAAGATCCACAAACATCCGAGTGAATAAGTTGAAGCCTTTTACTTGCTCTATACTGAGCAACTTTCGGATAGGGTTCATCAGTTAATTTCGCCTTAATACACGGTTCGCAATCTATATTATGTTTACAATTGTTTATCTGGATACCTCTTACTAATTCCTTTTGTGTAATTTCTTTAATCGATGTTAGATTTCTGTGTCCTAACCTTCTATGCCATAGTTCTAGACAATTTTTATTGTTGCACGTTTGTGTAATGTTCGCGTGGTTTTCGTTAGCCAACTGGACTTCATAGAGATTATTTACCTTTTGTGCTTCTAAGCAGATTTCTCCGTTAAGTTTGAAAGTGCATCGGTCATTTTTAAATACAATCTCACATCCGTTTTGGGTTGCTTTGCTGACTGATAGTAAATTCGTTTCGATTTCAGGTACTAGAAGTACATCTTTAAGTGTTATTTTATGAATTTTATTATCCGATGTCAGCGTATTTAAATTTACATCGCCTGAACCGTAAGCGATAAGTTTTTTTCCGTTTGCGATAGTCACGTTTGTTTTTTCCCTCGATTTTATCTCTGTAAACATTGATTCAGAGGATGCAATGTGACTTGAGCTACCGCTATCCACGATGAATGTTTTATTTTCTATCCCTTGTGTTATAAATGCATAATCTTTGTTTTCGCTGTTTCTCCATGTATTGTTTTTTCCTTCATAGCGATTAAACCTGTTATACGATTCCGATGCTTGTTCATTCTTAAAATTGTTTTCACCCCTTTGAAAAACGAGTGATGTAGAATAGTGTTTTTTGTAATTTTTGTTGTGTTGATTTTGTTGTGTTGTGTGTGTTTTGTTTTTATTGTGCCAACATTCTTGTGTGTTATGGCTTCTCATTTTACAAATCGAACAATATTTTGATTCTTTTTTAGCTGGAAACTTTTTCTGAGCTTTAAAAGCTTTCGCTGTATTATCAATACTTTCATAGTTTTCATTTCGGCGATTAAACTCGTCAATCAACTTATTTTTAATATATGACGGAGTTAATTGTGCTTCTTCTTTACTTTCGAGAGCAGTAATTAAATTATCATAAGACTGGGGCAGAGAGCGCAGGAGGAGCGCGGAAATGTGGTGATTATCAATTATTTCGCCTATAGCTGCCAAATGATCAACAAGCTCCATTATTTTTGTAATATGATTTATCATATTTCCATTTTCTGCTAATTTTATACTATATAATTTTCTTAGAAGAAACAATTTGCTTGTGAGATTTGATCTCTCATGGATTTCTTTTAATGCATCCCATGTTTGTCTAGCAGTTTGTAAGTTTTTAACGTGGGTAATTTGTGAGTCATCAATAGTTAGATTTATCAATGCCCGGGCCTTCCTATCATTTTTGGACCATTGATCGGTCAAAGGGGTCGGTGGATTATCGGTTATTACATGGAACAGCTCTTCTTTAGTTAAGAGCATTTCAATTTTAAATTTCCATGTACTGTAATTCGTTGCTGTCAATTTTTCAATCGAATAATTATCTTTTAAGGTGGCCATTCTAATCTTATATTTTTATTTGTTTTTTATTCAATATTTTTTATTTGTGTGAAATTAGTGTATCACTATGTTATCAAATTGATATATCTTTTTAGATCGTACTCATAATCATTGTAAGACGTTTGTCTTAATAACGGCGTGAGTTCTCACTATAACCTCAATATAATTGTTTTCATCAATTCGTATCATTAATCAGAATTAAATAGGAGAGTAAATGGTACTCACCCGATGAATTCTTCTTCATTTAAGTGTCCAACAATTAGATCCACCATAAGGGAAGGGAACCGGGCATATTCACATGTGGCTATATCCACTGCACTAATTCATCTTGATAAAGACATATAATATTATAATATGGTAACTGTAAAACACACACACAAATTATTATATCCACGCTTCTTCATTTTCTACTTTATTTTTAACAGGCGAGAAAAAACACAGCAAAAGGGTAGTGCTTACATCAAGCTACAAAAACAGAGAACAGAATAAAATTTAAATCGATGCATACATAGATCATAATGTAGAAACAATTATTAATAAAAAAAGAGTCATTTTGAAAGTTTTGACAGTTTTGTAAACCTGTAATTGTTCACCCGTAATCACTGTTTCCAAGGTCACGCTAACAAGCACTTAACTTTATTTATGATGCCATGATAATTGTCACTTGTTGCACAACGGAGGAAATTATTTACGAATTGCGCAATGTTTCTATCAAGTATATGTAATTTTTTTGTAACTTATAGCATAGTGTTCTCAGAGCAAAAATAATTTAGACTTATGTATAAGACTTTTATTAACTTATTTATATAAGATAGAAGTAGATTCAAGGTATAATTTCATTAACCTATAGAGAAAAGTCGAAAATAGGGGTGCCATCCAATATAAAAATAGTATAAATAATGCAACAAAAAAAAATGAAAAATGCTGGTGTAATTACCAAAAACCAACAATCTATTAAAAGGGAAGTGTCGAATTTACAATTAACAACACTGTTATATTATTTATAGTTATTAAATCATTCAAAAAAGCTATGTTCATGCATAGAAGGTTTAGAGATGATTTCCACAGAACTAAAAGCAAAAGATTGTTTCACTTCCCATCAATCTTTAGCAATTGCTGATTTATTGATTTATTGATTTTGAATACGTTTTTGGTGATGTGTCGTACGAAATTTTAAACCCCATTTGGACAGTTTTATAGGCGAAAGAATAATCTGTTAAACGTTATTATAGATATCCCATCAGTCAGATAACCCAACAGAGTCAAATAGTTTAAAGAGGGTTAGATTATTCAAGGGGTAAAAATTATTCTGAAATCATTTGTGAATAACCCTGACATTATTTTCTAAGAATTGATAAAATGATATAGTTAAAAAAATGGTTTTAATTTGAAAAATTATTTATAAAATTTGTATAATACAAAAAATACTAAATTAAGTTCTCCAATTTATTTGTTTATAAATTTTATGTATATTTTCTCTTTAGCAAATTGTATGTTTTTAGTTAAAATGATTAATGCAAGAAAAACTGATAGATTATGCTTCCTGTAAAAAAATTCTGGCTTATTATATATATATATATATATATATATATATATATATGTGTGTGTGTGTGTTACAGGCCAAACCCGATTTTAGGCCAAACTAGATTGGCCTAGGCCAAACAGATCTATTCTAACGCCCATAGGATAAGCTAGTTTTTCCTAGGCCTAACCGGTCTATCCTAACGCCCATCGGATAAACTAGATTTTCCGAGGCCAAACCGGTTTATCCTAACGCCTATCGGATAAACTATTTTTTCCTAGGCCAAACTAGTCTATCCTAAGGCCCATAGGACAAACTAGTTTTCCCTATGCCAAACTAGTTTGGCCTAACTCTTTTAGGATAGACTAGTTTAGCCTGCTGTTTATTGGTCTGAACTAATTTATCCTAGGCCAATTCAATTTGGCGTGATTTTATTGAATTCAAAGACCGAATCAGCGCCAACATTCTAGTTTGTCCTAGGCTGATCTAGTTTATCCTAGGCCAATGTAATTTTCCTTTTTTTTTATCTCGCAGGCATCAAAGCCTGACAAATAATGGGCTCGCAGGTTCTGTGTGTATTATGTACGCATGCATGTACTATGTATGTCCGTATGTACGTAACGCGATAAAGCTTGTAAGAAATATCCGATTTGCTTCAAATTTTGGGTATAGGTTCATTCTGATAGGTACTTTTCCGATTAGTTTTGGGAATTCATTGGATAAGAATAAGGAGGCTAATCCTCACCGTTCATTTAGAGCAATGGATTTTTAAAGTAGAATTATCAGTTTTCATTTAAAATTTTAGATATAGGATCATTCTGACCAGGCGTCTCCGTGATTAGTTGTAGATGCTTATTGGTTTATTGGATGTTTATTGTTGATGTTCAATGTTTAAGTATAATTGGGGGAAATGGGAAAAGGTAATCCCCCTTACTTTGTTTTTCGAGGGTGTTATTCTTTAAAAAAATAAGGCTGTAATACACAATTAGAGTAAACAGCCTGTGAAAGCAAAGCCATCAGTTTAACTGGGCAATATTATTTTTAATACTGATCCCGACTACTGCTCCATTGCTAACCTTGTGCAAAGGGGTTTTGACACCACCCCTGTATAATGTATTTTATTCGAAGGGTAGTAGAACTCTGTTAGAGGTTTGCACGGGCCGGAATTTCGAGGCCCGGGCTCACTCTTCTCGAAGGAAAGTCATTTTGCCTTGATCCGGTGTAAAAATTGAAAGTTAACCACGAGCTCTGCCTGTACAATAATGAATGTACAATAGTGAAAAGAGACTCAGTCCTGCTCGATCTGGCTTTACTCAATTTCTGCATAAAAATCAGATTTTACTTCACATACAATTAAGATTCCTTTAAAAATATACTGCATACATATTAATTGGATAAATTTACAATGTATTTTTAAATATCAATGTGTTCGCAGAAAGGAAAATTCACAATGCATTATTGATTATTTAGACTCTTAGACCTTTCAATATTCAAATAGGGATTTGTTAACCTTTTGAATCCCATAATAGCCCAAACCATCCGAGTGCTCAGAATCCCATAATAGCCGTCTGTAGCTGAAAGATTTTCATTCCCCCTGAAGTGGGAGGTGAGCTGTCAAAGGGTTGGTCCCTCTCATTGATGGATGGGATAAGGAGGTGTTGGCATTTCCGGGTAGGACAGCAAGAAAATTTTCCATCATTGTATTTCTCTACTTAACTTCGTTATCTGTAAGTAAAGAAGGGTGATAAAAAGAGGGATGTACCACCTGACAAAATTTTGACGAGGTGAAGAAAGCAGTCGGTTGTTTCTTCCACTCCTGCCCTAATAAAGAATGGGGAAAAAAACGCGGAGAATTTTCGGCTATTTCGTTGGGATTCTGAGGACATTCAATTTTTTGGAGCTTGGGATCTAAAGAGTTAAATAATTAATGTAGTTTAGAGCAAAAGAAAAAAAAGGAGAGTTACAAACATCGTAACTTTAGAATCTGTTTAGCAAAATGTAGATTTGTGAATATATTTCTCAGTCATTCCGTAAGGCTTTCTCAAATCCAAAAGAGATACATCCTAACACATTAATGAACTAATTGCTTTTCGGAAATGCATAAGATTAAAATGCATTTTAACTCAGAAAATATGTAATCGAATGGCGTTAACTATTTTTTCATAAAAGAGATGGTTTTTTTTTTCAGAAAATACTATTAAAGCTACGTTTTGAATCGAATTTCCGGTTACGACTTCACGGAAAAGAAAAACTTGACGTGACAAGAATAGCGTATATGTCAACATGTAATAAGTTTCTCAAAAATGTAAAACACTGTTCTATTCCAAATTATGTTCAGCTCCTATCTGGCTAGAATATCCAAACAACAACAACAACAACAACAACAACAATAATAATAATAATAATAATAATAATAATAATAATAATAATAATAATAATAATAATAATAATATTAAATGCAAGTCTGATCCCAGCACGGCACGAATCTGTAGAATAATAAATAAAATAAACAAACACCATGTCCAATGCATCATGTCTCTACGGTGGACATGTTACATTTCTATATTATAAGCAATGACTCTTGACACACATTTATACTTATTCTAAGTAAAATATGTTTCTTACCGGCCAAACTCGATTCTGAGCTAAATTAGATTGGCCTAGACCATACTACTTTATCCTAACGCCAATTGAATAAACTAGTTTTTCCTATGCCAAACTTGCTTATCTAAATACCTGCAAGTTAAATTAATTTTTTCTAGGTAAGAGGTCAATCCTTCATTTTTACCTGCATACTTAACCATTAAACACCCAAAACTATTCAGATAATAACTTTATGAGAAAGAACCTATATCAAAAATTTGAAGCAAATCCGTAAAGTCTGTGCGAAAAACCATTTATCTAAATTATGGGGGGTTACCCACGTTGTCCTTTCTTTTACACTTAAATAATAAAGATCCACAACTAATCACGGAGGCGCCTTGTCAGAATGATCCTATATCTAAAATTTTAAATGAAAACTAATAATTCTGCATGAAAAATCCATTTCTCTAAATTAATGGTGGGGGATTAGCCTCTCGTTCGCCCCCCCCCCTTTTACTTACCAATGAATTCCCTAAACTAAGCAGAAAAGTACCTTATCAGAATGAACTTACATTCAAAATTTGAAGCAAATCAGATATTTCCATCGCATTACGTACATACGTACGTACATACGTACATACATGCGTACATACATATATACAAAACCTGCGAGCTATCATTTGTCAGGCTTTGACGCCTGTGAGCTAAAAACACGTAAAATTACATTGGCCTAGGATAAACTAGAACAGCCTAGGACAAACTAGAATGTTGGCGCTGAGGCGGTCATTGAATTCAATAAAATCACGCCGAATTGAATTGGCCAAGAATAAACTAGATCGGCCTAGGATAAACTAGTTCAGACCAATAAACAGCAGGTTAAACTAGTCTATCCTAAAAGAGTTAGGCCAAACTAGTTTGGCCTAAGAAAAACTAGTTTGTCCTGTGGGCCTTAGGATAGACTAGTTTGGCCTAGGAAAAACTAGTTTATTCGATGGGCGTTAGGATAAACCGGTTTGGCCTACGAAAAACTGGTTTATCCGATGGACGTTAGGATAGACCGGTTTGGCCTAGGAAAAACTAGTTTATCCGATGGGCGTTAGGATAAACTAGTTTGGCCTAGGCCAATTTAGTTTGGCCTAAAATCGGGTTTGGCCTGTAACATATATATATATATATATTGCAGGTAAATAGGTTATAGAATTAAACTAAATTTCTCCGTAGGATGAACAATCCAAACATAAGCACTCTGCTTGGTTTCTTCATTAGATAAAGAAATAAAATATTGATTTTGTGAAAGAATTTTTTGTTTGTTTCCTATACGATTATTTCTTTTTCACATAATAATGAATATCTCGATGTTTTAAAATAAATTTTTCAAGAAATTTTTTACTGTTTATTCAACATTTGTGTTGTAAATTATGTGAACAATGAAAAAAAAAGTCATCAAAATCACCGGCTTAGCTAAGTAAAAGATCATATGCAATCAGACGACTATACTTCCACATTTTCCCAAGAGATTGCAGATTGAACTTTTACTCTAGAGCGAAAGCTGGGTTCCTGGTGTGTTCCTACCTATCACCTCTTTCTACTTCCCCATACAAATGTAGTAAGAAAGTTAAATGGTCTAAAGTGAAATTTGCATAAACATCTTTTGTATTGATTTGATTCTACCTGACTTCATTCTATTCCCATTTGATTCTATCTTACTTTCATCTGTTCCCATAATAAAAATTTATCCTGGGAGACAAAGAGCTTTTTTTACGTAAGAAGTATAAGTAATCGTTTGCGGCTATTATGAAGGAGGCACACTTGGCACAAAAGCTTTGGAAAATCATTGAATAAAATGTATTGATTTTAAAGGAGATTATATAAAAAATAAAGCATACTGGTATTTCACAAAAAAAATCTCCTTTTAATTTTAATTTTACCAACTTTTCAAATCACCCTTGTAAATAAATGAGTAAATAGTTATGTATTAAGTCATGATTTTTTTCTCACACAATCTACACAAGATTTACACATTTGCTTAAATACTTTGAATGGTCAAAACGTGTATATTCGTAAAGTTGAATCACCATCCCACCTCTTCCATTGAAATCATTTCAAGCTCAATTATGAAAAGCTAGGATCCCTTGGTTCTCATACCTATCATTTCCATGCACTTCCCATACAAATATGGTAGGAAAGTTAAATGCTTTAAAGTGAAATTTGCTGCAACATTTTAGGCTATTATTTGATTCTATCTTACTTTCATCTGTTCCCATGATAAAAAATTATCCTAGGAAACAAAAAGATTTTTCAAATAAGAAGTATAAATAGTCATTGTCGACTATTATGAAGGAGAGACACTTGGCACAACAGCTTTGGAAAATCAGTCAATAAAATGTATTCCCTTTAAAGGGAATTACATAGAAAAATGAAACATATTTCACAAAAAAAGGAAAATCTCATTTTCACTTTCAGTTTATGTATTTTTCAAATAAACTTCGTAAATAAATAAGTTAATATTTATGCATTAAGCTCTGTTTTTTTTTTTTCACACACAATCTACACAACATTTACATATTCGCTTAAATAATTTGAATGGCCAAGACGTGTATTTTTTTAAAACCACCCCATCTCTTTCATTGAAATGTTTTCAAGCCCTTACACCGCTAAATAGCAAATTTGTTTATTTTTTTTTACGATTTTCACACAATTAGCGGGCACATACTTTATATAAAATATGCAAACTTTTCATCATTTTGACAGTTAGAGATTGAAAGATTTATTTATTTATTTTTTTTTATTTATTTACTTCTAACATATTAGTGAATATTTTTTGTTAAAAATCTCATTTTGTAATTCAATGTGAAATACTGTTGCTCAAACAAAAAAAATGTTTCTTACGAGCGTTTTATTCTTTTTTTTTAAGATGTAAATTCATAGATAATAGAATTAAAGATAAAAAGTCATGCAAGCTTGAAGTTTTATTCAAGGACACGGCCAAGGATGGGCAGGTCAGTTAGTACCTAATATATGTTATTTTATAATTGTAAAAGTTCAAATATTTAACAAGATTTTCATAACTTTCATCTAATTAAAGTAAATATTATAAAAATTTTCAGTTTTTATTATTATTATTATTTTTATTTTTATTATTATTATTAATACAAAAAACTTCAAGTAACATCATTTAACAGTTACAAATTTAACTTAATTAGTTTGGACTAAAGTACGAAAGAAAGTCACGATTTTTCAAATAACTATTGATTTCTTTAATTTTGTTGGGACTTTTATAAAACTTGGTGTATTTTCGAATGTATAGATAAAATATTTCCCGTACACTTTGAATATACTTTATTCACATAAATTAAATAACTGTAAATAAATATTGGATTTTTAAAAGAATTCTTTGGAAAAAAACTGTAAAAAGTCTTATGTAAGAAAATAAATAAATAAAAACAAAACAAAATACTGTTTTAAAGGAATACAGATATCGATCATCAATGATAAAGTATCAAAATAAAATTTAAATTTTCTATACTAGACTAGTAAACTGTGTTACTTTTTTATCTTGCATATAAAAGGAATCGAAAATTACTTTATCAGAAAACTAACTTCGTGTAAAAATTAATTTACCGGCAAGTTTTCATAACTTTTTATACAAATTTGTTATCAAACGGTGTTTTAAAAATTTCTGCGTGGAAAACAGTTTGTTTTATCATTGTTTATCAAGTTCATAGATTCTTTACTATTTTATCAGATAAAATTTATAAAAAAAGATGGAAAAAATACTTTTGTTTAAAGTATAAGAAATATGATATTAAAAAAACAAGTGTTTTTCAGTTTTATTCTTAGCCAACTAATATAGATACAATTAAAATTTTAATCAAGGTATATGTCTTTTGAAGAAAATTTAAGAATGAATTTCATATTCTAAGTAAGTCAAAATATAAAATAAAATTAAACTGTACGAAGAAAGATAAAAAGAAACTTCTGTTATAATTTGCAGAATAATATTCTGTCTGATAGCACATTTTACACGCCATAAACAAACGTAGTACTTAAATAGAAAATTTATCCAAGTGAACCTAAATTAAAAAACCCAACTGTCTTCAGTAGCGTAAGCAATTTGAATAACACCGGTTGAAATGAGTTTTTTGAAAAGAAAGATTTTGTGTCATTTTATGCGCCTTTATTTTTTAAACGATAATATATTCAAACTAACTAAGGGACCCTCACAATAGGCTTGTCTATTTACTTTTTGACATTCGTATATTTTAATTTTCTGCCGAAATGTTCGTGATAAAATGTAAATAATCTAAAATGCACGACCCATATATTTTAAAACGTAAAATAGTAGTTGCTAGGTTTTAAAATGCAGTTTTTCTTGAGCATGTGCAGAACTGAAAACTCCCCGTAAAAGTGTCTGAAGCAAAATTAAAACAGTATATATCGCTCGTGGGCTGCAAGAGTAGCACAGCTCAAAGAATACAAATTTTGAGTTAATGCGCTCTCTAGCATTGCAGAATGGTATTCTTTCCAGCAGAAACAGCGGCATATTTTGTAGTTCAATATTTCACCAACAGATGGCAAAAACGCCACTGTTGCTTTCCTTGCTTTCATTATAAGGCGAAACTTCAAACCCATTAATCTCAGAACCTGATTTTTCGAGTTGTGCCATTATTGCTGCCCACGAGCGATATCATCTTCAATGCTACGGAGCAAATACAGGGTGTATCTAAACTACTGGGCAAAACTTTAAGGGATGATAGTACACATGAAGACAAATAATATTAAATGGGAAACTAAGGGTCCCAAACGCCTTCCGAAGGAGATAGGCGCCATCAAAGTTTAGGGTCCAAAATTTGAAATAATTATAAAAAACGGAAAAATTGGTCGATTTGTTTGCGGTTTTCACGAAAACCATTCTTTATGTCAGCATTGTCTTGAAAATTAATTATAAAGATAAATTTCAAAAAATGCCGATAGAGGGCGCCTTAGACTTTGGACTAAGGAACAACTATTTTTTACCGTTATTTTTTGCATCTCATTAAATTTTTTTAGAAGTTTAGACATAAACTTAAATTTTGAGCTCAAAATCTGTGGTTAAGTAGCGCAAACTGAACTGTGTTCAATGGGAGTGGGTAGGTTCAAATTTCAAATGATTATAAAAAACAGAAAAATTGGTCAATTGATTTGCGGTTTTCACTAAAATTATTCTTTATGTCAGTATTGTCTTGAAAATAAATTATACAGATGAATTTCAAAAAATATCGATAGAGGGCGCTTTAGACTTTGGAGTAACGTACAATTATTTTTACCGTTATTTTTTGCATCTCATTAAATTTTTTAGAAGATTAGACATAAACTTAAATTTTGAGCTGAAAAGCTGAATCGTTGAGAGTGGTTAAGTAGCGCAAACTGAACTGTGTTGAATGGCGGTGGGAGGTTCAAATTTCAAATGATTATAAAAAACGGAAAAATTGGTCGATTCGTTTGCGGTTTTCTCTAAAACCATTCTTTATGTCAGTATGTCCTCGAAAATAAATTTTAAAGATAAATTTCAAAAAAAATTCCGTTAGAGGGCGCCTTAAACTTTAGAGTAACCAACAACTATTAACCGTTATTATTATTTTTTTAATCTAAATAAATGTTTTAAAAGCTTAGACTTAAATTTTGAGCTCAAAATCTGAATCGTTGTGAGTAATTAGGTAGCGAAAAATTGAACTGAGTTCGTGGAGTGGGCAGGGTAACATTTCAACTCCTGAACACAGTATAGTTTGCGCTTCTTAACCCCTCCCAACGATTCAGAATTTGAACTCAAAATTTAAGTCTAAGCTTTTGCAAGCATTTAATTAGATACAAAAAATAACAGTTAAAAATTTTTGTTGGTTACTTTAAAGTTTAAGGTGCCCTCTAACGGAATTTTTTGAAATTTATCTTTAAAATTTATTTTTAAGGAAATACTGAGATGAAGAATGGTTTTAGAGGAAACCGCAAACGAATCGACCAATTTTTCCGTTTTGTATAATCATTTGAAATTTGAACCTTCCCACCCCCATTGAACACTGTTCAGTTAGCGCTACTTAACCACTCTCAACGATTCAGATTTTCAGCACAAAATTTAAGTTTATTTCTAAGCTTCAAAAAAATTTAATGAGATGCAAAAATTAACGGTAAAAAATAGTTGTACATTACTCCGAAGTCTAAAGTGCCCTCTATCGCCATTTTTTGAAACTTATGTTTATAATTTATTTTCAAGACAATACTGACATAAAGAATAGTTTTAGTGAAAACCGCAAATCAATTGACCAATTATTCTGTTTTTTATAATCATTTGAAATTTGAACCTACCCACTCCTATTGAACACAGTTCAGTTTGGGCCACTTAACCACAGATTTTAACCTTAAAATTTAAGTTTATGTCTAAACTTCTAAAAAAAATTAATGATATGCAAAAAACAACAGTAAAAAATAGTTGTTCGTTACTCCAAAGTCTAAAGCGCCCTCTATCGGCATTTTTTAAAATTTATCTTTATAATTTATTTTCAAGGCAATACTGACATAAAGAATAGTTTTCATGAAAACCGCAAACGAATCGACCAATTTTTTCGTTTTTTATAATTATTTGAAATTTTCGACCCTAAACTTCGATGGCGCCTATCTCCTTCGGAAGACGTTTGGGACCCTTAGTTTCCCGTTTAATATTATTTGTCATGATGTGTACTATCACCCCTTAAAGTTTTGCCCAGTAGTTTAGATACACCCTGTATTAGATCTGATTGAGGCTGTGAAATTCTAAAAGGCGAATTCAAAATTTTAAATCAGTAAAAAATACGAAAAACATGAAATCGGTATAAACAGAAAATATTTTCTTTGAAATAGTAAATATTAATATTTTTTAAACAAAGACATCGTTAGAACCGGATTGTCGCCGCTGATACACGAGTTTTTGTATTTCGACCAGGAAGCCGGATGTGAAAATATAAACTTACAAAAATTGTAATAATAAAAAATAAATTTAATTTAACAAATTACAACGACTATTTGGAAAATGATATTTTCAAAGATTTAAATTTTAAAGATTTATAAATAAATTCTATATTTAAATTCATATTTCTATATTTAAATATATTCTATATTCAAACAACATTTTTACATCATAAGGAGTCATACATTACGTACGCCATGCATTAAACACTAATATCCTTAGACCAATGATAAAAAACCTGTATTTTATATGTAGACAACTTTAACTGTTTAAAATGTGCATGTTTATTTGATGGAGTTAATCAGACTGATTTCAGATCTCCTCATACTACGTATGACATGGATTAAACATTAATATTTCTGGACCCATCACAAACAAATTTTAAATGAAATTTCAGTTTTATAATTTTCGGAACTGCAAATTTTTAAACTTCTAAATATCGCACATTTTAAATTTTTACACCGTTGCGTAGAGAAAGAAATGCACGCTTTATTGACATTTCTTTAAAATCTTTATCAAAACTTGTTTTGAAATTATTCGTTTTCTTTAATGTTTTTATCACTCTTTTTGTCATCGTGGCAACAAAATTATTCCATTTTTGAACATTTTAAAGATGGATCAATTTGAAACAAATAAAATAAAAAAAACAGAAGCATTACATTTTGGAACATTAAACTAATCAGAAAACGAATAACATAAAATAAGTTGCGGAATTCAACCAATAAAAAGATTAAGCCATACTTCAGATTTCCCAATTCTCTACCGAGAACTAAAAATAGTTTCCAAATAGTTAAAAAGACGAAAACATTAAAATTGGCATTTTTGAATATTAAATAATATTAGTACATTTTTATTTTAATATGATAGGTCTAACAAGAAAGGTATCAAAAAAGTTATTTTGTTTTTATATTTCTAATAACGAAGCATATGGAGGCAGTAATAAAAAAACTGTACGTCCATAAATATTGCACTTTCTTCTAGTTGAAAAACATCCTAAATACCATTTTGATATGGGAGATTTTAACAGGGAATTTTTTAAATGTTCATCATAATTTTTAATTATTATCATATATAATTATAAAATATACGACATTTACACCTGATACTCATTTTGATCTACATTTATCTATTCTCGTCGACATTTTTAGACATTTACATGCAATAATTTTGATTTTAAGCATTGACAACAGACGGACATACAGATAGACAACTTTTCCCTTTTTTAGTATAGATTATGCAATTGAAAGAGAACATAAAAACTGTCGGTAAATCACAATTAAAAAATAAAGTGTTGTTTAAATTATCATATAATGAAAATAACACACATGACTCGCTTTAATGGGAAAATGTGACACTTTGTCAGCTGTCAATAGATAACGGAGTCAGGTAGTGGATAAGATCAAAAATATTCATTTGTGAGCCTGTCCCCTTACGTATACGTGTTTATATCTGCTGATGACGGGCTATAATATTTTACAGTTCGAAACACATATTATAGATTTTTTTTTGTTTTATTGTGATTCATACATTTGGTTATTATTTAATAGATAATAAAAAATTTTATGACTATTTGAGTTACAATATACATACATTTCTTACCTTTCAAAAGTCACGCTGAAAAATATTTTATTTTTGGTCCTTATTTCGCCTAAATAATTTGTATACAAGCAACGCAGAACTTTTTATCTTAAAATTTTAGGAAGTAAACTTTTTGCGGCAATTAATATATTTAAACACACACACACATATATATATATATATGCATATATATGTATATATATATATATATATGTGTGTGTGTGTGTGTATGCGTATGTGTAATATTTCGCTCGTTTTCCTGTTATGTAAATATTCCATCGAAGAATTCGCACTCGTGCCGCATCAATGTACTAAGTTCAAGAGACCACTTCCAAAGGGACATTTCCTTTTGAATTTAGACAGAAGCATTGTACATTTTTAAAGCATCTTTAATAGACTTCCACATCAAGGAAAACATTTCCACTAGAGACGAATCTTTAAAACTATAAGGTATCAACAACAAAAAAAAAATGATGTTGGTGTCGTAGAAATCTGCCCATTGCGTAATCTTTCACCAGGTGACGAAAAACAAGAATATACACACTTAAAACTAAAACAGCCAATCAAATATTGAGAACTCATTTTTTTACAATGAAATTTAACCCGCCGACTAAAAAATCTGTTAGTTTTCTCAGACATCCGAATATGGTGTCGCTACAATTCCTTGTTCAAAAAAAAATCGACAATCAATGATGGGAATCGAATTTTTGAAAGAATAATTAATGAAATATTATGCAACAAATACAATGAATTAAGTAATGGGATTTTCTTTTTAAGAAATTATTGTTTTGAAAGATGAATGTTTTTTAGAATAAAATGAAATAAAAAGGGTTGACTTAAAAGTATGAAATTAAAGAAGTATCGTATTAAAAAAATTATAATAATCGATTATTATATATTTTTTTCTTTTCTCGTTTTTACATAACTGAAATAATTAAAAAAAAATAAGTGTGATCACAAATTACTTTAAAGATTCATGGATCATAATAAACTTTACTATAAAACATTCAAAATACTTTATTTAAATTTCATTTTTTTAGAAAATGATTAGAATTGACTATTCCGTTTTTTCTTTTTATATTTTAACGTAAAAAATTATAAAAAGTTATTTTTTTCCTCAAGGATATATATTATGCAAAAACAAAATGTCAAAGAAAAGTTAAACCGCTCGCGGTTAAAAAACTTTGAAGGCGTCACAATTTATTAGACTCAATAATTACGGCTGATAATGTATGTGTTAATAAGTACTTTTTGAATATTACGAACCAATCCTAGGGAATTGAGAGTCACTTTTTTTTCTCCCGAAGTCAAAAGAAATTATATAGTTTGACACTAACAACGATCTCAAAAATATAATAGAATTTTTTTTAACTTTTCTTCTATATTTTTTTCTTTAAAAAATTACCTCTTGTAAATTTTTGTTTCATTAGTTCTCAGACGCATATTTGAGTCAAATATTAGATGGTGTACAATATGCTAAGTTTCTGATCTATCGCATATAATATGAAAAACTAGTTGAATGGGCAAATTTGAAAACTTTCATCTAGCTCATGCAATTTTTCGAAAACTAGTTACAAATTTTAATGTTTCAAAAATTTTAGAATGAATGCTCTAAGAACTTTATTTTTACCTTAACTTTCGACGAGATGCAATTATTCTATGTAGAAACGAGGTAATCTCAATCGCAAACCGAATTAGATAGATTGGAAAATTCCGTCGCTGCCGATGTACAAGAAAACCGCGAAAAAAATCGTACAAATTAAACAAAAAATGTTATTAAAATGCCTCTTTTAGTAGAACATTTACAAATTCAAAGAGCACATGCTTGCCATATCCATAAAACATCTATATGAGGTTTGGATCAATTCTATGCATAACGTCGTTTACTTTTCCATGATACAATAACGAGAATGAAACAAAATTGTATTACAGAACATTGTTTTGGTAAAACATTTGGAAATTCAAGGAGGAATTAATTGCTTTTCTTAATCAAAAACAAACACCATCTGAAATTTGATTCAAATCTATGCATAATTTCATACTCTTTTTTGAGGATTGAATAATGAAAGTGATACAAACAATCGCTACCCAGCAAAGAGAAAAATGCTGGCCAGAAGCAAGATAGGTGCTGGCAATGATGGGAAAGTGCTGGCTATTGGCCTACCACTGCATGACCACTGCTAGACAACAGCAGTCAACTTTGCTGTTTGAAACCATCAGATAAAATTCTGATAGACCTCCACTGATCGACCATGCGCCGGCCCACCACGCCATGGAACCGCACGAAATTTTGCAGTATTTCTGTTGGTAATCCTTACCCTAGGTGGCGCTGGGAATATCGAAAACATTTTGTATCTTGCAATTCATCGTTTGGCAACGCTGTGATTATTTGGAGTTTCATTTTGAAATAAGAACGCGGCAGCATTGTGTCGACCATGAAAATGTGACAAGAAAATAAAAATAAAGGCTTGACAAAGAGAAGTAAGTATATAGTTTCATATATCTTTTGTAAACATATTCATTTCGTAAAAATATATCTTTTGTAAACAAATTCATATATCGCTTGTAAACGACATCTTTTGCTAAGCATTACGAATGTTTTGTTTCGGATAGAAGTGGAAAATTTTAGCTCTTTTAAAATTTTTATTTTAAGTGTGTTTAAGCTTAATCACAACGATATTTTCTTGCTTTTACCATTTAATTTTGGAATTAAATAGATTTTTTACTGATATTATCAATTATTTTTGTATATTTAAATAAGTTTTATGCTTAATGTACAAAGTTTAAAAAAAATATTTAAATATTCACAAAAAACTTATCCTAGATTGATTTCTAATATGCAATTGTTAAATCTGGTTGCACTTTTAAGATAACTTTAAGCTAAATATATGTGAAAATTATTATAAAACAGGAATATTGTGCTAGCATAATGTTTTAAGATGTAATACATACTTGGCACTCTTTATGATTATACGTTTATTGATAAAAATAAAATGCTTTTAAAAGAAAATAAATTTTAAGTAGAAAAAAGTTATTTTCTTGTACTATATCAGTGAAATATTTTGAATATTCTCCAATACTTGCCAGTAAACATGGTATTTGTGTTATTTATGTTCATTAGTCATGGAAACTTTTAGCTTTTGACCTGTAATTTTAAATTAATTGATCTATGCTTAAAGAGAATCGGTTTTAAAATTTGTTTTAGGCTGTATTGATGAATATAGTTTTATTTTATTGACAATGAAATCATTCAAATGTTTCATTGCAATGTTGACTCAACAACAAAACTTTATATTTAAGCTGCAAAACAATATCTATATAATCTCTCTTTTGTTTTGTTCTTATTTTTTTCTCAATCATCTCTTTGTATGTTGGTTATATTTATATTCAGACCCTTTTGAGCCTAATATGAGTTTTTGACAGTCATTTTTAAAAACTATGTCAAAGGGCTTTTTGACATGACAGATAAAACCATCTGAGTGTTTAAAACTTACCAACCCTGATTTCAAGCTCTGAAATGGTATGCTTCAAATATAGCAATAAAATCTTTATGCATTATCTTCACAAATTTCATTATGTCAAAACAGAATTCATATGCATTTTAAAGAACTTAAAGTATTTATTATGATTTAAATGTTGAAATGAACTGTATCGGGCAAATAAAAAAACACTAACATCTAAATCTCTTTTTAATTATTTCAATAGTTATAATCAAATTTAGTATGGTTAAAGCTTCATGTATTTATTCAATCAAATAGACTTTGATTAAAATATTATTTAAATATTTTTGAATTTTAAAGTTTCAAAGATCGTTAATTACCCTGGCAACAGGGTAATTATCAATCACACCCAGGACAATTACCAATAAGTATTTTTTTTTTTTTTTTTTTTTTTTTTTTTTTTTTTTTTTTTTTTTTTTTTTTTTTTACTGTAACAAGAGCTATACTGATATATGTATTTAGATGTTGGTTTAAACCAACTGTTTTTTTTTTTTTTTTTTTTTTTTTTTTTTTTTTTTTTTTAGAAGAAGAAATCCAATGAATTTTTCTTTTTCTTTATAATTTACATGTTTCAGAAAATTAGATATATACAATTTCTACTTTCAACACTTTATTTCAGTAATAGACATTAGATATAGTGAATTTAGGTCACTTTTTTGGTATAGGATTATTATCAGTATGTGTTTGTGAACATATCTATTGCTTTAAAGAAAAAGCTTCAAAGGTGTGAATTGATCAGAGATAAAATAAATTTAAAATATTCAATATTTAGTATAAAATATTTCATTTTTTGAAAAAAAAAAAAAAAAAAAAAAACCAGATTAACGTAATTAATAACATATCATTATGCTTTTGCTTTCTAAGATTATGCTCAAGCTGTAACAAAAAAAAAAAAAAAAAAAAAATCTTGATTGGGGAGTTTAATTTGGTTTAAAATCAAAATACGAAGTTGAATAAGAGGGTATTCAAAGATTGGGTGTTAGTTTTAGCATTTTAATGATAACAATCGTATTTTTTCGCCTGTTATCGCTGAATCTAATGACCAAAAATATTGACTTCAAACTGCCACACACTCAAAATATCTAAATCCTAAAAAGTATTTGAAATTTATTATTTGAATAACCGTGAAAAAGAATATTATATTTATCAAATTACATCCAAATCTTTATTATTAATAATCAAAAGATTGTTTATAAAGATTTTCAGACTATTCATGTTTCACTGTGTAGAGTAATTTATTCTCTGAGCATAAGACTGTTTGTAAATATTGTTTAAATTAGGGATGCACAACCTTTTCAAGAGAAGGGCCACTCACAAATATGTCTGCGTGGTCGAGGGCCACATCAATAACATGAAGAGAATTTGATTTTGAAGGTAATTTCTGGCCTATAATCAGATATTAAATATATTTTCAGAGAAAAGTTGGGTCGGGTGGGGAATATCCTTTTACGTTTGCTTAACCAGTCAAAATATCAAATTCAGTTGGTAAGGATATACAGCAGTTTGTACGTTTGTATGTATAACAGATATAGCAAAAATTATTCTCAAGATGTAGTAACATTCCTTGACTTTATTCAAGTGAGTAAATATTCTTCTATTAAAAGTGCTAAAAATAAAGATAAGTGGCTGGTGCCAGAAAAAATGTGAACTTTATGAATGAAGGAGAGGGAAGGAGCCGATCAACAAAATTTGCATCTTTCCATGCCTGATCAACCAAATTTGGGCTTTTTACGAAATTGATCGAGAAAATTCGATTGGGAAAATTCACAAATTTTACAAAACCGATCAACAAATTCGAGATTTTTACGCAGCCGATTCATGAAATTTGTGATTTTTACAAAGCCGATCCACGAATTATGCGATTTTTACAAAGCTGATCCGCGAATTTTGCAATTTTTACAAAGCTAATCGCTGAAGTTCGCGATTTTTCTGCAGCTAATTGACAAAATTATCGATTTTTACGAAGTCTATCGCCAAAATTTGCGATTTTTACAAAACTAATTGCCGAAATTCACGATTTTCCTTCGCATGATTGATAAAATTCACGATTTTACTGCGGCTGATCAACAAAATTATCGATTTTTACGACGCCAATCGACACAAATATAGATTTTTACGACGCCAATCGACGAAATTATCAATTTTTAGGAAGTTAGTCAATGAATTTTGAGATTTTTAAAAAGCCAATTGACGAAATATGCAATTTACCAAGCTGATCGGCAAATTTTGGGATTTTTACAAAACTGATTGGCAAAATACACGATTTTTCTTCGCATGAATGATAAAATTCGCAATTTCCAACGGATGATTGACGATATTATCGATTTTTACAAAGCCGATCGACGAAATTTGCAATTTTTCCTCGTATGATTGATAAAATTCGCAATTCTTCCATACCAGATTGACGCATTTCGCCATTTTTACAAAACTTATCGACAAAATTCGCGATTTTTATAAAGCCGATTGACAAAATTCGCAATTTTTACGAGCCTGATCAACGAAATTAGCAATTTTTGCAAAGCTAATAGACGAAATTCGCGAATTTTTTGCACCGGATATATGAAAACGAAATTTTCAGCTTTTCTGCGTAAAATCGACAAAATTCGCGATATTCTAATGTTCTACCAAAGAAATTTGTGATTTTTCGGAACCCGATCAATAAAACTCGCAGTTTTCCCGTGTCCGATTGACGAAATGTGTTCTTTTTCAGCATTTAACTGACGAAATCTGCATTTTTTCCGTGCGCAGTCAATGAAATTCGCAATTTGTAATTAATTTTGACGAAATCTGCATTTTTTTTGCACAGCAAGATGAAAATAGCGAATTTTCTTCTTGATAAATTTACAAAACTCGCAATTTTTTCGCAGCCGATCATAGAAATTTTCAATTTTTCTGTGCATCATCGTAAAATTCACGATTTTTTTCGTGCTCCGTCAACGAAATTCACGTGATAAACCAAGAAAACATGCAATTTTGCTGCAGCGGATGAATTTTTGCAATTTTTTCGCGCATCATCAACAAATCTGACGATTTTTTCTTGCCCAATCAACAAATTGTACGATTTTTCGCGTCCGACCGGCAAAATTCGTAATTTTTCCGTGCTTGATCGACAAAACCATGATTTTTCCGTGTCCGATCGGCTAAATTTGCTATTTTTCCGAGCCTCATGGGCAAAATTCGCTATTTTTCATTCCTGATGAATGAAATGTGCTTGATAAATGAAATTAACGATTTTTCCATGCCCGGTCTACTTTGAATGACCGGTGAAATTTGCGATTCATAAGTGACTGACAAAATTTTATATTTTCCAGCGGTAAACTGGCGAAATTTACGATATTTTTCTCGACTTTTGCTCAAAAATTACATTTTTTTCTAGTTGTAAATTGACGAAGTTCGTGGGTCACATGTTAACCTGTTGCGGGCCACTTTTGGCCCACGGGCCACATATTGTGCATCTCTACCCAATTTATTGTAATTATTTAATTTAAATTATTTTTAAATGAAGTTACACTACTTATAATCCAATAATGTCTTTTTTTATCAATAAATATGCATGTATATGTAAAAAGGAGGGATGTTTAAGAAAAAAAAAACCCAATTTAAACCAAAAAAACCTGTTTCAAACAATTTTTTGTTTTTTCCAACCCTGATCTTAAGACTTAAAAAATACCTAGCATTGTAATGTAGTTAAAACTATTGACTTATGCAATAAAAAGTAAATTTGTAGAATTTAGTCTAAATTTTTAAATGTAAAAAATGGCTAAAAATTATGAAATTACAAAACATTTTTTAAATATTCAAGTTATGCGGTTTTGCTTCAAACGACAGTTGGAAACTTCTTAAAAATGTTAGAATTTCCTCTTGTTCCAGATAATTTGATGTAAATGCTCCATACACCTTGGTGACATCTTTTTAAATGTTGGAAGTACATATGGAACATCGTCATTTTCCTTGCAAAAAAATTATTTGGAATATCTAATCAGGATTGTGAAGGCTGCAGATTCAATCTTTTTTTAAAAAAAACTGATTTCTCAGCTTTAAATTCTTTGTGAATGTCAACATAATCTTCAAACTTCAAATGTATAATTTTGCACCCAAACAACATGCTTTCATAATATTTGCATATTAGATGATTGGAATCTTCAAATGTCATGCTCTGTTTTTTCAGCCCATGGGCATCAGGTTCAAGTTCCAAAGTTTGGTTCTTTACATATCCGGCAAAATGGAAGCAAAACTATATCCTGAGAAAACACCTTCCTAAAATCATTTGCTGTACGAATAGCCACTAAAAACTCATTTTGTGAATTTTCTTTACTTCTTATTGATTAGAATACCATTGTATTTTTTATTTACCGTTATATATTTTAAACATTGTATAACATCTTGATCCATGTGCAGTAAAATGCATGTAATATTTGTTGGAAAGAAAAATAGTCTTCACTGATTCTAGATGTTATAATTTCTGGAGGATGTGAAAAGGTCGCTAAATCAAGATTTGGATTATTTTTGGGTCGTAAAAAGGAACAAGGAAAAACATTCAGGGCAGGATTCATGCCCGAAATTTTGAAATCCCACCCAAAAGAATATTGTGGACAAGAGGACACCCCCCCCCACACACACACACACAAAGAAAAAAAAATCGTGAATTTTCTGAAATTTTTTGCATTTTGAAACTACGGTCAACTTCTGACATTTTTGTGAATTTTATTATATTTTCGTGCGACTGAATCATATATTTTGTCGTGAGTTTTTTGCTGCAAAAAATCGTTGAAATTCGTGATTTTTTTCCCCAAAAAACTGTTCGACAAATTTCGCAATTTTTTTTTTCCTGGCTATCGATTAACACAAGTTTCTTGCTATTTTCTGATGCAAGAACGGAGTCATTTCGCTCCGAATTTTCCTAAAAATTAACACATTCAATTCCAAAAATTATGAAACATCAGTTATCTGCCTGGAAATTATGTCCGAATTTCAGGGCTGATAGCCGATTTTTCATAAGTTTTGAACCGAGCTGAGTCGCATTTTTTCACAATCAATTTTGTCAGTCTTTCTCAGAAAATGGAAACGCACTGAATTTTGTTAGAGGATCTCGATAGAAACACCAATTTTGTTGAAGCATTGTGAAAAAAACTCTAATTTTCTCAAGGAATAGCAGGGGAAAAGCGTAATCGTCCTCAAAAGATCGAGAAAAAGTGTGAATTTCATAGAAAGATCGCGGACGTAGAGTTCGTGAAAGCATCACAGAATAAATGCAAATCTTTTGAAAAGATCGCCATATAAACCCAAATTTACCAAAACTCCACTTAAAATTTTCAAATTTCATGTAATCATATCAATAAACGTGCATTTCATTAAGAGATTGTAAAAGAAACAAAACTTTTGTCAAAGAGTTCTTCAAGGGCAATTCTGAATAAAAATTTTTGTTTGAAATTCACAGCAAATTTTCTGAAAAGTTACAGCAGAGTGTTTAAGAGGGGAAGGGGGGTGTACTTTTGACACTATTTTTTCCATGACTATTTGATGAAATTTATTTATTTTTTGCAATTTTTTGACAAAACTTGCAGATTTTTCATGATTTTTGTAAAAATTTGCAATTTTTTGATGAAATTTGTGAGGTTTTCGCAATTTTTTGATGATATATGGGAGTTTTTTTAACATATTTTGGCGAAATGAGTTTTTCGTGATCGTTTGATGAAATTTACAAGTTTTAAAAGATTTACCTTTTCCTGCAATTTTTTTTTTTTTTTTTTTTTTTTCTTTTTTCAGCTATCTTTTCCCTGCCCAAAATTAGCATTTTTCTGTGAATCTGATGAAATTTGCAGGTTTTTTGCACTATTCTTTGATGAAATTCACATTTCTTTTAACGAAATTTGAGTTTTTATTGTCATTGATTTTGTTTGGACAACCATTTGTTGAAATTCATTGTATGTTTTTTCTCTAAATTTCCAGATTGATGACTTATTTTTTTCTTTTTCCAGCATTGAATATCTTAAATTTTCAGAAAATACTGAACAGAATCGTCCCTGAATCACTTTATAAATGTAAAATACATCAAAATACCGCTTTATAAAAGTGAACAGTGTCACAAAATTGCGAAAATTTAGAAACGTAAAAATCACGTGTCATTTTTAATCTTTGTCATAAATTCAATTAACTTAAAATTATTTCACCACAGTTTTTTTTTCTTTTTTGTATTTTTTCTTTTTTAAATTTACAATGACATATACAGCCAAAATGATTTGATATTAATTTATACTAGAACTATCACAGTTATAGCATGGATGTATAGTATAAGTAATTATATTTGTATAATTATTGAAGTGTCAATATTTGTTTTTAATGTACATTTTTTCAAAATGTGTTTTTACTTTTTAATTATATGAAAAATTTTTTAGCTCAAAATATGGATATGCTGTTGTAGAATTTACAGATGAAAAAGGCCAGATATACTTAATTCCATGCACGTGGTTTGCAAAAGAAAATGGTAAAGAAGAATCGTGCTACTGGCCACCTATTCGTAGTAGCATTAAGCTTAATAAAGTTATGTCAAAAAAAATGGGGCCAGATTATGACTGGGAAATACGTAACATAAAGATAGTTTGAAAGTCAGGTATGTTTCAGTTTTAATTTTTTGATTACATTTAAATGTCTAGATCTGGGACCAAAGGTTGTGCGGATTATGGAATATTCTAATAAATAATTTAAAATAATAATAGAATCTTTAAAATAAAGATTATTTTTAAAAAAAATTCCTTTAAAATAGTAATAGAATTGAAATAAGTAATTTCTAAGAGAATTAATTTATCTTAGAAATTATTTCTAAATGAAACAAATTTCTAAGCAGTGCTTAGAACTCCTTAGATTAGGGATGCACAACCTGTGGCCCGCAAACTTTGTTAATTTACAACTGTAAAAAATTGCAATTTTTCTGATTAAGTCACAAAAAATCATCAATTTCGTCAATTTACCGCAGGGAAAAATTAAGATTCGCACTTAAGAATCTCAAATTTAGTAGATTGGCCGCAGGAAAACCGTGAATTTCATTGATCAGGCATGGGAAAATAGCAAATTTTGCCCATAAAGCTCAGAAAAAATAGCAAATTTCACTGATCAGGAGTGAAAAAAATCACAAATTTTGTCTATAAGGCACGGGGAAAAAACACGAATTTTGCGATGATGCACAGAAGAAAAATCATGAATTTCATCTTGCCGCGTAAAAAAAAATAGAGTTTGTCAAAAATGGTTAAAAAACGCGAATTTCGTCGATTTGCCACGGAAGAATTGTGAATTTTATCAATCATACAAAGAAAAATTAGAATTTCATCGGTCTGCTTTGTAAAAATTGCAAATTTCTTTGATCGGTTTAGTAAAATTTGCAAATTTTCCTGATCCGATGCGGAAAGATTGTGTCGATCAGCTTTGTTAAAGTTGTGCATTTCATTGATCGGCTTCGTTAAAGTCACATGTTTTGTCGATTGGCCTCGTAAAAATCGCAAATTTTGTCGATCATGCAAAGAAACATTGCAATTTGCGGTGATCATGCGAAAAAAACATGAATTTCATTGATCAGCTTCTTAAAAATCAGAGCTTTGTAAAAGTCGCACATACTATTGTTAATTGGCTTCATAAAATTCACAAATGTCGTTTTAGGGAGTCTACTGTGTATAATTTTTTTTACTTCTATGATAAAGAAAAGAAATGAGCATAATAATATAAAAGGTCGAAAAAAAGTGTATTGCCAATCAAAAAAAGAAAGAGAACATACAGAGACTATGTGATGCAACAAAAAATGACTCACTTAGGCTTGAGAAGGAAAGGAGAGATACAAGGAAAGGTAAAATTAAGATAAAATTAAAAGCATTAATAAAATGACACCACAAGAACAAATAAATGTTAGAAAAAATTGGCGAGAAAAGAGCAAGAAATCTTACAACCTAAGCAAAAAGAAAAAAGAATTAGAGAAAAAGATTGAAGAAAATACTCCGCTAGCAAGCCTATCTTTAGGTTTACCAATATTGGTACAAAATGTGCCTTCAACAAGTAGAGAAAGCCTGTATAGAAACAGACGAAGAAAAAATGTATGTGATCTGAAGAATGAGAAATCTAAAGTTAAAAGCCAAGCTTAAAGAATCTAATAATATGATGGAAAAGTACAAAAAAAGAGCACAAAGATCTCAAATCGCAAAGTTGGATACTCCAGCAATAATAATAATAAAAAAAATGGTAAAAGAACTTGTTAAAAGTCAGCATATTTCACTAGCAATTAAATATATATTGTATGGTGAAGTCTTAACAAAGCAACTAAAATACAATTTAAAGCAAAAGACAAAATATAGAAAAGTAATATCAGGTGTAGTAGAATAGATTGTGAGAAAATACAAATTAATGTCTGAACTTGGCAAAAATTGATGAGTTTAATGAGCATTAATAAGTTTTAAATATATTAATTTTTCTGACATATGTCTTATGCTGTATAATTCATAAAATGCACATAAACCTTCTTTTTTTTTCCTTCACTCTCATAATTGGTACTTCCACAATCTGTTTCAAGCAACTTTTTTCAAAATTCCCAATGTTGGTGCATGAATAAGGGTTGAGTATTTGTGAAAATGAAAAAGTATCAATTCATTTGTAAAATCATGTCCGTAGAAATGAATGAGGTGTATAAGGTGAACTTTCTGAAGAAATCAAAGATTGGGGTGGTTTTTATTTTTCCAGAGAATGATGACACAGACTTTATTGATCAGAAACAGATACTAGAAATTCTAAATGAACCCACTTTTAACAGAGGCCATTATGTGTGCAATAAACTAACTTTATTTTTGATAATTTTTAAATTATAAAATTTTAGAGCAGTATATGCATTTGTTTTTATTTCAGTGTGTTATATTCCTTTCTATTTTAAGATTTTTAGTTACTTTTAATAAGTATATACGTTAATAAGAATATGTATCTCCACTCCGTTACCATTAAATTTTTTAAATATTTTTTATTACATGAATAAAATTAATTGAACAGGACCATAGCTTTATTAGTGTTCCTCACTTGCTTATAAATCCCAAAAAAAAAAAATTAAGTGAAAAAAAAAAGTTTTTAAATTAAAAAAAAAAATTCTGAAATATGCCCTTTTTTGAAGAATGACCCATATATAATGTTATATATATGTCTTTTAGAATTTCTAGAAGCAAAATCATCTGACTTCAATCGCTCAATTTAAGTATACAAGATTAGAAAATAGAAAAAAAAGATGCACCTCATACACTGAATGATATTTCCTTAATCATCTCTCTTAGATATGTTATGAAAGCAATTCACTTTTATAGAAAGTTAAAAAAAAAAAAAAAAAAAAAAAAAACTTTATTAAGTTCTGTTTTCTGTTTTTTTTTTTTTTTTTTTTTTTTTTTTTTTTTTTTCCATTATTTAATCTTGTTTTATTGTCATATTTAGGGATTTTAATTGTCGGAACTAATAAACACTTTGAGCATTAACTGTAACCACATTGTTTACCACATTTTTGTTAATTTGGGTTCTTAATAAAGTAGAATCATCCAGGGTAATTTCTTGTTACTGAATTTGAGGTAAGTCTTGATCATTTTCGCCTTTATTATCAATATAATGATTTATCAAGCTGTCAAAAATCTTATTGATACTTTGATCCTTTGCATCGAAATGTATGCTTAGAGTATTTATTTAGTTGAAATTTAATACTGATAAAATGTATTCAAAACCTCTACTTGAATATCTGTTAAATAACATTAACCTTGATTCACTATATAACATTGAAGTATTTTTTTTTTTGTGTGTGTGTGTGTGTGTGTGTGTGTATGATATGCCATTGTCAAAAATAGTGATTACAATTATACATAATTTGCTTATAATAGACTTGCCAAGTCTCCCGATTTTTAATCATTCTCCCGATCTCCCGCTTATATACTAATTTCTTCTGATTTCTCGCTTTTCTGCAAATTTTTCCCAGTTTTTTACGATGTATGAAAATTTTGTCATCTTCGTTTCCCGTTATTACATAAAATAGAACCAGCCAACCAATTTGTCATAACGAAGAAAACCAGAAAACCATTTCTCTTCAGTGATTGGTTAGGGGGTTTGAAGTCACATCGTGAGGAGGTGTGGTTACGGCGCAACTGCCCAATAAACGTGAAGTGTCGTGGGTTTCGATAGATAAATAGTATAAGCTATTGTTATATCTGTGTTAGCTGTTATTTTGAATATTGTTGATCAGTGGAGCGAAATCGCGTTTAATTTTTTATTTTGTGATATGTTTTGCAATTTTTTTATGAATTCGTAATTATGGCATCAAAAAAGAAATATGATAAGTCTTATCAGTCTTCGTTTACCGAAGAATTTGAACGCATCGTGCCGTCATCAGAAGGAAGTTTATACGCCAGATGCACTCAGTGGCAGATCCAAGGGGGGGGGGTCATGACCCCCCCTGGAGCTCTTCAAAGAGGGATGTACACTGTACAGTCTAAATAAAAGGTGCTAAAACAGAAACGCAAAATAGCATCTAATCGAAAAAATTTGCGCTTTTTTCGAAACTGATCGAGAAAATTCGCAAATTTTCCGCGCCTGATCGACATAATTCACAATTTTTCTGCACCCGATCAGTGACATTCGCAATTTTTGCAAAGCCGATCCACGAAATTCAGAATTTTTCCATGCCTAATCGATGAAATTCACGATTTTTTGGAGTGTGATCGACGAAATTTGAGATTTTTCCACAAATGGTCTGCGAAATTTGCGATTTTTCTTCACTTGATTGAAAAAATTCAAAATTTTCGGGCCCAATCCACAAAATTAGCACATTTTTCTGTTCTCGTTCGATGAAATACGAATTTTTCCGTACACGATCTAAGAAATACGCATTTCTTAATTGAATGACGAGCTATGCATTTTTTTCCTGCTGTAAACTGATGAAATCCCTGATTTTTTTCTCATGATTGTTCTGCAGACGCTCAAAGATTTATTTAATTTTTTCGTGCATCGTCGACAAAATTTGCGGTTTTTTTTAGCCCTATCAACAAAATTAGCGATTTTTCGTTCCGAATCGACAAAATTAGCTATTTTTTCGTTCCGAATCGATAAGATTTGCGAGTTTTTTGTATTTGATCGCTGGAATTCATGCTTTTTACGAAGCCGATCGTCCATATTTGCGATAATTTCTGTCCCGATCGATGGAATTGTCAATTTTCGTTCACAATATCAACGTAATTTGTAATTTTTTTTCATTCCAGATCAACTGTATATCCGCTTTTTAAGAAAATGATCGACCAAATTTGCGACTTTTTCGTTCCCGATCGACAACGTTCCCAATTTTTCCGTGCCCTAGCAAAAGCGATTGTTTCGTTCCCGATCGACTAATTTCGCGCTTTTTACGAAAGCAGTCGACATTATTCGGGATTTTTCCGTGCCCAATTGACGAGATTCGCGCCTTTTTCTGTTCTTGTCCATGAAATATGCATTTTTCCCGCATCAAACAATAAAATTCGCTTTAACGGAGACAATCGACTACATTCGTGATAATTTTTTCTTGATTCACGAAATTGGCAATTTTTGCGTTCTATATCAAATCAAAATTCGCAATTTTTTTATTCCCAATCAACAAAATTCGCGATTTTTCCATTCCCGATCGAATAATTTCGCGCTTTTTACGAAGCGATCGACAAAATTGGGAGGTTTCCGTGCCCTGTTAACGAAATTTGAGATTTTTTTTGTTCCATATAGACAAAATTCGCAACTTTTTGTGTTCGGTCGACAAAATTTGTGGTTTTTCTGAGACATACAGACAAAATTCGAAATTTTTGGAGGGCCGATATAAAAAACTCGTGATTTTCCAATGTCCAGTTGACGATATTTTAGATTTTTCCGCGCCAGGTCAACGAAATTCGCATTTTTTTGCGCGGTAAACAGACAAAACAGGCGACTTTTCCACAACCTATGAACAAAATTTTTTCAAGTATTATAAAAAAAATTAGATTTTTTTCCTTGCCGATATACGAAATCTGAGATTTTTCGCGTCCGATCTACAAAATTTGTTTTTTTTACGTGCCTAATCGACAAATTTTGCGATTTTTTTATGCCCGATCGGCGAAATTTGCTACTTTATATCATAATTCCGTTTTCACAAGATTTACTGTATTTTAAAATTGTTTCATTAAATCATCTGTCAAAAGTTGACTCCCCCCTGGAGGTTGGGTTGGATCCGCCCTTGGATGCACTGTGTGTTCTTTTGATTTTAAAATTTCGCAGGGTGGCAGAGCTGATGTTGTAAAGCCTATTGGAACAAAAAAGCAAAAACGATCTAAATTGATTAAAAAAAACTTTCATTTTCTGTTGATGAAACAGATCAACGTACTATTAAAGCGAAATGCCTTTTTACTTCATTTTTATTGGAGCACAATATACCGCTGAGTGCTACCGATCACGCTTCATCACTTTTTAAAACAATGTTCCCGGACAGTGCTGTGGTGAAAAAATATGCCTGTGCTAGGACAAAAACGACTTCAATTGTGAAGATGATGGCTAGTAATAGTAAAGATACTATAATTGACATCTTAAGATCAGGCCATTTACAGTGTCAACAGACGGTTGCAATAATGCAGATACAAAGATGTACAAATTGCATTTATATTCTTACTAGTTATTTTACCTAACTTTTGTTTGTTTTGACCTTGGTGCAGCATGTCACTAATGAATTATTGCACCATAAAATCCCCATCAGCCACAGTTTAAAATAATATAGTGACTAAATTGTGTGTATTAAATATGCGCATTTTTGAGTAGTGTTTTTCTTCTATCAATTATTATTCCATTGTGTTTTAATGCGAGGTGGGTGGGCGAGGGGCTTAAAAATAATAATCTCCTTACTTCTATGCAAAAATCTCCTGATTTTTTACTTTTAGAGGTTGGCAAGTCTGTTATAAAATATCTTAAGTAGGTAATAAATTAGGGATGCACCGAATATTCGGTATCCAGCCATGTTACCGAATATTCGGTTAGAGTGAATATCAAACTATTCAATTAAGTTGAATATTTGGCTTCGCCGAATGTTCGGTTTGTACTTAATGAAACCTTTAAAAAGTTTTCAGAATTTCTACTTTTAGCAGTTAATTTACAAAAATATATTTAAACCCTTTAAAAATTTAAATCTTTTAAATTTAAATACTTTAGATCTTTTTACTGAAGCCTGATTTTCTGGTAAACTTGATTTGTTTGCAATTTACACATTTTATAAATTAAAAAATATAAAAATAATAAACACCATCTTTTTTTGAAATAGAATTTTGTGATGGAGACGGTTTTATTATGAAGAATTTTGTGAAGGGGTCTGTTTTATTAAGTGGATTTTCGTGAAGGGGTTAAATGGCCTTCAAATCTTGCCTATATTTGACCCCTGTTAGTGTAAGATATTGTATTCCATTTGATGAAATTATTCAACATTCATTAAAGTTAAATAAGTTACCTATTTATTTATTTATTTTGAAATGGTACATTTTAAGCAAAAATTTAAATTATGCTGTACTATCATGTACTGTATATCATATTGGTTTGGTTGTTATGCAATTACAGCATTAGTTTTGATGTAAATTAATATTAGCATTTTGTCTCAATACTGTGAAAATCTCTTGAATGCCAAAACGCTCTTTTTTCATTCAAGATGATCAATGCATTGAAAAAAACATTCATAGCTAGGAATTGCATGTATAGCCTGAAACAGTGTTGTAGTTTCCATACAAAAAACAGCATTATAATATGCTTTAACGTCCTCAGTCCTGAGATAAATACTGAGAGATGCCACACAAACCAGTTTAAAATTAATAATTATGATTCAAAAGATTTGACTGTCATTTCATCAATGCTTATGATATGTACGCATCTATTTAAAAAAATCTAGAAGTAATTTGAACAATTCTAGAAACATTTCAATTAATTAAAGCAGTGTTTTGTCTCTCTTACAGGTGACATCAGGACTGAGGCAGTTATGCAGGAAACTGAGCTATGTTACTATCTTTGCTATAAATATTTTTGAATGAAATCCATAATTGTTTGCAAAGGCTGCTATGTTAAAAACTTGCAATCTCAACAAAACATTTTTTTACTGTAATTTCTAAAATTTTTCTATTGAAATCTGTATTCTTTTCATGAGTTGTATACTGGCATTTTCCATGTTACATGCATTGTTCCAACAACATTTATGGTTTTGCAATACAGCAATGTTTTGCTGTGGGTCTTTTTTTATCTTAAAATTTAAATCTTTTTTTGCGATACTAATGTATAGGATAAATTTTAATGCTCATTTAATGTAACTTGCATCACACACAATCATGGGATAAAAAACTTAACTGTTGTTTCTAATTATCACCACCAACATAATTTTTTATTTTAGCATTTCGCTTTGATAATTAAATAAAACAAAAATTTTTATTGAAAAATACTGATGGTTTTTTATTACTTTTCTTTTCTTTTTTTTTTCTTTATTATTTTTTTGTCTTTTACTTTAAATTGTATTTTAGTTGCTTTGTTAAGACTTCACCATACAATATATATTTAATTGCTAGTGAAATATGCTGACTTTTAACAAGTTCTTTTACCATTTTTTATATTATTATTATTGCTGGAGTATCCAACTTTGCGATTTGAGATCTTTGTGCTCTTTTTTTGTACTTTTCCATCATATTATTAGATTCTTTAAGCTTGGCTTTTAACTTTAGATTTCTCATTCTTCAGATCACATACATTTTTTCATCGTCTGTTTCTATACAGGCTTTCTCTACTTGTTGAAGGCACATTTTGTACCAATATTGGTAAACCTAAAGATAGGCTTGCTAGCGGAGTATTTTCTTCAATCTTTTTCTCTAATTCTTTTTTCTTTTTGCTTAGGTTGTAAGATTTCTTGCTCTTTTCTCGCCAATTTTTTCTAACATTTATTTGTTCTTGTGGTGTCATTTTATTAATGCTTTTAATTTTATCTTAATTTTACCTTTCCTTGTATCTCTCCTTTCCTTCTCAAGCCTAAGTGAGTCATTTTTTGTTGCATCACATAGTCTCTGTATGTTCTCTTTCTTTTTTTGATTGGCAATACACTTTTTTTCGACCTTTTTATATTATTATGCTCATTTCTTTTCTTTATCATAGAAGTAAAAAAATTATACACAGTAGACTCCCTAAAACGACATTTGTGAATTTTATGAAGCCAATTAACAATAGTATGTGCGACTTTTACAAAGCTCTGATTTTTAAGAAGCTGATCAATGAAATTCATGTTTTTTTTTCGCATGATCACCGCAAATTGCAATGTTTCTTTGCATGATCGACAAAATTTGCGATTTTTACGAGGCCAATCGACAAAACATGTGACTTTAACGAAGCCGATCAATGAAATGCACAACTTTAACAAAGCTGATCGACACAATCTTTCCGCATCGGATCAGGAAAATTTGCAAATTTTACTAAACCGATCAAAGAAATTTGCAATTTTTACAAAGCAGACCGATGAAATTCTAATTTTTCTTTGTATGATTGATAAAATTCACAATTCTTCCGTGGCAAATCGACGAAATTCGCGTTTTTTAACCAACTTTGACAAACTCTATTTTTTTTACGCGGCAAGATGAAATTCGTGATTTTTCTTCTGTGCATCATCGCAAAATTCGTGTTTTTTCCCCGTGCCTTATAGACAAAATTTGTGATTTTTTTCACTCCTGATCAGTGAAATTTGCTATTTTTTCTGAGCTTTATGGGCAAAATTTGCTATTTTCCCATGCCTGATCAATGAAATTCACGGTTTTCCTGTGGCCAATCTACTAAATTTGAGATTCTTAAGTGCGAATCTTAATTTTTCCCTGCGGTAAATTGACGAAATTGATGATTTTTTGTGACTTAATCAGAAAAATTGCAATTTTTTACAGTTGTAAATTAACAAAGTTTGCGGGCCACAGGTTGTGCATCCCTAATCTAAGGAGTTCTAAGCACTGCTTAGAAATTTGTTTCATTTAGAAATAATTTCTAAGATAAATTAATTCTCTTAGAAATTACTTATTTCAATTCTATTATTATTTTAAAGGAATTTTTTTAAAAAATAATCTTTATTTTAAAGATTCTATTATTATTTTAAATTATTTATTAGAATATTCCATAATCCGCACAACCTTTGGCCCCAGATCTAGACATTTAAATGTAATCAAAAAATTAAAACTGAAACATACCTGACTTTCAAACTATCTTTATGTTACGTATTTCCCAGTCATAATCTGGCCCCATTTTTTTTTTGACATAACTTTATTAAGCTTAATGCTACTACGAATAGGTGGCCAGTAGCACGATTCTTCTTTACCATTTTCTTTTGCAAACCACGTGCATGGAATTAAGTATATCTGGCCTTTTTCATCTGTAAATTCTACAACAGCATATTCATATTTTGAGCTAAAAAATTTTTCATATAATTAAAAAGTAAAAACACATTTTGAAAAAATGTACATTAAAAACAAATATTGACACTTCAATAATTATACAAATATAATTACTTATACTATACATCAATGCTATAACTGTGATAGTTCTAGTATAAATTAATATCAAATCATTTTGGCTGTATATGTCATTGTAAATTTAAAAAAGAAAAAATACAAAAAAGAAAAAAAAACTGTGGTGAAATAATTTTAAGTTAATTGAATTTATGACAAAGATTAAAAATGACACGTGATTTTTACGTTTCTAAATTTTCGCAATTTTGTGACACTGTTCACTTTTATAAAGCGGTATTTTGATGTATTTTACATTTATAAAGTGATTCAGGGACGATTCTGTTCAGTATTTTCTGAAAATTTAAGATATTCAATGCTGGAAAAAGAAAAAAATAAGTCATCAATCTGGAAATTTAGAGAAAAAACATACAATGAATTTCAACAAATGGTTGTCCAAACAAAATCAATGACAATAAAAACTCAAATTTCGTTAAAAGAAATGTGAATTTCATCAAAGAATAGTGCAAAAAACCTGCAAATTTCATCAGATTCACAGAAAAATGCTAATTTTGGGCAGGGAAAAGATAGCTGAAAAAAGAAAAAAAAAAAAAAAAAAATTGCAGGAAAAGGTAAATCTTTTAAAACTTGTAAATTTCATCAAACGATCACGAAAAACTCATTTCGCCAAAATATGTTAAAAAAACTCCCATATATCATCAAAAAATTGCGAAAACCTCACAAATTTCATCAAAAAATTGCAAATTTTTACAAAAATCATGAAAAATCTGCAAGTTTTGTCAAAAAATTGCAAAAAATAAATAAATTTCATCAAATAGTCATGGAAAAAATAGTGTCAAAAGTACACCCCCCTTCCCCTCTTAAACACTCTGCTGTAACTTTTCAGAAAATTTGCTGTGAATTTCAAACAAAAATTTTTATTCAGAATTGCCCTTGAAGAACTCTTTGACAAAAGTTTTGTTTCTTTTACAATCTCTTAATGAAATGCACGTTTATTGATATGATTACATGAAATTTGAAAATTTTAAGTGGAGTTTTGGTAAATTTGGGTTTATATGGCGATCTTTTCAAAAGATTCGCATTTATTCTGTGATGCTTTCACGAACTCTACGTCCGCGATCTTTCTATGAAATTCACACTTTTTTTCGATCTTTTGAGGACGATTACGCTTTTCCCCTGCTATTCCTTGAGAAAATTAGAGTTTTTTTCACAATGCTTCAACAAAATTGGTGTTTCTATCGAGATCCTCTAACAAAATTCAGTGCGTTTCCATTTTCTGAGAAAGACTGACAAAATTGATCGTGAAAATATGCGACTCAGCTCGGTTCAAAACTTATGAAAAATCGGCTATCAGCCCTGAAATTCGGGCATAATTTCCAGGCAGATAACTGATGTTTCATAATTTTTGGAATTGAATGTGTTAATTTTTAGGAAAATTCGGAGCGAAATGACTCCGTTCTTGCATCAGAAAATAGCAAGAAACTTGTGTTAATCGATAGCCAGGAAAAAAAAAAAAAATTGCGAAATTTGTCGAACAGTTTTTTGGGGAAAAAAATCACGAATTTCAACGATTTTTTGCAGCAAAAAACTCACGACAAAATATGTGATTCAGTCGCACGAAAATATAATAAAATTCACAAAAATGTCAGAAGTTGACCGTAGTTTCAAAATGCAAAAAATTTCAGAAAATTCACGATTTTTTTTCTTTGTGTGTGTGTGTGTGTGGGGGGGTGTCCTCTTGTCCACAATATTCTTTTGGGTGGGATTTCAAAATTTCGGGCATGAATCCTGCCCTGAATGTTTTTCCTTGTTCCTTTTTACGACCCAAAAATAATCCAAATCTTGATTTAGCGAACTTTTCACATCCTCCAGAAATTATAACACCTAGAATCAGTGAAGACTATTTTTCTTTCCAACAAATATTACATGCATTTTACTGCACATGGATCAAGATGTTATACAATGTTTAAAATATATAACGGTAAATAAAAAATACAATGGTATTCTAATCAATAAGAAGTAAAGAAAATTCACAAAATGAGTTTTTAGTGGCTATTCGTACAGCAAATGATTTTAGGCAGGTGTTTTCTCAGGATATAGTTTTGCTTCCATTTTGCCGGATATGTAAAGAACCAAACTTTGGAACTTGAACCTGATGCCCATGGGCTGAAAAAACAGAGCATGACATTTGAAGATTCCAATCATCTAATATGCAAATATTATGAAAGCATGTTGTTTGGGTGCAAAATTATACATTTGAAGTTTGAAGATTATGTTGACATTCACAAAGAATTTAAAGCTGAGAAATCAGTTTTTTTTAAAAAAAAAGATTGAATCTGCAGCCTTCACAATCCTGATTAGATATTCCAAATAATTTTTTTTGCAAGGAAAATGACGATGTTCCATATGTACTTCCAACATTTAAAAAGATGTCACCAAGGTGTATGGAGCATTTACATCAAATTATCTGGAACAAGAGGAAATTCTAACATTTTTAAGAAGTTTCCAACTGTCGTTTGAAGCAAAACCGCATAACTTGAATATTTAAAAAATGTTTTGTAATTTCATAATTTTTAGCCATTTTTTACATTTAAAAATTTAGACTAAATTCTACAAATTTAATTTTTATTGCATAAGTCAATAGTTTTAACTACATTACAATGCTAGGTTTTTTTTAAATCTTAAGATCAGGGTTGGAAAAAATTAAAAAAAAAAAAAAAATTGTTTGAAGCAGGTTTTTTTGGTTTAAATTGGGTTTTTTTTTTTCTTAAACATCCCTCCTTATTACATATACATGCATATTTATTGATAAAAAAAGACATTATTGGATTATAAGTAGTGTAACTTCATTTAAAAATAATTTAAATTAAATAATTACAATAAATTGGGTAGAGATGCACAATATGTGGCCCGTGGGCCAAAAGTGGCCCGCAACAGGTTAACATGTGACCCACGAACTTCGTCAATTTACAACTAGAAAAAAATGTAATTTTTGAGCAAAAGTCGAGAAAAATATCGTAAATTTCGCCAGTTTACCGCTGGAAAATATAAAATTTTGTCAGTCACTTATGAATCGCAAATTTCACCGGTCATTCAAAGTAGACCGGGCATGGAAAAATCGTTAATTTCATTTATCAAGCACATTTCATTCATCAGGAATGAAAAATAGCGAATTTTGCCCATGAGGCTCGGAAAAATAGCAAATTTAGCCGATCGGACACGGAAAAATCATGGTTTTGTCGATCAAGCACGGAAAAATTACGAATTTTGTCGGTCAGACGCGAAAAATCGTACAATTTGTTGATTGGGCAAGAAAAAATCGTCAGATTTGTTGATGATGCGCGAAAAAATTGCAAAAATTCATCCGCTGCAGAAAAATTGCATGTTTTCTTGGTTTATCACGTGAATTTCGTTGACGGGGCACGAAAAAAATCGTGACTTTTACGATGATGCATAGAAAAATTGAAAATTTCTATGATCGGCTGCGAAAAAATTGCGAGTTTTGTAAATTTATCAAGAAGAAAATTCGCTATTTTCATCTTGCTGTGCAAAAAAAATGCAGATTTCGTCAAAATTAATTACAAATTGCGAATTTCATTGACTGCGCACGGAAAAAATGCAGATTTCGTCAGTTAAATGCTGAAAAAGCACACATTTCGTCAATCGGACACGGGAAAACTGCGAGTTTTATTGATCGGGTTCCGAAAAATCACAAATTTCATTGGTAGAACATTAGAATATCGCGAATTTTGTCGATTTTACGCAGAAAAGCTGAAAATTTCGTTTTCATATATCCGGTGCAAAAAATTCGCGAATTTCGTCTATTAGCTTTGCAAAAATTGCTAATTTCGTTGATCAGGCTCGTAAAAATTGCGAATTTTGTCAATCGGCTTCATAAAAATCGCGAATTTTGTCGATAAGTTTTGTAAAAATGGCGAAATGCGTCAATCTGGTATGGAAGAATTGCGAATTTTATCAATCATACGAGGAAAAGTTGCAAATTTCGTCGATCGACTTTGTAAAAATCGATAATATCGTCAATCATCCTTTGGAAATTGCGAATTTTATCATTCATGCGAAGAAAAATCGTGTATTTTGCCAATCAGTTTTGTAAAAATCCCAAAATTTGCCGATCAGCTTGGTAAATTGCATATTTCGTCAATTGGCTTTTTAAAAATCTCAAAATTCATTGACTAACTTCCTAAAAATTGATAATTTCGTCGATTGGCGTCGTAAAAATCTATATTTGTGTCGATTGGCGTCGTAAAAATCGATAATTTTGTTGATCAGCCGCAGTAAAATCGCGAATTTTATCAATCATGCGAAGGAAAATCGTGAATTTCGGCAATTAGTTTTGTAAAAATCGCAAATTTTGGCGATAGACTTCGTAAAAATCGATAATTTTGTCAATTAGCTGCAGAAAAATCGCGAACTTCAGCGATTAGCTTTGTAAAAATTGCAAAATTCGCGGATCAGCTTTGTAAAAATCGCATAATTCGTGGATCGGCTTTGTAAAAATCACAAATTTCATGAATCGGCTGCGTAAAAATCTCGAATTTGTTGATCGGTTTTGTAAAATTTGTGAATTTTCCCAATCGAATTTTCTCGATCAATTTCGTAAAAAGCCCAAATTTGGTTGATCAGGCATGGAAAGATGCAAATTTTGTTGATCGGCTCCTTCCCTCTCCTTCATTCATAAAGTTCACATTTTTTCTGGCACCAGCCACTTATCTTTATTTTTAGCACTTTTAATAGAAGAATATTTACTCACTTGAATAAAGTCAAGGAATGTTACTACATCTTGAGAATAATTTTTGCTATATCTGTTATACATACAAACGTACAAACTGCTGTATATCCTTACCAACTGAATTTGATATTTTGACTGGTTAAGCAAACGTAAAAGGATATTCCCCACCCGACCCAACTTTTCTCTGAAAATATATTTAATATCTAATTATAGGCCAGAAATTACCTTCAAAATCAAATTCTCTTCATGTTATTGATGTGGCCCTCGACCACGCAGACATATTTGTAAGTGGCCCTTCTCTTGAAAAGGTTGTGCATCCCTAATTTAAACAATATTTACAAACAGTCTTATGCTCAGAGAATAAATTACTCTACACAGTGAAACATGAATAGTCTGAAAATCTTTATAAACAATCTTTTGATTATTAATAATAAAGATTTGGATGTAATTTGATAAATATAATATTCTTTTTCACGGTTATTCAAATAATAAATTTCAAATACTTTTTGGGATTTAGATATTTTGAGTGTGTGGCAGTTTGAAGTCAATATTTTTGGTCATTAGATTCAGCGATAACAGGCGAAAAAATACGATTGTTATCATTAAAATGCTATAACTAACACCCAATCTTTGAATACCCTCTTATTCAACTTCGTATTTTGATTTTAAACCAAAATAAACTCCCCAATCAAGATTTTTTTTTTTTTTTTTTTTTTTTTTTTTTTGTTTGTTACAGCTTGAGCATAATCTTAGAAAGCAAAAGCATAATGATATGTTATTAATTACGTTAATCTGGTTTTTTTTTTGTTTTTTTTTTTTTCAAAAAATGAAATATTTTATACTAAATATTGAATATTTTAAATTTATTTTATCTCTGATCAATTCACACCTTTGAAGCTTTTTCTTTAAAGTAATAGATATGTTCACAAACACATACTGATAATAATCCTATACCAAAAAAGTGACCTAAATTCACTATATCTAATGTCTATTACTGAAATAAAGTGTTGAAAGTAGAAATTGTATATATCCAATTTTCTGAAACATGTAAATTATAAAGAAAAAGAAAAATTCATTGGATTTCTTCTTCTAAAAAAAAAAAAAAAAAAAAAAAAAAAAAAAAAAAAAAAAAAAAACAGTTGGTTTAAACCAACATCTAAATACATATATCAGTATAGCTCTTGTTACAGTAAAAAAAAAAAAAAAAAAAAAAAATTACTTATCGGTAATTGTCCTGGGTGTGATTGATAATTACCCTGTTGCCAGGGTAATTAACGATCTTTGAAACTTTAAAATTCAAAAATATTTAAATAATATTTTAATCAAAGTCTATTTGATTGAATAAATACATGAAGCTTTAACCATACTAAATTTGATTATAACAATTGAAATAATTAAAAAGAGATTTAGATGTTAGTGTTTTTTTATTTGCCCGATACAGTTCATTTCAACATTTAAATCATAATTAATACTTTAAGTTCTTTAAAATGCATATGAATTCTGTTTTGACATAATGAAATTTGTGAAGATAATGCATAAAGATTTTATTGCTATATTTGAAGCATACCATTTCAGAGCTTGAAATCAGGGTTGGTAAGTTTTAAACACTCAGATGGTTTTATCTGTCATGTCAAAAAGCCCTTTGACATAGTTTTTAAAAATGACTGTCAAAAACTCATATTAGGCTCAAAAGGGTCTGAATATAAATATAACCAACATACAAAGAGATGATTGAGAAAAAAATAAGAACAAAACAAAAGAGAGATTATATAGATATTGTTTTGCAGCTTAAAGATAAAGTTTTGTTGTTGAGTCAACATTGCAATGAAACATTTGAATGATTTCATTGTCAATAAAATAAAACTATATTCATCAATACAGCGTAAAACAAATTTTAAAACCGATTCTCTCTAAGCATAGATCAATTAATTTAAAATTACAGGTCAAAAGCTAAAAGTTTCCATGACTAATGAACATAAATAACACAAATACCATGTTTACTGGCAAGTATTGGAGAATATTCAAAATATTTCACTGATATAGTACAAGAAAATAACTTTTTTCTACTTAAAACTTATTTTCTTTTAAAAGCATTTTATTTTTATCAATAAACGTATAATCATAAAGACTGACAAATATGTATTACATCTTAAAACATTATGCTAGCACAATATTCCTGTTTTATAATAATTTTCACATATATTTAGCTTAAAGTTATCTTAAAAGTGCAACCAGATTTAACAATTGCATATTAGAAATCAATCTAGGATAAGTTTTTTGTGAATATTTAAATATTTTTTTAAACTTTGTACATTAAGCATAAAACTTATTTAAATATACAAAAATAATTGATAATATCAGTAAAAAAGCTATTTAATTCCAAAATTAAATGGTAAAAGCAAGAAAATATCGTTGTGATTAAGCTTAAACACACTTAAAATAAAAATTTTAAAAGAGCTAAAATTTTCCACTTCTATCCGAAACAAAACATTCGTAATGCTTAGCAAAAGATGTCGTTTACAAGCGATATATGAATTTGTTTACAAAAGATATATTTTTACGAAATGAATATGTTTACAAAAGATATATGAAACTATATACTTACTTCTCTTTGTCAAGCTTTTATTTTTATTTTCTTGTCACATTTTCATGGTCGACACAATGCTGCCGCGTTCTTATTTCAAAATGAAATTCCAAATAATCACAGCGTTGCCAAACGATGAATTGCAAGATACAAAATGTTTTCGATATTCCCAGCACCACCTAGGGTAAGGATTACCAACAGAAATACTGCAAAAGTTCGTGCGGTTCCATGGCGTGGTGGGCCGGCGCATGGTCGATCAGTGGAGGTCTATCAGAATTTTATCTGATTTTTTCAAACAGCAAAGTTGACTGCTGTTGTCCAGCAGTGGTCATGCAGTGGTAGGCCAATAGCCAGCACTTTCCCATCATTGCCAGCACCTATCTTGCTGCTGGCCAGCATTTTTCTCTTTGCTGGGTAGCGAATCTTCTGGAAGAATATTTCAAAATCTAAGGATTATAATCTTGCCATAGGGAAGAACTTTCATATAAAATTTGGATTAATTGTATGCACTGTAAAAAAAAAAAAAAAAAAAAAAAAAAAAAATTCATTAAATTTACGGGGAAAAAAATGTTGGCAGAAATGTTGTTAGCAGTTTTTACCGTAAAAGTCGTAGTAAAATTAGATGTAACAACAACAACAAAAAAAAAAAATCACCTAATTTTACAGCATTGTTTACGGTTTTTTTACAGTTTGCATAATTTTATACACTTTTCGATGATACAACGACGACACACGCATACACGGAAAGATAGACAGATGTTAATAGACATTTTTTTTTGGGGGGGGGGGGAATTGGGAGTTCCTCAGTCCTGAAACAAGTAGATTCGTCAAAAACGGGAAGTTTTGATTAAATTTGAAAAAAGTAAAAATCAGTACATTTTTTTATTTTGTTATACATGAGCTAATTGTGCAGAACCGGCTTAGCAGGATGCAAGATTTCCATCTCTTTACGAGCCACAGATAAACAACAAACGTATGAAAAATTGTTATGTTAGTGAGATTCATGTAAAAGTAATACTTTGAGAATTCATTATTGAACCATTGAAGACAATTTTGTTTCTAGTACGTAGAAATAAATAACATAATATTTAAATTAAATTTGAGTGATTATTTATTGATATTTACATTTAAATATCTGGTGTGTCGTTTTCCAAATTTTAATTTTCTTTAAAAAAAATCAAATACATCGAAAACAAAATCATTACAACTTATAACCAAAATATGTCATTCAATAAAATGAAAGTAATATTTGTATACATTTTTCTTTAATTACTTACATTTTTTTTGCACAATGTATAAATGTAGTAAATTTTAATATTATAAGTATATATTACGTATGTAGAAAGAAAATGCATGTGATTTGATCGTGTGATATTTTTCCCTGTAAAAATGAACTGCGAAGCGGCAGCACGGATAATGACCTCATGGAGTTCAAGCCTGAAATTATAGAATTAATTAAAACTCGACTCATATATTAAAACGCATTCGGTTCGCCAAGTCATATCTTGGTGGGTTACACTTTAAAATCCGATTATAGTGGTCGACTCATAGGTTTACCATTGTGTTTCCACGCTCTAAATCCGCCATCATTACCTTCATTTCGACGCAAGAAAGCACAAAGATAAACCTACGAGTTAACCGCTAATATTGGTTATTAGGTATTTTCCTCCAAGATATGACTATAGACCAAATGTGATTTAATATGCAAGTGGAGATTTAGATAGTAATTTAGAAGAATTTTAGCCGTGAACTCGAATATGTGATTGTCTGTGCTGCCGCCTCCCGGTCTGAAATATTTTGATTGAATAAATTGTTAATCTTCCCTGAGAAAACGAGTCGTGTAAACTATTTTTTTCTTAGTCAATTGTTTCAAAAGTTTTCTGTCTTTATTAGTTGCTAATTGATCCGATCGAAGGCATTTCTCGGACTCATTAAAAATATCATAAAAAAAGAAGAAAAAATCTAAAAAGGTTCATCTAAAAATTTCAATAAAATTTCGCAAAAGATTAAAAATATCGCTGTGCGAATTCCGAAGGAATTTCAAGAGCATAAAATTTAATATAACTAGGTAGAAGATTGACGCCAAAATTTACTGATATAGGAAAATCCCTAAAAGGCTTGACGCGTAGGTTTACCTTATGTTACGCGTAGGTGTGTTTTACTGCACCATAAAGTATGATAACAGAGAGGACATGTAGCAACAAAACACAAGTACAAATCTGGGAGTCAAACATTATAAATCGGGTTTTCGGATAGTTTCCATCAAAATATGTCTTGGAAGACCAAAGCATTTTAATATACGAATGGAAATTTAATCAATTCTGGAATTTTAGCCATGAACTCGATGAGGATCTGTGCTGCCATCTCCTGGTCTATATTCAAAATGTATATTTTAAATCGATTAAAATGTATATTTTAAATCACGATCGAACCAAAAAAGAAATAAATGTATTTCTTCGAGACACAGAATAGAGATTTAAGTTATGTACTTTATCAAGAATTTATTTAAATTTATCGACTGAATAAAATTAACACAATTATTGGGATCTACAATGATGTGTAATAAGGTATTATTTTAAGTAGGATAAATTAGAACATATTATACCAAAAAATCTTAAACTCTAATATCTAAAGACAGATATAACATTTTTCAAAAAGTTTAGACTTTAATGAGTTTTTAAAACATAGCATGACTGAAACTGTATTTTATTTAGCATAGAACCCACCTTTCTTTCGGTAAATTCTTCGTTTTTTTATAAAACTAGAATGAAATATTTTTATAATTATAACACAATTATCATTTGTTTAATGGACTGTTGTCATGTTGTAAGTTGTTTTGCTTATAGATCTCGTGAAAAAACTTAAATTAACATTTTGGTCAAACACATTTTTAAGATTACAGTTAAGTTTAAATAAAACAAAACACATATGTCATTAAATTTCTCTGAACAAATATTACCCAACGGGATATTTCGCCAATCTAAAGTAATGAGTAACTTATGAATTTGAAGTTATAATATTCTTTGAATAAATTTTATTTTCATTACCTCGAACTACAGTAAATGAATTATTTTAAATGATCTCCTATCGAAAAAGAAAAAAGTTGAAATCTAAAACTCAGTCGTTTGTAAATGTAATAGATCAATTTAACTTACGCTGCATTCAACATAAAAATAAATTTTTAAAATTTAAGAGGTACACCATGTTTTTGTCTATAGATTTTTACTTCAAAACTGGTATTTGGAAATTATTCCATCTCAAAAGTTATGATTATGCTTGAACTTTCATGAAAATAAACATACTTACTAGCAAGACTTTTCAAAAACCAAATAATTTGCTTTTTAATCGTATGCCTGAAGATAGTCAGAAAATTCTTTCATATTGCAATCCTTTCATTTAATTTCACCACTTCAGTATATTTTATGCGCTTAGTTTTCTCAAATATAATTACAGATTTTTAAAATTTTTATTTATTCTATTTTAAATTCATCGTTTTCATGTATGATCTTGCGTAACTGAAATATCATTTTCTTTTGAAATATAGAAGGTGAATTTAAAAAATATCAAATGAAATTTGCAAAGATTTCTGCATGGTGTATTTTCAATAAAAATGATCCAGCTGAATTTCTATTTAATTTAATGTATTTGTGTTACAAATAAGTATTTGAAATGTAAAACATATGTATATCCTATTTTTTTATTTAACTATTTATTTATTATTACACTATAGTGTTTTTTTTATTTATGACTTCAATTATATTAGATATATATTACAAATTTAATTTTTTTTGCCAAAATTAACCTTATACTATATTAATTTCTTTTTAACAATATTCCGTATTTTATTTCAACTTATTAGGTTAAAATCCTGTTACTAGATCCCATCTATCAATCTTTAGAGAAACGATATAAATTCTTAATTCGCCTTAAAAATATTTATTCCAATATGCGTAAATTTGAAAATAGCTCTAAATTAAAAATATTTTTAATTAAATTTCATTTCGTAAAATTCCCAGTAAAACTCATTTTTTACCTACTCATTTTTGAAGCTTTCAGTGTTTAGATTTATGTGAGAAATCCGAGAGATGATGTTATATTCTTTTAGGTAGCTTTCATTACAAAAAGTAAAAAGCTACCTATTGCAGCCGTCCGGGGGAAAGCACTTCCGGAAAATTTTGGTATATTTTCACCGATCATGACCCCCAGACCCCAAAACCACCCTCCGTTTATAAGTTGACATATATATATATATATATATATATATATATATATATATATATATATAACCATATATATATATATATATATATCTGATTTTTGTCATGCGATAACTAACGTATTTATGAACCGATTTGAATGAAACTTGGTATGTACATAGTACATACAAATGTCTCGACCGAGTTCGTTGGTCAGCATCATCCTCCGTTTTGTTTCAAAATGGCGGCTATTTTAAATTTTTAAAAAAATTTAAAATTTAAAATTAAATGCGAAAAAAATTAAAAGTTGAAAAATATTTTCCTTTTACGTGTTAGAACTTAAAACAAAGATTCCAGAACACTTTTTATTTTGTCTATATCTTAAAAAATGACTGAGTTATAGCACTTTGAATTTTTCTTATGGCTGACATTTTGAAACGATCTGATTTTTGTCACGTGATAACACGCGTATTTATGAACCGATTTCAATGAAACTTGGTATGTACATAGTACATACAAATGTCTCGACCGAGTTCGTTGGCCAGCATCATCCGCCATTTTGTTTCAAAATGGTGGCCATTTTAAAATTTTAAAAAATTTTAAAATTTAAAGTTAAATGCGAAAAAATCAAAATTTGAAAAATATTTTTCTTTTACGTGTTAGAAATTAAAACAACGATTCCAGAACACTTTTTATTTTGTCTATATCTTACAAAATGATTGAGTTATAGCACTTTGAATTTTTCTTATGTCTGACATTTTGAAACGATCTGATTTTTGTCACGTGATAACACGCGTATTTATAAACCGATTTCAATGAAACTTGGGATGTACATAGTATATACAAATGTCTCAACTGAGTTCGTTGGCCAGCATCATCCACCATTTTGTTTCAAAATGGTGGTCATTTTAAATTTTTAAAAAAATTTTAAATTTAAAATTAAATGCGAAAAAATTAAAAATTGAAAAATATTTTTCTTTTACGTGTTAGAACTTAAAACAACGATTCCAGAACATTTTTTGTTTTGTTTATATCTTAAAAAATGACTGAGTTATAGCACTTTGAATTTTGCTTATGGCTGACATTTTGAAACGGTCTGATCTGAACGATCCACAATGTTGCTTTAAAATGGCATACACTTTATGATATCATGGAATTTGGTGACTCTCTAAATCGCTTAAAATAAAACCAGGTTGAATAAAAGATGACTATTTTCTAAAAATTCCTATTAATATTCAGTCTTGACAAAAACTAGTTTCAATCTTATAAAATCACTAATTTTATAAGATTATTTCCGCTAATTTGAGCTTAGTATTTTTGAACAATGTAACTTACCTTAAAATAAATAAATAAATTTATAAGTATATGAAAGCTACCTCTTCCTCCCGGCATTGCCGGAAGGACTTTCTTCTTTCTTTCGATGATTCGGTTCAACACGACATGGAAGAGAGCATATATCGCTCTATATGACTGCATTTTAATAAACTATTTTGCAGCAGCCAATGTATAGTTTAATGAATCTTCTACACTTATTTCTTATTTTTTTCCTCGCTTGCCATGACTTCTGTGCTGTAAAACGGGGAAACCGGAGATGATGCTTCTGGCTCCTAACTTCAAAATGTCTCATACACACATATATATATGTGTGTGTGTGTGTAATATTAATTTTTTTCGCGAATTTCCCGTTTCGAATTCGCTCCAGATTCTTATAAAAATATACTTTTATTTATATTTCAGTAATATGCTAACATTTAATTATCAGCTAAATCCCTCTTTTCCCTTAATTTGGCGTACACTATTATTTTCCTAAAAAGAACTCAATCTTGTTTTTAAAATCTCAATTTCTTATTTCGAAATATTAATCTATTCTATTATTTCATTTCTCCTTATTAGAATAAAAAATATTCTTTCAGAAGCTTTATTTTTAATGTTTTATTAAAAATCGCTTTCGTATCCCATAATGCCTTGCAATCTTACATGACTTTTTTCTCTGTTTAATTTTGCGGGCTTCCGTCGATTTTGAAAGTGTCCTAATGTGACGCTCCTCTTACTACCCAATGGTGTGGTTGGATACGCCTTCTTCTTACTCCTCCCCCCGGATGCCGTTATTGGTTGCTCGGCACTTATGATACGCCTTATTTCAGGTACGAATGTGCTATTACGATAATTTTCGCTGCTTAAAATGCATTGTCGCGAATTTAGGGGACAGAATTCATCTGATTTTCCACTTGTTAAAGAAAAACGCCTCTAGGAGTAGTAAAAAAAGAATGTCTTAATCTTTCGCCTTCAAGATGTGAGTGCGAGTATTCCTTCGTTCTTTTGTGGCGTATTGCTTGAGATTGGAATGTTATGTGGAATGACTCAGTAAAATTGTGCCACAATTAAATATTTACGCAAGCACCTCTTGATTTTTTGCACGACACCACTTTTCATTAAACTCCGTCTGCCAGATTTCACTGGCCACGAATTCCAGGGAAGTTTAGTTTTTTTCAGATGTGATAAATAATTACGTATTGGCAATCTAATTATCATCATTTTCACTTCATCAAATTGTCGTTTTTCTGTGATAGCACCCATATTCCTTTCATATATATGTATATGCATATATATACACTATCTAATAATAAGTATTTGGAAACTTTCAATTTTTGACATTTTGTCAAATCTTTAAAAATATACTTAAAAATATCGGATTCTTCTGATACTTCAGGATTATGAAGATTATGTCTGACCTCATATTTATCAACATCCATTTGATAAGCAGGACAATTAGGGGGCCGACGAAAAATTAACGAATAACAAAAATATTTGGGATAACCCTGTACATGAAAATGCACGAAACGATTTATCGCTGCGGAATACAAGTATGTGGATACTGCACAACATGTTCACTGATTTTTGTAAGAATAGCATGTATATTCATGGAAAAAGAGTGATTTTTTTTAAAAAATTAAAAAATTCTGGTATGTATTTTGTTTATATCATGCAGGGTTTTTGACCAAATTTAACGCAAGTTTCAGAAATATTGGCGAAATGTATTAAAAAATATATAGCGCAATAGGAATATAAATATATTAAATATTTTATGAAATATGAGTAGTTTTATGGAATAATTTTTATCTGCGCATGCGCGAACGATAAAAACGATTTTTTTACATCATTTAATAGTCAATTCTATAGAGTAACTTATAAAAAAAATCCAAACAAATATCGTGAAAATTCAAAAAGATATCATTATTATAAGTAAGCTGTTTTTACATTGCTCTCTAAAAACGGCTGAATGATAAGTGATTCTCCACAAATTGATATTTTTTATTAACTGACTTTTAGGAAAAAATTAGTATTTAATGTATACAATATCTAATACAATATTTCTGTTAATAAGTATCTTGACATCTGTGATAGAAAAGAATAAAAGTTCTTTTCCTTTTTTATCACATTTGTGAAGATACTTATTAGCAGCAATATTGTATTAGATATAGTATTCATAAAACAGTACTAATTTTTATATGCCGAGTTTGGCCGGTAACATATATGTCTAATTTGCTATCTGTATTTCATCTTTATTTAATGATATATTTGTTAAAACTTGTAATTCAAAATATACACTTTTTAATGCATGTGTGCATGTTCGAAGCATCGATATACAAACTAAAATAGCTGAATTTAGATGAAAAAAAAATGCAATGAGCAAAAAAAAAAAAAAAAAAAAAGCAACCAAATTAAGTATTTCTAAAATTGTAAATTGCTTCAGAATATATTATAAAAATACATTTTCGGTATTACATAAAGGCATTTTATCGTAATAAGGGTTCTTACAGATCGGAGGATTAGGAGGAATTTAGATGTTTTAATGCCAGAAATTTCGTAAATTACTGGCCTCTATATTTGAAAATAGATTTTTTTCTCCATTAAATAAGTCAAATAATACTCTAAGAAAAACTCAGATAATGGATTTGAAAATTTTTTAATTTATTTATTTCATTAGCATTTCAATTCAAAACTTCAGAATCAAATGTTTAAAAAATATTAACTTTTCCTAATGGTATACACAACAAATATGAAAAGTACATTTTTATATAAAAACAATATAAATTAATGCTTGCAAAAATCTGATTTTTAGTAACGTAAAATAACTTTAAAAAATTAAATCTACAAATTTACAATTGTTATTAAACAGGTAAAGATTTTTTTCAATAGATTTGGAAAGAAATTAGAGAAAAAAATTAATATAACGGCTAAAAACAATTATTAGTTTTAAGAGGAGCACATGCACATTAAGGTGGTGCGAAAAAACAAAAGTTTTTATTTCCGAATCGCTATAGTGCGGAAAAGTTGCGATTGGTAAATACAAGAAAAACTAAAAAAAAAATTTTGAAATCGGACATTATCTTCCGATCGCGCAAACCACCTAAAAATTCAAAAAAATTGAAAAATTTCAATTTTTTCAGAATTTTTTAAAAAATATTACATATACATATATTTTATCACTATAGTGAAAAATATTCACTTATTGTACTATTTAGTAACAATAAAAAAATAAATTGCGTTTAGAGAATATCTTCCGATCGCGCAAGCTCCTTAAAAATCGGGATAAATCCAATTTTCAGTGATTTTTGATGCATTAAGAAAATAATTAAGTAAGTTCAATTTGCGGTCTCATGTTAAAATTTAAATATAAATTAATACTATTGTGCATGTTATGCTATTTTTGAACAACCGAGATCTTACCACGACGAGATCGCTGCAGGGCGAAAAGGTTTAGTAGTTCGCGCAACTCCTGTTAGCCATGTTGCAAAACAGCGTTGAAGTCGCCCTATGTGTCCACATCCTTTTCTTTCCCCAACCTCTTCCACTTGCACAGTGCGCCATTCGTATCAGTGAGCCCGTGAACGAATTTCGTTTGTTAATTAGATGTATTGTGTTATTTAAAATACATTAACATGTGACAGGTACACGGATCTGCATACGTCGTTAACAAAGAAAATTACTAGACAATCTTTTCTTTGTCCTATATTTTGTCATCCCCAAGAGATTTTTTGTCAAATATTCTTCACGAATATAGCGCCTGTACGAGAAATTAAAGAAAATCCTTTAAAAGAATTTAAATACTTCTAAAACCATTAAAAATACTTCTAGACTTTTTCAATAAATGCTTCCATATAACACGCATTGATATGTAGAATGATACATGTTTGAAGATGGTTTATAGTAATTTTAAACAGTGTATATTGTCCATCGTGATATTTGTCTCAGGACTGAGGAGGATAACTAAATAATCGTCCTTTTTTCCATCAAAATGTATGTCATGTGATTCTTCTGATTCCACTTGACTTTGCCGTAATATTTTTCTTTCTGTTTGTTTTCTTCTAATTTTGTATAGGTCAATAACTTGAAAAGCATCTGTTTTATTTATTACAGGAATATCTTCTAGTACACTCAACGCTTTAGAAGCACCTGCACTGTCAGACACACCATTGCGATCGCAATGTAATGATGTAGATTGTAACTCCACTTTCATTTGCCATGGTAATTTCTTCTTAAATCTGATAGGCTGTATCCGTCATAGTAATGATATTTTACATATACCTACATTAGTATTAAATTTCTCATGTATTTCATCTAAATGCTCAAGCTCTTTTATTTTCGCTTCAACAAATTTGGAAGGTTGCCTTTTCAATATATAGTTTCAACTTCCAAGTCTTGTACTCAGTTTTTTTTTCTTTTTTTTCTTTTTTCTTTTTTTTTTTTTTTTTTTTTTTTTTAATTTAGTACCAATTTTTCCCGTTCCGTCCTTTCTCTGGAGGTAGATAAATCTATGCTCAATGACTGGAATTTTGTTGTGTTTTTGAGACGTACAATTACTCTCAATTAGACACTCCCTCAGATCTGGTAACTTTTTACAGGAGCAATATAAATTCATTACACGTTTGCAGGCTGAAATATCACACAGTTGAGTTTCTTGTTTTTTAAATTCATCAAACTTTTTTATAAGGTTTGGATATTCCTTGTCTCGCATATAAGATTTCGTTAGTAAACTAACGAAATCTTATCTTAATATTATCGTAGTAGGCATCAATTAGCTAAATGATTCTACAATCAAACACATTTGGGAGTGACGCCTTCTAATAAATATATTTTATTTTTTGTGCCACTGTATTGCTGACAAATGAGAAACTCACTTTAGTGATGTTGAATTTACTTGCTAATAGAGACCTCTCCTCAAGGTAGCATTGAAGAACATCTTCGTATGTTGGAAGAATATTTGGCAGAAAATCTCTTGGATGAACGAATATAGGACAACGAAAAGATTGTCTAGTAATTTTCTTTGTCAACGACGTATCCAGATCCGTGTCCCTGTCACATGCTAATGTATTTTTAATAACACAATACATCCAATTAACAAACGAAATTCGTCCACGGGCTTTCTGATACGATATGGCGCTCTGTGCAAGTGGACGAGGTTGGGGACAGAAGCATGTGGACACGTAAGGCGACGTCAACAATTATTCGCGACGGGGCTAACAGGATGCGCGCGAAACTCTAAACCTTGAAGAACTACTAAACCTTGCAGTGATCTCGTTGTGGTAAGATCTCGGTTGTTCAAAAATAGCATAACATGCTCAATAGTATTAATTTACATTTAAATTTTAACATTAGACTTCAAACTGAGCTTATTTAATTATTTTCTTAATATATCAAAAATCACTGAAAATTGAATTTTTCCCGATTTTTAATGAGCTTGCGCGATCGGAAGATATTCTTTAAACGCAATTTATTTTTTTATTATTATTAAACAGTACAATATGCAAATATTTATCACTATAGTGATAAAATGTATGTATATTTAATATTTTTTAAAAAAAATTGAAAAAATCGGAATTTTTCAAATTTTTCGAATTTTTAGGTGGTTTGCGCGATCGGAAGATAAGTCCGATTTCAAAAATTTTTTTTTAGTTTTTCTTGTATTTACCAATCGCAACTTTTCCGCACTATAGCGATTCGGAAATAAAAACTTTTGTTTTTTCGCACCACCCTAATGCACATATATGTGACAAAAAGAATCACAGGACCTTCCTACGAAGAATCGTCGACTCGATGAAAATAAACAGTTACAGGTTAAATTTCTGAATAAAAACGAATTTACTATAAGCGAGAATGCAATTGTATAATCAGTGGTAATAGAACATGGACAGATAGAAGATGTAACACAAAGTTTAACGGCTTAAATATTTCAGCATAAGAAAAAAATGTAAAAGTGCGTTCTTCAATTTTAACTTTTTCTCAGAAAGTGTTAATGCATTAAGCTTGCCTATACCTCTGCCCAGTATACCCCTCTCCCTTAAATATACTCAGATTTTCAATCAGGTTCGATTAGTAAAACTTATTTAGGTCCCCTGGTCATGTTTGGTTATATATATGAAATATATGAAATTAATAGTTCATTTATAGGGGAACCCAAAGGAATTTCATTTCGTTACACTGGGTCTATATGGAAAAAATATTCGAAGTATTTTTTAATTACATCACGTTATTGCAAATGTATTGGAACTGATATAAATCACTGAATTTCAGTTCGATTACATTAGAAGAGGACAATCACAGCATTTTTAATCCATTTTCAGGGATACAGAAAAGTAATCGATTACAGTACTGTTTTTAAGAATAATTGCTGGAAATGAGTTTTACGCTTTTAAATTTAATTTTCCTTTGTGTGCTTTCGTAATTATATAAATATGAAGCACTTATAGTCGTCGTCTGATCCATCCGTCTGTCCCCATATTACAGCATGAAATGTATCCAACCGAATCGCATAAAATTTTAAATGATATATTTGTTTTAGATTTTTGTTCAGTCATTTCATATTTTAATAAAATCGGATGTATGGACAAAATACAGGGACAGTAAAAAGTATTCCGTTAAAATACGGCCTATGAGATAAAATATTGTCAGGTGCTTTTTTTAATGATGTTGTACCCGTCACAATATAATGAAATTTATATGAATTTAAAAAAGGCACTAAAATGCACATTTTGTAGCATATTATTTATGAATACTTATTATTAATTTACATGGCAACAAAAAAGAATTCCCTTATATTTTAATTATATTAAACTATTTAAAATATAATGAAATGTATGTACGTTGCTTAGATTTACTACAAGTTACATCCTGCTTAATAGAAAAAGTTTTTTCGCATTTTTGAATTAGATATAACATTTTAACCTATTGAATAGTGCAGTTTTTGTTACATTATTTGGAATGTGTTGGAAAGTATTTGTTAGTTTATGCTTGACGCATGTTTTTTAGCTTCTCGTTTGTTTATCCAATTGGCAAATGGCTACTATCATTATTTCTAAACCACATGTTTACACATTAAACTCATAACTGTACCTTTAAGTCCTATTAAACATGTATATTTGTCATCCTTAATCACACAATAATTTTGGCATTTCAGATGGAATTTAATGAAAACAATATTTCAAGTCGGAAACGAAACAAAATAATATTTACTTCAGAAGTAACTCTTTAAACTATATTTAAAAGTTTGGAATGCAAACTTCTATTGTAGATATAACTTGCGTGAGTAACGAACTTTTGTAAAGTTCATCTTATTTTAATCAAGATGAAGAATGTCAACATTAAATAATATTTGTTCATGCCATTAAATCTAAATTTAATGTACACTTTACGTTTTTCGCATTTACTTAATATAATCCTTTTTTTCCCAATTTCTATATAATTTAATTCGATATTCAACCACATTATAAGATAAAAATATTAGTTGAAATCAATTAATTTGTGATGGATTTTTAAAATCTTCAATACCGAAATAGAAAGACAAAAATATCTTATTAATTTGGTTCATTAGGTCTCAGAACTAAACAAGAAAATACATAAGTATTCTTCTGATATGTAAGGAATGAAATAAATCGTGAAGAAATAAATCATTATACTTAATAGCGGGCAGACGTGCGTATATTATCGATTTATATATTGTTGTTTCAAATAAAATTTTCCAATACTTGCCTAAAACCTTTCCAAATATTCATTATTTTTCATATTATAAAATTATTAATATCAACTTATTTTGTTCAAGACAAAATTTAAATTGGGAAATCGATCAAAATGCATATTTTATTTCATGATTTTCACTTAAAAAATACATACATAAACTTTTGAGATGCAAATTTTTAAAATGCAGCAATTATATCCTACATAAATTGCACCTGGAAAGTTTCGCATATGGGAGTAAAGCAGTTGTTGAAATAGATCTGATTTGGCATTTCAAATTTATGCAATAATCCTGCTTAATTATTTAACTCAATCACACATTTAATGCTATCTTCAGTTATTTTGCTCTTATATTTAGTTTGTAGATTTGTGTGTCAAAAAATGCTGACATTGTTATTATTTTTTTTATCAACAATATTTTCTTTTTAAAATAATGCTCTTTGAATTAGCATAAAGTTTGCAAAATTTGTATTTAAAATTATTAAATTAATATCTGAAAATGGGACAATATCAAAACTTGTTTAATTATATATATATATATTTATTGCTTTTACTGTGTGTTTTTATACGTATATTCTAATGAATGCATCATTTATAAATTTCCTATTGATCTTAAAGATTATTTACCTGTATCCTTTTAAACTATTTAAAAAACGTAATGATGATAGAGAAAGTTTACCATTATTTTACATTGCCCCCTTCCTTTTAAGTCTGTCTGTGTTTTCATCCAATCACATTAGTAAATTTTTAATTTCTGATTGGTCTTATTCTTGATTTAACTATAATTAATATTATAAATTGTTTTAAAAATACAAATGTTGCAATCCTTATTTATTAATGTGCAACATTTGAAAAATTATCTAACAATATATTCTGAATGCAGTTAATGTAAATAATCGGAAAACTACCAAGCAAACCTGTCCAAAGCGGAAATCTTAAATCCGACTAGCTAAAGGCAGATGTAATATGTTTCGAAATGTATAGCCAGTTGTCAGTTTCAAAAACATAGAATAACTAAAGGGTTTTTCGAGTCTGGCTATGTTTTCATCCAATTTTGTTTGTATAGAAGTTTTTATCGTTGTTATTCTTAATTAAACTATTACTTATAATTAATTTATAGTTATTATAAGAGTTAAGTTATTAAGTTATTATAAAAACATACTTATTACAATACTATGTTATTAATATGCAGCATTTGAGAAGCTATCAAACTATATATTCTGATTTCAGTTGTACTAAATAATCGAAAAAGTATCAAGCAAATCTCTCTAACCCAGACGCCACCTGCGCAATGTTTTTTTTTTTTTTTTTTTTTTTTTTAGATTCTACTTACTGAAGTCAGAAGCAATATGTTTCGAAATGTATAGCTGTTGTCAGTTTTAAAAACATAGACTAATTAAGGGTTTTTTGATTTTGCATAAATTCAGTTTTCTTGAAGTTTATTGTTATCCAATATAGCGTATTTTTTATACGTTTTAAATTGCACTTTAACGTGAAAAATAACTAATCAGCTTTTTTTAAATATACTTTTGAATCTATTCTTAATATTAGATTTAGTTAAACACATATGATACTAAATATTTCTTATCAATAAATATTAAACGTGACATTTCGCCATTCTTAAGTAATGTTTAGGCAACAAAGCGGAAGTTATGGTATTTTTTAAATAAATTTGATTTACTTTACGTCAAAATACCAAAAAATTTAAATAATCCCCAATTAAAATATATATATTGAAATTTCAAACTAATTCGTTTCAAAAAAGAATATATTCATTTAAATTACACCATTTTGAATATAAAAATAGGTATTAAAAATCTAATACAGAAAATTTTTCTGTGAAGATTTTTTAAAATTAAAAGTCAGTATGTAAAAATTATTCAAAATCATAGGAATACTTTATCCTTCAACTTTCAAGGCAATAAATATATTTATTTGAAAGACATAAAATTACAAACAATTTTCTTTGTTCTGCAATGTCTAAAGATAGTCAGAGAATCCTTTCATATTGTTTTGACTACAGTTTATTTCAATTTCTTTAGTATATTTCATGCATAAAGATTTTTCAAATATATTTATAGATTTTTCATTATTTTCATTTATTGTATATTAGTCTCAGTTCTTGTCATATAATATCTTGCTTAATATTTCTTTCTATTTATGGAAGATGGAACTAAAATAATACATGTATAAATGAAAACTGTAAAATATTATAAACTACAACAGAAATTTCTAAAGATATAATATTTCGAATAAATAGTGCTCCAGATGAATTTATATTTGTATATTTGTGTTACAAAAATACTGTGCATGTAATATCAATAATAATAATATGAATACTACATTATATCTATTTAGCGGTAAATTCTTTAATGTTGTTTCTTAAATTTAAACAAATATTCGGAATTTTTAAAAAGAAGGCTTTAGAACTGTCTGCTCTCTGCTTTAAATTAAGCATTCATTATAATAATAATAATAATAATTATTATTATTGTAAAATAACTGGCCTAAAAGAATTTTTTTTGTATAAATTAGACCTCAGTTAATTCGTAGAAACAACATGTTCTTTACATTTTAAATAAATTATTAAAATATTCCCAATTTAACTTCTGAATATTTCATGATCTTGCATTTTAACGATGTTTTTGTATTAATACATAATACTTTGACACATCAAGGAAAACATCGTCTATTGCTATTGGATAATTCTTAAAACTTACGCATCACTTATGTTTTTTGAAAACTAAATGTGATTAATGTAAGTAGGTCAGAGCTTTGCCCATGAGAGTAAAAGTGACATGTGACAAGAAAATTAATATAAAAGATAACTAAAATAATTGAATTGTCTAAAGAGGGAAAAAATCTAATGGATAAAATAAAGAAATGTAAAATAAGATAAAAACAAAAAAATAATTATTTTATAAATTGCAAATTGCTTGAGAAAATGTTATGAAAAATAAATTTTCTTTACTATTTAAAAATATTTCTTAATAGTAGAACTAGGAGGCTGAGCCCCCTGCGTGCTACGCTTGCTAACCCCCGTTCAGATTTCGCAATCTCTATAAACATAATAATGTGCACTGTTTTAAAAATATTCCCAGGTTATGGAACATTGAGTGCTATTTTCAATATAATAGCGGCTATCTTCTGTAATCGAGTTGCAGTGTTTTTCTGTTTGAAAGTGTCATTTTTCAGTTAACTTAGCCTTATCGATCACTATCTTAACAATTGGTGGCTGTTTTCCGGACAATTAAGTGAGATTAATTCCTCATTTGAAAATCAGTTTGTTTAATATGGTTTGAATAAAATATGTCGCTATCTTTTTACCTTATAACGACGCTATGGACATTATTCTTCCTTTAGGTTCGCGGCTAAAAAAACTGTGCCTGTTTCCCAATAGGTTTCTGAAGTACGTTACGCTTACATTTTTTGCTGGGATCGAGTGTTAGATATTTTCAAGAACAGGTAAAGCGTATTCATCTTTTCTTTTCTCTATTTTAATACTCCATCATGTATGTTTTTACATTCTTTTTGCATTGTATATTGTTAATTTTAATTAATACGAATATCGTAATTCCCTATATGTACTTATAAAATATAATTTCTACAAAGTAAGTCAAAACATTTTGTGCTTACATTTACCAATATTTATAATGCATCAAGTGAGGTAATATCAAGTGAGGTAATCAAGTGAGGTCAACGACATCTATGAGCGCTATTTTTAAGTAAATTTTCTGATATATTTATAAGATTCTTACGATTTTTGTAATACACACACCACTGGTTTTATGTTTCTATCTATCACCGTTTCCGAGTTATATATTTTTAAAGTTAGGAGTCATTTGTGAAACACCCTGTATGTGTGTAGTAAAATCAGAATAACCAGGAACATTCATACGAAAGTATCAACTCGATGAAATGTAACAGCTACGTGCTGTGATAAATTCATTCATTAATACGAGTTCATGATAAATGGATTTGAATTATCAGCTGTAAAAGAATACACTAGCCAACAAAAAAAATATTTTTGACAGTTTCCTGGTTCTAGATAGTCAATTCCTACTAATTTGGGGTTAAAAAAATGAATATGTAAATAAAAAAAAATTATTAGCTCTTGTTTTCAAGATACAATACAGCTCACTTGAGAAAGACACACAACATCCCACACATCGATTTAAAAGCAAATTGAAAAAGAAAAAAAATCTTATGTAATAAATACAATATAATAGGTATGTTTCACTAAACAATGTTAATTTTTCAGAAAGCAATGGTTGTTTTTAGCCTATTCTTGGAAACGTTTCCTTTTGAATTGCCTCTTGTATGTCAACGCCGGAGCATCTCTTGCAACAGTCCAACAGTTGTCGGCCAGCATTGACTCATCCCAACGACTACGTTCCATTACTGAGATATCTTTGTGCAACCTTTCACAGAGCTCACCACTTACAGCTCTTAGGTTTCAGGGAAAAAATCAAGATGGGAGTGGAGGAAATGAAGTTTCAGAGACATTTGCATCCAAGGTCATGGTACTTTTGTAGTAGTTCTTTCACCAACTGTTGGTAGTTCTCGGCTTTTTTGTTGCCTAGAAATCCACGTACCACACCTTCCCAGTAAGCTTCCCAAGCTGTTTTCTCTTTCCCTTCCAAAACTTTATCAAAAGCAGGGTCCTTCATTATTGTGCGTATTTTAGGGCCCACAAAAATTCTCTCTTTAACCTTTGATTCACTCAGTCTTGGAAATTTTGTTTTAAGGTACTGGAAAGCCTTTCCATCTTTGTTCATGGCTTTCACAAAGTTCATTAATTCCAATTTAGTGTGCAGGGGTGAAAGCATAATGTTTGGACATTTCTATCCTCGGGATTTAGATTTCTTGAAGGCCATTAGTCTTTTGTGTAGTGAGAGTTTATATCTCGACTGTCCCACAAACACAGAAAACAGCAGTACTTGGTGTAGCCTAATTGCATTCCCAGTAGTAAAGCAATTACTTTCAAGTCCCTACAAACCTGCCATTTATGATCCTCGTATTTGATTAACTCGTGAAGTAATTTGACATTCTCGTAAGTTTTCTGCATGTGATCAGAATGTTCAATGGGAATGGAAAGAATAATGTTGCCGTTGTGTAGAAAGACTGTTTTCAAACTAAGTTTAGAGGAATCTACAAATAATCTCCACTTCCGTGGATCACAGTTATGCTTAGTGAATTCATCAAACCATTAATATCAGTACAAGCAACAACATGTTCTCAAAGATATGAAAAATTAACTTTTCTTTTCAAAGAAATGAAGAAGATTCTTGTGATGAGCTCTGTATTCTGTAATCATGACTTCTGGTTAGATTCTACACAGAGAATGCAGTTGAGGGAAATTACAGCTATTAGGAGTGCCAACTTCCGAACATTCGATTTCCCACAAAACAGCCATAGTGAGATTTTTCAAGTTGGTCCCTATCTTGAAAATAAGAGCTAATCTCAATTTTTTATGTTGATTTTCGTGTTTAGCGAGACAAAATACTTCGGAAATAACTATTTTTGAGCCCGAAACATTTTTGATGTTGGGTAGTGATATCGGAAAAAATCTTATTGCAGAAGTTCGAACGAAAGTCTTAAAACCTTCGAAAGTTTAGCGACAGGAGAGAAAAGCAAAACTGCTTATTTCACTTATTGTTTACTGAATAGGAAAATGTCCACTATCATTAAATTGTAACCATACATTTAGGTAAAAATACGTATTTGTATATTTCATGTCCCTTTAAATACTTTCATATGTGTTTATACTCTTGTGTAATATATTTTGTGGTTAATTATTCTTAATCTTAATTTTTTTTATATGTGCGAATATCTACTACAAACTGGGACTTTTAAGGTAATGTTACGTTAAAAACTATTAATTGTAAATAACAAAAAAAAAAAAAATAAATAAAATAAAATAGTATGATATTGCACTACAAAAATCAGGCTGAGCTATGGTAGATAAGCAATACAAAATCTTACTTTTATTTATTTTTTATTTTTTTAGTGTTTGAAAAAAAATGATGCTTTTTGTTTCGTGTCCATTATAAAAATAAGTTTGTATTTCTGGATGGCCAACATTTTGAACCAACATGGTTTTTTAATAATTTAAATAATACATTTAAAATAATTAAAATGTTAAAAGCGGTTCAAATAAATAAAGATAATGAAATCTATTTTTTTATAAGAGTTCTACCGCAATAGAAGGATTCCTAATCATGGTTTTTCTTTTTGACTTTGTCTTATATATAGGTGAGATGTGGCAGTTTCCAAGATTTTGCATTGCTTTTAAAATTTTTAAACATATATAAGTAGTAAGCATTTTGAGACGGAGTGGCGGCTTTGGCTAATGAACTCGGTCCTTTCATTGGTATTTACATGCTTATCATGCTTAGTGAACACACATGCTTAGTGAAATACAAAATTTGTAATAACACGTGCTTTCAAATGATGAAAATCAGATAGTTTCAAATTGACAGGCCCCTTAGGAGTCCAAACTATTTTATCTCAGCCTTTTTAAAGATAAATACAGAACAAAATGTTCTTCGGAATATTAATATAAAACTTTTAAGGGAAAAAATCAGTTTTTAATTTACTTGCATTGCTTTTTTTAAATTAAACAAAATAAATAAATTGTCGCAGTTTTATAACATTAAGACAGGTGAAGCCGGCCTATGAGCTCGTTTGAGACATTGGTACGTACAATGCGTACAATTAATGGAAAAATCTGTTTAGAAATACAAAAGTTACAACATGACAAAAATAAGATTATTTCAAAATCTGAGTCATTTTAAAGAAATGAAACTGCCATAATCAATATAACTGCCGTATATATTGAAACTGCCAAACTGTCTTATATAGTTATATATAATACAAAGACTAAACGAAATACCATGATGGTTCGGAATACTTGTATTACGGTAAAACTCTAATGAAAAATAATTTTCAATTTTTTATTTATTTAAATCGCTTTTAAGATTTTTAATTATTTTAAATGGTTGCTATTTTAGAACTAGGTGGCGTTTGAAACTGGACAAAGAACTTAATCAAAACATTAGTGTATACTATGCATACAATTAATCTCATCCAAACCTGTTTATAAATGCAAGTTTTATCGTATAAAAAATTTATATATATATATATACAGCGGTGGTCAAAATTTTCCGGCCAGAATAATTTTTTGGGGTTAATTTGTAAGTATTGCTAAATGAAGAGAAATATATCCAAGTGATAGGTACACACTTTTTGTCAAAATAGTTAGGAACTAATTTATGGAATGAATATCAATAAATTTAACTGTCAAAATTAGTTGAGAAAGAAAACACTTGTTCCCAAAACTTTCGAAAAATCATCATAAGTATTGAAAAAAAATGGTGTTATAAAAAAATAACCGAAATCAATTGCATTAACAATTTTATTTTGTCATCATAATTCTATCATTAAGAACTGCAGTTCAGCGACGTTGTGTCGATTCAATAAACGGTTGATGATCGTCTATGGTAGGGTTTTTTTCTATTCATCTTGGAGTTTTTGGGAAAAGTTTGCTGAACTGGAATATTTATAATACTGCAGAAGTATGTCAACTTTGTTCTAAAAATTTTCTATTGTATTCAGGACGGGTAATTGGATGGACAATTTCGAAACTGGAATTTTTTTTGTCTGAATGCCAGAGCATGAAGAGCCTACATGTATGTTTTGGATCGTTACCATGTTGAAATAAATAATACACTACCACTTTTTTTCCAACAATAAGTCAGCAAATAATCTTTCAAGATATCCTTATAATTTCTTGACAGTGGAAGAACACTCTACTGACTTGCTATGGTAGCCACTCTGTTATTTTATTCAAAATACCTCTTTTGTGATTCAGCGAGGAAAATTGTTAAAACTCCTCACTAAGACCGAAGAAATCATTTTTCTCTTACGAAATGATTCTAATACAAAAAATACCTCTAACAAGACTGCAAAAATAATTTTATAATTATGCGTTTTGAATTATAAGTTTTAACATAGATAAAAAATATCTTTAAATAAAGACCAAAAAATCTCTACAAGCAATAAGATAAGGGAAATGTCTGTAAAATGATGAGCAAGAAACTCGATCGAATGAGTTTAACCTAGAAATAGTGTAGATATACAGAGAGTCTAGATATTTTTCTGTGTTTTTAAGGAAATTCTTAATAAAATAGTGTGTATTCTTAACCGAAAGGAGGCGTTCATTTGCCTTTAAATACATGCTGCATCCTGTAAATAAACCATTAACTACCATTTAATGGAATTTACTATGATAGACAATTTAAAATATTAATATGGCACAGTTTTGAGAAAAAATTTACCAGAACGGAAATAACATTATTTTCTTTTTGTAACGAGCTATGAATTTATGATTTTATTTCAGTGAAAGAAATATATCTCCAGAAAAAAATCGCGAATGAATTTATACATGAATTGTTTTTTAGCACAACCTAAGTTTTCGAAAATATTTTATCAAACTACAAAATCTTGTTTTGAGACAATTAATATAAGTTTCTTTCTCTTTTGTGATTTCAGCTTAGGTGATATCTCAATCTGTCGAAAAAATACGGTGTTCAGTAAAGAAAATAAGAACTTTTAAATCCAGAGACGACAGACTAGATTTTCTAGATTTATTTTCTGGAGACTATATTTCTCTGTTTTTATGTATTAGCAATGAGAAGTTTTATCCTTAGTCTCTCGGGGATTATAGAAATATCAGTATTTGAGGATTTGAAACTTTTTCATTTAGGAACAAAAATCAAATCAATAATAATAAAAAAAAGATTTTTTTCATGAAAATTACTAAAATTTGTAACAGGTGCTTAAATAATTTCTGTACTGAATGTATATGTAGTAAATGAATCTATTTTTTTCCAAATTCGGTATCTTTTCCTTTATTATCTTTTTGATATGACGAACAAAATGGTATATTTTGTCTTACTTTTTTACCTTAAAATGGATGTTTTTTGTTGAATGAGAATTGGATTATTTAATTAAACAGAAAAGTGGTAAAAGGAAATATTCTTAAAGTATGTAAAATTAACTAATGTAATTTATTTAGTAATTATTAGTTAATTTGTCAATATTTTCCTTTGAACTTCATAGGAGGAAATTTCTTTGAATAAAACTACAATCTATTAATGGTGAACACGTTTCAAAAAGTGGTATATTTTTTATATAGAAGCTTTATAACATCTTCAACAAGTCCGTTAGAGGTTAAACGTTATCGTTTTTGCACTCAAACATTCTGTTGAGAATTTACAGGAAACAGAAAAAACTAGAAATTTAAGAATTGTTATGAGTCTTTCGGAACCATTCAAATGTCTGAAATGAGTATGTGAAATAATATTTGTACAACTAAATGCGAAAAGAATCTTTTCATTTTTAATCAGTAAATGACATCAATAATGCGAAAGTGCCATAATTCACTTTTTTCACTTTTTTATTCACATCAAACAAAAAAAAGAAGAAGAAATTGTTATGCTATTAGAGAAATGCTATCAAAATGCAAAACAAAGTAGTACGTCAGCAACATTACTGAATTGTATATTTAAATTACAATTTACATTTTTAAAATGAAATGAAAAGGCTGCGTTTTAAAATAAAGCTAAAAATTAAAAATTGCTGCTGAAAAATATCTAGAAGTCTATCAAAAAAAATCTTACATTTCTAAACACAGTGCATTTCAGTAGTTCTGAATATTATTCATCAGAAAAATGAAGTTATATATAGTATATGTTCTTAAATCCAAAGAAAAATATTGCTCATAACATCGTTATAAAAATCTGAGTGTCCTAACCATCTTGTAAAAGCGGATTTTAAAATGTTTAACTTTCTTTATTTATCAAATTTAAAAGTACACTCAGCTGTCTGAAAGTGGTTGTTGTAGCCAGGGTATCTGAAAAATGCCCCATCAAAACGGAAAAGAGTGGCAACATGATTATAAAAAATAGTCGTTGTTTGTGCAATAACGTTCGATCTTACGTAACTTGGTACTATTTTTTAAAACAAGACACAATATCATCCTTTTAAAATCTAAATGGGGTTTTGGAAAGCGTAGCTTGCAGGGAGCCGAGCCACTTAGTTAATACATAAATATCTAATAAAAATGCATTTAAAATATTTTACTAGCAAAAGCCGCGCTTTGTTTGGATTCGCGAAGCATTATTTCATAAGATAAATATTTTAAAGTAACATTATTTTTTTATAATTTTTTGCATCTTTATTAAGCAAAAACGTTATCTCTTGCCTTGAAGCTAAATCATGTTCGCGTTCGTTCCGGCCTGTAAGTGTTCTTTTTCTCGGCATATTTTAATTACAAATACATTCCAGAAATTATTTATAAACGTAGTTAATATATTTAATTTGGTTTAATTAAATTATTCTTCAATCAAATAAAATATTCTTAAATTATTCTACTTACCAAACTTAACAAAATATTCACAAATATAAGAATTTTACTTGTTTACAATTCTTTTGTTGCCACTTTACAAAGTAAATACCTAAAAAAATAAATCTTAATATAATTCTTTTAAAATCCGTAAGTATAAACTGCGTAAATAATTTTGGCGGAATAATGAAAATACATTTTATTTAATATATTAGTCATGATTCTATCTATAATTACAAACCCCTTGGTTTATTTTCCTTCTTAAAATAAAAAGATACGGGTTCAATTTTTTATTTGCAAACGATTTTGGCGGAATAATGAAAATATATTTTATTTAATTAATTAATCATGGTTCTATCTATAATCACTAACCCCATGGCTTATTTTCCTTCTGAAAATAAAAAGATACGCGTTCAATTTTTTATTTGGAAAAATGCGTCCATATTAGAAAAACATGTAGAATAAATTAATTATTAAAATAATATTTTTTAAAGGTTAGTCTGTAAAAAAATAACATTGTGCAAATCTACAAATCATAATTTATTCTTATATTTAATTTCAAGTCAAAATACTGAATAGATTTTTTATAAAGTGTACGACAAAATGTAACTTGAGTGGCCTAGTAGAGGATTCGCTTCGCTCATCCTAATAAAATCAAAATTTTGATACAATGTGAAATGAATAACAATATTTTACTTAGAGAAGACTGGTGTTCATATGCGCATGGGGTAGATGTGAGCATCATATTTTTTTCGGTAATTAATATAAGATTTTTTTTAAAAAGAAAATACTAAAAATAATACCTCATATAGACATATGTTAAAAACTTTTTGAATTTCTTTAAAATTTTGTTTGTTCCTTGTAGTCAAAACACTGTTCATTGATCCGATATTTCCAAGTTGTTAATCGAATAAATTTATTTTTTCAATATTTTTTTTAATTTGATTCTTTTAATATATACTATGAATACTAATATCCCCCCCTATAAAATGGAAATATGTTAATGATTTATGAATTAAGCAATATCTACGATGTGGGGCTCTTGTAAATAGACTAGTTGAGGGCAAAAGTTAACATTTCATATGCGCCTCAATAATCATTCTGAGATTCTGTTCCTTTGAATTAATATCAATTAATCCCAAATCTATATTTTTCCAGAAATAGAAAATATTTTCCTCTATACAAAGATGATTTTGTATTTAAACTTCCATAAACATGTTTTTTTCGCAAGTAGGGCGAACTGGGGCACATTGATACAGCTTTTTTCTAAGAATTTTTTCGGTGTCCAAAAAGCAGAAATTTCAAGGTTTTTTTTTAATGCGATGTCAGCAAAACTTGTGTAGTGTGATATAAAAATGTACAATCGTTGTTTTATATATTATTTTTGCATTAATTTTTAAAAAATAAAAAAAGCCATTTGTATCAATGTGCCCCATATCCAGGGCAGATTGATACACCTCATTGGTCACTTTGATGCGTCTGGGAAAAATGGACATAAAATAATACGAATGTATATTTTTCATAGAAAAATAGTTAGCAAAAAAATTTATATTAATTTATAGAAATTCAAATCACCCACAATTTATTTTAAGCTATATTAAAGCAATCAAAATGAAATGCATAATGACCTGATGTTCTGGCTCTTCTTTGCCTGATTGTTGGCTGAGGTAACTTTGTCATATCGGACACTTCAAACCCAGCATTACCTTCTTTCTTAAGAAAGATGAAAAACTTACCAGGTTTATAAATCAGTTTATAAAAGGAAATAAAGGTTAATTATATTAAAAAGTCTGTTTATAACATAAATATTCTGTGCTGTTTTGCAGCTTGTTGCTTTTAACATTTCTCATGTCGTAAATACATTTTTTATCTGGAGAATCGATATAAATTTGAGATTTTCCAGGCTGCTGTCCTTTTCTTTTGTTAGTTCTACTAGCACTCGATGTTGGGTGAATTAATAGGTCTTCTGTTTTCAAAAATACTATAAAATGTTATAATATAATGAAATTAGAGCTATTTTACTTCAATAAAAACTAATATTAGAAATTTTTGGCGAAACATTGTTGGATTAAAAAGTGTATAATAAAAAAATTATAAAAGGTAATGAAAAAATGAACTAGAAAATGATTTAGGTTGTATCAATGTGCCCCGACTGTAAGAATCAAGGAGCTTTGCGGACAAACTCTACTGCCCTGAACTGACTCTGTCATGAACAGTCTCTGTCAGGACCAACTCTATTGCCAAGGACTAACCCCATGGCTTTGCGTGAACTGTCACGGACAGAATATTGTGCTAAATTCAAGTTTCTTCGGATTTCGAAAAAGGTGGCAACGGCAGAACGGATGAATGATTTTCTGGAACTTTCGATGAGTTTAAAATAAAAAACATTAAATTGTAGTATGAGCTATAGATATGTAATAGTGATTTTTTTTGTTAAGATAGTGAATATACTCGTTTTTCTTTGTGGTTTTGTGTCGCGATAAATAAAGATGGAAAATTATAGTGCATTCTTCAGTTCAAGACTTAATATGTACTCATCTTCTACAGATTATTGTGTTTTTGAATGAATTAATCTACAGACCTGTGCAGCGGGAAGTTCAGTGGCGTAGTCTGGAAGGATATGCAAGGTGAGAGCTTTTTATTAATGTGACTTCCCATTATAAGACTTTATATTGTATCTATGATAAATTTATTAAGATTTTTGCGATTTTATTTCATATTTTGACGTTAAGGAAAGGAATTTGTTTTGAATGTAACTAAGTAGTACGTTAGTGCTAAGGTGTATTAGTATTGTAGCACTATAGAAGTGGTGTTTTGTAGTGCCGGCTGGATGGAGGATATTTTGAATTAATTTTGGTTGTGATTTTTTTTATTGTTGGTTTTATATATGAGATGTTTTACTATGAAAGGAGGGCTGTGTATATTTCGGAGAGTAATTGAGTATTGGTTGTGTATGTATGTTAATTGAAGGATTTATAAATTATGATGAGTGTTCATTGATGTGGTGCGTGTAATTTTGTTTTAATATAAATTTGGATTGATTTATAAAGTAGTATTTGTTGAAGTGTTGTATTGTGACGTGATACATATGAAGCTGTTGAATTTTGAAATTGCTATGGTGCTCGCAATGGTATTGAATTTATGTGTGTGACATGGTTACAAAGTGTGACTTATTTCTGGTGTTTATTAGAGTGGTGGGTTAGTGATTCCGAGTTACGGTTAAACTGAGTTTTCGCCAATTTGTTGTACAGTTTACTACCCTCTTGAGAAACTATTTAAAAAGTACCAATGTCATTTTTGGGTAAGGCTCCTAAAGAAGATTTACGGTGTTTGGCTGAAGAATTGGGTGAGCACCCTGAACCGGATGCAATAATAGTTGATTTAAAGCAACTAATTATGGCGAGTAAAAACTATGAAGTAGAGTTTGTGAAGGGATTGATGGAAACTATTATAGAGACGAGAAAAGAGAATGAGACGAAACGAAAGGAGATGGGAAAAATTGCGTTGGAAAGAGAAGAGAGGGAGTTTGCGTGGGAGAAGTTGAGGATAGCGAAAGATAGCGAAAAAGCAGGAATTGATGGATTGGAAATGAAAACCTATAATTATGTAATAGAATTTGCGAAACTTATGCCGAAATTTAATGTCAAGGAGGACGACATTATTTTGTATTTATCTATTTTTGAACGCCAAGCAAAGGGGATGTGTGTCGATCCAAAACATTGGGTATCGAACTTTTTGGTTTTGCTGCCGTCCGATATTATACAGGTTCTCGCACGTGAGGCAGAGGAAAAATTTGAAGATTATGAATATATTAAAGGGATTCTACTGAGACGGTTTAAGTTATGTCCTGAGAGATTCCGTAGAAAGTTTATGGAACATCAAAGAAATCCTGAACGCACATGGCGAGAATTTGTATTTGAATTAAATGGTTATTTTCAAGAATGGATTGATGGACTTAAAATTGTTGATTTCAATTCTTTAAAAGATTTGATTGTAACCGATCAATTAAAAAGAAGAGTGCCTGATGAGATTCGAGATCATTTTGTGGATGAATGGCCTAAACTAATATCTCCTGCTGATTTGGCTGAGAAACTTGACTTATATGAAAGTGTGCGACAAGATTTTAGGAAGTTAAGAAAGATAGATTTTCCAAAGAGAAGAGTAATTTTTCATTTTATTCTAAACACACTGATAATAGAAATCCTGGTTTCGCATCGGACCGCAGATATGAGTCAAGAGTTGGTACTTATAAAGCAAGGACACGGATACCTAATAAAATTACTTGTTATTCGTGTGGACAAGAGGGTCACAAGGCTTCATTTTGCCCAAATCAACGTGGTACTCAAGGAGTACAAAGAGCACAAACGAACTCTGTGCAATCGAATGAGAAAGTTGGAGAAGAGCAGTCATCGTTATTAACTGCAAAAATAACAATACCTTTTTCGTCCTGCGTGACAAGAGAGGAAAAATTTAATGAATTGGAAGTGGTTAGGATTAGATGTGAAAGTAATGTGTTGGACGGTATCTATGATTCTGATACACAGATCTCGGTGATACGGGCAGACTTAGTCAAGGACGTATCAGTTGAAGGAGCAGGAAAGATTGAGATAACTTCAGCATTCGGAGAGAGTGAAGTCGCTCCATTAAAAATAATACCGATGAGAATAGATGATAAAATTCATGGAAACGTAATGGTAACTTGTGCCGTTTCCAAGAAATTGGTGAATGAGATACTCATATGTCCAACTGCTTATGAAGCATTAAACCATAAGGTTATATTATAAACGAAGGTTGAGAATGTCTCTGAACTCACTGGTGATGTTGATTTGGAGGGTGGAAATAAGTTAGAAATGGACAGTGAGCATGGAAAGGTTGAAAAGTTGAATTCTGATCCTGAAAAAGATGAACTTGATTTGAGTGAGAAGGAAACAGAGGAATCTTTTATAAAACTACAAAGAGCTGATGATACTTTAAGAAATATTTGGGAAATGGATGAAAATAATAAAAGTGCTTATTTTATAGAGGAAGGTATTCTTATGCATTCTGAAGATGTCTGTGGTGAATTTGTGAAGCAGGTGGTGTTACCTCAGTGAAGAGACAGTATATTTTCTATGTTGCTCACGAAATTCCTTTGGCGGGTCATTTGGGAAAAGTAAAAAAAAAAAAAAAAAAAAAAAAAGAGAGAGAAAGAGAGAAAAAAAAGAAAAAAAAGAGAAAGTGTATGATGTTTTAAATTTTGATGTATTTGGTGTTTCTGTTGTTCATGCTTATATTTAGTGTATATATTGTGGTATTTGTATATATTTATTTTAAAAGAAATATAAGATTCACATTGTTCTCATCCTTGCTAATATTTTTTTGTGCGTATATACTTCAAAGCTTCATTGTGTCAAAAGCCACTAATGAGCTCTTTTAGGAGGGAATTGTAAGAGTCAAGGAGCTTTGCGGACAAACTCTACTGCCCTGAACTGACTCTGTTATGAACATGCTCGGCTGAGGACCAACTCTATTGCCAAGGAATAACCCCATGGCTTTGCGTGAACTGTCACAGACAGAATATTGTGCTATATTCAAGTTTCTTCGGATTTCGAAAAAGGTGGCAACGGCAGAACGGATGAATGATTTTCTGGAACTTTCGATGAGTTTAAAATATAAAACAGTAAATTGTAGTATGAGATATAGATATGTAACAGTGATTTTTTTTTTGTTAAGATAGTGAATATACTCGTTAATGTGCCCTGACATAGACTGTATCAATGTGCCTCATACAGCCATTTTTAATTAAATGAGTCTCAAATCCAACACTTCACAATTTATCTAACAACAAAGAATGAGGAACTGATAAAGAGTAGCTCTACTTTCCAGAGAGAGTATTCTTTTCTGTTGAAAATACTGGAACATTTGTATAATACCATTTCAATTATACAACTCAAATTTTCTTTTGACCTACAAAAACAATAAATCACCCTCCCTATTTCATCAAACTACGGACTCATTCCAAGACTTTCTGTATGTAGTTGAGTGCACTAGCATCACATTTTGGAGCTGTTGTGAAACTTCCTGTAATGACCCTGTGAGCAGTAGAGGGGGTATATCAATGTGCCCCATGTATCAATGTGCCCTAAGTGAATAGTAACAAGCTCGTTTATATTTAATTGTAATTTAAACTAATTTGTTGTTTTCTAAAATTTAATAAGTTTTGTGTATTATTATTACCTTAACATAGCAAATGTTTCTATTTCATGTGTGCGTAATGATGTCTTGTAATGATGACTTAATCCCACACCTAAATCAATTACGTTTATGATGCTTTGGATGGAAATAGGTATAATAAAAATATAAGAAAGTAAAAATTTTAAACTAATAGGTACTGTAAAATACCGATTGTAATCCCACTTTTTTTTTCAAAATCAAAAGTATTTAATATAAAAGTGGCTTATTGTGACGATATTCTTTATTAATCATTGAAAAGCTTTCTTTTGTCTATAATTTACAAGTAAATAAGATAAATATTAGAGAGAGAAACATCACATTAATATGCATTCGGTAAAGTTGAAATATGACTCATATATTAAAGCTCATTTACTTTTGTTACATTTCTTCAATTTTAAAATTATAAATTTTTGTATGGTCTTAAGAATAATTATTTTTTTCACGAAATATTATGACAATTTCAGTCGTGATCTATTAAATTATATTTAAGATTTCTTATGATTATAATGAATTGAAGAAAAAATATTTCTTATTACTCGGGTAAAAATGAATAATGTTGACAAAAAAGCTAAGTAATTGTTACTTAAGGGGACAGTGGACTTTTATTTGAGCAAAATTGTCTGTAGTAAAATAATTGCAAATAAGGTCTATTTCTGTGGTATAATAGTACCAAAACAGTTTTTTATTATTAAAATATCATTTACGAAGGTTTTAAGAAATAAATAGTAAAGGTAAGTTATTTATATCTCTTAAATCTGTTTTTCTGAAAACTAATTTTTCAGCGTTTTTAGATATTTGAAATGCTTATTGCGACGTATTTTTTTATCAGTATTTATGAAATTGATAACGAAGTATCCTGATATTGTTTCGAAAGAAATTGTATACGCTTTTTAAAATTCGCTTTTATTAAGATAGTCAAATTTGATTTTTTACTTATTAAAAGGCAATTTTTTTTATGAAAATCGATATGGAATTTAGACAAAAATCTGTAAAATATTAACAATTCAAGAGATTAAAAAAACCTTACACAAATTTGTCTATAATAGAGTTTTGAGTGATAAAAATCCAAAAGCAAGAAAAAAACTCAAAAATTAAAAAACGAGCAGCATTTTAAAATTTCGTTTAAAAATTTAAAATTAAAAAAATAATAATAAAAATTTAATAAGCCTGGACATTTTTGAAGGTGTTCTGTATGATTTTGGTGAAATGTATATATGCAAAAAATTTCCTATTACTATGACGAAAAAAAAAAAGTCTACCGTCCCCTTAAATTTATTTTGGTATTTTGCCGCACATCATTTAGGAAGCAATTTATTTTTATTTTTGGTATATTTTCGCTTCAGATAAGATATTTAAATCTTCCGGTAGAAACAAACAGTGTCAGTGTCATATAATTGGGGAAAAACTGCCGAGTTGAACTTTTGGAACAGTCCAATTAAAATGGAAAGTGATTGTAAAGCATTAATGTTATCGCAGATAAACAAAAACATATTAACCCCCTGAACGCCAAGCAAAAGGGCAAAAATGTAATTTTTTTCTCTGAAATTTATTTTAAATGTTAATGAAAAATGGGTTTTCTATCATGGTATACTTTTTTTGTTACATATATGCTTATAAGCTTTGAAAGTATCAATCGTAGCTTAAATTCTTAAAACTGGATTATATTTGTAGAATTATATTAATTTAAATAAAGCTTCAACTGTTGTGAAAAATGTCCGCCTAGTGAGCGGATATATCCGGTCATGGCAGTGGGAAGGTTAAAGAAAATATTTTATTTTTCTAAATGCAGCGTGCTTTTCTTCAATATCTTTGTTCTCACGTTTAAAAAATGAAAACCATTAATAATTAGAAACTTAATAATTTAACAGTTGAATAATTGTGTTAAAATTATTCTAATTCTAATAACATCAATAACTAAATCGAAATTAAATCACTATTTAAAATTAGTATTTGACTTTTATTCATATTCAGCAAAGATGAAGTATGACACATTGGCTAAAAATAATTTATTCTGCGACTTTTGCAATGTTTCTGCAATTTAAAAATAAAAAATTCTTATGGGAATTAGTATATTTATTTTCCACTAAATATTATTACCGTTTCAGCCGTAATAATTTAAATAGCATATAAATTCATAAATAATATAAATTTAAATAGCATTTTTACAGTTTCAGCAATAATCATTTAAAATGCATATAAATTTCCTGATTTTTTAACGCGCAGTAGACAAATGTTTTTTAATTACTTATTGTGGGATAAATAATGCAAGAAAATATAGCAAAGTGATTGTTTTTTACTTCGATGTTTGTCACGTATATCAGATGAAAAGCTTAATATTTTAATTTTTTCTTTAATTTTACTTCAAATAAGGTTCTTAAAACTTCCGACAGGACATAATTAGTAAAAATTTCCTATTATAAAAATAAAATGGAATTTAACCTTTGGAACAATTCAGTTACAATGTAGAGGGATTGAAAAAAAAAAAAAAAAGCAGATTAATATATATATATATATTTATACAGTGCTCAGCAAAAGTTTAGACACTGGTGTTTTTTAACCTTTAAATAAAAAATACGAACACGTGAGTTTTAGAAATTTCTATACTTATTTTCAAATATATTTTAAACAATGTACAATAAAAATAATGGTTATAATGTAAGATAACATATAATTTAACTGAAAAAAGTAAAATCTGCATATTGCGAAAGTTTAGACACTTTTTTGATTTTTAGCCAACTGTTCATGGATAAATGCAAATTTCCAAGTTATCATGTCACATGTCTGAAGTATTTAATTATACCTCGATATAGCATCAGTTAGTGAAGATGCCGCGAGCTAAAAATATTCATTAGATGAGGTCATTGAAGTAGAGAAGCTGAAATGGAAAGGGAAGACAGTTGCAGAAATTTCAGCAGCACTGAATCGTCCAAAGTGGTTTGTCTATGAAGTATAGTCTAAGAATGAATCCTCAAAAAAAAAAAAAAAAAAAAAAAAAAAAAAAAAAAAAAAAAAACATAATCTGAAAGACCTTGTGTGACAAGAAAATGCGATGACAAAAGGTTGCAGAAAGTGACATTTACACAAATAATGATTGTTAATCACATTAAAAGTAAGTCAGGAATTTCTGTGTCGACGGACATGATGCGTAGATGATTAAAGAAACAGGTAAATCAATCTACATGACAATAATAAAACAATCAGCTTTAAAATCTCGCTATAAATTGCCCAGAATTCAATTAACTTGCAAACATACGTCATATGGACCCCAATGGTACGCTATGATATTGAGTAACGAAAAAAAAGTGGAATTTGAATGGCCCAAACACGTGGGCACACTAATGGAATGACTTAAGCAAAGCTCCTGGGACTTTATTAAGTCGACAAAAAGAAGGTGAATTTTAAATAATTTCGTCCTCACTTAGTTTTAATGCTCGTGCATCTGTGGAGTTATTCATTGGTTGCCAAGTAACACAAGACTACGTACATACGTTGGAGATTAAGTTTTAGTCATTTGGGGAACTTTGGCTGATCTAAAGTATGGATTTTAGCATCTATTCATGTTGCATACAAAAGAAGAACTTCGTCTAACTCTCAGAATACTATTGATCTAAACTGGCCTAAACTGTAGTTCTGATCCGGACCCAATCGGAAACATTTGTAACATCATACGTCGTAATGTTTATGCAATTTTTTGTTATAGTTTTCTTTTAATGAGTTTCGAGCTGCTGTTGAACATGTTTGTTACGAAATATACCCCTAAGTGACGCAGCATTTAGTTTTTTCGATGAAAAGTCACATTCTTGCACTAACTGCAAACAATGCGGGTGCAACTCGATTTCAATTTGTAGTTATTTTTTCTGTAAATACACAAATTGTCTATACTTTTGCCACAATGTTAATTTTATTTTTTTGTCATTTTGTTATTTTATGTAAAAGGTAAAATTCAAAATTTATTGTGTGTGAATAAAGGATAAGTCACAACTAATGTTTGACAGAAGAATTACAAACATTCGGTACATACTTCAGAAAATAGAAGCATAATCGATCATTGTCTAAACTTTTACTGAGCGGTGTATATATATATATATATATATATATATATATATATATATATATATATATACCTATAATCTAAAAAAAATGTATTGTGCTTTTATAATAAGTATAACTTTGATGTCAATACCTTTGTTCCCAAAACTAAGAAATCAAGACTATTAATATCTGAGTAAAGATACTAAAGGAAAAATTTCGATATAAAAATGAATTTATTACGATACTTTGCATGCAATACAAATGAAATATGACAAACAAGTTAAAGACCATTTATTCTTTGACATTTGTAATGTTTATATATTTGTAAAAGAATATTTTTTTTCTATTGGTTTAAATGATTTTGAAGTTTTTAAAAACAGCATCCATATAACATTTATAAAATCTTATATAGCTGACATAAATCTAGATAATGCAAAAAATAAAAATAAATAATAAAATACAATAAAATTAAATCAAATATATAAAAGCATTCTTTGAATTCAAAAGTAAAAATTCCCTAAAAAATCCCACTTTAATCCTTTTCCGAGCATTGTACAATATGGTCTACTTGAAAACATTTATCTTATTGTTTTAAAAATTCAAAAATGCTTCGCGACAAATCGCAATTTCTTTAATAATAAATTTTATTTGAAATTTTACCTCAGACATTATGGAAAGTTTTTTTATTATTATATTTATGTCGAAAATGGTGTACCTCTATTCTTGATGGCTAAAAAGTAAACAGCACTACTGCTATCGTAAATGAATTTATAAGAATGTTTTCGGTTTCGCTATTTTTACTGCAGAAACTGCTGCATATAAAAGTATGAAAATTTATAATGTTACATAGAAATGCCCAATTATTAATCTAAGATATCTAGTTTATAAGTCAGTAAACTATTTTAAGGTCTATTTAATATTAAAATCTGTCAAAATACTTCATATATATATATATATATATATATATATATATATATATATATATATATATATTTACAAAAATTAAATTTACCTTACTATCTAAAATCTTAATATAAAAATTAAATTTATTTAATTTTTACATTTTCCTTTGTTTAAAAAGATTCAGTATTCAAAAATAGATTAAATTCATAGCTAAAAAATATCCTTTTTAAAATACAATTGCCAGATTTTTAAAAGTCCAAGCAATAATATAACCAAAAACTTATAAAATGCTATGCGTATTCAAACATGAATATTAAAGAGAAATAATGAAAACATTAAAATATTACATGCAAAATGTATATAACGATGCAAATTTCTTCATATGTGAAAGGACATAATTTCAAAATTTCGAAAAGAAAACTTTCTGTCAAGGCCTTATAAAATTTAAATGTAAGTGACATTTTTTCCCCTTAAACGTTATTTGCAACTTATTTTCAAATTTGTAATTGATTTTATTTAACCAATCATAAAATAAGCCTCAGTTGTATTGATAGTGGTTGCAGCAGACTAAAAAGCTGAAAATAATGACAATGAAACAAAAACGAATTGAAACTCGATTGCAAAATGTAAAAATTTTCGTGTTAATGTAATTCAATCATGAGTAATGAGGTAATCATTTTTAAACAGACCGAATTAGGGTATTTAAACATACAGACCGGCAGGTAGTAGCGCAAACCATCACCTAATCGAAATCATGACTATGACTGAAGTTAAAGAATTAGTTAAAACTCGATACTGCCAAGTCACATCATGGTGTTAAAGAAAAATGAATTGAAACTCGATTGCAAAATATCACAAATTTTCGTGTTAGTATGATTCAATAATCGGTAATGAGATAATCATTTTAAAATGGATCGAGTTAACATATTTAAACATTAGCATATTTAAACCGACTGGCATTAGCGTAGACCATCACCTAATCGAATTCAGGGCTGAAGTTCCAGAATAAGATAAAACTAGACACTGCCAAGGCATATATTGGTAGAAAACACATGAAATGCCGATTTTAATGGTTGATTCGTAGGTTTATCATTGCAGTCTCTTGTTCCCAGTTCTCCATGGTTTCATACTTCTAAATGCAGAAAAACAGAATGGTAATTCTAAAAGTGAACATCCAAATTCGGGTTGTCAGGGGCTTTCCATCAACATATAATTTGACAGACCGATTGCATTTTAAAATGCGAATCGAGCTTTAACTATTTTTGAAATTTCTGTGTTGAACAGGATGAGATGATAGGATGATTGTCTGTGCTGAGGCTTCCCAGTCAAAGACTGGGATCTAGAACGATCCTGCGATGCTTAACTATTAGGGGACAGAGTTTTTGTAAAATTCTGATAATAGGATAAATTTTTAGTATAAGAATAGTTCCATCTATGAAACAAATGTATGGCCTGCATTACAAAAATTCTATGCTTGGTGATTTTTTTTCAAGTTATTGCAAATAGTTTACTTTCAATTTGCGATGAACTTGTAAAAAAAATTCTTAATTTAACAATATAATGTATAATATTTAACAATGTTAAACACTTTAACAATTTCCGGCCCATTGGTCCCATGTCGGAACCAATTTATATGATTTCCTAATTTATAAAGACCTAGAATATTCTAATAAAGTTTTGCGTTTACAATAAACGTTAGTAACAAGTTTTTTTTTTTATTTTCTTAAAAAAAAAAAAAAACCTTGTATGTAAATTTTGGTATTAGTCAAATATTTCATCATTTTACGTATACAATTGTTCTATGCCGGAAATAATTAAAAGATTTAAATGTGTAATAAAGGTGTGATCCACATTAATGCATTTTAGTATAGCATTTTTTTAAATAAAGAAAGAATTACATTCCAATGCTGTACTTTTTCATCAAAAAATAGCATCGGCTTGACAATTCTCTTCGACATAGTGCAACATATTTTAAGCTGTTCCAATTTTAGTAGAGTATGCTTACATAAAATGCGCCTCACTCCTCTGTACTTCATATATAAAAAGCCAGTTTACTGTGATGACTATGGTTGTCCCTAAAGGTGGCTAAATCGGTGAAATTTACAACGCCATGTTTTGGAAAGTATGTCATTTTTAACGAGAAATCCAGATTCATCGAAATAATATGTAAAAAAATAAAAAAATAAATTCGAAAATACAATAATTTTTTTAAGTAACAGAACTTTTCTTTTTGGTTGTTAACGTAATAAAATAGAAAACACAATTACTACTTATAAATAGTGTTTTTTATATTTTTATTGTATATTTTAACATTATATAAGCCATAGCATAGGCAATGACAAAATAATGGAGTTATAAATAAAAAGAAGGAGATATATAGTGTACCTTACATCACTAGCGAGTGAAGTAACAGAAGAGGTTATCACAAGATTGCCGGTGTTTCTTCTAACCCTTTCGGAGTCCGAATATTTTTTCAACTTTTAGAAAAAATTACTTTTACGTTAATAACATTTACACTAGCTATCCAAATAGATTAATTCTGGTTGTCTATGTGTCTGGTTGTCTGGTTGTCTAACAAAACGATTATTTTGTTGTCTGAAACGTAACGAATGTTGTTGTTTTGCGTACTATTCAATTACTATTCATATTAATATAAGTTAAAGAAATTTTTTGGAGATGCTTAGAAAATATTGTATTACAAAAGATATGACTTATATTACAAATTTCTAATACTTTTTTGTGCTTTACTACGCTTGATTCTTTCAGGAAAATAATTTTCTTTTAAATTTACGCAGTGAAATATGTGTTTAAAATAAAACAATCAAAAACTGTACAAAGAGAATTATGCAAATAATAAAAATTAATATTAGTAGTAAATGTCTCAACATAAATGATGTCATATAGAAAATGTATAGACATATACTAACATTACTATATATAAATTGTAGGAAAAGTATTTCTTAAAACAAAATAATATTCCATTAAAAGACATGTACTATTAATAGTACACAAGGCCCAAAAGATTTACATTGAATCATCAGTTTTTCATTACCGACGTGGTATAAACCATCCTACCAGTAAATTTAAATTTTAAAATTTCGGATTGTTTAAGCACCTTATTCATAGAAATATTTTATCCGGAATATTGTAGAAATTTCAATTCGTTTTAACTGGTGTCATTAATCTCAGATATTATAATCATTTTTTTTACTGACAAGGACATAAGTAGTCACATAATGATGACGGAAACTCAAAGCGCAATTACTGCCAATGTAAATTTCAACCAGTAAAAATAATGAATGTTTCATTCACTATTTTAGATGAAATCTTGGAAAAATAAAGCATTTAAAACATTAGAAATTTTCTTTATACATTTTCTGTTGGAAGTTTTTCCTGCTGTTATTAAAACCCCGCAAAAACGGTTACAGTTGAAGTTACACTACTTCAAAGGTAAATCATTTCCTCTTTGTTAGTAATTCCATGCATAAAACGGATTGTTACGCATTCAAAATTAACAATGCTTTAAATATATAACAATGCACTAATTATTTAAAAAAACATGTCTACCAGAGAATAAAATATGTTTTTTTTATTATCTCATAAAAATATAAAACTGATTCTTCTTTTCAACTTATCTTATAAAAATGTTAAACTGATTTTAATTTACATTCTCATATTAAATCCTGAAACTCGGGCATGTTTCAGTTAGAAACCGTTTTTTAATTTGTTCATATTCCTTTAATTTTTTTACTGTATAATATATTATTTGTGTAACGCTCTCTTTTCATTTTTACACTCCTTTTTAAATTAAATATAGCAGCAAAACATTTTTTTTTCTTGAAATGAAATATGATTTTAGAAAATAAAATATTTAATTTTCACTTTTTTTCTACAAAAGCATTTAAGTAGGATAATGAGAAACGCTTTCTTATATTTTTCTGAGAACCTTTTCTTCCAACACAGATAATTATCCTAGTTTTAAAAGAATTTTTATGGAACAATAATTACATATATTCAACAAAAGCGTCTGACTTGAGAGTAATTTATTTTTATATACATTAAAAAAATGAATTTAAATCATTGTACTTATACAAGTATTTTTGTATTATATTCCAGTTGTGAATTGTACTGAATTGAGCAGTTAACGTCAAAAAAGAAGCATTAACAAATCGTTTGTGAATTTATCTTTTTAAAGAAGAATGAAAATAATTCTTTCTGTGAGTTCAAAAGAAAATTCAATAACATTTTATAGAAACTCACACAGTTTATTTAAAGTTTTAAAACAGAACTTTTTACGTTTTTCACCTATTTTAAAATGTATTTATTAATTAAGTTTCAGTGATCGTCTATCTGACACTAAGAGCATACATATACTATGCAAGAAACATACATTATTCATGTTTACATTGGTAGAGTCAGTATTGTAAATGAAATATGTAGCATTTGTAAATTGTTTGCAGGGATACACAAAAGAATTCTAGTACAGTGCGGCCTTTGTAAAAAAAAATGTTATATTCAATGATTTTTGATTGTTTTTAGTATACATTAGTCTATTATTTCAGTACAGCGACACAAACAATATTTATTACAGTGCTGTCTATAATGCATATAAACATAGAGAATGAATACTAAGATTATGGACATGTTTTAATTCTTTATTCAGTTGTCACAATCAATATTATTTTTGTATCCAAGTTCCAAATATTAAAAAAAAAAATTAATTAATACTTTAAATATATACATTAAAAAATACTTTTTAGTAAATGAACAAAGGCATGGAAATGTGACGTTATGTGTATATTACATCGTAGGAGGATATACTTCATATTAAAATTTAAAATAAAATTACTTAAAAAAAAAAATAATGCTTTATTGCTTCTCTTATTAATTATTCTTTGAAAGCCCGGTGTTATATATATATACAAATGTTTCTTTGTATATATAAATGCGTATACGTATAGATATACGAATTTATATCCTCTTTTTTAATACCAACGTATTAATAATCCTTTTGAAATTGATTTCCGCATTTAATTATAAAGTCACCAGACGGCTCCAATATTCACTTGTATTTAGCTGGATACCACAAATGTGCACGGTACGTAATTATAACTGACAGTTGTAATTGAGAATTCCGCATCAGTTATCATAGCAATATACATAACTTTACCAGATTGGTTATTGCAAACACATGTATATGACATTGTAATCACATAATAAATCCAGATATGACTATTTTCTTACAAATGCTCTGAACAATTTGAGGAAAATGCCTTAAATCTTTACGAAAGTCCACGCATAAATTTGTAAGTTTGTAAAGTAATTTCATGCTAAGAAGAAGAAAAAGCAATGCTGTAGAAAAAATTACAATCCTTATATTTATTATAATCCTCTTTTTGGAATAATTATTTAATGCGTATCAATACGCAATTTTAGACAATTATGAAAAACAAATCATTGCTATTATTAAATATTTCAATTCATGAAATATTATAAAAAAATCACAGATTTTTTGTATGATTTTTCATTTAAATTTAATATCACCTTTAAGAAAATGTATCAGTACATTCCATACCAAATTGCACTGAACTTAAAAAAAATTAAACTCTTAAAGTGTATGCAATTTCTTACTCAAAACTGTTGTTAGGTGCGTTCGTAATTATGCAAATACGTAGCACTTATAGTCGACGTTCAGTCACTCTGTCCTTCCGTCTGTTCGTCTGTCTGTCCTCAGTCCGTCAGTTCGTCCACATATAATAGAGAGAATACTACACAACCAAATCATTTCAAATTTAAAATGTACAATGGTTTCATAGTTTTGTCGTGTAATTTCAAATTTTATAAAAATCGGAGGGCTAGTTTAATTACACGGACAATCCAAATTATTTCGTTACATTACGACTAATGGCAAAAAATTAGTTTCATGTGCATTTTAATGATTTTACATTTTTTTGAACATAACAAAATCGATATGACTCTATGAAGAATATAGTAAAATATACTTTTTGTACAATACGTGATGCAAGAAACATTTTTTTAATTTACAGGGCTACACAAAAATATTCTATTACATAATGTTATATGGGGTAACTGTGTTAGGGGCGCGTTATTATTACATTAAACTATTTCAAATTTTATGAAATTGATATACGTTGCTGAGTTTTACTGGAAGTTACTTATGTATATTAAAAAACAGATATTATTTACAGAGACACAAAAGATCTCAGCTACTATACAGTATTCGAAGTACTGCATACTATTACAGCAATATGTGAATATTTTTAAAACTGCGTTCTAGTACGCACGCACTTTATTTGCATTATTTCTTGAGATAGAGCTATTGCGATAATCGTGAATAGTGCACCATGGCCGTATCACTTGTTGTACGATTTGCACCAACAAGTAATTCGCATATTATATCAAGTACTAACTAAATCTAAAGTTTTGTGAAAATCCATGCTCTGGGTTTTGAGCTATGGCTATTGTGAAAATAGTGATGCAGCATAGCAACGCCAACAAATGAGCAATATACAACAAAAACTAATAAAATCTATTTTAAATCTAGGTCTAACATAATCTAATGTTTTAAGGCGATATGCGCCAAATATTTAACAACACTAATCTACATTAGAAATAACTGAATCTCAAGTATTAGAAGAATTCGCGCATTAATTCTTGAAAAAAGGTATTGCGATAATCACAAATATTGTATGAAAGCGCCACCTGTTGAGCGATTTACGCCAAAACTTAATCAGTATCATGCTATATCAAATACAAACTAAAATTAAAGTTTTATCAAAATCCATGCATTAGTTGTTGAGCTATGGCTATTGTAAAAATTGCGAATGATGCAGCACAGCAACTCCATCAAATGAACAATATCCAACAAAAACTAATGAGATGTAGTTTAAATCAAGGTCTAACAGAATCTGTTTTGTAAAATTCCGTGCAAAAGGTCTTGAGAAAGAGCGCCAACTAAATTTTTGTCACATACAGACACATTGACAGAGTCAACGAAATTTCGTTTCTCTGACCCCTAAAATATTCCTCAAAATCTTGATTTCGAAAATTTTCATGAATCAGATACTTTTTTCTTGTTAAGGTTGAAGAAAATAACTAGTCAAAATAGCTAGTGAAGAAAATATACCTGTGGCAATAACAAAACTTTCTTTTATCCTATGCATTTTAATATTTCCTGAAAAATGCAGCACAGCAGCGCCACCACTCAGGTGGTTTAAACCAAAAATTAATCAGCAGCAGATTATGTCAACTTATAACTGAGTCTGAAGTTTGAAGAAAATCAGTGCATGAGTTTCTGAGATACATCTGTTAGAAATTCTCAAAAAAAATCTGCATAACAGTGGCATATGTTGGGTGATGATCATTAAGGCTGTTCTTAAATCAAAAAGGGCAACTTTATGACTTATGCTTTAATTTATTTTTGTTCGGAAATGCATGAAAATAGCAGGTGTTATTATTCAGAAACTGCCTAATTCACTCAATGTTCAGTTTTTTTTTAAAAAAACACAATAGATTTTTCATAACAAACCTTCAAAGTTGACACTTTCGAGCACATTCCCCGACGAAAGTAGAAAAACCAGTCGAAAAGCAGGAAAAAAACGCGTGGTCTCCTGATCGAAATAGCTTAGAACTGGATAGGTAATTTATTTATCATAAAATGGAAAAATAGGTTTGATTCGAAATCGCTTCCATAGTCAGGCATTCTAATTTCATATCTTTCTGTTAAAATATGAATTTGTAAATGTGTCAAAACGTATTTCGCTTGTTGAGCGGAGCAGTTAAGAACACCCTTAAAAGCTAATCAGGATCAATTTTTTAACAGGTATTAACTGAATCTGAATTTTGATAAAAATCCATGCATTAGTTCTTGAGATACATTTATTGCGAAATCGTAAAAAAATACAGCATAGCAGTAGGGCGATTTAATCCAAAAATTTAACAACAATAATCTATATCAAGGACTAACTGAATCTCAAGTTTTAGAAAATATGGCGCATTAGATTTAAGGTAGAGCTATTGCGATTAGCACGAATAATGCATCATGGCAGCGCCGCCTGTTAAGACATTTGAAGCAAAATGTAACCAGCATCATGATATATCAAGTACAAACTAAAGCTAAAGCTTCATGAAAATTCATAAACTAGTTCTTGAGATACCGCTATTCTGGATGCCAAGTAGTAAGTAATGCAACATAGCTGCGCTACTTGTTGAGCGATATACACATCTATTCAGTTGAAATTTATATCTAGCTCTCAAAGAATGTAAAGTATTGCGAAATTACGTGAGTTAATTCTTGAGAGAGAGCTATTGCAATAATCATAAATAATGCACCATGGCATTGCCACCTTTCAAGCGAATCGCACCAACACGTATTCAACATCACGTTATATTAAGGCAGGGAAAAAGGCCACACTAGGCAGGGAAAAAGGCCCGGATGATAATGTAAAGTCTATGGGAGCGTTCTTTTCAAATATCTCGCTCAAATTTTAATATTTTTACATGATTTTTTTTGCACAAGGGAGGACACTGAGGACGATCCACAACTGGCCTAGTTTTTATTTTCCGATTTTTATTTTATATTTTTTATATTACGATAGTTTCGATTTCATAACCGGTTTAAACCTGTTTCAAAAGTACAAGTAATTAAAAAAAATCTGAAACCAGAACGGGAAAGGTAAAAACTATGCCGGTTGTGGATCGTCCTCAGCTATCTTGAGCAAAAAAAAAATCATATAAAAATATAAAAAAATGAGCGAGATATTTGAAAAGAACGCCCCCCATAGACTTTACATTATCATCCGGGTCTTTTTCTGTGTATGCACATAGAGTTGCACCTTAAGTACTAACTAAATATAAAGTTTTATGAAAATTCGTACAATAATTCTTGACATTTGGCTGTTATAGATATTGTGAATAATGCAGCATAGCAGCACCACGTGTTGAGTGATATATACCAAAAATTAATGAGATCTAGTTTATATCATGTCCCAACCGAATCTAAAGGTTTGTAAAATTATGTGCATTAGTTCTTGAGATAGAGCGCCGACAACATTTTTGTCGCAATCAGAGAGACAGATTGACATACTGACAGACTCACAGACAGACATTTTTCAAAAAGCATGCTTTTCAGGTTCTCCAACACCTAAAATTTGTCAATTTCTCGAAAACCGGATTTTAAAAATTTTCATGAATCCATTACTTTTTTCTTGTAACGGTAGAAGAAATTAAATAGTCCTTCCGGCAGTGCCGTAAGGAAGAGGTAGCTTTCATATATTTATATATTTATTTTAAATTAAGTTACATTATTCAAAAACACTAAGCTCAAATTAGTAGAACCTGATTATGAGCTTGGTCGAAATCTTAATTCAGGTGCACATGCACACTCATATTGAAATCGATTAATATATATATGCGATAACTCAGCCATTTTTTAAGATACAGACGAAACAAAAAATGCTCTGGAATCTTTGTATCAAGGTCAAATGCATAAAATTAAAATATTTTTTCAATTTGTCACTTTCTTGTACCTAATTTTAATTTTTTAAATGGCCGCCATTTTGAAATAAGATGGCGGATGAAACTGAGTATCGAACTCGATTCAGGCCTCAGTATATACTATGTAAACACCAAGTTACATCCAAATCGATTCATAAATACGCGTGTTATCACGTGACAAAAATCAGATCGTTTCAAAATGTCAGCTATAAGAAAAATTCAAAGTGCTATAACTCAATCACTTTTTAAGATATAGAAAAAAATAAAAAGTGTTCTGGAATCAATGTTTTAGGTTCTAACACGTAAAAGGAAAATATTTTTCAACTTTTAATTTTTTCGCATTGAATTTTAAATTTTAAATTTTTTAAAAAATTTAAAATGGCCGCCATTTTTAACAAAATGGCGGATGACACTGGCCAACGAACTCGGTCGAGACGTTTGTATGTACTATGTACATACCAAGTTTCATTCAAGTCCGTTCATAAATACGCGTGTTATCACTTGACAAATATCAGATCGTTTCAAAATGTCAGCCATAAGAAAAATTCAAAGCGCTATAACTCAATCATTTTTTAAGATATAGACAAAATAAAAAATGCTCTGGAATTGCTGTTTCAAGTTCTAACACGTAAAAGAAAAATATTTTTCAACTTTTAATTTTTTCGCATTGAATTTCAAATTTTAAATTTAAAAAAAAAATTAAAATGGCCGCCATTTTGAAACAAAACTGCGGATGATGCTAGCTAACGAACTCGGTCGAGACATTTGTATGTACTATGTACATACCAAGTTGCATTCAAATCGGTTCATAAATACGTTAGTTATCGCATGACAAAAATCAGATATATATATATATATATATATGTCAACATTTGAACGGAGGGTGGTTTTATTGTCTGGGGGTCATGATCGGTGAAAATATACCAAAATTTTCCGGAAGTGCTTTCCTCCGGACGGCTGCAATAGGTAGCTTTTTACTTTTTGTAAAGAAAGCTACCTAAAATCAAGACTTATTATTATAATTCAATAGTTACATATTAATTGGGTATAATTTTGTATAAAAATCGAGGATTTTTGTTGTTGTTGTTGTTAGTTTCAGCCATTTAGTATAAAATTCAATTTGAAATCTTTTTTCTTTTTACTGATATCTAATTAATTCTTTAAACTAACTTAAAGAAAACCGCCATGTTCTAGAACATTTTCTTGACATCCCTTAAAGTTAATAGAAAAGAGTAAAATATCTTTTGTTAAAAACACAAGTTTCCTAAATCTATTCATTTAAACATAATTGATTGAGCTGTTTTCACTTTCTTTTCAAATTCATTCAGTTGTAAATTTGTTTTCCTTTATATAATTTTATTTATTGATGTTCCGTTTACCATTTATTTTCTTTCTAAATGTCAAGAATATTTTCTTTATCATCAAGAAAGCTCCAATTCACTTAAATTTATCTCTTTCAGCGTCCAGACATATTAGTGATATAATGTCTTTGAAAATTTCCCAGAGGTATTCTATTTGCATTGAATTGTCAAAAATGAAATAAGTTAATGTGTGAAAAATTACAGGAAATAATCAACCGAAAACAAGCTACGTTTTTACTTTAAGGAATAATAATTTAAAATAAATGAAGAGAGTTAGCACTGTAAAATATTATGTTTACCAAAAAACAGCAATGATGTGGAATAAGAAATACATTTTTAGAAATATTATTGCAACGTAAATTTTAAGGTATCTTGGGGATAGTATATTATGTTCAGTTTGAGTAATACTGCTAAAAATGTTTTTTTTGTAGAACCGTTTAAGTGGCAATTATTTAAATTGCATAATTGTTGGCAAATTTTTTTTTAAATTTTCCAAAGTCTTCAATAATGCCATTATTTTTTTCGAGCTATTGTTTCAAACCCTTTTTATTAAAATTAAAAATTAAGACGAGTTAAAAAAAATAATGTCGTTTACAAAAAAAAGGCCATTGCGAATGAAATTTTAACTTTAGGAGATGGTCTTTTAAAATTTTTTTATTGAAACAAATGCTTCTCATTACAAATAATATTGTAATATATCTAAATTTATGTTCGTGTGAGTAGACAGGGGAAAGAAAAATATATGTTATTAGTTCTTAATGGTAAATGGTAGAGGACAGGATGTACATGCCACCAGTCCAAATATGTTACTTATCAATTGCGTATCCAAGAAGAGTTTTATAGAAACTACCTTCCCTGCCCTTTACGATGATACACCTCAGAGAGACATTTTATTACCATTAGGGCAAAATATGTTTTCAGTTCATTGAAACTAATGTTTTGTAAACGCAAAACACACAAAAAAATCATGTCGTTAAGGGAAAATACAATAAAATTATAAAAGGGAATATAAAGCTTTACCTGAAGTGGATTACTTCTATTGTGTCCCAGTTAATTTTTTTAAAGGTAGCTGCACATGGATTAATTGTATATAGGAAAACCTGCGATAATTGAATCTTAAAAGATTGGTAGTAACTTCCTATTTAGTTAATATAATTGTGAGATATTCTTTCAGACAGGATGTACAGCGTGTCCTAGAAATAATGGGACAAATTTTAAGGTGGGGGCACGGTAGGGACAGCACAAAACACAAGAAAGTCCGGACTCGAATAAGAGAAGAAAACATGTTTATTATCCCTAATACAGCAAAAAAGTAAGAAAAAGAAAAATTAAAGAGAGAACAATCGTCTACAAAACATGTATTCACCGTGTACCGTGATGCACGGAGCGCATCTCCGGCGCATGAATGATCTAGTGATCTCGAAAACACCAAGAATGTGTCTACCTTTCCCAACAGCTGCCACGATTTGTGTAACAATTTCCACACCATTTCCCAGCATTGTCTCAGTATTTTTGCAGCACAAAGAATAAAAAACATGTTTTCCTTCCCTGTTCGTGTCCTTTCTTTTTTGCGTCGTGTTTTATGTCGTCACTACCGCGCCAGGAAAGGGTTTCCGACCACGAGATGTTATTCAAAACTAAATCCTTGTGATGTACCCTATCTCCTTTTAAAGTTTGTCCCAATATTTCTGGGGCACCCTGTATATGCGATATATGTTGAAAACTTTCAAGCTCAATTAAGATTGATCCATTTCATAGGAAGAATAGCTTCATTGGTGGCTAGTGGCTACAACAGTTTACACGTACACACACACATGTTGAACGGTGAAAAAGTATTCGTTGCCCAAAGCCCTTTGTTTTGTACTTACTAAGGTGTAAGTGTGGCTTCGAAACTGCCGCTTCGAAATAGTGTGGAACGAGCGTTATCCACACTAGCCCACTGCTTTTCAAAGAACTGTTTATGGTCACATGGGGAAGTTAAAACTTTTTTTCTACGGAGCGCTTGTAATGATTTTCCTTTGCATATCAGTTGCAGGAAAAAATTGTCTTCAAATTTTTATGGTTTGCTCTTTTTACGTTGCCGTAGCGCTCGGTTACCCCCAAATTAATGTTTTTGGGCTCGGTCTGGATGTATACTTGTTATTTTTAGTATCCCCGAAGTACCCAGTAACATTATTTTAGAGCTGAGGTTTTATTGTTATTGGCCAGAAAAAGGCTGCATGTTTAAAGGAAAACTGATGTGCATTAGCCAGTGCTCAGTCTTCGTCGATATGCTTCAATGACAGTGGCGTCATACTGTCTCACGAACATCACGTCTCACATCGCCGTGCTTATTTTGTGTCTTTCAAGATTTGCTGACTGATGAAGATTGGCTGCGAAGGCTCGCTTATCTTTAATATTTATTAGTTTACCTCATACTTTTATTTAAATCTATGTTTTTGAATATTTGATATATCTTTTTTGAAATTCCATATAAATTTGTAATGTATACATTTTAAGAATAGTATATTTTAACCAAAATCATCGTATATTGTTACTCCATCTATTTAAAATGATTCGGCTTTTAACCCCCTGACTGAGCAGGCAAAGAAAAATATTGTTATGTTGTTTTCTGTGTAGTCTTTTTAAAATGTTTAAGAAACATGAATTTTACAACATGATACAAAAAATTTAGTTATGTAAATTATTTTAATCCTGGATAATATTAATCATTATTCAATATATAAGAATTCCCTTATATGTGTAGAATTATATTAATTTTGATAATCATTCAATGGCAATTAATCCTATAGCATATAGAAAAATACATTATTTTAAAGGGCTAAGAATGTTAAAATAGCCGCCTGTGTATCTATTGATAGATTTTTCATTAAATGCAATTACAAATTAACTCGGTAATATTGCACGGTTATTACTTGTGCTAATCGTTAAAGCATATATTTACTAGGAAAAAAATTATGATCTATGTCGACATGACATGGGTTAACATATCATGTAAGGCTATCTTCTCCGCATTAGAAACATTTTTTTGCTGATTGCCATTTCATTGTCCTGACTCAATTGGATAAAACGAAATTTATATAAGACTGTGTAATATCAATTTACATATAAACTGCCTCTATAAAAGGTCCTCTAATACCTAAAAACATTCAGATTTCTTTTACTTACATTTCTTCTGATAAAATTACTGTTGAATAATTCAGTCTCAATACTTTTATTCCGCTTAATCTTCTCATCACTGCGAACTGATATATCTGTTAACTATGCTGTAAGTTTCGTAACAAACCATGCATTAATTAATAAAACTCTACAGATATAATTCAGTTTTCGAAATTCAAATTATGATTCATATTCTTAAAACCTGTCTGCATATACTCATGGAATACATATATATATATATTAATGTTGGAAAAACATACATTTTTAGGATTTAAAAAAATAAGTGAAAACAGCATTATAATTTGTTCTTTTCTTCAGACATCTCAGTTAATGTCTGTAGCAGCCTATTAAATTTGAATGTATGCCAGAGATTTTTCAGCGTCAACTTTTTTATGTAATTTTCTTTTATTTACAAAATGTAAAATACTTCGAAATTTTAATATGTATATATATATATATATATATATATATATATATATGTTTTTATTTACTTATTTCCTGAAGAATAATGTCTCTAACAATTTTTTTAGAACATTTTACTTACATTTCAATTAAAAAAGTTATTACAATGAAAGAAATACTTCGAGGCAAAATAAAATTGAAGATGAATGGATTGAAGAATGATCTCTGCTCTAGGAAAGTTAGGATTCGAAACATTCAAACGAAAACAAACTGCTTAAAAACAATTAATATCAATTTACTTTTATTCGTTTTCTTAGACTTTGATCATTTTTCTATCTGTCGAATAAGTATAGTGTACAGAAAGCTAAATAAATGTATTTAGATCTATTGAAGTTTAGATCAGATTTTTCTTTGCACGGTTTCGCAATGAAAGATCATATTTTCTTTAAAAAATACTTTATTTATTTTACATAAAAAGTTTCTGTATAAATATCAGTGTATTAGACGATTTAAAGTTTTCTTTGACATAATAAAAGATATTTTAGGGCTTTTATACTATTTATAGTGACCAAGCTGTTTGATAGGGACAGTTTTTATATTGTGTTCTTATCAATGTCATCGTTAATTTATATACTACACACGTATCTATACATGTATGTGAGTGTGTATACATGTATATATATGCATATATACAATCATATCAATGCGACCACTATCTACTTTCGACGTCAACGTGAAATAACCAATCACAGAAGACAGGTGGCAGCACATTGTAGTCAAATGTACACAAAGGGTGTCCGAGGCAATCAGAAAACATTGCAAAAGTTGCTGCAATGCAGAAATGGAGCGATTTATCCGACGTTCAACCAGGCATGATCAGTGTCTTTCATGCCAAGGACGGAAGCCTTTCCAAAACGATTAATTTTAAAATTCGCGTATCTCAGTGATAAAAGTATAATCATATAAAAATAGTGATAAATGTATAATCTTGTAACCCAGGCGTGTAAAAATGGTTCTGTTAAAAACCAGTCACGTTGCAAAAATGGTGTGCGACAGGTCATAGACAACATTCGCGAACGACGGCTGCGGTATTGCGTTCGAGCGAATCTACGTGAAATTGTGGAAAAAGACAGATGAGTCAAGGAACCACTAGATGACCAAATGGACTGCTAACAGTGTCTCCAAAAGCAGTTTAGTGATCGGTACTCTGTAGGGCCTCCGCAGCAGGCGTCTGTTTAATGCACCTATGCTGACTGCTATTTACCAATGACAAATGCTAGAATTAACACTAGTATGCAACTAGACTTCCGCCGTGTAGGATAGGTAGCATTTTCAGATTAATTATGTTTTATGCTCCACAGGACATATCATCGTTGGCATATACGGCGTGAAACGTCTGAAAGCAAACACCCATCAAAAATTGCTTAAGGGTCTAAACTGAAGAAGAGAGCGTTATGGTTTGGGAAATGTTTTCATGATATTCTTTGGGTTCACTCATGAATGAGGAAGGCATGATGGATAAACTCAAGTACATATCGGCTGATGTGGAGCATGTCCACCCCTACATGCAAATTGTTTTTTTGTTTTTTTTCAGAATGATGACATCTACCAGCAAGACACTGCAATATGCCATGCAAATTTTATAACAATCTAGAAAAAGAAACTAGAAAAGTTCGTTCAAAGAAAAAATCACGTATTCAGCCTTCTAAATTCACGAAACATCACGAAGAAAAAAATTAACATTGACTTGAATTCAGAATCTGAGGAAAATCTAGATGATTCATGATAGTTTAAACAAATAATAAACCAAATTTCTTGCATGCTGTGTAATAATTAGTCTGTTAAATACCTCCAAGGTACACTACCGGTGGTTACCTTGGCTGTATTGTAAGTTATTTTTTTTAAGTTAAAAAAGAGTAAAATATATTTTTGGACATTTAATAAAAAATATGCAATAGCAGAGATCCTTAAATTTCGCTAAAAATGTTTAAATGATACTTCCTAAAAAGTTTTTTGTAAAAAATTAAAGTTTAAATTACCTTCGAGATACACCACCTTCCCCTATGCATGTTATATTGGAAAAAATAAAAGTTTACTATATAGTGTAAAATTAAAAAAAAAAAAAATTCTGCTTTCAGTTAAATAATACATTATTTGTCATCATAATAATCATTGTGATCATAAATGTCATCATGTTTTAACATGTTAAACTATAAACTTGATCTAAAATGTGAATTGTATTATCGCAAAAAGGATTTAAAGACCACATAATAATTTATTGTACAGCACACTTTTATATTTCAAATATGCATGAAAGATCTTTCTCTGAATATACAGGAAAGAACGTTTTCTGAATATATAGTAATGTATATTCAGAAATATACATATAGTAAAAGAATATGTATGATATATGTCAAAACAACCTTCAAGACAATCTTATTTCCGTTGACCTTCCGTATCAAAACTATTTATTATCTTTTATTATTTGTTTTTTGCTCATATACACGTCCTTTTTACTCCTACAGCTGCTAATGAGACTTGAATAACTAATTTCATGCATATTTTAGCCGCTTGAATATGACACGGGAACTTGGAAAATTGAAAAAAAAAGCATTTCTGATGTTTTTACGAGAACTTTAATCCTCGTTGCAATTTCTAGTAAGAATGCATGGTATATATTCTTATTCTTGCCAGTCAATAATGTTATATATAGTCATATTTTTTTGATTTTGTAGTAGCATAATTTTCTGAAAATGCTATTTCTGTGACCACTTATCGGATATTAACTTTTTTTTCTTACTAAAAAAAGCATTTAAAAATATAAAATAGTTCATAATAAATATAAAATCATGAAAAAATTAAAAAAATACTACAAAAACCTATGAATTTGGTTTCGAAAACTTACGACATTATTTTCTTATTTTTAGCGAAAAAAAAAAGCATATTTTGAAAAGTAGAATTTACCGGCAACGCAATCCAAAAGTCGCAGTCCCAAAACAAATTAAACGAAAACTTCGTAGCACCATATTTGGAGACTTAAGAGAGACCCGTAAGAAAAAACCCAAAATTTTTATTATTGATTTTAAAGTAATTTTGGTGTACTATTTAAGAATTTTTTTGTAAGGAATAACTAGCAAAAAAATTCACTTTTTATTAAAAAATATATTTTTATGGGGATTTTTATGAATTTTTCTAAAAATACACTTTTTAAGATTACTACTCCTCATTAAATTTTCAATATTTTGGTATTACTAAAATTTCTTAAATAGTGTTATAGTATATGGAAAAGACCTAGGGAGAGATAATTTTAATTTTCTATTTTAATCAGCCAAAAAAAAAAAGAGAAAGAAATTACGCATGGTAAATTTCCTTAAATTCGTTATAATTTTCATGTTTACCAATTTATATAAAATTTTCAGAAATAGTTAAAAAAATATCTCTCCTTACTTTTGTTCAAAATTTTTTTAAGATTCTAAAAACATAAACACTTTGTTTCTAAATCATTTTACCACTGAGCCTTAGTACTTTGAACTTAGGAAAAATATGAAAAAAGTCATTTTCAGGAAAACACATTTTAAAATGGCCGCTAGTCCTTTAAACTCTAGTGACTACAATTAAAAAAGCTCATTTGCTACCTGTCCAAGTGTCCCCGAGTTCTGAAATTTTGCATGGATATTCGCAAATATGTATTTTATCGTTTTCTGAGAAAAAAAAAGTATTTGAACTTTTGATGATTCTTGGCCAAAAATGGGGTTCGGGTCTCCCGTAACTCACGTTTGGCGTAAAAAAAATCAATGATAAAATATGTAAAGTATGCAAAATTATATAAAAATATGATTTTAACAGGGATTTTCTATCAGTTCTCGATGATAGGTACAAACAATGCTATAAGTGGTTCCCTTGTTGGTTCTGCGTGATAACCACATCTTCTCCAATAATCCAATTGGCAAGTAATGTTACTATGGTGAGTCTATAAGAAATTTGATGATTTAATCTATGAATTTGGTTTTACTTTCATAGAGCTTTGTGATATGAAGGAATTCTTTCTTATGTTTTTAAAGTTTCCCTAGAATAGACTCAATTAATTTTAATAATTTAAATAAACACATTTAGTACTTTAATAATAATAAAAAAAAATCAGAATAAATAAACTTAACAAACTGAAAAATTCAAATTTAATCTAAAAGTATGCTTTTTTAAAAAATGTTTTATTGATAATTATTAAAAAAGGCAAAACTATTTTTTTCTTTTCAAATTTTGACAAAAAGCATACATTTATATCCACAACATTAAACTTCACATTTTCTGATGAAGCAAAAATCTTTTTTATTCAGCAGAAATATTTCAGAAATACTTTACGATGAATAATAAAGATTCATTACCTATGTTTGTAAGAGTGGAAAAGGATATCATTTTGTAAATCGGCAATGCAATTTTTCCATTTTAATAAGTAAACTAAAAATTTTTGAAAAGTGATTCACAAAGTAAATAAATTTAGCTCCTTAGTATCTAAAGTCAATTTACATAATGAATATTATGTGACAATTTTTGAAAACGTATAGAATACATCTGCGATAATGAATATACATTTCTCTAAATGACAATTCATAACATTCTATAAAATAAACTAATGAAGAATTCCTACGTACGTAAATTTTATTTATTCGTATTTCATGAATATGTATTTCCTGCAAACAATTTTTTTAACATGTAAACGACATATTTTAAATATAAATCCCGGTACTTTATTATTTAAGAGAAAATGTATATATTTCACATTTTTGATAAACAAATTTATGAAATAAAAGTTCTACCTCAGTATCCGTAACAAGGCAATTGAAGACATGCTTTAAATTTAATTTTATGATGAAATAAAAGCATTAAATGAATTGAATTATTAAAGCTATGTGAAAATATATTTGCACAGAAGAATGAAAATTATCAACAGAAAAAATTTACAAATTAAAGAATTATTCATACGATTGTATATTAATATTTAAATTTATTTTTTCAATTTAGATGCAGCTGCAATATTAAAATAGATAATCAGGAATAGTATTGATTGGAAAAAATTTACACTATCAATCGAGAAAAATATTTAGAGTGGAAGAAAGTCATGTTGCTGTATTTTTATTTAAGAGTTATTTTGGAATTTTTTATTCTGCTAGTGATGTTCAGATAAATCTTTAAATATATATTTCAGTTTCTACTTAGCTTCATATATGGGCCATTTTCACCATTCACTTAAATTTCAGAATTTTATTTTTATTTTTCAAACTTAATAATTTCTTTTATAAAAGGAGACAGATGTTAAAGTAAATGTTTAAAATACATGAAAAAATTGGATGTGCACTTAGTCCTGTGATGTATATGTAAATGCTTTTTAAAGTTGGCTTGTAAGGCAAATTGCCCAGTCCGTTACCATACAAAACTATTGAAAATACTCAGCTTTAAATTTATTAAATTTCCTAAAATCAACTTCTTTTGAAGCTATTTATATCCCTAAATTTCAAAACATGATATTTATCAATAACTCTTAAATTAAATTGCAATGAGAGACAGTTTTAGCCACAAGATTTTGATCGCATAGAAATTATACAAGAACTTTTTAAAAACATTACACTATATAATCATGTAAATTATAAAATTGAAAGGAAATTGCCTATTTCTTTCTTAGTTGAATTAAAAATATAAGTATAATGGTGAAAAAATTATAATCATTAAAAAACCGTGCGGTAACAGACTTGAGATTTGGTAGCGGACTTGACACGATGTTGAAAATGGCGGATGTAAAATTCATGTATCGTATATATAATATAATTTATTTTTCAGAGTTAAGGGGGCTCAGGGGTTGAAAACTTTTCAAAAAATCGATTTTTTTATGATCTAATTTGTTTATTCAATTTATTCTAAACTCACTACAAAAAACCGCATAAAAATATTTGCATTTTTAACGGCGTTATAAGCATGTATGTATCAACACTTGCATAGCCGCATCCATATAATTTCAACTTTAAGTCGCGTTTTCTCAAAACTTGATTTTTGATGACTAACACCAAAATTAAAAAAATACTATTTGATGGAATGGCTTAATTTTTTTTTTTTTTTTTTGCATGCATATAATATCATTATCTAGAGAATGAATTAATATATTTTAGATAGCTTAATATTTTGAGTACTTTTAATGAAAATGTTCTATTTTTTATGGGTTTTTTGAATTTTCAACTTCGCGAGATTTTTTAATAATTTTTTTTTAAAGTGATAGTTATATCACTTTAAATATATATATATATTTCTCTAGATAATGATGTTATATGCTTGCAAAAAAAAAAAAAAAAAAAAAAAAAAAAAAAAAAAAAATAAGCCGTTCCATCAAACAGTTTTTTTTAATCTTGGTGTTAATCGACAAAAATCAAGTTTTGAGAAAACGCGACTTAAAGTTGAAATTATATGGATGCGGCTATGAAAGTATTGATACATAAATGCTTATAACTCCGTTAAAAATGCAAATATTTTATGCGGTTTTTTGCATTGAGTTAAGAATTAATTGAATAATAAAACCAGATCATAAAAAAATCGATTTTTTGAAAAGTTTTTAACCCCTGAGCCCCCTTAAATAGTCTCGCATAGTATTTTAAATATCATAATTGCATTTCTATACTTGTTTTATTGAGATCTTTTTTATATTACTACTTATACATATGCAAAGTGTACTCTATAAAAAGACATTGTATCCATATTATATTAGTGAAAATTTAATTAGAATAAATAAAATCATGAATCCATAAATCTTAAATTTCGACAATATAATAAAATAAAATAAAACAAAAAGTTAAAATGCAATAAATTAGGAATAATGATTTCTCAACGAAAAGGTATGACTAACAGAAATGATGATATAAAAAAAGAATTATGCAAAAATATGCGAAAAATTATGCGAATGTATTGTGAAATAAAGGAAACTTTTCATACATTATTTCTCTCGAATTCTAGTTATTCGACTTTCAATACATTAAGATTTTTCTCTTATATAAAAAACGTATTTAGTTTTTCGACCTGATATTCTTCATATATAGCAGAATGAGATAAGAAAAATAGAAATGATCTAAACAAAAAAAAAATGGTCCAATTAAAATGATGTATGGTATGTAGGTTTGTTTTTTTCATTCAAATTTAGAAACATATGTATAAAATAAGTGTTTCCTCAAAGAAGAATGCTTAAAACATAATCCATATTTTTATCAAGATAAAATAAAATGGAAACCTTCAAAGAAATCATCTTCTTTTCAATAATAATACAGAGATAGAAACAGTATTCATTTTTATTGAAATATATCTGGTATTAATATATAATAATCTTGAGACTTATAAAAATAATTTTTAACCCTTTGTTTAACGACGGTAATTATAAGTACTATTAAAATTACTTATTATAAAATTATTTTAATACGTCAATTATAATGCTATTTAAAATGAGTTTCAGATACATTACTTTATTTAGTTCCATGAGCATTATTGGTTACACAAAATTAAAAATATTTTTAAAAGATGATTTCTTTTGCCTTTGTAACTTTTCAGCTTTCTTGGCGCTGAGGGATGGGGGATGGGCATTTTCCATTGCGGAAATATTTCTATACTTATATTCTAAGTTTGTCATATTTGTATGTTTTATAATTCTACAAAATACTAAGAAAACAATTTAAAATAAACAATTTGAGTGGGTTTACAAATATTGCACAAAATCCCTGTAAATTCAAATTTAATTAATCTCTCTTAATCTATCGATCGTCCTAAAATCTTTCAAAAATTTATTAAATGATTATGTAAATCTTTTAATTTAGTTTAAACAATTTACGTAAAATGCTTTAGAATGTAAAATTTTCATGAATTCATAATTCGGTAGATAAAAGGTTAAGAGAAGATAAGAAAGTCCTCGCAATTTTTTTATAATTCCTGAAGCATATGTCCTGATATTCTTGAATTGATTGATTTCATCTCTTTAAACCAACGAGACGTGGCTTCGTTCACATCGTCGAGGCATGTTTTTCTGCGTTTTCTTTGAGTTCCCCGTTTTCGGAAGAATATCTTTTTAGATATTCTGTCTTCAGTTTTAAAATGTTGCTTACAGTTGTCTTGCTTCCCACCAAATTTTCCTGCTGTTTTTTTAGGCTGCTGCTTTCCAGAAAATTAAACAGATCCACTTTCTCCTTTAATTTAAGTTCATTTAGAGCTTTTCTTTGCGTCATTTTTAATGAAAATTCGAAAATAAACGCCCGGTCTCGTCACAACGCGATATGCTGAAAAAAAGAACGGAATATTTTTCACATGCGTATTTCGGTAATCCCTTCATTTATGAACCAGACGGCAGGAGCCAGGGATCACGCCTCCTACTAGATAATTGATATTAAAAACATATTTTCTTATTCTTTTAGTTCATGTAATGTAAAACTAGAACGCAGTAGTAGACTACATTATTTCTTGATCTTCCAAAAGTGGAATAAAATAAAATATCATTTCAATGTTAAAAGGAAAAGAGTTGCTAAAATATTAATTGTTATTTTGAATCATGAGTTCTAACAAAGCAACTTAATATGCACATTTGTAACTATGTACATAATGTATATAATATATATATTGATTTAATAATAATGTACAAAAAGCTCTCATGAATATGATTATTTACAAATGGTGAAACAAAACTTAATACAACATGTGAAATAAAAAATAAAATCGCGACTTCTACAAACATGCTCTGCCACTATCTTTTATCAATTGTGATATAATGTGGGAGAAAAAACGAAGGAAAAATCAAGTTCAAGAAAACATCAGTGGCCAAGTTACAGAGAGTAGAATCCACTAAAATGTGGTCAACATACAACTAATGTAGGTGATCAACATAATTTTCCATTTAAAATTCATTGCGGCTATTCAAACTAATACATTTCGGTCAACATAGAGAGGTGGTCAACTTTGGAGGTTTTACTGAACCATGATAGGAAATCGCTCTTTTATTAACATTTAAAGTAAACATTGCAATTTTGCCCTTTTTCTCGGCTGTCAGAGGTTTAAGCAATATAAATGCTTATTATTTAAAAAAGATTTTAAATAATTCTAAAATACTATCTGTAAACAAAAATTATGGTCAATTTAATTAAAATAAATTTTTTATGGGTTTATTTTATTTTATTTTTATTTATTTATTTATTTATTTATTTATTTATTTATTTATTTTTTATTTAAAGCAATCTTTTATATATAGTGCTGAAATTTCGGCATCTGAAATAAAAAATTTTGAAATATTGTGAATTATCGTCATAAAAAATAACAATAAATAATAGGAGCGTCTTGAATTAATAGTGTTAAATAAGGAAGTGAAAGACTGATACAAGACACAGTTTCTACTGATAAAACTGAATGTCTAAAAATTCTTTTAATTCAAAATCCAAAAAACATTTATAAGTTAGATTCACGAATCAATCTTTATTGAAATTTAGAACACGTATGTATAAGAGATACAATATCCATATCTTTGGTTCAATGGGGTTTTATAGCGCAAAGTCCCTTTAGGGACATGCTGCGCCAACAATATCCATATAGATGTATCGCAATAAAATTTCGAAAACTAAAGATCGCCATTTAATTCGAAATATTCTTAATGAATGAAAATAAAACTTCTAATGTGGTTATATCAGCGATTCCGGATGAATTAAAGAATATTAGTTACTTTCACATATAGGATCAAAGAAGAAAATATTTCGATGGAAAATGAGAAAACTGACAAGATTTTTTTGCGCAAAATTGAAGCGGCGATAAATTAAAATATGCAGATTTAATGCAGAAAAGTTAAATTATAAAAAAAAATAGCTTTAAAATATTTTCAAGAGATAGTTTAAACTCTAAAATATTACGATGTCATCATCAGATTGCGAAGTAAAAAGATCGGTAAAATGGAAATTACAATAAGATCACGCATAAAAATCTTTAAACACGTGAGATGAGGAGCGAATTTAATAGATTTAAGAAGCTGCATTATTCAATTAAAGGTCTTGAGCCATCTTAGGTAGAATTAAAAATCCCTTTGGAATTCTGTTCACTATGTTTGTCAAACGTATTCTAAAAGAAATCGTTTTAAAGTTTAACTATTCAACTAAAGTTGAAGATTCTGGAAAACTATTCTAAACTATTATAATTTGATAAATGCGAAATTGAAAACTCAACAAAACGTGTTCAAGGTGTCTAATTACGACAAAAATCGAAAGAAGTTCAATAAAAGAATCATCTTACCGAAAATATGAATAATTATATCCACTATATTTACGTTGAATACTTAAAATAAATAAGGACCTGTTTGTTTTTAAATAGCGATGGCAGGATTAAAATTATAGCAGAGTCGAGTAAAGTTCAGGGGTGTATAATAGAGTAGAGTTTACTGCACCAAATAATAACTTTCAAATGCTTTGAAATGCGCAATTATTATTTAATAGATTAATTATTAGATTGATGCGAAACTTCTGCACGATATTATAATGCAAGTTATTTATATTTTGTATACAGAATTTAATTCTGGTGGTATGTACTACTTATCATTTTTAGCTTGTTTTAAACATTTTCCTTGCAAAAAAAATGTGTTTTTTCATTTTATTTTCATATTGCGATTAATTCACTTCAGATGTTCAGATGTTAAATCCAAATTTTCGTCAAATTGATTTTTAGATGCTTAAACTTGATCATATCGCATAGAAATTCTTCGCAAAATTTTGATAAAGATTGGTACTAAAGAAGCATCAACATAAGCCAAATCAAATATTAAGCTTAGTTTAACGACCGTACAAAAAAAGAATATATTTTCAAAGCATGAGTATTCGCGAGCCCCCTTCGGATTTTCAAACAATGGTTAATTGAAAGTAATAGATGAAGTTGATCCAACTAAAACAATTAGATAAATTGCGAATGAACTCAACATTGATCTTTTCAATATTGTTTGCCACATTGAGCAAATTGATAAATTGAAGAAGCTCGAAAAGTGATACCTCGCAAATTGAACGACAAGCAAGGAGCAGATAAGTGTTGGCACCTAACAAATGGTTTTAGTATTCACAATGCCTATCCAGCGATTTGCATCTACTGGCGCAAACCACCACAGTCAAAGAAACAGCCCCGGAAGGACTTACAGGAAAGCCAATTGAGAATTTAATGAATAACTATAATATATTCACAATGGTAAACCCACTTTTCTCTGTGCGTTCCCCAGAAAAAATAAGATATTCCTAACTAATAAAATAATGAAATAATAGATAGGAGGATTTTTTTTGTAAGAGTGGCAGAAGCTCAATTACGCTGCAACGTTCAGAGTTCTCCAGTGAAATGGCATCTCTCGTCGCAATTCACCCTCCAAATGTTACTCGCAGATATGGACGAAACATTACCGCATTTATTGTATGTGTGAGACTTCAGTCTTTACCACTTATTTAATCAATTAAACAAATTATTGATGAGAGTACGACTAAAATATGGTGTTTCGTTAAATGGAACTTACGTTTAAAAAGAAATTTTGTGAGAAATAGGCTGTTGGAATAGTTGGAAATTCGGTTATTTTAATTCCGAAAATTGGAGCTCTATGTGTTTGTCTAAGAAATAGGTTATTTTAAATAGATGTAAAAAAGTATTCACGTATGCATAGTAAAAAAATCCCTTTAAATTTTATTAGGAAATTTTTTTTCATAATGCCCTTTGTTTCATGTTTGAGATAAATTATAAAAATTAAATAAAATATATATGAATTGCCAAATTATATTGTTCTGATAATAACCAAATTAAATAAATTTTCTGATGCAAAATATATTGATAAAATACATTGATATTCTAATCATGCAGAAAAAATTTCTCTGCGTGTGCAAATTTTAAACTTCTTATAACAGAAAAAACAGGTGAATATCATAAAAATGAAATTTATACCTAACATAGAAAGACAAAAATTCATTATGTACATAAAAGATGAATTTTTCTTATTATACAGGATAATTCTAAATTGTTTCTTAAAATTAGAAAGGGTACAAAATAATATTAACATCTAGACGATAATTAATTACATAGGGATATTGTGCAACATTCGCCTATGTGAGGTTCAAAAGACGAATAATAGAATTCCAAGCTGAAATTAAAACAGTGCTGGGGAAGTGAATGAACGATACCAAATATTGCACAATTAGATATATTTTGGTTTTTAAAATGTCGGCTACGCGTGTTGCTCAGTTGACACCGACGAAGGAACGACTGGCACACTCTATCGAAGATTCCACGTGTAATCTTAATTTTGTCTGTGGAAACAGCGATTTTCGCCCCAAGAGCTTCAGCTGAGATTACAGGCGTCTTGTAAACTCAAAATTTTACGAGTTCCCAGAAGAAAGAGTTTATGGGCTGAGGTGCGGTGAGTGAGGCCACCAAGCCACACATAGATCTCTTCCGATCCATCATGCGGGATATGTGGCTTTCAAGATTTCACTGACCTAGGTGGAAAAATATGTTGGGGCTCCATCGTGCATAACCCACATGTCTACCTTTATGAGGAGTGGAACAGCCTGCGTAAAACTGTGAAGTAGTTGTTCCGAGAAGATTGATACGAAATGTTGTGCCGATCAAATGGTCTGGAAAGAAGTAAAGGCCTATCAGGTAATCACAAAGAACCCCTGCGCCGATGTTCACGGAAAATGTCTGCTGGTGGTAACGACAAGTAGCGCACTGGGATTGCTTTCAGACTAAACGTGTTTATTGTAATTCTTGCAATTATCTTCTTTGCTGAATGTTGCCTCATCAGTATATAATACTAATTCAGGAAATCGTGGATTGTTAATCTTCATTTCCAGCATCGAATACACAAAGTCTGCTCGTCAAAAATAATCATCTGTCTACAAAGTTAGCATTTTTACATGTGGTGAGTTTGCATGGGTTCCTCGTCTATAATACACCTCACCACTGGCTGAGAAATACCCATTTCTTATTATACCATTCGTGTGTTTGTTGAAGGAAATACTTTAAATCTAGTCGAAACTCGCTCTTCCATTTTCGGTGTTCATGCACTTTGCGAACGTCCTGACTTCCTGTTTGAGGTGGCAAATGAACCCGTTTCTCACAGCCGTCGATCAACACTGGAAAATTGTCGTGTGATTTGTTTTGTGAAGAGTTGGAAACTGCTGTTCGTACAATCTCCATGCTTCGCGTCCATTCTCTTTTCCTTCATGGTATGTCAGGTGCATATCTGCCAATTCCTCATAACGTGTCCTCTGTAATAGCATTATAGAAAAGTTTTGGATGTTGTTATCAAGATAATACTTGAAGTGATAGTGTTATTTCTTTTTTAAAAGATAATATTTGCTCTGATTATCTTTCTCCATTATCAATAAAAAGCAAAATGCTGTTTTTTTCTGAAGCGGTAAATTCTATGCAGTCTTAAAACATGTGCTATGTAGGCAGGTACAAAAGGATTTAAGAGGCGATGGCTTTTATTGCTTTATTTCGCAGGATCCGATTCTACTTTCTTTTTTCTGTCTGTTATAATGGAAAGTGATTCTATATTCCTATGTAAATATTGGTTGTCTGGATTGGTACTAGCGATTATTTTAATTTGTAAAAAAACATTTGAATCATTCTATATAGCTCTTTATTTCGCTCGTTACATTGATTTTAAAAATAAATAACAGTATAGAAATTTTAATAAGCATCGGGTGTTACTTTCATATAAATGCAGTATATTTCAATCTATTATTATTTCATTTCACTTGCTTTTTCGACAGTGCGTCTTATTACAAAAAATTAAACTATTAATATCCATGTATTTTGACCAGAGGACTATTTCTACATGTTTATTTCAGCTTTTAGAATCATTTAATGCAGTATGATCTAACTTTCAGTTACCCGAAGGGCCAATTAAACTTTAGGATAGGAATATAAAGACCAGATACAGTCCCAGAAGAAAAAAATTATACATTTAAAAAAATAAAATATCTTCGTAAATCACTATCAAAATCGTTTAAACGCGCTAGGCCTTCCGAAAGATTCGAGTCTTCCTTCGTTAGGCGTAAAGAAGATGTGATTCTACTATGAAAGCAGCAATAAGACTTAAAAATAAGGGGGACTGAAGAAAGCGTAAGAAATAGCTAATCACAGCCAAGATTATAATGAAATCAAAATAACACAGTGTAAAGAGAAATAAGAAAGCAAATTGTAAGAAATACGTGAAAATAAAATAAATAAAAATAAAAATAAATTATAATAGAATGAAAACACACACCTGTAATTAAATATTGGAGCACATGAAATTAAAAAATAAATAAATAAATAAAATATTAATATAAGACTAAAATTTATTAATAAAAAATAAATTATATGGTAATACTGAAAAGGTTTTTCAAAGCTGCAGAAAGCATTGTGGAATCAGACTGATCATTAACAATAACTTCACGACTAAAATAATTATCAGGTTTGTACCCTTCAAGGATTTTCAATTGAAATTTCAAAAATATTAAAAAAGGGCAAAAAAGTTAAAAATCAAAAACTCAATTTTTAACTTAAAAAATATTATTGCATTTTTTTTTTTCAAAATGTAAATTTTTTATTAACACTGAAAGGCAGCGAACTCATAATTTAGACAATATTTTTATAACAAAATTTTGAAGAGGTAAACCTTCCATTTAAAAGTAGAAACCTTTTAATATACTTATGTGATTGTTTAGAAAATAAATAATTAAAGAGTTCCCTTGTCCATGATAGATTAACTATAGAATGAATAGATTAAATTTAAACGAAACAAAATTTCACAATATTTGGAAATACATTTTATCTCATGCATAATTAATGCATTTCCATGCAGAATTATTTTTTCCTGAATTGTTTAATTAAAAAATATTAATTTTTATTTGCAAATAAATAAATGTTTTTAGCGATTGTAATGTGAATCATTTTCATGTAACTTTGTGGTTAAAAACTTTATGCGAGATAATAGAATGTAAAATTTCAATATAATAATTCAATAATAAGATTGTAAAACAACAACAACAATATTTTTATGAGCAAAATACTTTAGAAACAGCGCTATCTTTTTAGTAAGATAATAAACGACATTTTCAAATATTTATGCCTCAAATATGCAGAACAAAAGGAAGTTTCTGTGCCATAAAGTTTTTTCACACTCTAAGTTTTTAGAATGTGTTTTTTTCTGTGCATAATTTTTCATTTTATATGTTAAAAAGTGCATGAATATTGCAAAGATAAAACTGTCTTAAAGAATATCTCAAACAAAACTCTTGAAAAAACACAAAAACATAACTATATCATCTCTTAAAAAATACAAATACTAATCTACAACTGAGGCGGGAATAAATATAAATATCATACTAAATTCTTTTATCTAAGCTATAAATATATATCTACTGCTATAGAATTTCACCTGTCATTTCAATTGCACATCTCATCTTAAAAATCTAAAGTCGTGACTTTCAAATATATTCTTGAAAACGTTTTGAAATGTTTATCCATAGGTCTAAAAAGTCATCTAAGGCAACAAATTTTCTGTTTCATATTGAATGCATTTAAACTGAACAGAAATCTAAGGGATCTATTGCGTGAATTATACGAAAAAAAAAAATTAAATCACTGAAGAAATTCAAACATGATTAAATAATGCAACAAACATGAAACAAGATGGAATACTTAAAAATACCTTTTTCTCAAATGTGTTAAAATGAATTATTTGCTGTATGTACATAGAAACGATGTTTTTTAAAAAAAGAATAGAAAATAGCAAAAAAATATATTTTGTGTGTAATATTCAAAAATAATCTTACACGTGTAAAACATGTTATTTTTCAGACTTAGATGTGGCAGAAAAATGTATCAGCGTCATGTTAATTATTTGACACATCATAGAGAAATGTTTCGTGAAATATCGAAAAAAAAGTAAGCACAAGATAAAAAAAATGATAAACAATATATTTCTTTTAGTAGAAACTCAATGATTAATATCGATAAAATATCCACCTATAATGAGGATTTAAGCGGAAAAATAACCCTTTCGGGTCCGATTTTTTTTTCCATTTTGAGAACGAAATTAGAATTTTTTAAATAATATTTACCACAGCTATCCAAATAAAATTAATAAAGCTAAAGGTTATATCATTGCTTGAAATGTAACGAATGTAATTAATCTTATACTATTCAATTCATATTTATACGATAATGGGCTAAGGAAATTTTTTTGAAGATGTTTGGAAAATGAAGTATTACACCAGGATTTTAGAGTTCATTACAAACAAATTTCTAATTTTTTTTTCCTTTTATGGCTTATAATTTGTTCAAAAAGTAATTTATATTTTTAATTTAAAGAGTAAAATATATGTATACAATAAAGGAATCGCCAACGCTGCAAAGAGAATAAAGAAAACTTTTATTATTATTATTATTATTATTATTATTATTATTATTATTATTATTATTATTATTATTATTATTACCAAATGTCAAACTTAAATGAAGTCATAGCCATATAATTTTTTTCTATATGTTAAAAATAACTAAATAATTGTTAAGACAAAATAATACTCGATTAAAAACACTTACTTTTAATTGTGAATTAAACTCCAAAGGGTTAAAAATTAGATTGCTGTAAAATCTTTGTTTTGGGAGGATTTTGAATGGCCATATTAGCTCGAAGAAGTAATTAACCTAATAAACTATTATTTTGAACTTCGAAGGCTTTTAAAACCATCGATAATAGAAACGAGATATCATATTATGATTCTAGAAACGCCTGCATTTTGAATTACAGCATTTATAAACAGTATGTAAGAAATCAATTATAGGTTAATATATATATCTATTCGTTTTGCTTTCAATTAAAAACAAAATTATGTTGATGTTAAATAAAATACTTCTATAACATAAGCTAGAATTATTGCAGTAGAAATGTGTCAAAATATTGAATATAAAGGTGCATCGGCGAAGTCTATAACGTAGATTAAATGAGAGATATTGAAAATTGTGCCTAAAATAAAATTTTAAACCTCTCAAAAAATAATGGATCAGAAAGAACATATCCTATAAAATATTTGATTAATTTGATTCTTTGGTTCAGATTTATTCAGTGACGAAAAATAGTTCTCTATTAATAGCCACGATATCTCGCTTTGCTATTAGCATGAACTAAGAAAACAGCTGTGCACATTATTTAAATAAGTCAAAAAGTATGATGGGTTAGGGGTTGTCTGTGATAGTTTGACTGTTAATTTGCGTTAATAAGAAAGCGCTTACAATCTTTGGTCTTGTTTTCTGATAAATTAAATTTGGAAAATTATTAAGAATGCGTAGAAAGTCTACGTTTGCAAAATATTAGACTTTGAAGACTTTATACTCTTAAAAACAACATAATAAATGCACAAATTACGTGAAATGACATCCACTCATCTTCGTCGTTTTAGTAATCAATTAAATCTAATCGGGAATATTTGGGATGCCTGATTATTTTCGATTAGATTTAACTAATAACATTATTATTTGAGATTCCTGATTATTTCTTATTGGATAAATTTTTTAATGTATTCTGATGGATTTTGAATTAAAAAAATGATGATTGATGAATGATTGATGATTGTTGAAATGATTCTTGAATGGGCATTTTCTTGATTCATTTAAATTTTTGAGAAAAATTCAATTACAAAATGCTAATTGTTAGGCTTTTCTTCAATTTGCAAATATTTTTAAAATTATTTATCAGAGAAAAATATTTATTTCGAATAAGCTATTTGTTTCAAAAGTCACTCATATATGTTTCATGCACCATGTTTCATGATGCAAACGTGTTTCATGTCAACACATGCAGCATGCGGGTAACGAGTTATATGCACTTGGTATAGTGCCTTGGGATTAAGTATTATTTTGGATACTTATCTTTCGTACAAGCTCTTTTTTAGTGGTATAATAAAAATCTTCCCTACCGCACTCATGCAATGTCTTCGCTTATAAATTTTGTATGCAACTTTTTAATAATATATAATTTTTCTATATCAGATGTTAATTGTTTTTAAAAAGTTAGTAGTAGACCAACTAATGAAAAATATTAAAAAATATATTAAACATTGTAATATTTAAACAGTTTTATATTTTAAAATATTATTAAAAATTATTAAATAGCATTGTAATTTTATATCGTTATAGAGAAAACGTGCCTTAATCTAAAATTTCAAACACAATAGATGTCTTAATTTAAGTTACATAAATGTCTTAGTGTAATCAGAGTGTAATAGAACTAAAAATAAATCCTTAATATCCGCAAACATTTTAGCTTAAGACACTTCATTCCTTGAAATGTATCTTAATTTAAGACATTTTGGTCCTTCGGTTCTTCCTTCATACTAAGAACCTTGGGACATTCTCAGTTGTGCAGCGTTTTAGATGTCTATTGCTCGAGATTGGTATAACTTCTAATTCAAATTGAATTTTTTTTAAATTAACGCGTATACTTTAACTCATCTTTTGCAAAATGTAAAATTCTATGGTTTTAATTCATATTCACTTTATAGCTTACTATTATTACTTATAAGTTACTATTATATTATATAAATTACTGTTCTCAAATTTTGATCAATACATATGAAGAATTTTTTTTAAAAATTTTTCATGAACATTAATTACTGTTTAAACAAATGCTTTACAAAAAAAATAATCATATTATTTAGCACTCTCAAATAATGACATTTTATCAAGTAGCCTGTTTAGGATTTCGTTTAGCAAATTATCTGAAAAAAAAATCTTACATGGAAATTGAATTATTTCATAACTACATGAGGAATATTTTTGCACTATATACCACTTGTCAATTACTTTTTTATATAATTACATAAAAACGTATGATCTTGTCTACTTAAGAACACACCTTTATTACTCAAAAAAATCAATTATTGTACAAAAGTAAACATTTGTTCTTTTCTCATAACAGATTTTCTTTTAAATATTAAATTTGCATGCAAGAAAATTTTGGAATGGAGTTAAATAACTATTTTATTTTGATAAAATCGATTTCAGATTACATACCCTAGAGGAAAAATAAATGTAATTAATTGAAACTATTTTTTTAATGATGTTTTCTATAAAAGCAATCATCTTGCTTAAATTTTTTTAACTATTATTGTAATCGAATACAGAGTCGAAGCATTAAATCTTATTAAAAAACTAATTATTTTAGGTTTTTTTACGTTGTTAAATCTTTAATTGATTTGTGAAAAATTGATTTCTACATTAATTACAATATATATTTGCTGTGTTCGATTTGTAGTGCATTTAATAAAACGGAGTGAATCTAAAATTTAAGAACATGCAAGTTATTCCAATAATTATATGCCAAAGGAATGGCATAACATTATATTTTAAGATTAAGCCAATCAGTTAAATTTTTGAAAAGGCATAATTGTTGTAATTGTTGGGAAATAAGCGAAATACAGTAAATACAGTAAATTTGTGTTGCAGAATGTTTTGAAATTTGCACAACGATATAAGAAAGTTCGCCCGGAATTAAAAGGTGGACAAAATAAACGACAGATCAATACACGGGGAATAAAATGCAATCTCACATTGGAGCACTTGTCTTACTGGCCACAACATGACGATTCTTTTGGCAAAATGCAGTTGCTTGAACCAATGTGTGGACCACACAATGAAAATAGTATGCATTGTTCAACGAGACATAGCAACATTTCATTACGTTTTAGGATCTTTCCATGGTAACTTACGTTACATTTAGAAGAGTTTACTGGAGTAATTTTAGTAAAATGACATTAACCACTTAACCGTCTGTCCCGAGATAAGTCGGGGGTAAAAGCACCGTTTCCCCATATCTATCGCCGGTTAAGTGGTTAAAATGACATTAAAATAAGTTTCATCTAAATTGGGCTTTGGATAAGTTTAAATAGAAACCAGGTCAAATTTACATTTTGATTTTTTTTGTGTGTGTTGTATTACTAATTTTACTGAATATAGTTCAAAATGTAACGTAGGTTACTATGGAATAACTTTATATATGTACAAGTGTGAGAAGTAAATCATTTTCATCGCATTGTTACGATTATCACAGAAGTCGTTTAATCGTAATCTTTTGTTTACATTCCTTACGAAAGTGTCTTGTTATTTCATCTACATATTTAACAAAAAAAAATTTCAGAGCTTCGCAGTGTTGGTAAACATATTTACATTTCATGTAAAGATGCATAGGAAATATGTATGCATTGTATAAATTATGCTGTGCTCCTAATCTTCTAGGTATTTCAACAGTCATAATTTGTACTTATGTTATTGATTTATTTGTAGGTTTATTTCCTAACAAAGTTAAGGAACAACTTTGAGCTATTTCATTTACCGAAACTGTAGAATAAAGCTAAAGTTAAATCCCTAGCAATTCATTTCTATTCGCGTTATTGTCTGACGCATAATCATTTATAACAATCAACATAATTAGCATTCTAATGAAAAGTTATTGATTGATTTTTTTTAATGAGCTTTAATATTTTAAAGTAATATTATCTTTTTATTTACACTAGCATTAAGAATTGAAATTTGTGATAACATAATTGAAGTTTTTATTCGACCGTAAGCAGACTCAAGTAATGTTCAGTTGTTAATTTATAAGCAAGATTCTGCATTTCGCTCAGAGACCAACAGAGCTTATTTTTTTACACTCGTATGTCACTCATGCATTATACGAAAGAACTTTTTAGCGAAAGATATATTGCACAAAATTTGGCTATATATATATATATATTAGTTAGGCGGTTAACGATTTTAAATTTTAGGTTGGGTCGTAAAAGAATAAATTTTCAGAACTTAACATCATTTCATTTTATCACAACGATGACTGACAATGATAATTGACTCTTCCTTAACGCTAATCATAAGCAAAATGTAATTTTGCATAATTACATACATAAAAATAAATTTATAGATATATACATACAGAATTTCACCCAGAGGGTTTTAGGGAGGCGCTCCACCCCTCCTGCCCTTTAGTTTAAAAAATAGCGCCCTACTTGCCCCACATTTGAAAAAACGCAGCCCTTCAGAAATGATGCGGACGCGCTATAACACGTAAATTACGTAAAAATCGGCCACAGAACGCGAAAAATAGCTTTTACGAATCCCATAAGACATGTAATTTCGTCAAATAGTTGCGAAAAAAAGTCAAATTTCACTTAAAAAAATCGCAAAATAACGACTAATTTTCGGCCAAATTCGCCAAAAAATGGCTATTTTCGTCACAAAGTCACGTAATAACGTCAGATTTCCTTAAACGATTGTAAAAAAATGACAAATTCTGTCAAAAAATCGCGCTAGAACAGAAAATTTTTTCAAACAATTTACGAAAAAGGGCACTTTTCGTCAAAAAATCGCGATAAAAAAGCAGATTTCGTCAAAAGATTTGTGGAAAAACGGCAAATTTCGTCCAAAAATCACAATAAGACGGAAAATTCTGTCAAATTTGCAAATAACGGCTAATTTTGCCAAAATTCACGAAAAAACGCAAAAACTATCAAAATATCCCGAAATGACGGCACATTTCGTCAAAATAGCGCGAAAAAATGCAAATTTCGTCAAATATACACTCACACAAAAAAAGGTAAGGGCAGAAGTGAATTTTTCTATTCTAAAAACTAATTTTCCTGCTTCAAAGTTATGATTTTAATGCTCAAAAAGCAGATTTTAATGCTTCACAATGAAGGAATGTGAACAGAAAATTACACCCGAGGCATAATTAGAATTTGACGCCTCCCCTCCCCCTTCGAAATGTTTCTTGTGACAGCCGAAAAATGACGTTTGTAGAATACATTTGGCACTCCTTAAATTTCCTGCCCGGGACGACTTCCTTTTTCCACCCCTTCCCCCTGTTCACAATCCTCTTTTGACTGTCCAAAACTTTCTAAATGTGAATCCTTAAAGCACCCGTTCATGAAACAAATAGAACCCTTTTTTCAACAAAAGTATTATTTTCTTTTAAAAAAAATGTCTTATTCAATAAATCTGGATTGCCCCTGAACCATCTTTTAAGAAAATCGGCCGTTTTTTTTTTTTTTTTCGTTTTTTTTTTTTTTTTTTTTTTCACGAAATTTGTCGTTTTTCGAGATTTTTTAGCAAAATCTGCCTTTTTTGCGATATTTTAACAAAATCTGCTGTTTTTTGCGATATTTTAAAAAATCGACCATTTTTTGCTATTTTTTAACAAAATTTATCTTTTTTTCTTTTTGTTCAATTTTTTGGCGAAATTTTTGTTTTTTCTCGATTTTTTGACAATTTTTTTGTTTTTTCAGGATATTTTGAAACGTCAGGTTTTAGATTCAACTCTATAAAAGTGCCCTTAAAAACCAAAAAGTGCATTGAAGAATGTAAAAAGTGCCCTTTTCTGAACAATAGCGCCAGAAACCTGGGAGAAATTCTGATAGATATATACTTGGACACTCTTAGGGTAATTCACAAGTACATTAATGAGATCGCTGTTTAAAAAATTAGATTTACACATTATTATCACATTTTAAAATTTAGAAGTTTCATAAACAATAAATTCCCCATTAATAACATACTTCATTAGTTTATGTAATCTATTTAATCTAAGTGTAGTAAAAGAATTAATGTGCCATGCATTAGGGATTATAATCGAATATACTTTCTTTGAATCCCTAAACAATAATGTTTTAAGCATGTTTATTAGAGATAAGAAAGTCTCTCTTTTTCATGATACATTGTTGAAACATTAACAAAGATTCATATGTAAACATTTATAAATACATTTACATAAATTGCTTTCTGATTAATTTACTGAATACGAAATGCTAATTGCATATTTGTTTCCTTGAACTTTGATCTCATTAAGAAACACTAATTGATAATATTTTCTCATTGAATCTGTTACGAAATTGATCTCGAATTGAACGAATCTCAAAACGAGTTCCTGTTGTCTACAGCCCTTTATAGCATGCGGCATGCGTAATAAATGGAACATGTTGTTAAAAAAAATCGAATCGAACGAAATTCAGACAGGGTTTTCACTGCCTGTAACACCGTTTAGCACTGGAAAAATTTTGCAAAAAATCCAGTCTCGAATCTTATCGTTTCACATTAAACCACCATGCGGTGAAGTCTTAACAAAGCTGTAGGTTACTAACGGGAAATAATACACAAAAATTTATGGAGCGTACTCACCTTTCATAAGATATTTAGAGATATATTTTTGCCCCATTCAATTTCATGCAGATTTTTCTTTTATTTTCGATCATACGTATAGCATAGACTCGCTGATAATTAAGGCATTAGTTATTTAATTGCTTGTTTTTAGTTTTCCGGCAATGATTTTGTTTCCAATGACACTAAAATTTACACACACATCAAGTAACATAAATAAATCAGTGTCAACATCTGAAATTGTATGGCTTTATTAGAACATTACTATAGCTGTTTAATATTGTGTATTTTCGTATGCATGACCTAATTTTAAATACAATAAAAAGTACTGCACCTCTAACATTCTGTATTAATAACAGATGTAGTATATGCCCTGCCCATCCGTTTCACTCGATTTTTTACATTTCATACATTATTTACATAATTTAAAATAATTTCACTTTCAAGAAAAGAAATATTTTGTGTATTTCGTCTATATACATTTATATTTAGTGGAATTTAAAAAGTGAAAAGAAAACAAAACAATAAAACTCAGAATTTATTTTTGTCAGTAACGCCTCCCCCCCCCCCCCCCCCAAAAAAAAAAAGATGAGCTTTGATGCGCAAAATGTATAATGTACGGTGTTTTCCGACTCATTTTTAAATATTTACCAAAAAAGAATTACTGCAGCTGTACTCCTGTGAATTTTAGCACAAATTAAGCAGCACGTAGAGTCTTCTTCTAGATAAACTTAATGAACAATATATCTGAATTTGAAATATACATCGCTTGTCAATTATATTTTATTTAAATTTATTAAAAAATGTCTACTTATTAAGATAACTTTATGACTTAATAAATTACGTTTAGAAATCAATTATTGTACTAAACTAAATCTTTGTTCTCCTCTCATAAAAAAGCTATCTTTTCAAAGAAAAAGTTGCATACAAAAATGCAATATGAAGTTAATTTATTATTTTATTACCATAAAATAGTTTTTAGATTGTGTACCTAAGAAGAAAAAGAAACGTCATTAAATGAAACCATTTATTTTTATGATCCTTTCTACAAAAGCAATCACCTTACTTTAGTTTTTTTAACCATTATCGTAGCCTAATAAAGACTCAAAGTACAAAAAAAATCAAAGAAAACTATTTAGTTTAGGTTCTCAGAAGTTGTTAATCTTTAATTAAGATATGAACAATTAAATCTTATATTAATTACAATAAAAATTTTGCAGTTTTCAGTTTGTAGTGAATTAAATCATACAGAGTGCATTTAAAATTTGGGAATATGCCAGATTAACCAATAATATTTATCATAGAAATAAATATTAGTTAATAGGGCCTCAAAGCATAAAAAAATTGGATTAAACAGTCTCAAAAATGCTGGTAACTGAATAAAATTATGATGCAAAAAATCCACAAAAAAACCCCTCTGATTTATACAATTTATTACCAAACACAATAAAGAGAAAATAACGGAGGATTACTTATGACCATTGTTGTATTATGTCAACATTGAAGTTTTGAGCATGATGTAATTCTTAATAAATCTTAACTAATCTAGCAATCTAAGCAGTAAAAGTGTATTTTTAGCCCGAATCCGCAATTTTGACTGTTTTAATAATAAAAGCCTGAACGAAAGATGAACGAAAACTAACAACTTGTTTTAAATTTCTCCCTACACTGTAAGCAACGTAAAGTTAAGAAAAATTAATCAAAATTAAGTATTATTGCACTTAAGTTTGGTTTATAAAACGTCTAAAAAGTTTAAATATGCTGTCTTTTTCATGTCATCACATTTTCAAGTAGTTCGAAATATTAAACATATTGTAATTGTACCCCTTTAAACGAATTTTAAAAACATTACACCCGTTCAAGTAAAATTATTCATCGATTGTAAATGAAATAATGCGCCATTTTGGCTATTTTACCCGGTTTTCATGTTTCCGGGTAAAAAAAAAATGATTTTTGATTATATTTCTCAGGAATGATTACTGGTTTAAAAAATTGTTGACATAGTTCTTATTGCATATTTATCGACTTATTGCTGTGACTAATTCGATTTCTTGGACAAATTACAGAACCAAAGGTAATCTGGGTGCGTTGCATGATGGCAGATGCTGCAGTATTCGGTTGACGAAAAGAAAAAAAAAGAGAATACATGTGACATTAAGTCCAAGATGTAATAAACAAAGGATTTATGAAGTTATCGCTTTTTTTATGCTAAACAAAGTTCAGGAAATTATTGAAATAAGTAAGTGATTTATATTTATTATATGTTTATGTACAATTACTGTGAATTCTTTGTAAACTGGTGTTTTTGTGACATATTTGTTTTACGTATACATATAAATTGATATATAAATACTTGTAAAATATGATTTTAAAGTCTAGATGTTTGGATACTTTAAAAATCAAAATTACTTAATAATATAAGAACGTAAAATTTTCTATTGTGTTTTATAGTGTTTTACATGATTTTAATTTTATTTGCTTGAACTTAAAGTAGCATTAAATAAACTTGGTGTCATATCTTGTTTTAACAATATATTTTTTACAATACATTCAGAAAAAAAAATTATTTTTTATAAAAATTCGAAATATCGGGATTTTTTTATACAAATGTAATCGCGGATTCTAAACTTCTACATTGAGATACATAAAAATAGGTCATTTTGTTTTTCTACATGTCATTACATTCAACAAAAATTTTGTAAATATCTCGGAAGCTATTTTTCAGAAATCGTTCACGTAATAATCAAAATCACTGTTTTGAGAAAATTAACTTTAAAGATTAAATCACCCATTGATCCTATAGAAAAAGCTCAAAAAGTTTTAGACATAACTTCTTTTCTAATGCGAATTACCTTAGACATTTTGTTTTTAAATGTTCTTAAAGAATCATATTTAATTGCAAGCTATTTTTCAAAAAGTGAATTTTTGGATACTTTAAAGAGTACCTGACTACTTAAAATCAATTTGATACTTTCTAAAATTGACAGAAATTGGCATTTTAAAAGTTTTTTAAACAGGTTTTTTTCCCATTATTATCTTTTAATTTTCGATTTTTAGACATTTATTCTTAAAGATCACTCATATACATTCTATGATCAAAAATGACTGACCACTTGCAATTTTAGACGTTTTCTGAAACATATTTCAAAATATGAAAATAATTGTCTGAAACAGAATTATAAGGGTCACATGTTTCCATGAAGATTTTTTTCTCGGGGACCGTCTCCATAAGGGACCGCCAATAAATTTAAAAAAAGCAAAAATCTTTTGCATAACACTGTCAAAACTAATGTAGCAAAAGTGTATAAACTGTTGATTGTGTATACGTAGCTTAATAAAATAAACTGTGCAATTTTTTACGAGGATATTAGGTATATATGTAGAAAAATTGTGATTTTTATAAAAACAGTCTCAAACAGTTTTTTGTTTTGCATAGAATTTGCAAAATTCTTAATATAAAAAAATGTTCTTGCAAATTACGCAAAACACTTGTCGAAATTAAAACTTTTGACAACTTTTTGTCTTTTTATGAAACCGTTAATTTCACTGCAAGTAATACATACTATCCTCATAAAAAGGAACACAGTTTATTACATTAAGCCTTTTAAACTTAATATGCAGCGATAACGCTTTTGCTAAGATAGTTTTCATTGTGTTATCCAAAAGATATGCGGTTTTTTTTTTCCTTTGTTGATTGTCCCTTATGAAACTTCGGACAAAAACCTTTGCCTTAATTTATGAACTGTACTATTCTTTTTACACACCTGTATTTACAGAGTAATTGTCATGTATTATTATTATTATTATTATTTAACAAAATATATAAATTTTCAAGTGACCAGTCACCTTTTTCCATATAGTGTAAAAAAATATAGCATGCCAAATTTCATATTTCTAAATCCTTTATTAACACACAAATCCCATTTTAGGAACTTTTTTTGCTCCTGCACCCACTTTGGAACCAACATAAAATATAGCCTACGCTAGAGCTATGTTAGAGCAAGGACTGTCACAACCATTTTTACACACATACTTTTCAAATCGGTTTGATACTTCCTGAATTATCATAGAAATCGTCATTTAGAACATTTTTTTAAAACGCTTTTTTGTGCATTTTCAAACATTTTAAATTTTGAATCTTTTAATAAATGTTTTTAGCGATAATAAATATCTTATAAATAACTAAAATCCGATTTTTTTTTATTTATAGGCGTTTCAGTATTATGAAAATTGCGTTTTTAGAAGTTTTTTGCAATTGCACACCCTTTGGAGAAGTGGCGTGGAATTAATATAGAGCTTATGTTTGAACACGGACCGAACACCATCATTTCGATATAATTAAATTTGAAATAAGTTTAGTTGTTTCAGAGATTACATACCACAGTGAAACAAACATACGTTACTTCTTTATAATATTAGAACAGATAACAATAGTTCGAATGATTAAAAATATTTTTCACTTTACAAAATTATAAATTCATCATTTTTATTAAGACATGCTTGATTATGAAACTTCTTCTATTCTAATCTATTTATGAAGCTTCTTCATAACTTCGATTTTGCATTTTTAGAAATACGTAAATAAAATTAAAACATCCCGTTTAAAACAGCGTTGTTTAAACTAAACAACTCTAATTTTTTTCTATTTTTTTTAAACATTCATGAACCTTTAAACAATAGCGTTAAGAATAATAATTTATTTTAATTAACTAAATAATTATAAAATGTTGTAAAACCTTACATTTTACAAATTTTCAGCAGTACATCTGAAGTAAACAACATTGTTTTCTAAATTTTAGTAATCTTTCAAAATAATGCTTAAAAAATTAACAATATTATTTAATACTCTCAAATAATTGCATTTTATATAGCAGCGTTTTTATGATTTCCTTTAACAAATTATCTGAAAAAAAGCTTATAAGAAAATTGAATTTTTTGATAACTTTATGATCAATATGATTGCGTTCGCACTATATGTCGCTTGTCAAATACTTTTTATATTATTATATAAAAATATTTCCTTCTCCATCTTAGAACATAACTTCATTACTAACAAATTACGCTGACAAATTAATTATTGTACAAAAGTAAATATTTGCTCTTTTCTCATAAGACTTTTTCTTTTAAAAAATAAAGTTCCATGCAAGGAAATTGCAGCATAGAGTGAGTTAATTCTTTTATATCCGTAAAATAGCTTTCAGAAGGCTTAGATTAGAAGAAAAATAATCTTAATTAAATGAAATTATTTCTTTCTTATGATGTCTTCTATAAAAGCATTTGCTTTACTTCAATTTTCTTAACTATTAGTGTAACCTAATAAATAATGAAAGCATTAAACCGTATCAAAGGTATTTATTTGAAGTTTTTAGAAGTTGTTAATCATTATTCGAACTATGAACAATGGATAATGGACAAAATGCATAAATTTAATCAAAATAACCAGTTATACAACCAAACAACGCTGATTTTGTTTTCTAAATTTTTCATGAACATTCACCAACCGTTAGACAATAACGATAAGAATAATAACATATTTTAATTAATTAAATAATTATAAAATGTTTTAAAACATTACAATTTCCAAATTTTCAGCAGTATATCTGAAGTAAACAACATTTTTTTTCTCAATTATAATAATCTTTCACAATAATGCTTAAACATTTAACTATATTATTTAATGATCTCAAATAATTGCATTTTGTATAGTAGCGTTTTTATGTTTTTCTTTAACAAATTATCTGAAAAGGATTATAATAAAATTGAATTATTTGATAACTTCAGAATCAATATGATTGTATTTGCATTATATGTCGCTTGCAAATACTTTTTATATTATTATATAAAAAATATTTCTTTCCGTATCTTAGAACATAACTTCATTACTAACAAATTACGCTGACAAATTAAATATTGTACAAAAGTAAATATTTGCTCTTTTCTCATAAGAATTTTTCTTTTAAGTAATAAAGTTCCATGCAAGAAAATTGCATCATAGAGTGAGTTAATTATTTTATATCCGTACAATAGCTTTCAGAGTGCTTTTATTAGAAGAAAAATAACCTTAATTAAATGAGATTATTTCTTTCTTATGATGTCTTCTATAAAAGCATTTGCCTTACTTCAATTTTCTTAACAATTAGAGTAACCTAATAGAAAATGAAAGCATTAAACCTTATCAAAGAAAGGTATTTATTTTAGGTTTTTACAAGTTGTTAATCATTATTTGAACTATGAACAATGAATATATAGACTCCGCCTTTGTTTTCAAGTGAATTCAATTATAAAAAAGGCATCTGAAATTTTATAAAACAAACATCCACATACGTTTTTACTAATCTAAGGGTATATCAGCAATTTTGTGGAAACAGTTGACATACCTTAGATTAGAAAGTAAGCCTACCAGTTAGCTCAGTAAAAAGACATGCTGTAATTGCAGACAAATATGTAAAGTATATTTATTTTGTGTTAGAGAAAGTCTCGAACTTTGCACGATAATTTGAAAAAGTTCAACTAGAATTGAATGTGGGTACAATTAACAATAAATTGTTATGCATATTTAGACTACTTTGATGATTCGTGAACTATAATAACTGAAGGATTTTACAACGTCTACACTTTTATATATTTTGAATAACAAAGGTTATGTCATATCACCACAGTTCTTGTCTTACGGATCTAGCCTACTTCATATATTTAGTGTAGGTTTTCGATAGGCTACTCAATGAAAATAGCATAAATTCTGCAACAAATTTCAAACTTTTTTCATAAAGTTTTATATACCCAAATGATGACCACTGTTGAGAATGTCGCTATTGTCGTTTAATCGCAATCCTTTGTTTTCGGTCTCGTGCACGAACGGATATCTGATACGTTTTGTTTTTTCATTAACGATTATTTTTTAGAAAAATGTTGTGTTATGTATGTAAATTGTTTTATTATGTATGTGGTGTTTTTCAAAGATAAGTTTAGAGATAAGCATTTTTTTTATTAGGTATATTTTTTTCATAAAACTATTTATCGACTTTGTACTCAAAATTGTCCGAATACATAGAAGAAAGCTACATCAAATTTCCAATCATTAGTATTTTTACAGAAAATACAGTCTGTAGCCAACGAATTTATATTTATGAAATCTACATACTGTGGCTAGAGGATCGATAATCCTCTAGCCCACAGATGAAGAAAGATTTCGGAGATAAGTGCTGATTTCACACACAAAAAATAAAATATCATTAGAGATAAACCCAGTTTTACAACTTTGTTTGGTCCCGTATGAAGTGTTTTTAATTTCCTGTTTCTATAAGAGCTGGTTTTATTAAAATCAAATTAAAGCAATATTCAAAAAAATATTTTATCATGCTCAACAACTCTTTTTCAGACTAATTTTTAATCCTTTGTTGACAACAGAATTCTGCTTATATTTAATTTTTTATTTCAGGTTTTTATAAAGACAATTTTCAGTAATTAAATCACAAAATTGCTTTTGTTGGATAAAGTTATAAACTATGGTATAATAATAAGGTACATAATAAGGTATAAATTTTACAATAAAAAAGTAATTGGTGAGAATAAAGAAGGATTCTAAGAACATTAGGGGACTCGCTTATAAGTCGCTTTTAATCTTTTATCATTGGTTTTTCAAACCAGAAATTTTTGCCTAAAGGAATCGAAAATTTTTTGAATTAAATAACGCACATTATCTAGTTTGTAAATAAAAAAAAAATCTGTCAAATGTTGCGTTTAAGATCAAAAATGAATAAATGAGTCGGAAAATGAGCAGTTATCAAAATATTTGAAACTACAAAAGTTATATCTACAACTTTTGTAGTGGCAAATATTTTGAAGAAATATAATAGCTCTATTTTCGTTTGCTATCTTGTGAATTACTAAAATATCAATTTGTGTTTCCCTAAATGCCAAATTCTTTCGCCCTTCACCCCATTATTAATTTTATCAAACGTCTGTCCCCAAAAGACCCTTTAGTTCTTTTTTAGAAGTAATAAAATCTTTAAACGGATTCAGTATCTATGTTAGTTAAGGTATTATGGTGGTTTTTCTGTTTTCACAATTCCTTCACTATTTCGACATGCTTGGTCCGTTTTTGCCCATTAAGAAATTTGACTGAGATTGTGACTCTTGATTTCATGTATAAATTTGGAAGACATTTGAGCAGAATTATGGAAGTTATCGTGTCCATAAAAAATACAGATATATAGATATATAGATAGATAGACAAATAAAGTTCTTTATTTGTAGTGGTTTGGGGGTCTAGGGGTCATGGTCGGTGTACATCTGTAAAATTGTATTCGAAATTCCAACATACGGTCTAATGTATAATGTATTTCATACGAAATCTAGCTAATTTTTGTTAATCAATTTCATTTTTATATTTACTGTTTAGTAGTATCAAACATCGTTTTCAACAGAAACAGTTGAATTTTTATTTAATCGTCATAAGCAGGAAATGAAACTTTATTGCTAATCTATCAGCAAGTGATCCCGTTCTATATATTTAAATAACTAAACCTAGTTAGTTCCCAACTAAACCACCCCGCTCATAGACCAACAGACACTCTCTGTCATATATTACTCTCAATCTGAATTGTATCTAAAGGTAGCATTTCGAGACAGATTTTTATCTCATTACCTGATATATTAATATTTAAAAACATACGTTTGAAGGCGTGTTGTAGATGACAATAGTATATTCTAGTTATTAAAAAAATAATTATAAATGAATGCATTTATTTTTAGGGATTTTTACGATATTCTTTCAAGTGATGTATCTGTAAATATTCATTGTAAATACAGATAGAAAAATCAGTGAAAGCTGTCTTCGGGTAGTAACACCAGGGTTATCACAAACAACCACTAAACGCTAATGTGTTCCATTTGTAAATATCAATACTGGAAGAAGCAAAAACAAGAAAAAGCCCCGTCTAAAATTTTCGAGGCGAGTTCTGTAATCTTAATACTAAATTTTTATTAGGAAATACTTTGTTTGTAACATAAAATTTTAGTATAATTAATATATTTTTAAAAATGTTATGGAAGATTTTGAAAGTGTTCGCGATAATCTTGCATATACTTTAGTACTTTAAAATACTTTGCAGTAAATATACTAGTTTAATAATGCTATCCACTAGCATTATTACACCAGTTGATTTGTTTCAGTGCTGGAACTACATATGTAGAAGATTTACAGTTTGCTTAATGCACGTATTATTGTCATTGTTGAAAACTAAAAATGATAAAAAAAAATTGTATGTCCATAATGCGGTTATTTTTTTCATTTCAGAAGAATAAAATATTAAATTATTATTACTACATCCTGATACATGAAATTAATGCTAAGTAAGACAATTTTTTTTAATTTCTAGGGTTTAAAAGACTGTTTCGATAGAATAGAAAAATTTACGTGCCATTATGCAACCTTATTTTATCGTTTTGTTTGCATGTCGTTATTATCCACATAGATGGCAGTTTTTAAAATCTTACTGAAAAACCTACACATTTCACGCAAAGATACACACATGCTAAAGTTAAACCAATGACACCATTCTTTTAATATTGATGATTGATATTAATGTAAATAATTTTTAACTATACGATAGCTGGAGCCAATCTTTTTCCGGGTATTTTTTAACTTTATGAATTTGGGTAGGGTAATTTTTATCTGGATTTGTTCTGCTGTTTTTTAGTACAAGTTCTGGCACTCACAGAACGGCCTCACAAAAAAAAGATATGGAAGGAATAGAAAAAAATATGACAAAATTCAATCCCAGCTTTCCTATGAAAAAAGAATCTTTCAAAATGTTGAAATTACAGTGAGAAATTTGTAAGAAGAATTGTCCTTTTTTATAGCTTTATAGTAGCAGTTGTAGTTTTGTAACAATTAAACATTTGCGTCAACAACAATTGTTTTTTCTTTCAATACTAAATGACTAGGTATTTTTAATCTATCATGATATAACTTTTAAAGAAATTTAAAGGAACCGCTATAGAAAAGGAATATAGCGGAGAGGGGGGTTACGTTTTAACGAAATTATAGAAAATCAATGCATTCCATATATAAATTATATTTATTGCGCTTTAAATATTATATAATAAAAACAATGCATTTATTTATCTTATGAACCAAAAATTAAAAATTTTCCATGTAAATTAAATTTATCTACTTCACTAATTCATCATTTAAAATTCTGAAAATTTAAATGATGAATTAGATAAAATTAAAACAATAGCTATTAATAAGGGATATCAAGTTAAAATAGTTAATAAATTAACTAAAAAGTTTATTAACAAAATGAATAATGCAGTTTTTGAAAATAAAACCAACAGTGAAAATAACATGAAAAGGGTTGTTATAAATTATTATCCAAATTTCTTCGAATCCGCTAAAACACAATTTAAAAAGTTTGATTTAAATTTAATTGCTAGAACCCCTCCAAAATTAAAATCAATTTTAACCACTAGAATTGACCCAATTGATAAATTTTCCTATCAGGTGTTTATATTATTCCATTTCTTAAAGAAGGTGGATATAGGAATTATTATATTGGCATGACTCAGAGAAAATTCAAGGTGAGATGTAAGGAACACATTACAGACATAAAATTTAATAGAGGTAAAACCGCATTACCAAGGCTAAATAAAATAGAAAACATAGATATTTTGTTTAATGAAAGTAGATTAATTTATAGGTCAGATTTTTATTTGCAACTTTTTATTAGAGAATGTACTGAAATTTACGTCAGAAGCTCAAATGTCTGCAATGACTCCTTGTCATTTCAAATACCAAATATTTGGATTGAATTGCTAGATAATTTGAAAATTAAAATTAAGCAACGTGAAGCATAATTAAAATGTAACGCGCGTGGTTTTTATTTATTTTTAAATTTCATTTATAACAGTTTATTGTCATTTTCCATCTTTGTGTTTATTTGTATATTTAGTTTTTTCTGATGATAATTGAGTAAATTCAATCGAAACATGTCAAATTATTAAGATCTTTTAATGTATTTTATTAGTAATTGACGTCCTTTTTAGCAATTAAATATTTTAATATATATTTTGAAAAGTTATAAGGCATTAAAACATTGGAAAATTTCTTTTCAAACCTACCGCATGTTGGGGTATTTTTGAACAAGTAACGGACACATTTGAATAAATGAGCAAAATATGAAAATATTGATAGTTTTTACAAAAAAATTGCATATGTTTCAGAAATATAAAGTAACAGAAATATAAATTTAAATAACTACATTTTATTTAATTTATTATTTTTTATTATTTAACCAAACTTAAAGCCATCAATGTTGATGTCAAAATTCATTGCTGAAACAACACACAGTGTCTCTCCAGTTATGTTTGGTTGTGAAAACTTTTTTACTATATTCTTGAAATTCACTAATGTGATATCTAATACTTCTGGAAAATTAAACATTTTCATTCACTTTTTTTATGAAGAAATCTGACATAAAATTCCGTTTAAAAAGTTATAAAAATCAGAAATAATATTTGGAAAAGAGAAAATGAAGCAAGCTTCGTTAGACAAAATTGCTAAATCACGAATCATAAGTGTGTATCCGAGATTTGCAGTCATCCAATAGATGAATGCCATCATTAATTTAGATTTGAAATTTCCTACCACTGATAGATCCGAACGTTGTAATCTACGTGTACAATAAGGGAGGATTTTTAATAGTATAAGTCCATTTTGGAAACATTTTTACTATATCCTTGAATTTCACCAATGTGATATCTAATAATTCTGGAAAATTAAAAATTTTCATTCACTCTTTTTATGAAGAAATATGACATAAAATTCAGTTTTATAAGTTATAAAAATCAGAAATAATGTTTGGTAAAGAGAAAATAAAACAGGTTTCGTTAGACAAAATTGCTAAATCACGAATCATAAATGTGTATCCGACATTTGCAGTCATCCAATAGATGAATGCCATCATCAATTTAAATTTGAAACTTCATACCACTGATAGATCCAGATGTTTTAATCTATGTGTGCAGTAAGTAAAGATTTTTAACAGTATAGGTCCGTTTCTTTGACGTTTTTAATTAACCTCATTTCACATAAAAAAATTCCAAAAATAACAGTATTTAGGTACATCTCAACTGTTGGCTTAATAGTTTAAAATGTTCAATGGTGCCCTATCACATGGAGTTCAACATTATAACTGTTTACTAAATTGTGACTTGTGTGGTTGCTAAAACTAACATCTTTATTTAAGTATTGAAAAATAATGAAAACTTTTAGGAATACAAATCTTACAACTTTATTTTCTTAAGTTTAGATTGAAGAGGGAGAAAAATACGTATCTTCTTTAAACAGTATTGTTCATGCAAAATGATACAGCTTTGTATAATTATTGCATTGAATAATTATATCGTATAATTATATCGTATAATAATCGTATAATATATCGTATAATTATTGCATTTTTTAAAAGCCACTTATTTTAAGGATTAGCTATAGAATGTTCAAAGGTGTCCCCAGTTAGAACGTGCGCCCCTCACCCTTACACTAAAAATAATGGGCTCTCAAAATTGAGTAAAAAGTATTCATTTTTAAGTGCTTCACATACGCAAGATAACTCCAATCCAAATGTACTCAAAACTGGGAAACACATGTACTCCTTTTTTATTCTGTCGTTGTGTTCAAATACCAATCCATGTATACTGACCCCTGAATTTACAAACTAAAGTAAAAATATACTGGCATTTATTTCTTGCTCAAAATTATGACAATAAACGTCTAATAGATTTTATGTTGTGTAAAATATCCAGATTGTTAGCAAGATACTCAAACCGAATATTTTTATGACAAGAGCATTATTTTCAAACACTTTTAAGCTATTAAAAAATGTACATAATTTTTTTATTTATAATAACAAGCATCTTTTATGAAAACCTGAATGAAATAAACGAATACAGGGTACAAAATTATAATTTATGTTGTTTTAATAACATATGGTGGTTCAAAATTGAGAAAGCAATGTGTTCATTTTTTATCTAAACATACTCAATTCGATATAACTACATCGATTTACTCATTTTTGAGTACTTCATTTTTTTTCAGTATAGATATTTGATTACATCCGCAATTTATTTATAGCTTTTAAAAGAAACATCATCCAGTTGATTAAAAAGTGGTCCAGTAAATCCTATAATATGATGAAAGTCATAAACTTATCAGAAAAAATCAGTAAGTAATATATGACAAATATGGCAGAAATATATTAAGTACTTTTAATTGTTAATACGTATTTTCAGACTAATAAGAAAATTTTTAATGTAATATTTGCAAAAGTCAACTGTCTAAAAATGTTTCTTTAAGTGATATGGAGTACATATTAAATTTAATTTAAATCATTTCTATGAATATATTTTATGAGATTTTAAGAAAAATCACAGTCTATATGTATAATGTAGCATGTGTTGTTTACGTTTAGACGCATAAAATATTCTTTTCCATTACAATAATTTAATAAATGAATTCATATTGTAGGTAATAATCCATACAGTATACGATAGCAATTTATGTAAAAGCATTTTAAATCAATTAAAATTCTTTTTGTAAAAGCATATACTTTAACACTTTCTTATTTAATTTAAATATTTCTTACAAAAAAACATACCATATATGTTAAAAAATAATAAAGAATCTATCCTTTTATTAATGTTTTTATTATTAGCAAAATATGAATATGTTACTTTTTTAACTATCTGTTTATTTTGTTTACTAAAATGTAAAATTAATTATTCCTTTTATTTCTTTGTTTAGTTAAAAAATATTAATATTCGTATCTTCATGATACTTCATATAAATTTAGCAGTAGATTTGACAAAGTATTTAAAATATTTTGTTTTATCAATTTTTTTTGAACGAATTAGAATACACAATAACACTAACTACAAAAGAAAATCTTTGAATGAATTTAAGGTATCTAAACATTCCTTTCGCTTTTTATTATTTACTGACCATTACTATAAATCACGATTATGTGGCAGAAGAAAAGAAGTGAATCAAATTGTACCAGTGGGAATTGACAAAATCTAGTTTCTTTATAAAGAGGATTTTATGTCACATTTTTCGTATTTATAATGCATTAAATGAGTGGAATTTCATGTATATATTATTGTATACGTGGCATAATTAATTACTGTAAATATATACAAGTAGTCTTGCGCGAAGGTTTCGAGATGAAATCATTATTTTTTTTTATATATAGTCGTCAAAATTTCGGAAGAGATTAAAATATTATATGTGTAGGTTCAGCAACTTTAGTGAGTATATATATATATTTTTATTAAAATACCAATTTAAACATTAGCTTTAGATCTTTAAAAAATAAAAAGATAATTTTATTTATTACAAAATATACTTTTATTATTATTATAATAAAAATGCAAGAACAAAAAAGTCTATACACTATAAATGATATTAAAAAATTAAAGCTAAGTACGTTTTCTTTCATTCTTGAACATCATCAGTTAGCACAATTGAAAGGCATTCCTCCTCGAGTAAGTGAGTGTCCTTAGTGAGTCTGTTAAAATTACAAAATGTGAGCATTATTTCCTTTTTAAATATAATATTTAAGGTCAATATGCAAGGAAAATTACGGTGAAACTATAATTTAAAAAGACTAAAAGAAAAAAAGCAGGCAAAATGAACAACGCATCCACAAGAACATATTTACATTTTAGAAATTGAATTTACCGCTCTTAAAGTTGTTTATAAGTAAAGCAAAATGAAATAAATGCTAGAAACCCTTACAGTTTATAGAATTTATTTTATTTCATTTTATTCATATTTATTTCATTTATCTCATTCATTCACATTTATTTCATGTTGGTGTCAAAACGATTGACAAGAACAATTCGAACTGTAAATTGATGAATGTATATCAGTTATATGAGATAAACATTTCCAGGATTGTCAATGCATTTTTGCAATACTAAAGAGGTGATAAACATACGTCGAGTTAATATGAAGGAGGTTTCTAAATGAATGCGTGGAATGTGTGCATGTGTGTATGTTTGATTATTATTCCAAGTCGATTAGTTTTAAACACTAGCTAAATAAGAGCTAATTTATGAAAATACGTTGTGTTTGATCTCTGCACAAGAGAGACTAAAAAAGCAACGACTAAAAATAAGTGTTAGTACTTTTTTTTCTGAATTATATCTTTACGAAAATTTTAAAATAATTCTGCAATTAATTTTATTGTTGTTAGTTTAGATATATAACTTGTTAATTATAATTTGTATCGTTTCTTAAATGATAAAATTATGTTGTGTTGTCATTCAATGTGATAGAGTGTGTACAACACAGAAAAAATTTTAGCAATTTGTTTGTACTGCATTGTATCTGTGTAAAAATTTCAATATGATGTTACATTCAATTTGATTATTGTAACATTTAGAAATGTTACTTGTTTATTATATTTTGAGTGGTTCGCCAAATGATAAAAATATGTTATGTTGTCGTTCTCAGTGAAATATTGATAAGAACAACATCGAAAATAATAATATCAATAAAAAACAGTTAGCACTTTTTTATAAGGCATTATATCGTTATAAAAATTTTAACATGGCGCTGTAATTGATTTTATTACTTTTATGTTCAGAAATATAATTTGTTTAAAATAATTTGTATAGTTTGCTAAACGATAGAGACACGTTGTGTTATCATTCTATACGCAAAAGTGATAACAACAACGTACAAATTGAAACGCATATTTTTGTGCTGGAATACATCATTATAAACATTTCAACATGATGCTGTATTTGACTATATACTGTTATATTTAGAAATATGATTTCTCTATTAAAATTTGTATCGTTTGCTAAAAGTTAAAAATATACTGTATTGTCATTCTATGTGCAAGAATCACAACAAAAACGTTGGAAAAGAAAACAGTTAGCACTTTTTTATACTGCATTATATCATTATAAAAATGTTTGTTGTATTTGATTTTATTGCTGTCACGTTAAAAATTATCATTCGTTTATTATAATTTGTATCTTCTTCGAAAAGATAAAAATATGTAGTGCTATCATTCTATGGGCAAGAGTAAAAACAACAACGTCAAAAAAAAAAAAAAAAAAAAAAAAAAAAAAAAAACTAGCACTTTTTTTGAGAAGCAGTATATTTTACAACAGTTTTAACATGATTCTGTCTTTATTTCTATTGCTCTTATGTTGGGAAATAACATTTGTTTCTATATTTTGTTTGTCAGTATACTAGAAAATAAATGAATATCTGCGAGAAAAAATGGATAATAAACACTGTTAACAATGTGAAACTTTAGCTGCATCGTCACTCAATACCGCATTTATAGAAAACGTTTACTTCCCTTTCTTATAAAGCATTCTTATTGGGGAAAATAGAGATATTCTATAAAAGCGGTGAAATGACTATGCAAAAGAAGTTTCAATCTTTTAACAGTGAAGTCAAATGTGATTCAACAACATGTAATAATTCTACACAGAAAAATGTTCATTATAGTAATGCTCAAGTAGCTAAAGAATTTTAGGTGAATTTGGAGACAGTAATCATTTGTAAATCCTAAAATACGTGATTTAATGGGGCAACATTTAGTATCAAGAGGCAATATTTACTTCATTGATATTTCTCGATGTTTCAAACACCATACTGTTTCTTTTTTTTTCGGAAACTGTAGTTATATTTTCTTGTCGAATGATATTTTAATCTTTTCCCAATTTTGCAGATTTTTTTCTGATTGTACAGCGTAAATATGTTATGTTATTTTAATTTGAATTCCGACATTCTTGTAGTATGCACAAATTTTGCTGCAAACTTTGTTAACATGTGTCATTTTATGTGAAAAACATACATTCGAATTAATTTTTTGTCGTCATGATTGTAAAACATTTTCTAAAGAACCTAAAAATAAAGATATATGTTACTTAACTCGTACATATAATAAAAATTCAAAGGAACACTAGTATTATTAAATATTTATGTCTGCTACATTTAGGTGTGGTATCTGTTCACAAAGGAAGAATGTGACTTTATTATCATGTACTTTTTCCTATAATTCATTATTTTAAATCTAACAATGGTTTAAAAAATATATGTACTTATTTGGTGTCTAATATTTTTTTCTCGTTTTTAGATCCTTTCAGCTACAAGATTCTCAAAATTCTTACATGAGTGAACTAAATGAAAATTTACAAAAGAATTTACTTCAAAATAAACAAAATAATATGCTCAACTTCTCGATAATTTTTTTTTTCATCCAATGTTTGGGTGTTAATGTGACGTTTTGGGATTAAAATTAAATGGTCCAAAAATGGGTAACCGTCCTTGAAGAGTTTTAAAATGTTGTAAAATTTGTCGTAATTACGTCTTTAAATGTGTCATAACTATAAAAGGAAAATAATTTCAGGAAAATCTGTTATATTAAATTATAATTATAGATTATTTAAAATAAATGCATAAAAAAGTACAGAATACGCATAAAACATCACATACAAAATTTATTTTAATATCTCACTTTGAAAAAGAAGTATGACTTTGTGAAAAATGTATGTCTTCACCTGGGGTTTCTTGAATATCTCCAATCTGCAGAATACTCGATCTGTCAAGTTTAAACTTTGAAATAAATTATTCAAAATTTCATAACTTAAGTAAATTTTTAAATGTAATTGACATTGATAGATGTATTCACAAGAAATATTCCAGATTTATTTTTCACAGCAGTGAGTTTTATTTTCTTCAATATCCAAGGAATTGTGCGCAAGAATAGACTGTTATGAATATCTGCCAATACTTCTAACTTTTTGACAAAAAAATAAATAAATAAATAAAAAAAAATAAAAAAATCCTAATGATGACAGCAAAAATTTCACGACATCACCTAATATTATATTTCTAAACGAATTATGTTTTTATAAAGTATGGTTTCAATTACATGTAAATCTATAAAATCCTAGTATAAAAAACCAAACTATAAATATATATATATATATATATATATATATATATCTGTATTTTTATTACTTTCTTTCTGTACACTGAATAAAAAATATGTAAATCTATAAAAATAATTTTCATTAAACTACAGAAACCTGTAGCTTTATAGAAGAATCAATTAAAATTACATTAATCATACTAAAATTTTATCTGTAAACTTTTCTCTTTCTTTTTCTCCTTTTTTTGTGATATAAACCGTGGTCGATTAACATACGCCTATATAAAGGGAAATTTAGGTTTGTTAATAGCCTTTGTAACCTTTAACTATAATATTCATAAAACTTTTATGTAAAATAACATGTAAAAAAATAATTTCTAGATATCTTACGATTTTTCGCTTCTTTATTTTTTAAAAGTATGTTCCTATAAAATATAATTATACATTAAAAAACAGATGATATGATAACTAAAAAGTTAAGTATGTGAAACTTTCTATGATACATGTGGTCTTTTTTTGGTATTTACAATACTTTCATTAAAAAAAGAAGAAAAAAATGGATATTACTTTCCAAACATTTAAAATTAAATAATTTACAAGAAATTTGGAAATGGTTCATATGTTATCAAAAAAATCCCCTAACATGTTTAGAAATTTAAAGAATCAATTTCTAAAAATAAATAAACATAAATTTTAACTTGATTTTTTAAATCTCGGTGGCATTGTGTTTTTTATATTTAGAAACGTTTTAACTTTACTTTTTATTTATTTATGATTTAGAAAAACTGTTTTTGACACAGCTACAAAGCAAATATCTCTTGAAAATTAAATTATGTAATATTTTGAAAAGAAAACACTATTTTGTATTGTAGTAGAGAATATTTGAAAAACAAAATATCATTATTATACTCGATAATTACTTCCTCTTGAACTTTCGCGTTGTCAGTTGTCATTTCCGATTTAATCTACGTAATGAAAAACACCAAAACTATAGTTTTTAGCGGAGTCAGTAAAGAAAATGCAGCTTGTAACTTTTATGAGTATTTACAGATTATATAATGCATTATACTTTTTTATTTAATCTTATAAAAACAAACTTCTCATTTCGCAATTCCTTCCTTCTATTGATAAGAGATTTGAGGTTTTAGAATGTCAAAGATTTGCAAGAAGAAAAATTTTAGATGTGAGATTTTGTTTCGAAAAAATAAAAGTGTAGCTATGTACTTCTAATAATCTTCACGAATGTTTTAAATCAGAATGCGTTCTAAGATTTTTTTAAATGTGAGTATAATATTTTATACAAGACTTCTGATGCTCATAAATATAGCTATAAAATTAAATCTAACAAATTATATAAAGAACGAAACATAAATTTTCAGTTTAATATATTTGAATTTAAATAGTATAGATATAGTTATATGTATCACACGAAAATAAATTGATTTATAATCAAATAGACCAAGAGCCAACCTCACAAAATACTAAGTCATCGAGCAGAAGAAAAATTACTTTATTTTATTGAAGAGTAATAATAGCAAAATTTCATTACCCATATCTGCCGGAAGCGAAGTGGTAAATACACATAAAATTAATACCAGTAGTGGTTGATTCGTAGGTTTAGCATTATGTTTTCCTCCACTTAGTTTTCAGTGTTTTCATACTTTTGATGGTACGGCAAACACAAAGCTAAGCCTACAAGTCAATCACTAGTGGTATTTATTTTTGACTTATGCACCACTTCGCTTTCGGCAGACATGGAACATTAGATCTCTCTATTATACTGTTCCATAAAATAAAGGATTTTTCTTGTGTTCGATGTCTTAAGATTTTGTGTTGGACTAAAATGAATGGAATAAAATGGTTGACTTTTGGACTAAAATAAAAGTCACACACAAAATAAAGTGACGAGTTTGCTTATGCAAAATAATATGTATAGTGAAGATATACTACGAATGTTTATTTAATTACATGCCTGAAGTAGGGTCTCTTCTACGTTACAGAAAGTTGGGAGCTCCTCATATTATGACGAACAGATACTCGCACGACACAAAACATGCTGTAATATTATCTCACTGTATTAAAAGCCAAACACATACATATTATAAAATAGAAATGCAAGAAGAAGTTCTAGACATAAAAAATCAACGTTTTAGAAGCTCCATGTAAACAATTTAAAGGCAAAACACAAATCGTAGATTATTCCGAATTGCTGTTTTTTTTGCGATCGTCCGTCTGAAATATTTTGTTTGCGGAGGTATCAAAAGCTTCGATCTCGCCTACAATAAAAGTCATCTGAAAAAGAGATAATACTAGAAATTTTGTGTGTAATAAAAGGACTCATTCAATTATTTTAACAAAAATTTAGCGTTTGTTTTGAAAATTGTAACAACATAGTCATGGTTGATGGTGATCAAATCTATGAGTGGATCAAGTGTGATAGGATGAAATAGTTTATATTGACCAAAATCATTTCTTGTGATTTTCTAGTAAAAATGAGAATGATAATGTAAAGATTTTATTATGTATAAAAATTACACTATATTTACTTCTTTTATAACACATCAATTTTGTTAGTGTAACAAAGAAAAAAAAATCTAAAATTATATTTACGGAAAACGAAGCTGGGAGGAACACTTATAACTTTTTTATTCTTACTATTGCAAACAAATTTTTTACCGTTATAACCTATGTTAACCAACTTATTTACGCTTTAAATATTTATGAAGAATAACTGCAAATGAGGAAAATATATATTATTATATGAAAAAACAATGTAAAATTTATAAATTCCAAACACACTACAGTGTTGGACACCATATATTTGTTTACTAAAATACATGGTGTCTGGAAAGAATGCCCCAAATATAAGTGCTCTTAGTGACAATTTTAAGCATTTTATATCATATATTTTATAGCCTTAGAGTCAAAAATAAAAAAGTAATCCAAGCAGTTTCCGATACGTTTATGCATAAGGATTTTTTTTTTCTTTACTGTGCCACACAAAGACATACGGCGGCATCTAAACGTCAAAATTTATTCTTAACTAAAAATTTCAAAACTGTTAGAATAAAGCGATTTCTAGTTTTGGGTTTTTATAAAAGATCCTATCTACGGTCTGTCGCTAGATAATGACATGCTAGGATTGAAACACAGATTTGATGCTAATACCGCTAACACATGTTAAAAGTCGCGTGTGAATAACTGAACTTTAGGTTGGATGTGTGCAACGTATTTAAAGGTGCACATGTTGAACAATTGTAGAAAAATAAAATAATCTAGGCTAAGTTAACTTCAATACGATGCATGATTTGTTGCAATTACTCTAAATAAAACTGTTATAATATACTATTGAAACTCTTCCTTTATTTATAGACGGTATGAATATGAATTTTCCCACACTGTAAAGGAGAAAGTGAGGGACAAAAGATAATATAAAATCTAACTGGCCTAATATTATATCCTTTACCAGACAGTGTAGTAGACAGCTTAACGTAAAATCAAGCATATTTTCAAAAAATATTGAAATTTTTTTTTAGCATTAAATTAATTAAAATTCACTTCCATTAAGCAAGTATATTTGGTCGTTGCAAATATTCGTCCAGGTCTTCGCGCTTGCTGGCAATTTATTATAAAGCCAAATATCGTCCTCTACACATATATTATCTACAAAACATTTTTGGGCTTTTTGAAAGCGGAAACTTAAGTACGAATTTAAATAGAAAGGTCACTTTTTTAATCTTTTTATATGTAACAAATGCAGAACATTTTTTAAAAAGATTTTTTATTGATTTGGTATTGCACTCGATGACATATTGATGGTTTTATTGAATTAAACGTAAAGTATCATGGTTTAAATCCTCATATTTTCCTTCAATCATCGTTAAAATCAGATAACATCAGTTGGAAATTTTCCTAGGAATTAGTTTAAACGTGAAGAGATTGGTTTCTTCTGATATATTACTTGAAAACTAGGGCACTTAGTTTAAGAAGTAATTTTATTTATGTTTTCACTAAAATTTCTTAATTATTTTAAAATTTCAGAATTTTGCATTTTATTTAAGTAGTTTGATTTAAACATTTTTAATTTGACTACAATAAAAAATTTCATTTTGTAATGATTTTTAAATTAAACTTATTGGTGCTACCCTCTATGTATGAAATTAATAATTATAAATTAACACTTTCGATTTATTAATTTAAGGATAAATTTTTTTGAAGAAATATTAAACGAAACCATTTGTGCGATTTGCGATCACACTTGCCAACTTGTTAAATATAGTTAAGATACGAAGCATAGTAATTTTTGAGTAGTAAGTCAGTGTTTTACAGTGCTTCCATAGGGCACAACATTTTCATTAATAAGACTGATGTTCAGGGATCGACCTATACATCTCTTCACGCCAATTTGTACGTACATTTTGTGTAATGTAGGCGCTTGCCTTTAGTACGTACATAAAATATGCTATTGATGTAGATTTACCCCTTTATGCACCGACGGTACTTTAAAATACCATTGAAAAAACCTCTATATAAAACTTATTTATTCTGTCTATTAATAATTTTTTTATTCTTTCCACACAAAACATTTATTTCGATCAAATTAAATAGCATAGAGAAACAGTCGAAGCTAAATATTTTTAAAAAGTGGTAGTTTTAATATTCATTTTTGTAAGCATTTCTTTTTTTCTTTAAATAAAATAAGACGAAACATATTCAACTGCAAAAGCGTTTCCATTTATAGAGAGGATCATGATGCGTTTAAACTCATTGTTTTTTTTTCAGAATTGTGATATTTTCAAAAGAGTAATTTTGGTTTATTAATCTGATTATTTTTGTAAATATTTCCCAAAACATTTATGACTACCTATATATTTAATCAGTTTTAATGAAATTTTTTTTTCTAAATTCCACTTTAGTATTACCTAAAAATTCCAGTACACCTTCTGATATTTAAGAAGGTAATTATTGAAGTGGATCAATTTCCCGATAAATAATTCGGTAGATAAAGGGTTAAAATATTTTTTTTATATAACGATCCGAAAAAAAAAGATGATTTTTTTCTAAATTCCACTTTAGTATTACCTAAAAATTCCAGTACACCTTCTTAAATATCAGAAGGTGTACTGGAATTTTTAGGCAAGAGATAAAAAATATCTGGTATTTTAAAGAACTACAAAAAAAAGAAGAAACTAAATGAACAAAAAGAAAGTGTGAAATGAAGTGTTTTCTGGAAACTTGTTGTTTTCCTCAAAGTCAGAAAAAACTAAATGTTATCGTTGTTTTTTTCTTTTTTTCTAATGAAAAAAATATTTTTTGTAAATATTTTTTACAAAGATAATTTTACATAAAAAAAAAAATAAATAAATACGTATGCATATTTTTCCAGCACAAATGACATTCAATCTAGATAATCTCTTTATAATAGTGCTCGCGATAGGATACGTATAGCAGCTATACGTTTAAACGATATACGTATATCCGTATAATACGTTTTCTGCTATACGGATACTTTCAAATATACGTTTAAACGTATCCGGATACGTATAAAGCGTACCAATTAAACGTATAATTTAGAATACGTATATTTAATGTATACGTATATTCCACGTATCGTATCTAATTTAAATATTGGACATCAGTCTTATGTCAGTGAATGAAGAATAATTTGGAAATCGGTGGCGTTACGACAGGAATCCGTATAGTATGTCTTATATATGCACGATCAAGCAATGAAAAGCGTCTATTTTTTAAAACAATTTGCAAAAAATTCACAAAATATCAGACTCCTGATTGGCCAATCACGTTTCACTAACAGTGAAATATCTATTTTCAAAATTAAATGCGAGTTATTACCGTGAATTGCAAAAGTATTTTGCAACATTGTACTTTAAATTTATTTAGATTTTTTTGTTCATCTCGAGGTAATGAGCTCAGATACCCCGTTATTTTACATTTTGTATAGGTATTGTATACAAATTGTATCCATTGTAAATAACTAGCAAAATTAAACACTTTTTGAGGAAAGAATGAGAGTATAAATGTTTCAGATTTATTGTGAATCCTTGTTAAATTTAGTTTTTTTTTAATTATTTAAAAATTCTTTATTCACTTATTGTTTTACACTCAAGATTGCACCCGAGCGCAAATGCTATTCTTTTCATGGAGCTAATATTTTCTAACTCTGCTAATGTATGATGAAATTTCATTTTTTTAATCTTGACATTCTCACCAAAACATACATAGAATCTCTTTATATCAAGCATTAACTGAATCTGTAGTTTGATGAAAATCCGTGCATTAATTCTAGAGAGAGAGCTATTGCAGAAATCGTAAATGAAATACAGCAAAGTAGAGCCACCTGTTGAACGATTTACATACAAAATTAGTCAGCAACAATTTCTACCAGGGACTACTTGAATATATAGGAGAGACTGGGATGTATGTGAACAGTTCACATAAACATAGCTTTTTGTTATAACTGGGTTAATTTCTATAAGCAAAACTACTCTATATAGTAAACAGAACTTTTTTTTACGCATGGTATTTTTTAAAAATTAACTTTGCAGTTCTTCTTACTTTTCTTAATAATTTATTGAATCAAAAAAAAAAAATCACATGTGCCCCAACGAAAGAGCAGTTGTAAACACATAACGAAAACATGTAAACAGAAGGGAAAAAAATTGACATGTTTTTATTATCTTTTTCATATGTTACCTTAATCATTAATTGCATTATTTTTTAAACTCACCATAAACAAAAATATATGTATATTTATTTAGTTTCTGAGTTATATGTTTAAGCAAAATATTATAAAATAAAATTAAGTAGATTTGGGGGGAGGCTTAGATAATTGATAAAATATTGTTGCAATATAACAAAAAAAAATAAAATAAAGAAGTAAACTTGAGAAAATAATTAAAGAATTTAAATTTTGCTTAGGGCTTTTTTTTTTTTTTTTTTTTTTTTTTTTTTTTTTTTTTTGAGGGAGATTTTAGGGAGGGGGCATTTGGATAATATTTATAGGAAAACTATCAAAAGGCGAAAGATTCTCTTTCCTACATTTGCCTTATTTGCCTGTAAATTAAGGATAAAAAATTGTTTTACATTTATAAGCTTCCTCCAAATTTAATTTCTTTTGCTTTTAAATGAAAGGGGGGAGTCAATAATGGAGATTTCACGGTTGTTATAAGATTAAAAATTTTATTTTCTTAGCATATATAACTATTTTCAAAACACCAAATAAAATAGCTGTTTTAGAAATGGAAGTAAAATAATACTACAAGTTTGCAACTAATGAAACAGAAAAAATTGCAAAGTTGCTAAACGTAATATTTTTTGCATTAATGATGCATAAAAATAGTATTGAAAACTGTTAAATAAAATAATGTATAGCATTTATTGCAATTTAGAAAACATGAAATTTATTTAAATTACAATTGAACGTAAAGAGCTCGTTGCTTCTTATGTATTTGCTGACAGTTGTGTTTGTAGAAGTGTCTATTACACAAAATCAACTTTATATGATAGAAATGTCTTCTATTTCTATAAAAATATAGATAATCGAGCTGGCATTATTTTCACGAAGTTAACTAAAAGGAATAGAATCACTGAATGATTATTGGGCAATTTAATGACATATTCAGATCTGTCCCAACTAGACTCTTCATAAGTGTCCCACATTCCCACAAGAGTTAAAATGACAAATCATTAGCATTTCTCAATTTTAAAAATAAAAAATATCATAAATATTTATTAGTATCCATAGTACATGTTAAATAAAGAAAAAAAAAGAATAAATAAATAAAATTATTCTTTTATCAAGCTGGAGATTTTACTTTTAAGTACAGTAAGCAGTATTTTGGCTCCTGGGGACAAACAAAATGTCGAAGAGTTTCAAAATTTTTTTGCATATGTCTATAGGTGCTCCCATCTTTGATAATTTTTTTAAATAAAAAAAATATAATAACTAGTGAAAAATGGCAATGTTCTTATATGCCCCATTTTCACATGTGCCCTAGTCTCCCCCATATATGTTACTTAATTCTGTGTATTAGGTCTTGAGATAGAAAACCCACAAAATCCATGTCACATACAGACAGACAAAGTCACAGCTCATAAACTGACAGGCAGATATTTTGTAAAAACATGTTTTTCGGACTCTCTTACTCTTAAGAGCCCACAATAGTCACAGAAAAAGTACACAAAAAGACCCGGATGATCATGTAAAGTCTATGGGAGCGTTCTTTTCTAATATCTCGCTCAAATTTTAATATTCTTGCATGATTTTTTTGCACAAGATAGCTGAGGGCAATCTAAAACCGGTCTAGTTTTTACTTTTTCGATTTTGGTTATATATTTTTTATATAACGATAGTTTCAGTTTCAGAACCGGTTTAAACCGGTTTCGAAAGTTAAAGTAATTTTTTAAAGAAAATCTGAAACAAAAATTGAAAAAGTAAAAACTAGCCCTGTTGTGGATTGCCCTCAGCTATCTTGTGCAAAACAATCATGCAAAAATATTAAAATTTGAGCGAGATATTCGAAAAGAACGCTCCCATAGACTTTACATGGTCATCCGGGTCTTTTTGAGTAATTTTTCTGTGACTATTGTGGGCTCTTAAAACGTGTAAACCCGTCGAAAGTATTCCCGAATTCAATACTTTCTTCTTCTAAAGATACAAGAAAATATAAAAACTAAGTACTGCGTCGCAGATTTTCCAGAGATTAGTTTGATTCTACCCACAACTAATGTAAGACATTTTAATAATAAATAACTTAGTTTTTTTGGGGGAAAAAACCAAAATCTTAACTGAGGAAGTATTCAGATTTTTTTAAGTACCTGCATAACAAGTAGTAGTTAAGTAAACACATCGTATTTCTTTGAGCAAAGAAACGCGATGGGGATACTCTACCGGATATTTCTCAATGTCTCTAATCCGCAAAAAAATATTGAAACATCAAATTTCATACATTGAATGAAAAACGTTTAAACGTTTATACGATTGACCGCTTGGGTAAAATCCGCATGTACGATGTACCGTATATGCTGTTTCGTGTAATACGTATAAATGCCTATGCCGAATTATACGTATAGCAAATACGTATTTCGTATAATACGTATTATACGTATACTCGTATAAACGTATAATCGGGAGCTCTACTTTATAATAAGCTTAAGAACATTGAAACGATTCATTGACGGTTATTTCCATTACGATAACTGTTTCTTTAAAGTATAAAAAAATCGCTTACTTAAGATACTTATTTGTTATAATAAATATTATCTATTTTTGATACTCATGTTTTTGCTTTGGCTTAGAAGTGAGTAAAAAAATACACATAAGGAGCCTTTGAACTAAGTTAGCAATTATATAAATGCTATAAAGATAATTCATAGTGAGAAAATCAGTAAAAAAATACACATAAGGTGCCTTTGAACTAAGTTAGCAATTAAATAAATGCTATAAAGATAATTCATAGTGAGAAAATCAGTAAATCAGGTCAGTAAAATAAATTCATTATAGTAACCGAAGAATGTTTAGCAACAAATATTTAATATATTATGCACCCACCTCTGATTTTAATGATTGCAAATATTCTATCATTCCTTCATATCATTAATTATTGGTTCGACAAATTTGTGAAAAATGTGTCATTTGTGACTACTTTGACATTAACATCGTGATGAAACTGTGACGAAAGTGTTTTTTGAAGTAAATAACATGTTTTGAAGAATTTTTGCAAATTGGTGAAGATTTTTAAGACATTCAAATTTCTGTCACAATCTGACGTCACTGAGTGGTGGCATTTTAGTCACAGATGTGATGTGAACACAATGACTCACAGTGACGTCATTGTGACGTCATGCTATGAGGGTTATGACTCGATTCAAATACTTACTTTTAAAATGAGGGTCATGGCAGATCGTAACACTGTTGGTATAATTTTGGATCACCGACCAGAAAGCCCAGGATCGGTACCCTGTAGCGCTTAAGTTCTTTTTATCTCATTTTTCTTTTATAAATATATACTTGTAATTATAATTAAATAATCGAGTAGTCCATTAAAAATTATACAGTATATCACTTATATTTTAACCTATTTACTTTTTTATTTCTGACTAAATAGTCGTATAAAACATCATAAATCGATCCAAAACTTTAGTTTTTATCAAATGATTTTTAAAATGCATTTCATACATTCTTTATAAATGCAATAATATTGAACAAGTTTTTCAATTCGTGATTTTAAAGAAACGTCATTTATGTATTGTTTTAAAAAGGAAAATGAATATGGTGATAATATTTCTCTGTTTTTAAAGTGACAAACATAATTGTTTAAAAATCAAAAATGCTAAATTAATTTTTGAATATGCTAAAGTTGTAGTTTAATATTATATCAGGATTTTCAAATTATAAGTATATTTACAAAACAAAACATGAAAAAAATCGTAGCGTTTCCGGGTTCTCTGGTCAGCGAAACAAAGCTTTACCAACTAAGCTACGACCAGCCATGTCCAACAGTATCAAAGTATGTATTTATGTCGTGTCATAATATTAGATCCCCCCATCCCTTGTTTTTCAAGAACCAGTAAGCGCTGTATAGTATCCATTGAACCTGAGACTAAGGGGTATCTGCCCTTGAACGTATATTAAAATAATTAAAATCTATTCTTATCAAAGTTGACCGTCTCCTTGTGAGTAAATTATATTGTTTGAATTCCGTTTCAGATAACTCGAATTTAAATAAGCCATTTAAACCAAAATTTTCCGGATTTGCTCTTTACTAAAAAAAAAAATTCATCATCCACAAATATCAAACATTTAAACTCTTCTTAGTCATCCATGTAAAAAAAATTTAAAAAAACACTCTATAAAAATAAACATTTTAGTACTAATTTTTTAACTTTTTAAACTAGAAAAATTATATAGTTTTGAAGGACATGTTCAAGATTTGTTATACTACAATCTTCTCATATACAGGGAAAGGCGTAGCTGTGCTACAGTGTATCCTATGAACGAAATAAACTGTTCAAAAGTTCAAGGAGTTAATGTACAGAAAGATTTTTTTTCGAAACTAAAACTTTATATAAAAAGAACCACATATGCAAATGGCGTTAAATTTCAGCAGTATGATCCAAAATTAATGAGATTGTTTTAGGCCTGGTTAAAAAAAAAACTTAAAATCGCACCGACAGATATCTCTGTAAGTTAACAGGAACAAAGAATTTTGTCAGTGAGAGGAAAATAATGACAGTACATTGAGAAAAAAAGGAAGCTTTATTAGTCACCTGAAAAAAATAGTGATTTCAATAACTAGGAAAATTAACTGAGGACAAACCTGCGGAAGCAGAATATAGTAAAATATGGAAGCAAAATATGGATTAAATCTTTGGAATAGAACTGTGCAACTATACAAAAGACACTCAATATGCTGTACATCTTTTTAAGCTTTGAGTTTAAACTTTCAATCGAATGTTCCACAACAGAATGAAATGCATTTGGCAGGATACTGCGAATCTGATGCACAATTCTGGCCAATTTAGTTAGCTGAGTTCGGAACACCAACACAATACACAGTAATCTTTATATAAATTCTTTAGCTGCCTAGGCTGTAGGGGAAAAAACGTTTAATAATCCTAATATGCGTAAAAAAAATTTTCTTATTCTCAAAGTATCGTCCATTGTTCTCCTCAATTGAATATATTCTTTGTTTCTGGTAAATTTCAGCGTCGTCTGTCGATGCAATTTTAGTTTTCTTAGTATTATTTTTAGTATTTAAGAAAGCCTAAAAATGCTCCATTGCAGTGAGAGCATACCGGTGAAATTTCAGGTCATTTAGATGAGTGGGTCTTTTGTTATATGGTATTAATTTGACGAGTTAAAAAAATCGACCTGTAGATTCCGTAGAAAAGCACTTATCATTTTTTTTTATTTCATGTTTTTTAATTTTTCAATAAAACAAATATATATAATTTTAATGTTCTTGTTTTTTTTTTATTGATTTAAAAAGTTAAACTACATTTTTGTTGGGAAGTTGAATAACATCTTGTCAGTTTTTATCGATTTGGTATTTGAAAGTATTACAGGAGTAATAAATCCCTGAAAAAAAATTACAATACTTCTTCCTTAGAGGACATTGTAAAGAGAAATATTGGATAACATTAAGTGAACAAAATGCATACAATAAAGTGAAAGTAGAAGTTTTGAAAGATATAATTAAATTTTGCAACTACGTAGAAAGTTATACAATCAAATTGTTTGTTTTTAATATCAAGTATTGATTAGTTTGTAACAACGTCACTTTTTCTCAAAGAAGTCAATAAATGGACATAAAGATTCTTGTTTCACTTATTTTTAAAAATTACGGATCAAATAAGATTTGAATCCTGAAATATGAACGGGAATCATTTATGATGTTGTTTCGTGAAAAACAAACAGCAAGCTCAATATAAATCTGTTTCAAGTTTTACGAGACAGTTTTCTAATTTTCGAAGCGAGCATTTTTTTCGAGATGTTTAGCGAGAAAAATAAAGAGACTTATATGTCCAAATTCGTTTCGTTTTTACCTTCCCCAGTTAGATTCTATAAAATGTACAACTATACTTTTAATCATTTGAAGACTATTGAATAATGCTAGTGCTACTGTTTTCTTGTTATCATTTTAATTTAAAATATCCAGTATTACATAATATAATGACGTTTATTTAAATACAAAATTTAAATTTAAAACTAGGATAGTTTTCTGCAATATATATACAATGAGCAAAAAAAGTATTTGCACGCAGACGATTTTTTGCATAATAACCATGGAAACAAATTTCATATTATACTCTTAATTATTCATTTATTTAATTAAGAAGAAAATGAAAATAACTACCCATTTTTCACGGTAACATTACACATTTAAAAAAATAAATTAATATTTTCTCATACCTAAAAATTATTTGCACACGAAGCATTGACTGTTACAAAAGACATTAAGTGTGAACATAATGGAGATATTTAGCATATCAGTCCCGCTGTACATTAGCCTTGTATTTTAAAGTCACGTAATCAGTGTTCTCGCTGTCGCTCGCAATTTCGCCAAATAGCGAGTAATTTCTTCATTTGGCGAGTAAACAAGCGATTAGATTCGCCAAATTTCTAGTGCTCAATTTTTGATTTTTCGTTCTGTTATCTATTTGGCTAATATTTTTTTCATTTGGCGAATGTTCTTTATTTTTAATTAGCCAAATTACTAATTAATATACATTACTTGCCAAATTACTAATTAATATATTAAATATATTAATATTTTTTGTTCTAATGACGCCCAAAACGTGTGAACTGTCTGTTGGTTTCCTTGAGAAGATTATATGTTTTAACAATTGTAGATTAAATTACGTTAAAGTTGGTTAAGTTAAAAAATAAATAAAAAAAATTAAATCTAAACTTTTCTAGTGTTCGTTATGTAATTAAGAAGAAAAAAGAAACTGGTTCGACAATAATTAAGCCGCGAACTGGGCGTCCAAGAAAGCTAAATACCAGACAAAGGAGAGCCATTATAAAAGAATCTTCAAAAGACTCTTTTCTAAGTGCTCGAGAATGAATTAGCTGTTGATGTCGCTTCAACGTCGGGAACAATAGTTACACTACAACCAATTAGAAATATTCTTCATGATGCAGATATTCGATGAAGAGTCTCTCGAAAAAAAAACATTTATTAGTGAAACAGTGTGAAAAGACTTGAATTTTCAAAAGCTTATGTCAGCAAACCACTAGAGTTTTAGAAAACTGTTATTTTTCTTAATGAAAGAAAGTTCAATACTTTTGGCTCAGATGGTAAGAAAACTGTATGGCGAAAGCCAAATACTTCTCTTTAAATTAAAAATCTTGAAACCAACTATAAAACATGGGGGTGGTCGTGAAATGATGTGGGGATTTATGCTTTTAATGGAGTTGGCAAAATGATCTTTATTGAAGGCAATAAGAATACGAAACAATACATTAATATATTGCGAAATCATTTATCTAATAGTGCTCTGAATTTAAGAATTTCTAATTCATATTATTTCCAACAGAATAACGATCCGAAACACACTGCGTATATTACGAGGTTATGGTTTCTTTATAATGTAAAAAATCAATTGGAAAAGCCACTACAATCACTAGACCTCAGTCCGATTGAAAATTTATTGCATATTTTGGATGTGAAAATAAGGAAAAAGAAAATTTCTAACAAATCAGAATTTAAATGAGCTCTTAGGGAAGAATGGCTACAAATCAGCAGTGAAACATGTCACAAATTAATAGAATCAATGCCCAGAGATTACAAGCTGTAACTGAAGCAAAGGTGCATACTAAATATTAGCACTTTTTTTTATCTTATAACTAATTCCTCTAGTTCTATTTTTATTGCTAGTGTACAAATATTTTTTTGGTAATGCAAATGATAAATTTTGTGTTTGCATATTTTAAATATAATTATTTAGTCAGATATTAAATAAGTTTATTTATTTTGTAAACGTGTTTGTATTTTTATTTCTTAGTTTGCTTTTTATTTATTTATACATATGCTACAACAAATTTACCTGGTGTGCAAATATTTTTTTGCTCACTGTATGTATACACATTGATGTGAAAAACTTAAGCAAAGATGTAAATTTGAATCAGATAGCCATGAAATTGCAGAAAAGGGTTTCTTGCGTTCAGTACAATGAACACACAATTCAGTAAAAATGTCATGCGTATGCAAATGTCAGGAAGAAAAAATCGCAAGTGACATGAGCATACACAAAACGCTTGCGGTCAGTTCAAGGCTACATTCAAAATAAGGACTGAAACGCAATTAACGACATTCCGTACACGTTGAAGTGAATCTTTACGTGAAATATGGTTAGAAGAAATCACCTGGATGACTTCACATATGGTAGAATGATCGGAAAGCTGGAGGAGGAGCGTAGTGCGACCAGTGTAGCTGAAGTGTTCGGAATCAACAAAAGTATCATATTGCGCTCCTTAAAAGCCTTCCAAACCAAAAGAACAACTATTAGAAAGTTTGGTGGTGACCGTTTTAGGAGAATAACTGCAGTGGATAACCGATATATACTCTTGCAATCGAAAAGAGCTTGAAACCAGTCCTCAAACGACATTGCTCAGCAACTGTGTGTAGAAACAGGACGACAAGTGTAGCGGTTTATTGCGTCCAGACACCTTCAAAAAGGGTGCCCATTTGCCGACATCTCTGAGCTTTTCATCTCTTTGTATGTTGGTCATCGGCGGCACCGTTTTGAGTACTGCAAAGAGCGCAAAAACAGGTCATCGCATCAATGGAGTCTTCTCTTTACAGATGAGAGTCGTTTCAGTACAACAAGCGATTCTAAACGCCAGTTGACTTAGATAGAGGAAAAGACACGATTTCAACCCAGTAACATAGTGGAAAGTGACCGTTACGGTGGTCCTGAAGTTATGATCTGGGGATGCATAATGGTGATCGGTCTCGGTTTGAGCTGTGCGTGTACGTACATTAATGGAAATAAATAAATGTAAAATGCCATTTACTGTTTCATTGTGTGAGACATAATGCTGATCTTGTGGATTGAGCTACACGTTTTTGAAAAAAATTCTGTGACCGTAGATCGCTATTGTAAGGATGTGATCCTTTCCCATGTGCGTCTGCACCGAGGTACAATTTGAGCAGACCTCGTTTTTATGGATGACAATGCCCGACCACACCATGTTCCTGCTGTTTTGCAGTTACTGGAAAGTCAAGATATCACTCCAATGGATTAATGAGCGTATTTCTCTGATTTAAGTCCCATTGAACATGTGTAGGATGCTTTGTGGAGTTGCCTTAATTCATCATTATGTCCTCCAGAGTGCATACAGAAAATGAAACAGATGCCGATTGAGGAAATGGGCAATCTTACCTCAAAAACTATTGTATAATCTGACGCTGAGTTTGAAGAGATAGTGCGAAGCAACCATTGCAGTAAGGGGAGAGCATATCCCATAATAAAAAAAACATTTGTTTGTTGTTCTTCCTCTTGGATAGACAATGATGTGTAACGGTACTATGAATTAAATAAAGCCTTTTTTTTTGTTTGATCCCCTACTGTAAGCATTGTATAGATTTTAGCACAACTATGCTTTCATCATTGTTTAAGTATAAAATGTTGTCTCCTTTTTCTGAATTTCATATTTCTCGAATGATTCTTCTAGGAATTATGTAAAAAAAACCCACCTCTTGCTTGAGTTTTGCCCACCAGTGTATATAGCTGTGCGTGTACGTGCATTACTGAAAATAAATACATGTAAAATGAGATTTTGCTGTTTCGTTGTTTCTAAAATTCAAATCGTAAATGAAAAAATCACTAAAATATTTCTATGTAAAAAGACATAGATTTAATTATTCTAATGTATCGTATAAAATGTATTGAACATTATGTTACTATTATTTTACAAGAAAAGTTTCCTGTAGTTTTTAATAAACACTAACCATAAGTAACATTAAATCTTATTAATTGTTAAAAAGTCCCCTATAAAAATTTGCTGCTGTTAAGTACACTTAAATTAAAAAAATAATATTTGAATTCAAATATTGAAAAAAAGGTTATTTTTATTTATAAAAGAAAATAAATTCATAGGGTAATATTCATTGAATTATTCTTCATTATTTTTTTTCTGGCAAAGAATAAATAAATGACTACATGATTAAAGAAAATGAAGATTTTGATTTTTTACATTGCCACCGCAGACACAGAAAAAATGAACAAAACCTAGGCAATTAAATTCTGCTTTTCCTCATATAAAATAGAAAATAACTAGATCAAGACTCTCATTACGAAAAAGTGTAGCTATATAAAACGAAAAAATAATAACACGCTAGATAGGCTTGCTGATATCACAAAAAACAGATGAGACTCTTTAAGATTTTTTTTTTTCATTGGAATATATTCTTTGCTCAATAAATGTTGATAAGACAAAAGAACAGCGAATCAAAATGATTTAGCCTTTGGCCTTACTTTTGAAGATTTTTGTCATGAAAGTTCCATAAATAAGAATCACCAAAGGAAGAAATATCATAGAGTATAAAAAAAAACATAAATGGTAAACATTACAAAAGGTTATTTCTTTTTTATTAAAGACTCTAATAAATTTTGAATAAGTTTTATTTTCATATTATGCGGTACATATAATAAATAATAATAATAAATCTTGAAAGAAAATCACATTGTATTTCTAATAATTAAATTAATATTTTCTGAAACGTACAGAGTGTATTTGAATATAGTGGATTTATAACAAAAAGTGAATTTTATATTAAGGGGGCTCAGGGGTTGATCGATACGGAAAAACATGTAAACAGAGCTCTCTCTTTGAGTCCATATAAAAACAAAAGTATTCAGTGTAATTAATTTAAACTTTCTGATATTTTAAAGGTATATTTGTAGTCTTATAAAATTATAAAATGAAGTACTTCAATGTAATATAATAAGAAATGTAGCAAAATTTATGTAACACAATTTTCGAAAAAAAATCATGTGTTATATCACCAACACCAAAATACCTTAACGTTGAATTGACTTAAGAACCTGATTTTTGCTTTAAAAGGATCAGGAAACTTTACACTATAGAATGAATTAAGGATATAACAATGACTCGAAAAAAACATTATTAAAAAAACTCTCAAACTTAAAAATTAAAAAAACCCCTAAAAAATACAAGTTTTTTGCATTAAAAATACTCAAAATATTAATGTATCTAAACTATATTAATTCATTATCTAGATAATGATATTATATGCATGCAAAAAATATTAAGCCATTCCATCAAATAGTTTTATAAAAACATTGGTGTTAGCCGTCAAAAATCAAGTTTTGAGAAAACGCGACTTAAAATTGAAATTATATGGTTGCGGCTATGAAAGTGTTGATACATAACTTTTTATAACTCCGCTAAAAATGCAAATCTTTTTATGCGGTTTTTTGCATTGAGTTAAAAATTAATTGAATAATCAAATCAAACTAGATCATAAAAAATCGATTTTATGAAAAGTTTTCAACCCCTGAGCCCCCTTAAACACATTTTGCACTAAAAATACGACATTTATGTAAAAGTTTTTGACTTTCTTGTTATTTTGAAATTTTAATCTATATTTATTTAATATTGAAATTTAATTATCCCATTTTAGTTGAGAAAAATATTGCTTTTTATAAAGGTAATAAAATATACGTTAAGTAACATTTTTAAAATTCATAATGAAAATCCTAAATACTATCATTCAATTTCAATTGAAGCGTATGTTAAAAATTCAATATTAGTTTTTTTTAGTATTATATAAAAATAAGAGTACATAAATGTAATTTAAATTAATACTAATTAATAAAAGGGTTTATGTCCGAAATTAAAAAAAACAATGGGACAAGAATCAGCGGCATTTAATTGACGACGTTAAGATTTTAAATAAGTATTATATAAGCTTGCATGCATGCTAAATACGGGTATTTAGTTTTACATTGAAGTAAAATCTTATACATGTAATCGGACCAAGAGGGTTTGAATTATATTTACATTCTAAGTGTATGTAATATTTTTATTTTTGTAGTTCTTTAAATTTTAAGAATATCTCAGAATTCATCCGTCCATTTTTTAATTTTTTTTTAAATTTTTTTTTATTTTAAAAGAGAACCGATATTTGAGCGTTTTGTGTGTAGACATTATATCTTCGAGGTAAAGCATTTCGCCAGTAAAAAGGATATTGTTAGTTCGACTCCGGTGCTGGAAGTTGAAATATTCACACTAAGATGAACTGAATTGAATAAAATGCTGTATTTGTTGCCATTTTAAGGGTTTATATTTTTAGGATTTTATTCATCTGACATTGATAATATTTTTTAATACAATTTTCTTTCTATTTTGAAAACTGTTACGATTTATTTATGATTCACAATTTTAAATTTCGTTGAATTTTTTTTTCAGAAATTTAAAACTTAATTTATGTTTCCACTTTTTATTCCTTTTTTTAAATTTCGGATTTTTAAAAATAGCGGAATTTTAGATTTTATTTAAATAATTTGAACTTAACTGTTTGAAATTGATTAAAATAAATAACTTTCTTTTGTAATTATTTTATAATTAAATTTGTTTTGATACTACCATATATGTAAGAATTTAATAACTATAAATTAACAATTTGGATTTAATAGTTAAAAGATAAGTTGTTTCGAAAAACATAATAAACGAAAACCTCTTTGCGATCCTATTTACCTACTTGTTTATCATAAATTCGCTTTATTTCAAGAAAACTCGCCTCTCATATGTTTAAATATTGCATTTTTTTTTTTTTTTTGGTAATTAAATTTTTGGAGAAGTTTTCCGTTATACCATGTTGAATGTAGAGTTATGAGTAGAGAATACTTTAAGATTTATCTGCGAAAATGTGTGAAATTTTTTTATACATTACCTTATTTTATTGAAAAACCTATAATTTTGTATTATTTTATTCACTACATCACATAACATGCATTCGTCACGATCGCTAACTTCTATCATATACCATCAATTTTTTTGTGTTTGTAAACCCGGTATACACATTAGTTATACAAACTTTGTAAAAGGTAATGTAAACCTTTTGCTCAGTTTTGTGTAATTGACAAACAATAAAATTTTGACAATATTTTAATAACATCTTCTATTAATGTACCCTAATAAATTCTTATAGCACCGATTAACAATAACCGTATAACGTACTGAGTAATATAAGGTTAAGAATAATAAATAATGCAATATAAGTTAACCATACACGTTAATAATATAAGTAATCATAAATACAATCTAAATACGATAACATAAATACAATTTAAAAATACAATAACACTAACAGTATTCAATATAAATAGATAGTAAGTACGATATAAGTAACAATATAAGTTAACAACAATAAAAATAATGTTTAAAATTATCAATATCATATTAAAGTTGATAATATCTGTTATATAAGTTAACAATAACTTACAGCCTAATATGTTAACATCGTGGGGGTTTTCGGTGTGAGTTAGAAGTGTGTGTTATATAAGGATGTGTTAGATAATTATGTGTTATATAAGTGACGATTGGCTAATATGTGTTAACGGGAAAATTCTTTGGGGAAAACATCATTGTAAATTTTTTATTTTACAATGTATGTTTTTTTTTTTTAGGAGTGTATATTCAAATTCGTATTTTCAATCTTTTAAGCGGCAAAAAAAGGCGAAAAATAATCTTTTTTGTTTAAACAACTACCTATTTGTTTGTTTGTACCATATCTTTTTACGCACAAAAGTTTAAGTATTTATGTTTAATGACAAAAGGCATTATTCGAAGAATTCATAGTTGATATCTGCTTCGGTTGTAACAGAAACAAAGTCATAAAAATCATGTTAAATATATACCAAAGATATAGGAACTATTCTTAAGGTTGACTATGCCAAATCGAAATACAAACAAAATATTATTATGTTTGCATTAAAAATTTCGCTATTCAAACAAAAGTAAATATATATTTTCTAGCAGCATAGTTACTCAAGCAAACTATGAAATTTGAAACAAGAACCTTTTTAGTAAATGTAAACTTTTCTGCAATATTAAAACAGTATTCGTACTTTTATTTTTTCGTATGAAAGATCGAAGGAAAAAATTCAAGGAAAAAAACGAAATATTCTTTCTAAATTTTAATGCATGCCCGATAGAAATAGTCTATGTTTATAAATTGCGCAATGGGATTGCATAAATAGCAACAAATATTTCATACTCATTAACCCTTTATGTACCGACAGTACTTATAAGTACCATTAAAATTACTTATTATAAAATACTTTTAATACGTCGTTTAGTTGTAATACTGTTTAGAATGAGTTACAGATACATTACTTTATTTTGTACCAAAAACATTATTCGTTACACAAAACAAAAATATTTAAAAGGATGATTTATTTTGCCTTTGTATATTTTCAGATTTCTTGGCACTTAAGGAGGGGGATGAGGATTTTTCAATTCGAAAATATTTTTATATTTATATTGTAAGAACATTATATTTGTACATTTTATAATTCTAAAAAATACTAAGGCAACAATTTAAAATAAAAGATTTAACTGGGGTTATAAATATCGCACAAAATCCCAGTAAATTCAAAATTTAATTAAACCTTCTAAATCTTTCAATTCATATAAAATCATTCAAAAATTTATTAAATAATTATGCTAATATTTTAATTTAGTTTAAACAATTTACGTAAAATGCTTTAGAATGCTAAACTTTCATGAATTCATAATGTGGCATATGAAGGGTTAAATAGTAATATGAAATTAAAAGTTACGATTTCTTAAATGAACCTGCCGATAAATTTTAATTCCTTAATTTCAGTTAAAAACAATTAGCTTCCATGTTTTAGACGTATATTGGGAGTTTTTTTTTTATTTCAATCAAAATTTTCCTATGTTGTTTATAACTGCATTCATCGTCAATAATATTTTGTAAAAGCCAAAATTCATTGATAGAGAAATCAATTTTCAAAAATCTATTAATGAATGTACAATAAAAATACTATATAACATCACAAAGATCAATATTTATATGTGTCTGAGTAAATTAAATAGAATTTTAAAAAACTAAAAAAAAATACACAGTTAAAAATAGAATATTCCTCTTTTAGCATTAAAACATATGAATGAATTGTAATTTAAAGAATGCTAGTTTACGAAAAATGCTTAAGACCGAAAAAAACTAACGGGTAAAGAATGAATGTGATTTAATCGGCGATACTAAGATATTAAAGAAGTTATATTTAGGCTTAATAAATGTAGCTAAATAACTGTAATAACATTTTACACATTTTGTATCCATTGTACATAATATTTATAAAGCCGAATTTAATCGATAGAGCAATTAATTTTCAAACAGATTCCTAAGTTTAGAACTAATTCATCATTAACCAAAATACCTGACTTCAACATTAAGGGAACTCGATAATTCCTGTCAATAGGATTGGTCGTCATCTCGTTTAAGTTCTCTACATCAGCATTATGAACATTCAGTGTTTCTATATGTTAAGTTTAACGATGATAATTTCAGGAAATTGCGCAAAGCGGACTAAAACCAATCTCATTAGGTAGTTCTCATTCTTTTCTTCTTGAAAACTAAATTTAAAATTGACAAAATAGCAAATAAAAAGAAATATATATTTTTTAATATAATGACACAATTTATGCCATATAATTAAATGCCTAACCTGCTGTAGAAAGATAGTATTGTAAGTATTAAGATAAATATTTCAAAATCACAGGAGAATTTGTTTGTTAATTAAAATTGTATGTTTTAAATTATTCATAATAAGCAAAGAATTTGATTGACGATGAATTTGATAAACGTATCTACAATTTCAGTGAAATCATTCGCATACGTTGCACACATATTTTCCAATTTTAAGAAATATAAAATATATTAAATTATTTATCTATACATTTTTTAAAATGTTTTAAACCTTATATAAAGAAGGTGGTTAAATATTTTGGCAATTATGATTATTTTCTCCAAATTTAAAATTAACGAAGAAAGTAAAGCATATATGACTTCCATTTGCAATAGGATTTCTTTATTGTAAAGATCATGTATAATATTGTTTGTTTTAAAATGTCCTTTGAAAATATATATTGGATCAAAAGCTCTATATTTGTGGTCAATAAAGGGGGATACACTTATTCAACTTTTAATGTACATAAAATATAGTTTTAATGTTTAAATTCGTAAAATAAGCTATGTAAAAATAAAAGAAGCCCCCTGCAAAAAATAAAAGAAACCTCCATGCTAAATTAGAGAAAGTAATGGAAAAATTTATAAAAATAAAACATTAAACGGAATAAAAGAAACATTATAAGGTTTATGTTTTACAGGAAAAAGATAAAAAATCACATGCTCTGAAGACATGTGCAGCATTTTTTACGTGTTGTTCTCACGTTTTAAAATAGATTCCAATTCCGCAAAGCACTGTCTGAAAAGTCGCTGTCATAAAATTATGTAGTTACGGTTGACGATGCTGTCATGATTTCTTACGTATTTGTGATAGAAAAAAAATCAATTGAAAATAGAGAAGTTAAGAAAAAGCCCGAAGATATTCGTTAAGTGAAAACAAAGAAAGTCCTACAAAAGATTTAGTTTTTATTTCTGTATTCTATTATAAACAAAAATTAAACTGAAAAAAAAATATTAAAAATGCCAAAATTATTTCGTATTATTATCAAAAAAATTTTTTACAGATCTTTTCAAAGTATACGTTTCATTAATTCATCAAAATAATATTTATTGTGTTAATATCTAGCGGTATAATAATACTGGTCATATGCCTTAATCTACCATTATACTTTGAGAATAAAAGAAAATAAATAGAGAATTGATACTATTCCATTTACATACATCTCACTAAAGTTTCCTACCCTGTCTCCTGTGTATTACTTTGTACTTGGCCTATGAAAATAAACTCTTCATAAACCATATTTCTAAACAAATGATGAACTATGTGTTTGAAATATTAAACAAAATCTATATTGATATTTTATGAAAAATTTTGTTCCTTGAAAATCAAGATGAAATCTGATTAAATTAAACACGTGCTTTAGATTGAACATATTAAAAAATAAAACTATCATCCTTCTTATTTATACTTCTTTTTTCAAAATTGCTACAAAAATTTGTGAGCACCCTCTGTAATTTATCACTCTATGAATATATTTAATATTATAAAGATTCAACATTTTTCTTAATTTTTTAAATAATTTGTTTACCATGCTAAACAAGATAAGAAAATATAATTTAAACAGATTAAAATTACTAGATAAATTAGAGAAAGTAATGGATAAATTTATAAAAATAATTAGAGAAATTACAAGTGTACAAAATAAATAAACTAAGCATGTTATTTTATGGTACATTTAATGTATTGTACTTTAATTAATGATATTTTGCTGTCAATTTTTATTTCCATATTATTATTTGGTGGCAGCATTTCAATTTTTAGTGCAATATTTAGGCTGCATTAAAATATATTACAAAAAGGGTTTTCTAAATTTACGAAACGAAATATAGTTATCAATGTTTCATTTATAAAAAACACAAACCATATTCAATGTAACATAACAGCCGTTTTAGCAAATATTGCAAAACAGTTTCCATGTTTGTAACAAGTAATATAACTTATTAAATTACATGTTTGTGGTTCTTTTCAGAACATAATTTTAAATCATTTTTGCGTAATTTATACTTTCTGCTTGATTCTTCTGGATATTTGCACTAAAAGCATTCCTTAAAGTTTTAGATGGTTTTTGAATGTCTATGATATGATAGTAATTGTTTTATAAATTATATGTATAAAATAATAGTTATCTGAATGTAAATTAGTTAAATAAATTGGAATTCAAAATTTATAGATATGTTTAATATAAAACTATGAAATTAACAAATTATCTGTTTAGTTTGGGTATATACATATGAAATAAAAATGCTGAATATGTAGCATTTGCTCTCTGAATACTTATTTCATATGTGTAAAGCCGCCATTATTTTAAAAGGTCCTCTAACATCGTTACACTAATTGAAGTTATTTGTACTCAAATTTCACACTATACACCATTTAGCTAGATGCAGTTTCGAAACTATTTAACTGAAATACAGGAATATATTTTAAATACAACCTAAAATATATTATAAACACTTTCAATACAGTATCGTTTAAATGTGTTGTCATAGGAATAATGATATATTTAAATATTCAACATATGAAAGGAAGCACGTATGTCATTTAATTTATGGATGAGTTAAATTCTAGTATATAATAATTGAGGATACCAGATGCTAAGAGATACAAGTGATAAAATTTTAATTTGGACTAAATTGAGTTCAAAGTTAGAATATCAGTAGTAATTGACTAAATTAAAAAGTGGAACTAATGCTTATTTCTTAGTAATCTTTGATTTTTTATTTAATAATTTGAAAGAAAACTGGAGGACAATATTTATTAACATTTATGTACAGATTGAAGAGTTTAAGTAGTTAAGAAGTTTAAAGGGACCTTTATTTGAGTAAAAATTAATCCCAAAATGAACATTTCTGTTTGTGTGTGTCATTTTTCACTTTGTACTACATTAATCGTGGAAAACCTTATACAGCTGAGATTATTTTACTCAAAGTTATAAAAGTTTTAATTTTTTTCTCAACAATTTTCTTTCGACTTTTAATATATTTTATTTTTTTTCTCAACATTGATGTTTCAGCTTTTTTTTTTAATTTTCGAAATGCTCCTTTCTACTTATTTTTTGATCAAAATTTATGAAACTGTTAAGGAAAAATTTTGATGTTGCTTAAAAATAATATGTTCCTGCATTTTAAAAGTCGACTTCATTAAGATGATTAAAATTGACTTTTAACTTACTATCAGGAAAAACTTTGATGTAAATTCGTATGGTATTTAGAAAAATATCTCTACAAAATTAAATATTTATGGGATTAAAAAATAGATACCCAGATTTCTTTGTAATAGAGTTTGACGTGATTAAATGTCAAAATCGAAAAAATATCTAAGAAATGAGAACGCATGGGACATTCTAAAATTTCATTGTAAAGTTAAAAAATTTTTAAAACCTTTTAAAAATTATAAGTTTAGACATTCCTTTTAAAATATTCTATACATTGATGATTAAATCTAATTTTGCACTAAATTTAAAATATCTATTATGAAAGTTAGCCTTATTTTCTTATAGCCTATTTGTTTAGCACTTTTTTTATTCGTCTCTTGTACAACTTTGCTTTTAAGTTCCTCATTTAAGGTAAAATTCTTTTAAGTTAAGTAAGGTAAGTGATAGCAAATGTTTTTAACTAATTTTTTATTTTATTTATAAAAATATGTATGATGCATTTTTGCGGGAATTTTCATTAAGAAGTATTGGTGACAATAATAATAATAATAAATTTTATTATTTGAAAAACAATAAAAATTGTGAAAGGCAGTATGATCGGCTGAAATAAGCTAAAAATTGTCAAAATTAACAATAAAATACTGAATGACGGAACTATTTCCCAAATTATTACTGGACATAATCGTGTAAAGGTCGACCCTTTAACTTTCGAATGCATATTCTGTAAAAAAATATATAAAACCTGTGTGTAAATCGACTCTCTAACTTTTTACTTCAATTTTGCACAAAATCAAACCACAAACCAAATATGTCTATCTTTTGCCAATATGAAAAAGTAGTAAGTAAGCAAAAATAAATCATTGATTGATAAGTTATTATTTTTTGTATATTTTATGTACTATTTTATTATAGATGTACATAAAAAGGTCTGAATTTTGTACTATTCGAAAATTTTATTTCTTTGTTTTTTAACACAATCGTATGTAAGTCAACCCCCTTCCACTTAAATTCTTTGTCAAAAATTGTCACAAATTTGTCGACTTACACAAGAGCATATACGGTAAAATAATTTCACCACTTAGATCGAAACATAATGGCGCTTATAGAAAGTTCATTTAGCTCATTTTAAAATTGCCCTAGAAACATTGTAATTATAAATTGTCATTTAATATCTCCATCTAAGCGGTGGATTCCAATGGTTTATAATTGCGTATATTGAAACATAACCATCGGAATTTCAGCCCCAAATTGACATAAATTGGCGTGTATAAAGTGTAATCTTAAACATTTCGAAATTTTGTAAAATGTTTAACGAGGTGAGGGTTTCTGATTTGTTCATTAGCCTATTTAAAGCTGTAATTCTTTTTTAATATTTAGTTCTTTTCTTAGATTGCAACTCTTGACTAAACGATGACTGTAATTTCGTGGGTGATACGATGAATAGTTTTTATAATGCTATATCTTAATTCACAGGGAGAAATAAATTTTACAATTTGTATTTTGCCTTTTATTTGAATGCTTTATACCTAAGTAAAAATTAACGAACGATGCATTTAAAAAGCTAATTTTAATTATAATTATTTAAATCAAACAAGAAATTCATGGAATTATTTATTAAAAAATGACTTGTGCAAAAATTGTAAATTGGTTCAATTAAGAAAATTAAACCGATTTACATTTTTGGTTATATTTTATATGAATTTTATCATGATATCATATTATGTATGCTAATTTATCGAATATATACAAGCAAAAAAATTTGATTATTTTTCGTAAAAGAAAAGAAAATGAAAAGTATGGAAAATAGAAGGAAGACAAAATATCCATATAGGAACTATAAATTAAATTACTTTCAATATATATTGTTAAATAATTAAATAATTAGCTGTTTAATCTGTTCTACGCACGGGTTGAAAAAATCCCTTCTCACTGACAACATATAACTGTAAAATGATTGACAGCCTAAGACTCACAACCTATGACTGCAAGACATCCAGCATGCACACTCCAGACCTTTTAGTCATGTAGATAAAATAAATATAAGTCATATGGTCACAATTATGATTCTACACAATTAATTCCCCTTCGGATATAAGCAGATATTCCTATTGGGAGGTTGGTACAATTTGAACTATAGAAATCCACGGCTGTGTCACTTGACTTTGGTGTATTGTATTTGCTTCAATGCATGCTGGTGAATTTATATCGCATGTATAAATATAGACACATTCTGGTGTTGCAGGCCTTTTATCTGCAAATATTTTTTATTCCATTTCATTAAGCAATTGAAATGCATGCGCATAAGGGTTAACATGCGCCTGGCAACACCGTCAAGATAGTTCATCATTCCTTCTTTACATTGTAAATTTTCTCTAATGTTCATACCCAGCCGCAGTACTATATATGATATACGCAATTGAGCCTATCTTTCCTGGTTTAGTTCAGGTATATGAAGATGCGAAGTATTATGCTAGATTTGTCCATGGATTCTAAAACAAAATTGGCCGATCCCGGGGTTGGTGTAACTTGAGCATCCGCAGTGGGAAACGATAACTTTCTGTTATATGACCTTATGTGTTCTTTAAACTGGGCTGATGACCTATCTCTGCAAGCTATATGCTGTCTCATCTCATTTGGATATGACTGAAGAGGTTCCAAAATTGATTTGCCATTGTGATAACAATGAATTTAAATTTCTCTTGTATTTAAAGAAAAATGCACTACACTTAGTGCAAGCATTATAAAAATACTGTCCATATTACCATGGGGTTGTTTTTCAACCGTTGGGTGTAACCCGCATCTTCCGACACTATTTGTACTATTCATTGTTCAGCGTCTAGAAATGGCTTGTAAGTGATTTTTCATCTTAGAAAGTAGTTAGGTACCCTCATCTTAACTTCTACTTTTAATTCGCAATGCAGTTTTATATTTTCTTGAAGTAACTTCTTTCACCGCCTTCGCCATTCGTTTTTGTCTGTATTTTTCTGCCATGGCGAGTCTTCTAGTCGCAGCTTCTTCCATTCGTTTTTCCCTGTCTCTTTCACGGAGAGTCTTCTTCCAACAACTTCTTCCTCTGTCTCATTAGTTTGCCTTTAACACTGTCTTATAGACCTCTATATTTGTGAGGAATTTCGAATTTTTGACTTTTATCACTTATGCATCTTATATTGAAAACGACAGTTCCCAATGTTATTTCCAAATATTGAAAATATTACAAACCCTTATATATATTATAAATGTGAGAATGTGTCCGAAAGTCGGAATGGAGTTAGCTTCAAAACGGATGGATTAATATGTCTTTGAATCTTTGAATATAGATAAGTTAAAGCCCGGAAATGAACATCGCTAATTTTTAATTTATTTATTCAAAAATTTTCCTTAATGATTCAAAATTTCATTCTTTTATTATACAAAATCAATAGGTAAGTACACAATACATACAATTTTTACACAATAAGGTCTTTATATTATATAAGACTGTCAAAGGATGTTATGAACCCCGAGCACTTTTAACTCTAATACAACAGCCATCATCAGGAGGAAATCAGCGGAGTGAAAGTACGTGAAAGTTCTCTGCTTATGTAGCTGTAGACGAGTACAATTCAAAGGAAAGGGAGTTGGGGTAATAGCTCGTGAAAAAAAAAATCTTGTGATTAAGTAGTCTGTTCCAAAGGAAGAGATGTTGAAAGGAGGAAGAGAAAAATATGATAATTATCTTTCAAAGCATTTGGAAATACTTTATGTAGCAAAACATGCTTTGGAAACAATGTAGGACAGTTCAACAATTTTTTTAAGAAAATCGATTAAAAAAGAAACTAACACGCAAAATTAAATAAAATCTTTAATTTTCCATAGTAATTTTTAATATTAATATAATTAAAATTATCCCTTTTGTAAGAGAAATATTAGTTTTATTTAACAACACAAATATAATTATTAATTTACCTAAACGTTTCTTTATGAGAAAAACGTGATATCACTGCGATTTGTGAGCAGCGTAGTGTAGCTTAATATCTTGTCAGAAGGATCTGAATAGAAACACATGATATATTTCTTTCAAAATATATCCGAATATTTTAAGTATTGGCATTGGCATTGTACATTCCATAAAAAATGTATGAAAAACAAAAGTTGGCTCTTCAGGGTAATAAAGAACTTATTTGTTCAAAAGCTATGTATCTCGTTTCTATTAAGAAGATTATAAAAGTATTTAATAATTCATGTTCATATTTTTACAAAATTACCTTATGAGTATTTAAAAAAACTTTGTCCAGTTAATTATCCGTAATCGCAAAAAATATACACCTGCTTTATTAAATTTAATTAACAAGGTTTGATGAACATATCATTTTTACAGCTTTTTGATATTTAAGTAAAGAATATTTTTTATATCTTATGATTAAAAAAAATCATCTTATGTTCTTGATGCTTCCATCTTACATAAGGAGATGTTGCGCAGTAATTGAAGATAAAAATATTTTAATTAAAGTATTTGCACAAAAAAAATCTTTGAATTTAGTTTTTAAATTCTCAATTAATTATTGGCTTTAACAAGAAGCACATTTTTTATTTAATGTAAAAGTAAAATTATTTATTTTTCTGGCGGATACATCTATATGGGAAACATAAATTTATACAAAAAATTATTTCTGCAATTACTTTATAAAAAATGTGGTGCTTTGGAGATAACATTATACAACATCGGGTAAATCTTTAGAACCACGCGACAAAATTAAAAAATAATAAAAACTTACACTATATTTCAATAATAAAATTGTAAATTAATAATTCAAAAATTATTACATTTTGTCGTACACTGCAAATATTGAACATTATATATAGAACAAATTTTTTTAAAAATAAATTTTGTTAATAATTATAGGGTATCAACTTCACATTATTTATAAAATAAAATTTTTCGTTATGTATATGTTTGCTTGATCCGCACGTTATATGTCAGAATACACCAGTTCAGGTTGAGCTGGGTAGTGTGGCGAACAAGTTGGTTTGAGCTCAACAAGAATCATCTGGAAAGCTCTATTTACCAGCATCGCGAAATCGCAGACGAAGGCAGGGCCATTAAAGATCAACATGTAATAATATTTGGCCGGGCTTAAGATATAAATACATTTTATGGCGATTATGAATTGAAATTTAAATTGTTAATTCTGGGACAGAATATGCAACATTAAATATGATTATTTTGATCAATTAATGGAATTGATATTTACTTCTTCCGTTCGATTTTGCATTGCAGCTTGTCATGATTGCCTTTAAATATACAAGAGCTTGTGAAAAAACGAGAATTTTTATTTATAAAAAAATAATGCTGAATGTAACTTATGTATAATAAGGGTTAAGCGGAGTATTTCAATTTTCATACCCAAAAGGTAATTATGAATAATCAAAAATGTTTACTTAAACCGGTAGAACGCGCGTATATATAGCATATGAAATGTGTTTACTTTGTCACCAATAAATACAAATAATAGTCGTAACCTTATTCAGTCGGAAACAAGTTTTAAAAATTCAACGTTAAGGCCCCTGTCCTCGCTCGAGGAAACGCTCGCGAGCTAATGCTATTCCATATGGGGAAGCATTTTTCTAATAACTCTTTCGCATTTTGACATTTTGAATAATTTTTTTTGTATTGGATAGATGAGGTACATGCCGACAGCGCACCTTTTTTACTTTTCCGATTTTGGTTGCAGATATATTTTTTAAAAGCACTTTTAGTTTCGAAAGCGTTTTTGAAAGTGAAACTAACTGTAAAAAAAAACTGCACCCAAAATCGAAAAAGTAAGAAAGGTGCGCTGTCGGCATGCATCTCAGCTATCCAATGCAAAAAATTATTCAAAAATGTCAAAATGCGAAAGAGTTATTAGAAAAATGCTTCCCCATAGGAATAGCATTAGATCGCAAGCGTTTCCTCGAGCGAGGACAGGGGCCTTAATATAAATTGGAGAATACTTAAAAAAATAGTTTTGACAATTGTAAGCAAACCATCTGCACGTATCTATTAGACCCGGCAAACGTCCTCTCGGGTTAAACTTGAGATTAGACGAATTTGTATAACACTTAATAGAAAATCAATACATCCCATCACGGAAAATCATTAATGCAACTATCGCTATGACGATGAAAAGGAGTAGTAAGAAGTTACTAAAGAAAACTTTATCTGTGACAATTACGAATTCATCTAATAACAGACAATGAATACGATGCTACTCTGACTTCGCAAATTACTCCAAGTGCTATAATCATTCTCCTGACTGCCGAGCAAAAGAGCAATTTCTAATGTTTTTTCTCCTCAATTTATTTTAAAGGATAATAAAAGAGGGATTTTCCATCACGGTATAGTTATTTTGTTATGTATATAATTATAAGCCTTGAAAGTATCAATCATAATGATGATAATTATATTCTAGTGAATTACAAACTTATATCAAAACGAAGTTGCACATAATTGTCATACGATCTTTACATAATTACTGTATTTGGAAAGTCTCCATAATTCTTTTGTTGGGATAAGTCATGACAAAACATCAATCCGATGTCATATAGAGAGCAACAACGAACATTGGTCATAGTAACTTTATAACAGATTTAAAAAAAACAGTCTCTAGTGAATTAGTAGTATACTCCATTGCAACATCACGCCGTTGCTTATAATGAATGAACAAGCCGGAAATTGTACGTTAAACGTAGCAAATGAGGTACGTTCATTTTGTAATGATTTTTTTTTTAATATTCAGATGTTGGTGTAATACTATACATTACTTCGGATGCAATGTTTTATCCGAAATATTTTTGTGACCCTGTAAATACTATCTTCCTTCTATTATACACGAAGTAACATGTAATAAACCTCAGCAATGTATGTCAATTTCATAAGATGTGAAACAGTTTAATATAACTAACCCTTTCTGGCTCAATATCTCCGATTATTAAAAATTTGACTCATATTTTTGACTACATCATTTTAGGTAGGTAAAAAATAAATAAAAATTTTAAAACGTAAAACGAAAATAATTATTGACTAAAAAAAATTTTATACGTCTACAATAAACAGAAAAAGGACATACTTTTTTTAAGTATTGTCTATTTTCTAATACAAAATCTTAAAGAAATAAATCCCTTTAAAAATCTACTTTCGGACTTCTCCATTTATTTTATTTTATTATATTTTGACAAAATTTACTAAGTTAATTTTTTTTTCTCACATGCTATCAGAGCCTGGGAGCTTATGTGCCCGTCCGTTCTGTATGTGCGTATGTGCGTAATGCGATAACTCAGGATAAAAGTATCCGATTCACTTGAGATTTTGGATATATGTACATTATGATAAGGAACTTCTCTGATTAGTTTTTGGAGTTAATTCGATATGTATAAGAGGGGAACGCGGGCAAATGTCCCTCCCCTTAATTTATATAAATGGGTTTTCATGCAGAATTATCAATTTTCGTTCAAAATTTAGATGTAGGATCATTCTGATGAGGGATTTCCGTGATTAGTATTAGGTGTTCATTAGATATGTATAAAGAGGGGGAACGTAGGGCTCATGTCTCTCCTCTTAATTCATAGAAATTAATTTTTCATTCAAAATTATCAGTTTTTGTTCAAAATTTAGATATAGAGCCATTCTGATGAGGCGCCTCCGTGATTAGTATTATTCATGCAGATTTTTTACATGATAAATAATATCCTTGATTAGTTTAAGTAGTTCAATTATTAAGTATAAAACGGGGAAATGGAGGGAGCTGATTCCCCACCTAATTTGTGTTTCGAACGGAATTAACCCTTGAAATTATAAGGCTGTAATTTACAATTAGTATGCGTAACCTGTGAGCTCAATGCCATCAGTTTAACTGGGCAATATTCTTTTTATTGCACTATTGATCTGAAGCTTCTCATTTTATAACAGAAATTTAGTTTGAGAAATTAACTCAATATCATTCTTTCTAATCTCCATTGAGAATTCCATTTATCAATTTGTATTAACTGGTGTGTTTGTGAATGAGAACAACAAATAAAATCGTACGTTAAAGCTCAATGTTTAATTACTTTTGACTTTTGTATACATCGCAGATCTGCAACGCGGTGATACAGAGGGTTAAACGCGCAGCAAACAAAGTTTCCCCCTATACCATTAAGTAATGGAATACTTTTGTGTGGCCCTGTAAATGTATACAAATACTCTTGCATCACAGATTTTAAAGAATATATATTTTAGTATATACTTCATAGATGCATATCAATTTAATTACGTTCGAAAGAGTAACATTTTTAAGATGCACTTGAAGCCATTTTTTTCCATTGTCCGCAGTGTAACATAGTGTTTTTGATTGTCCCTTAAATTAAACTATATGTTCAATTTTCATGAAATTTGAATTGACTTGACAAAATTGTGCTATAATTATATATTTTAAATTTCAAATGATTCAGTTGGATACTTTTTCCGTTGTTATATGTGGACAGACGGACGGACTGAATGACGACTATATGTGCTACGTACTTATATATTTACTAATGCACCTAAAAATCATTGAAACTAATAGTGCAGTGAAGAATTGCGAACTTATAATAGACACGATAAACTGAAATTATTATTATTATTATTATTATTATTATTATTTCATTATAATGTATTTAAAAAATCTTTTCGCTTAGTCTGTTTTACCTAATACATTCAAAATTTATCTATTTTATTTGCATATACTGTGTAATAATTCGCATTTGACGGCCAATTTTAAGCTAGACTATGAAGTTAATGGAGAATCCAATATACAAAAAGTCACTCAGAAAAATTTTATTTTTAGCAAATTTGGCCTTAAATAATGACTGATTATATCGTTCTCTATATGTTGAAATATACTGAAATTTGAATTATTTTCTCACAATTTTAATATTACAAACTTTATTTAATCGATTTTAGTTAGAGATTTTTACATTCTTTTATCTTTACAAGAAGAAAATATTGGATTTGGGATTTTTTTTAAATTCCCGTTTATGACGGATTTAAACGTTTTTGGGGTCAGAAAACAATAAAAACATATTTTTACAAAATCTCTGCCTGTGAGACCTTAACACAAATTTTGTGGGGGCTCTGTCTCAAGAACTTACTGTAAGGAATTTATTAAAAATTTACATTCAGTTATTTGGTAATATAGATTGATGCGGATTAGTTTTTGGTATAAATCACTTAACAGATGGCGCTTCAATACAGTATTTTTCTCGATTTCTGGAATAGCTGAATCTTCAGATCTAACTCACAAATTTTCATCAAACTTTAGATTCAGTTAGTGTTTAATATGAATTGACTTTTTTCTACATTATCGTGTAAATTGCTCGACAGGTGGCTCTAATATTCTGCATTTTTCGGTAGTAACACTTTCTCTTAGCTAACGCACGGAATTTTATAAAATTTGAAATACAGTTTTCTCTAAATATGACTTTGTGCTGTTTACATTTTACATTACATAAAAGGTGGCTAACAGATTGTGCTGTCAGCTGCATTTTTCAAGATTTCCACATGAACCCTATCTCAACAATTAATACACGGATTTTTATTATTCTTTAAATTCATATAGATGTTGACATACCTTGTTGCAAATCATATTTCGATGTAAATAGCCAAAGAAGCGGTGCTGTTACGCTGCATTTTGCATGATTTATGCTATTTTAGCGATAGTCATATTTCAAGAACTAACGTACTAAATTTCATATCATTAGAATTCTCATTAAGATTGATATGTAATTTTGGCTCTGTGATAGCGAATTTTCAAGTTCTAACATCCATGAAGCAGAAGAAGTTTTGGAATTGCCACAGTCGAGTAGTTTTAAAGTGAGATTTCAATCTATTTCCCATGTGATTCTACCAATGGAAGTATTCCCATAAAATAAATATGAAACTAAAAAAAAAAAAAAAAAAAAAAAGTAGAAAGTGCATTGTTATAAATCGGGTTGAGTTATTTTATACAACAAAATCAATTTAAACGAAAATAAGAAATCAAGTTGAAAGTAACTGCTATTGGTTTAACATTTAAATTTTAAACTGATTTTTTTGTATATAACTCACCCCACTTCCTTTCTTCTTTATTTGGAGTTTTTGTTTCATGTCTAACTTATGCTTTTTTGCGAGTAGCTTCTTGAAAAATATTCGTTAAACTAATTGTGATGGGTCTAGCGGTCAACAGCATATCGTAATTAGATAAATAAAAAGTCCTTCCGGCAGTGCCGGGAGGAAGAGGTAGCTTTCATATACTTATATATTTATTCATTTATTTTAAAATAAGTTATATTATTCAAAAATACTAAGCTCAAATTAGTAGAACCTGATTATGAACCTGATTAATTCAGGTGCACATGCACACTCATATTCAAATCGATTAATTTATATATGCGATAACACAGCCATTTTTTAAGATACAGTTGATAGAAAAAAAATATTTGGAATCTTTGTATCAAGGTCAAATACATAAAAGAAAAATCTTTTTCAATTTCTCAGTTTCTTGTACCTAATTTTAAATTTTAAAATTTATAAAATTCTTTAAATGGCTGCCATTTTGAAATAAGATGGCGGATGAAACTGAGTATCAAACTCGATTCAAGGCTTAGTATATACTATGTACACACCAAGTTACATCCAAATCGATTCATAAATACGCGTGTTATAACGTGACAAAAATCAGACCATAAGAAAAGCCATAAGAAAAATTCAAAGTACTATAGCTCAATCATTTTTTAAGATATAGACAAAATAAAAAGTGTTTTGGAATCTTTGTTTTAGGTTCTAACACGCAAAAGAAAAATATTTTTCAGCTTTTAGTTTTTTCGCATTGAATTTTAAATTTTAAATTTTTTTAAATTTTTTAAATGGCCGCCATTTTGAAACAAAACGGTGGATGATGCAGGCCAACGAACTCGATTGAGACACTTGTATGTACTATGTACATACCAAGTTTCATTCAAATCCGTTCATAAATATGCGTGTTATAGCGTGACAAAAATGAGATCGTTTCAAAATGTCGGCCATAAGAAAAATTCAAAGTGCTATAACTCAATCATTTTTTAAGATATAGACAAAATAAAAAGTGTTCTGGAATTGTTGTTTTATGTTCTAACACGTAAAAGAAAAATATATTTCAACTTTCATTTTTTCACAATAAATTTTAAATTTAAAATTTTTTTTAAAATTTAAAATGGCCGCCATTTTGAAACAAAATGGCGGATGATGCTGGCCAATGAACTCGGTCGAGACATTTGTATGTACTATGTACATACCAAGTTTCATTCAAATCGGTTCATAAATGGGGTAATAACGCCAGGCGGGGTAATAACGCCAAGTGCTAATATTATGTATAATTATGAAATAATCTGATAAATGACACCCATGTGCTCTGCGCAGAAGGGTTTTTAGTCATATAAATCGCAAAAAACAGCTTCAAGTTAATTTGTTTCATTTTTAGGTCTTATTGTTTTTACAAGCAACTAAAATTAACGCTTGATCTAAAATTTGCGAGATACGTTTTGTGATGTGAAGACTATTTTTTTTATCCGGAAATACTTTGTTAATTACATAAATTTGTAGTACATTTCATGGACTTTCAAAATGTTGTTGAAGATTTTGGATATCTTCTCGAGATAATTTGTAATTTAAAATGTAGAGCGCAATAACTATAACGGAGTAATAACGCCAATCCTTGTCATTAATACCCCGGTTGATTCCCTACAGTGGGCGAGCTATATCCTAAATACTGATTCAAATAAACACAGTTAAAACTGTGCAATTTTTCTAATAATTCTCTTTAAGTGGTCTTTTTTAAGCAAAAAGAAGCTCACGGTCTGATATTCTTTTGCCTCATCCCTTCCCCACACCACACCTTTATTTTTCTCACACTATCACAAAAAATTGAACATTTTCAATAGCTTAGAATGCAATTTGTCAATTTCTAAGTTTGTAGAGTTTGTATTTTTAGAATTCTGCAATCTACATGCAATTATTCCATCTTATTTCATAGTTTTGTTTGCATGGCGTTATTACCATATAGATGGGTAATAACGCCAAATAGCATTGGTCAAGAAATCACGCCATTACATTTTATGAATACATATCTGTTAAATTATTTTTTTATATAGCTAGTCAATGAGTTGCTGTATGAAATCATATATTTGTTTGAAAAATAGAAACTAAAACTGAGCCGTGAAAATTGGTAGAACCTTAACGTGGCGTTATTACCCCAGAGTACCTTATATATATATATATATGTGGTTATATATATATATATATATGTCAACATTTGAAAGGAGGGTGGTTTTGGTTTTGGGGCCTGGGGGTCATGATCGGTGAAAATATACCAAAATTTTCCGGAAGTGCTTTCCTCCGGACGGCTGCAATAGGTAGCTTTTTACTTTTTGTAATGAAAGCTACCTAAAAGTATTACATTCAGGTCACTGCACAGCACACTGTTAAAAATGTACATCAATCTATCCAACAATTAAAACTTTTATTTTAGATAACGATTACTTTACAACAAATCGAAACATATTTACTGGTCACAATAGAGGTAGTTTGCAACCGTGCTCTATAAAAACGATTAAATGACTGGAGATTACTGCAGATTATTAACAGTCTGTAGCACTTTTGTCACTTCAGAGTGGTATCAAACTGTCTGTCATTACCTTTAGAGTAATTAAGGCATATACCTTTAATAACTCACGAAATGTAAAATAGCGTGCTCGTATCTTAAATTCTAGGTCAGTGTACCATAATGTTAAAAAAAAACTTGAAGAGCACTTAAAGAAAAAAAATTAATATTTAAATAATACAGCGATACTAATTTCAAACAAGACAAAAGGATTGCCTAGACTTAGTTTTCGTTTTATAAACAAAATTAAACTTATTTTTCACAACTATTTTATTCAAATGTAATTCCACCGGAAACTGTCTTCCTTGTTACATTCAAAAAAGCATTAATAAGTATGCAGATTCTGGACTTCATGCAAGAAACGGACAATTATGATACGAATTAGAAGTACTTTTATTTAATTAAAAAATATTTAAACAAAAATATGAAACAAAAATGCTAATTAAATCGCAGAATAATCAAGAGTGTAATTCAAAACTGTAAAGATGGTATAGAAAGGAAAACTAAATTTATTTTAAAAAAAACTAACATTTAAACAAATAATCTTCGGACATTCTTTAGATGTCACATATAAAACTATCAAGTGCCCGAAAAAAAGTGTTTAGTAAATACAACGTTAATTAAGCATAAATAAATTTAAAACTAAAACTATTTGTTATATGCACTGGAAATTCGTAAAAAACTTTTAGAACACTAACTGAACATAATAATTAACACTTCTAACTAAAATCGTTTTTAGGTGCGTTCGTAGTTATGTAGGGGAAGATGGAGATACTTGAGCCATTTTTTAAATTTTAATTTTTTAATTTTTTTTTTATAATTTCTTAGAACAAAACAAAATATTGAAAATGAAAATTTGATATTTTTTTTCAGTTGAAAACCCCTTTCAATTAATTTTGAACTATTTTTATATGTCTAATAAATTTTTACTTTTTCTTTTACAGCGTGGTGTGTCACATTCGCACCAATATTTTGCAAAGAAAAAAATCCGATTCACAATATACGCATTAAACCTTTTTCAAATAAATTCGGCCGAATTTTCTGCTGTCGTTGTGACATTTCAGAATTAAAATTATGTGGTAGAAAATTCTACCAGCAGAGCTCAAAGGGTTTAATCACCATTATTTCAAAATGGTACCAAGGTATGTGATTTCTTTTTTGCATGTTCAGAACTATAAATATGTTACCATGTTGCCAGTTTTAGAAAGAAAAAATGACCAACTGTAGAGATAATAGGGGTGGCTCAAGTCCTTAGTTTTTAACGCTTTTATTTCCAAATATGACATTTAAAATAATCAATAGATTCAAAATAATTATTATTTATTGGTACTTAACTTATGCCAGAACGTATCTATGGATTTTTACAAAAATAATTCAGTATACTAAAACAAATATTTTTTTTTGTTTTGTAGAAATCATAATTTTTAAAGTATCAATTACGTAAAATAATAATCCGAAGCATTTTAGTTATTGAAAATATCTTTTATTTGTTTCTTTATTTCAAATTTATTTTTCGATAAAATGGGATTGTCCAAAGAATCAAACTGCTTTTTTTAGCAATGCAGTTGACATAGAAGTGATTTCTTTCACAAAATTCATAATTTCTTTGTGTTTTGGAATCTTGGTATAATCTGACAGATTTTGGTGAACTTAACATGTTTTGACCGAGATACCACTTTTAAATTAATATACTCTTTAATTATGTAATAGTAAAAAAATCCTCCTTCGGTTAGCTATGTCTACAAATACAAACTAAACATGCTGAATTTTCAGATTTATTGAATAAGATAGCTCAAAGATGAAAATCTAATTTTAAAGAAGAGAAAGATCCAGTTCCTCTGAGAACCGGTTAGGTATTTCTTTTATTCCTTGCTCTTGTAATTTAGGTTATAATGGTCAAAACAAGAGAGCGTTGGAGAAAAGATTAGGCAAGCAACATAAGTATATTGTAAATAATGAAATATCTAAGTCATCGATTGCTTCTCAATTTTGGGCTTCCTGTCATACTTCCTATTTCTCCATGGCCAGAATTATTTCTTAACCTGCTTGTCTCTCTCATTTAAATGTTCATGAATCCTATTTTATTTATAAAAACATCGATAATTAATTATCTCCCATTATCTTTTCGCCTTTCTCCTGCGTAGAAATTACTTTTGTAATTCCCTTCCTTCATCTCTTTATTTTTATAAAAATACGTTTTATTTATTGTTTTTTTATTTAATTTAAATTATATTATCGTTATTATTATATGTTTTCATTTTTCCATTATTATATTTATTTATTTATTATTATTATTATTTTCTACTTAATTTCTTTTCGTTTGCTTTATTTCTACCTTTTTCTCTTTTGTTATCTTGGCATCAGTTTCGTCTCCCGCATTTGTTCTTTCAACAAGAGCCACCTGTTGTTCTATTTGCAATCTCTACGCTCTTTCTCTCAGTTCATCTTAGACCTTGTGTCTTTGCGAACACGTGTCTTCTTCAGCTGATGACGAACTGTATTGTTTTAGCTCGAAAACACGTCTGCTTTATATTTTATTTATTCTATGGTTATTTTAAAGTCCATTATTTTAATTATTGATTATCGTCAGTGCATTCGATGTTTTGTGCTTTTCATTAATATGTTTTGTGTAGTATGGCTCTTTAGTATATTTCTATACTTAATAATTCAAAATATTTGATTGAATTTGCTTGATTTTTTAATTTCTAAAAAGGCATGAAAATTAAATTAATTTTCTAGCATTTTTGGCCAATTGAAGGCAAACTGTTTCCTTAAGATGTATATTGCATATCTTATATTAATATTTTTGTAAAGGACTATTTACATGATCCGTAAATTGCGAAATATTTAATCGTAGTAAAATGTAATCGAACTTTAATGTCTTAAATTATAGAATTGATAAATATTTTATTCTTTTACCAAAAAATCGTCTACTTTTAAGAAAACCTGCTTCTCATATGTTTAAATTTCGCTGTTTTGTATTATTTAAAGCGTCGGAGATATTCCCCTGTTGAATACATTATTCGGCATTGATAATTATATAAATCAGCGAAAATATACGAGATGTTCGCTTATACACTAAGTTGACATACTTCATGTCATTTTACTAAAAAACACATTTTAATGTACTGTTATATTTGCATAACATGAATTCCTTATGATCACTATTTTCTAATATATATTCTCATATTCAATAAGTTTTTAAACCTGGTATACATACCAGATTAAAATGGTATGTAAACCTTTTACTCTATTTTTAATAATTTACAAAACAATAAGCTTTTACTCTATTAACAGTAACCTTTATAATCTTATGTGTTACATGAAGTTGACAATGCAAGATTGCGTTAACAAGTATAAATAATATAACATAAGTTAACAATCTAAGTTAAAAATATAAGTAGAAGTGTAAGTAACAATAAGTACGATGTTGAGTATACAATTACAATAACTTTACAAAATATAAGAACAATAAGTATAATATAAATAAAAATATAAGCTAAAAATAATAACAATAATGATTAGTATTAACAATGTAAGTTAACAATAAAATTAAGAAGGTTAACAATAATCTTTATGAAGTTATCTCTATTTTATAAACCTGTGTCTTAAGCATATTCTGCGTAGAGTATCGTTTTAAATTTTCATGCGAAAAAAAATGTGAGATTTTGACTTAGAAAGATGCCGTAATAATGATTTAATAATTTAATTAAATAATAATCAAATAATAAATATAATTTAATTAAATATTTACATAATTTATCTCCTTTCTCCCAAAAGTATATTTTGATGTGTCCTCATACTCACTACATCACATGACATGCATTCCTCATTCAAGGTAATCTCTAACATAAATCCGTACTCTCATTTTGATTACGTTTGAAAACCTGGTATAAATTAAAAGAACAAGTGAATATAACATAAAATGATTATACTTTGTTTAATGTAATAAAAGCAATATAAGAAAAAGGAGTTTCTCGTGTTGAAATATACAAATACTGTCCAGTGCAGTGAATTTAAATATAAAACTCAGTTTGTAAACAATATTGTCTTCATATATATAGTTAAAAAATTACAACTTTAAAAATCATTGAATTCATAATCCAAATTCATTCTTATTAAAAGTCTATTATATATTTTTTAAATATTCCCAAAATTTATCTTAAAAGTCTTTTGTTACATTATAATATTTACGTTTTAATTTTCATTTGTACCATTAATTTAAAGAGAGTTGGCAGCTATGCTATAATTATAAAGTTACTTATGTGTTTGCTGAAAATTTTCTTTTTTTAGACAGTTTATTTTATTTATTTATTTTTTAATTTTAAATTACTCTTATGTATTTCTGCTGTCATTTTTTTATCTGTTATTTATTGTACCAATGTTTATTGAAACGTGCATTGGTATGCATACGACAATTACATGTTAGACATTGCTTGTGATACAACATATGAAATTTGAGTATGTTCAACAAATTCTGAAGTATTTTAATCTTATTCACTCCTGACATCATTTTCCCAATTTTTTTTCGCTTAGTATATTGCGTTCCTTTATCTTTCTTTTAGAAAGTAAGGATGTGCCATGAGGATAAGGTGTAAAAGTAACAAAAATATTTCTCTTAAACTAACAAATTTTAAGCTGGATTATTAAATAGAAAAACTCTCTAGTCAGAAAAAATTTGGAAATTTTAAAAACTTCTTTTTGAATACTAAGCTGTTTCTTTTGAAAAACAAAATTAATTGAGTAATACAGTTTTGTTAAAACACTGAAACGTAGAAACAGTCAACTGTACCTTTATGTATATTTTTTACTATTAAATAAAAATGTTTGCTTTTTATTTGAAATAGTTTTGTTAAAAATCTTAAGATGTAATAAAATATTTATATTTATGTAGTTTACTAAGAAAAACAAAACAAAAACGTTTATTCGTAATAAAAAGCTATAATTCTTATGTATAATTATCATTTTTATCACTCAAATCAAATGAATATTTTCCCCTACACTTTAAAGAGAAACACACATCTTATTGTATTGTCTTACACTTTTATCTAATACACCTTTATAACATTTTTAGATACCTAGTTATAATTTGTAAAAGTATTATGAATTTAATAATATTTAAAAAGTGAATATTTTATTTTTCTACATTTTAAATAGAAACAATATTCTATTTAGTCGTATTTCAGCTTTTATTTTATTGTTCTGACCATTCTTATATACCTAGTTTTATTCATAACTAGATTATCTGTTTAGTGATGATTTAATAATTTAATTATAGCTATCTTAATCATAGAAATGCATTTCTATTTCTCATTCAAGTTAATTGTTACAATAAATTCTGAGATTTTTCTTTTAGTATTGTTACATATCCATTCTTTTCTGCTAAACATCTGCATGCTGTAAATCTCTAATAGCCATGAATAATACATATCCATAATAAATATGCATTTTATTTTTTTATTTTTTGTAAAAATTAAAAAAGGAAATCTATGCCTATCTATTCTATGTCTTTGCATTATGAACAACTGTACAATAATCCGAACTATCCGAAATCAATCATTCTCATGTTCTCACGGGTGTATGTGATTTTTTTCGCTTATCTCTAACCAGAAAACATTATAATTTTTTATGTGATAAAATATTATAGAGGCGAAGGACTGCATCTTTATCATTTGAAATCATATTAATATAGCTATAACTCATAAGATAATGATTCGCACCATTTGTCACATTCCGGTTTTCTTCAATTTTATATCTAATCGATTTCGTAACTGCAGTCAATTTTTTTTTTTTTTAAAGTATGTAAATTTATCAATCAATGGATTTTTTCAAAAACACATTCTCTACTGCTGGTTTCTTGTCCTTATACTTTTAAGTTGCTACTAGCATCATCAGAAGTTCTTTTTTAACACAATTTTAGCGATGGCACCGCCCGATAATAACCAACTAATAGACATTTACCAAAAATGCACCTTTCTATATGTTCTTCTTGAAGTGAAAACGATAAAATACATTATTTAGTCAAATATAATAGGGCAGTTTTCAAAGGGTGGGCACGGTATACACATCAATAACTTAACCCATTAACGCCCGAATTATTTTCTTCGCTAAAATTTAAATTTTGTATTTCCCACCACTTTTAAAATAAAATTAACTTTTATCTAAATTTATCGAGGATTCTGTCTCGTGAAAGAAGGTACATATTTATCTTCCTCTTTACTGGTGGGAAGTGAAAGAAGGTACATATTTATCTTCCTCTTTACTGGTGGGAAAACCGTTTTCTTGCTGTTTTTGTAACCGTCCTCAAACGAGGACGCTGGGCGTTAATGGGTTAAAGCGTTTCAATAAACAAATTTAATCATCATTGACTTCAAGTTTTTTTCACTGAGTTTTTCCTTCTGTTCAGAGACAAAATATGATATAATTAATTGTAAAAGTTTTGTATAAATATCTTAAAATTTATTGTTTTGGATTAAAGTGGCCAATTTCGGAAATTCATAACTTTAACTGTTCCAATGTACCAAGAAAAAAAAGTTTTAACTTATTTCCAGGAGATTCTAATGATGAACAACGAATGCATAAAGGAAATGGATGATTGTTATATAATTTTCTTAACAGATGGCAGTATTGATTTGTTTCTGTTTGAAGTTAGAAGGGTTTTCTAGAAATGATTTTTTTTGCATTTTCTTATGTCCAAATGTAACGATCTAAACAAAGCTGCTATTTTCATGCAAAACACATTAAGTAAGTATTTTAAACTAATTTATATATATTTAAAATCCTTTCTCTTTAATTTAAAGGTATCTCTATGATTTTTTGTAACTTTTTTTGCAATAAATGCATTTTTATTAAAAAAGAAACTGGAATGTCTGTATTGCGTAACCACCGAAACGCCGATTTTTTACCCCCTTAAATTTATTTTTAGAAATGGTCCGATGTCCTGAAACGTGTAATAAGATATTTATTATAATGTTTTATCATAAATAATTATGTGTTTTGCGTAAATAAATTGTATTTAGTACCTGTAATAGTATAATTTACTTAGATGCACGCTCAAGTTTCACGTGTTGATTGATTAATTAAATGCTTTAATAATTAATTTTCCAGAATCGTTGCTGTCTTTTAATGTCTGTATATAAGTTCATAGAATGATATGCTGTATTATAAAAAAATTGGCTTTAAATTTGAAAATTCGAAAAATCTCTAATAGTTAACGTTTAATGTTCCCACGTTTTGAGAATTTCCCAATAGAGACATGATTTATAAAGTATAATTAGTGACAAGACAGTTTTAATAAACAAAGTGACTCACTAATCAAACTATCACGAACATGAGACGCGGCTCAATGTTCTTTTTGTGCCTGAAAACGGTGGAGTACATTGGGCCTGTTTTCATGCACAATTTACATGCACAGGCAGACACAGATACATACACTCAAACAAGATTTGGTCATATTTTTATATAAGAAATATACTTCCCTTAAATTTTGTCAATTTTAGGGCACAAAATTGTAAACTACTGGCTTAGTTTTAGTAAAAATCTATTTTTTCATATATTTTCATTTTTTTTTCGAAGTTTATTTTAGGAAAAAGGAAGCAAAATAACACGAATGATTCTTGATGTGACCCATCCCAATGGTCTGCTCTGGCTTGCAAATGGTAGAGTGCAAAAGCTCTATTTTACAGGAAAATTTTACATACATGCACAGAGAGACGCACATATACATACACAAGCAAGATTTGCGTATATTTTAATATAAGATACATATTTTTCATATATACCGTCAGTGTTCTAATACCAAATTGTAGACTGCAAACATATTTTTATGAAAAACATCTTTTTTTGCTAATATTCTCAATTTTGTTTATTTTACGAAAAAAGAGGTGAAACAACTCGATTGATACATAAAACATTGGAATGAAAAAATTTACTCAGTATAGCTCTCTGTTAAAAACTTGTATGAACAGTTTACATTAACTACTGCGTTTGAAAGTAGCACCGATAAATGTAAATGCTTCCTAAAACCTACTGTAAAAGCAACGTCACTCATCGGTTTTTTGACATGCGACGTCGAAGTTATAGACATGCAAGTTAGTGATAAAGTGGTTAAATTGTATTAACAATGCTATGAAAAACAGTAATATATCTTGCTTAAAATAAGATAAATACTAACGAATTCGTCTTAATTATTGCTATTTCTTCTTTTAATATACATTTATCATTGTATTTTTCATAAAAAAAAATAAATAAATAAGATAAAATAAAATAATAGTAAGTCATACTTTTACTAAAACGGAGTTTTACTTTAATAATTTGGATTTCATGGGATCAAAAGAACAATATATTCAAAGTTAAAATAAATAGTGTTATGATATTAAACTTAATGTTAGATAACTTGATGTAGTTAGATACTTTCTCACATTTAACATTAAGGAAGTTTACAAAAATGAACGGCAACATTCATGTATATGTAACTAATTAAAATACGGAATGCGTTACTCTAAGAAATGGACATATGCCTTTTAGACAGAAAGTTAATAAAACCAAATTAATAAAAAAATTTAATAAATTTAAAAGTTCTAAAATGAATGTTCGTGTAATTAACCCTTTGACTACGGGGTTGGGACATACGTCGTCCCAGAGACTATTAATATATTCTATTTGCACCACTTTTTGTAAACTATTCTCAACCGATATACTTATAACAGAACAAGTTCAACAGAAACATAGTACAAAGAAATTTTTTTGTAAATTGTGGTACGAATGAATATAAATATAGTCGCTGTCCTAGCCCGTCATCAAAAGGTTAAAATTCCTTTATACTTCACGGTAAGACTCAAACTAGAAAGTTAACATACTTATATTAAGATTATTTTTATGTTTTATTAAAAACACAGTTTTCATTTTGAGGTCTCCATATAATAAAGTATATTAAATTACAAATTTCTGAGTTTTCTAAAATTAAAATCTTCAATTTTCTCTCATTTGTATAATCTTATACGAATTATAGTACATATGTACGACCATTATTACATCTTTTATTTACCAATCATACACAGTATGGAATAAGTCTTCTAATCGTTTTAAAAATCTAACTTTTACGAATATACTTGTTACAGTCACTGGGGACTCCGAAAAGCCCTATTTTAGAAAAAATATATATATCTTCAGTTTGTCTGTCTGTGTGTCTGTAAACACTTTATCTCCTGAACAAATTAAGATGGAACCTTGAAATTTGATGTATACTTAGTTTGTAATAATAGAAAAAAGCGTTTTGAATATCAGTAACCTCGATTATCTGGAAATATTTTTTCGGGCTCTCGGAATATTCGTTCAAAAAATACATATTTTGGATAAAAAAGGCTAATTGATAATAAGTTGCGAATATATTTCTAATCATATTCTTCAAACTCTTCGATTTTTCATGACTCTGTATTTCGTTAAGATTTCAATTCAAACATATAAATGAATTAGAAATGAGACACTTAATCAGACGCAGTAAACTGTTACTTAATATGATTATCACTTTGAAGATATAGAGATGTTTCTTTTACGAAATTCAATACATTTTTATTATACCATTGACTTAAAAAATTCTGTGTTTGTCGACAACTGGGAAATATATCACCAAATCTGGCACAAAAATTATTCACCAAAAGTGACGAGGACTCTGCGCTTAATCTAATTTTTACACATATTTCCTTAGATCCCCATTGAAATCCTATAGGGTCCCATTTTATTCAATACATTTCAATATATGTACTTTGGAATAATAATGCATTTTTTAATATACAGATGTCTTATTTTTATGTTATACATATTCACTATGGGTTTTATTATCCATGATGGGAGTATTACGATGGTCCCCAACAAGTATTTTACATTTGTACAAGAAACACCAATAGAATATATAATAAATTTCATAATACGAGTGTATTAGTTTTGAAAATTTGCATTGCCAAGTTTTGTATAAAATACAAACAAAACATTTCATATTAACTTTTGGCTATAGTTTCGTTTTTTATCATGTAAATAGCAGTCGTGAAGATGCATTAATAGTAATACAGTGCGTCCCAAAAGTTTACAGACAGCCATTGTTTAGGATTCAAGGACCAGCTAAACTAGTAAAAAACACGAAATAAATAAAGGAACAATAATGGGAAAAATAATTAAATATTCAAATAACTATTAACATTAATAGTTTTAATATAAAAAATAAATAAATAAAATAATTTTCTAAAAACATACATACATAAATAACTGGTGTAAACCACTTAGGGACGATCTATCGGTATACGTGCCGCATAAGGTGCTCAGAATTCTTGATAATTTCAGAATTCTCACCTGTAAATTTTTATTGTAAATTCTTCCCCATTTAATCCTTGTATTTTTCAGATTCAGTTATGTGAAAAATTATGTTTTAAAAAACCGGCGATAAAATATTAGAAATTCAGTAAAATTATCTCGTTCGAAGGGGTTAGAAGCTGATTTAAATATAGATATCGAAAATTGCATATTTCAAGGTCTCTTGTAACGTTATATACACGTTGAGTGTCATTTGTAACGATTGGTTGGTCGTGGTGGAGGTTAAATGCAGACATGCTCAGTAGTTAAGATAAAACAACAAAGTTTATTAAAATGATGAGGGCTGAAGGGAAGTGGAGCAAGTCTTAATTTTACACAACTGAGAATACTATGAAAAAGCTAAACGCATACTCACAGGCTCCGGACGAGCTCAATCGTGGCACCTTCTAACACTTCTCACTATCACTTGGCTGAGCTGCTAGATAAAGCTTAATTAGACCGCCCGTGGCTGTGTGTAATTCTTTATTCACAAATAATCAAAATGAAGTTTCTTACCACGGCCAACTCTCAAGTCAAATATCGAAACTCCTTTACACTTCACTGGAGGCCCGCTGCTACCTTCAATTTGCTAGCACTTCGCTATCTAATGTCGATGCCAGAGATACTCACTCGCTGGCTAACGAGACAGATACTCACAGGCTGGCTAACCTCACAGATGCTCTCTCGCTGGCTAATGTCAGAGACACTCGCTGGCTAATGCCAGAGACACTCACTCGCTGGCTAATGCCAGAGACACTCTCTCGCTTTTATATGCTGCAAACTGAGATACTTCACATTAACATATTACTAATAACTGCGAGCTAACTGCAGAATCCGAAAGAGCACACACACTCTAGAAAGTTAAAGTAAAAGAGAGGATAGATGTCGCTTTTACGCTTACACATGTTAAATTATTGACGTCACGATCTCAGAAATACTAGAGTGCCTTTATGCAAAGGTCACTCCCTCACAACCCTTCTCGGATTCCGAAGAGAAAAAGGACTGGGCCAAATGCATGCCCAGAACTTTTTCTTGTTATAAATTTCGAGCCGTAAAAAAACGCAGTGATGGGTGAAATTTAGAACCAAACATAACTTTTAAAATATTAACTTTAACCCATCACAACCAAAAAACCTCAGTTTGCCTCAAAAATTCACATATTCAATCCAATCATTCTTCTATATTACAAATAGCCTCCGTAAAACTCCCAAAAACTCGTAAAACTTTCAAAACTAATTACTTCTTCTTTCAAAACAGCCCACTCTACTGGGAGTGCTAAAATTTCTCAAAACACAAAACTTTCGAAATTTTCCTTAATATTGCAATACAACTATAATTTTACCAAAAATCTCTCCATAACTTTCCTAATACTAGAATTCGCACCAAGTCCAAAAAACCCAATGCGCAAAAATTTTCCTCATCCAAATTCCGAACTCATCTAAAATTAAATTTACTTCATACTAAAATAACCCTGCTACTACGTAATACCTACATACCCATTAGCCAATGAACTAACTCCCAAAATTCTTCAGAACTTAACTCCACTTTAACAATAATTGGGGCACATACGTACAGCGTCACATCGCTGTGCTTATGCAACAATCAAAAAATATCAAATTTACAAAATGACGTCATCATGCTCTTCATCTGTATTAACTAAAAGAAAAATAGCAGAATCAATACATAACACAGGTATACTTCCCTTCAAGAAAATCACATTAACATTCAATTTTAATACAATACAATTTCAAATTCAAACGCAGCTTAAAACTTCGCAACTTGCGGAAACCATTCCCAACTAAAGTACAAACGTAACACATAAAACACGAACGGTAAGAAGAAAGTTAATTCATTAAATGTTAGTACAAGAGATCGAAACGCGTGTCAAGGACTTCTTGACCGCAAAACACGTGCGCGCCTGAATCGCGGCGCGTGTACAAAATAACTCAAATTACTATCTGTACTTTCTGAAAATTTAAACATACATTAACATACATTTTATAACACATGAACAATATAACAATATAGTAACATTTTTAACAAATAACATAACAATTTAACAATAGATCCAGAATTTTTAAAAGCAGTTAAGACCAAAATCTCAAACATACATAAAACTAACAATTTTGCAAACAAATTTTGAACACAATTAAGCACTAATCGTGAGTCCTTCAAAAAATTCCAAAAATGGCCAAAAGAACAAAACAGTCTCTCTGCTTTCTATTCCTTCACATTGCTACCACATATATGCACTCTAATAGAAATTTAATAAAGAACATTATCACCCTATCATAGAGATGATTCGCTGCTAGCCGGCTTCATACTACAGGATGGCTTTCTCCTCTTGTCCCAGAAACCTTGTACGAAGGATCTTTCGTCATCAGAACTGTACGGTGACGCCACAGTTGACTGTCGTGCCTGCAGCCTGGTTCTGTATGGATACCGTGGGGTACTTGTAGGTTCCGCTCGACGACTCTGCTCTGGCCGGTTCGCTGGGGTCACTCCCTGGCGAGATTCACTCTGTTGATGCCGGTAACCTGAGCGTTGTCTCCTCTTTCTAGACGCACCCGAAGTTACTGAAGATCCTAGGCCACGTTTCTTTCCAGATCTATGCTGTTTCTTATTAGGCAAAAATTCGGAATTTAAAGTTCTTTTAAGAGTTTGACGAGTGTCCATACGAAATTTTTTCCGGGGAATAATGACTGAAGATGGTGAACTATTAGATAATTTATGTTTGTAAGGTTGTTGTCTAATAAGTGGAGGAACGGGATAGTTTATAATCTTTTGTCTTTTATGGCACACAGATTCTGATGTATTTGACACTGTTCTCTTATTTTTATTATCATACTTTGCTCTCGGATTGCTAGGCTTTCGACTTTCAATAACAGTTTTTGGAGCTGTTTGACCAAATTTTCTTCTTGAATATTGATGAAAAGAATTAGATGAAGAAGTGCTGGACTCGGAACACTCATTGGATCGGGAATTTTGCGAAACACCACTCGACACATGAGAACCTTCACTACCATTTTCTCTAAACTTATAAACTCTAACCTGATCTAGATTAACCGTCATTCTTTCACCATTGACATCAACAACCAAATTATTATTTCGAACTTCCAAAACTTCAAACGGACCTACAAACTTCGGACCAAACTTAGCTACTCTCTTTTGACGACTTGAACTTAACCAATGCTTTTCTACCAACACAAAATCTCCAAATTTCACTTTCAACTCCCTTCTACGCATATTATAATACTGTGCTTGCTTTTCCTGCGCTTTTCCCATCTGAACCTGAGCTTCCTTAACCAACCTCTCAATATCCTGGCACATGTACTGACTTTCCGCATCTGACACCATAACTAACCTTTGGAATGCAGTATGGACCTTTCTACCCAAAAACAATTCAGCTGGCGTTTTCCCCGTTGACTCATGAGCTGCTGTACGAAGTGCATACGGAAAATGCTGAAGAAACTGGTCCCAATTTGCATGATGAGAACCAACATACGAAGAAATCATTTGAATTAATGTACGATTTACACGTTCAGCCATATTAGACTGAGGACGATACGGAACAGTAAAAGAATGATCGATCTCCAGCTTCTCACACAGGGCCTTAAATATATCAGAAATAAAACAAGGGCCATGATCGCTAACTACCCTAATTGGTGCAGCATATTTAGAAATATAATTCTCAAAAAATGCATCAGCAACTGCAGGTGCAGAAGCCTTCCTGAGGGGGACTAACTCTACCCATTTACTGAAATAATCAACTATAACTAGTACAAATCTATATCTTTTAGGATTAGACAATGGATAAGGACCGATTAAATCTACACCTACACATTCATTAGGAAAATTTACTTTAATAGGAATTAATTTGCCAGCTGGACTTACATTTTTATAATTATAACGTTGGCATGTGCTACAGCTGGAGACATAAGCGCGCACTGCTTCCCGCATTTTAGGAAAGTAGCAGGATTCACAAATTCGAGCATAAGTTTTCCTGATTCCTAAGTGACCTGCTAATGGATTATCATGAAATTCTTTCAAGATGGCCTTACGAAGACTAGCCGGAATAAAAACTCTTAATTCACCACGTGAATTTACAATTTTAGAATAAAAAAGAAGACCATCGATAAGCTTAAAAGATTGGGACCATTTCTCAAACATACCCAGCAAACACAGAACTAACAGAATGGTACAAAAATTATATCTTTCGACAAGTACTAGAGGTGTTATTTCGATAACAGTGAATCGTAACCTAAAAGTATCGATTCTGTCCTTTCCTTCGATATCTTTGGCGACACTTTCATGCGTTGTCATGATGGCGCCAGAAATATGACACCACGACGAAAATCGGCGATGTAGATGATACGTGTTTGATACAAATACGTAGGAATTCCGACACTTCTGGCATAAAAATGATAAAATATGGGCACAATTTTGATATTGCTGATATCCAATGAGAATCATTTTGAACGTTTTTTTTAATGCCCATATGATAACATTTTGTGCCAATCTAATGACACTTTATACACATGTCGGCGGATACTTTTAATATATATATATATATATATATATATATAGATAATTTTTTTTGGTAGTATCTATACTATTTTAATCCTTTGAGGGCTAAATCACTTCCATTGCTAATATGTTGAAATGAATGACACTGGAATCTTACATGTATATTTGTAAAGAAGAAAAAACTAAATTTTACATACATCAAACTATTTTTTTAATCAAAATTCTGGTAACATTTGGAAATTAAAATTAATTAATTCCATAAATATACAACCGCCTTTGAAAGAGTAAAAAAAAATATTCCAGTTATATAATTAAAAAATGATTAAAAAAAAAAAAAAAAAAAAAAAAAAAAAAAAAACTTGATACAATCAAAGTTATTTTTAAGACCTTTTTTCAAGTTTCAAAATCATAAATTGTTGCAAGATTTTCTCTAAATTTTATAATAAGGAAATCAAGCTTGCGTTGTTTTATTGTGGAAAATTAGGACTGAAGAATTTCTTCTTCTATATTTTGCAATTAGCACATTTTGTAACGCTGTATTTAACTTCACTTAAATTTTATACAGAATCTCTGTGTACTGCTTAGAGAATCTTTTAACATAAACATTTTCTTTACTCAGTTTCATACGTGTATTTTATTTTTATGAAGTTTCATACTATTGATCGTATTAAAAAACTTTTCTAAAATCCACTCTTAACTGATCAGGAAAAAAAATTTTTCTCATATATTACGGATGTTATCCTTCATCTTTTTATCGTACATTTGCCTGAAATTCCAATTTAGAGAAAAGGAAAAAACATTCCAAAGAAAAAAATATTTTTGAAAAAGTTTTTTTTTAAAAGTCCTTTAACTGTCTTAATTATGAAGGATAAAAAAATGTTCTAATTTTTGCTCAACTATTCAATAGCACCTTTTTTACAATAAAAAATGTTTCACCCCCCCCCCTTTACAATAGCATTTCAATAAGTTCCAAGTGTAGTACATTGAAAAAAAAAATCAAATATTGCTTCAAAGAAGCAAACATTTTTCTAATATAAATGCATATGCATGGAGGGGGGGAGGGATTTTCTCTTAACTTTTCTAACTAATCATGAAGCATAAAAAGTGGTGCAAAAATCTAGGCATAAGTGGATTGTCTCTCGCCACTAAAATTATTAAAAAAATGTCTTTGCTGAAAATTTAATAACATTCTAGCAAGAATTTTGCACAAAATATTAATAAATCAATTTAGTGGTGAGAGACTGCCCGACGGCGCTTAGATTTTCTGCACCCCTCATAAAATATATTCAAATTTTTATTCAATGGCTAAATTGCTTTTGTCTATAAGTAAAAGATTTATAATTAATACAAATTATTATTATTAGTGGGGAAATTAGCATTAAATAAAAAGTTTATTTTTACTTATTAGATATTTTATTGTTTTGTCCTCTTATGGCATTATTGTCTCGCAGTAATCCCTACATAATAGAAGTATAAAAAAATTTCTTATTACTAACTTAAATATTATCAGGTGTTAACACATATCCCAATCCCCCCCCCCCTCTCTCCACACACACACGAGTAAGAAAGTACTTTTGAGATAACATTTTTTCATTTAAAAACTTCCATTTTATTATTATTTTTTTTTTTCAATCACATTCAATATTTTTGGACTCCAAAAAAGTTTCAGTGACTAATTAAATTAACGACATTTTGTCTTTGGGATGCGTAAACCATTTAAATAGTAAAAAAAATATATAAATAAAATTTCAACAATACAAATTTTGCAATGAAGGGGGGTGGGGATAAATGGAATAATTTATGCTTCATAAACTTTCATATTGAGCGAGTACAACTGAAAATTTTGTATGAAATATAATTAAATTAAGAATGTACAAACTATTTCAAATAGAATACTAATAATAATGCATACACACACCAAATACATTTTATCTCAAATCATAGGTAAGACAAAAAAATAAATAAATAAATAAATTCCTTCATCCCCCCCCTTCTTGTTTGCGGTAAACCTTATGAGTCTTTTTCAAATCATCTGTCAATTCTTGTCTATGTTTCATCTGAAAATACCTACCATGTTAAGATAGCTGAAATAAATAAACACAGACAATATAGAACAATGCTAGTGTTAGTGCTACAATATTTATTAACTACAATTTTTGCTTACAAAATACGAATTATATATTTAATATTTTTAACAAAGATTTTCCTTTTATTTTTTTAAAAGATGAGATTTAGCAATACAATATTTCATATCGACAGTTATCATGCTCTTTCCTAATACATTTTCTTCAAAATTCAGAAACTGGTTCAGAAGTCCTCAATCCTTTATTATCAATACTGGTATACTTCAAACCCAGATTCCTTCCAAGTTGGGTGCTCCAAGTATCTGATAATTTCTCCACCTATTTAAACAACATAAAATAACATTTTAAAAGGATCAAAAATTGTTATTGGCAGACACAAAATCAGATTATTAAAAATGTAGAAATATAATAAAATAATTGACTTTCACACCTTGAGAACAAGTAAATTACACATACATAGCATTAACACTAAATATATAAGGAATTTTATTCAATATATATAAAAATATTTTATACTAGGATTTTTATTTAAGACTAACTTATTTTTATGCGATTTAACCATTAGACATCATTTTCCATGGATTACATTTTCATTGTATAGAAGAGAATCAGCTGTTTATTAAAATTCTAATGCAGAGATTGACAAGTATTTTTAAATGGGTTCAGAAAATTTTTATTGAGAACCAAAGAACAAAACACATTTCATAAGTACTACCTACTTATATTTTATTATTATTATAGATATACACACATGTAATAGAAAAGTCATGCATTAGTTCTGAACAATTACTAGATATATAGGTATAAGGTCTAAAAATGTTCTCATCACGAAATAGAAAAGGCATTCTTAAGGCATCTGTTGAAAAATTAATGCGAAGAATTACACTTGCTTTCTTGAGCCAGATTTTTACAGTTTTGTTCATGTGGTGAATAAATAATGGAAAAAGTATCTTGAAGGTGGGCATCCATCAATCTCAAAACGATATTTGTTTATCAAAAAATTAATTTTGAACAAAGATTTTTTACATACATATGAAGACATGAAGAGTCAAAAACAGTAACCAGGTAAATAGCTAAGTTTTTTACAATTTTCATACAATACTGAAACATTTTTACCCCAAAACTCTTAAGAGGATGTATTTTTATACACTGGTAGGGAAATATTTTCTTGCAAGACAATTATTTTCATTTGAAGTTTTTCAGGATTGAACAACTTCACAACCATCTATATTGCAGCTGGAATAACTATGGTGACTAAGAATCAAGACAACTTAATTATCTCTGGAAAGTTTTGGAATCTTGCTTCAAAATTCCTTTACAAACTGTCATAAAAATTTAAGAACACTACAGTGTGTATTTCGGAATTCTTACAGTCATGTATTGTTCGAAAATGAATAAATACTTCATTTGTAATATCTCCCCCCCCCCCAAAAAAAAAAAATCCAGTTTGTTACAAAAAGCAGACACATTTACATCAGATTACACATTAATTTCCCATGTCTCTGTAACTGGATGTTAAGTGCCCCTCTCTACTGGAGAATTAGGATTTATTCAACATTTTACAAAAGAATAGAAATCAACACAACAGCACAATCAATACTTTCCCATAAAATATTATGACATGACATTTGAAAGAATCAAAATCATACATAAACCAAAAGAGCCCTTAAGAATTAAACTAAATAATTAACTATACTAGTGTTTCTCAACCTTTTTCAGGCCATGCCCCACCAAATCATATCTAAAACCCTGATGGCCCCCCTCCCCTCTCTCTGAAAAATAATTCTTATTATATAAAAATTGAGCTGTTATTCCATTTAAAGAAATTTAAAAAAAAATAGCCATTTAAAAATGGAATGGAAAAGAAAACATAAACAAGTAAAAGAAAGGTCATGAAAAAATGAACATAAACGAAAGAAATGTGTTCAGGAAGCAATCGTTAATAATATAGACCAGGAAGCGGCTGCACAAACCATCACCTCATAGAATTGATTGTTGAAGTTTCAGCATTAGACAAAACTTGATTTTGTATATTAAAATGCAACTGGTCTGCCAAATCATATCTTGGTGGAAATCGCTAAAGACCTGATTTTAATGATTGATCGGTAAGTGCTTTACTGCAGTCAAAAGTATGAAAATGTAGAGGACTGCTAGCAAGAAAACAAATGATAAATCTACTAGTCAACCACTAAAATCAAGTTTGTTAAGATATGACTTGGTAGACCAGTTGCATTTTGATATGCGAATCAAGTTTTAACTAGCTCATGAATTTCAGTCATCAACTCGATAAGGTGATGGTTTGTGCAGCCGCCTCTAGATCTAATAAGAGTAATAATAATAATATGCAGCAATGAAAAAAAAAAAAAAAAAAAAATAGATCTTCAAATATTTAATAGTGAATTTTGATACATAAAAATAACTTTAACTGGATGTTTCTTGATTATGTATCTGTCATTTTAATTGCTGATAGTAAAAGTAAATAAATAAAACATATAATAAAATTCAAATGATAACATTTAAGATGAATAGAATAAAATTGAGATTTTTGTGCTTGATGTTGGCTGCAAAGAGATTTTATAATAGGCACTAATTTTGTCAGCTTTTATCTCAAATCCCTTGTTTAGTGATGTCTAGTCGATTTCTTTATTTTAGTAGTAAATCGTTTACCGCACTCAAGCCACATTCAGCAAGGTATGAAGATGGGAAGGGTAACAATATTTTTCTTGCAAATTGTGTTGAATTAGGCTATTTAGTTTCAGTCTCAGCACAAAGACACACCATATTGCCTTTTATGTTGAATAGAGTTTTAATTGACTCATTGTTTTTAATTTCAGCAATTTCTTCTCTGTATGGTGTTGAAACATTAGATAAATCAACTAACATTGGCTGCATGACCCATGATGGAAAATCCATTTGCTTTAAATCAACGAATCTATCATTCATATCAGAGGCCAACATTTTCAGATGATTGACAATGGCAGTTATAGCGGTGTCTGTTACCTCGCATTTTTTTAACCAGAAAAATAGGTCAAACTTTCTCTCTGAAATATGTTTTTGTCAAACCTCAGCAGACGCAAAAAACCCCAAATATTTTCACTTTTGCATCAACAAGTGTTTTGTTTTCTCCTTGAAATTGTTTATTTAATGTATTAAACTTTTCAAAGATATCTGCTAAATAACTAACATATGCTTTTCCATCAACGGTTTGTAGGGCCTTAATGTCAGGCTTTTCATTTAAAAATTCACCAAGAACATCGAACAACTCCATGAATCTTTCTAAACAATTCCCTTTTGAGAGCCATCTTAATCGCACTTTTTTGTTGTTGTTCTTTGCAACAGGGTTGGGTAGATTATTTTTTTGAAAATTAAACAAAAAATGATCTTGAATTCGGAATAGTTGAAGTTGGAAGGATTCCGGATTTTGGATTTTATACTCTACAAACACAATGGGGTGCTGCAGCAATGATTCACTAGCAAACTATTTTTTGATATTTTATTATTAGATTTTTTTTTAAGTCTCACGTATAGGTCGACCCCTCCCCCCCCCTTTAAAGTTCTTTTTTTGTCTAAAATTTCTCGACTTATACGCGAGTATATACGGTAATCTTATTTACTTTACCCTGAACAGCGAAGTGCTCTACAGCATCTATCCTGATCATGATGTTACCCATAAGTGGGAACCCCCAGTATTCAGTTGTAATATAACTAGGTAATTATACACACTGTAAGGATGAAAGTTTGCATAAAACTTGTGCAGCCAGAAATCAGGCTTTCAACATATAGTTATTGAATCTTAAGAATTAAATAACAGTGCCTTCTACCTACAAGTAACACTCTGCTTTTTTTAAAAAATCTAGGACAATTCTGTTTTCAGAAATGTTTCTGTAAATGTAGCCTAGAATTTTTCTAAATTTTAGTCACCAGAAAAAATTTCCCCTCCCTCATACTTCATTATGAGTTTCCATGTTTAAAATTTAACCTTTAAAGACATGGGCAGTGTGTAATATGCACCATAAATGGTTTCAGTTTTTTAAAGTTTAAATAATTTTTAATGATAATTATTTCAGACAGAAAAAAAGAATAGTTTAGAATTATTAGCTAGAAAATTTAAAAGAGAACTTTGAAAGATAACACATTCTAAGTATTTTATTTATAAAAGTTTGAATTCTATTAAAAAAATAAAAAATAACTTACATGTTTGGAAATATCCTCATACTCCAATATATATTTGATATGTGAAAGAAGGTCTTCCTGAATTTCTAAACAACACCATCTAAAAACAGAAATTAAAAAATAATACAACAGGCATATATGCAAAAAATTTAAATTTCTATTAAACATCTATATGAAGTCAAAAACTTATTTGCCATTATCTTATCGAGCATTCCTTAAGATGTATGATTTTTTAATGCAAAATGTAATTATTCGAAAATGTAGTGTTTATTCAAAATGAATGCTTTTCTATAAATACATTATAGGTACACTGTAAACGTGTGATTATCCACCAATACCAATTATGGGACCAACAGTGTAGTAGATGATCAGACTTACTAAAATTACATGTCTGTATAAGAATAATTAAAAGTTTTTATTATTATTATTATTTGCTGCATATTTTTGTATAGGGGAGAGTGGAATACAGTAGACAACCCCTTATGTTTTATTTATTTTTAAATTTTTAGAGTTTGTTTTACTGCTATTATTTCTTTTAGGCTTGGAAATTTGTCAGTCTGTAAATAAAAATCACAAAAAAAAGCAGATTTTGTTAAACAGTTGCGAAAAATGCAAATTAACAAAGCTTCACAAAAGCACAAATTTTGCCAAAGAATTGTATATGTAATAGATTAGATATAGTAAGATTATTTTCAAGATGTAATAATATTCCTTGACTTTATACGGGAGTGTAAATTTTGTTTTAAAGCGCTAAAAAATAAGCATAGTAACTAGTGCAGAAAAAAATATGAATGTTATGAATGAAGGAAAGAAAAGAAGTCAATCAAGATTTTTCCATGCCTGATCATCAAAATGTGCAATTTTTTCATGGTTAAGCAATCATGGCGATTTGCACTTTATGAACTGATCAACAAAATTTGCGATTTTTACAAAAATGATCGGGAAAATATGAAGTTTTTCTGCACCCGATTGACAAAATTCATGTTTTTTATAAAGTCGATCGACGAAACTCATGATTTCCTCCCACATGATCAAGGAAACTTGTGATTTTTCTCTGAGTTTGATCAACAAAATTTGCATTTTTTTTGCACCTAATTATAGAAATTTGTGATTGTTCAGTATGCCATCGACAAATTAGTGATATTTCGGATTCTTAACTGATTGTAGGGTCGCTCCATGGTAACTTATGTTACGTTTTGAACTATTTTCAGTAATTTTAGTAATGTAACAAAAAAGAAAATATATATATATATATATATATATATATATATTAGACATGGTTTGCTAATTAAAGTTATTCAAAGCCCAATTTATACTAAAATTACATAATTTTAATGTTATTTCATAAATTTTGTTAGTTTTATTTACTACGGTAACTGCGATTACTGAAAAAGGAATATGTTATCATATATAAAGTGCAATTTTCATTATAATTTTTTAGGTAATTTATCCAAACTGACCCTCACATAGGTTTCATTGTCAAATTAAGTTAATTTCACACTTGAATGTTTTTTAGTGTTATATTACTAAAATTATTGCAGTAAATTGATGTAAATGTAACATAAGTAACCATGGAATGACCCTCTGATGCATTATTATTATTTTTTTTTTACTTTGCTGCAAATTGATGAAGTTCACAGCTTTTTCTTGCAATAAACTGATGAAACTCGCAATTGTTATGCCCCCGATTAACAGGGTTCCTCCAAGTGGTCCCAGCCCAAAAAAAACCCGTCCGGGTTTTTTCAAATTTTTGCAGGATTTTACAACTGTATCATTGCACAATTTAACTGATTTCTTATTTGAAATTAATGAAAGACATTATATAAATTTAGCATATTTAACTTAAAGCAGGGTTGTTATGATTTTGCCCAACTCAAAAAAACCAACTTTTTTTTTTTTTTTTTTTTTTTTTTTTTCAAAATTTCAACTTTAAATTGCCTAAGGTTAATTTCTTAAAATTGTTATTAAGATCTTAATAATGATATTAAGATATATTTCTTAATAGCAATACACCACGTATAAAAACATTTCACATTTATTTACTTAGAAGGTGTCACAAATAAAAATTAAATTAAAGAGTTGACATGTTTCGGTTCTTTAATAAGAACCGTATTCATAACATATAAAATCAGTAGAAAATTAAATGACACTGGATATAAATGTAATTAACTGGAAATTATATTTATATCCAGTGTCATTTAATTTTCTACTGATTTTATATGTTATGAATACGGTTCTTATTAATGAACCGAAATATGTCAACTCTTTAATTTAATTTTTATTTGTGACACCTTCTAAGTAAATAAATATGAAATGTTTTTATACGTGAATGAAAAAAGGTGAAGTGATTTTGTTTTAGTTTTTGAAAAAACGAAAGCTAACAACAGTTTTAACATAGCAATACACCACTCGTAAAGTTTCTATCTCACCACAAGAGGAAAAAATATCTTAATTCTACCAATGAAAATTTTAAAAAGAAATAATTGTAATTTAATTTTTTATATATCAGAAACACAAAAACAAACTTTTTCCCATAAAAAAATTATAATTTATTCTATGTTATGTTATACAATATTGAAACTCGTAACAAAATACCACATATGCTGGGAATCCTAATTTATTGAAGTAGCTATGTAAGATTTAGTTTATTCTGTTAATTAGTTATAATAAAAAAAATACTAATTCTGATTTAGCATTAGTATTAATACAGTATTTGAATGATAATTTCATTTGCAAAATTATTACTGGTAATCAATTTTTGTAAAAGCAAAAAGTAATTTTGATCGTCATGTATTTATATATTTTTGTAATTACTTCAAATTGTGTTTAGTAGTAGTAAGTACATTTTTCTTTTCAAACATTTTGAATGTTCTTCGTTAACTCAAAAAATTCATTTACAGCTAGCTTAATATATCAATGCAAGAAACTAGTCATATCAGACACAAATCTACCTTTTAAATTAACTAGGTTTTTTAATATATACATTTTGTTGATTTATTTTTAATGCAAAATTATACCCAGGTTTCACTGATACATGAACAGTTTAGCTGTTATATATATGAAAATTAGAAATTTTAAGTCTTTAAAAAAATTCGATAAAACCCGAAAAAGCTCAGGTTCTTACAGAAAAACCCGGGTTTTAGACTAGTGGGCCCAGTGGGTTGGGCTTTTTTTTAAAAAACCCGGGTTTTTTCAAACCCTGCCGATAAACGAAATTTAAAATTTTTCCATTCATCATAGACAACATCAGCGATTTTTCCATTTCGTATCAATCTATTGTGGATTTTTTTTTCTCCTAATGACACAATGTGCTTTTTTGTGACCAATCAACAAAATTTGCAATTTTTTCACGCCTGATTGAGAAAATTAGAGATTCGTACGAAGTCTATCGAGAAACTTCGAGATTCGTACGAAGTCTATCGAGAAACTTCGAGATTCGTAAGAAGTCTATCGAGAAACTTCGAGATTCGTAAGAAGTCTATCGAGAAACTTCGAGATTCGTAAGAAGTCTATCGAGAAACTTCGAGATTCGTAAGAAGTCTATCGAGAAACTTCGAGATTCGTAAGAAGTCTATCGAGAAACTTCGAGATTCGTAAGAAGTCTATCGAGAAACTTCGAGATTCGTAAGAAGTCTATCGAGAAACTTCGACATTCGTACGAAGTCTATCGACAAACATAAGTACAAGAAGTCTATCTGTGGAATCTTTTCTGAGTATTAGAAGTAACTAAATGAAAAGGGGTTAGAAGATTTCTAAGCATGGGTGCAAGTTTGAAATTTTGCCAAGATTGAAAATATTTTGACACTTCACCCTCCCACTGAATGAGAACATAAGCACGTAACTCGAGTTTTCTTCCATGACCATATGATGAAATAAGTTTCTTCCCCCGATCTTTCGACAAAATTTTCAACTTTTCTACAATATTTTGCTGAAATTTGTGATTTCTTTACGATTTTAAACCGAAACTTGCGATTTTCCACTGAAATTTGCGATTTTTCTAGTTTTCAGCAGAAATCTGCATTTTTTCGCTGAAATTCAAGTATTTCATACAATCTTTTGATGAAATTTGCGTCCTTTTTTGCTATCCTTCAACAAAAAGTTTCATTTTCTCTGTTATCATTTGATGAAATTCTTGGGTTTTTTGCAATCATTTCACAAAAATCACGCTTTTTCTCGATCTTTTGGCAAAATTTGCACCTTCTCCCCGATCCTTCATTTAAATTCACATTTTTGCGATCCTTTGACAAAAAAAAGCGTACTTATTTTGTATTCTTTGACCGGAAATAGCATCTTTTTTTGCAATTATTCGACAGAAATAGTGTCTTTTACGCGATCCTTTAACAGAAATCGCATCTTTCTATGATGCTTTGGCAAAGTTTGCAATTTTTTTCACGATCCTTTAACAAAAAACGCAGTTTTACTGCAATCATTTGATGAAAATCGTGGAATTTTTTGCAATCATTTGATGGAAATCTCTTTTACTCGATTCTTTGACAAAATTCGGGATTTTTCCACGATCCTTTGACAAAATTCACGTCTTTTCCACAATCCTTTGATTAAATTCATGCGATTTTGCACTTTTTTGCGATCCTTTGACAAAAATTGCATCTATTCAGTATTCTTTGACTGGAAATAGCATCTTTTTCGTGATTTTTCTACGGAAATTGCATCTCTTCCATGATTCTTCGACGGAAATAGCATATTTTCTGCAATTCTTCGACAGAAATAGCATCTTTCTAGCGACTCTTCGACGGAAATAGCATCTTTCTAGCGATTCTTCGACGGAAATAGCATCTTTCCAACGATTCTTCGACGGAAATAGCATCTTTCCAACGATTCTTCGACGGAAATAGCATCTTTCCAGCGATTCTTCGACGGAAATAGCATCTTTCCAGCGATTCTTCGACGGAAATAGCATCTTTCGAGCGATTCTTCGACGGAAATAGCATCTTTCCTGCGATTATTCGACAGAACTAGTGTCTTTTACGCGATCCTTCAACAGAAATCGCATCTTTCCATGATGCTTTGGCAAAGTTCGAATTTTTTTTCACGATCCTTTAACAAAAATCGCGTTTTTACTAGGGATGTACCGAATATTCGGTATTCGGCCATGTTACCGAATATTCGATTAGGCCGAATATTAAAATATTCGGTTAAGTCGAATATTCAGTTTGGCCGAATATAAAAGTATTCGGCCGAATTGAATGCTTAATAAAGCCTTTTAAAACACATTTTAAAAAACTTTTCACAATTACTGCTTTTAACTGTCAATTTATAAATACCTTTAAAATAATTAGAAATAAAATCATATTTAAATAAAATAGAATGTTTTTACATTATTTATTTGCTGTTTGTAAAGTTTAACTTAAGAAAACTTGTGTTTTCGTTTGTTGCATTAACAATGAAGAAGATACCATAACTATATTTTCAACTCACATGCTTTGATTTCTGTAAAATATGATATGATGAAAAGGATGGAAAATGCCCTTATTCATAGGTAAAGAACTATGAGCTAGGCATTCCTTTATTCAGAATTAAGTTGAAAGTATTTATATTGAAAAAAATCTGTCTTGAGTTATTTAAAAAGAACAAATATGACACTATAGTTTTTTTTCAACTATTTTTTCATTATTTCTCTTTGATTTCAAAATGTTTGTTTTAATTCGTAGAAAAAATCATGATATTTAAGATTTTATTAATTGAAAAAGTCTCATAATTGTGCTTCTTAAATAAAAAAAAGGCAGATTTTTTTCAATACTGAATGTTCTTATAAAAAGTTCTTGTTTATCAAAATATAAGTCTCTTTTATTAAATATTATGTAAAATTATTTTAAAAAGTAACATTTTAATACCTTTAAACTGCCAAATATTCGGTATTCGGCTCAGCTGTCGGCCGAATATTCGGCATTCGGCCAAAATCACTATTCGGTGCATCCCTAGTTTTTACTGCAATCATTTGATGAAAATCGTGGAATTTTTTGCAATCATTTGATGGAAATCTCTTTTTCTCGATCCTTTGACAAAATTTGCGACTTTTCCACGATCCACGATCCTTTGTGTCTTTTTTGCAGTCCTTTGACAGAAATAGCACCGCGATCATTTCACGAAAATTATGGGTTTTTTTCCACGATCCTTTGATGAAAAGTGCGTGTTTTTCACTATCCACTTCCATCCTCAGGAATTTTTAAGAGACCGAATTCCGTCTCAGGACTGAAAAACTTGCACTTATGTTTCTAAGCCTTGCATTATGGCTAAAAAATTGATTTCTTACAATAAAAGAAAGTGATTAAATGTTCTTGACAGTAAAACTACTATTATTTAAGTATATAAAGTAGAATTTAGAATTAGCCAAAAATCTCTTCAAGACTGAAGGTCTTGCACCCATGTCGATAAAATTTGAGATTTTTCCACCAACCATTGACAAAGTATGGTTTTTTTCTGCACCCGATAAATGAAATTTGAGATTGTTAAATGACTGATGAAAACTGCATCCCCCTCCCCCGACAAATTGATGAAGTCGTGATTTTTTTCTCATGTTTTTCATTGATGAAACTTGAGATTGTATGCAGCCAATGGACAAAATTTCCAACTTTACAGCACCTCATCAACAAAATTTGTAACCTTTTATATGCATTGATCGATAAAATTTGTGATTTTTTCTGTGCCTGATCTACAATACTTGCAATCTTTTCATGCCTGATCAACGATATTTCTTTTTTTTCTGCATCAGACAGCGTTCCTTTTTTTTTTTTTTTGCTCTTGGAGCGATAAATAGACAAATTATTTGTTTTTTAGTACAGCCGATGAAGAAAATATGCAATTTTTTGACGCATCATCAAGAAAGCTGATGATCTTTACCTGTGCGATCATTGAAATGTGCAATTTTATGCATCTGATAGAAAAAATTTGCGATTTTTCCAAGCTTGATTGACAAAACTTGTGATTTTTCCGTGCTTGACCTTTGAAATTCGATATTTTTTCTACACCTCATTGGCAAAATTCATGATTTTTCTATTTCCTATAAGCAAAATTTGAGATTTTGCACACCTTATCAACCTAATTTAAACTTCCATTTTTAATTCATATCGTAAAAAACAAAGTCCCATTAATCTGCCCCTTCCCCCAATCAAATGTGAAGAAAAATCATAAAATAAGAGGGAAGCATTTACATATTAAAATTGTAGTACATATCTATGGATGGTGGTGATAGGAGGATGCTAATGGCTGATCGTCACAAAGTATGCATTATTTTAATTAAGTGAAACTCAGACTTCTGACAAAATTCGCATTTTTTTTTCTTTTTTTTTAAGTATTTTGACAAAATGTGTTTTTAACGACCATTTGACGATAATCGCACTTTTTTCCATAGTCTTTTCAAAGAATTTGGCATTTATCCATGATCTTTTAGCAAAATTCAGTTTTTTACAGCCCTTTTAGCAAAAATTTGCATATTTTCTGCGATTCTTCAACAAAATTTGCATATTTTCTGTAATCCATCGGTAAAAGGCGCATATTATCTGCAATTTTTCAGCAAAATTCACATAATTTTTTTCCTGTCTTTAAACAGAATTCATTATTTTTCTACAAACTTGTCCCATATTTGTGAGGCAATTCCTGGTTATTGCTTAATAATATAATTTTATTATATTTATATATGATATTTTATCTATTATAAGTGTACACCCTAAAAACTATTGTCTTGCAACTTTTTTTAATCGCAAGTTTAAAGCCTCCTTAAAAATATAACTGTAAATGCAAAAACGGTAAGTGCTCTGACGGTAAGTGCTCTAACGGTAAGATAAGACACACCCTATGACAGAAGAACTAAGTAGAAAAACTCTCTTCTTGCAAAATGCTGAAATCATGCATAAACATATATATAGGCAATACAAACATCCAAATGTTATGCCGAGTGTTAAAGATCCATATTAAAGTTTACGTAAAATTTCTTGAAAAAGGATCCAGAAACTTCAGTCATAAAACCAAAAAAATAAACATTTAGTTATATATTTTACTAGCAGCCTTCGCCCGCTACGCTGGTCAGTTTTTTAAGAAACTTTGAATCAAACGAAATTTTTATATCATAGTAATTTTCAGTTTTATATCGTACTTTAGACTGTCTGTCATCGGTGAAAAATCAGTCATCTAGACGGAAAGTTCAATGTTAGTCACCAATGAATGACGCAGCGCTCAACATATTAACAATTTTAACCACATGAAAATTCATTCAGCAGAACATTTAAAATAAAGCCAAACTTTTGTAATTGGATTCATCTGATAAAAAAACATTTCCTAAGTATTCAATTAAACTAGAATGCTATATTTCATTTGTTACAAAATTTCTGAAAAATTATCTAACTAACAATGTAAAATCCATTAAAATCTATCTTGTAGAACTTAAGTTATAAGCGGCCACAATGAAATTTCACTTTGCGTTTTATATATATTGAGATAGTTAAATATAGCTTACATAATCATGTTAACCTGATTATAGAACTCTCTTTCAAAATTATAGGTTGAATAGATTTTTTTGTGCTGTGATTAATACGAAATCCAAACTTTCTTTTATTTATATAGATAAGGATTGAAAATTTAAGGTTTTTGCGCCGAAGACACTGCCAAATCAGGAAAATGTGAAGTATCTCAAGAACTACTGAACTTAAAAATTGCTTGGTACCATTCGATTCAGCATGAAAAAATGCACTAAAATATGTTATCAGTTGAAAAATAACTACAAAAGCCGATTTTTTAGGAATTTTTTTAAAGTTCGTCCCTGTTTTTAAACCCCTTAGAGGTGGAATTTTCAAAAATCCCTTCTTAGCGGCACTTGATGTTATCAGAAGTATTTTTACCCCAATTTTCAAGATTTTAGGTTCGGCAGTTTTTTTGTGATGCGATTAATACGAAATCCAGACCTTCTTTTATATATATAGATAAGGATTGAAAATTTCAGGTTTTTGCGCCAAAGACACTGCCAAATCAGGAAAATGTGAAATATCTTGCAAACTACTAAACTTAAAAGAATTGCTTGGTACCATTTGATTCAGCATGAAAAAATGCACTAAAATATGTTATCAGTTGAAAAAAACTTCAAAAGCCGATTTTTTAAGTATTTCTTTAAAATTTGTTCCTTTTTTTAACCCCTTTAGGGGTGGAATTTTCGAAAATTCCTTCTTTGCGGCACTCGATGTTATCAGAAGTATTTTTACCCCAATTTTCAAGATTTTAGTTTCGGCAGATTTTTTTGTGCTGTGATTAATACAAAATCCAGACTTTCTTTTATATATATAGATTAACCAATAAATTTGTAAGGATTAATCTATTTACAGTGGATAAAAAAGTAATAAATACTGCTAATAAATGCTACAAAAATTCTGTGGCTAGTTCATGCTTTGTAAACTATACAAGTCTTTTGTATATGAAATAATTTTGTATCTATACCAAAACAAATTATGGTTTATTATTAAACAATTATGAGATGAATAAAACTTTTACAAGATTGATTATATTTACTTTAATACTCAGTTTTAAAAAATTAACTATCAATATACATTCTTTACGTCAAAAAGGATTCTGACCAATAATTACCCCAGAAAGACAGAGAATTACCCCATTTCCAGAACAATTCTTGGTCACTTAAAAGTTATTTCAAATTTCAATTATGTGCATATATATATTTAATTAAGATTTTTTATTATATAACCATCATGGGGGGTTTATTCCACAAAAAATTAAGAACAATACCTTTAATAGTTTTCATAATAATTGGATGCTGATTTTTGATCAGGAATTACCTCAGGTGACCAGGGCCGTAACTATAAACTTAGAGGCCCTAGGTGCAGTTTTTTCCCCGCACACTGCTGTTTAAGTATTACGCAGTATGATAAATCAAAAAATGGCTTAAAAACATAGAATTGGGCAGGTACTTGGCGCCGACAAAATTTTTGTTGTTCCCACTAAAACTAGCATAGGGGAAAAAATACAGACTTCTGATTGGTTGAATACTTTGAAGAGTGTTTTGCTTAGGTTCATTTTTGTTTATGCAACTTAATCATATGTTTCTGGGTACTTACGTAATAACACCAGGTGAAGAATAAGAATAAGGAGAAGAATAATAAAGAACATTCTTGTTCGCATGTACACAAAAGATGCCGTCAAAAATGAGCAAACAACGAGGCAACAAGGAATCCAAAACATAACTACATGCACGTAAGAACAACAAAATTGCTCTTTATTTGCACATTAGCATAACCTCTGCTGTGGCGTTGTTAATACATAAGTACACCTGTTCCTGATTCTGCTTAAAAACCCTTTGAAAGATAAGTTTTGATAATTTTTTTTTTCGATTTTATCGAAGAGATATTTTCTAGAATTTTTTTAGACACGTTTTGTATCATTCAAGTGATCAAAAACTCATATTTTCTTTCTTATACTAGCTTCGGTGTGATCCGCAAACACAACATGACACATTCGACTCGACATTTTGCTGTCTGCTCTAGAGCTGATTTTGCATGTGAAGTGTACAGAGTATATCGACAGAGATGCAAAAACATTTATTCTAGTGCTTTGATTTATTTAATTACTAACTTTTAGCTAGGTGCTGGGCATTTTATAGGAAGTTAGACAAGAAACTAAAATCAATAGTGTTTTTTAACCATCAATTTGGGGGCCCCCCAGGTATGGAGGCCTTGGGGTAGTGCCCTGGCGATAGCTACGACCCTGCAGGTGACCCTACCAGAAGCGGATTAACTGCCATCCGGGCCCCTAGGCTTGACTTTCTGAGGAACCCCCATCACTCCTTCAAATAGGTATATACTGGAAAAATTAAATTACATGCTTGCTACATTAACTCATAAATCATTGATAATAAAAATATAAATGATTACGACAAAGTATTTCGCACATCTTTTACCTTCTGTATTAAATGTTAATGTCCGACCAGTGTAAAAGAATATTTTCTTGTTCTTTATATTAGGAAAATTTTAGCACCGGGCCCCCTTTTCTTCTGGGCCCCTAGGCTTCAGCCTACTCAGCCTAATAGGTAATCCGCCTCTGGACCCTACCCAGGTAAAACATTAAATCTGATTACTTATATTCATTCTAGTGGACAAACAGCAGTAAATGTTAATATAAATATACAGAATGATTTCATAAATGCATACATTAAAAAATTGTTTTTAACATGATTGGAAATTAACAATGATAAACAAAATAAACAATTGATAACAGTTTTTGGCAATCATTTAACGGCTCAATAAATATACAAGACTGGGCATACCCTGCACTTTATCAAATTATGTAAACAAATGTGTTTTGAGTCTTCAAAATGAAGTCGCCGATTTTTTTTTTTTTTTTCCCTAAACATGCCAAAATGCAATTTTTGAAAATTATTGCAAGTCAAACTCAGTGATAAACAAATATGGTGGTAACGCTTAAAACTAAATTGATATTTCAAAACAAAATTCCTTCGCAGTTTTGTACTCGTAATAATCTCAATAAAAGAGGCCCATTCTCAAAATTTCTTTCAATAAAACAGGTCTCTTCTCAAAGTTCCATTCGATAAAAATATACTTTCATTGATTATTTTTATTAAAATTTTAATATTTTAACAAATTAAACTTACCATAAAGAAAAACTTTAGCAGAAGGATTTAAAGAAGTAATCATTAATAAACATTTGTTGTTATTTTGAGAAACTATTTCATTTTTGGGGAAAATGTTTCTTACACACAAAAAAAAAGTATAAAGATATGATACAAATCTAAAAAAGAACTTTTACTTTTTATAAAATGGGTCCTAAGAAAAAAAAATGTATCGATTGCTCATAAAGTTAGGTAAATAATGTTTAAAGAAATGCTTGTATCTTTACATTAAGAAAACGTGTACTGATGTTTGCAAGTCACCTACCCTACAATATTTAAAATTTTTACTCAGTTATAAGTATTAAATAATTAGTGTATAAAGAATATTTAGCAAAGCACTTACCTTTTACATAAAAAAAATCCACAAGGAAACGTTGAATTCAGATATCTCACGCGCCGCTATTCAACACACAAACACAAATCACAGCGGAAGCCGCCATTATTTTAATCGAAATCAAGCCTCGCCTCGTCAATGTTGCCACTCTTCTTTTTCATTATGACAAACTTACACGAATAATATGGCAGAATATCGATACCAAATCAGTGTCGCGAAGAAAATTATCATATACATGGTATTAAAGGTGATACCGTAAAACACATACATAAGTGACATATTAAACTACTGTCATGTATAGGATAATTGATAGATAACAAGCATTTAACGCCTTTACAGGACTACGATTTACTATCGTCTTTCTGTAATAATATTGTCACAACTTGTATGATATAACTTTCTTTTGTCATTAAAACATGCCGCAATGATACTTTAAAATCGATGTACTTGACAAACATGATAATTCTGACATCCGATCGTGACTTTTCCGACAAATTTGTGTTAGCTGGGTAGGCACATAAGCGCTCGGGACATCATCAGGATTTTCCAAATAACGATACAAACTACCAAACTCTTCATCTTGCTTCTGTTCCCTTATTAACTGCTCTCGTGACCTTAACACCAACGAAGATAATGCACAACACTTAATTTCCTCCGTGACCTCTAAACCACCATGCGGGTTTCGAGACAAAGCGTCCGCTACCGCATTTTCCTTGCCAGCCCTATGTTCTATAACAACATTATACTCTGCTAACTTCAAACACCATCTGACCATACGAGATGACAAACCCTTTCCATTAGTTTACTTTGTCAAAGCTGAATGATCCGTAATGACTTTAACCGGTATATTAGTGAAAAAACAACGAAATTTATTCAAAGCCCAAATTACTGCAAGACACTCCCTTTCCGTAATCGAATAATTCCTTTCCGCTGCATTTAAAATTCTCGACGCAAACGCTATAGGTCGACCTTTCTGTGCTAACATCGCTCCAACCCCACTGCACTCGCATCGCAATACACTTTAAACTGAGACGAATAATCGGGGTGAGCCAAAACAGGAGGGGAAACTACTGCCTCTTTTGATAATTCAAACGATCTCTGAGCCGCTGATGACCATACAAACTTCACCCTTTTCCTTTTTTAATTATACAACGGTTCACATAACTCTGAAAAACGTGGGATGAACTTGGCAAACCAAGCCACCATTCCTAAAAATGTCGCCACTTCCTTACTATTTTTGGGGGGACTCATTGACGTAATTGCCTCAATTTTCTCATTATCTATATTAATACCATCACGCATAATTTTAACTCCTAAATACTTTATCTCTTTTCATAAAAAATTACAATTTTTTAACTTAACTGTTAACCCAGCATCTCTTAACAACGTAAATACTTCCCTCAATAATCTTAAATGCTCTTCAAAAGTAGCTGCCATTATAATTATGTCGTCCAGGTAGACCAAGACACCCTTACCAAGCAAAGGTTTAAGGATATTATTCATGGCCTTCTGGAACGTTGCCGGCGCTCCCGATAAACCAAAACTCATTCTTTTAAAAGCAAAACAACCGTCCCGAGTAATGAACGCAGTCTTCGGTATGTCCTCCGGCTTCATTGCAATCTGAAAATAACCCGACGTAAGATCCAACGTTGACGTATAATTCGTACTCGTTATATTAGCCAAAATGTCATCAATAACTGGAATAGGATACTGAGGGTATTGCGTTATCGCATTTAACTTTCTATAATCTACTGCAAACCTATATGCCTCTGGATTATCTAAACTTTTCCCATTATTTTTACGACATAACACTACTGGCGATGCAAAAGGAGACTCAATTGGCATTATAATATCGTCAGCTAGCATTTTTTGAATATGATAATCAATTATACCTTGTTTAACTTTATCATAACGATATGGTTTACTAGCAACAGGTGCTTTTAAACCAGTATCAATTTCATGCCACGCAACATGCGTTAAACCCGGTTTATCAGAAAAAATCTCTCCAAATTCATTCAAAAACTTATTAAATTCCTCCTTTTCGATTTCACTTAACCCCGACTCCTCCAAATTAACTGACACTGAAACATGCTCTTTCTTACTCACATTCTCAACATTATTCACGATTAACGACTTTTTAAAGAAATCCAAACTAATTCCTCTATCCTTCATATAATCCACACCAACTATACAATGCACTGTTAATCCATCTATCACACAAAACTCCCAACATGTCTTAACCGAACGAATTTCAACTTCCAATTCTACTGAACCTTTATTATCGCAAGCTACTCCCTGTGCCGACTGAACCACCAGACTTAACCTCTTCAACTTCTTATGCGAAAAATATTTCCGATAACAATCAAAAGAAATGAACGACTTATCTGCCCCTGTATCGAAGACACTTTTAACGACAATACCATCTAACACAGTTAACACTTCAGGTAACTCAACCGAATTAATAGTAATTTTATTCAAACTCACAGAAGGCTTTTCCGATTTAATCTGTGACTGCATACCTTCCGAAAAACAGTCACCTACCAGTTTAACTGACCCGACCTCTGAACACATCTCTTTTGCATTGACCTATTTTCCAAATTCTCATCCGAAGTTAATCTCCTTACTTGCGAAGAAACATTCCTGTCCCGTACTCCCCCTCTCCGATCATAACCACTATTCTGTCTATTTCCATACATATTTCTCTCACCACTTCTAAAACTATTAGCACCACCACAATTCCTATTACCATTACTCGTATTCGACATATTACGACCAAACCCATCATTTCTATTACGCAAATTATTATCCGGAAATCGCTGTCCCCCTCTCAAAAAATTACGATCCCCCTCATTTCTCAAATTACTATCCGCGACAGGTCTCTGACGAGGACTACGCAAATCCCGTTGATCCGAGCTATGCCGAGTCTCATACTTCTATAATATCTGATGCATGTCTGCAAAATTCTTCGGTGCTCTAACTTCAATAAAGTCCTGTATATTCGGATTAAAAAGAGGAAAAACAATGTCCAACAATTCCTCAAATGTGATATCTATATCTAATTTATTTTTTAGTTCAAGCTTACGTAGATAAAATTTTGACGCCGACTCATAAATATTCTGCTTATTACAATAGAACTCTTTTCTCAAAATACTTTTATCTTTAATGGGAGGAAATGACTTCTTTAACTCAATCACAGTTTGTTCAAATCTTTTCGCTTCATCAGTAATCAAAAACTTTCCTATATTCTCTAACCACAAAAGTGCTTCGCCTATCAATGAGCATTTAAGCACTACGTATCTACTTTTCTCAGGTATATTATTGAACAAAATATAATCATCTAGTTTAACTAAAAATTCACTAATATCACCCTCACCGGTGAAATACACCCGTGGCACAATCTCACAATGTCCGACATTTCGTTTGGCGCCATTTGTAACGTTATATACACGTTGAGTGTTATTTGTAACGATTGGTTGGTCGTGGTGGAGGTTAAATGCAGAGATACTCAGTAGTTAAGATAAAACAACAAAGTTTATTAAAATGATGAGGGCTGAAGGGAAGTGGAGCAAGTCTTAATTTTACACAACTGAGAATACTATGAAAAAGCTAAACGCATACTCACAGGCTCCGGACGAGCTCAATCGTGGCACCTTCTAACACTTCTCACTATCACTTGGCTGAGCTGCTAGATAAAGCTTAATTAGACAGCCCGTGGCTGTGTGTAATTCTTTATTTACAAATAATCAAAATGAAGTTTCTTACCACGGCCAACTCTCAAGTCAAATATCGAAACTCCTTTACACTTCACTGGAGGCCCGCTGCTACCTTCAATTTGCTAGCACTTCGCTATCTAATATCGATGCCAGAGATGCTCACTCGCTGGCTAACGCCACAGATACTCACACGCTGGCTAACGCCACAGATGCTCTGTCGCTGGCTAATGTCAGAGACACTCGCTGGCTAATGCCAGAGACACTCTCTCGCTTTTATATGCTGCAAGCTGAGATACCTCACATTAACATATTACTAATAACCGCGAGCTAACTGCAGAATCCGAAAGAGCACACACACTCTAGAAAGTTAAAGTAAAAGAGAGGATAGATGTCGCTTTTACGCTTACACATGTTAAATTATTGACGTCACGATCTCAGAAATACTAGAGTGCCTTCATGCTAAGGTCACTCCCTCACACTCTTACTGAGATAAAATCTGGTTTTCCGTTCTTGACTGATTTCAATGATGCTTCGAAATATACAGTTTTCCTAAACGGAAATTTTTGCGATCTACCGTTTAAAGGCAAGCGGAAAGTTATATACTTTTAAAAAAGAAACTGGATGCAGCAGGGCTGGTATTTACTGAACTCTTTAAAAAACTAAAACAAAAGCCTGTACCAGACGACCAAAAAAATGATAAATCAGAAAAAAATTTACAATAATTTTAACCCAGAACCTGAGTGTACGGTCAGTTACTATAGAAACACGAATATCCACTGTCCATCGACGGCATCTGAAAAGTGCAGGAGAATGGGGATGAAAGTGTTAAGGGGTGGAAGGGGCACTCAAAATTTAAGGAATGAAATGATCTGTTCTAAATTTCATCTTTTGCTCTGTGGATGGCGATAATTATTCTGCTTTAATAACCCTTACAACTAACGGCCGGAGTTGTTGTGTTTTAGGTGATGAAATCAAAACCTGTGTTTGAAATAAAAAAGTAAGTTTTGATCTTGCTTTAATTTAATATAAAAATAATATTGAGTTTTTAAACATTATATTTTTTATGTTCTTTCGCACAGTAAAATATCCACTTTATGTGAATACCAGTATAGTAACTAAAATACTGCCATGCCTGAATACATTTTTTGATTTTGCTGGGAGGGGGGGGGGATTGAAAGAGAGAAAATCGACTCCTCTTTTTTAAACTAAAAAATTAAAAAAAGCTGTCTGTAAGCTTCTGGGACGCACTGTATTATTTCACAGCACATTTTCGAGTAAAGAGATATTCCATTAAGAAATATCATCACAAATAATCATTAAAAAATAATTATTTTACAACTGCTATTAAAAACGAAATTAAATCTTTAAGAAATATCTTTCTATAATATATATAAACTCAAATTGCAATAATTTTAATCAGCAAATTGAATTGGTAAGTGATTTTTTAAGCAATTAAAAAAAAGCTTTTATGAAATAAATTTGTAAAAAGTCTTTTATTAAAAGTTTGAATGAGAGGTTTTCCTAACGATGATTGTAATGTAATTTTGGTATGTAATTTTTGTTACATACATCTTTTTTTTCTTGAGGACAATGTACATATATTTATAATTATTTGATAGGGTCACTTAAAAGAACTTACACCAGAGGGTATGGGCATTTGTTGATCTAAATACATTTTTTGCCAATTTGTTATTTGAAACTATATGAATAAGGTACCGTACACTGAGGCAACATCTGAAGTGTATTGCTGAACTTCAGTGGAAAAATAGGTTTAAAACAGCTTTCTTCTTTGTATCCCCATGTTTCTTCCCACAAGTCGCCTCAGCGCGTTGCACGCCGGCTCATGCTTGTTTTACCAGACTTCAACAGATATCTAAGAAAGCCTTCGTTCAGGACACTTCTGGGGTTTATTCACAATACAATGAGAGGAAACCTAAAATGAATCAGGAGATAAGTAGCTGCACTCTACTTCAAGGATAGTTTCCTGTTTTGCAGAACATCATCTTCTTTCTCTAAAAGTTGTTAAAGGTAACGAAAACACTGCGTTGCCACTGTAATGGATGCCAGTAATGATAACGGTAATTAGGTTTGCAGCTTGAGTCTTACTGCCATTCACTGTAAAAAAAAAATCTGTAATTCTACAGATATAAAGTTGCTGAAATATATATGTTTACTAATACTTTATCTGTACACTGTATAAGAAAAAAATGTAAATCGACAAAACGAATTTTTGTAAAGTTACAGATTTCTGTATCTTTACAAACGAGTCTACTAAATTTACAATTATCTTACTAAAATTTTATCTGTAACCTGGGTTGCAGTAAAATGAAAAATTCTTGGGATCCCAGTTTCCTAAAAAATTCTTAGTAACCTTACAATTTTTTTGATTTTCAGTGCCAATCTGTATCTGTTACATGAATTTTTGTTGTTGTTGTTTTATAAAACATTCTAGGAATCCCAGTTTCCCAGAAAACGTTTAGTAACTTTGCAGATTTTTTTAACAGTGTAGAAGACACCTCCTTGCAAGGCCAGCTCATTCAGATTAAAGTTCGAAATATCCTTAAATGACAAGAGGAACAATATCTATCTTCACCAACTATCCCAGTGAAGGCCCAGAACGGAAATGTTAACGATTTATTGAAAATTTTAAGAATAATGTTTTTACTTTTTATAACGATGATATCACATTTTTGGAGTTTACATATAAAGTTTTGAATGTCATGAGTCCAAAAATAGTATATTTTAAAAATATTTACATTAACATAGATTTCCACATTTAAGTGAAATAATATATCTATTCATAAAGCTCCTAAATATCTTTTTGATGTTGAATTTCAGTCAATTTTATTTGACTAACCAAATCTGATTGAAAGCTTTACGTAAAAAAGAAAACAAAACAAAAAAACAAAAAATCATCTATTTTCTGCCAACAAAAAACTTTTTACTTTCTCCTTGCTTATTTAGTTTTATGTTTTTATTTCAATTAATATTATGAAATCTTTTTTTCTCCGTTTGTAAGAATGAATTCACACAGCACAGAAGACAAATGCTGCTTGTTAAGTCGGCTTGGGATATAAAGTATATTAATAAATATATATAAAGGTGTTAAAGATAATAGTGAAACATATAATAGGGATGGATTTAAATATTGAACAAGTCTGAATAGTAAATTATTCTGAATGGTTGATTATTTGCGCTTCCAGTAGAGTGCAGATACCATGATTACAATGTGAAAGAATTACGTGACAAAAAAATATCTGCCAAGAAATATTATTTTTTCATTGTTGTTGTTGATTTAATTTTATTTGTTTACTTCAAAAGTACTACGAAGTTCTTTTCTTTGTTTATGCGGTTAAGGTATCTTGGGATATAAACTGCATTAATAAGCATATATAAAGGATATAAAATACAATAGGGATATATAAAAAAGGAATTTGAATGTTTAATATATTATTAATATAGAAATACAGTTTTACACGATTATAATCATGATAATTTCTACAAAATTATTTTCATAATGAATAGCTATATACCATTATTAAATATAGATTGTGAACGCTTCATATTAAATATAAAATACTTTTAACAATTTTGCTAGACATGATACTTTAGGAACATTTGAAACTGTACACTGTTACATAAATTACAAAGTTCATTCAAATTTATAGAATAGCTTTAGGTTGAAATCGACAATAAAAATAATTCTATAATTAAGTTGATGTGGAGTGGCTGTCAAAATAAATGACCATGTTGGATGCAATTTATAATCATTATTTATGACTCTATGAAAAAAGGGGGATATGAATCATGCATCCGAAGTAAACAGAAAAAAGCGTAAAGGTGAGTAAATATGAAGCAAATTATAATTGATTTCAATGAAATAAATTGTCATCATATTTATGATTTGTAATTACTATCCTTTTATTATATCCTTTATCTACATTAATATGCTCAGATATATTTTTCAAATGGTCCCCACATAAAATATGTTTCCCTAAAAGGATCATTCTATGAGTGACTCTACACTGTAAAAAAAATTCTGTAAAGTTACTAAACTTTTTCTAGGAAACTGGGATTCCAAGAACTTTTAATGTTACGTTAACAAGAAAATTTAATGTAACCAACTCTGAAACTTGAATTTTTGCTGTTACCGTTACAGGAAATGTTCTAGGAATCCCAGATTCCTAGAAAATGGAAGAATGTGAATGTAAAAGTTCAAATGTAGGCAAATGTACATGATAAATAGTTTCATTAACGTTCTTTTTCTTTATAATACGGTACTTTTGTTCGTATATCTCCACAATCTTGAGTGATTGTGGCGGAATTATTGTATAATTTAAAAATATTGTATCTGTCTTGGTAGTAAATATTTACAAAATTAAATAATGATTTTAGATTTCCTAACAGAAGAAACATGTATGGTTTTCTTTATATTTGTGCAGAGTTCAAAAAATGCATAGCAGGAAAAATTCACGCCTTATAAGTATTTGTAATAACAGGCCAGAAACAGTAGATGTAAATAATTTTTTGCATCTGGAGAAAAATTGCTAGGTGCGATTTTAGAAGATTTAATTAGAGAAATTAGCTTGATTTAATGGTTAAATTGAAAAACTGATTTAAAAATCATCACAACGTCTTTTCCTTATAATAGAACGTATAATTTGAAAGAGAAAGATAAACGTATCAAAAGACATCAATCAGATATATGTATTTAAAAGAAAATTAACAATTATAAGAGATTATTGCCATGAAATTATATGTTTTTGAATAAAACGAACGGATTTCATTAAATGAATAAAAAGGATTTTCTTTAAAGATAGCACATGAAATGAAAGAAGAAATGGTACTTATGAGAGATTCCGATATAACAAACCTGTTCATATTAAAAATTACTAATTCGATTACAGTTTCAGTTAACGTGATAAACAATGAAAAAATATACATGCAGGATGAGCAGAAATTTGCAGATAAATAAATAAATAAATAAATAAAAATTTAAAAGGAAGGAATGATAAAATGCTTTTATAGGATAAAAAATATTACAAAACATTTGATCGCAAACAAGGTATTTAATTTAAAGTATAGGGTAAATTATACCAGCTTAACTTGGATTGAGAAGTTAAATATTCTTGGGTTCAATTTTTAAAAAAATGAAGCATATTATAATGAAACTTTTAATGCATGTGTAATTTTTTTTGTAGTAAATGTAATAGCTTAAAAAGTGATAAAATTTACCATTAAATGCGCCACTGGTATGCACTTTCCGTTGTTGATTAAGAATTACGATTATTAGTCCATTCGGTTTTATAAATTGTGTAAACACTTGTTTTTCCAGAACTTTCCATAATGTTATCGCAGTCCGTGCATATCGTTAATTTTAATTGCAATATTTAAATTTTTCTTAAATATAACAGTCAGTCCAAGTTCAATTAACGTATAACATCCTGTGTTTATGAAAAAATAAGTGGCTTGCAAACAAATGTATTAAATTTTCATCCTCTTGAAGCCTTCTGTCATACCAAATAATTTCTTGGTAGAATTTAAAAAAACCCTGTATTTATTGACATATATGAATCTTAATATTATAGTAATAAGACTATAATATTATAATATTATTCAGTTTATTAAATTAATAAAGTTAATAATATTAAGTTTCATTTTATTTAAAAGTAAATTAATTTTTAAAAATATATCTTTGATACATTAAAAATTAGTAACTGAAAATTCTGAGAAAAAGAGTTTATTCATATAGTTTTCAATCGTTAGAAACAACCATTTCCGATATAACTATGTGTGTGATTCCGTACGAAGTTATTTGTTTCATTAATGTTGACGGCAGATAATTTGTTTCGAATAATTTAATGAGAATTAATGTCACATACACTAAAACTTAAATCCCTAATAAGCCTCTGGTATAAAACTGCAATTAAAGTATAATATAAGTTACAAATGCTACATGTACAATTAAAGTAACATCAAAATCCTCTTTTATGTATTTTATATAGTTAATGTTATAAAATTAGCAAAAATGTGAATTTGAATCAAAAATGATGTTGAAATCCAAAATAGATCTCTTGTTTATAAGTTAATATAATATATTCTATTAAATGTTTGATAAACTATTTACTGATTTTGATATATTTTTTTATACTAAAGAAAAAGAAATTTGAATTCATTTTTCAATACTTATATTAATTTCCAAACGATCGGTAATAGTTTAAGATATTTTAATATTTTTTTATTCAATTATTACTATTTTATGCGGTTTATAATTCACTCGAATTAAAAATAAAAGTTCTTAAAATTCTTAACACACAAAAAAAAATTCTTAATTTTTTAAAGTATACTTTTCAAACTGCGATGTTAAATTAACTACATGGTCTTCACTCGTAACAAAGGAATATTAAAATGTTATAGACATATATTTTTACTTTCTTCTGTCTTTACAAGAAAAAAAAAATATTGGATTTTTGAAAAATTTCCAAATCTGGTTATCGACGGATTTGCACGTTTGAGCGGTCAGAAATTATCGAAAAACTTGTTTTTGCTTATGTCTCTGTCTGTCTGTCTGTCAGGCAGACAAAAATCTGTCAAAAATTTTTTGGACACTCTATCTCAAGAATTAATGCTAGAAAATTCACGAAACTTTAGATTCTGTTAGACTTTGTTATAATCTAGATCTGATTAGTTTTTGGTGTATGTCGCTCAACAGGTGGCGATGCGGTGTTGCATTAGTAATAATTCTCACAATAGCATTATCTTAAGACAAGTGCTTGGATTTTCAAAAAAAAATTATATTCAGTAAGCATATGTAATAACATAATGCTGGTTACGTTTTACTGCTAATTGTTCAACAGGTGGCGCTGCCATGGTGCTTTATTCGTTATAATCGCAATAGTGCTATTTCAAGAAGCAATGCACGAATTTTTTTAAAAACTTGAGATTCAGATTATCCCTGATATAGATTAGTGTGGATTAGTTTTTTTGTAAATCGCCTTGCAGATGACGCTGCTATGCTGCATTTTTCACCATTTCGCAATAAATATATCGCAAGAACTAATTGATGGATTTTCATTAAACTTCAGATTCAGTTAGCACCTGATTAAAAAAATGATTCTTATTCGTTTTTGAGTTTTAGTGACATTAACCAAAATGGGGTGTTTTATTGAAAAAAAGTTTTAATTTTGCAATAGCTCTATGTCATCAGAGCTCTATGTCAATACACAGGTTTTTGTCAAACTTCAGATTCAGTTATAAGTTGGCATAAGTTGTTACTGACTAGATTTTTGCTTAAACCACCGTACTGGTGTCGCTGATATGCTGCAATTTTCAGGAAGTATTAACATGCATAACATAGAAGGAAGTTTTGGGATTGCCACATCTGAGTAGTTTGTACATATTATTCTAAGATAAAATTCTGAAAATTCTGTTTTTAATGAGAAAATACAATTTTAATACACTGATATTTTTACTGTTTATCAGTTTATTTTTAATTTACTTTGAGGAAAGATATTTTTCATTACTTGTACATTTCTGCAAACTCCTCAGTTATACATAGCTTTATACTACTAATATTTTGCTTATTATATTGCAATAAAAATCATACATTTGTGGCAGAATTTAAAAGAAATGCTCTCTTTTATTAAAATAAAAATAAATGAAACAATTCATTTACAGAAATATTAAAGAGCTTTTATGATTTCCATAAATTTAATTTCTTTATACATTAAGAAAATTTAAAAGTATTTATAAATTTTAGTTAAATTAAATATTTTCCATATTGTCTGTCATTCTTTATAAACAAAAAAGTCCTTTTCACAAACAATTAAATTTCAACGAGTTTAAAGTGCGGTCGTGAATATAGCCGAAAAAAAATTCAATGACGTCAATTGAGCAGAATAAATAATTTTAGCCAGTATTATTTTTCCTGTTTGTCAATTTACACGATTGTATTTCACAACGAATTATTTGATGGCGTTTGAAAAAAAAGAAATGGTAATGATGATAAAATGTAAAATGTAATCGAAAGGTTTCAATGAAAATATACGTCACGGTAAACAAGCTGTTTTAATTAATTTTATTTCCATAATCGAAATAAACATCTTCCGTCGGGAACTGTTTTGATATGCATGAATTTTATCTAATAATCATTGTTTAGAAAAGTTTTTTAGTGACATTATTCATTGCTTTAGATTTATACAAATGTCTTTTTCTGATATATCTTTAATATAATAAAAAGGTTAGTTATTTGATAATTCGAAAGTATTCATAATGAATAATTTTTTTTTTTTATCTTTGTTAATTAATTATTATATTTGTGGTTTATTGTGTTTATTTAACAAAGTCTCATTATTTTAAAGATTATTTATTAATAAAAATTTAATAAATGTATTTTTGATTAACCTGATTAATAATTTACCTACTCTTTTTGTAATAATTAGGAATTATTTTATGTATGGTTTCACCACACACTGGCTGCAAGTCTCAAAATGATACCAAAAATAATTACAAAACAAAAACACATTATTTATATACAATTAAATTTCTATGTGTTTAAAACTCATTTCTGAATATGCCATAAAAAATAAATTCATTCAAGCAAATTGAGCAAAATAAATATGTTACGCCACTATTATTTCTCTGGTTTGTCAATTTACTCGTATTATCTGATGACGATATAAAAAAAAGCAGAAAAGTAATATAAAATGTAATCGAGAGATTTAAATGAAAATGTAATATGCGTCACGGTAAACAAGCTGTTTTAATAAATTTTATTTCCATAATCGAAATAAACATCTTCCGTCGGGAACTGTTTTGATATGCATAAATTTTATCGAATAGTGATTGTCTAGAAAATTTTATTATTAACATTATTCATTGCTTTAGATTTATACAAATGTCATTTTCAGATACATCTTCAACATTTCAAAGAGATTAGTGCTATGATAATACGAAATTACTGATAATAAATTAATTTCTTAAAAATCAATAATGAATTAATTGCTTAAAAAATCATTATTATTTAATTATTAGATTTCTAGTTTGTTATGTTTATTTAGCGAAGTTTAATTATTTTAAAGATTTTTTATTTGATCACTATTTACTAAATGTATTTATGATTAGCCTGATTAATCATACAACTAATCCTTTACTGATAATTATAAACCTTTTATATCAAGTTTAGCAGCACACTGGCTGCAAGTCTAAAAATGATATAAAAATAAACAAAAATAAAAGTTGAATTATTTTTAACCGTTAAATTTGTATAAATTTTGGATAATAATCTAGGCATATTTTTAACTTTTTGGCACTGTTTCAAGAAATTACAAACTCTGCATAAAATTAATAAATTGTTGGCGATAAATTAAACTAGTCGTTGGGGGCCCACCGTAATACTTACCCATCATAATATAAAACATGAAAATAAATCGCCTGTAAACTATCTATGGCAATTCCAAAATAAAATGTAAACGAATAAATAAATAATTTTAACATACATAATAATGCTCCATTAATGAATTGCTGATGAGCCAATTTCGACAAATTATATAAAACGCCAAAATACTTGAGTAGTATCGGATTGCGTAAAAGAAACATCCTTATAACTCAAAAAATAATAATCATATTAACTAAAATTTTACTGCGCTGGATTAAGCGTCTCATTTCCAATTAAAATATATCTGTGAATTGAAATTTGAATGAAATACAGGGTCATGAAATATCGAAGAATTCGGAAAACAAGATTACACATATCTCGGCAACTAATAATCCGATTGACTTCGTCTTTTATGTAAAATTTGTGTTATTTCATTGCCTTTTACGTCCATTCCTTAAAATAAAAAAAAATTGAAAATTTTTATATACCTTTCAACAGAACGAATTTTTCGAAAGTCCGAAAAAAATAGTTCCGGATAATCGAGGTTACTAATATTAAATAGGCTTCGTCCTATTCTTACATACTAAGTACATACAAAATTTCAAGTCTCTATCTCAATTTGTTCAGGAGATAGAGCGTTTACAGTCAGACAGACACACACACAGACGGACGGAGGGCAATTTTTTTTTCTAAAAATATGTTTTTCGGAATCTCCAGTGTCTGAAACGTGTAAATCCGTCAAAAAAAAAAATTCGATTTTCAAAACGATTGCACGACTTACCGCATACTACGGATGATGGGTAAGTAATAATGAAATTCTTCTTACTGTTTACTTGCAAATTACAGAAAAAACATCTGCATATGCATGTTTTCTCATTTAAAGTTCTCAGAATTGAAAGAACATATTTCAAATCAATGGTATTTCATTATTTTCTACAGGCACTTCAGCAGCAGTTTTTTTTTTCTAATGCATTTCATGGATTTACTTCGTATAAGAACATATAAAATATTTCAAGGGGTTACTTTTCAATGCTAAAGTAAGTTATTTTAAATGTTCTTAACTTGGATATGAATCGTATTTATTTTGCTGTTTCACTTTGCAGCAGAAAAAAACATATTAAACATGATTTAATTAAAATATTAATTATTTTTTAAAAGTTATTTATCAACTAATTAGTTTTTAATCATATTTTTTATTATTTAAACTAGGCTAAAATATTGAGCAAATGAATTAATCCTTAAATATGTAAAGTTTACGATTTTTAATTTAAAAAGCAGTTTTATTTTTAAGTAAAAAAAAGTTTTAAATTACAACTAAAATGAAATATAATAAATAGGATTTGTTAGTCAGTTTATAAAAGCATAATGATTGATTTAATTAATGATGTTTAATTTAAATTTAAAAATTGCATTTTTTTTTTTTTGTATTAAGGGAAAATGTAATTCCTATTGTTTGAAAATTGAATTTATAGGTTCTTTACGCTGGCAAATTGTGAAGAATGCTGGCAAATTGTGAAGAATAAAGAGAGGAAATCATGTCATAGCCTATTTGCTACTAATTTGAAAGATCAGAAAAAGTTCAATAATTATATGGAAGAGACTATGGATTCAGAATCTCATAACTCGAGTTTAAATGATAAGAATACATTTTTTTAAAGATAATATGCTTAGTTGATTTTTCATTTTTTAATTCTGTGGTTATTTAAATTGTTTATGTATTTTGTGTACATTATCTTATACATATACATATTTTATATTTTAACAATAACTACTTTAGGTTTTGCAGATTTTAATTATAATTTGATGTCTTTTGTTTAAAAGGCCTTTGGACTGTTTAAATTGGTTTTAATTATATGTAATTACAGTTTACATTTAATTACATTGTTTTAAACTTCGTTTTCTAGGTAACATTTTAATTATAACATTTTGTTTTCATTTTGACTTTGGCTTAGTACAGCATGTCCTAAAAGAGACAACCGAATCGAACCACCAGGAATGTATTTTTTTCACATTTCTTTTACATTTTAATATGATATCTTTAGTCACTTTTTAAAATAGTTTTATGTTCAAAAATATTGTATGTTGACATGTTAATGACATTTCTTAACTAGCTAAAACTTATCTTCATTAAAACTAATGAGGGTTTATTTTATTGTTGAAAATAAAAATATTAGAATGTGAAAAAATATGTGAAATATTAGAAATTTCATATGTGCATGTTATTTTTTAAGTATAAATTACCCTTGTATGGCTACAAACATTATAATGATTTCATTTTAAAAAATGCATAATTTCACAAAAAGGTACATAAATTACTCACCTTGAAGAAAAAAAACTACGTTAGATATTTTTTTTATTTATTTGATGTCCGAGTAGCAACTACTGTTATAGTTATTTATTTGAAAGTATAATGAGAATCGTTTTCATTAGTTATGGGATTTTCTAGATGTGTGCTTATTTTGAAAATGTTAAAAGGAAAAATAACTTAATTATTGACATATTTTTGTGTATTTTATTCTAGTCTAATCAACATCAAACCATGAATAATAAATTCATAGATTTTTACAAAAATTCTTCTATTTAATACAGTTGAATTTTAATCGTTAAAATGATAAAAAAAAATTCAATCTTCATTTTGTGATATGGTGCTGTAATTTATTTAAGAATTTTGCATAATAATTAAGAAACATATTAAGGTCTCAGTATGAAATTAAGCAAATTTTAAATATTTAAAACGAACTAACATGGAACGATCCACATAATATACATGAAGAATGAAATGTTCTTCTACTAATCTGACTGCTTGAGTTCGTAAGAATATTATGATATTTAATTTAAATGGTCTTTGATCACATCCTTTTTATCCCAGTTTAATCTTTTTGGGGTCATTTTACAGGAATATTTTTCATTAAAGTCCTAAATGGTATAAGACCTCCAATTAAAAATGAATATGTGATTACTGACGAAAACTCAGCACAGAAACCTCACACATATTTCTGCCGTACCACAAGATTATGTGGTGACCATTATAGTATATATATTTTTTATCTTAAAAATACGTAATAGGTCATTTTCAGTTTTTATTTTCACGAGCATAAAAATAAATAAATTTAAATTACATTAGATAAATGCATTTAAATATTCAATGTAGTTTGTTAAATTCATTGACTGGAATCTTTTTATTAACAATATTATTGCATTTGATTATTAACAATATAAATCTTATATATAAAGTGATAAAAAATAATAATTAAATTTATCTGTATTTTTCTTTTTAAATTCAATTTCATAGTTATAGAAGACTAAATGAAATAAATAAACCAAGACAAACTTGAATACAGTTTAAGAATCTTTTTATTAACAATATTATTGCATTTGATTATTAACAATATAAATCTTATATATAAAGTGATAAAAAATAATAATTAAATTTATCTGTATTTTTCTTTTTAAATTCAATTTCATAGTTATAGAAGACTAAATGAAATAAATAAACCAAGACAGACTTGAATACAGTTTAAGATTAGAAATTACTAAGTTTAGAAAAAGTTAAAAAAAAGTAACAATACTTGTAGTATACATTTCTCTTAGCATAATAATGAGATATTTTTTAAAAATTTATAGCCTTGAACATATGTATTGCAAATAATACGCATTTTACATAGAAATTGACTAACAATAATAATTATTTAATAATAGTAATAATAATAATAATAATTTAATTTAATTATATTTTGTGTTTTTAGATCCAGTTATTTATAAAACACTAAATAAAATAGATAAAGCAAGATAGAGTTGAATACAGATTAAAATAACGTTTAGAAAAAGTTTAGAATACAAAAAAAAAACATTTAAAATATACTTGCTAGACGTTTCTCTAAGCAACTCCAATGCATCACAAGTAAAATTTAACTTTTGAAAAACAAATTAAGTACAGTAAAAGTTTTAAATTTAGAACAAAACAATATTCAATAGGAACGGATTAAGCTTCATTAAATGTCGGCGATAAAAACATAAAAAAATATGTCGACATTTTCACAAATTGATCATTTAGGGATCAAATAACGTGATGGGGATATGAGTCATAAAAACGCTTACAAATGTCAATAATGATTTAACATCTTGGTCACGTTACGTCGTATCGACTGTCACAATGTTGCAATGAGCCGTCACACTCAGGCACTCTTTAAAAATCTATGATGAAAAATGTTGGTTAAGATCGAAGCAAAGCATCCTAGAATATTGATTAAGAGAGTACGATTTACACCCTGGATTCTTATAGGAAAAATGTTTTCAACAGTGTACTCTACACTGTAGAGGAAGGCAGGTATTTAATAAACTATAAAAATTTACCTTTATCCAAATCGAAAATATTCGATAACCGATTCCAAATCACACAATAATTCGAAAAACGTTCCTTTATCTTCAGAAACTAATCCTCAGAAATAAGTTAAGTTCCGAAGTCTGAAAAAAATATAAAAATTATTTTTATTAGATGCAGTAATTTTCAGAAACGTTTTCGAGTACATTTTACAATGCATTAATAAGTTCTTTGTATCCAGGAAATACGTTATTTGGACGCTATCAAAACATAACTAAACATTTTTACTTACATAACTGAAATTTTGCATGCAATTGTAACAGAAAATTTTTAATTTTAATGTTATTGTTAATGTTGTTAATTTTATATGGTTTTTAGTCAAACGTGTTTGCTGAACATAATAATGTTTACGCGAGACTGCATAGCACCCGAATAACCGGTTTTTTCGTCAGAGAGAACTGTTTAATGTACTGTAAATGTTATACTGTTATACTCTTTTGTAAACTACAGTCAGCTTATATATTTTTTCTTTAAATTATTTTTTTACATTTCAGAGATGAATTATTTTGTAAAGCTTCTAATGATAAAGAAACGCTTTTTTGAGTCTTAGGTGACTCAGAATAATATAATGTACATTTTCATTCATGATTATAATAATTTTCATAAATTAAGAAACATCTGTTTTTTTTTTAATTATTTTGACAATTTTAAAACGTTATATTAAAACACTCTGTATAAAATAAAAGGTTTTTTTATTAAAACCATGTAGAAAAACGCACACAAGCAGTCTTCTATGAGAGAGAAGTATGTTTTATACTTTATTTTAATTTGCAATGAAATAAAACTTATTCATTTACAATTATTATAATATCGAATTCAATATAGATTATTTTAGCTTCCAGAAAAAAAAAGCATTCTCCTAAAAAAAGAAACATTGAAACAAATGTAAATATTCTTATACCAATGCATAAATGTAATAATAATTTGCAATTTCGTAAAATTTATATTTAAAATCAAGTATATTATAATTAATAAAGAATATATTCTTCGTGTGTATATTCGAGTGAGCACAACAGTCTCGTAAATTGGAAAATAATATATTAAAAAAATTACATATCCATCTTTACAGAAAAATACCTAAAAAATATGTAAGTAAAAATATAGTATATAACGACTTAAAAATGTCTGGTAATTAAAAGGCAAGCGATTAAAGATACAAATGTCTACATTCTTTGAATGCCTATTATTTTAAATGTAATTCCCATTTTCATAGTTGAAAACCATATTATGAATTAATTCGGAATGTACTTTGGCGAATAAATAGGGGAGAGGGGGGCACCTTTGAACATTTTTTTAGAAAATCAATAGAATTCTTACTTGAATTATATTTGTTGCGTTTTAAATATTACAAATAAAAACACTGCATTTCTTCATCTTATGAACCAGAAATTAAAAGTTTTCCAATTAAATTAAATAAGTTATAAGGATTTAAAAAGTTGGAGGATTTCTGTTCAAACCTGCCCCATGTAGGGGTACCTTTGAACAAGCAAGGGACACCTTTGAACAAATGAATAAAATGTAAAAATATTGAAAGTTTTATAAAAATATTCTTATGTTTCAGATATATAAAATAATATGAATAAAATTAAATAACTACATTTTATTGAAATTACTAATTTTTTTATTATTTAACCAAAGCTAATTCCATCAAAACTTATGTCAAAACTCATTGTTGAAACACCACAGTGTCCCTCCTGTTATGTTTGGCTGTGAAAACTTTCTTACAGTATCCTTTAAATACACCAATGTAATATCAGATGCTTCTGGAAAATTAAAATTTTTCATTCCCTCTTTCTATGAAGAAACCTGATATAAAATTTGAAAAAACTGCTAAATCATGAATCATTATTGTGTGTCCAGTATTTCAATTATCCAATAAACGAATGACAACATTAATTAAAATTTTAAACTTCCCATCATTGCTACATTCAGATTTTGGAATCTATGAGTGCAATAAGGAGGGGGGGGGGTTGCTAAGAGTATAAGTCTATGTTCTTTGACTTTCTTAATTGATCTATTTTCACATAACAAAAAATTCCAAAAATAATAACATTTAGATCCGTAAACAACTCTTTACTTCATAGTTTTAAATGTTCTCTTTAAATGTTTTTATTTACTATTTATCTCCAGTTTATTCGGTGTTTTTTCGCTGTTCAAAGGTGCCCCACCTTTTTTGTACAATGGTGGGGCGTCACCTGGAGTTTAACATTACAGCCGTTTACTAAATTCGGCTGGAGAACTATAAAATAACAAACCTTATATACTAAAGCTAATATGTTTATTTAAGTATTGAACAATACATGAAAATTTTAGGAATACAAAATTGTGAGTAAAAGTCTTACAACTTTATTTCTTCAAGTTTAGATTCATGAGGGAGAAAAATACATACATTGCTTAGACAGTATTGTTCATACAAGATGATGCAGCTTTGTATACTTATATCAATGAAGCAGTAGTAATATACTGCTACATAAATTTAAAAAAAATAATTTATTTGAAGGAAAATATTTGGAATGTTCAAAGGTGCCCCCAGTTCAAATGTGCCCCCTTCTCCCCTACACATGTTACGTCTGTGAAAATATTCTAAGTATTCTATTCTTATTCCCATTCCTGAAGCAATTTTAAATATCTCTCAAACGTATTACATTTTCAGACTTGTCATCAAATAAGTATCCCAAAACCAATCTGACATAATTCTCCTTAAGCTGTTTCCGATAAACTTTGCAAGGAGCATATGTATTAAGTTATTATTAAATATGTGTAATTTAATGCACTGTTTTCTAGAAAACAAAAAACTCATAAAACAGATTTAAAATTTAAAATAAATCAAACATAATCAAATAATGTCAGTTGGCAAAAGAGTTTAAAACGTTATATTGAAACACTTTGTATACAATTATAGACATTTATGAAAACCATATAGAGAGGCGCACAGACGCAGTTTTCTGTGAGGAGAACTATGTTTTATACATTATTTTCATTTTCAATGAAGTAAAATTAGTTTTTTTTTTTTGCAATTATCAATAATTCTGAAATTATAATACATGATTTAAGTTTCATGAAAAATGTGCGCTTCCCTAAAATAGAATTAAATGTATAAGTTGATACCGAAACGAGTGTAAATCTTTTTATACTTATAATCTTTTAATTTATACTTTCGTAAATTTTAAATTTAAAATGAAGTATATGATAATTAATAAAGAATGTATTCTTGGTGTATATGCTCAATCAATTTTGGAAAAGAATAACTTGTACTTTTGGAATAACTTGCACTTTTGTAAATTTTATATTTAAAATCAAGTATATAGTAGTTAATAAAGAACATATTCTTGATTTATATATTCAATCAACCATGATACTCTACTAAACAGGAAAATAACATATAAAAAATTACATATCCTACATTATAAACAATTATCTAAAAATTATATGAGTAAAAATATAGTACATAACAACTTAAAAATATCTGGTAGTTAAAGGACAAGCAATTAAAGATATAAACGTCTGCAACTTTTTGAATGCCTCTTACTTTAAATGTAATTCACATTTTCATCATTGAAAACCATATAATGCATATATTCAGAATGTACTTTGGAGAATAAATACATATGTTAAGTCGGTGAAAATATTCTATGTAGTTCTAGATCCCATTCCTGAAGCAATTTTAAATGTCTCGGAAAGGTATTACATTTTCAGACTTGTTATCAAATGAGTATCGCAGAACTAATCTGACATAATTCGCCTTAAGCTTATCCCGATAAATTTTTCATGGAGCAAATGCATAGAGTTATTAATAACTATGCGTGTTTCAATGCATGGTTTTGTAGAAAACAAGATATTGGCAAAAGAAATTTTATATTCAATGGAATTATAAATTAAACAGATTTCGGAAAATTTAAGAGAATTGTAAATGCATTTAAAATTGCATTTGTCTGGTTAAGTACATTATATTACAAAAATATAATTTTTTTTCTTCAAACATATATTAATGACATACTGCTATTTATATTTCCTGAATCATTTCTTAATGTGATATATTTTTAATAAATAAAATTTTTAATATAAATCATTTATTTTGATATTGTTTTCGTTAACACATTCATATATTTTGTGTCTACCTATGTTATTCCAGTGATAAGTTGTTGAATGCGATGAATAATTCTGGAAATAAAATGAAGTATAATATATATTTTCTATATTTAGGACATGCAATCGCTAAATGTATAACATAAAGCTCATGGCTAATAAAACTACAATAAATAGTGAATACAGATGGGATATATATATATATTTTTTAATTTAGAGCATGCCTAAGCTAGAAGAATAGCAGTAAAGATTAAAGCTAACAAAATTGGAATGGAAAATAAATGTATATGTTACATGCCAAACCCGATTTTAGGCAAAACTAGATTGGCCTAGGCCAAACTAGTCTATCCTAACGCCCATCGGATAAACTAATTTTCCCAAGGCCAAACTAGTCTATTCGAACGCCCATCAGATAAACTAGTTTTCCTAGGCCAAACTAGTCCATCCGAAAGCCCATCGGATAAACTAATTTTTCCTAGGCCAAACTAGTCTATCCGAACACCCATCGGATAAACTAGATTTTCCTAGGCGAAACAAGTTTGGCCGAACGGTCATTGGGATAAACTAGTTTAGCCTGCTTTTTATTGGTTTGAACTAGTTTATCCTAGGCCGATCTAGATTGGCCTAGGCCAAGTCAATTTGGCGTAATTTTATTGAATCTAAAGACCGCCAAAGCGCTAACTTTCTAGTTTTGAGCTAATTTATCCTAGGCCAATGCAATTTGACGCAATTTTAGCTCAAAGACTATCAAAGCCTGAGAGCTAATGTGCTCTCAGACTTTGTGTGTGTGTATGTAACCATGTACGTATGTACGTAGGTATGTACGTAATGCGATAACTCCTGATAGAAATATTCAGTTTGCTTCAAATTTTGGACATAGATTTATCCTGATAACGAACTTCCCTGATTAGTTTCATGTATTCATTGGCTAACAATAAGGGAAGGGTAACAAAAGGGTAATCCTCACCCCCCCCCCCCTCCTTAAATTAGTTAAATCAGTTTTTCATGCAAAAGTATCAGATTTTATTAAAATTTCAGGTATAAGATCATTTTGATAAGGCACATCCATGATTAGTTGTGGTGTTCTTTGTTTACGTATAAAGAAAGGAAGAATGGGGGGTAACTCCTTAATTTATCTAAATAGATTTTCAAGGAGAATTTACCGATTTGTTTAAAATTTTGGATGTAGGTTTCTTGTGATAAGGCATTTCCCTGATTAATTTTGGGAGTTCTGAGGTTAAATATAAAGGGAGAACGGATTATCTTTATCAATCGGATAAAAACGTTTGGTTTTATAAAAATATCGTTAATTCGTAACAGATATTAGTTTTAGCACATATGACTTCAATGGAAATTGCTCATATTAAAAATCTAAATATCAGACCCCTTTTAAAAATAAGAAAAAGCATAAATACAGCATGACACTTGAAATTTGGAATGGGGGTGGGTAGAGTAATGGGACGCTAGAATTTATTTAAAAAGCTCAGCGTATTTAAACGTTTTAACAGCTAATTAAATATTACCATTATTTGAAACTTTTAGAAACATAATAAAATATGATGTTAAATATTTAAGAAAAAGGATGCCGCGCAAAACACCACTATTTTCCTTTAGTAATTTTTGTAAAAATGTTAAATTCTTGTTGGAACTGTTTGAAATTTTGTGATAGTTTATGACACATGATAAAAAATTATAGAAAAAGTCCCATTATGAAAGGGAACGCACCCTATTATCAACAAAACTACAAAACTGTATCTGAAGGTAACTCCTTTAAACAATCTATCAGTAGATATATTACTCGATGTCGCGGAGCTTCAAAACAAAAATTTAAGATTATTTCAAAAATCACTATTCGTAAATAGTGGCATTTAACGCGGAATATATTTTTATAAATTTATATCATGTGTCATGAAATATCTTAAAGTTCCAAATAAATCAAACTAGAATTACCATTACATTTCCTGATCCCCCCCCCTCTCTTTCCCTTATACATATTACATAAATGAAGGGGGTTATCTCCCATTCCGCCTTTCTTTATACGTAAACAATAAACACCCACAACTAATCATGGAGGTGCCTTATCAAAATGATCTTATACATAAAATTTTAATCAAATTTGATACTTTTGCATGAAAAAAATGACTTAAATAAATTAAGGAGGGGGGAAGGGGTGCGGATTAGCCTTTTGTTACCCTCCCCTTATTCTTATTCATTGAACTCCTGAAGCTAATCAGGGAAGTTCGTTATCAAGATAAATCTATGTCCAAAATTTGAAGCAAATTGGATTTTTTTATCAGGAGTTATCGCATTACATACATAATTACGTACATACGTACATACATACATACATGGTTATATACACACACAAAGAATCTGCGAGCACATTAGTTCTCAGGCTTTGATAGTCTGTGACTAAATCGCGTTAAATTGCATCGGCCTGGGATAAATTAGATCAAATCCAGAAAGTTGGCGACGCACAGTGGGGCAAAAACCTAAAAAGCTGGTCAAAAGTCGAAAAATGAATTACATTTTAGGGAATTTCGATTGTATAGTTGGCTAGAATAATGTTTGGAGAGTCAGAATCTGTATTTAAAAAAGAATTTTTGCTTTGCCCTTACAAGCAGTATCATTTAAAAAATTATGCTTGAAGGTGTATCATTTAGAGCGAACAAAAACAGCAAAACATCAGTTCCTCTAAACGCGTGCTATATTTTATAATATTATCCGATTTTAATGATTGGAAATGGATTCACACTATGATAGTATGTACTTTATTTGCATATATTACAAAATTTATATTAAGCACGTGAAAATTAATAAATTCATTGTCATTTTTGATTAAAAAAAATTTTTTTATCTTTATTTTATTTATTTATTTATTTTTTTTTTTGCTTTTAAACATTAAAAATTTTAAATGTTCCACAGTGTTCTGCAACGAAATTTAATGGAAATAATAACTTGGGCTATTGTCTAGTAATTCATAAAAAACCAGCTGCCAAAAACTGACTTTCTGCATTTCACGCATATTTTAGTAACCGCAAGTAAAAATGCCACTTTTTCGGTCACCTCAAAAATTTTGAAATTGACTACTTTTCACATAATTTAGCTGATAAATATTTTTCAAATTTTTGAATTATTCAATTTTATAATAGTTTATTTCCTATTATATTGTAAATAAATACTATAATCATAAGATTACATTAATTTGATAAGTAAGCTTAATAATGAAAAAATGAAAATAATTCTCTATTACTGATCCGACAGAATAAGATTTTCTTATCTTTATAGGTAGTAATTTTGTTTGTTCTATTATAATTAGAAGAATTATTTTGTCAATGGCTATATTTTCTAGATCAAACTACAGACCGTATTTCATTAATGCGAGTAAAAATCATTATGAATATCACTTTTGCTTATATCAGTAATTTTGATTTGATTTGCAAGTGAGGATGTGATGGCACTTCTATTCTAAGCACATTTAAACAAATATTTAGCTATGAAGGTGGCATTATGTCTAATATATTTTTCTTTTTTTCCGTGCTACTAGAATACATAAATATTGCGAATAATTCATGAATCGTCAATTTGAAAATATCGAGATCTTCATTTCACTGATTTTATCGGGCCAATCAAGATCCATTTTTCTTTTTCAAGAAATACGGAAGCAACTGTCAATGAATGGGATTGAATTAAATACTATCAGAATAAACTTATTTCGTTTAATACAATCATTGATACAGAAGAAAAAGTCGTTAAAAATGAATTAGTGAAATACTCAACGTTGCTACCTATGTCAGGCAGCATCAAAACAGCATCTTACCGATCTGACATTTTTTATTAAAAGTGGAATGAAATAATTTAGAATTCAGGATATCTAAGTTACATGCAAAGATGTTTAGAGAGGCCTTACACCTGGCAGACAACGGGATAGAAAAAATGAAAAGCTCGTACTCTGCATGGAAAGAAGAACACTGAAATTGCAAAATAAAATATGCAAAAAATATTTCGTTTTCAATCAAGACTTTTCGTCGAGAAACTAAATCCCAGTTTTGGAAGCACAAATGATGGAAATACAATTCAACGATTCTTTGAAAACGCAACTATTTGTGTTTCTAAACGAGCATATACGAAGATTTGATTAAGCGTTTCTATGCCATAAGTAATTTCTTGTAGCTATGTTATTTATTTGGAAAACTTCGAAAATTTTCCCTTACAAATAGCTGGTAGATTTGAGCAGCACCCCTGGTTCTATATGCTTACTTCAATACACAAACTACTTATTAATGACAAAGAAATAACATTATCTTCATTACTGCCAATTTGTCAAATGCCATAAGATACTCAAGAATCATGCAACAAACTGATCAAAAGGCATCGAGAAGATTTATCGCAAAGATGTAGTAGCGAGAAAAAAAAAGATATTTTTACGTCTTTTAATGTCATAAGATTCTTTTCTTTCCAGATTTGGTAAATTATCGTAGAATAAATTAAAATCATTGATCCTAAGAGTCACAGGATCTTCCAATACCGCCAAGAAGTTCTGCTAACTATTTCAGACACCTTGACCTCTGAAGAATCTTTTTATTATACTACAGTTGATTCTAAAGGTTAATTTCTGGAATATATTTTCGTTTTTATTTTAATAATATAAAAATTAAATAGTCTAACGTTTTACTTTCCCTTAACGGACTTAAATTTCGTTTAAATATGTCTTGGTTTTTTAAAAATTCCCTTTTAAATTTACCTCGAAATTTTAAATTTTGTTTAAATTTTATCGTTTTTACTCTTAATCTGTAATTTTATTTATTTTTTTTTAAATTTAACTTTTGAATCCTAATTAGCATCTTGAAAAGTTTACGAAATTGCATATAAATTGAATAATATTCAAGACATTTAAATTTTTATTCCGCCATATTGTATCTGCCATTTTTTTTCAATTTTAATTTTGTATTCTTACTTAGCATCCTCAAAAATACCTGTATACGAATTTTCGTACAATTTTCATACAATTTTCATATTTTGGCCAGCTTTTCGGGAATTTGCCCCACTGTGCGACGTGGCGGTTTTTAGATTCAATAAAATCACGCCAAATTCAATTGGCCTAGGACAATCTAGATGGGCCTAGGACAAACTAGTTCAAACCAATAAAAAGCAGGCTAAACTAGTTCATCCTAATGACCGTTCGGCCAAACTAGTTTGACCTAGGAAAATCTAGTTTATCCAATGTGCGTTCGGATAGACTAGTTTGGCCTTGGAAAAACTAGCTTATCCTATTTGCGTTCGGATAGACTAGTTTGGCCTAGGAAAAACTATTTTGTCCTAAAATTGGGTTTGGACTGTAACATATATAACACATTTACAGACACATATATATGTTACCGGCCAAACCCGATTTTAGGCCAAACTAGATTGGCCTAGGCCAGACTAGTTTATTCTAATGCCCGTCGGATAAACTAGTTTTTCTTAGGCCAAACCGGTCTATCCTAACACCCATCGGATAAACTATTTTTTCCTAGGCCAAACTAGTCTATCCTAAGGCCCACAAGACAAACTAGTTTTTCCTAGAGGAAACTAGTTTGGCCTAAATATTATAGGATGGACTAGTTTAGCTTGCTGTTTAATTGGTCTGAACTAGTATATCCTAGGCGAATTCAATTTGTTGTGATTTTATTGCATTCAATGACCACCTCAGCGCCAACAATCTAATTTGTCCTAGGTTGATCTAGTTTATCCTAGGCCAATGTAATTTTACGTGTTTTTAGCTCACAGGCGTCAAAGCCGTAGAAATAATGGTCTCACAGATTCTATATGTATGTATTTACACATGTACGTACGCATGTATGTACGTATGTACGTAACGCGATAGCTCTTGATAGAAGTATCCGATTTGCTTCAAATTTTCAATGAAGGTTCATTCTGATAAAGTACTTTTCTGTTTAGTTTTGAGAATTCATTGAATAAGAATAAAAGGAGGGGCGAACGGGAGGCTAATCCCGCACCGTTAATTTAGGGAAATGAAATTTCATGCAGAATTATCAATTTTCATTTAAAAATCTGGATATAGGATTATTCTGACAAGGTGCCTCTGTGATCAGCTGTGGATGTTTATTGGTTTATTGGATGTTTACTGTGGATGTTCAATGTTTAAGTATATTTGAGGGAAATTGGAAAAACAATCCCCGGTGCTTTATTTTTCGACGGTGTTATTCCTTAAAAAAATAAGGCTGTAATATACAATTAGTGTAAACAATTTTTGAATGTAAAGCCATCAGTTTAACTGGGCAATATTCTTTTTTATATTGATCTCGTCTACTGCTCCAGTGCTAACCTTTTGCAAAATGGTTTCGCCACCACCCCTGTATAATGTATTTTATTCGAAGAGTAGTAGAATGCTGTTAGAGGTTTGTACGGGCCGGAATTTCGGGGCCCGGGCCTGCCCTTCTTGAATCAAATTTATTTTGCCTTGACCCGACGTAAAAATTAAAAGTTACTAGGAGCCCTGCCTGTACAAAAATCAGTGAAAGAGAGTCAGTCCGGCTCGATCTGGCACTACTCAATTTCTGCAAAAAAATCAGATTTTACTTCACGTACAATTAAGAATCCTTTAAGATTCATTTAAGATTCATTTCCCCTGCTACATACATATTTACTGGATAAATTTACAATGTATATTTTTTATTACGATGTGCTCGAAGAATGGAAAATACACAATGTATTATTGATTATTTAGATTCTGAAACCTTTCAGTATTCAAATAGGGATTCATTAAATAATGAATATAGGTTAGAACAAAAGAAAAAGAAGGAGAGTTATAAACATCATAACTTTTGAATCTGTTTAGTAAAAGGTAGATTTGTGAATATATTTCACTGTCATTCCTGAAGGCTTTTCTCAAATCCAAAAGAGCTACATACTAACATATTTATAAACTAAATCCTTTTCTTAAATGCATAGGCATTCTTACCCAGAAAATGCGTAATCGAATGGCGTTAATCTTTTTTTTCATAAAGGCGTTGTATCTTTGAGAAAATACTATTAAAGTTACGTTTTGAATCGAATCTCCGCTTACGACTTCACAGAAAAGAAAAACTTGACGCCGTGACAAGAATAGCTTATATGTCGACAAGTAATTAATTTCTCAAAAAAGAAAACGCTGTTCGACTGCAAATTATGTTAAACTCCGATTTGGCTCGAATGTGCAAATAATAATAAAAATAATAATAATAATAATGATAATAATAATAATAATAATAAATACAAGTCTGATCTCAGCACGGCACGAGTATGCAGAAAAAAATAAATAAGTAAACACCATTTCCAATGCATCATGTCTCTAATGTGGAAATGTTAAATTTCTGTATTGATGTAATATACAATGACTCTTGACACACATTTACACTTATTCTATTGAAAAATGTTTTTTTTACCGGACAAACCCCGATTTTGAGCCAAATTAGATTAGCCTAAACCAAACTATTTTATCCTAATGCCAATTGGATAAACTAGTTTTTCCTACGCCAAACTTGTTTATATAAATGCCTATAGAATAAACTAGTTTTTCTAGGAAAGAGGGCAATCTTTCATTTTTTCCTTCATACTTAATCATTAAACTCCCAAAACTATTGAGAGAATCGTCTTATCAGAAAGAACCTATATCCAAAATTCGAAGCAAATCTGTAAATTCTGCATTAAAAACCATTTATCTAAATTATTTGGAGTTACCTACATTGCCCTTTCTTTTTCATTTAAACAATAAACATCCACAACTAATCAGGGAGGCGCCTTGATCGTATATCTAAAATTTTAAATGAAAATTGATAATTCTGCATGAAAAATCCATTTCTCTAAATTAATGATCGGGTAATTAGCCTCCCGATTGCCCCCCCCTCTTATTCTTATCCAATGAATTCCCAAAACTACGCAGATTACCTTATCAGAATGAACCTATATCCAAAATTTGAAGCAAATCGAATATTTCTATCAAGATTTATCGCATTACGTACATACGTACATACATGCGTCCGTACATGCGTAAATACATACATATAGAACCTACGAGCCCATTATTTCTACTGCTTTAAAGCCTGTGAGCTAAAAACACGGAAAATTACGTTGGTCTAGGATAATGTAGATCAGTCTAGGAAAAATTAGAATGTTGGCGTTGAGGCGGTCATTGAATTCTATAAAATCACGCCAAATTGAATTGGCCTAGGATAAACTAGTTCAGACCAATAAACAGCAGGCTAAACTATCCTATAAGATTTAGACCAAACTAGTTGGCCATTAAAAACTAGTTTATCGTATGGGCCTTAGGATAGACTAGGTTGGCCTAGGAAAAACTAGTTTATCCTATGGGCATTAGGATAAACCGGTTTTCCTAGGAAAAACTAGTTTATCGGATGGGCGCTAAGATAGACTGGTTTGGTCTAGGAAAAACGTATTTATCCGATGGGCGTTAGGATAGGCTAGTTTGGCCTAAAATCGTGTTTGGCCTGTAACATATATATTATCGTGTTTTACATACATGTTTTCCGAATTTATTTTTAGAACAAACTGACTATCAGCTGCTTAATTATAGTCATGATTGTACTATTATTTTTACTATTGCAATTTTTAAAATATATAATAATGATTATTGCATAATAACAACGTTGAAGTTTGATTTGGACAAAAAAAAACTGAATTAAATGTTTCTAAAACTTGTAAATGTTCCAGAATAAAATGAAAAAAGAAGTATTATAATAAAATTATGAAAACGTAGTTAAAATGAAGATATGCGTGCTTATATATATATATATACATATATATATATATATATTATTCATATGTAATTATCATATTTCATTAATTACACCACTCAACAATTTTAAAAAGTAATTTTCAAATTAGAACACACGAAGTTTCAATTTTATGCTTTAGTCGACAATGCATCCGAAAGCGAACCGTTGTTAAATATAAAAAGTCTTATTTTTGCTACAAAGCTTTACAAAACTCCTGTAAATATATAATTTTTCAAATATGTCATATTATATAAATGAAAAATAATTAAACTTGTATAACTGGAAGATGTGTATCGCATTTACTGAATACGCGGGATCTAACCATACACCAAATACATCATTATATAGTATAATCTATGCAGAGTCACTGTCATCGGTTTTAGTTGCGTTGTCACAGTGTATGTATTTAAACAAGTTTCACTGGAATAATTCATTTATTTAAAAGATTGTTCATTGGGATTTGGTGTATGACGCACTTAGTATTGACATACTGTGGTTTATTCTTTTTTTAAAGGTAATCGATAGTTTTTATTTTTATATTTCAATATATTTCAGTATTAAAAATAGTAAAACCTAAGTAAAATATTTTCTAGAATCATGTACATGATTATTAATAAACTGAAATGCACAATTGTATTGTTGAAAAAAAAAACACAATTTTTAGCTGCACCGTAATGTAATTTAAGTACTGGTAAAAATTGGGCAGATTTTAAAATTACAAGTATAAAGTACTAATATCTTTAATGTAGTTTATTCTATTTTTTAAAAAGGTTATATGATTAAAAATATTTACTATTTCAGACATTTTATAAAATATCATGCCATTTGATTTTACGTTTGTTAAATATATTTCTATAGGAAGGAATTAGCAACAAAATATATGGTTAGTGTATAATAAAAAAGAAAAAATAATAATCATGTAATTTTTATTTATTATTATTATGATTATTGAAGTATTTTTGCTGTTTTGAAAATTTAAAAAAATGAAATTATAGAGGAACTGGACGATTATTTAATATTAGAGTATGCTTTTATATATACTGCAATTTAATTATGTCGTAGGATTCTAAACGTCATTCTGATTTTTTTGATTTATTTATTTTACACATTCAGTCAAACCTCGTTAACATGAACACGCTTAACATGAATTAATTTTAACATGAATTGTTTTCAAGTCCCCTATAAAAACGAATACAAAGAATAAATACTGATAACATGAACAACATTTGATTCCTCTTGAGGTTCATGTTAACGAGGTTCGACTGTATTAGTTTTAACATGATTCTTAAAAGAGAGCTAGCTTGTTTAATCCTTCAGACTTTGCGCAATTTTTCAATGTTGGAATTTTTGAAAGGGTTCATATCAATATCACGTCCTGAAAATTGTAAGTATTAAAAAAGGTCATAAAGTAAATACAAATCATATGTGTAATTCTAACATGAGACATCTCGGAATTGTGTTAAATAAATTATCCTTTTCCATTATGAATATCGGCTGTCAACCTGAATAAAGATTTCTCTCAGTCAAAGTAATCTTCTAAGCAACTGGACTTAGTATCTTTTGATTTCATTTCATTTAAAAAGAATTTCGATAATTTATTTTTATCAATAACACAATCACATGGTAGGTTGTTTCCTATAGTTCACATCAATAGATTTACTATGCGTTTTATTCATTTTAGGCAGATTTAGTATGAAATACTACTATTGCGGTCGCTCCCATGTTAGAATTTCCGAAATATTTTTGCAGATACACACCGATCATGACCCTTAGATCCAAAAACTACCATCAGTTAAAATAATAATAATAATAATAATAATAATAATAATAATAATAATAATAATAATAATAATAATAATAATAATAATAATAATCGTATCTATCTATACCTATCTATATACATACATATCACTTTTTCATGGACACGATAACTTCTATAATTCTGCTCAGATCTTCTTTAAACTTATACATAAATTCAAGGGGCATAAAATCTCGGTCAAGTTCTTTAATCGTCAAAATCGGACCAAAGGGGTGGATATAGGGAGATTTTTTTTGGAAATAAAAAGAAAAAACTTCTTGATGAAAATAGATGACGAATCAATTCAAAGTTTATATTACTTCTAAAAATTGAGCAAAAAGTTTATGCATGAGAGATATTTCATAAAGTTAAAAATGGGTTCAAGGGGCAAAAAAGGGGGTTTTGCGGTGGAAAAAAATCATAAGATACAAACTCCAAATTTTTTTTAATTATTTTAATATTATCCGAAACTTCTGCATTGATAAGTTTTTGATAGGACAAACTCTTACTGCAAAAAACTAAAAAATAACCAAAAAGAGGAGTGGAAAAAGAAAAAAATCCTTAACTTCGTCAATTTATAAGACATTAAATCCAATTAAATTTACATTTTCTCAATTACATCTATAGCATTTACATTGACAAGTTTTTTTTATAGGACCAATCTTTATAGCTAAAATAAAATAAAAAATAAAGGAGTCAAATCTTCAAAAGTGGCTAAATAAAATTGTTAAACTGGGTTTATTTCTAATCATATTTTATTTTTTGCTTTAGTAATGAGCACTTATCTTCGAAATCTACCTCCACCTAAAGGCCGAGAGGGATTTTTAATAATTTGAAATGTGTTTAAAATTCATACGTATATATTTTTTTTTATACTTTTGGATATTATCCAGAAAAATCAATTGTTAGCTATTCTGAATTTTTTAGCCCCCGATATGCTACTTTTTTTCTGCTCGCAATTAAAGTGTCGTCTAAAAAAAAAACATTATGTTATATAAGCCACCTTTAAAACAAAGCAGATTTATCATTGTATGGTTAAATATGGATAACCTCTACTGCATTTTTTAAACTTCTAATAATTGTACATTTTCAGTTTTTAGATGATTAATTAGACGATTATTTTTATCAATGTGCATAAAATTAAAATAAATTTATTGTGAAATGAATGCTTCGTCTTTTGGACGTATGTCTAAGAATCTTTAATCATGAAGAAAATTATAATGAAACTTACATATAAAAAATTACAGGAAGTATAATGTTTTTCAGATCTTTTTAAATCTAATTATTAATTAACATAAGTCATATAATTACGTACACTTAGAGATATAATAGATGTATATATTTGATACACTGGTAAAAATATTTTCCTAGTTTAAACTAGGTTAATTTTTTTAACTAGTTTAATTTTTGTGCTTAATTGCTGACACTGTAAAATGTTAACTATTGAACCAATATCTGAAGCTTTTGTTGAAACATCTTTCCAATTGACGGAACGATGTTGAAAGAGGAAGCTCCAAATATTGGTTGGCGATTACCCCATCTTATGGTAGCAGCTACTGAGCACCAAAATGTGGTTCAAACTAGAGCAAAAATTTTAACTGTGTAAAAATACATACGTAAACACGCACACACACATATACTATCTTTGACAATAAAGTTCGGTGAATGAATTCAGAACAACAGACCTGGCAATACTGGGGAAACAAAACGCTGCACTTGCATAGAGGCAAGTGTTAACCATCTTCCCCCACCATTGTTCATTTGAGCGTCGTTTATGTTCTGTGTAAAACGTGCTTTACTAAGTGCTCTTTCAGTGTGTTGTTTGTTAACTCAGAACAGGATAACGAACGATCATATGATGAGTTTAAAGTTTGGTTTTAAGCTCTGCAAGACACCGAATTAAATTCATACAAATTGAACATCCACCATACTCGCCAGATCTCAATCCTCCAGACTTCTTCCTATTTTCCCCCACTCAAACTCTCTTTGAAAGAGATTTGACTATATTGCTGACATTTAATGAAACGTGACGAAGCTTTTGAACTCCATTCCAAAAGAAAACTTCTTGCGAATTTCCCAGGACATGTATAACAGATCTCAGCGGTGCATAGTTATGGGAGATGACTATTTCGACTTTCGTTAATATTTCATCTACATTAATGTTACAGGACTATTCACCGAACTTTATTGTCAGAGGTAGTACATATATTTGTGTGTGTTTGCGCGTGTGTCTAAAAAATCAATTTTAAAAATAATGGTAACAAAAATCCATAGACAATCTCTGCTTCAACATAGAATATATTTTTTATCTACACAGTAAACTGTATAAACAGTTTATTTAATATTCAAATTTTACTTGTGTGACATGAGTGAAAAACGTTCTAAATTATGAACTATTACGAACGTATATTTAAAACTCAATATGTTTGCTATTTTAATCCTTCACTGAACCACTTGCCATTCTGATATACATTTTAAAACATTGTATCTTTCATTAAGTCCACGAATTTGAAACATTTTATCTAAATAATTTATCTATGAATGTAAGTATACGGAATTTCTTCAAGATCTTTTATTTTCAACATAAATAATGCCTAAAGTTTTACTAAAAACAAAATTTTATAAGGAAACTAATATTTGACGTATAGAGAAATTGTGAAAAACTTTTTTTTCTATGAATAGTCAAATTATCCGGAATGTTTGGAATTCCGGTTTGCGTTGTAAACACATTTTCTGAATAATTGGAGTTTCGCAACTCATTTAAAATGATAAATTTTCTAAAAGTTGTGTGTTCTATTTTAGAAAGAATATATTTTAGTATTTTTTTAACAAAAAAAAAAACAATGAATCTGAAAATTTAAAAATGGCTTTCGTTTACAAAGATAAAGAAAAAAGAAATACACATATATCAGAATATTTCACGTTTGTAGCAGATACTCAAATAATTCAAAAGAAAGAAAAAGATATGTAGTGCTTTCCAAAAAATGCAATTATGGAAAATTCTAATATAGACGATAGAAAGAAAGCTCAAGAGTCAATTAATAAATACCAAATGAGAAGTACATATGAGAAGTACAATTTTAAAACGAAAGAGTTTATTTGGTCTCTCGAGAAAGAGCTTTAGTTTATTGAATCGTGAATGAAGTGGATTTTTTTAACAATTTACTCATTTTGATTTAAATTTCTTATTTAACCCCTTAACGCGCAGTGTTGCCGGGTCGGCAACACCTAAAGTTCCCCCTGTTTGGAGACACAAAAACTCCGTGAATATTTCAAAAACTACTCTAATGGCTATTTTAAATCTTTTTTATGAGTTCTAGATGGCAGCACCACAGAGATCAAACTCTACTGTTTTTAAATAATAGGTAAAATGTTTTACTGTAATACGCGCTTCACAGCAATGCTCTTCTCACTGCGCTTATCAATGCTTTACTTATGGGAGGTTACCACATCGGCAACAGCTGTGAGTAGGGGAAAATTGTCTGTCCGACCCCAGGAGGAGGATTGAGGATCGGAGGAGGGAGGAGGGCTCCTCCTCATTCCTCCTCCTCCTCAATCCTCTTCTTCAATCCTCCTCCTCAATCCTCCTCCTCCTGACATCGTCTTGTAAGAGAAGGGGTTAAAAGGGGGGTTAAATTTTTTTCGTGAAATTTGAATATTTTATGCTATAAGAGAGGGGTGAAAGGCGGATATTTTTTTTTAAGTATATTACAATACGATGGTGTTTTTTAATTTTAATGTGGGGACTTTAAAAATTTTCGGCGTGTTACAGTACGTGGGGTATGTTTTTCGATTGAATTTTGCTGTTGTTCATTTAAAAAGGTAATTAAAAATTATGAGTGAAATTTTTTCAACATACTCCAGTATGAGGGATTATTTTTCGAGTGGTGATTTATTAAGAAATTTTTAATAATTTAAACTTTAAAATTTTCAACAGTTTAAATTTATTTTGAGTCAAGTGTAAAAGTGAATACAATTTAACAAATGAATCATTAAAGTTAATTTCAAATAATAATTAAAAATAATGAGTGAAAAATAATGAAGACACTTTAATTATTTTGGCGTGCTGTAGTATGATAGGTTATTTTAATGTGGTAATTTTTTCGATTGCATTTTGCTGTTGTTCATTAAAAAAGGTAATTAAAAAGTAATTAAAAATAAAGAATGAAGTGACTTTTTTTTTTCACTGTGTTCTTTGATGAGGGGTTAAGCGGGTATTTCAAGGACACAGAATTTTTTTGTTAATCTATAGTATAAGGGCTTTTTAATTTTAATGTGGCGACTTAAAATTTTTCGGTGAACTTTAGTTTTAGGATCTATTTTTTCGATTTTAAGCAAAAATTTTGGGGAGATTGATTTTTTTTTCACCGTGTTTTAGATAATGGGTTAAGCGGATATTTTGGGGACATAGAATGTTTTTTTCAGTACTATTATACGAGTGGTTTTCAATTTTAATGTGGCGACTTAAAATTTTTCGGTGAACTTTAGTTTAAGGATTTATTTTTTGATTTTAAGTGGAAATTTTGGGGAGTTTAATTTTTTTTTTTTTTTTCCACTGTGTTCTTACATGATGAGTTAAGCGGGTATTTTGGGGGAAATTATTATTTTAGACTAATCATTCACGAAGGATATTTTGCAGATATAAATGTTTAATAGGGGGAGTTTAACTTTTTTGCAAAGAGATTGACGTGCGCTCGTCGACCTAACCGTATGGAGTTTGTAATTTTCTTTGAATCATGTGTGCATACTGGCTTAGACTATCTTAGAAAGACTTCCACCACCTTTATCTCCACCAAGTCATAAATAACACATGCTGGTAATGGGAATTTGAGAATATTAACTTTAAACATTAATTTAATGAAGGAACTTTAAAATTATTTCGAGTACTATTTTTAGTTAACTATGTTATACACTTGATATTTTAGATTAGTTAAAAAATAACATTAAAATTTGAATGAGAAAATATGTTTCAAAATGGGATTTTACGTACTAACATTTATTTGCGCTCGTTGACCTAACCATTCGGAATCTGTGATTTCCCTCGAATCATGTGTGAATAACTGTTAGATTTCTTTAGAAAGACCTGAATAAGCTTCAACCATCATAAATAACGCATGTCTGTAACGGGAATTTGAACTTAATTATTTTAAATATTCATTTTAATGAGGTGACTTCGAAAACAATTTGTAGAACTTTTGAGCGGTAATAATTTTTATTGGGAAACTTAAAAGAATCTTGTGATTTTTTGGGGTCTAATTTTTAATTGCTGAATTGCAATCTGTATTCGCCTTTCTTTCGTGTGATTGTGTAGATGTTGATGAAAACTATTTCTGTTCCAATTAATGAAATTTAATAATTAAAATAATAAAGTGTTCCTCACCAGACACCCCTTTTTCAAAATTCGTGCATATTTTTTAACATAACAATGTGTTTAATATAAGTAATTTTTGTGTGTCCTTTCTTTTCTGAAAGAGTAAGCGATTTTTAACAGAAATATCTTTTGACGTGTGTAATTTTTCGTTGGCAGAACAATTTTCAAATAAATAAATTTTAATATTAATAGAATTTTTGACTTTCCGAAGAAAAAAAGGAACTTATTTTTAATGTTTTAATACTTGTCGGTTAAAAAAATTAAACTATATTTATTATCGAAATGAATTCATCTACATTAATTTAAAAACATATAATATTTATAACCAGTAACGCAGAACTTTTTCAAACCCTGTTAATGAGATTTTATAACAAAAGTGTTATTATATAATTGAATTACTGTTTTTAAAATGTGTTGTATGTATGTGCGTGTTTTGAATGTATCTGTATGTTGTATGTATGTATGTATGTGTGTGTGTTGCATAGTGTGTGTGTGTCGTATGTATGTGTATGTTGTATGTATATGTATGTGTGTGTGTGTTGTATGTATGTGCATGTTGTATGTATGTGTGTGTATGTATGTATGTGTGTGTTGTATGTATGTGCATGTTGAATGTATGTGTATGTAATTTTTTTTGCCGATAGGTGTGATCTTTAGCTGAAAGTGACCTAGGGTCAAAACTTTCACCCAGGAATCGCCACGAGGAGGCAGATCACATGATTCCCGTATTGCACACATTAACATACATTATTTCGAGCGATATTTTTAGCGAAACATAATATGCAATTGAAGTTTTAGAATAATTAAAAAATAACTTTAAAATTTAAATGAAAGAATGTTTCAAAATGGAATTTTACGTACTAACATTTAATCGCGCTCGTCGGTTTTTACTGATTGGAGGTCTGTTAATTTTCCTTTAACCTTGGAAAACCTTGCGTCAATAAGGATATTTCAGAAAGACCCCCACTTTGGGTACTCTTTTAAACTAATATTTGTAATGAGATGTGTTCGCGCGCGTCGGCCTAACTGTTTGGAGTATCAACATAAAATCAGCAAATTAATACAAAATATTTCAAATAGTAAGAAAATGATTGATTAAAATCACCAAGTAAGAATAAAAATACTTCAAGCAATGAGAAAATAAATGTTTAAAATCAAAAATTTAACATTTAAAGGTTTTATCTTCAGATCTAAATAATTTGTGAAAAATGCTTTTAAATATTTTTAAAGCTGTATTGAAAATAATATTTTTCATACCTTAACATCAAAAAAAGTGTTAAATCCAAATCGATGAAGAGTTTAATAATTGTTTTCTCAAAGAGAGGATACTAAATTCGTTGCAATATATGTGTGTGTGTGTAAACATAAATGAATCATTCTTATCTGCTTATCTGATAGCGTTTTCCGAAAAGGGTTGAATCTCTGAATCATAACTGATAGGAACTGGGGTTGATGTGTTATCTTAATTAATCTTAATGAGTACTATATCTAATTAAAATTATTTGACTTGAAATAAAATAACGTCTTTTGAGCAATATCTTTTGAAAACTTAAGATTTAATTATTTAAATCAAATTAAAGGCTTTTTTTTATCTCATCGATTTATTTTAAATAAAACTAAAATATTTTTTTTTCTGTACTTTGTTAGCAAAATAAAGAGTGTATCACATTCATTTCGGCTTTAACTGTTTGAAAATTTAAATTAACCTATAATTAAAATGATTACATAAGGTTGAGTATGCGATCTTTTAAATGAAATCTAGTTAAAAACGGAACACGCATTCATATAAAACTTTAAATACTTATGGTGTTGTGTATAATGCAATGTATGTATTAAATATTAAATGAAAAATATGAATTAACAATAAATGAAAGACATTAACATTAATAAAATATTAATTAAACATTGCATTGATTAAAAACTTAATGAAAAATATTAATTTGGGAATACGCATCCTTATAAAACTTTAAACATTTATGCTTTTGGGTATAATATTATGGATGTATTAAATATTAAATGAAAAATATGAATTAACAATAAATAAAAAATATTAATTAACATTAATAAAATATTAATTAAACATTGTGTTAATTAAAATATAGATTAAAAATTTAATGAAAAATATTAATTTCTCATGTAATTAAAATAACACTTTATAAATTAATGAATTAATAATAAATGAAACATGTTCATTCGAAACAACTTGAGAAATACTAATTTGTAATGAAATTAGAAAATACCAATTAATTAAATATTAATTAAAAATTAAATGAAAACTATTTATGAGAGACACATTGAAAAATATTCTCACCTTAAACTTTCATTCGCCAATCCTTAAATCCAACCTTCATCGTTGCTTACCTGTTAGGAAATGTCTGATAACAACAAATTCTTATCTTTAACGGTATTTCCCGAAGGCTGACTCACTAGATAAGTAACAATGACAAGTTCAAATCTGAAATTAAGAGTTTATTCATATTGAATATAATTAATATAATGTTTAATTAAAAAGGGACTTAATTTATTTAATACGTCATAATTAAGAATTTAATTAAATCCTAATATAATTTTTTTATCTAATTAATAGAATAAAAAAGAAATTCTTTTCAACATTTTCAAGAAACATCAAGTTATCGAATACTTAATAGATTATTTTTTTAATGAATGTGTAATTAACATTTTTAAAGGATTTTTTTCTAATTAATTAGTGTTTAATTAAAATTTTCATAATTAAAATAAATATATAAAATAAAAAAGGAATTCTTTTCAAAATTTTCAAGAAACACCAAATTATTATTAAGCAATATTTCGAATAACTACAAACTTTAATCATGATGAGTCATCACTGTGAATGATCTTTTCTTCTCATATGTTATAAAAACAAGTTTAAGTACCTAAATTTATTGATATATTTCATTGTGTGTTGGATCCTTCTTTACTAATCTCGTTAAAATTATTCATTTACCAATGATTTAAATTTCACATTTTAAAGTCATTTATATAATATACTAACATTTGACTATTAAATATCAAATAATGGATATGCACTTTTTACACTCACATCTTACAATGTAATTAGTAACCAAATGTAATGATTTTTAAGCATGTCTTCTTAATTTTTTTACAATGAAAGACTATCACAGTTGAATATTTAGCTTTCTGTTTATAACTTTATCGAGAAATATATAATGCATACCACACGATTTCATTAAATGAATCACAATACATTTCAAACTTCTCATTTTCAATGTTTTATATATACTAGTGTTTATCAAATAGGTGTTTATTCTGAACAATCATTACTTAGTATATTGATGAAAAGTTTGTGTTGAACGGTTTTTAACTTAAATGGTGTGAGAGAAGGATATATTAGGACAGAAGTTATTAAATATAGAGTCTTTAAAGTTTATACCCGTGCAAGAATTGGCATTTCAAGAAACAAAGTTGTGTCACATTTGAAAGCATTCTTTATATTCGAAACGCACACGTGATCACGATCACATCACTGAAGAGCATAGAGAAGCTGTTTATGTTGTATATAATTTGAATTTTCATTAACACAATATTATAACCGAAGTTTTTCGACAGTTTGAAAAATTATGATGTTCAACGTCTGCACACGTTAACACAGAATAAGATTAGCTTATGCCCTTTCGATGATAAGCGTTATTTGCAGGTAAGATGTATTAACATAACAAAATTTTCTTGGTAATTTTACTCGCAGGTTTCGAAACCACAAACATCTGATCATACTTCTCATTTTTAACACGCGACACTAACCATTGGGCCATTAAAGCCCGTAATTTAGTAACTAAAAATTAAGAAAGATCATCGAAAATGATTACTTCACACATGCAAAAATAATTTTTATTGTGACTTATCAGTTAAAAATCACGAAGAAAAGAAAAATATCACATATGTTTTGGATTACTTTGAGATTTTATGAGTCACTTCATCAGTTAAATAGACATAACCACTTCTTATGAATCACTACTTATGCTTAAATTTTGAAACACTTGCTTATATGAAATGTATTATATTTTAGTTTATCAGTGATAGTGCGATTACTTGTTAATAATTTTAATGTTATTAAAAAAATTTAAAAAAATCAAATGTGAATAATTAATTAAAAAAACACAAGTCACTATTAAAGGTTTGAACAAATTATTAAAATTATTTTACAAAACTTTTCAAATTATTTAAAAATGTTTCACTAATATTTAGTAATCGTCAAATTTTAATGTCGATAATCATTTATGTGAGTCAGGTTTTCTGTTTTAACTGTTAAGTTATCAGATTCCCCCTTCAAGTACATCTCATTGATAAGTTTTAATCAACCAATCAACTATTTATTTACCCCAGCAACCAGCTATTTGTTTACCCTAGTAACCAAAACGCTTTTGTCGACACATGAACAAAATTTTGAAGATGCAAGACTCTTCATTTTCATTCGAAAAAACAATGACTTATGTAATAAATTTTTTCTTTACTTAAATGAAACCTTCACATGTGTATGGTAAAACTTGGAAAATTTCATTTAATGCACAAATTTAAAGTTAACAGACAAGGTCTTCACACATCTTTTAGTATTTTACTAACACTTTGCCAAATATCTTTAGAAAACAACAACAGAATTTTAAATAATTATTTTAATAAAAATTCTCTTTTGTAAGTGACATTATTAAACTAACTTGAAAAATTAACTTGGCAAAGCAAGTTTTCACTATTCCAACTAAGTAATATTCATAAGTTTTATATGATAAACAACCTGTTTGGTTATGTCCCAGCATGGCTTTATAAAATGTATCTAAAATAACCTTTAATATCAATGTTTAAAAATATGCGAATAATTCAGTTAGTCTTTTATAGATGATTATTTTCCCTTCTATTATTTAAAAGACATTTTAAAATAAAATTATTACTGATGCCAGTTTATCCCAGTGTTATGAAATGTGTATGCAAAACTTTTAATTCTAATTTTCACATTTTATTATTTCAAATTATTGTTTTCAAGTTGTACTAAAATTTGGAAAAAAATATTTAATTTTCATGCATAATTAAATTGAAATACTTTAATAATAAAGACACATTTAACATTGTATACTCACCTAATCCAACACTTTCACAAATACACGTCCGACTCGCTCCAAGGTTTAGGAAGAAATGAGAGATTCAAAGTCCTTATCAGAAAATGTTATCAGATAGTCTTATCTTAAGATAAGTGACGTCAGAGAACATATGTCATCAACTGGTCACGTGATGTATATCACATGACCAGTGCTTTGTTAATTAATCTTATTAATTAATTATTAAGTATTAAATTATTAATTATTAATTAATTAATTATTAAGTATTAAATTAAATTATTTAATATTATTAATTCTTTGTTATTAAAAAAAATAACTATTTTTAATAAGATTAATTAATAATATTAAATAATTTAATTTAATACTTAATAATTAATTAATTAATAATTAATAATTTAATACTTAATAATTAATTAATAAGATTAATTAACAAAGCACTGGTCATGTGATATACATCACGTGACCAGTTGATGACATATGTTCTCTGACGTCACTTATCTTAAGATAAGACTATCTGATAACATTTTCTGATAAGGACTTTGAATCTCTCATTTCTTCCTAAACCTTGGAGCGAGTCGGACGTGTATTTGTGAAAGTGTTGGATTAGGTGAGTATACAATGTTAAATGTGTCTTTATTATTAAAGTATTTCAATTTAATTATGCATGAAAATTAAATATTTTTTTCCAAATTTTAGTACAACTTGAAAACAATAATTTGAAATAATAAAATGTGAAAATTAGAATTAAAAGTTTTGCATACACATTTCATAACACTGGGATAAACTGGCATCAGTAATAATTTTATTTTAAAATGTCTTTTAAATAATAGAAGGGAAAATAATCATCTATAAAAGACTAACTGAATTATTCGCATATTTTTAAACATTGATATTAAAGGTTATTTTAGATACATTTTATAAAGCCATGCTGGGACATAACCAAACAGGTTGTTTATCATATAAAACTTATGAATATTACTTAGTTGGAATAGTGAAAACTTGCTTTGCCAAGTTAATTTTTCAAGTTAGTTTAATAATGTCACTTACAAAAGAGAATTTTTATTAAAATAATTATTTAAAATTCTGTTGTTGTTTTCTAAAGATATTTGGCAAAGTGTTAGTAAAATACTAAAAGATGTGTGAAGACCTTGTCTGTTAACTTTAAATTTGTGCATTAAATGAAATTTTCCAAGTTTTACCATACACATGTGAAGGTTTCATTTAAGTAAAGAAAAAATTTATTACATAAGTCATTGTTTTTTCGAATGAAAATGAAGAGTCTTGCATCTTCAAAATTTTGTTCATGTGTCGACAAAAGCTTTTTGGTTACTAGGGTAAACAAATAGCTGGTTGCTGGGGTAAATAAATAGTTGATTGGTCGATTAAAACTTATCAATGAGATGTACTTGAAGGGGGAATCTGATAACTTAACAGTTAAAACAGAAAACCTGACTCACATAAATGATTATCGACATTAAAATTTGACGATTACTAAATATTAGTGAAACATTTTTAAATAATTTGAAAAGTTTTGTAAAATAATTTTAATAATTTGTTCAAACCTTTAATAGTGACTTGTGTTTTTTTAATTAATTATTCACATTTGATTTTTTTAAATTTTTTTAATAACATTAAAATTATTAACAAGTAATCGCACTATCACTGATAAACTAAAATATAATACATTTCATATAAGCAAGTGTTTCAAAATTTAAGCATAAGTAGTGATTCATAAGAAGTGGTTATGTCTATTTAACTGATGAAGTGACTCATAAAATCTCAAAGTAATCCAAAACATATGTGATATTTTTCTTTTCTTCGTGATTTTTAACTGATAAGTCACAATAAAAATTATTTTTGCATGTGTGAAGTAATCATTTTCGATGATCTTTCTTAATTTTTAGTTACTAAATTACGGGCTTTAATGGCCCAATGGTTAGTGTCGCGTGTTAAAAATGAGAAGTATGATCAGATGTTTGTGGTTTCGAAACCTGCGAGTAAAATTACCAAGAAAATTTTGTTATGTTAATACATCTTACCTGCAAATAACGCTTATCATCGAAAGGGCATAAGCTAATCTTATTCTGTGTTAACGTGTGCAGACGTTGAACATCATAATTTTTCAAACTGTCGAAAAACTTCGGTTATAATATTGTGTTAATGAAAATTCAAATTATATACAACATAAACAGCTTCTCTATGCTCTTCAGTGATGTGATCGTGATCACGTGTGCGTTTCGAATATAAAGAATGCTTTCAAATGTGACACAACTTTGTTTCTTGAAATGCCAATTCTTGCACGGGTATAAACTTTAAAGACTCTATATTTAATAACTTCTGTCCTAATATATCCTTCTCTCACACCATTTAAGTTAAAAACCGTTCAACACAAACTTTTCATCAATATACTAAGTAATGATTGTTCAGAATAAACACCTATTTGATAAACACTAGTATATATAAAACATTGAAAATGAGAAGTTTGAAATGTATTGTGATTCATTTAATGAAATCGTGTGGTATGCATTATATATTTCTCGATAAAGTTATAAACAGAAAGCTAAATATTCAACTGTGATAGTCTTTCATTGTAAAAAAATTAAGAAGACATGCTTAAAAATCATTACATTTGGTTACTAATTACATTGTAAGATGTGAGTGTAAAAAGTGCATATCCATTATTTGATATTTAATAGTCAAATGTTAGTATATTATATAAATGACTTTAAAATGTGAAATTTAAATCATTGGTAAATGAATAATTTTAACGAGATTAGTAAAGAAGGATCCAACACACAATGAAATATATCAATAAATTTAGGTACTTAAACTTGTTTTTATAACATATGAGAAGAAAAGATCATTCACAGTGATGACTCATCATGATTAAAGTTTGTAGTTATTCGAAATATTGCTTAATAATAATTTGGTGTTTCTTGAAAATTTTGAAAAGAATTCCTTTTTTATTTTATATATTTATTTTAATTATGAAAATTTTAATTAAACACTAATTAATTAGAAAAAAATCCTTTAAAAATGTTAATTACACATTCATTAAAAAAATAATCTATTAAGTATTCGATAACTTGATGTTTCTTGAAAATGTTGAAAAGAATTTCTTTTTTATTCTATTAATTAGATAAAAAAATTATATTAGGATTTAATTAAATTCTTAATTATGACGTATTAAATAAATTAAGTCCCTTTTTAATTAAACATTATATTAATTATATTCAATATGAATAAACTCTTAATTTCAGATTTGAACTTGTCATTGTTACTTATCTAGTGAGTCAGCCTTCGGGAAATACCGTTAAAGATAAGAATTTGTTGTTATCAGACATTTCCTAACAGGTAAGCAACGATGAAGGTTGGATTTAAGGATTGGCGAATGAAAGTTTAAGGTGAGAATATTTTTCAATGTGTCTCTCATAAATAGTTTTCATTTAATTTTTAATTAATATTTAATTAATTGGTATTTTCTAATTTCATTACAAATTAGTATTTCTCAAGTTGTTTCGAATGAACATGTTTCATTTATTATTAATTCATTAATTTATAAAGTGTTATTTTAATTACATGAGAAATTAATATTTTTCATTAAATTTTTAATCTATATTTTAATTAACACAATGTTTAATTAATATTTTATTAATGTTAATTAATATTTTTTATTTATTGTTAATTCATATTTTTCATTTAATATTTAATACATCCATAATATTATACCCAAAAGCATAAATGTTTAAAGTTTTATAAGGATGCGTATTCCCAAATTAATATTTTTCATTAAGTTTTTAATCAATGCAATGTTTAATTAATATTTTATTAATGTTAATGTCTTTCATTTATTGTTAATTCATATTTTTCATTTAATATTTAATACATACATTGCATTATACACAACACCATAAGTATTTAAAGTTTTATATGAATGCGTGTTCCGTTTTTAACTAGATTTCATTTAAAAGATCGCATACTCAACCTTATGTAATCATTTTAATTATAGGTTAATTTAAATTTTCAAACAGTTAAAGCCGAAATGAATGTGATACACTCTTTATTTTGCTAACAAAGTACAGAAAAAAAAAATATTTTAGTTTTATTTAAAATAAATCGATGAGATAAAAAAAGCCTTTAATTTGATTTAAATAATTAAATCTTAAGTTTTCAAAAGATATTGCTCAAAAGACGTTATTTTATTTCAAGTCAAATAATTTTAATTAGATATAGTACTCATTAAGATTAATTAAGATAACACATCAACCCCAGTTCCTATCAGTTATGATTCAGAGATTCAACCCTTTTCGGAAAACGCTATCAGATAAGCAGATAAGAATGATTCATTTATGTTTACACACACACACATATATTGCAACGAATTTAGTATCCTCTCTTTGAGAAAACAATTATTAAACTCTTCATCGATTTGGATTTAACACTTTTTTTGATGTTAAGGTATGAAAAATATTATTTTCAATACAGCTTTAAAAATATTTAAAAGCATTTTTCACAAATTATTTAGATCTGAAGATAAAACCTTTAAATGTTAAATTTTTGATTTTAAACATTTATTTTCTCATTGCTTGAAGTATTTTTATTCTTACTTGGTGATTTTAATCAATCATTTTCTTACTATTTGAAATATTTTGTATTAATTTGCTGATTTTATGTTGATACTCCAAACAGTTAGGCCGACGCGCGCGAACACATCTCATTACAAATATTAGTTTAAAAGAGTACCCAAAGTGGGGGTCTTTCTGAAATATCCTTATTGACGCAAGGTTTTCCAAGGTTAAAGGAAAATTAACAGACCTCCAATCAGTAAAAACCGACGAGCGCGATTAAATGTTAGTACGTAAAATTCCATTTTGAAACATTCTTTCATTTAAATTTTAAAGTTATTTTTTAATTATTCTAAAACTTCAATTGCATATTATGTTTCGCTAAAAATATCGCTCGAAATAATGTATGTGAATGTGTGCAATACGGGAATCATGTGATCTGCCTCCTCGTGGCGATTCCTGGGTGAAAGTTTTGACCCTAGGTCACTTTCAGCTAAAGATCACACCTATCGGCAAAAAAAATTACATACACATACATTCAACATGCACATACATACAACACACACATACATACATACACACACATACATACAACATGCACATACATACAACACACACACACATACATATACATACAACATACACATACATACGACACACACACACTATGCAACACACACACATACATACATACATACAACATACAGATACATTCAAAACACGCACATACATACAACACATTTTAAAAACAGTAATTCAATTATATAATAACACTTTTGTTATAAAATCTCATTAACAGGGTTTGAAAAAGTTCTGCGTTACTGGTTATAAATATTATATGTTTTTAAATTAATGTAGATGAATTCATTTCGATAATAAATATAGTTTAATTTTTTTAACCGACAAGTATTAAAACATTAAAAATAAGTTCCTTTTTTTCTTCGGAAAGTCAAAAATTCTATTAATATTAAAATTTATTTATTTGAAAATTGTTCTGCCAACGAAAAATTACACACGTCAAAAGATATTTCTGTTAAAAATCGCTTACTCTTTCAGAAAAGAAAGGACACACAAAAATTACTTATATTAAACACATTGTTATGTTAAAAAATATGCACGAATTTTGAAAAAGGGGTGTCTGGTGAGGAACACTTTATTATTTTAATTATTAAATTTCATTAATTGGAACAGAAATAGTTTTCATCAACATCTACACAATCACACGAAAGAAAGGCGAATACAGATTGCAATTCAGCAATTAAAAATTAGACCCCAAAAAATCACAAGATTCTTTTAAGTTTCCCAATAAAAATTATTACCGCTCAAAAGTTCTACAAATTGTTTTCGAAGTCACCTCATTAAAATGAATATTTAAAATAATTAAGTTCAAATTCCCGATACAGACATGCGTTATTTATGATGGTTGAAGCTTATTCAGGTCTTTCTAAAGAAATCTAACAGTTATTCACACATGATTCGAGGGAAATCACAGATTCCGAACGGTTAGGTCAACGAGCGCAAATAAATGTTAGTACGTAAAATCCCATTTTGAAACATATTTTCTCATTCAAATTTTAATGTTATTTTTTAACTAATCTAAAATATAAAGTGTATAACATAGTTAACTAAAAATAGTACTCGAAATAATTTTAAAGTTCCTTCATTAAATTAATGTTTAAAGTTAATATTCTCAAATTCCCATTACCAGCATGTGTTATTTATGACTTGGTGGAGATAAAGGTGGTGGAAGTCTTTCTAAGATAGTCTAAGCCAGTATGCACACATGATTCAAAGAAAATTACAAACTCCATACGGTTAGGTCGACGAGCGCACGTCAATCTCTTTGCAAAAAAGTTAAACTCCCCCTATTAAACATTTATATCTGCAAAATATCCTTCGTGAATGATTAGTCTAAAATAATAATTTCCCCCAAAATACCCGCTTAACTCATCATGTAAGAACACAGTGGAAAAAAAAAAAAAAAAAAAAAAAAATTAAACTCCCCAAAATTTCCACTTAAAATCAAAAAATAAATCCTTAAACTAAAGTTCACCGAAAAATTTTAAGTCGCCACATTAAAATTGAAAACCACTCGTATAATAGTACTGAAAAAAAACATTCTATGTCCCCAAAATATCCGCTTAACCCATTATCTAAAACACGGTGAAAAAAAAAAAAAAAAAAAAAAAAAAATCAATCTCCCCAAAATTTTTGCTTAAAATCAAAAAATAAACTCTTAAATTACACCAAACTGAAAATTTTTAAGTCACCACATTAAAATTAAAAACCACTCGTACAATAGATCAACAAAAAATTTCTATCTCCCCAAAATATCCGCTTAACCCCTTATTTAAAACACGGTGAAAAAAAAAAAAAGTCGCTTCATTCCTTATTTTTAATTACCTTTTTAATTGAACAACAGCATAACTCAATCGAAAAACATACCCCCCATAACACGCCGAAAATTTTAAAGTCTCCACATTAAAAAACACCCCCATACTATAGTATGGTTAAAAAAAATTCTAACTCCCTGAAATTCCCGCTTAAAATTCGAAAAAAATCCTTTTAACCCCTTCTCTTACAAGACAACCTTGAGGAATGAGGAGGAGGATTGAGGAGGAGGAGGAGTGAGGAGGAGGTGTGAGGAGGAGGAGTGAGGAGGAGGTGTGAGGAGGAGGAGCCCTCCTCCCTCCTCCGATCCTCAATCCTCCTCCTGGGGTCGGACAGACAATTTTCCCCTACTGCTGTATAATTAAAATGGTTAGTGCAATTTTTACAAAACAATGCCTGTGTACTCCTCTAGGCCTAAATAGATTGCCTATTTTTTTTCTTTAAATTCCAACTTTTAAGAGTAGTGCGCCGGAAAGGGTTAAATAACTTATCTTGATTTAAATTGTTTAAAAACAACTCCTTCATTCGACTTGTAACTCTCTAGGCTGACATTCGAAACAGAGAAGCTGACTTTCAAATCGTGATGTGAGGAGTTTTCGGCTCAACTTCACTTATTTTCTGGTTGGGATTTTAAAAGAATATATTATGTTCGAAATGGATGCAACAAACAAATTTTAGAATAATAAAAGAAACCGTGTGCATATGAAGATGTTAATATTTTGCTTTTAAAAACTGTTGAAATTTTATTGAGAAAATAAAATAATAAATTGTATATATAAGTATCTTTAAAGGATGGAATAAAAAGCCATGCTTACGCGATATCATTTTAATGTATAAATCAAAATTATATAATCAATCACATCGAGTGTATATGCTTTGAATAAAGTATATGATAGATGCTGATTAATTTTTTTCTAAATGTCTTTAAAATAAAATACATTAGAATGAAATATTTATTCTGCTGATATGAATTTTAGAGCTTGAAACTTTTACAATATTTTCAAAAAGGTTAAATCAGAAAATATATGCAGTGAATAGAAACAGTTTGCATAATATACCGTTTTATCCTTCGGATGAATTAGAAAACCTTTCTTCTGCAGATTTTTTTGTATACTGCTATGTTGTTGGCTCAAATAATACATCTCATAAGAGCTTTAAGCATGCTCTCCAAAATTTTAGTATTTGAACCAATGAACCAATGCAGGATTGGAAAAAGTTCCTACTGGAGTCCTTATGATCCAGTTCATCTTCCATCGAAGTCGATGAATCGAATAACGTAATGCATAGATGTTCTGCAAGTAATATGGAATTTCTAAGAAATTCCAGAGCATTGGGTTTGTAGGATGAGCCAGAGGGTAAAGCAGTTTAAAAAAGCCTAGAGCCATACATTTTTTAATATAAATTAAATAAAATCCTAAATAATTTTTAGGTAAATATTGAAAACAATACAATAAAGATATAAAAATAAGTTAAATTTAGCAAAAACAACAGAGAAAAAAATAATAAAAATATCATTAAAGAGAAAATATCCAAAAATATCATAGAAAAATCACGGGATACGATGAACAACTTGATCAGCCAATGAAATTTTAGGAGGCGAAATTCATCCGATCGAAATCCGAGTATTTCTTCTATACTTCTACAAAATGTGCATTTATCATTCGGTGAGAGTTTTCACTTAAATTGAGAATCATAAAAAATAAAATTAATTTTCTAGAATAGTGGTAAAAAAACTTTTATATTGTGTCTTCCAGCGCATTGTAATTAGAATTTTGTGGTTGAAAAAATTGCATAAATATTCATACAAAATGTGACACAGAAACAAAATGTACACAGAAACAATTACATACATTAACGCCCATAACACATACACTGGCACACAGCCGCAGTCACAATGTCTTCAATGAATTTAAAATTAAAATATTTCCTTAAAATATTCCTTAAAATATTATACAGAATTTACCTGTCTAAATACACGTAGAAAATTTTACATAATTAACTAACAATCCAATTAAGGATTTCAATATGAGACTATGTTGTTTGAAAACCTATTGATCAGTAAATTATAACAAAAGACTACAATGAAAAATTTAATCCAAAATATTGAATTCTTTAATTGATTTATTACTAGTATATCTGCAGATCAGGAGCCTCAACGTCAGCTTTGCACATAATTTTTTAAAACACACTTTGGGTAATATTCGACTTCCTGGGAACTGTAATTTAAAATTTTCAAATTTTGTAATTTTTTATAAGAATAAAATAAGAATAAGAAGTTTTCAGCCATCAAAAGCGTTAAATTAATGATTTAGTTATGTTAGGATATTCTGAAATTTTCATGATCTATTATTTTTTTTTTTATTGTAACATAGTAGATTTCTTCAGGGGAGCGGAGCTCCCTGAACCCCCGTAGTCTCATAAAATTTAAATTTGTAACTTTCTATCAATTTGCTAATGGTTATAGTATATCTTGTATTTATTTTATACATTTTGATTTATAAAAATAAGTAACAGTTTTAATAAGCATTTTTCATTATCCTCATATTTCTACATACCTGCCCACCGCAAACACCTAAATCTGATGTATCATAAACTTTTGAAAGTGTAAACTCAGTAATCTAGGGTTTTACAATATTGTATCCGAAAAAAAGGATTTCGATTTCATTTTGTAGCAATTATCGCGAAAAGACAGACAGACAGAAGAACTGACTGACAGACGGAAAACAATAAATTTTGTGTCGCCAAAATAAGCCTTCACTGAAGTTTCGGCAATGACGTCATTATTAATGAGTTTTTGCTACCCATGTTCCTTGTATTTTTAACGACTACTATAAAATACCTGTTTTATTTCAATTATGACTTCATATTTTATCAAGTGAAATATTTATTAAAAATATAATTCTTTTTTTATTTCTTTTACTTTTAATTATGTCCCCATCTTTCAGTAAAATTCTTATTAACGAAACAAATATCCGTGTTTAATATTTAACAAAAAGTACTATATCTATTTTTATTTTTATTCTGACGTCATATTTATTTATTTTTTCTTAGTTTTTAATTTTTCGAATGAAAATTGCTGCATTGAAACTTATTGCCGTTAAAAAATTATTATTCCAGATTTTAATTTTTTGGCAACGATAAAGGAAAATGGTTAAATATTATGTAAAAAATCTCTATTGACTCTGTATGAAAAAGAAGGAAATTTGGGTTATAAAGGAAAATATTTGAATAAAATTAATAAAACATAGCCTATGTTCTTTTCTGGGATATGTTATATTTATACGCAAAGATAGAAAGACAAAAATTCATCAGTTTTGACGTTGACTTCATTTAAATTTTCGTACACGCATTCAAATTTATAACATTATAAAAATAAGGATTATGACGAATGGTTGCTTTGCAACCATTAAAAGAAAATAAAGAAAATGAAATAAGTACATTTGAAATAAGTAAATCTCGAAAACAAATTAGTTTATATTATTGGAACACATTTATAAAAAAAAATTTATATAATGTATATAAAAATATGTGTTATATACTGTAAATTTACAGTAATAATTTTAAAAATCCGGCAAATGCGTAGACAAAATCTCAAAACAATACGAATAATTTAACTGGTAAGTTTCAGTATTCATTTATCATTGAATTTCATTAATAAAATGTGTCATTTTCTCTCAAGAAAAAAATTGAAAATAATTGGCTTTGCCATAGAAAAGCATTATTGCGCAAAATAAAATATTCTATATTTTCCGAAAGAAGAATCAAATTAAACAAAATACTATACAGCTTAATCCCAGTGCCTGACTAACATACCCACTTTATTTCTAGCTAATCGGATGCTTTTGCGTCAGTTATCGCGGAACAGACAGACAGACAGACTGACACACAGACAGGAAATTTCGTGTCTACAAAGTAAGCCTTCACTGACGTTTCGGCAATTATTATATCGTACTATTTATTTTATCTTAAAGAAAATTATTTAGTGATGCAATGCAATTTATTTGAAGAGTTTTTAAATGTATTCCTTAGATGAATGTTACTAGGTAATTATATTTCTTTAATATAAAATACAAAAAAATAACTTATTCCGGCCCCCAAATAAAAAACAAAAATCTGTATAAGAGACCAAAATTGTACCTGAATGAACCGAATTTCTGCGGTTATGTTGAAGATTTTCTATATCTTTTTAGCATAAAGTAGAGATTTATCTGTTTTTAGTATATTCGATTGAAGGATCTTTTGTAATTTTTGCAAATAATAAGTAAAATGTGAAAATCCGTCACTAAACAGAAAATAATAGAAGTTACCAAAAACGTTATTCAAAAATAGTTATTTGACAAAATCTCATTTATCTACTAATGGAAAATTTAATTTTATTTCAATGTTTTTTATAATTACTTTTTGATACAAACTTTTACTCTGTTTTTTGTATGATGTGAGAAGTAAAAAAAATATATTGGTTGTTACTTTTACTGTCAAACTGGTCTTTATATTGAGTATATACTTCTGATATCTACCTTCTTTATGCTATGTGAAAATAGAATAATTTCAGATTAATACGTTTTTAATTAATTTGATTTTTATACTGTGTACCGCTTTGAATCAGAGTTCAGTATGTTTCATTCTCCAAGTCATACACATTGGTAAACACTTAACTACCAGTATTAGAGTATATTACTATTTTTATTATTTAATAGAAGAATATTTTATGGATTAGTAATACACATATTAGCTTTTAGAAAGAATGGCTGTAAAGTACCTACAAAATTAAAGTGTCAAAGTAATTAGTTTAAAATGAAGCACGCAGCACTTTCGAAAATTCAGACGCGAGTCGATTGTTTAAATTAAGTTAGCTTCGAAAAATCATCATATGTACAGTTATGCTCTCTTAAAATGTCAGCCGAAAAATAACTCAAGTTGAGCCGAAATTAGCTCATCTCACGTTTTGAAAGGCAGCTTCTCATAAAGAGTTGAAACAACTCAAGTGAGTGAGTTGTTTTTTAACCGACTTCAAAGAGGAGGTTATGATTTCGACCTGTATGTATTTGTTGTTCACGCATAACTTTTGCAAATATGAACCGATTTTGATAATTCTTTTTTGGCTTGAAAGCGTATGAGGCCCATGTGATCCCATTCGAATTTCATAAAAATCTGATAATTAGAACTTTTAAAAAATAAAAACTTTAAATTTCAAATTTATTTTGAAGCAATCGACCAATTAGAAGTGTTCATTTTGCATGCTCTTATGTTACACTTACACTGTTAAAAATCTGCTGCATTTTGCTGCAACGCACTCCCCTGCTTGTATAGAAAACGGTTACTTGGCCGTGAAATGGCTCTTTCTCATTGGTTGGAATAGAGATATTATATACAAGTGGTGTAGGGCGTTGCAGCAAAATGCAGCAGATTTTTAACAGTGTATATGGACACATGATCTTTTCACTGTTAAAAGTTTGAAGTTTTTGCTGCATCGTCACTCCATCGCTTTTATGGAATATCTCTATTTTCACCAATGAGAATTCACCATAATACAATGAAGTGATCATTTTCTATAAAAGCGATGGATAGACGATAAAGTAAAAGTTTCAAATTTTTAACAGTGTTCAAAGTGCAAAATCCTAACTGGACGAGGGCCAGGATTCACATAAATTTTGCGCTGTTTGCGAAACGAGATTTATTAACAAGAAAATTTATTTAAAACATTGAAAAATTTGATTCGTTAATCTGGTTTCGCTAACAGCGCAAATTCTACCTGGATTCCGGACAGTGTATATAGACACATGATCTTTTCACTGTTAAAAGTTTGAAGTTTTTGCTGCATCGTCACTCCATCGCTTTTATGGAATATCTCTATTTTGACCAATGAGAATTCACCATAATACAATGAAGTGATCATTTTCTATAAAAGCGATGGATAGACGATAAAGTAAAAGTTTCAAATTTTTAACAGTGTTCAAAGTGCAAAATCCTAACTGGACGAGGGCCAGGATTCACATAAATTTTGCGCTGTTTGCGAAACGAGATTTATTAACAAGAAAATTTATTTAAAACATTGAAAAATTTGATTCGTTAATCTGGTTTCGCTAACAGCGCAAATTCTACCTGGATTCCGGACAAGTTCTCTTATGCAAGAAACCGGAAATATAGCATCTAGGGGATATAGTGTGGAAATCGGCTATCTCAGAGCGTGTTCATAGCAACTTACAAAAGTAACCGATGTTACCGACCGATTGTAGGGCAGTACGATAGCAAATTGTGGCATCAATGAAATTTATTCTGTTGAATTGTAGCTGACGTCACACTTCGCTTTGATTTTCATTTCGTAATTGTCTACAATCGGTAAGTGGTCGGTAAGTAACCGGTAAGTTGTGCTGAACACGCCCTCTGTAACACTTAAAAAAAGCGCTAAAATGTTCTATTCTTTAAATGTGCAACAATGCTAATGAAATTTAAAGATAAAAGCGACATCTGCAGGACATTTTCTAAAAATGCAAGAATTATTGCTAGTCTAGATAATGTATCACGAAAATGCCGCAGATGTCGCTGTGATCGACATTCAGTAGCATGGTTTCACATTTAAAGGATACAAATTTTTAGCACTGCTTGCATTGTAAAAAACTGAACCCTTTTGCTGCATCGTAACTCCATCGCTTTTATAGGAAACGATTACTTCGCTCTATTATGGAGCATTCTCATTAGTCAAAACAAAGAAATTCTATAAAAGCGATGGAGTAACGATGCAGCAAAAGGGTCGAATTTTTTACAGTGTCGATAGCAGATTTTCACTCCATGTATTCCAGACTCTCTCCTTCGAACAATGAAAAGTTCTCAAAAATTAAGGCTTATGATTGGTCAATCTTGTTTTGTTTAACAGCGAATAATCCTTCTGGGTCCTTCTGGAATAATCCTTCTGCAACCACTGTTGCAGAGATGCTAGTTTTATTCCAAAGTACGAAATCTTAGCTGGAACAATTCTCGTATCCACCAAAGTGAAAGTCCACATCGATCCAGACATGAGAATTCGATATCGAAAAGCTGAAAATTCATCTCTAAAGAGCCTTACACGTTAAAGCAAGAGTGTCTGTATATCAAGGTGCTTGTTATGCCAGATTCACAAAGTGATTAAAGTACATTGCTATGTGCTAGATTTACATTTGGACAAATATAAATGACGAAAAATTTTGATAAGCTTACCATTAAAGTTAAGGCGACTCGTTCAGGCGACTACCGCCAAGTTCTGGAATAAAAATTCTTAAATTTTCTGTACTTTGGAAAACCGCGTTTATCAAAGAACACTCTTAACTTCAAATATTACTACTTTCATATAGACGCATGTTGAATCATGGTGTGATTTTGATAATATCTTCCTTTTTAGTTTTTAAGACTGAAAAGGGTATTTTAATACATACGAACATTTAGAATTACTTTGCTATGCATTGAATCATAGAAGCAACTTGACGCGCTCTGATTGTGTTCGCGTACTTTAAACTGTAAAAAATCTGACCCTTTTGCTGCATCGTCACTACCCCGCTTTTATAGATTATCTCACTTTTGATCCATGAGAATGCTGCATAATAGGCTGAAGTAATCGTTTTCTATATTAGCAGTGGAGGGACGACGCAGCAAAAGGGTCAAATTTTTAACAGTGTACCCTGTTTAAAATATCTTGAAAAATTACCTCTGTTTTTAAAGACTATCTATTTTCCGACCAATGAAAACGCCCCATAGACTTTTTAGATCGCTCTCATTAGTCAGAAAATAGATAGCTTTAAAAACAAAGGTAATTTTTCAAAATAATTTTAACATGTACTGATGGATTTTCAGCTTTTCAATGCCCATTTACGAAGTCTGTAGATTTCAATGTGGACCTTAAGGCACGGCACTAGTCCTAGAAAAAGACCCGGAGGATAGTGTAAAGACTATGGGTGTGTTCTTTTCAAATATCTCGCTCAAATTTTAATATATTTACATGATTTTTTTTGCATAGGATAGCCGAGGATGATCTACAACCGGCCTAGTTTTTACTTCTTCGATTTTACTTATGTATGTTTTATATTATGATAGTTTCAATTACAGAACCGTTTAAACCGGTTTTGAAATTTAAAATATATTTTTTTTTAAATCTGAAACCAAAATTGAAAAAGTAAAAACTAGGCCGGTTGTGGAATATCCTCAGCTATCCTATGAAAAAAGAATCACGTAAAAATTTTAAAATTTGAGCGAGATATATGAAAAGAAGAAGTCCCCCATAGACTTCACATTATTATCCGGGTTTTTTTCTATGCCTAGTGTGCGGCCTTAAAGTTTGCTGGATGCGATAAATTTCCGAAATGTTAAAGCTTAAATGGACAAGTTCTCGCATCCACTAAAGCGGAAACAGACATCGATACCAATCGACATCCTTAAGTTGTTGAAAAGATGAAAATCCTTTAGTATATATTTTGCTCCGGAGGAAAAAATTATCTCTATATATCAATGCAAAATAAAGGGCATAGATATGTGTAACAAAATTATCTTTAGATTTAGATTTGGTTACCGGATTAGACACCAGAATGATTTCAGATTTTGTTCATGTAGGATTCCTCGATGTGAATATGACGACACATGGAGCACAGTATACGATTGATTGAAAAGATTCTGGACAAAAATGAGTCAAGGGGGTCCTTGTGGCCGAGTGGTTAAGACACCACGCTGCTAATCGCTTGAGAGCGAAGGAGACTGTGGGTTCGATTCCCACTGGCTCCGTTGCACACACTCTTCATGTGTTGCTTCCGGTTGTACTTTTCTTGTGTCGTAATATTTCCTTGTATGTCCACGAAATTGTAAAATAACATGTATTATGTATTTATGTCTGTGTAGAAATAAAGGATCATTCGGCGTACAATTGAATTCTACCAGGAAATCATCAGCAAATTTTATAATAGAAAATGCCTAGCATTGCGATACATTGTTAAAATTTTAACTTTTGCTGCATCGTCACTCCATCCCTTTTATGGAATATCTCATGCATACACTGTAAAAAAATTTACCCTTTTGATGCATCGTTACTCCCCCGCTTTTATAAAATATTTGTCTTTTGACCCATGAGAATGCTCCATGATAGGCTGAAATAATCGTTTTCCATAAAAGCGGTGGAGTGAGTTTCAAATTTTTAACAGTTTAGTTGGGACAAAAGCGTCCGTGAAGAAAACATTTGGGCATCGAATGCTGTCATTCTCTTATACATGCAGCCATGTATAGGTTATGAGTTTCGGATTCCTCGTCGAATTATCACCGCTCATTTCCGATGCCTTTACTGCATTTATAGGAATTAGATTGTTGTTGTTTATCTATTGAATCATTGAGCAATTTTTGTTAAAATCTTTCTTTTTACCTTTTCTGACTGAAGGAGAGAGTACTTTTGACTACAATAGAAAAGCATTTTACTATGCATTGATACATGGAGTCATTTTGCTGTTTACTCATATATGGAAGCGCTTTGCCGCGCGCTTATGTGTAAGGACACTTTACTTGATGTATTGTCACCTTTCGATAACCACTTCCGATGACTGTACGATTTGATGTTGACTTTAAGATTTCATGAATGCGATAGCTTTTCGTCGTGCCAAATACGTTACGCATTCAGAAAACCTAAATATTCACAACGATACTAACCGATGTTGTATGTGTCATTTGAAAAGTTGACAATCAAACAGTGATTAGTAAAGCGAATACATCAGAACTCAGCAAAGTGCGACCATTAGTAATGCGTTGCAAAGAGCCATCATATGTTTTTTCACATAATTATGTATTGCGGTATAAATAACTAAAAAGTAGGAAATAAATTTAACTTTTTCAAAAAAATGTATAACCGACTCCAAAAAAAAGCGCTAAAAAGAATTAAATAATTCTATAAAATTCTCTAATGACAAATCGTTATCCAATAACCACACATTGACTATCATATACCGGTATAAAACGGTTAAATTTAATATATAGAATTTAATATCCACCAAACATAGGTTTTCCAGAGAATATTCTTACAAGAGATTAATTTACATATTTTTGATTTAATTTTTGAATATATATATATATAAAGTAAGGAATTACTTTTTGAAGTTGGTGCCAAACTATCTTAAGTATAGTAAGAATTGTGGATATATTATGTTTAGCACCATAAATAAAATCGGGAAATCACTATCGATTATGATTGTTTGGCACCAACTTAAAAAAGTAATTCCTTACTTTTTATATGTATATATTCAAAAATTAAATCAAAAATATGTAAATTAATCTCTTGTAAGAATATTCTCTGGAAAACCTATGTTTGGTGGATATTAAATTCTATATATTTAATTTAACCGTTTTATACCGGTACATGATAATCAATGTGTGGTTATTGGATAACGATTTGTCATTAGAGAATTTTATGGAATTATTTAATTCTTTTTAGCGCTTTTTTTTGGAGTCGGTTATACATTTTTTTTGAAAAAGTTAAATTTATAAACAATTTAAATCAACATGAGTTATTTAAAAAAGAAATTTTAATCAAGATGAGTAAAATGTTTAAAAAACAACTCATTCACGATTCAATAAATTACAGCTCTTTCCTAAGGAGCATATTCACAAGACACTTATGTCAAAAATTACAGGAAAAAAGAAATGAAGATTAAACGATGCAGATATTCTTTGTTTAAATACATTTTGTGTGTTTTTTTGCCCTAAATGGTTTCAGAATAAAGACAGATATGTTTTTATTTTTATCGTGAACACAGATAAAAATATAAATAATACACTTTGTTAAATTCGGCATAAAATGAAAAAATGCTAATAATAAATAAAAATAATATTTAAAAACATTGAATCGCGTGTTTCGAAAACAATACAACTCGTCATCAGCTGAAGGAGACACGTGTCAATAATGCACAAGGTTAAAGATGAACAGGTTCATTTTTGATCACATAATCCTTGACCTTGTGCCTTTACGGACACGTGTCTGCCTCAGCTGATGACGAGCTGTATTATTGTAATGTTTTATCTGAAAATGCGACCTGCATTTTTTTATTTTTTTAATGGTGAATTTAACAAAGCGTATTATTTCAATTATTATTTATCGCCAGTTTATTTGGTGTTTTTACACCAAATATAAATTTTAACTAAGAAAGGAGACTAAACACCAATTTGAAAAAAAGCTCGATGTACCTGTATGAAGAAGTAGAAAAGTATTCATTCATCTTTATGAATAAATAACAAAGATAAAATAAAACATTTTAATATTTTAAAATCTGCATCTAAAAATATTTTCTTCAAATTCCATCGCAGGAAAAATTCTAGATGTGTTAAGTGCGGCAGACTACACTTACAAGATATATGTCTGGAAATTCGAAGACTGAAAGTTCAAGGAAATATTTGCTTTCAAATGCATGCAAATTTTCTTCTTGAATTTTTCAATATATCTCATATCTGATGTGAAAATGAAAAAAAAATTTCGAAGGTTTTATATTCAAAATATATTATTATAAGGAACATTTAAAGAGTGTTTTGAGAATTGAAATAAAAGAAAGCCACAAAGCACATTCATCATTTTTTTTTTCAAAATTGATTTTTAAATCCTCTTTGGATCAATAAACAACAATGAGAAAATAAATTATGTAATAGGATAATTGAAAAAAATACGTAACAATTAGTTTATAGTATTTAATATCCAAAGTTTGAAATAGGACATTGTTTTATTAAAAAATGTCCGAGTATTATTCGTACACGTTTCGCACAATAATTATACTATTTAGTAAATGTTTTTAAAAAAAGTAATAAATACGGAAGAAAGAAATAAATGTAGATAGAAGAATAATAAGATAAAAAAAAAAACTATGCAACGTATAGTGTTAGCTATAGCTGTAAGGTCGACTAGGGAGGATTGATATATATTTTACAAAATGTTTTTATAATATATATGTAATAAAACGACGACGATGTTCTATAATAGTGTATAAGCTCTAGTAGAATACCATGTTGGTTGTAGAATACTACTATTCACTAAGACTCAATAGTGGGATGAGCAGACATTCTGGTAAGTGGATAAGCCATGGATTTGTTCTCGTAGGAGTTTCTCCAATAACAATGCAAGAAAATCAGTTTTTTAGTTCTTTATTATTTAGAGCACGAACTTAAGTTACTCCACAGATCACCGTTCTACACATCTATCACTACGGCCTTCGCTCACTAAGCTGCAACATTCCGGCGTTCTACAATCTCGGAAAAAATGACATGGCTTCAGAGCAGTTTAAAGGAAAGATGCATTCTCACCTCCTGAAAAGCCAAATCAAAATAATCATTTTCACGACAAAACTAGCGCCTTCCTACTCCGCGTCAATCATTTTAAAAATCCAATTAGGATGAACTCGAGCCTCAAACGGACAAAAATGATCAATTCTAATTGGTCGTAGCAGGCGGTCCTTGGCAAGAACTATATTTTTTCCTCGGAAGAACAAGCCCTTTAGCAACGCGTAGTAACACCTGTCACGCGATGTTAAAATAAAAAGTAAAATTAAAATCTCAGGAATATTCCAGAAAGTAAAAAGCTTACGAAATACCTCCCGCCTTTTTGAGAAGCAAGCAATAATTTATTAATAACTAAAGTAAGAAAAAGAATTTTAGCTGTTACAAGTTACGAAACTAAGATTGAAATATGTTCCCCAAATTTAGAATTGAAGCTAAGTGAGAACAAAAATGGCGCAAAATTTTTTTATTTTATTACATATATATATATATATATATATATTGAGCCTAGAATAAAGTATAATGTATCGTTTTATTCTTCATAGCATTAGTTATCAAAATAAAATTGCCAAACATGTGTTATATGTAAAAAGTAAATATTAAACTCCAAGAAGTAAAACGAAAGCTAGAATGCTAGCATATACGCAGAGATAATTTTTAAAAGTACTACTTTACTTTAATATAATAATACTTTTAAAATACACTTGTTTTAATAAATTTAAATAAGTGTAAATAGTGAGGAACGGTAAGAAATTAGCGCTGCCATTTGTTCTAAACAACAAACACCTTTACAGTATAATAATATAAATGCGGAAAAATCTATTCTAAACGACAAATTGCGAAATCTAGAAATTTTAATTCTGAATCGATTATATTTGATGTTTAAAAAACTGATTACCTTTCAATATAAGTGAAAAATCAATTTTGATAGAACTAAGAGACAAAGGGATGTTCATTATTTGTCTTCTAGTGTGCTAACAAAAGAAAATATTATCACGAATATAAGGATAGTGTTTATCGCTTTTTCACACATTTTCCAGGATTTCCATTATTTTTCATTTCTATGGTCTCTTTTAGCTTCTACTGTCAAATTCCAATTAAGTTGATTACCTCAAGTTTAAATCATTTCTGCATTTATTATTTAGGTGTTACCCCCCCCCCCCAACATTCCAAAAAAAAGTTTTGCATATACGAAAATGAGACTGGTATTTTTTGCACATTTTATTGTTTAATAAAGAGAATCCAGAATAGTTCAAAATGTATTGGAACCAAATATCACTTTTTGCCATTAAACTTGGCGCTGATATATCAACTACAACTTTACTGGGTCATTTGCTTACGGTTTCTAAGAATTTAAAAAACACTGCATATAATCTGAAAACAGACTTTTACGTACATAACTGTGCGCAAAAATTATACTCGAAAAAAGGTTTCCTTAGAATAAAAATTGATCATGTCTTTAAGTCATTTTTATCTAAGATATCAATTAAATTGACTAGTTAAATTTTGAGCAGTATTCCTGTACGAAAGAAGGGGTTCCATGATTAGACGTCCATAACATGCAAGTATGAATAATCCATCGTGTAAAATAGCACTTGCTATAAACACACAACACAACCAGTCACTTAGTGAATAGACTTAGCTGAGCGCACTTTGTTCGGTTTTTGCTATTATGTGGTAATGCTAATTTCAAAACTAATTTGCAGGAAACATTGAATTCGAAATAAAATGCGGTGATAACTTCCTTGATGATTTAGAGAAAAAATAAGTTATCGCAACAAGTTAAGTATATTAGATAGTTTCAGTTTAAATCAACTGATTAAATATTAAGCTTACATTTCACTGCAATAGGGGTAAGAAGTATATGCTGCGTGCGTTTCATAACAGTTGAAAATGACGGTAGAATCAGAATTACACTTTTACAAACAAATTCTATTGTATCCTGAACTGTACAATCTTTAATCGCAAAGTTTCAAAATGTATATTAGAACGCAAAAAGATTTCATAAAACGGAAATTAAAGACATATCATAAATGTAATACACGAATATAATAATTTGCTTACAAAAATAATAAAGTCTTTAATAATGAAACAAAAACATCGTAAAAAAGTAAAATTAACACACAAATAAATATTTAGTGTATTAGTCAAATAAAAATTAATAAAATTAATAAACCAAAATGAAATTTTGGTGTAATTCGCACAGTTCCAATCTTGTTACATGCTTTTGTTAATCGACATTTCATCTACCATTACATTTCATAAATGTAATATTTTAAAAACTCTGAACGGATTATACTTACATCGTTAAGCTGAAATAGTTTTTAAACACGCTTATTCAAGACAGAATGATATATCATTTCAAATTGTATGAAAATCGAACGAAATTTTAAAACATATATTAATAGAAGTATCGTCCATCCTTTTAAATTCTCTTATACACATTTATTCCAGTATGATAAGTATCCTATATAGGGTACCTTGGAGGATTATGTCGTATTTAAGATGGTATCATATTATTTCCGAATAACTGAATTTAATATGAATATATAACCATAATACATTTTAGTTCACCTGTTAATCGTATTCATGCATTTTTGCATAAGCGTGCTACAATATTGCATCAAGATCTAAATATTTATTAAAACAATATAATTGACATGTATCTCATTTGCAGCGTTTGACATGAAATTTCCGATCGATTTACTTTTGTTACGTATTTAAGAAACGTGTACTAAATTATACCTTTGTACTATTTTACATTGCTTTTATATTATAAGTAATTTTTAATTGTGTAATTTATTTAATGAACGTATAAAAATTATAATTTTGAATGGCCAGTGACAATGGCAAATAGAAGTGACGGTTAACAACCATTTTCATTTATCTATCTTCCTTAAATGATAAATCAATAAAAAAGAGAAAACTTCTTAAATTCTTCCTATTCAAAATAAAGTTTTTAGTGTAATCATACTCAACTAAGTTTATTTTTTCATGAGAAGAACGATTTTTATATTTTAATATGTAATTTTTTGTACAATATTTTTTTCTTTCTCTATTATTGTCTCATTTCAGCAAATCTTGTATTATTATTCAATAATAATTATATAATTAATGCTTTTGTCCTAATTTGGCCGTAATTTTTTTTCATAAATTAGTTTCGATGTAAAAATAAGCAAAATTAAAGTATTAATAAATACACAATAACGATTCTGAAAGGCGTAAATATTAAGAATTTGGAAATATAAAGTGTATAATGTACCTTATTCTACCCAGAAACGTCTACAAAAAATATTTATTATACACATCAACATGAACAAATGTATTATGCTAAAAGTATAGTACACGATTTTAGTGCTTGACTTTTTCCTTTAAAAAAGCATTAACACACTATTAAAACTAAACTAACTATTAAAATTTATAACTAAAAAAGATTAGTTAAAAAAGGGTTATTTGCAAATATAACAAAATTGTTTTGAAAGATTTATATCAGGTTTAACTACTATTTTAAGACTATAGGGGGAACTGGTGTACATTGATACATGGGGCACATTGATACACCCCTCTAACGCTCACAGGGTCATTACAGGAAGTTTCACAACAGCTCCAAAAGATGATGCTAGTGTATGCAACTACATACAGAAAATCTTGGAATGATTCAGTAGTTTGATGAAATGGGACGGGTGATTTATTGTTTTTGTTGTTCAAAAGTAAATATGAGTTGTACAGTTGAAATGCTATTATACAACTGTTCCAGTATTTTCAACCAAAATGAATACTCTCCCTGGTAAGTACAGCTACTCTTTATCAGTTCTTCATTATTTATTGTTAGATATATTGTGAAGTGTTGGATTTGAGACTCATTTTATTCAAAATCGCTGTATGGGGCACATTGATACAGTCTATGACGGGGCACATTGATACAGCCTAAATCCTTTAATAGTTCATATTTTCATTATCTTTTATTATTTTTTTTACCATACACTCCTTAATCCAACCTTTTTTTTCACGAAAAATTTCTAATATTAGTTTTTATTGAAGTGAAATAGCTCTAATTTCTTTATATTAGAACATTTTATAGTATTTTTGAAAACAGAAGACGTAGGAACTTACCCAGCATCTAGTGCTAGTAGAACTAATAGAAGAAAAGGACGCCATTCTGGCAAATCTCGAATTTATATCGATTCTCCAGAGAAAAAAGCATTTTCGACATGCGAAATGTTAAGTAAGAGAAACAAACTGCAGAACAGAAAATGATACTTATGTTATAAACAGAATTTTAATATAATTATCCTTTATTTTCTGTTTATGAACCTATTTATAAACAGAAAAACTGGTAATTTTTTCATCTTTCATAAGAAAGAAGATAATCCTGGGGTTGAAGTGCTAGATATGACAAAGTTACCACAGCCAACAATCAGACAAGAAACAGCCAGAACATCAGGTCATAATATATTTAATTTTGATTGCTTTAATATTGCTTAAAAATAAATTGTGGGTGATTTGAATTTTTATAAATAAATATAAAATGGTTTTCTAATTCATTTTCTATGAAAAATATGCATTGGTATTATTTGGTCGTCATTTTTCTCAAACGTATCAATCTGCCCCGGGGATGGGGCACATTGATACAAATGACTTTTTTTTATTTTTTTAAAATTACATGCAAAAATACTATATAAAACAATGATTGTACATTTTTATAACATACTACACAAGTTTTGCTGTCACCTCATGGAAAAAAACTTGAATTTTCTACTTTCTTGACACCAAAAAAATCTTAGAAAAAAACTGTATCAATGTACCCCAGTTCCTCCTACTGCTATTTTTCATTTAGCTTTGACAAGAAATTTAACTTCACAATGGAAATAGGACAAAAAAAAACATTTTTTTTTTTTTGTCCAACTAATTAGAAATATAGCTAAACATAATATTTATACCTTAGATTTAAGAAAAAATAAACCACCTAAATCCGTTATCGCTTTTGTAACTGTTGATCTATAATCTAACACTTCTTAATTTTTATGTAAAAAGAGCATTTGAAATTTGTTAATCTCATAATTTAATCAAAAAATTGATGTAATTAGAATGATAGAAACCGGAAATTCAATTTTATTCTATTTGCCTGAAAAAAATTCTAAACAGATTTCCAGTGAAATATCATGGAAAGTGAAGTTATGGAAAATGAAGATATTCAATTAAAAGTTTGTTAAGTTAACTACATCCCAATGATCCAGAAAAACTTGTAATCACTTTGTGATTTCCTTGAGTCGAATACTACAGAGAACGGCCTTCGTATTCAATTCTTTCATGATCGCTCTCTTAAAGCGCAGCTCTAGACACAGAAAAAGACCCAGATGATAATGTAGAGTGTATGGGGGGGCGTTCTTTTCAAACATCTCGCTCAAATCTTAATGTTTTTACATGATTTGTTTTGCATGGTATAGCAGAGGACGATCCCCAACCGGCCTCATTTTTACTTTTTCCATTTTAATTTCAGATTTATTTTAAAACAATTACTTTAAATTTCAAAAGCGGTTGAAAGTGGCTCTGAAAATGAAACTATCCTAATATAAAAAAATAGGTAAGCAAAATCGAAAAAGTAAAATCTCTGCCAGTTGTAGGTCGTCCTCAGCTATCCCATGCAAAAACAAATCATGTAAAAATATTAAAATTTCAGCAAGATATTTGAAAAAAATACTTCCATGTCATTATATTATGATCCGGCTCTTTTTCAATGACTTTTGTGGGGCCTTAATAAGGCTGTCTGTCAACATACCCAAAAAACGACCTTGAAAAACGGCTCGAAGCTCTTGACATGACACTTTTAGGAATATTCAATTCATGGTCGACTTTCATTTTTGTCACTTTTGACCTCGCCTTAAACCGTCTGTAGTCGCGTGTCGGTCTTTTCGCCGCCCGTATAACTTATCTGCTCCTAACTTGTATCAGATTACAAATACAACGAAGATCTACCATGTAGCTGACTTTGAAGGTTTCTCGAACACCTTAGTGAAGTAAAAGAACATCTCTGTTTTTCTTTCAGGTACATTTTTAGAAACAAAGTTGAAATTGGCGAAAAAGTCTACTAGACAACACTAATGTCAGTTCATTTTTACTTTTTCTAATTATTCCATATCTCATGAATAAAATGCATAATTTAAGAAAACTGCAAATTTATATATTCATTGAAATGTTATCTTCATATATTAAATGAAAAATATTTCTTATTTTACATATTTGGTATGCGGGAGGCCAGCGGCGAAAAGACCGAGCGCGACTAATGACGTTGTGGGAAAAGTCGCGACTACTCGCGGGTTAAATGATGCCTTTCACCCAAAACTAAAGCATATAGATCATTCTCAAACACCGCATACACTAAATAACACTATAAACCACAATTCAAAAATACGTCCATTATTCACCACATTGACAGTCACTTGATTTGCATTTTTTTTACGCTAACGTATGCGTGGAAGTGCACTTTTGCATTCAATAGTATTTAATTAATATAAGGTAGAACCCGTCGAATTTCGAGGAAAGAAAATGTTTTAAAAGGAACTGTTTCATTGAATTGTAATAATGCTACAAAATTAGTTGCAAATTAAATGCACCTTATATTGGTAAATTTAACTCTTAAAAAAGTAATATTTAACCTAAAGTTAACAAAATGTTATTTCTATAAAACTCACATCTAGAAATTGTTAAAATTTAACTTTAATCGTACTTGTAAACAATAAAATCTAATAAAGATGTGTTATTATGATGAATTTATCAGTTACAGCTCAAGCTAGTATTCCTATATAAAAAAAGAAAAGAAAAAGGAAGTCAAAGGAATTTAATCTCCTTTGACTCAGTCGTACATTTTCTCCCGTGAAATTTCAACCCGACACCATTTTTACCGTATCAAAATTTAAATACGCACCTTTCATACATGTATTCATCTATTTAAAAAAATTGTTAATTTTATTTGATTATATTAAAATCATTTTAATTCAAAACTTGAAGTCTCGATGCTATTAGTTGAAACATATACTAAACTATTAATATATATTTTAAATACATATGAAATTACGTAAATGAAACCAAAATGCTCCCGGTTTTTTAACAGACACTATTCATGATATAGCACGTACTTTAGTTTATTTTTTTCACTTTTAATGAAAAATGGCAACATATATGTGATATTTTACTCTTTTAGTTTTCAGGTAAAACTGTAAATGGCGCCTTAAGTCGCATTCCATGGAATAATCAATGCAACAAAAATGTTTTGAGCTTGAGATTATGTTTCTCTGTATTTATGTTTGAGTTTCGTATGTAGTAGGTAAAATTTGTGTACATTAAATCTGTGTTGCTTCTTAAGATGGTCCACCTGAATGAAAATTTACTTGAACAATTTTTGCGTGAGTTGAAAAACGAAAATATTCAAAATAAATTGATTACTCAAGTAGACAATTTAACTTTTGAGAAAGCAGTTGAAAAAGTTTTATCAATATACTATGTAGATATTGAAATTTCTGAGATTAAAAATAACAATTTCAATATAAATAAAATTTCAGGTTCGAAAAATGTATAACCAAAGAAACTGTCAAACGATTTTCAGAAACAGAATATCAACAATCATGTAAATAATACAAATTCTGAGGTGAATAAAAATAAAATGAAATGTTAGAGATGTAGAAACACTTCTCACCTAGCCAATTCATGTAGATTTATTAATTTCACCTGCAGAATTTGAAAAAAAAGGCCATTTTGGAAAAGTATGTCGAAGTAAAAATTTCCAAAAGCACGTAAATTCTTTAGATATTGTAAATGTATTAGCGGTAAGAGATACAGGTGTAAATCCTATTAAAATGTCTGTTTTAATTGAAAACAAAGCAAAAGCTGATATGGAATTGGACACGAGATCGGAAATTTCTGTCGTTCCTTTAAAAAGTTTTCACAGAATTTTTCTTGATTATAAAATAACCCCCCCCCCCCCCCAGATGTTTAGTTAAAAACTGCAACTTGTTAAATTTTTAAACCTGTAGGTTATCTTGAAGTAAATGATATATGAAAATAAAACAGAAAAGGTAAAATTGTATTTGATAAAAGAAGATAGTTTCCCATTATTATTTGGCAGAGAATAGGCATCTGCATTCAATATTTTTCACATAATTTAAAATCAGATTTTTCAGATTTATTTTCTGGTAAAGTTGGGGAAATTAAAGGTTTGAAGGCAGAACTTTATCTTCAATAGGTTTTGTACAGCTATATCCATATTTTATAAAGCTAGGACTGTCACTTATGAACTACGTGCAGCAGTCAGTGAGGAATTACAAAGATGACAGGAATCTGACATAATTAAACCAGTTACAAACAGCAAGTGGTTAACCGTTATAATTCCAATCGTAAAGTGTAATGGGAAAATCCGTTTATGCAGAGACTTTAAAGTTAGAGTAAATAAATTTCTGAAAGTAGCAAAATTTCCCTTGCCTAAAATAGAAGATATGTTAGCTATTTTAAGTGGTAGTGTTAATTTTACAAAAACTGATTTGCATCAAGCGTATCTTCAATTGCCAGTAGATGAGGCATCCTAAGAATTATTAACCATTAATGCGCCTAAAGCATTATTTCAGTTCCTTAAATTACCAATGGCTCTTAGTAGTTCTCCGAAGAAAAATCGACCAAATTGTAAGTGGAATTGAGGGAATTGCAATTTTTATAAATGATATAGGAGTAACTGGGGAAACATATGAAATTCATTTACAGTTATTAAAGGAAGTACTAGAAAGATTAAGGGACTATAATATTAGGATAAATAAAGACAAAACATTCTTCATGGCAGACGAAAATACTTATTCTGGATATAAAGTGGATAAACATAGTATTCATAAAACACAAGATAAAATTGGAGCAATTACAAATGCCCCTAGACCAGTAAATGTATCGCAGGTAAAAGCTTTCCTGGGTCTTCTAACTTATTACGCTAAATCTATGCCAAACCTATCTAAAATTGCACATCCTTTAAATCATTTGCTTTAAAAGAATGTGAAGTTTAATTGGTATTATAAGTAAACAGGCGTTTAAAAGTATAAAAATATTAATTACATCTGACAGAGTTCTTACTCACTTCAATCCTAGATTACCTTTACTCATTGCTATTGATGCTTCTCCTTATGCTGTCTGTGCAGTTCTTTCGCATGTGATGCCAGATAACACTGAAAAGCCTGTTGGATTTTTATCCAGATCTTTGACTAATGCTGAAAAATGGTATAGTAAGGTAGATAAAGAGGCACTAGCTATCATATTTGGTGTGAAGAATTTTTTTTAGTATTTGTACGGTAACATATTCACTTTGATTATTGATAGTAAACCGGTAGTTTCAATTTTTTCACCTTCTAAAAGTATTCCTGTTTTATCAGCACCTAGAATGCAAAGATATGCCATATACTGTAAAAAATTTTACCCTTTTGCTGCATCGTCACACAACCGCTTTTATAGAAAACAATTACTTCAGCCTATTATGGAGCATTTTCATGGGTCAAAAGAGAGATATACTATAAAAGCCGTGGAGTGACGATGCAGCAAAAGGATAAAATTTTTTACAGTGTATATTTACAAACATTTCAATATGACATCCGTAATAAGAAAACTACTGAACACGGAAATGTCGAAAACTACGTCTTCCATTACGTAGTGAAGATTTACCCCAAACATATAATTCAAATGAAACACTTGATGAATCTGAAATTATACAAATAAATCAGCTTTCTGTTTTACCTACAATCGCTAAATATATTGCTTCAGCTAGAAAAACTGATCCTCTTTTGTCAAATTTTTCATCACCTCATTTCTTGTTCTGAAATTCCTAACAATTTACTTTTTTGGCGGTAAAAAAGTAAAATTGACTTTTCACAATGGTAGTATTTTAAAAGGATGTAGGGTAATTATCCTAGAAATTCATTGTCAATAAATATTAAAAGAATTACATTTTGATCATTTTGTTATAGTAAAAATCTTTAGCCTGTATTTTTGTATGGTTGCCAGGAATAGACTCTAATATTGAAGATAGTGCACTAAATTGCTCTATTTTTGTAAATTTGAAAAATAATCTTCCCAAATGTTGATACACATCATTGGGAATGACCTCAGCTCCATGGCAGAAAATTCATATTGATTAGTTTGGTCCTGTTAATGGAAAAATGCTTTTTTTAGTGGTTGATATTTATAGTAATTGGCCAAAAGTGCTTATAGTTCCTAGTACATCTTCGGAAAATACAATTATTGTCAGTCTTCTCTTTTTGCACTATACTGTTTTCCTATTTCCTTAGTACCAGATAATTATAAACAGTTAACATCTGAAGAATTTGAGATATTTTTGAAAACTCATGGTTTAAAATATAAGTTTAGTGGGCTTTACCATCCATTTATCAATGGACAGGCTGAGAAATATGTGCAAACTGTCAAACGTGGATTAAAATCCTTAGCTTCTGAACCTGGTATTTTACAAATGAAATTGAATAACTTTCTTTTGCAGTACAAGAAGATGCCTCATGTTACAACGGGGGAGAGTCCTGCATCTTTATTTCTAAAACGTAATATAAGAACAAACATAGATTTCATAGTGCCGAATGTTAAAAATTTTGTTCATGAAAAACAAAATGCAAGAAAGTCTAAAGTTAAATTAAAAGAATTTGAAATCAACCAGAAAGTAGCTGTAAAAAATTAGACTTAAGAAGCCAAATGGAAAGTTGGTTGAATCGTAGTAAGAGAAAGAAAATTACATTATAGAGTTCAAGATGGTTCGAATATTTGGAAAAGATATGTTGATCAAATAACTAATGTATGTGAAGGTATTTCTTTTACTAATGATCCGAATTCAGAGGAAAGTTATACAGATAGTTTCAGAAATGCAAATGCAAATGTGAAGGAAAGTGATTTTCCACCATTACAGTCTAGTATCATAAATCCCAGCCAGTTGACTCTTATGATCCAATTGCTTCAGGTCCTACGTCAACTTTCATGATCCTCATTCTTGGAGTCCTAAATCAACTGACTGTAATACCATTCTCCCAAAACCGTCGGTTCCTACTAGTTCTACAGTCGATGCTTCTGAACATCTTAAAACTAATTCTTCTTCTTCTTCTTAGGTATAAGACGATCCAGTAGACACAGAAGAGCTCCTGAACATCTTAAAACTAATTCTTCTTCTTCTCCTTAGGTATAAAATGATCCAGTAGATACAGAAGAGCTCCTGAACGATTTCTGAACGAAGTGGTGGCGAGCTGTGGTATTTTACACTTTCAGTTTTCAGGTAAAATTGTAGATGACGCCTTATGTCGCATTCCATGGAATAACCCAATCAACAAAAATATTTTGAATCCAAGATTATGTTTCTCTGTAATTTAAGTTTGTGTTCCGTATGTAGTATGTAGAATTTGTGTACATTAAATCTATGTTGTTTTTTAACATGGTCCACCTCAAGTCATTCATAGTTTTACTTATTAATTAATGTATTATATTCATACAGAATAATAAAGATACAGTAATTTGTTTTTCCCCGTTGCTTTTAATAGACATGGAGTACTTATGTTGCAACGTTTAGAAAAATAGTATAAAAACTACAAAAAAAACTATTCTTTCAAAAATAAATTAAGATAAATTTTTTTAAGAAATTGCATTTAAAAGTACATTTTTTGTTCTATACGAGGGTAAAAAATTGAAAATGTGCAATGTTTAGAAATTAAAAAATTTGTAGTATCAAAAAATCCCAAACCGAAATTGCATTTCAATTTCCATAGTGTTTATATTTCCAAAATGACCAATTCGTTACGCACAGATACGTTTGGCCTTTATAACATAGACAGGTAATTAATGCGTTATTTTGAACATTAACTGAATGAGTATAATTTTACACATTATCCGTTAATTTTGATGACCAGTGTATATATTATATATTTGTGTGCATATTACATATTATTTATATGTGTTTAAAGATGCATTGTTTATCTTTCTCTGGACTTACAGTTATAGAATGTTAATTTCCGGTTTTTATTTTGGATTATACACTTGCTGCTAATTGTTGCTAAACCGAAATTAGGAATTTTTGGAATTCTATATGTATGAGCTTAATTTAAAATAATAAAAAAAATTACGTTTTTCTGAAAAAAGAAGTACGAGTGTAGGCACATACCTTAAATAGTCATATATTAAACAAGATATCAATAGATCCAAAATTACATTCAGTACAAGTTACTATTAATAAGCTATCGTAAGAAAACCTCAAGAAATAACATCTAAGAAAGAGTGATGATATATTATCTTATTAAATTCACGCAGTCTTGGTGAATTGTAAATTAATTGTAAAACCTGTTCTTCTTTTTTTTAAATGAATATATTTTCATGGCCACTTTAAGTTTTATATTAGTCTTGAAATAGAATTGTCCGTCCCCTGTTAATCTCGAACATACAATAATATTTAGTTCTCGCTAATGACGACCATGTAACTTCGATAGAAAATGTTTTGTAATTAAAGGATTTTAGTATCCTAGACTAAAATCCTTTTTTTAACCCTTCACTTTACCGAGAGCCACATCTGCACTTTAAAAAATTTGACCCATTGGCTGCATCGTCACTCCACCGCTTTTATAGTAAACGATTACTTCAGCCTATTATGGAGCATTCTCATGGGTTAAAAGAGAGATATTCATATAAAAGCGGGGGAGTGACGATGCAGCAAAAGGGTAAAATTTTTTCACAGTGTGGCACATACTTAAAAGCCATATGATTCTCAATATGATCGCTGTAACTGATCATGAAAAGAATCCAAGTATGAGAGAACACTTACTTCGATCCTGTCAGATGGCTACATCCGACAAAAAATTAGAAATATTTTTTTCATCAGAAAAAAAATTATATTGACCAATCTATTATAGGAAAATTTATTACTTTCTTCTATCTTCAGTATCTGTCTTCATCTTCTTTCTTTTGTAATCAACATTTTTTCGACTTCCGGTTTTCGACGGATTTACACGTTTTAGGGGTCAGATATTCCAAAGAACATGTTTTTACAAAATGTCTGTTAGTCCGTGTGTTTGTGTCCATGTATCTGTCTGTCCGTATGTCGCCATTCTACCATTAAAAACGGTATGAATATATGCATAGAATTGAACCATATTTTTCATGAATATTTTTGGCTGTTTCAAGCAGGTCCTCGTTCAAATTTGAAATATTCCGCCGGAAGGAGGCGCTGCAACAGCGATTTTTGTGCCATTTTCAATGTTGTAAAGACTAAAAGTGTATGAAGTTATGCATCAAATTTAACGAAATTTTTTGTGCAAGTGTACGGCTATGTCTAGTTGGTCCTCCTTGAATTAAAAAAAAATCCGACAGAAGGGGGCGCTGCAATAGCGATTTCTGTATCATTTTCCATATTCGATTTTTGTGCCATTTTCCATATTGTATCACCTAAAAGTGTACGAAGTTATCAATAGTATTGAACCAATTTTTTTGTGTGTTTGGCAATGGCTAGTTGGTACTCCCTGAATTTAATAAAAATCCGCCGGAAGGGGGCGCTGAGAACGCCCCTTTATTCATAGAATTGGACGAAGTTTTTTGTGAATATTTTTGGCTGTGGGAAGCAGGTCCTCCTTCAATTTTGAAATATGCCGTCGGAAAGGGGCTCTGCAATAGTATTTCTGTATCATTTTCCATATTGTACCACCTTAAAGTGTATGAAGTTATGCATAGAATTGAACCAATTTTTTTGTGTAAGTGTATGGTTATGGCTAGTTGGTTATCCCAGAATTTAAAAAAAAAACGCTGGAAGGGGGCGTTGCAATAGCAATTTTTGTGACATTTTGAAAATTGTACCACTTAAAATTGCATGAAGTTATGCATAGAATTGAACGAAATTTTGTGTGTAATTGTTTAGCGATGGCTAGTAGGTCCACCCTGAATAAAAAAAAAATCCCCTGAAAGGGGGCGCTATATTAAGGATGTCTGTGCCATTTTCATTATTTTATCATTGAAAAGTGTATGAAGTTACGCATAGAATGGAAAAAAAATGTGTATGATTACTTTTGCGTGATGCATGTGGGTCCTCCCTGAATCTGAAAAAAATACTACCTATCATTCTATTGTCCATCGGCTCGTGCAGAGACAGAAACTCGTTATTTTTCCGATTAATAGACTGAAACAGAAATTTAAGATCTTAGATGGTATGATCTTGATATGGCTTGAAAATCTTAGATGGTATACCTGTGTAATTATTTTTTTTAAATATTAAATTGAACGTATAAGATTGGCAGAGCATACTTACAAATATTAATATAAAGAAATTTTCAGTGTCTTAAGCAGATAAAATTAATTAATTTAAGCCTATTAACTGTAAAATATAGGAATGAAACATTTAAAAAATCCTATTGTACATATGTGGTACACGCTATAGAATATCAAACTTTAACTAAAAATATCAGTTTTAGTTATTTTTACTATTTTACCATTATTAGATTCGTACATAGATTTTAAATAATTTTTTTCATAAAAATAGAAAACAAAATCATGCAGTGAAAAGCTAAGTCTGTAAGAATGTACATAATAATGTTATCCTTCCTAAATTATTATTTTAAAAATATGGCATTTTTCATTACTACAAAGATTTAAAAATTGTACTTTCAAGCCAGGTTTGATTGCAATTTTTTTTTTTTATTAAGCAATTAAATGTTAACAATGAATGTTAGCAATGAATGATAACAATCTACATATGCGTGTTAAAATAACATCTTTAAAGGGTCTTATAACATAAGTGAACTAATAAATGAAATTTAAATGAGTTACAGTTTCCTAAATGGAGTTAACAGTAAAATAATGAAACTGAAACTGTGGCTACACGATACAGGAAGTATGAGGGCTAATACTGCCTATTTAATTTACTTTACTCTAATTCTATTGTGATCGACAAGTTATATACGGCATGTCCCGATAAGTTGTTCAGCATACCGCAGGCATTTTTGCCGATCCCACCGAAGCTAGCATAAGGAAGTAAATACGGTCTTCTGATTGGCTGAATAATTTAAAGACCAATTGTTTGTAAACAAATCATTCTGAATGTGGATGTACGTACCAGGTGCGTATACGGGTATATATGGGTGATTCTCAAAATAGGGGACACTTTATGTCTTTCGGCACACAAAAAAAATTGAGAGGTTTTCTGTCACGTTTTTATATTTAGATATCTTTGTCTTAATATTATTTATTATTTGCACTCAAGAATTATTCATTTTTTAGTTAAAAACACCTTAAAATAACAGAATAAATATTCAAAATGTCATTAGCATGGATGTCCACAGTAGCTGTGCCTTGTATATACTAGCTTTTTCAAGAGTTAATATCATGCTTATAAAATGAAACAATTTTATTCTTTCTTTAAAGTAATCAAGGAGAGGATTTATCCAATAAATTTCTTTTTAAAAATAAAATTATAGTACATAAAACTAGTCCTTGGGGGCCACCGTAATACTTACCCATCATGGATATGCATATGAAAATAAAACATGTGAAACTATTTATACAATGCATTGCAATTCATAAACAAAATTTAAATATTGTTAATATACATAGTAATGCTATATTAAGGAACTGCTGATGTACCAATTTCAAGAAATTATATAAAACGCCAAACTACTCAAGTAGTATCGAACTCCGTAAAAGAAACATCCTTATAACTCCAAAAATGACTATTCTATTAACTAACATTTAACTGCGTCGGATTAAGCGTCTCATTTCCAATTAAAATATACTTCTGAATTGAAATTTGAATGAAATACAGGGTCATGAAAAATCGAAGATTGTGGAAAACAAGATTACAAATATCTCGGCAACTAATAATCTGATCGATTTTGTTCTATATGCAAAATATGTGTTATTTTATTGCCTTTTACGTCCATTCCTTAGAACAAAAAAATTCGAAAATTTTTATATACCTTTCATCAGAGCGAATTTTTCGAGAGTCCGAAAAAAATAGTTCCGGATAATCGAGGTAGCTGATATTAAATAGGGTTCGTCCCATTCTTACATACTAACTACATAAAAAATTTCAAGTCTCTATCTCAATTTGTTCGGGAGATAGAGCGTTTACTGACAGACAGACGGACGGCAAATTTTTTTTTCTAAAATTATGTTTTTCGGAATCTCCACTAACTAAAACGTGTAAATCCGTCAAAAATTTTTTTCGATTTTCAAAACGATTGCAAGACTTACCCTATACTACGTATGATGGGTAAGTAAAAAGAATTAAAGTTTGTCCTCCATATTCTATTTTCAAAACAAGGTCATACTATAACAGCTGGTTATTAATGAAAATTTCATTTTCACATATGGCAATAGTTTGAAAATATAACGTTTCTCTATGTCAAGAAGTAGCCATTTTATCCCAGCCTGAAAATAGAAGCATGTATTGTATTTTAAGAATAGAAGTTGAATATTAGGGGCGTACATCAATTGTATGTAATTAGAATGGATAATAATTTTCATGTTTATTTTATAATTAAAATTGTTATTTTACTTATCTGCATAGGCCTTTTGTGTTTTAAAAAGCCCCATAAAAGACTATTGCATTGTGATTATATTATGGCTCATAATCTTATTTAAATTAATATTTGTCATTAGCATGGACAAATATCAGTGTCATTAGCATGGTTTTTCTGTCCATGCTAAAGACTCCTATGTGCATAAATGTAACCATTACTTACGTTGTATCTTTTATAAAGTTTAATTTTACATATAAATTTAGGTATTACATTTGTTATCCCTAAAATATGCATTAAATCTGTCAGAAAATCACTAAGACAGCTTCTTACATTGTTAGTGTCAGAATGTTGTTCATGTAAACAAAGTTGGCTCTTTGGTAATGTTTTTATTCTCCTTATATGTATATATGTAAAAATGGAAACCATTTGCTGAAAAGGAAGGCTAATATATATAGAAAAAATATTTAAACAGGTAGAAAATAAAAATTTCTTAATATATTTATTCCATGCAATTTGTTTCGTCATTAGCATGGCTCAAAAAATACTAATTAATTTTTTTAAATTAATTTTTAAATATTTAGCTCTGCTGACTACATGTAAAGTATACCTAATACTACATTAACAACACCTATTTTTTTCAGAAATTTTGCTAAAAGTATTTTTTTAAGATTTCACTTTTCAAATTGTCCCCTATTTTGAGAATCACCCATATATATTTTAAAGTAATATAGAACAACTGGGTTTGTAAATATCGCCTAATTGATGCTGTAAAAAGGAAATGTCAGTATTGTTTGTAAATTGTTCTGTCATGTTAAAATAATTAAGAAGAAATTCAATTTTTCTTAAATAATACAGACCAATCGAGAAAATCATCAACTTCTTTAATTCTAAATTATAGAAAATATTTCTTTTTATCTGTTAATATATATGTAAAATCAAAAGGAAATTAATCAAAATCCACATTTTTAAAAGGTTTTCAAACAAAAACTGATGATTAAATAAACGTAAACTCAAAAATGAACCAAAACTAAATGCTCTTTAAATTATTGAACCAATCAGAAACGCACATTTTCTTCCCTGTGTTAGCTTCGGTGGGATCGGCAGAAATGCATACCGCAGGGCTCTCAATGTTTAATAATACATAATTGAAATGTTACCTTTACTATAAATGATAGATAAAAATTCTAAAAACTCTGAATAAAGTTGGAAGTTTAAATTAAAATAACATGTCTTCAAGGAATTTAAATTAAACGTAATTTAACACATTTGCTGTCGATCACGCACTAGCACGTGGAATTCCCGATCATTTAACACTTGAGGCAGATTTAACAGCAGCAACGTGCTGTTAAATCCGACGTCCATTGCATTATGCTACATGTATTGATTAACTACAATTGCCAATCAAAGTTAAATTATATTACCAAACTTCCGAAATTTACTGTTATGTACGAACCTCTTGCTATTTGTGAATTCTTTCAATAAAAAGTACACAACTGAAAGTAATAAAGCTAATTTTTTTTTAAATAAATGTATGTTTATCGTATGCATAGCATTTAATTTAATACTAAGTAATTTTGCCTAATTCTCAATTCACTATATAATGTATTTTATACAAAATCAATTTAATATTTCTCTAGAAAAACTTGTGACAGCTGAAGCGCCGAATTTTTCTGATTAAGTACTATGGATCACTACCTAGCTTCATTTTTATATGAAAAAGTGAGCTAGCAGATCCATAAATGTATGACTGAATGCGAGGAATTGGAAGAAAAAAAATGTGATTGATGGCATAGATTGAAGAGGAGACATAGATTGAAAAGTTGTGTAAAGAATCTATATCTAATTGTAAGCGAATAAAAGAAAGTAATCAATAACAGGAACCAATTTATAAATAAATCTGTTTTTAAAAGAATAAGAGATGCATGAATTTGTCTGCTAAATGACAAATTACTATGGATAAGATTTCGTGAAACTTTAAAAGAGTATAAAATATCAGAGTATAAAATATATTTTTTTAAATGTAGTTATTACCATTGCTCTTGATCTGATTCTGATTAAAACGCTTGAAATAAGAATAGATATATATATACATATATGTTATTGTAAAAGATATCTCATTAGAAAAACATTATATATAATGCATTTTTACTGTCTTTTTGTAGTAATACATCCAAAGGTGTGTGTAAGCTGTATAAAAATACATAGAATTATTTAGTAAATCTTCCTCAAATTAGCTACGTATGGAATTTTTGCGATTATATACTTCTTTGACTATTTGAGTTAGTAATTTATGAAAAGTCTGAAACCAAAAAAGTGTAAAAATAAAAGTTTATATTTAATGTATATATCGAACAATGCTTATTTTTTTGTATGTTTATTTCTAAATTAGTCATTAATGAGTGTTAAATGAAGTATTAAAATATTTAGTAAAATATGGGAAACATTATCGGAAGAATTGTGTATAAAATATACAATTGTACTAACAATATACAATTGTAGATATGCTTTCTTAAATATATTTTTTTATTCCATGCTATTCACAGCAAGCATATGATATTAAAATGATAGATCTTAAAGGCAATTGTAGAATAATGCACATGATACAAAAATTATATTTAATGGAATTGCATAATGGAATTCAAATTTGATTTCAACATTTTTTCTTCTGGTGATATATTATAGTAATCATAAGGTATATCTCAGAATTGATTATTAAAGGAAATTGAGCACGAGTATCTTTTGTAATGCATGAGCCCTTTTTTAAGTAATCCAAATTTCTTATGCATTTTTAATTAGTATATCCATTTAGATAACGGAAATTCTTTTTCGAAAATGAAAAATGCAATATGTTTTATTTACATGTATGTGAATTTGATAAAAACTATAAAAAATCGTACTTAATAACGGTTTATTTAAAATCAGGAATAGCTGAAGTATTGAATATTAAGTGTGAGTATTAAGTATTTAATTTATGAAGGAAGCAGTTGAGAAGAACAGTATCGTAACACTTGTGAAATTTCAAACCCAAACACAAAATAACAAAATGGTGCGACGCTGAGCTTAAAATATACACATCAATACACACTAGAATCTACTGATAAATACAACAATAATGGCTACGCAGAATTACAATCGTAATTCGGAAAATGTCATAATATACAATTTAACTGGGAAAAATAAATATATAATACACTGGTAATAACACTAGAGTTGATAATAATGATAAATTCTAATACTACGAGTAATATGAAGATCTAGAAATAATCCAGGAAAATAAACCTACAGGTTCTGCACAAAAAGGCTCTATGTCATCGAAACCAGACACAACCTCTGAAAATTAATTTGTTCCACTTGTAGACCTTACCGCTTAAAAAAGCACGAAATAATCAACTCTAGATTAAAATATAAAATGTAAGTTTTGTCATCTGAAGAATAAATACTTTTTTGGATATCCTTTGTTTATTACATAAATTTATACTGTACTTCATGTACATTCAAAATGGTTTGGAAGATTTTGGATGTATTTGTGAAGTAGTTTGTAGTTTAAAATGCACTGCACAATAAGTATTGTGGGGTAATAACGTCATCCATTGGCGTTACTATCCTGAATGATTCTTTATTGTGTTAGAACTACAGCCGAAGAATTTTTATTAATCACATACGTTGGTAATAATGCGAAATAACATTTATCAAAAAATCACACCATTACGTTTTACAAATACATATCTGCTTTAATATTCCTTCTTTTATGTATATGTCAAATATGTCAAATCCTATATTAGTTTGGAAATAGTATCTAAAACTAAGACGTTAAAGTTTGTAGGGCCTTAATAGGGCGTTATTTACCCATGTCACTTTATATGAGTGCACAACCATTACTCTTAAATAACATGAAATCCGTGTGGATTCCACAACTCCTTTATTTAAGTACGAAGCTGTAAAATTTCACCTATTAACAAAACTGATCATTTCAAGTATGTATTCTTCTCTCAATTTAGCTGAATCTCACGGAATATACTAACTCTCAGCAAATGAAAAATCCAAAATTCAACTTCAAAATTTATGAACTTCTTGAATCCTGAAATGCAAGTAAAATGCGACACCCCCGCCCACTAAAAATAATCTTAAGATTATCTGAAAAAATCGACACTTTCTTCAGGAATTGTACAGAAACTTGAAGAAAGTTTGAAAATTTAACTTTATCTTAAAAACATTTGCAGTATTTTTAATAGTATTCATAAAAATATCTTCATAATGGTCCAAATAACTATAGATTTTCTACAGATTTTTTTGTGGGGCCTCTTCTATCCTTATGGCCAAAAAAAAAAAAAAAAATTTTAACTTATTACTGGATAAAATAACTGCGATACTTAGGTTAAAGTATAGTCAAAGAGATTTCGCAAAAGAACAATATATAATGACAAAATAGGTGTATCTTTTATACACAATTTTCCAGTTTCCCCACACACGATCAAATCTCAACAATCTACGAGGGCAGGGGGGGGGGGGGGTCTGAAAATAAGTTTCCCCTGGCGTCTATGGACAGAGGTGGGAATGAAATTCAAGCAATATAATGAGACGCGAAAGATACTACACAACTTTGTTTGTCAACATAAGTACCAAGCAAGTTGAGGCATTTTTATGCCGTTTTATAAGTTGCAAAAAGCCCTCCAAAAAACATAAGAGCTTTCCATAGGGACAAGTCATTAACCCCTTCGCGGCGGCTTTAGCCTTTTACCAAATTTTTAATGTTTTGTCACCGGTTTTTAAAGCAGATATTTGTTTCCTATTAAATCGAGAAAATGCTCCGATTAAATAAGGCAAATTTTATAGTATAATTTTACTGGTGGGAATAAACAAGGATTCTTAAGCTTTTTTTGTGGCACATATACGTGTCGCTCGTCCCCAAAGAGTTAACCAGTTCTTCCGTATGCAAAGTCCTGAGTTTTTGCTGGAGGGCTTTTTAAAATTTATCAAGTGGTAAAAATAATGTCTCAGTTAACTTGGTAAACATGTGGAAAAATAACGATATGTCTCATATTTAATATCTCATTGTACCTTTTGACTTTCATGCACAAATCTGACCATAGTCGGCAGGGGAAGCTTGCATTCTTACTTCTCCTCGTATTAAATTGTGTACTACCTCCATAAATAATGTAGCTAGACATTACGATGCCGGCATACAAGTGGCGAAAAATAGTTCAAGTGTGAATTTGAATAAAGAAATTAAAGTGATGGAATCCGCATTGTGTACATCCTGTTATATGTATGACTTGACTATATGCCTTTTCATTAACCTTCAATATTAAACTGAAGTAATCTCTCAGAGCCTAACTAGATGGTGGCACAAATGCGTGCACTTAGAAAATGCATAAATTATTTAGTTCTTTGAAAATAGCAAATACAATTATTTTGGCAAATACAACAACATCTTTTCTAACTGTTAAGAATATTCTGATGTGTATGAAACATTAGGATTCTTACGTGTTTTATATTTTCAAGAATCAGCAAATTCTTCGGCACTATTATATTTTTATAGAAAGACTTTTGTGAATCAGGTGGGAATTGGCTCGTTTGAAAAACATTTATTTTTCTATAAAATAGTAGAGTTATTTCCCCTGCAAAATGATGATACACGTACACTGTAAAAAAAAATCTGTAAAGTTATAAAAAGTTTTCTACAAATTGAGATTCCTGGAACTTATCACGTAACGGCAACATCAAAATTTCATGCAACAGATATAGATTTATGCTGAAAATCAAAAAATCTGTAAGGTTACTAAGATTTTTTCGGAAACTAGGACACAAAGATATTTTTTATGTAACTGCAACCCAGGTTACAGATAAAATTTTAGTATTATAACTGTAATTGTAGTAGATTTGTTTGAAAATTAATTATTTCTGTAGCTTTACAAAAGTTACTTTTGTAAATGTACGTTATTTCTTATACAGTGTACAGATAAAATGTTAGTAAATCTGCAAATTTCGCAAACTTTACATCAGTCGGTTTACAGTTTTTTTTCTTACCGTGTACGAATTATGTGTTAAATTAATAGTTAAAAAACGTATATGGCTCTACCAAATTTGCTCCAGTGTATAGACTCAGTTCTATTCTTTACAGTTAATTAACTACTATAGTCAAAGTTTTTATTTGTGTGAGTAGTGTTAATAGATAAAAATAATATAAGAAATGTAATGAGTGAGAGTGATCCATTTAACTCGTTATTGAAATGTCATATATTTACATTTTTAAGCAACAGATGTTTGGAATTTAATTGAAATAATGAGAATAGACTGTCTTTACTTACTTTATATTGCTTATGAATTGCTACATGGCATCACTTAAGATGTATGATAAAATTTACGGCTAAACAAAATTTTTAAAGAGAATTTATACAAACAACAACAATTTTAGCTTTATAATGAAATGTAGATAATAAAACACTATTTTTCCCATGCATTTAAAATATTTTCAATTAAATAGTATTTTCTTTTTAAATTACAATGCTTATACCGCACATTATTTATTTTTATCTAAACATTTTTTCGTTTCTTTGTTTGCTTTAAAGAAAACACCGTTTAATTTTTGGTATCGAAATAAAAACAAATTCCCAATTTTTGCTTATTTCACAAATCAAAAATATGATACAATTTTTAAAAAAAAATCATTTAATTTACGTACACAATAAAATAAATATTTCAATACAATTGCTGACATGTCAGCATTTATTCAAACATTAGAAATTTTAACACTTTTGTTTGCTCTATATTTATAAATAGAAAAACTATTTCAGTGTATTCCAAAATGAAAAATATAAAATGCGTATGTTTTACTTGTGCAAGATTGCATTCACAAAATATATCCCTAACAAATCCACGAGTCAAAGAACAAGAAATGTTTATCTTTGTATGCGAAATAAACATTTTCCCAACGTAATTTTTTTTTTATTTTACATTATTGAAGTAAGAATTAAATTTTATTTCTGGGCAATTTATGTCATAGGTATTTTGTATTCATCCTTGATTTTCCTGTTTTTAATATGGTTAAATAAAAAGAAATTAATATACATATATATTTGTCACTCTCACTGAAAAAAAAAATTAATAATAATGAAATATTTTGTTTTAAAACATACGTAAAATAGAAAATAGTTGAAAGAGAAATACATTTTATTACGAAAAATTATATAATGAAAAACGTGGATAAATATTTTAGTGTATGAAAAAAAATCTCTGCTGACATGGTCTACAGGCATAACATAGTCTTAAACAACATCGGTAGATTGGGAAAATAAGTCCTCATTCCACCTACAAATATTAATCAAGATTAGAAATAAATGTAGTATAAACTTTTTATCTGACAGCTTTTGACGAGTTTTTAATTTCATTTTTCTGTAAGATCTCGTTTTATCAGAACCATGTTATTAAAAACCATTTTCTTTAACACTTATTATTATTATTCTTGTAATTATTTCAATTTTTACGTAAGAGTTGTTCCTATTTGTAACTTTCCACATACTGATGTATACTGATTATATTAAGAGGATTTATAATAAATTCAAGTAAGTTTGATATAACTTGTGAATTGACGAAATTATCATTATTATTTTCCTAATTCCTTAACGCTTTTTTTTTCTTGTAGGAGTTAATATTATCAGAAATCTGTCAATATAAAAGTTGTAGATAGGTTAAGAAAATGTATAATGCATTCAAGTGAATTTGATATCTTGTAAAATGACAAGGTTATACTTTTATTTTTACTCCTTGATTAAATTTTTTACAATATCAAAGAATTTTCATACATAAATCTTTGCATTTTTCTTAAAATTCATAATAGCTTTAAACTGATTTGATAGGTTTTATAGTGAATAAGTTATGGGGGTTTATCTATTTTCACAAAAATCTTCCCTGTTTCCACCTTCAGTAAGATTTTGCTAATTGAGAAACAGATTTTATGTATCAGTTTGGTGGGATTATTTGGATATCTTGTTCTTAAACAACTCATAGACAAAGATATATAGTTTTTAATTGAAGGTAGTATGGGTTTAGGGATTCATAATAGTTATAGATATGCAAAACTGTTTCAAAAATTTTAACGTGGTGTAGCATATAATTGGTAGTATGGATATAATAGACAGCATTTCGTGTGAAATCTATCTAAAAAGTATCGTATTAAAATTCACAACATTCACAACAATAGTTTTTGTATCATATTTTTGTTTACTTCTGATTGACGTTCTTTGGAATTATTAAGTTCACAGTTTAATGTCATTGTTAAGTTTTAAAATGGAATCTAATGTGGATTTTAATAAATATTTTCCTTTCTTATGATTTTTGGAATAGATGGCAAATAATAAATTTTAAAATCTTTAAAAATAGATAATACAAAAGATGTAAAACAATATTTAATACTATTTCGAAAGCGAATCATTCAATAATTTCATTTTTTATATGTTTTATCAAATATTTATGTAATGAATTATCGAAACATAGAAAATCTTATTATTTTACTAATTTCCGTTAATTATTTATTTAATGATTTTGTTATATTTAATCAAGTTTATTCCCCACACGTTTGAAATATTTCTAGTTTCCTTATATATAATGAAGCCACTTTTTATATACTTTATTAAGCTTTTTTTATGTAATATCTTGCAATGTAGCCTAAAGACACATTTTAAGTTAGTTTTATCGGTTGTTTATTCATTTCTGTTAAAATGCTGTATTATTATAAATGCATTTGCTTAATTCGTTAATAATGCATGTAATGTCCGCAGAGATCTTTTGTCTTTTGGGAATTTTTAAGACGTCAATGAAAAATAAATTAAATTCGTATTTCGAGAAAAAAGAAGATAGTTAAATTAATGTCATTTTTGTAGGTGTATGATAGTTTTAAAACATTACTTATTTATTCTTAATTGGTAGTTTTAATTAAATGAAGATAAATTTTAATAATTTTCGTTTTTTAGGTATAATTTGTAAGAAATACTATCTATTGCAATCGTAAAAAAATGTCGCAATTATGCACAAATTATATTCAAACTCGCCAAATACATCGAGAAATTTAATTACATGGCGGGTATTGCAAATGGGCAAAATCGGCCCATATATCGGCCTATAATTGGCCTTGGAATGGGCTAATAAATAAATAAATAAATATATATATATATATATATGTATATATATATATATATATATCAGCAGTTGCCAAGAATTAAAAAAAATAATAATATTCTTATCACAACAATTACTTTTGTTTTGGTGGATTTTCACGTAAGAAAAGAAAATTAAATAAATAATTTGATGAAATTAAAAAAATAAATAAATATTTCATCATAAAATTTTCTATAGCAAGATTTCCATGCGAAAAATGAAAATTAAATAAACAGTTTAAAAAAAATAACTAATGCGAATATTCCGTCATATTGTAAATGTAATACATGTCACAAGGTGAATGTCTAACTTAATATGAGTTTGAAAAAAACGCATTGATAGATTATGAAAACCTGGATTATTATCGAAATATTTGCATTTTTTAACATTTTGAGGATCTCTGAATTTGTTTTCGCTATTTTTAAATCTATTCCGTATTCATGTCTGTTTGTATATGTGCATATCGGAATTTTTTTTAAAAAAGGTTAGGCCTATAATGCGCATCCATAGTGAAGAAACTGGGTTTATGTCTAATTTTCATTTAGTTTTTATAGGTAAAATGAATATTTAATTTCGAAATCTAACATCGCCTGTAGGTCGAACCGTGAAGAATTTTTTTTTAGCTTATTACCCATTTGGAAAATGGTTGCTGTTTTCGGTTAAAATCAATTTTGTACTATCCGCATTTTTTTTTTTATTGGTCTTGGAATAATAAGGTTTAATTTATAGCGTACATAATATATGACTTTCTTATTGCATAAACCACATTTTGATCATCATATACATTATACTTTTACTGATTTTTACTAACTCAGTTAGATATATTCAAATATTTTGTTTTGCACAATGCATGTCCTCATTTTATTTATTTTTTTCTACGATAATCTTTACATTAAGACGAATTTGAATTCGAAAAAAGAAATCAAAATAACAAATAAAATTGCAAAATGTGTAGACACAAATTAACAGATAAGTAAAAAACCGAATCCAAAGAAAGCCATGTATTAGAGATTTTTAATGCAAAAAAAACGAGCTCTGATTATCGAGCCCACCAATTACGAAATATGCGCCAATAACACACACACACAAACTAATGTTGAACCGATTAATTAAAAAAAAAGCATGTTTTATTTTTTTTAATATTTTTTTAATATTTTTATTTATTTATTTATTTTTGTATATAAAAGTGAATGATCAAAAGTGAAAGCTGAATATCACTATTTTTCTACTTTTTTAAAAATTTAAATTTTTAAATCTGTATATTTGTCTAATAATGTGAAAAGTAGTAAAAAAAAATGTCAAGTGCGAGTATTACTCGCGTTCAGAGGGTACCGTAAAATTCCGAGGGATTCCGTACAATAAGCATATGTATTATTAAACCCTTAGGAACGAACGACTGGTATATATGCCACTTAAAATTCTCAGGATCCTTCATTATTCCCACCAGTAATTTTTTATTGTAAAGTTTACCTTATTTAAAAGGAGTATTTTCGCAATTCTTCTGTCTTGTAAATTCGGTGGTAAAAGATTAAAAATTAACCAAAGTGTTGGCATCGAAAAGGAGTTAACTATATTATTAAAAGAAAATCAATTTTGAAATAATAATAAAACTTTATAAAAAATCTTTACAAGTGAGGGTTGTTATAGCTGTATATACTAGAAAAATATGAATGGTTATACCGTAAAAATTTAAAGATATATAAAGCGTAAATAATTTCAAATATTGCTATACATATATAACTTTTTTTCTTGCGTTATTCTTATCTAATTATAAGAAACTGAACTCGGTACTGAGAATAAAAGGTGGTGCATATTTAAAATTCATTCGACATTACATAAAACTAAATTCAGCGTAGTAATAACCTTTTTTTCAGTATAGCTAGCACAAAACCTTTTCTCGATGTTTAAATTTCGCACTGTGCTAAATGAGCTTGTATTGAAGGAAGCTCGCAAATTGTAAAGCTGCTTTGGTCCGCGACGTGTTTTCCCAAATAGGTTTTTAATTAACTTTTAAATACACGAGTGTCGTATTGAGAGACCTACACAATGCAAACTGGTCGCGAAGCCCATAGAAGGGTTCCCATTTATGAAGAGTTATTTATGTATTTATGACTGGTCTAATGCATAAGGAATTTTTAAAAATAAACATTTTAATACCAAAAATTTCGTAACGTAGTGGCCACTATATCCGATGTTTAGAACGGTTTGCATTAAATAAGACAACTATTACTTTAAAAAATTTTTGGTATTAAAATGGATACATATTTTAAAAATTTCTTATGCACCTGATTTATGTGATTAATTCTAATTATTATTATTATATTTGCAACTGTATGAAGTTTTTGCTTTTTATGCTGCTACTAGTTATTACATTACAAAAATATATTATTTAAAGTTGTCATTTTCGCTTTAAAAACCAATGGTATGTATAATACGCCACCCCTATCATTATTTATGTCCAAACCTTCCCTGTCCTAAAGGATTAATAAATCGACTAATTTCTGTTTTTTTTTTTTTTTTTTTTTTTTTTTTTTTTTTTTTTTAATCATAATAAATTATTCTTTTATACTTCTGCAACGATAGGTACCTCCAAAGATTCTCACTATCATTTGCTCAATGCCCACAAATGCAAATTTGTGCGTAACAGAAAAAATGTATTTTTCTCAAAATCGTAAGTCTAGAGTAATCGCTATATTTTCCTTATAAAGTTTAAAGTAACATCTATAACCTCATTTTTTTTTTTTCATAATTTAGTTTCTGTAGATTCGGTTATAGATGTGGGGGGGATTTATTTTTTGCACTATATTTTCGACAATATCTCTGAAAATATAGTATTTAAAATTAAAAGAAATATATTTTTTGTGTTCAGAGTAAAAAAAGCATTTACAAGATACCCCACACGATATACAAAGAAAATATTGTTTTTCTTAAAATAACTTAATACCACCCTCCCTATCACCCTCCTAAATATATTTATAAATGTTCATGAGTCTGTAGCTATGTGTATCAATAGCCTTTATCAATTCCCCAATTTGAACTTCCCATGTTTCAAAGTTTCGAATAAAATGTCTGTGACAGACGGACAGACAGACACCGGAGTGATCTTATAATGGTTCCGTTTTTAGTTTATATGTACGGAACCCTAAAAAAAGTTCAGTTAAATTTTTGTATTTTATGGTGTGTACTCTAAACTCGATAAATAACACGAAGAGCCGTGTTGCAGAAAAACAGAAATTGCGATGTCCGATGGAAGCAAAGGAAATGCTGCAAATTAACGATATAGTGAGAACTAACTAAATAAGATACATAATAATGATTTTTAAATATTGTATAGCTATATTTTGCAATTAAATTGGCTAAAATTAACTATTTTTGTCCGCTTAACATTCTGCAAACTTACTGATATTTAAGTTTTAAATATTCAGTAAAAATAATAAAAGTAAATTTTGCCTTAACAGCTTTAACGAAAATCCTTTTGGTACTGAAAAAGAAAGCCTAGTTTTTTTTGTCAAATTAAGCCATCTGATATAAGAACGAAAAAAAATAAACGAAAAGAATAAGTACGATAAACGACAGAATAAGTGTTATTTAATTCTTTGTACTTTTCTTTATCGGTTACCGTGATCGTATTGGTCAAATTCATGACTGATAATGAGATCTAATTTGTTCTAGGTATGTGCCAGATGTGGCATACGATGCAGTGAAAAGTTAAGTTAGATAAAAATTTTGTATATATTTAGCTGTATCGAATTGAACGGGGAATAATAATTGTTCGCTGAAATTATCTAAAAAATGTTTGCTATATTATATAAATTATAGAATTACATATTTTTCAGTTGTTAAATAAATATGCTGAATAGTTATTAGTTATTTTATTGCAAGTCAAATAAAAATATTTTCAAAGATAGCTTTTAAATATATAAAATATGATTCAAATATAAATACCACGAAGAAAGACATTACTTTTTAAAACTCACTTTAAATTTCAATAAATATTTGTTTGTTTAAAAAAAAATAGAAAAGTGAAAGATGTGTCAATGATTTACAATAAAATTCATTGTTTAATTCACAACAATCAACAAAATGTCAACCTGAGTACATGAAATACTTTTTAATTATAAAGAAGTCTTTATTTAAACTACTTTTTTAATTATAATCCATCACTGTGTAAATTTTTTGGCCAATTAAAAGTGTATATCCCTTCCTATTAAATGTATAATAAATAATTCAAATCTAAATACTACAAAGAAAAACAATACATTTTAAAAAGCACTTTCAATTTCAATAAGTGTTTGTTTGTTTAAAAAAATAGAAAAAGTGGCAGCTGCGTCAATGTTTTACAATAAAATACATTACTTTTCTTCACAACAATCAACGAAATGTCAAACTAAAGGAAATACTTTTTTAAATATCAAGAACTCATTTAATTTTTTTTAATCTATCCGATATAGCCATCACTGAGTAAATTTTATTGACGAATTAAATGGGTACATCTCTTTCTTTTTTTTATGAATTTTTTATATTTTCGTATTACGGAAAAAAATGCATTTTTTCCTTTCAACCGTACAAGAGAAAAAATAGGTAAAAAGTATCACTATTATAAAAAGCATCATTACTGATGAAGTATTTATCCTTAGGTGTTGCAAATGAAAACATGTCTGGATATATACTATACAATGAAAACAAAGCTTTCGAATAAATTTCGTTTTTTATTATAAAATTACTTTGCAGTTAAAAAAAAATATTGCTTGAAATGTTTTGAATTAATTTGCATTTCTTTTTATGTAAACACAAATATTATGCATTACTTTTCTAATGAATCAAAAGATATAAATAAAAAAATTAACATACAAAACTTGAATTAATTAAATGAAATTACATCTTGTATATTTAAGTGAGGAATGTTACTCAGCAAAATATAAATATTCTTTTAAATGTAAGTAATGAAAAATAGTTTGAAATAAGACTAAATAAATGAATAAATCTGTATTGATTTAATGATATTCGCAATTTTTTTAAAACTTTTAGTTAAATCTATTCATTGTTTAGAAGAGGGATTTTTTTTAATTTCTATAATTCAGTTAATAAAAATAGTTTGAAATAGAAAAATTGTTTGAAATAAGACTAAATGAATGAATAAATCTGTATTGATTTAATGACATTCACAATTTTTTTTAAAACTTTTAGATAAATCTATTCATTGTTTAGAAAGGAGCCTTTTTTCAAGAGTGATACAATTTAGTTAATATAATGAAGTCAGTTAACTATTTTTATATGCAAATAGAAAGCGCATTATATATAAAAAGCAGTGTAATATACATATAAAAAACAGCATAATATACATATAAAAAGCGTTTACTATAAAAAATTACATATATGAACAAATATAATAACTCATCAGGTTGTTTTTCGTATCTTTATATCACATTTAACAATTAATCTCACTTTCTGAAGAATGAATTTCGCAAATGTATTTTTGACAGGCTCGTGGAATCTATACAAAAAATGACCAAGAAATGAATCTAAAATTAGTCAATTGATATTGAAATATATTAGATTGGTTGGTTGCTTGTTTTTATTCCGGCCAATTATCTACACGAGGGATATAGTGTCCTTCGTGAGGGTCTTTCTAAGGGAACCTAATCCGTATTTACGCAAGGAAATCCAAAATTCGAAGAATACCACAGAAAATTCCAAACGATTAGGACGACGGCCACGATTGGTTTTGAACCCAACATGTCCCTTCTCTTAGTTTCGTGGCCATAAGAAATATATCACAATTAAAATAATACCAACATTATCTGGTTGATTATGTCTTTCCCTTTTCTGCACTTAATTTGCATAGTCAGATGAAGTCATTCATAGAAAGCGGATTTAATGATTTTTTTTTTTTTTTTATTGCAATCGATAAAATGTTTGAATTATATCATGACATGTACGCATCCAATAGTCTGTCCTCCAAATACTTGTAAATAATACTTACGAAAAGAAAAAAAAATATTGAATAAAGCAGAGATGGTGAAATACTTTCCAGAATTTTAGAAATGTTTAATAAATTTGTCTGTTTAAAAAGGAGCAAAATGTTGACTAAGTAGGGGAATTCTCAAAAATAGGTGTAAATATACTCGAATTATTTAATGCAATCTAAATTCAACTTGCGAAAAAATTGGGGAATTCAAGAAAAATGGAATGAAAAATTTTCCCCATGTTGCATTTATTAGAAAATATTTTATTACAAAACGCCGTAGCTCTGGTGACGAGTGCGAACACAAAAGTCAAAGTTTGTCTTTCTTCGTTCAGTTCAAGCTTTATTTTTGAAAGATTTTTCTATCTGCAAGTTTTAAAAGCTAGCGTATTTTAATGAAGTATGCACTGTTTGACGAAAAGGTTTAGGATTTCAATAATTATTTAAGCCGCTTAAGAGAAACATGTCGTTATTATCAGGATATTACTTTTTCTTTTAGTGATTTAACTGTTCTTGGAATCGGTAAATAATCTTCGTGGATATAGTTAAGGCTGAAGCGGAATGCCCAGCTAGTTTGTGTCAGCTATTTTTTTTTTTTTTTTTTTTTTTTTTTTTTTTTTTTTTTTTTTTGCAATGGGATTTTGAACGGACACACTGTAAGGAATTCGTAACTCCGTTATATAAGGTCTCAAGGTTTTATTTATTTATTTATTTTTTTTATGTGAACGTGATGTGGTTTCTCTAGGTCTCGTCTATTTTTCTTCGCTTTTTTAACTACAACTTTTACTAAAACGGTATGAAAATTGATGTCTCGTTAATTAATGTAAATATTCCAAACAGAAAACGTTAGAAGGAATATGCATCTTTCTTTAAGGAAAGTGGGGATTAGCCTAAGGCGATTATCATTAAAGAAAATCAAATTATGTGAGTGGTTTTATTTTCATTTTAATCTTTTCTAAACTTTTTGAAGTTTCTCTTGCCAAAACTCTATTTCTAAAGTTTTGAATAAATTATTTTGGGAGTTCTGCTGTAAAACTGAAGTCAGATTTACGTGGCGGCCATGCCTGGCACGTCCTAACAGATCCAGGCTTTTTCTGGAAGATTCAGAACGTGCCAAAATGATCTAAGGGTCTGTTAATAAAGTAAACTTGCTATAAAAGTAATGATTAAAAATTTCAATCCACGTGAAATTTTAACCTTTTGCAGTCATGTGAAGTACGGGTTTTTTTTTGGAAATTGAACTTTCTACATACACATTTAGTAAAAGATATATAATTATGGTATTTGATATTTTTTTAGCTCCATACTACAAAAGTTAAATTGCTTATTATAATAACGAATAAATCTATTTTCATATAAAAAGAGGTTTTTCTCCATTATTCCTTAAGTTACTTCCCAATAACAAAATTATTTTTCAATTGTAACAGCCAATATTGAAATCGAAGAATATTTTTAATGAAGTCTAAAAATATATGTATATATATACATATAAAAATTTTATTTGAAATGTCCCGAGTCACTAAAGTGTCATCTATCAGTATCTTTCATATCTAAAATAAACAAATGAAAAGAAAACAGAAAAAAATGAATATTTTTATTTGCATTATTTTTCTTATTATCTGCTTCTGATTGTTAGTGAAGACATTTGACACAGATTTAATGTCAATAACTATATTGTTTTAATGTTTTTGTCTTTTCATATCATTGTTCCGATATTTAATGATATAATTCTTATTTTTATTGAGAACATAAATAGCAAAATAAATAAATAAAGTACCTATAAAAGTCCAGACAAACGTCTATTAAAAAATCATTACATAAAATAAGACACAGTTGTAGCACAACTAATGTTAAATGAATTTGACACCAATTGCAATATATTTTTGGAGTAAGTTCATATAGATTTGCAATAATAATAATTGTTATTATGAAAAGTGGTCCATAGTATAACAGAGAAGTTCGAAAATCATGAAAAATTCATTAACGTTTCAATAATAATATATTTAACAACGATAAACAATGGAATAGGTGAAATTCTGTTAACGCTTAAAATTGTTATATATTTTAAGATAGACGGTACCAAAACTTCTTAACAAATAATTTCTTGTTTAATTTTGGTGATACGAGAAGTGCAAAATTGCTTTTCGTTTTTTAAAATAAATTTATTGAACAGTCTGATGTGAATTCAGTATAAGAGAAATGTAATTATTTACTGCAGAAAATTTTTAAATGTTTATTATCGGAACATGTTATTTAAAAATGCAATGAATGAGAATTCAAAGATTTTGTTAAGACAAAATGTGTCTCATTAAATGAAATTATATGCTAAAAATATTGATACCTAATAATGATTTTCCGAATAATAATATTCCTAATATATATTCCTAATAATATTCCTATTGATAATAATACTCTTAATCATAGAGATTGAACTTTAAATTTGAATTTAATTAATCCAAAAAATTAATTCTATTGAATGCATACTCTTACAGTCGCTACACATGTTTGATCACAGACAACATATTTTTCGTTTGAATTTCTTATAGTGTATATCTTTTTAAGTTTGTGTAGATGTATTTTGAAAACTTTAAATGCGCATGGTAAGCTCTCAAAGTAATTACCTTTCAAATCTTTTACGAGTTTTATTTTCTTCTTTCAAAGTATTTTTCTTTTCAAAAAAGTCTTTTCTAATGATATTTTAATCTACGAAGTACACGTTTAAGGTAGAAACCGTATCGTATAATATATTATTTTCTTTCAAAAGTGTATATAGGAAAATATCGCATTTTTAATCATAATCAATAAAAAATAAAATTCCGTGTAACATATATATTTTTTAATTATTGTCTGACACACCAGACGTTGTCCGAGTGAGTCAAAAAAATACATAAAACGTGAAAAACACTACAAACCCCAAAATATTAGAAAAACTCTAAAATGTTTATTGTCTGCAAATGTTATTTTAAAATGCAATGAAAATAAATTCAAAAATTCAATGAAATGAAAATGAGACTCATTAAATGAAATTCTTTGCTAAAAATATTGAAATGTGTTCCTAATCATAGGAATTGAACATTAAATGTTAATTTATGTAATACGAAAAATTTAATTCTATTGAAGTCATACTCTGACAGTCTCTACACATGTTTGCCCACAGATAACATAATTTTCTTTTAAACTTCTTACAGTATATATCTTATAAGACTATATAGGTGTGTTTTGAAAATTGTAAATGCGTATGACACGGTGAGTTCTAAAAGTAATTGCTTCTTGTGTCTTTCACCAGTTTTATTTTCCTGTTTCAAAAGATTAAAAAAAAAAGACTTTTTTATGGTATTTTAACATTTACGCACAGTTTTAAAATAGGAACCATATTGTATAATACATAATATTTACTTTCAAAGGTCTATAAAACAAAATAACATACTTTTAATTTTTATGAAGTAAAATATAAAATTTGGTATAACATATCTTTTGAAAACTATTGGCTGTTACATCAGAAGTTGCAAAAGCGGGACAAAAATAAATAAAAAAAACCTGACTACACGAATCCCGAATAAACTATATTTAAAAAAAACAAGATTAAATTTACCAAATTCTGCTAGAAGATATAAGTCGTTTTTTTTTTACTAAATTTCTACAAATCTGGTAAAAATACTTAGAAAATTGCTCTGTCTGTGTGCGTGTGTTTGTGTGTGTCTTCGATGGCTAGCAAAAGCTACAGCATCTAGAAGTCTGAAAATTTAGGTGAAGATAGTGCAAGACAGGTCCTGATGCACCTGTAGTTCAGATTTTTAATACTTCAAGAGCTAGGGCCTTTGGGTCCCTTAAAATTTTTATGAACTAAATTGTAAATAACTTGATCGCATTTTATCAAATCTTCTTCGTTTTGAGGGACCTTTCTCCACTTAGCAATTCTCTCCTTTTTACTTTTTAGTTATGACCACTGAACCAATGGGGCCCATATTAGGGCCCCTATAAATTTTTGTGTTAATAAAATGTTAATAAATTGCTTCCATATAATTCGATCTTCATTTTTGGGATTCTTGTTATATTTAGATATTTTCAAGTTTTTACATTCCATGTAAGACACTGGGGAACCCTAGGCAATCATAGGGCTCGGTCCAGGACCCCTTGAAGTTTTTGTGCGCCAAATATTTTTCTCTCCTTACATTTCTCACCTGCTTAGCGAAAAAATTTTGAAGTTGCGTCTTGGACTCTTCTTTGAGGACCAACGCCCTGATATTTTTACTCGGGCCCTAAGGTCTTAAAATATTTTTCAAAACAATAATTCATACTCTATGCTTAATTTTGACTAATTAAATATATAAAGTGTTGTGTATTAAAACTTTTTAAGATATTTTCATGTTAGTGTCCTAGTTTAAACTTTCAGTTGGTACCTCCGTGGCCACCTGTTATAACTCCTTTAAAAATGATCAAATTCACTAGTTTTTTTTCTAACAACTTTTTAGGTCCTCCAGCTACTGCAGGAAGGACAAAAAAATTTCTCAGACTTCAGCTACCACAAATTTTGAATATTAATCGCTTTTCGGGGACCCCTAGATGACGCTTCTTTAAAAATGGTCCAAATTTCTTTCAATTTTATTTAACATAAATTTAACGTCCTTTTATTATTTTAATAATTACAAAAAATATTTTTATAGTCAATTATATGCAAAGTAATTTCTTTTCCCCTTGGCGCCCACTATAGGCCCTTTAAAGTGTTTGTACTAACAAATTCTTAATAAATTGCTTCTTTTTAATCCGATCTTTATTTTTAGGATTATATATTCAATTAGATATTTTAAATTTGACTTTCCATATACGACACTGTGCCCCCCCTAGGAAATCATAGCTCCAGGGATTTTGAATATTTTATGAGACAAAAATATTTTACCCCATTAATTTCTCACCTTCTCAGTACAGACCTTTTAAAGTTGAATCTTGGATTCTTCTTTCAGGAGCAACACCCTCATATTTTTATTCGGGCTTTAAAGTCTTTTTTAAAAAAAAAAAAAAAACATTTATATAATCAATTTGTGCATTTCTTTAAAATGTTATTCAAACGAAAAATTCATGCACTATGCTTAATTTTGACTAATTTTAGATTTAAAGTGCTAAGTACTAAGGCATTTTAACATGTTTTCATGTTAGGACCCTCTTTTTAACTATCATTTGGCTTTTTTGGGGCCCTTATTATAAACCCCTTAAAAATGGTCTAATTCACTCGCTTTTTCTTCTGTTAAAAAATTCTTAGGTCTTTCAGCTACTACAATCTATATATTTAAAACACCTGGCTGTTTTTTTGGTCATCAGCCCTGAGCTTTCTACTGGCCCGATTTTGATAATTATTTTTTTAAATGAAAGCTGTTTATGTGTAGATGTGCCCATTCTGGCTAATTTTTAATTTATTTCAATTTTTATATTTTATTTTCAATTTTAAAAGCTTTTTCATGACTTTTCTTCAAAACAGTGGCAACAGGTTAAGCTTTTCTCGCTTTTCTCAAAATTTATTTTGTTTTATTATTTTCCACCAATCAGAAGTTGATCTCATCGGTGAATGTATAATCGCATTTCAAAAAAAAAAAAAAAAAAAAAAAAAAAGAGAGAGGTTTTCGTAAAATTTAATCATAATAAAATGATTGCACATAGTTATTCCCTGCAATACACAGATTATTTACTGAGTAATATTATTAAGTGTTATGTAAGTAAAATAACAGAAGATAAACTTTAATAAAATATAATATCTAAAGTGAAATTTTGTCGATGGAGAAAATGTCGTCATACAGAAACCAGATAAATTTATTCCATGAATATAATATACATTGTTACAGCTGTGTCAGTGACAGAAATATTCAGTCAGTGATTTAATAACAGAGATTTTTTTTTCGTTGCCATAACAATAAAATTTTTTTTTGCAAGTTCATGGAGGATACAAACCAATAAATAAATTAAATTTATTGCAAGTGCTGTAAATATGTAGTGGGTTCGTTAGGCAGTTTAGTAAGTCCCTGTTTCTATAATAATTAAAATGTTTCATTGATATTATAATTATTGTACAGTTATCAAGCGATATTTAAACGGAGAAAAAATAAACTATGCAGATATTTTTGAATTCGTCTTCCGGGGTATAATATTAACTTCCTAAATAATTTGGCATTTAAATAATATTTAAGGTTTAGAAACCGCATTAAAAAAAAGATTTGTAGCTGAAGTTAAATCCAACATAATAATTTATGAGTTGTTTTCCTTATTTTTTGTTATTTTCTGAAGTTTGCGTATCTTCATCATGAAAAGCTATGTTATACCTATTTTAAGAGGTGGCAATTGTTTATTTCGATCAGTATTTTACTGTCTATATAAGATTGATATATATCATACCTAATATATTTTCTTTTCCGTCGAGTTTCGACGGGTGCAGCTAGTAAATAAATAAATAAATAAATAAATAAACCTCAGAGTCTAGCTACCACCAATTTTGAATATTAATCCCGTTTTGGAGTTGTTGGAGCTATTTCCTTAAAAATGATCCGAATTGCTTGCAATTTTCTTTAACATAGTTTTAGCGTCCTCACATTATTTCAATAACTACAAAAATATTTTATATCCAACTAGATGCGAAAGAAGATAATTTATTTTAAACAGCTAAAAATTACCTTTATACTCAAGTACGAGCCAGTTAAGTCCCTAGCACCTTCGGGATATCTGGTTAAGTTTTTGCATCACAAATGATTAATAATTTGCCTTATCTTAATCTTATTTTTATTTTTGGAACCCCTTTTCTATTTATTTCTTTTGACATTTCTACATTCCAGTTAAAAGCCTAAGGCACCCTACAATCACATAGCACCCGATCTCGTGTCTCTTGAACTTATTATGCGGCATGAATTTTTCTCTCCTAATTTTCTCGCATTTTGAATGCAAAATTGTAAAGTTGAGCTTTGGATACCTTTCCACAAACCAACACCTTTACATATTTACAGGGACACTAGGGTCTTGTTCTAAGCATTTCCATCAGTGTTATGTGTTTTTCTTTAAAATTTCATTTTAATGATTAATTTATACCTATAATCAATTTTGACTAATTGAAGATCTAAAGCGCTAAAAACTAAAACTATTTAACATGTTTTCATGTCGGGGTCCTACTCTTAAATATCAGCTGGCCCTCTTTGGATCCTTTGCCACAATTGCTTTAAAAATGATCTTATTAACTAGATTTTTTTTCTAACAGCTTTTTAAGACTGCCAGCTACTGCATGAATCACAAAAATATTTCTCAGACTTCAACTACCAACAAGTTTGAACATTTATCTCCCTCTCTGGGCCTTTTTTGCAGCTTATTGAAGAATGATCCGATTATATTATAATTTTCTGCAACATAACTTTAGCATTCTCTAGATCCACTCAACTTTAAAACTGTTTAACTACCAATTATATTCCAGTTGAAATTCTGCTCCCATGGACCTCGTCTTTTTTCTTGCCGCAGCTACTGCCTGCACTAGTTCTGGCATCTATAATCTAAATTTTGGTTCTAGAAAAAGTAGTTCCATGTCATCCTTATAAATTCTAGCTCCCTTTGTTAGAGAATTCTCGAGTCACCTTCTATAATTCAAGAGCGTTTTCATACACTATATTGCCATTGATAATGGGACACTTGCGATTTTAGACATTTTACTAAATATCTAGAAAAATACATGAGGAATCATCTCGAAACTCTTAGTGTATAAATATAATAGTATACGTCATACATCTCCGTGAAGATCTTTTACCGAAACGCCATAGGGGACCGTCAACAAATTAAAAAAGAATGAATATCTTTTGAATAACCCTGTCAAAACTAATGTAGCAAAAGCGCTCAAACTCTAGATTATGATTGAATGCCTTATTGTAATACACTGTGTTCATTTGTATGCAAATAGCATGCACACTTGCAGAGTAATTAAGGTTTTTATAAAAATGGTCCCAAAATTGTCCAAGTTTTTCCGTTATAATTTTCAGAGTTCTTAATATAAAATAATATTTTTTTCAGAAAATATGACAAACAACATTGCACACAGTACCCTGTAATCAGAATAAAAAAATAATAAAAATTGTATGAAAAATGAGTAGGTTTACTATATAATTTTTTACTGCGCATGCGTCAAAGATATCAAAATTTCATTTGCATATTATGTTAGCTAAATGTATAGAGCAACTTTTGTAAAAGTATCAAAATCATAGCTTGAAAATTCTGAAAGTAATCGTCTATAGAAAAAGGACAAAATCCGTTGTTTCCAAAATGAAGCAAAAAAATGAGGGATTTTACCCAAATGCAGTAGTACATCCCATATTGTGTATTCTATATTGACTCTAATCAATGAATATATGGATACAACCCCTCTTGTTTTTGCTTCATTTTGAGAATAACGGATTTTCGACTTATTCAATTGACGATTATTGTCAGAATTTTCAAGTTATGATTTTGTGACTTTCACAAAAGTTGCTCTATACATTTAGCTAACATAATATGCAAATGAAATTTTGATATCGTTGACGCATGCGCAGTAAAAAATTATTTAGTAAACCAACTCATTTTTTATACAATTTTCATTATTTTTTAATTCTGATTACAGGGTACTGTGTGCAATGTTGCTTGTCATATTTTCTGAAAAAATAATATTTTATATTAAGAACTCTGAAAATTATAAGGAAAAAACTTGGAAAAATTTGGGATCATTTTTATAAAAACCTTAATTACTCTGCGAGTATGCATGCTATTTGCATAAAAATGAACAAGGCTTATTACAATAAGGCATTCAATCACAATCTAGAGTTTGAGCGCTTTTGCAACATTAGTTTTAACAGGGTTATTCTAAAGATATTCATTCTTTTTTAATTTGTTGACGGTCCCCTTTGGAGTTTCGGGAAAAAATCTTCACGGAGATGTATGACTTATACTATTATATTTTTACACTAAGAGTTTCGAGATGATTTCTCATGTATTTTTCTAGATATTTAGTAAAATGTCTAAAATCGCAAGTGTCCCATAATCAATGGCAATATAGTGTATATTCTCATTCTCAAATTCATTTAAAAATCTCTTCAAATCGATTCAAACACAGGAAGTTTAATTTATAGAATTATAGTAACTATAATTCTAGTTAATGAAACCATTCCAGAAATGAAGCGATAATTTCTTGTGACTCAAAAGATTCAATATCTTTTCGTCACCTAGAAAACAAGAGACTAGAAATACTAGGTCATTCAGTATACTCAGCTTAATTTTTTAACCTATTCGCAAATTCGGACATCCACAGTTCTAGTTTAGGTATTCAGAAAGTGACTAATTGTTCATTCTAGGTGAAGGAGGTATATATTTTTTTTTCTCAGTGTGATTCGAACATTAATCTTTTTTTTAGCCAAAAACTTGCGTTTACAAACTACTGCCTAAAATTAAAAGTCACGTTATTTAAAGGTAAATTTGATTAAAAGTTTTCATTCATATATTAAGTATCGTATTAATGTTAAAATTAATTTGTGAAAATTAAAGAGTGAGCTTTCTTTAATTGGGTACCAAAGCACCATTTCATTCGGATTCGGTACAATCAAATCGATGAAAATTCGGCTTCTTTCTCTGTTATGAAAATTTCTCTTAGATTTCAGCAAATAACATTTTCGAACTTTATTGGTGAATTTTTTTTCCTGTGTTTTAGGGTTGTTTGGTATTTCCAGTGCATGTTACTTTAGTTGTGCAGACCAAGATCTCAGGTTCGTTCGGAAAAGGATTGTTGGGAACGCTGCAGATATCAATAACGTCTCCGAAACTAGGTTCATTTAAAAGATTTTCGAAAGGAATAAAATCATACAAAATGAGTATTGTCTAAGATTATTACAACGTGAACTGGGCAACACCGGGCGCGTCAGCTAGTTTCAAAAATTGTGGAAAATATAATTAATTATAATGCATTATTAGATTTAAACAAGTTCTAGTTCTGAAAGTTGAAAAATCATCTTGGAGCTTAAAAAATATGCATAAATTTCCTGAAAATATCGAGAAAAATTCAAAGATAACTGAACAAATTCCAAATACACTCTATCATAAAGAGTACAATTATTATTAAACTGCGATTACATTTTTAAACAGGCTTTTAAATTAATAAAGTGCATATAGTTTTATGCAAAGCAGAAAGATGCATAATAATTTAAATAAAAAATCGCCTGATGTTCGCAGGTGACAAAATTCAGCTCTGAGCGCTAAAATATACAATTTTTAACGAAAGCAAAAAATGGCACAAAATTTGAAATGTAGCATTGAAAATAGCAATTGTTTTTAATTCGTGCTAGACAAGATGTACTACTACGTCACACTAAACATTTGAACCTTTTTTTTTTTTTTTTTTTTTTTTTTTTTTTTTTAAACAAAAAGCAACAAAAGAAAATGTCGTAAAACGCAAAATACGTGTACTTAAAGTAACATTAAAAATCTTTTTTTTTTTTGTTTTAAATGTGGAGTTCAAAGTTTTCTCTAATATGATAAAAGTTTTTAATCTAGCACATGTACGAATGTGAAAGAACCTTAGAAAAAGGGACTAATCGCTAAACGTTCTAACAATTAAAAATTCCCAACAATTAAAAATCACACTACACAAAATTTAACCTAGATGGTTAAAAGTTTAAAACCCATTTCTTTTAGTGAATACATTTGTTTTTAAAAAATGCAGCACAACGGTACTTAAAAGCGCATTATTGTTATTTTTTATCTGAAACTGGTAAACATATTTTATTGTTATTGTGGACTAAAGTTTTGAAATGGAATTCCTTCTTTTTCTAAAAAACAAAAGCCGCAAAAATCGAACAACAATGAACATTTTACTAAACATCGCCGTAAAAATCATTAAAATGTAAAAAATAACGCAGAAAAAAAATTATTATAGTTTGAAGTAGGATCTCTTTATGACCGCTATAAAACAGATAAAAAATTCTGCATTAAAAATTAAGTTAAACAATTTTTATTCATCTATCACGGATAACAGAATTTAGTACATTTGTCTAAAAATACAAGACCAAATTCCTTTTATCAAGATCAAAAATATTGCTTTTGACTCCAGAAAAAAGTTAAAAATCATATGAATCTTTTTTTGCGAAAATTTCAAAAATAGTTGTGCGAGTTTTTAATAAATTTTATTCAAAACAGACGAAACTGAAAGACGTTGGAATAGAATCCAGGTTAAATATATAAAAAATCACTGTCAAAAGCAAACAAAAGGCTAAAATTCTTTCATTAAAAATTACATTTATAGAATCTAACTAACCCTTTATGCACTGATGGTAGTTTATAGTATCATTGAAGAAAACTGTATATAAAACTTATTTTTTCTGTTTATTAATAAAAGTTTTTTATTTTTTTCCACGCAAAATACTCTTTTCGATCAAATTTAGATAGAATAGAGAAACAATCGATGCTACATATTTTCAAAAAATGCTAGTTTTATTATTCATTTTTATAAGTATTTCTATTCTTTGTTTAAAGAAAATCGTATGATACATATTCACTTGGAAAAGCGTTTCCATTTATAGAAAGGATCATGATGCTTGTAAACACTCTGTTTTTTCGGAATTGTGATATTTACAAAAGAGTAATTTTGGTTAATTAATCTGATTATTTTTGTAAAAACTTCACCAACAATTTATAACTACCGATATATTTAACCAGTTTTAGCGAAAAAAAAACACATCTTAATTCCACATTAGTATTATCTAAAAATTCCAGTATACCTTCAGATATTAAAGAAGATAATTATTAAGGTGGATCAATTTCTTGCTAAATAATTCGGTAGATAAAGGGATAAAAATATGGAAAATCAGACTTTGAGGTACATAACTTCATAAATAGAAAATAGAACTTTCATATTAATCTTTTTAGCCCTGCGTGAAACGTATTCTTCAAAAACAGCAAACAGGCAAAGAAACCCACAAACTTCTTTACTTAGTGATTAGTAAATTTTTATTTCGAAAAGAACAAGTTTAACAAATGGTGCTTAACGTATCAAATTTTTGAATGATTATTTTGAGGACATAGAAGTATGTTTTCATATTTTGTGCTCGTTATAGATGTAAAAAATTTAAATCATCCCTTTTACTCTATATGTATTATTTTGGTAAAGATGATTTTAAAAATTTTATTAATCCTCATAGGTATATAATTCATTAGGCACTAATTAGGTAGTATAAAACATTTTTTTATTTGATGTTTTATTTTAATTTCTAAATAGTTTTATGATGCTCAATATTGTGCGAAATAAACAAAAAAATAAATAATTGTTTCATAAAAAAAAAAAAAACTTTTAGAATAATTTAAATCAGGATTATTGTAAAGAAAAAATTACATACTGATTGGAAAAGCAATTGATATGTATTAAATTGTAGATTTTAAATTTCATATAATTAAAAATTAAAAAAGAAACGTTTAGAGTCAGGAAAGTTCGTACAATAGCAATAACTATACCAGGTTTAAGTTAGCTAACATAAACTATTAAACTTAGATCTTTAATTAAAACGCATTCTAAAACAGAAATATATTCGATTAACTCTATTTAAACTATATATAAAAAAACAAATGATGAAAAGAACACCTATGACTTATGTTCAAGGTCTTATATAGATCAATGTTAATTCATTTTTACGAAAGAAACAGCTAAAATCGAGAGTTAATCCTGAAGGCTATTCTCAAGTTCATTGCTTCTCGCACAATGGCGAATTCATAAATAACAGTAAATGTATCAAATTGGAAGAACTGAATATGTATGTGGATTACATTCGAAACAATTTTTACGTTTTTTCATAAATTAATTACATACCGTATAATAAGCGTTTTTGATCATGTGACAGAATTTTTTTTCTACTTCGTTGGCCTTTTTTTTTTTTTTTTTTTTTTTTTTTTTTTGTCAGAAAATTTGGTTTATAATATGAAATATAACAGTTTTTCTAAACGATATATTGTGTATAGAAAAAAGTGGTAAACGTCTATTGATTACTCAGTTTTTGAATAACTGCTCATTTGGATCTTAATGGTAAAACATTCCTCTCCAAGCTTCCAACCAAGCTCTTTCTTTTTTTTCTTTTTTTTTCTTTTTTTTTTATCGCCAAATATTACATCCGAATAGACATCGGAAATTAAGTAAAACTTTATTTGTAAACAACTAAATGCATTTATTCTTGTACATAAGGACATAAGACTGGACCGTGTACATGACTGGATCATAAATGTAGAATTTTTCAGCGGATGCGAATGACATAATTTTTTATAAAAAATAGCGTTTGTTTTAAATTCTAAAACTGAAAAAATGCTTTGTACTATGTATATTTATGTACATTTTTATCCATATAGGGCGACACAAAATTCTAATTAAGTAGAATTCTAGTCGTCTTTTTGTGATCTTCATCAAAATTCTTAAATATATTAAAATTTTCCATATTCTTTTTATTTAAATTTTTGTTTGACCAGTAGTTCACTTATCTTTTTTCAATTTGCGTTCTAATTACATTTTTATAAAGTAATATTACGCTTTTCTTTATTTTAAACGTTTTCATTAACTTCTTTTTTCAGCCATCTTTACGAGTTTGCAAATAGCAAATCATTTATTTTTAGGTGCGTTGGTAATTAAATAAATAATTAGCACCTATAGTCGTCATTCAGTCCATCCGTCCATATGTCCGTCCGTCCGTCTCTCTGACAATCCGTCTGTCTCCATATAACGGAGCAAAAACTACCCAAACGAGTCGTTTCAAATTTAAAAAATTTTGTCGAGTTTTTTCAATATTTTTTAAAATCGGATGTAGAGTTTAATTACAGGGAAAATCAAATGTATTCCGTTACACTACGGCCAATGGGAACGATAATTTCAAGTGCATTTTAATGGTTTTAAGCAGTTTCGGACATAATAAAATTAACTACTGCAATAGGTAGTATTTTTTACGAAATCTACCTAAATGTAATTAAAGAAAACCTTAATCAAATTGAAAAGGATGTAATCCGAAAAATAATAAGCTTCACACATATTTCTTAATTGCGCTAAGATAACTTTTTAAATAGCGATTTCTAAGATATATTTCGGAAGATATTTTATACTGTAGAAATCAAATGTATATTGAAAAATTTAACATATATCATTTTCCAATGCTTCATATCTTTCGAATATTTGGGATACTGTATTCCAAAACGTATTTTAAACAACTCCCTATCCAGTTAAAAATTAATCTTCAATTTGCATCAAAGAATATAATTGCGTCTAAAGTTGTTTCACGCTTTATACCCATTTGAAATGCTTTAAGCTCAAATAAAACTTATTTTCTTCCTAACGCTTTCCTAAGATACACACATTGAAGCTATGCCTGCATATGCTTGTGCTTAGAAATTAAAAACAATACGACATTTTGAGCTTAGGAAAAAAGCACATTTTCACGAGTTTAATTTTTCTTTCTTTTTTTGAACAATTGTTAGTGTAAACGTTTTGCTTTATTTAGAATTAAAAAAATTTTAACTGGAAGTTAAAACTGGAATATTAGATGTTGTTTTAATCTTCTATAGTATAAATTAATACACTTTTATTTTACAAAGTAACTTTTTAATGTAATTTTAATGTTAAAATTTTGAATTTGTCGGGATAATGTTATTTTATTATGTTTTAAACATTAAATAAATCGCAAATATTACATATATACTGATAGAGCATATTAGATATATACTGATATTAATAATAAAATTCTCTTTAAGATATTTTGGCTCAGTATATAGATGGAAACACATTTAATATTTTTGAATTTGAAACAGAAATAAAATTACGGATAAATATAATTACATTGAATAGAAACTAATCAGAAAAATTATAAATATAGAAGCATTTCTAAATATTGCAATGAGATGATTTTTTTAATTTTCTAGGGATTTCAAAAACATATTTTATAACAGTGATTTTTCGTAGATATTTTTGTCAGTAGAGTTACATTATACATTTAGCAATTTAACTCTTTCACGCTCAAAGGAAATATTTTTCCTTCCTACAAAAATTGTTATCGATTATTCAATTATTATTGAATCGATATTTTTTTTTCCTGAATGTCAAAATTAAACGTATTTCCAAAGCGGCAAATGTGTTTCTGAATGAATAAAAAAAAAGAACTGTCAAACTTTATTGCACCAAAACCAAAACATTCGCGGGCTGAACTAATATCTTGAAAGTGTTTTGGACTTGAAAAAAAAAAATAACTGTATTTTGTCACTGTATTTTACTTTTCTGATAATTTTTATTATGTTTTTTTGCATTACAAAGCAATACATAAAATACCGATATAATAAACCTAACTCTTCTTTTATTTACTTTTTATTGTCCATAGGGAAAACTATTTCCCATGAAATTATAGGAAACCTATACACCCTGCTGTGCTTTTCTTGTGATATTCTCTTACTTTACACCCACAATAGCTAAAATATTGTGTTGTATTGGCATATTTATGCTTGGACATCTTATGGTCCTGTAAAAGTTAACCCATGCCATTTTTCTGTCTTTAATATATATATTTTAATATTTGGAAAACACCACTGCAAAATAAAGCAAAATCTCTCTAATACGACTCCCAATCTTAAACAAGATTAATCCTTAATTTACATCAAAGAATAAATTACAATCAAAACTAATTTCACGCTTTTCACACATCTCAAATGCTTTAAGCTCAAATAAAACTTATTTTGTTCCTAATGCTTTAAGACTCATAAGACATACGATTTTAAGTAAAGTCTGTTTACGCTTGTGCGTAGAAATTTAAAACAACATGACATTTTGAGCTTAGGAAATAACTACTTTTTGAATTTTTATGAGTTTTATTTTTCTTTCTTTCGCCATACAATTGTTAGTTTTAATATTTTACTTTATTAAACTTTTTCATCTATTGTTTGAAGATTTAAAGTTACAAATGGAATGTTGTGTGTTCTTTTAATTTTCTATAGTAGCGGTTCCCAAACTTTCTTGTTATACGACCCACGTTTCAGCGAAAAAAAATTTCTCGACCCACCTTTCAGTAAAAAAAAAGAAATTCGCGGCCTACCCAAGAAAAAATGTGTATCAGTATAGCAATTTTTGGACTATCTCTATACGCTCGGCTATTTTATCCTACGAAGAACATAAATTTTCGTACAGAAGAGACATTATCAACAAAAACAAGAATCGGTGACCTCAATGTATGTAAGAGAATAGTAATTAAAACAATGCACTAAATACAAAGATAGTTAGAAATACGTTTAATTTTCATGAAAGTATAACTTTATAAACAATGAGATTTCTGGTACTGAAGTTTACCGGTGTAGGAACATATATTAACACGCAGTTTGGCTCAGTATTTGTCTTTCAAAAACTGCAGAATAGAAAACATATGTTCGCATAAGTACAGAGTGTTGAATAAGTTGAATAAGGACCTCAAAGTTGATTTAAATATTTCTGGATATTCTGTTCGTATATTAATCTAGAAAGAAATTAAGGACTTCCCCTTGAAATATTATTTCCTGTTGAAAATATCATATCTTTTTAAACACATGAAAGCAAAGATATATTTTGATGACAAACCTCGATTTTTCCGCGACCCAATAAAAAAACAACTGCCGCTGCCGGCCAGTGGGTCGCTACCCATATATTGGGAACGATGTTCTATAGTATAAATTAATACATGTTAATTTTACAAAAGGGTTCTTTCTTTTCGCTTAATGTTGAGTTTTTTAATTTATTAAATTCATTTAATTTTATTGTATGTTTTAGACTTTAAATAAATCGAAATATTAGGTTTATATACTGCCAGAGTTAAATAAAAAGTTAATAATATTAACGTAGATGTTTTGGCTCCGTTTAAAGATACAGACACATTTACGATTTCGGCATTTAAAATAAATTAAAATTTTAAAAAATGTAATTATATTGAACATAATTTATTTAGGAAATAATAAACTTGAGGCCCATTTTTCAATATTGTTGTGAGATATATTTTAATGGTAATTACAAAGACATATGTCATAACAGTAAATATTGGAATTTATTTTCGGTAGTAAAAACACAATTTACTTTTAACAATTTAACATATATCATTTTACTATGATTAATATCTTTTGAATATTTGGAAAATTCCTCTGCAAAAGGTATTTTATGAAACTCCCAATAATATTTAAAATTAATCCTTAATTTATATCACAGGATAAAATTAAATCTAAGAAGGTTTTACACTTTACATCCATTTGAAACTTTTTAATCTCAAATAAAAATTTTTTTGTTCCTATCGTTTCCATACTATCTACAATTTCAAGTAATGTCTGTACACACTTCTGCTTATAAATTTAAAACAACATGACATTTTAGGCTTAGGAAATATTTACCTTTTGAAATTTTCATGAGTTTTTTTTTTTTTTTCTCCAAACAATTGTAAGCTTCACATTTTGCTTTATTTGATATTTTCATCGATAATTCAAAAATTGAAAATAACAACTAGAATGTTGCTTGTTCATCTAGCATTTAAAATGTTAGTTTCTATTATTTAAATTCTTAGTTTCAACATTATGTTTTATTTAATATTTTCATCTATTATTTAAAGATTGAAGATAACAAATAGAATATAGCGTGTTCTTTTAATCTTCTATAGTACAAATCGATATATGTTTATTTTACAAAGTTTTTTTTCGATTAAAGTTGAATTTTTAGATTTATTTTGTTAGTTTTATTTCATAGTATGCTTTAATCATCAAATAAATCGAAACAGTAGACCTTAACGTAGATAATTTGGCTCCGTTTAAAGATACAGACACAATAAATTGAATAGAAACTAATTCGGAAATTTTAAACATGAAGCTGTTGTCTCGATATTGTGGTTATATAATTTTTTAATTGTAATTTCAAAGACATATTTCACAACAGTAAATTTTAGAACTAATATACGGCAGTAGAAACGCAGTCTATTTGTAACAATATAACGCGTATCAATTTTCAATATTTAATATCTTTTGAATATTTGAAAATCATCCATGCAAAGGTATTTTATACAATTACCAATCTTATATAAAATTAATAATTAATTTACATCAAAGAATGAAACTAAATCTAAAGAGTTTTTATGCTTTACACCATTTGAAATATTTTAAGCTCAAATAAAACTTATTTTTTCCTAAACTTTTCATATTACCTACAATTTCAAATAAAGCTTGTATATGCTTGTGCTTAGAAATTTAAAACAACATGTTTTGAGCTTAGGAAATAACTACCTTTTGAATTTTTCATGAGATTAATGTTTTATTATTTCTTCAGCCGATTGTTAGTTTGAACATTTTGCTTTATTCAATATTTTCATCTATTATTTAAAGATTTACAGCAACAAATAGAATGTTGCGTTTTCGTTTAATTTTCTATAGTAAACTATGCAAAAGGTTTTTTTCGTTTATTGTTGAGTTTATGAATTTATTATATGCTTTTATCGTATGATTTAAAAATAAATTAAACCGAAATATTAGACTTACATACTCACAGACTAATAAAAGTTAATAACAATAACTTGGATATTTTTGTTCTGTTTAAAGATGCACACGCATTTACAATTTTTGCTTGTAATATAGAAATGGACTTAAGGATAAGTGTAATTACATTGAATAGAAATTAGTTAAAAATGTTAAACTTGAGGCTCATTTTCAATATTACGGTAAGACTTTTTTTCAATAGTAATTTCAAAAACATATTTCATCACAGTGAATTTTGGAACTTATTTTCAGCAGTTAAAACTTAATCCAACTCCTAACAATTTATCATATATCATTTTACTATGTTTATTATATTTTGAATATTTGGAAATCTTTTCCGCAAAGATATTTTATACAACACCCAATCGTATTTAAAAGTAATCCTTAAGAATAAAAATAAATCTAAAGAGATTTTACGCTTTACACAAATGAAATAATTTAAACACAAATATAACTCTTTTATTCCTAATGTTTTCACACTATATACAATTTTAAGTAAAGTCTGCATACGCTGAAAAATTTAAAACAACATGACATTTTGAGCTTAGGAAATAACTGCCATTTGAAATTTTTCATGAGTTTAAATTTTCTTTCTTTGAATGATTGTTTATTTCAACATTTTAATTTATTCAGTATTTCCATCTATTATTTAAAGATTTAAAATAACAAATGTATTGTTGAGTGTTCTTTTAACACTGTAAAACATTTGCGTCACGTTATACCATAAAATGGGTGGCAGCTTTGCAACCTCCTATTTTATGGAGTAACTTTGCTTCCTCCAATTTTAAGGAGTATTTTAACCTATATAACCGGTGTAACATTGTAATGTTACACCACTAATATATGTTTACATTACACCATTATATAGGGGGAAAATAACTCCATAAAATTGGAGGCAGTAATCCATTTTATTGTGTAACGTTACACAAATGTTTTTCAGTGAATCTTCAATAATATAAATTAAAAAAAAAGTTATTTTACAAAGGGGATCTTTATTTTACGGTTAATAATTAATTTGTTATATTCACGATATTTCATCGTGTGCTTTAAACATTAATACATCGAAATATTTTTTCGACATCTTAATTTTATCACGCAACACCTCGAATTAATGTTATGAAATTATTTTTAATACAATTTTTTTAACCGTCTATTTCTACAATTTACCGTCTATTTCTACAAATCAATCGAATGAAATTAAATGCCACCAATGATATTTGTCTGCAGTTTAGATGGTGACATTTTAGCGAAGATTCTAAAAACTCTCAAACACTTTAATACTACACTGCAATTCCGTGAAGCCCTTTTTTAACAGAGACTGAACTTAATACATAATTGGCACTTCGAACTTAAAATCGTGTCTGTGTATGTGTTGTGCCAGGAAAAAGATTGTGTTGCAAAATGTGCTTAATTTTTACAGAAATGCAATTATTGATATTTATTGATAAAATTAGTCACCTCAATCAGTAATTTCCATCAGTTTATTTTTCAAGAAAGGAAATTGTCTTACGTTTTTTTTTTTAATTGTTAAACTTTCAAGGCACCATGTCGGAATTGTTTTACATGTGTTGTTTTATAGTATACTAAATTTTGTGGTGTTTAAAATGTTTTGTTAATTTTATGACAAAGTGTTGTGCAGCACAACACTATTGAAAGAAAAAAAATATCAACACTATCTACAGCACTATTTCAACAAAATTAAGAACACTATCTTTAGAACATAATACCTAAATAGCAAAACTTTTGAAACATATTAAGAACAAATTTCTAGATAGCAGCACTTCTGCAATATTTTGAGAACATTAGCACAAAAAAAATAATGTTTTCTATATGTTTTTTTAATTTCCGATTTTTTCTAATTCATAACATATTAACGTGCTGTAAATTTGGTGACAAAATGTGCTCTAAAATTTCTTAATCTTTGTGTGTTGAGAATATGTAGTGTATGTAATAAAGTTTTTTAAACGATGCAATTATTAAATTAAATTTCGTACGCATACCTATATTTTTTATCTATCGCTTTTTTTACAAAACAGTTGTTACAAAACAGTCCTGCAATAAACATACTATCATTGGTTACAATTTAAATTATATCTAGAAACGTATGTCATAGCATAGTAAACACTTAACTAACAATCATGTAAAAAATATAATATTTTGATTTTATAATTTGTCGCTGTAAATTTTAATGTACATAGGTTATTGTTGAAGGTTTTGAAGATATTTTTTGAAGTTCTGAAATTTATATTTGGATTGTCATCTTAGCATAATATTGAAGTGTGTTCCTGTGAGCTAAAATTGCGTTCTGTTTGATTATTAACTTTTTTATTCTACATTTAAAACCTGAATTCCCGCTTCATTTTTTTCATTTAGAAGTTCTACCGGGAACTCTTGTCTCTTGCTATTTTAGAATAGACAGAAATATGCAAACAAGTGGGTAAATGTGTTTGCAGATTGCACAGAGAGTTTCGTTTAATATCTACTTCAAAACACTTTATTTTTAAATTAAAAAACTAAAATTGTCAATAGAAAATTAATCATTCCTTGCATAAATGGCAGCATCATTATATTTAGGAATGCGACTCCTGAAAATTATCAACTTTCCAATTTCCAATTTTTATGTTTAACTAATGAAATTTATAGCATAATTTCATCAAAAACAACATTTAAAACGATAAAAACCACTGCAGGTGTTTTTATTGCGCTAAATGAAATTCTTATGAGTAAATAATCAATTTGGTTACGCATCTGTTTTATAAGTAAATAAAATAATGAATAAAAGCAAAATTTTTCAAAGATTAGCATAAATTTAAGGGAGACCAAACTGATCACCAGAGAAGGCTAGTAATTTAAATTAATAGGAATATAAAAAATATCTTTTAAAAAATCTTGCACTTCGCGTTTCAAAATAGATGATATATTTGATGTAATGTGATGAAATAAAAACAAATACGTGCGAATTTCACGTACTTTTTTGTATTATATATGTAACATAATTTAATCTATTAATTTATGTTACATATATAATAATTTTTATATCTATTTAAATTTGTGTGTAACAATTAGAATAAAAAAATAAATAAATGAAGTGATGATATTAAAAAAAAGTATTCTAATTAAAATAATTGTATTTTCAAATTTTTATGATTTGTTGTGTGACAAGAGGGATTCAGCTGTAAGTAGATAAAATTTGAGCTCTTTGACTCATATAGTTTTGTATACTGACTCTGTGACAGACAAACGGACAGATAGATATTTCTACTTCTTCCGTCGTACAAGTAGATTATACATTTAATACACAGAGTGAGTCATAAATATCGAAGCAATAGGCTATCTCCTTAAATATTGCCTCTAGACCCATACTTCCAATTGCAAAAATTCATAAAAAAAGGTGAAATTTCTGATAAGATAAGTTGCAACTCCATGGGGGGTTTATTTGAAAAAATACGAAAATTAAATTTTTATACGGCCCCCGTAGAGCAAAATTTCCAACTAGGAAATTAATCCTTATCCATTCCTAAACTAAACAAAAAAAAATTTCATCTCCGTATCTGAAAACCTGACAGAGATATTAAAATCCAAAATTCTCCAAAATTCGTGACTTACACCACTTTACCATGCTTGTAAACGAAATGTTTTTAAGTTTCAAAGCAAATGAGGGATCGTCCACAAATTATCCGTTCATATATGTCGATTTACGATTTTGCCTCTTATTTGGACATAATAAAGCAGCGTATTGATTTAAATCAAAACTTGTTTTTAAAATAAGTTTATCGTTAGCGCTGGAGGTCTGCATGGATTGAAATATCTTGTCCGGTCCCAAACCAACCCATAGGGAAAAAACTCTTCCCGACATGGAAAAATGTTACAATCATAATCCGGACCAGCCTGGAAAAATGTTTCAATAATAGCCCGGCTCAGCCGTGAATTTCGACATAGTTTTTTACTTCAGTGTAGTTAAAAATTGTTTTGCGTGGAGGTGTTCTGACCAAAAATACTTATTACAGCTTTTCGTTTTTTATATTTATACTTTTTTATTATTATAGAATTTCCAAAGGCTGTGATATATTAATTTTATCAATGAATCACTGTTTATATGTAAATGTTTCACTTATATTTTAATATCGCTAATCCATATCGCGTGCGTTGGAGACTTTGTTATACAGTAAAACCTTTTAAGACGGAATCACATAGTAAAGAAAAAAATATGTAATAGACAAATGCCCTTCCTAGGCGGTTTAAATGGAGTTTATTTTTTCGCAGGTATCATTGTATTTATTCTGCATGGATCAACACATTTTCTGTTTAAGACAGAATTCCGTCACAGGAAGATTTTCTTTCTCTGGTTTTATTGTGTTTATTTTTTAGCATTCAAATATACTATTCTTAAAGAAATAAATCTTAAAGTTTTTTTTTTTTTTTTTTTTTTTTTTTTTTTTTTGTAAAATAAAAGCAATTTTAAAATCTATGTATTTTTTGTAAAAATTTTGATTGAACCAATTTTTACTTATTTCATGCACGTATTAGGTCAGTCAGATCTCTGATATTAATACGGATTGTTCGAATCTGGTATTGAAAATTTCATCCAGTGCAGATCTAAGAAGAAGGAAGCAGCCCCTCTGGTATGAAAAATACATAAACCCGGATAGGCGAGTCATCAAAGAAAAGTAACGTCTCGGTCCTGATCCGATCCCAGAATACAGATTTTTTAACAACCTCTCCAGGACAATAAAAAGCTTGAAGTTGTGAGTGATAAATTAAAAAAAAGGACTTAATCTGCATCGTAGAAAAGCATTCTTTTAAATAACTGATGGGCAGTAAAACAGTACCACTTCGTTTTTCATAGTATTTCATATTTCCATAATGAATTTTTTTCCCGACTATTCTTGTCTTTAAATTATTACAAGTTAAGAAATTGTTAAAGAAAAAAAAGTACAAACTTGAAACATGTCATTTTAAATTATTTTACATTTGTTTTGTTTAAAAAGAAATTGGAAAATTACTTACTTTTGAGAATATGATTTTTTTAAGAGTTATATTATTTTTTCAATAAATATTTTTAATAGTTCTAAAATTAATATTGAAATACAAAAACTCCAAAACAAAAGTAAAATCAGATTTTCCTCTTTAATTAAATGGAAAGAAATCGATATCCGATATATAATGTTTGGAGTTATAACGATTTTTAACTATCCCATTTAAACCAGTACTAACTATATGAAATTTTGATAAATTTTAGAATAAATTTTAGGATGTGATTTTCTTAGCAAGTTATATGGCTAACCATCTCAAAAAAATAAATAAATCGAAATTCTAACTCAAAAGATAGATATTTTACACATTACCTTGAACTGTTAAAGTAGCATTGTCTTTTCAATTTTTCGCATTTTAATTTCTGTCTAATTCTTAAAAACCTGACGAATTAATCAAACGGCTATAACTCTGCGAGTTTTAAAGATATGAAGATGCAACTTTTTGTATATTATTCAGGACTGGATAAGGAAAGTTTTCCTAATTGGAATTTTTATCCTACGGGCGCCGTATAAAAAGTTAATTTTCGTACTTTTTCAAATAGCCCCCCCCCCCATGGAGTTGTAACTTATCTTATCAAAAATTTCACGTTTTTAATGAATTTTTGCAATTGGAAGTATGGGTCTAGGGGCAATATTTAAGGAGATAGCCTATTGTTTCGATATTTATGACTCACCCTGTATACATGGAGAAAACGATGCACATGATCGTTTACTTCCTTACGTTCATAACAAGATCATGCAAAATAAATTTTTGGCAAATTACGTGAAAAGCATGTCCAATTGATGAAGTTGGTGATTACGTTTCCTCCATTTCTTTCGCAAACGCTTATGTAGTTTCTTTATATTAAGAAGTGAAGTAATGCTTGAGGATTATGTCAAGCACATGAATGTTGTTAGAAAAGAAAATATAATTCTGTTCTAACAAATATATTTTACAGATTTTAATTTACCTTAGCGAACAAATAGTAATTCGCTTGAAATTAATTTATCTAAGCCAAAGTAGGGGATATTTCTTATCTATATAAATGTGTAACATTTATATAGTCTTCATCTGGTCAGTTAAATCTGTTCGTCTGTCTATATAACAGCACATCAGCGATCTACCTGAATGGTGAGAAACTTAACATACATTCGTTGGTGATTTATTTCATGAAATTTAAATCGAGTCAAAACATAAAAATGTATCAATAAAAATTTTTCTTTGCTAAAGCAGGTGCCTAAAATTAAACTGTGAGTGTTCCAGAAAAAGTCAACATGTCAGTCATTCGAATCAATAACGCTATGTCACATCTAATTTGCCTAGGACAAAAAAAAATTATGTAGGCTAAACTAGTTTAGACCAGTAAGTAACTACCCGAAGTTATTAATTCTATATGCGTTAGTCAAAACTAGATTGGTAACGAAACATTTGTGAGTTAGTAAATGAGAAACTAAACTAATTTAAACTTAAATCGAACATTGCCAGAAATATAGTATGAGACCATGTCAAATTATCCAATATGAAATAGAGTTGCAAGCGGGGTACTTTTTTATAATTCAGATTTCTTGATTAAAACTTTATTTAGTAGTAAAATTCGCCTGATTTAACTTTTGTTTATGACAGATTTATTAATAATTATACAAGCGGAATTTTACAATTCAGAAAAATGTCGCCAATCAGGAAATCTGAATTTTAAAAAAGCAACCCACTGGCAACAATATTTCTATATTGGATAGTTAGGCAAATTACCGATGACATATAAAGCTTTTTACAGCATTTATAATTTTAACAAAAACAGCCGTTGTTTAATTAATATATATATTCCTTTGAATATGTCATGATAACACAATAAGTACCAACAATAAATACCCACATTTTTAACAAAAAAGATGAAAAATTTACTAAAAACCTGCGCACTGATTCTTATACACATTAAGAACAGAAGTTTAAAGAAGATTCACATTCTCTTTTATTTCATTTTGCTTTGTTAATTTTTACATATTTTAATCATTCAAGTAGATTATACATTCAAACTATACACCGAGAAAAAAAACAATGCTGATGATTGCTTTTTTTCCCTACATTCACAACAAGATCGTGCGGAATATATTTTTATGCAAATTAAGTGAGAACCATCTCCAATTGATCAAGTTGATGATTATGTTTCCTTCACTTCTTTCGCAAACATTTATGTAGTTTTTTTACATTAAGAAGTGAAGTAACGATATAAGTTTTTTTTTTTTTTTTGAGGTTACGCCAAGCACATGAATGTTGTTAGAAAAAAAGCATAATTTTTTTGTATCAAAAATATTTTCCAGATTAACTTAGCGGAAAAAATATTATCTTGACTTAAGTTCGTTTGCGTTGGCATCAAAAAATGTGTGATAGTCATTTATTAAAAATACTATTAAATTTTGCATAGGGTCTGTCCATAACAAAGTTATACTTTTTTAAATATGCCTATAGGCAAAACTATTCTTCACAATGTTGTGAAAATGTGCATACAGTACGATAGTTTGAAACTTTCACTATAACTAAACATGTTGTATATTCTGGTCATCCTTTTCAGATATATTTATATATATTTATATAATTTACCTCAATACATTATGCATATAACCGCCACATACACATTATCATATAAGCACAGCGTACACACGTCTGTTTTCTAAGAGACTGTCAGAACAAATCATGTAATTCAGTCTTTAAAATTGTGTAAAGTTAATAAATAATTTTTTTAAGTTTTAAGTTTTTTTGCAGTTTTAATTATTTGCTTGATTTTTTCACATGTGTATAAATATTAAAAACTTAACAGGATGTCGGATAAACACGTTGGCATATATTAAATATTTATTTACTACTACATACAAGATTCTTTTGAAAATATATAGCTAAAATTTATAATGTAATAATAAAAAAAGTCTATAAAATGATTTTATTTACAAACAAAGTTATAGGGGTTTATTTGTTTATTTTTTTAAATCAACAATTGTTTGATCAATTTGTATAGCTTTAGAATCTTTTATTTCTTGTTTGCTTATAACATAGAAATTTATTTTGCAAAGCAAGTAAATAATAGTCAACTATCAAGTGGAAAACTTAATTTAAAAAGCTTTAGGAATATATATATATATAAATATGTATATAGGTGTGTGTGTATATATATTTGTTTTCATCGTTATAAAATTTCGAAGCATTTTTCTTTTCCTTATATATGATTTATGTATGGTATTTGCAATATTTGCTTCTATTTCAATGTAAGATAATATTTATAAATTGAAAATCTGCAAAAAAGTGTGAAGAAGGACCTTTTATGGTTGTTTTATACCGAGAAATTTTTGACATATCCGATTATTATTATAACAGTAATGAATATAATTTTCTATTTATCATTTGAATTTTTAAAACAAAGGAATTTTGCTTCAAATGTTAAAAATAGATTTGAAGAAAACAAAAAAGTTAATGTTGAATGCGAATTTCGTTAATAAATGGTACAAAGCACAAATAAAATTTTAGAATAAATCGTATGTAGGTTGTAGAATATTTATATGATTAAGAAAAATTTATTTATTTTTTCTAAAAAAAATAGTTGGTGTTATTAAACCTAATCAAAATAGAAAAATCATGTAATTGTTAACCATTAAACGTAGAATATAAGTTGTTTTGCTTTTTTAAACAATCACGCTATATGAAAAAAAAATAAATGTGATATTTTCTTAAACAAAGATACATGTGGATTTATTAAAATACAAGAACTTCCAAAAGTTGAGGTACAATATGTTTTTCGAAACACACCATAAAATAATGGTTTAAAGATAAACTTCAAAGTTCATATAATGGAAAATAATGAACTTTTTAAAAAAGTATACAGAAACCTAGGTGACATTTTTATTTTATAGAAAAAAGGAGGTATATATGATTTATAGAAAAATAAGTAAATATCAAGCTTTCCTTAAAGTATTTCCCTGTGTAAATTTAGCGATTTTTTAGCTGCTGTTAGAGTTTCGTTGTCAATAGCTAATAGAGTTTAGCATCTTTTAGGAGAAGTCGTTTGCCCGATTCGTTAAGGGGGCGATGGGATTGATGGATATGGGTTTATCACAGATTGAAATTGCTGTCACTTATGGTCTGACGATAATTTAATTAATAGCATACAAAATCTATGTAGTCAATGTATTCAAATCAAGGATGGACACATTTCATTCCGTAGAAGAACCCATATTTTTTTAAAGTTTCTTTTACATTTTACCAGATAATACTATGATGCACCCTTTTCACAAAGGACTTTTCTACGAAGAGTGCTGATTTGTTGTAAATCATTATTGCGTTAAACGTATTTAATTTTTTATGCCGCAATCAATGAATCACTGTTTGTTCCATATATCCTTCAAATTTATTGTTTTTACGTGTATTTATTTGCAAACTAAACGCAACTCCGGGCTCCCCCCCCCCAAAAAAAAAAACAGTTGTACTTTAAATTTTGTAGAACAGTGTACTTTTTAAAATGTTTAATGCCTCTGAATATATTTTTGTTAAGAAAAAAATGATAACTTTTATCTACCACATTATAAATTCATTAAAATTTTGCATTCTAAATAATTTTACATCAATTGTTTTAACTAAATTAAAATATTTACATAATCATTTAATAAATTTTTCAAGGATCTTAAAGGGATTGAAGAATTTAGTAGGATTAATTAAATTGTAATTTACAGGGCTTTAGTGCGATATTTATAGCCCCATTCAAATTTTTTATTTTAAATGGTTTTCTTGGTATTTTTTAGAGTTATATAATGTACAAATATGATATTCTTAGTATATAAATAAATAAATATTTCCTAACTGAAAAATCTCCATCCCATTAAAAGACAAAATAAATCATCCTTTTACAAAAAATGTTGTTTTCTGTAACCAATAATGCTTTTGGTATACATAAAGTTACGTATCTGTAACTCATTCTAAACAATATTACAATTAATTGACGTATTAAAAGAATTTTCTAAGAAGTAATTTGAATGATACTTGAAAGTACTGTCTGTAGATAAACTGTTATGTTGCAAAATTTATTCTATTTTTGCTAGATTCAACAAGATACAAACATTTTATGTAATAATCAAAATAGTCATGAGATATTAGAATGTAATAGAGAAACATTGTAATGAAGAATGTAATGTCATTTAGAATGTAATAGAGAAACAAATATTAAGGTATTGATAAGATTATGTGGGGAAATAATGGATAGTTTAGTTGTAATTATAAACGTTTGGTAATTTGGCCCTCTGTGGATAAACATTGCGCACTGTATTTTGCGTTTTAATTGCTGACTTTCCACTTACAAACATTTTGCTGCTTTAAAAAGTGCTGACTTGTCTCTTTTAAATGAAAATCTTCTTAATTTATAGAACATTTATATCAGAGCATTCATTAAAAATGCTCAGAAAACTAGTCGCTAAACTAATATAAAAAATATCATAAAAAGTCTAATTTTGCCCTTTTTCTTATAGACAAATAACAATGTAGATAAATATATCTTTTAAACTATTACTTGATACAGACTTTCAAAATGTAACTTTAATCATTCAGTTATTTATTTTTCATAAATTCAATTTACTTATTTCGAATTAAGTTATAAAACATGAACAGTTTAAAGCTTATAAGATAAACCTTTCATATGTTTTTTAAAGTTTGATTGCCATCAAAGATTACGAAATATTTTAATGTTCAATATTATTTTAGGGATTTGCTCTCTACTTTTTCTGTAGAATAAAGCAAGTAATTTAAAGTATGTAAAACAACTTACTTAACTTAATTAAAATCAGTATGATCTATTTAATAAAAATCAATGTTTTTTAGAAATTCTTTCTCAGATTTTTCTTCGTACTAAAACAATTTATTTAGTAAATTTCTCTTTCCTTATTTCGATAAAATTTAAAATATTTTCATAAGATTTATGACCATGTGGTAAACCAAGAAAATCCGTAATTTTTAATTTTGTCAGTTTCTTTATGATTTATTTTTTAACATTTAAAACATACTAATGAAGTGCATAAAATAAGCTTTATCTTGAAGTTTATAGAATTTAATTTTTTTTAAGTTATAAGGTGGTATGGGGTAATAACGCCAAGTGCTAATATTATGCATAATTATGAAATAATCTGGTAAATGACACCCATGTGCTTTGCGCAGAAGGGTTTTGAGTCATATAAATCACAAAAAACAGCTTCAAGTTAATTTGTTTCATTTTTAGGTGTTATTGTTTTTACAAGCAGCTAAAATTAACGCTTGATCTAAAATTTACGAGATACGTTTTGTGATGTGAAGACTATTTTTTTTATCCGGAAATACTTTGTTAATTACTTAAATTTGTAGTACATTTCATGGACTTTCAAAATGTTGTTGAAGATTTTGGATATCTTCCCGAGATAATTTGTAATTTAAAATGTACAGCGCAATAAATATAACGGGGTAATAACGCCAATCCTTCGCATTAACACCTCGGTTGATTCCCTACAGTGGCCGAGCTACATCCTAAATACTGATTCAAATAAACACAGTTAAAACTGTGCAATGTTTCTAATAAATCTATTTAAGCGGTCCTTTTTAAGCAAAAAGAAGCTCACGGTCTGATATTCTTTTGCCTCATCCCCCCCCCCCCCCACACACACACCTCACACCTTTATTTTTCCTACACTTTCACAAAAAATTGAACATTTTTAATAGCTTAGAATGCAATTTGTCAATTTCAAAGTTTGGTAGATTTTGTATTTTTAGAATTGGGCAATCTACATGCAATTATTCCATTTTATTTCATAGTTTTGTTTGCATGGCGTTATTACCCATATAGGTGGGTAATAACGCCAAATAGCATTGGTCAAGAAATCACGCCATTACATTTTATGAATACATATCTTTTAAATTATTTTTTTTTTATAGATAGCCAATGAGTTGCTGTATCAAATAATATATTTGTTTGAAAAATAAAAAGTAAAACTAAGCCGTGAAAATTGGTAGAACCTTAACGTGGCGTTCTTACCCCAGGGTACCTTATATGATAAATCTAGATGTATCAAATATTTAATACCAGCAAATGCAAACTTCAGAATTTTCCAATAATTATATCACTGTACGATTTAGAATTTTTATATTAATTTTCATCAGTATATAGCGGTAAAATATATTGTAGAATTGTAGATCGATTTATTAAAATTTTATTTAAATCTTATTTTTATATCATTCAAAAAGACTTTTCTTAACTTAAACACAATGTACAACTTTAACATAGATATACTTTGTTATAATATCTATGTTCTTTACATTCATATACACAATATGCCATGTGTATTTTCGATTTCAGAATAGCTAGTGCTTACCAAAGAAAAAAATGGAAAGAAATGTTACTATAATTCTTTCAATGTAAGTATTTTAATCTCATTCACATATTATCTACATACTTCAAGAAAATCTAACCAAAAAATTACAGTGTTATATTCTGTTTACATACTTCTTTTCTACAAATCTTTGTGACTTCAGCGAATGTAAATCAATTTGGTTGAGATGGATTCTTAATCTTTTCATCGAATAAAAAAGTTCCAGAAAGAAATAAGTAAGGGAAATATGCTAAACATGCATATTTTATTATTCCTTCTTGAATCCAAATTATCAAAAATAAACTTTTGGGGATATTTAATTGACATATACTGTGAAAGATATTTAATTCTAGAGGTAAAAATTTACGGTACTCTGTATTTTGACTAAAATTTTATAAATACAATTTTAATAATAATAAAAATTTAAATTACCAAAACTAACTTTTTTAAAGCTACGGAAACTTGCAGCTTTAATAAAATGCAAATTTTAATAAAATTAGAGTAATCGTCCTAACATTTTATCTGTAACCCGAGATACAGTTACATAACAAACTTTAGGCATCACAATTTCCTTAAAATATTTTTGTAAACTTTTGTTTTATTTACAGTGCAAATCGGATTCTGTTATAAGAATCTTTGATAGAGCCCTTACATAAACATTCTAGGAATCCCAGTTTTTTATTAAACATTTTGTAGATTTACAGTCTTTTTTTATTTATTTTTTATTTTTACATCGGTCACAGCGATTATTCTTCTACCATAATCTAACTTTTAATGGGGTTTCCCATATACCTTTTTTTTTTTTTAATGATTCGGTTTTACAATAGCGGTCCTGGATGTCTTAATTTTGCAGAAAATTAAAAAGGGTTAAAATATTTTTACAATGAATTGCAAATTTTATTTTACAAGTTTAACTAACATTATTTTAATTATGTATGCAAATGTATTTAATAATTAAAGACATATAAATAATTGTCTTTATTATAATTTTTAAAAATTTAGAAATGAAAGTCGCATTTTAATAAATAAATAAATAAATAAAAGTAAAATAAAAAATTGAAAAAATATAAATACTCTTGTTCACATAGATTTCGCTTTAGCCAAGTTCACGGGCTTCTTTCTTATCCCCGATAATATTAAAATTGATATTGTAAATGAATTCTTATAATTTATGCTACACACAATAAAAAAATTAAAAATTTTAATATGATCATATATTAGAATTTTGAAAAATAGCAAATATATACAAAAAATTAAGATTTTTTTTTAAGCAGCAAAAATGCTGTTATTAATATATTGAAATTACCTTTTTTTCTTTTCCGATATTTTGTTCAGAATTATTTTTATCTTTTATCTTTTTTCACGCACTAAAAAATACAGAAAGATTACTATTTACAGATGTAAAGTACAAATATTTAAATTTTTACGCCATGCTTCATTTTATTCTTTTTCGTTATTATTACATATGTTACCGTGTAAATATAAATTATATTATATAAATATAAATCTATGCCTCTCTAATTTTATTTACATTTGTATTACTTCTATATTATTCACTAGACTTTTTTAACTATTTAGCTGTTTCACATCATGTTTTTTTTTCACATCATAAATTGAAAACGGGGATAACACACGAAGGTTTAAGTACGAAAATATTTGTCTTAAATAATCGAAAAAGTTATGCTAAAAACAAAACCGAAAATTACGCATAAAAATTACTGGCATCCAAAAGCTTTTATTACTAAAGTCAGCAAATTCTCATTGCGAATTCAGTCGGGAAGAACAGTTTAAAAGTTTTAAACTAAACTTCAAAGTAATAAAGTTAAGATGTCTTTTTCCACCTTATTATATACAGTTTAAATAAATTTATCTCTAAATTACACTCTTTGGAAATATTAAAATTAATACAATATAAAGAAAAATAAATCGTGATTTTTTTAATAATGGGATTTCAATTTCTGATTTGCATTTAAAAAATAAAATACATTGTTCCTTTATATGTGCAATTCTGTAAATATAAAGCTATAGAAATCTTCATGCTTAGTGAAATTTTTTCTGTACACTGTACAAAAAATATGTAAATCTACAAAACTAGTTTTTGTAATGTGATAAAAAAAAACTTGTAGCTTTGCAAACAAATCTACGAAATTTACGGAAATTTTATTAAAGTTTTACATGTAATTCGGGTTATAATTACACAAAAATTTCTCTGCATGTCAGTTTTGTAAAAATTTCTTAGTAACTTTACTGGTTCTTTGATTTGTTGTGCAAAAGTTATTATTATTTATGGATAATATACAGGGTGATTCAGCTCGTCGGTGACAAACTTTAAGGATCGATAGAGCACACCTAGACGAACATTTTTGAATAGGGAATGTAGGGTCCCTGACGCGATGGTAAGGCGCTAGGCGCTTTCGAAAATTTGGGTGCCGAAATTCGAAACGTCATAAAAACTAGGGAAATGGTTAGATTTTCTTGCTTGTTGCGTCGAAATGATTCTGTTTGTTTAGACTTTCTTCAGTACCAATTTGATAAGCGTATCTCTTAAAACATGGATAGGGGGCGCTGCAGACTTTGGAGAGCTAGACAACAACTTTAAGCCCGTTATTTTGATAATTTAACACATGCTCGCCAAAGTTTATACTCTAACTTAAAGTTTGAACCCAAAAGTAGAGCCCTGCAAAAAGCGTAAGAGCCGGAATAAAATGTCAAAGTACAGGGTGGTCGAAACTCGAAGGCTCCTAAGAGATAAACAAACAGATTTCTTGACTTATGGCATGCATTTTCATGATTCTGTTTGCTGGGGCTCTCTGAAACTCAGTTGAACGGTACAAAAAGAAACATCGATAGGGGACGCTTTGGGCAAAAAACATAATTCGTTGACATTTCGGACGCTAACTGGAAACGGGGCGCTACGATCAGTTAGAAACAAAACAAGAGAGTAATTTACTTATCATAAGAAGCTATTAAAACTGCAGTTTGTTTGTTTTTTTTTAACAAACATAGCTGGTTTCAATCATGCACAATGCGCGCAATAAAATTTACATAAGGTGCTTTTTGCTGATTTATGCAAAAGATATCGTACCATATCGATATGCAAAAGATACGTAATGCGTAGACGACAACGCGAGATGACGTAGTTGTATGCGCAGACACGTCTTTTGAACGTGCGGTACCTACTTAAGCTTCGGGTTACTTGTCTGCAGATCGGTAGTAGGATGGAACGGTACACAAACTCTGAATTGGCTGACATGCATTTGGCGTATGGCGCTGCTGGTTGTAATGAACGAGCCGCTCAGCGGTTGTACGCCGAGCGTTACCCCAACAGGCAAATCCCCTGCCATGCCTTCTTCGCTCGAGTACACCAGAGGTTGTCCACAACGGGATCTTTCGACGGAGGCAGGCCTGAACGGGAGCGATCAGTGAGCACCCCCGACAACGAAGAGGCTGTGCTTAACCTGGTTGAGGACAACCCAGGTCTTAGCACGAGAGATATCGCCAGACATGTTGGCATTTCGCAAGCAACTGAGTGGCGCATCTTACGTTCCCGGAATCTGCACCCCTACCACATCCAGTGGGTGCAGTTGCTCAGAGAGCAGGATTTTGGCCCTCGAGTGGAATTCTCACGATGGTACTTGGCGATGAGATCCAGGGATCCCCGTTTTGTAAACAGCATTTTGTTTACGGACGAGTCCACCTTCAGCCGGGAGGGAATGTGGAACGCCCACAACAGTCATGTGTGGTGTGATGAAAATCCACATGAAACCAGAAGCCGAGCAGCCCAGGAGCGTTTCTCAGTAAATGTGTGGGCCGGCATTCTGGGGGATTGCCTCATTGGCCCTTATTTGTTACCTGAACGGCTGACAGGTGGAAATTACCTGATTTTCCTGGATCAAGTGCTGCCGCAGCTTCTGGAGGAGGCGCACGTACCCGAAGGTTCGCGTCGCCAGATGTGGTTCCAGCACGATGGAGCTCCGGCCCATTACACGAACGACGTGCGTCTCCATCTAAACGCAAGGTATGGCCAGCGGTGGATCGGGCGTGGGGGTCCAGTTCACTGGCCTGCCCGATCACCAGACCTCACCTGCTTGGATTTCTTCCTTTGGGGTTACCTGAAGGCCGAGGTATACCATACACCTGTCAGCAGTGCTGAAGAACTTGTGGCGCGCATTGTGGCAGCTGCAGGGCAGATCAGAGATACTCCTGGCATTGTTGGAAACACACACTCCTCAATGCGACGGAGGTGCGAAGCCTGCATCATGGCCCAAGGTCGAAATTTCGAGCATCTTCTGTAGTGTTATTTTTTGTAAATAAATTTCCAGTATCATTGATGTTTTTGGTCTAAATTTATTCAGAAGTGTTGAGCAGAGGTAGAAAATGTGTTTTCATTATTACTAACTGATCGTAGCGCCCCGTTTCCAGTTAGCGTCCGAAATGTCAACGAATTATGTTTTTTGCCCAAAGCGCCCCCTATCGATGTTTCTTTTTGTACCGTTCAACTGAGTTTCAGAGAGCCCCAGCAAACAGAATCATGAAAATGCATGCCATAAGTCAAGAAATCTGTTTGTTTATCTCTTAGGAGCCTTCGAGTTTCGACCACCCTGTACTTTGACATTTTATTCCGGCTCTTACGCTTTTTGCAGGGCTCTACTTTTGGGTTCAAACTTTAAGTTAGAGTATAAACTTTGGCGAGCATGTGTTAAATTATCAAAATAACGGGCTTAAAGTTGTTGTCTAGCTCTCCAAAGTCTGCAGCGCCCCCTATCCATGTTTTAAGAGATACGCTTATCAAATTGGTACTGAAGAAAGTCTAAACAAACAGAATCATTTCGACGCAACAAGCAAGAAAATCTAACCATTTCCCTAGTTTTTATGACGTTTCGAATTTCGGCACCCAAATTTTCGAAAGCGCCTAGCGCCTTAACATCGCGTCAGGGACCCTACATTCCCTATTCAAAAATGTTCGTCTAGGTGTGCTCTATCGATCCTTAAAGTTTGTCACCGACGAGCTGAATCACCCTGTATATTGTTTCCATTACATGAATGTGTTTGCCATTCCATGAAAAGTATTAGAAATCCCCGTTTCTAAGAAAAATTGTAATAAACTTACAGATTTATTTTATTTTACTTTCTTTTACACATTATAGAGAGATACATGCAGAGTTATTTAGAAAGTATATGCCATATACCATCAAATGCTTTACACTACATTATTGATTGCAATGGCATAAATATATAAAACAAATATCTGGAGACATGCAATAGCCGATATTCATTTTATTTCTATTTACATCATATGAAAAAATAAATAAAATGATTTCGCTATATTAAATTATTATTTGTAAAGTAAAAATAAGTTAAATATTTTCTGCATATCAACAACAAACTTTTAATTATTTTCAGTTCCAAATATATATTTATATACATTTGGGGTCATAACAATAATGATACATAACAACAACCGAGATGGGTTTTTTGTTGTTACTGAAACGAGATTGATCAATCAGAAGACTGCATTTTTGCAAACAATGAATAATTCACAAAAACTTACCTTCTATTAGCCAATCACGTTCGCTAAATAGTGAAAAATCTATTTGGATTGCGGCGAAAAGTTAATAAAAACTTCAATTAAAATTTCAACAATCTTGTATTCCAAATTGTCCATCGCCGCAACATCTAGCGCATATTTTCAATTTTCATTATAAATTATTAAACAACTTATATAAAAAATTATGATTATAGCGTCTACACTGTTAAATTATGCTGCTCTTGCAGCTTAATAGCTCAAACGCTTTTAAAGAAAATCTCTACACTGGCGAATGGGTATACTTTTTAATTCAGCCAAGAAACTGATTTTTTTAGAAACATTGGTGTCAGTCTGCAGCAAAAGCTACAGTTTTTTAACAGTATATGATGTGTTAAAATTAACTTACTTTTAAGTGTAACTTCCGATATTTCATCACTACTGATGCAATAAATGCTTCCGCAATAATTTTCCTTATCCTCTTCCCAATACCACGCAAACAAGGGCTGTGAAATTAAATTTCAACAGCAGTGACTTAATTCATTCATAAAGTCAGGTTATCATTGAAGGAAATATTACCAAAATTTGGCGATTTATTATCTTTTTTTAACCGATAACACAGGTTAAAACATCATCGTTCATCACTAAATATATTCATCCATTTAACTCTTCAATTAAATATGATCATTTTAAATCAATTAATTTTAATTCTTCATCCGCCGTATGTAATCTATTGGATACAGTAGAATTTTCAACTAGTTTATGAGAACAGTTTAATGGATTTTTTAATAAGGCTGCGTATCTTCGGTAAATAAAAACAGTTAAAGTACTTTAAATGACGGTGATACTGAGTATTTTTATATATTTTTTAGTTTGTAAGTTGTTTAATATCTGCTAAGGAATCTTACATTTTTTTCATAGATTCCACTTAAAAAAAATTAATGATCACAATGATTTTGCTTTCTTTTTAAAGTATAATATGTCTTTTTAATTTTTTGTTGTTGTTATTTTCTTTTGAATAAAAATTGTGCTTTTATTCTTCCTCAATAAATGTGTGTACCGCATTTATACTGGTAGTTTTACGTATTCTAGAAAAATGTTCTGATTTATAATGATTCATTAATCACCAAGACTTATAGATAGGAACTTCAAGCAAATTGATTAAACTGTTCATTTTCTGTTAACTAAAATGAAAATCCATAGTGATGGAATGCGAAAAGACCAAACTACTTGACACTCTATCTAAAGAAACAAGAGTATATTTTAACAGTTATTTTATTTATTTTTTTTACAAAAGGAGAAATAATGAGTTCGAAAAGTATTTCTAAAAGTTTCTCACAATTTCTTTTCTGTAGATTTTAACTAATATTTCTTTGTAAGGTATAATTAATTTATACTATAATATTAAAAATGCTGTTTGTGTGTATTTTAAATTTGATGACATTAATTTCAATTAACAAATATTCTGTTTGTATTAGAAAAACTTAATACATAATATTTTCTATAAGATAGTAAATAGTTTTGAAATACAATTTAGGAAACAGACAGTGAAAATGCATTAAAATTTATATAATGTTTGAATGGCTGCAAATAGTTTCATTGTTTTGATTTAATGTAAAATGTATACATTACAGTGCATCTCAAAAATATATGGATAAGCGATTTTTTAATATCAGTTCAAAAAAGGAACCTGTAATTACAAAAAAAAGATAATTACCATATGAAATCATGAGAAAAGTTTATAAGAACGTAGAAATATCATATCATGAATTTTTTGTAACAGATAAAAAATCAAAATATGCTGTCCCAAAAATATAAGGACAATGAAAAGTATCTTTGTTATTACTACCGTAATAAAAAAAGGATGACATATTATTCATTCTGTACATGCTATATAACCATACCGAAATATAAAATCACTGCTAGTTCTTCAGTTCTCGAATAGTTGGAAAATAGCTTGCAGCGTTCATTTCTCTGCAGCTGATATAGCTAAAATTTAGCGTTTAAAGATTTAAAGTGTTAAAGTTTATAGTTACTGATGCTGCTAAACAAACGGAACGTAGCTGATATCTAATTTATGAATTTTTTTTCGAAACGTGACAATGCCATTTCGAAAAAGCGTTTAAGTTTGTCAATAATTTCGGATACAAAATAAAGATATAGAGGCGACCGCTTCAATTCCAAAAAAAGTTGTATGGGAAATTAGCCGACTTCAGCGTTTCCTATTTCGAGGTCTAGTATTCATAATCGCATTCAGGCACGCATATTTCATAAATGTTGCAGAGTGGGTGTGAAAACCTATGTTGAAATTGCACTGTGGAAAGACACGCGTTCTTTAAACTAAAAAAAGCATATAATTGATAAATGGCTGTTTTCTTTTTCAGTAACTAAAAGTAATTAAACTGGTGTGTTCTCCATGGCTGAGTATACTAATGAGATGATCTATGTCGAGAACCTTGAAACTTTTTTTTTGTCGTCAACAAAGAGAGGTTCCTCTCTTGGTATGGGAAGAGTACTGTTTTAATGAAACAATGTTTATTACTTTTATTAATGGTCTACAGTAATATGGGAATTATAAAAATGTCCTCAAAAGCTACTTACTTTTACTTGGAAAGATTTCAGAAAGAAGAAGCTGGAAAATCCAACAGGATAAGATGTCGATTTATGTCTCCCACTCAACAGCTTGATTTCCGCAAAATCAAATTATTCTTATAAGCTGGTTAGTCATCATTAAATGTCTGAACGGAATATAAATTCATTAAACAGTACTTGCAGAAGAGGTGTAGATGATCATTCTCTAGTTTTTGACTATTCAGGAATTAAAGCAACAAGTAGAGCAGGGTTGATTCTTATTACCGCCGCATGTTCTGCAAACACTAATTCAGCGCATACCTGATATGATTATAAAGATAATTCAGAAAATGGATGTAAAATTTGAATTAAAATACAAAATATTCGATAAGTTCATATTTCTTGGGACAGCCTTATATCATTTTATTTTATTTTTACAAAAAATCTGAAAAATTTATACTGCTCTTTTTTGTCCTGGAACACTTATGTTATGAATCCATTAGCGTATTTTTTATGATGATCATTAGCGTATTTTGTGCAATTTTTTTATCTGTCATTACAAAAACATTCCTGTTCATATGTTTTTGCGACGCACTGTATAAGGTACTTTATGTATCTGAAGGTCCGTGATCTACAGCGGTATTTCACAAAATCTATTGAATGTAGAAAATTCACATTTACCGAAATTATAGAATTTTTTCGCATCGCGTGTGAAAATGTCCGAAAGATTCGGTAACACAGTAACGAAAAAAATGCATTTCTTTTAGCTTTAACGACTCATTATTATTATTATTATTATTATTATTATTATTATTAAAATAAGTATAAATTAATATAAATTATTAAAAATATATGGCTAGATAGAGTTTATTAAAATCTTATTAAAAAAAACTACAAAGGTTATACTAGGTCACTCATGGAGTTTTATGAAAACTCCATTCAACCGTTTTACTTAACATTTAAAAATTTACAGGAGTTCAGTGGGGTAGTTGTGGCTCAGACAACTTGTCGACGCGGAACGATCCAGGGATTGTTTATAATTATTTTTAAAAAATTGCAGCCGGCGTATTGAATAAACATCTGTCTATAAAAAACATGCCACAGATGAAGAAATTATTGCAAAATTGTGACCTACTTTCGACGATTTCTTGGAATGATGCTTAGTTGAATTTTATAGAAATTCTTTATTTAAAGAAAGCAAATCATATAAAAACATGTCAGAGTTTTCATTACTATTGGATTAGCAATTATTGAAAACTAATTCACAGAATAATCCCATATTTAAAAAAATCTTATTATTCTTTTGAAACAGTTTTTTTTTTTGTAATATTGCAATTAGTAGCTAATAAATTCATTCTATGTAACTTTTTGTACTCACGTGAAACTTGCATTTGATGGATTATTGTTTACCTAAAACTAATAAGTTTCTTTATAAAAATAAATGTTATTGAAACACGATGTATAATTATCCATTTTAAAACGATGAACACGAATGAATACTTATTTCGTAAAGTAAGGTATCCACAAATGAAAAATATTTTCTTAAAATGATCTAATATTAAGTTAGCACTAAAAAAGGACGTTAAAAAACAATTTTAAGTCAAAAGTTTTAAAATTAATCATTGCAGGCATTCTTTATATCTGTAACATTTTATGCAACAATTAACATACTAAAATTTTAAAATTCTTTACAAATTAGTGAAGGAACTGTACATTTTTATTTATTGATTTATTTATTTATATCAAAAATAATTTATTATTAAGTTAGAAACAAAGGTTAAATATAGAATATACTTCTACAATCACATCACAACATCATCGATTCGTTAGTCCATTATAAATATTTTATTGTTTCAAAAATAATATTATGGGACAAGAAAAATCTAGCTTAATTAAATAAAAGGTTATTTCAATAATAAATAGAAGCTGTCAGTAAGAATAACTGAAAAGAATACGAATCATTTCGCCCCAATTCACTTCTTTACACATAGCGATTGTTTGCAATTTTCTTATCAAGAAACATTTTTTTTTTTTTTTTTTTTTTTTTGCAAGAAATGAACTCAATAAACGCTTCGAGTTGTATTAAAAAGATGGGGAAGGAAATAATACATCTCAAATTAAAGTGTTTTGTCGACAATTTTGAAACAAATTTGCATTTATACAAACGTATTTTGGCATTTTATAGTAAAAAAAAAATCTATCATTTTTATTAAGGTAATTGTATATCCATTAGAAAAATTCTCGTTATCAGGAACCTGAGGTTTAAAAAACGTTTGTAGTTATCTTCACAGAATTTTTCTGATTGACGAGTGTACATGTTCCTAAACTTAAAAAGTACCTATTTATTAACTGATCTTAAAATAAATCTAAATTCTTTCCATTTCACCATAAAATAGATATATTATCATTTATTTTTAAAATTGAAATTAAAATTATAAAAAGGTAACTAAAAATATTTTCAAATTATGTTTTTGAAAACGTTAGAAATTCAGATGAAGCAAATTAAATATTTCGTTAAATACGGATATAATTTATGTAGCTTCAACCCTCATTAAAATTTTGCAACTTAATTACCAATTTTGCACAGATTTGAAATTTTGTCTTCGAGTTCAATAAGCACTGATTCGAAAACAAAATGCATTAAAAATTTTTTTAAGAAGTCTTTACACTTCAGCAGATGATGGTAACAGAAGCATGTAGAAGCACATTTTCTTTCATTAAAAGATTAACAAAGCGACATTCTAAAAGAAAGAATATGAATTGTTTTTCGTTGTAAAAAGGAATAGTTTTTTGTAGGTTTTCCCATCTCTAAAATATCAAAAATAGTATTGTTTATAAAATCGTGCCAAATGTTGCATTACAATATATGTAAAAAATGTTAACAAATTTGAAATTTTTCTGTTATTTTAAAAATGAAGTAATTATGAGAATTAGCTATTAAATAAATATCTTACTACGAAATTAATAGCAATTGTATTAAAAATCAGTCCTTTCTTTCAATCTTGCAGTAAAATTCTCATATCTTTTGCAGTCACTTTAGATGTAAATACATTTTTTCTATGCATAAATTTGACATTTACTAGAGTTTTTTTCTGACTAATGTGATTTTGCTCCATTTAATATTCAAATAAAACTTTTTTTACAATATTTTTTCTGCAACAGATATTTAATATAAATGTCTAAGCGTGCATCTCGTGAAGGTATAATATCAATAGTTGCGTTATGAAACATTTACTTTTGGTGAGATTCAATAAACTTTTTTATGTATTAAATCCTTTATATTTACAAAGTTTATATAAAAAATATAATTTAAAACACCAATTTAGATGCAAACTTAATGCAATACAAAATGTTAAATCTTTATAATTTTTCCTTTTGTATATTCATTAATTGTCGAAATATTTTTTTTCTTTTCACACTTTTTTATTATAATTTCAAGCTTGCATAGATTCTATTTCTGAAATATAATACATAAAGATATAAGAATAAGAATAAAAAAGTTGTTAACATATTTTTAAAGCTTTAGATGAAAGTTTTCTAACATCTGTTAATAACTAAATTCTATTATATTTTTATTATTTATTTCTTGTACTTTTTTATTTTTAATTGTCATTCATATTAGGAAAAGCTATTACGCGACATCTAGTTATTAAGCACATATTGCCATTGAAATAAATTATAGTTTGTATTATTAAATTACTATGAAATATTTGTTGAAATATGTGATAAGACCTCTACATTAAATTTATAATGTATTGAAAATAGTATTAAATGATTGTGTTAAATTTATAATGTTTGCAATTTAGATTTGATGCACCACTGGAATTTTAGAAGATATTTCAAAAAATGCGAGATAAAAATCGTTAAAATAAAAATGCTTAAGAAAGTAAAACTTAAATAAAATTATTTTACTACAAATACTACACAAACCCCTCTATAATTAACAAAAATATTCATTATTCAAATTAGTATTATAATTGTAACTATTTCTTTTATTCTTTATTATTTTATGTTGATGCCCGGGTTGTAAAATATAAATTAAAAAAAATATGTTCCTCAGAAAAATGCTGGGGGTACAGTTTTGGCTCATTATATATTAGAAGTGATTTATCCATGACTACAAAAATGTATAGTAAATTTCCATTTCAAAATGTTAAAATTTATTTTATTCCATGAAAAAATAGTTGCCAATATTATTGCACATTTGATAATTCTGTACTACTTTTTTTCTGAAACAAATCTATAAAAAAATATAGTTTAATTTATTTAAATTCAATATAGTTGCCATGAACGCAAATGAGTCAGTTCTTGCACTCATGCGCAAAGATTCTTCAGATGTCTTTAAAGAATAGCAACTAGATTTTTTTCTAATTTAGTTGAATTATTTCTTTTTTTTTATTTTTTAACTAACTAGTTGTTGGGGGCCACTGTAATATTTAGCCATCATAGATATACATAATATAATATATGGAAACAAAATATGTGTACGCCATACTTTTAAATAAAGCAAATCCGAAAATTTTTATATATACCACTCATCAGAACGAATTTTTCGAGAGTCCGAAAAAAATAGTTTCAGATAATCGAGGTAACTGATATTAAATAGGCTTCGTTCCATTTTTACATAGTAAGCACATACAAAATTTCAAGTACCTATCTCAATTTGTTCGGGTTATAGAGCTGTTACAGACAGACAGACACACAGACGGACGGACGGGAATTTTATTTTTATTTTTCTCTAAAAACATGTTTTTCGGAATCTCCAGTATCTGAAAAGTGTAAATCCGTCAAAAACTTTTCTTCGATTCTCAAAACGATTGCAAGACTTACCCTATACTACGTATGATGGGTAAGTAAAATTTTGACATGGAAGTTAAACATTTTAAATATTGCATTATATATTATGAGGATTAAATGCTTTGGGAAAATACCTTATTTTTCAGAAGTTTTTCGAAAATGATGCTTCTAAATCAAAAACATCATCCTTTGAATATAAGTCGAAACGAAAGAGTTTTCAAACTTAATATATATTTCTACAAGCACATTTAGTTGATCACTTGCCTCAAACGAAGTGAAGACAGTAAAAGAAAAAGGAAATCCTTTAAGTCAAAAGAGTATATTTACTTTTCCCTTGGAGATTTACTATAAGCTCATTTACCCAGTAACAAATTTTAGTATGCAATCTAGTATGTGCTTTAAGTGATCAACGCAAATAAAGTACGAAATTAATGTTACAACAGAATATTTGTTGATTTAAACTGAAATCCTTGTCTTAACTGAATAATCTTTTTGAAATAATAGAAAACGGAATAAGTTTCGATTAAATTAACTTGCTAAAACTTATTCTATTTCATGAAAATAAGTAACAGATATAATTACACATTTAATAATTCTGCACCCTTTATTATTTTTATTATTATGAATAATCTATAAGCCATGCCTTGTACGATAATAAATCAGTTCTGGTACTGAGATATGCAAATACTGTATATGTCTTTAAATAGCAGCAAGGATTTATTTTTTTTAAGCAACTATTTTTTAAGCTATAATATTTATTTATTTTTATTTTTGAGATAAAATTTAGACATGAAAGTTACATATGTTGTAATTTCCACCCTTGCTCCAAATATTGCTCATATATAATTAGGATAAAATTCTATATTAAAAAAAAAAAAAACCTTACAATTTTTCAGAAGTTTTTGTGAAATGATATTTATAAATCAGAAACATATTTTAAAGCTAATTCGAAACGGAAGATTTTTCTTAACTTAATATAAACTTCTAAAAGCACATCTAGTTGATCACATGCCTCAAATGAAGCTGAAGACAGTAAAAAAAATCATTTTAGCAAAGGAGTAAATTTACTCTTCCCCATGAGATTGCTCTAAGACCTGTAATAAGTTTTAGTATGCAATCTAGTATGTGATTTAGGTGATGAACACAAATAAATTACGAAATCAATGTTCCAATACAGTATTTGTTGATTTAAATTAAATCACTGTCCTAAAAGGATAATCTTTTTGAAATAACTGAAAATGCAAGTTTGCGTTTAAATTAACATACTAAAACTTGTTCTATTTCATGAAAAAAATGACAGATATTATTTCACATTTTATAATTCTGCACTCTTATTTTTTTGTTTCATTATTATTATTATTATTATTATTATTATTATTATTATTATTATTATTATTATTATTATTATTATTATTATATAAGCCATACCTTAAACGATAATAAATCAGTTTTGGTACTCAGAAGAAAATATACTTCAAATGCCTTTAAATAATAGAAACTTTTTTTTTCTTTTAAGAATTTATTTAAAATATTTTTTTATTCATTTTTCAAATAAAATTTAGACGTGAAAGTTATTTATGTTGTAATTTCCTCTCTTGCTCAAAATACTGGATTATATATAATCAGATCAATATATTTGGAGAAAATGTCTTAACTTTTTTCTGAAGTTTTTAAGAAATAATACTAAATCAAAAACATCATCCTTTGAAGCTAAGACGAAACAAAAGATTTTTTAAATTTGATAAAAACTTCTTAAAGCACATTTAGTTGATCACGCGTCTCAAATGAATTTGAAGACTGTAAAGGAAAAAGAAAATCATTTTAGTAAATGGAGTAAATTTACTTTACACCATGAGATTGATCTAAGCACTGTAATTAATTTTAGTATGCAATCTAGTATGTGTTGAAGGTGTTCAACATAAATAAAGAACGAAATTAATGCTGAAACAGAATATTTGTTGAATTAAACTGAAATAATTGTCCTAACTGGATAATCTTTTTTGAAATAATAGATATCAAATAGTTTCCTTTTAACTTAACATGCTAAAATTTATTCTATTTCATGAAAAAAAGTGACAGGTATTATTGCACATTTGATAATTCGGAACCGATATAAATTTCTTTTGTTTTATTATTATTATTATTATTATTATTATTATTGTTATTATTATTATTATTATTATTATTATTATTATTATTATTATTACCATTTAAGCTATACCTTGTGCGATAATAAATCAGTTTTGGTACTGGGAAGAAAAGATATTTCAAATGCCTTTAAATAACAGCAACATTTTTTTAAGAATTTATTTAAAATATTTCTTTTTTTCATTTTTCAATTAAAATTTAGACATAAAATTTAAATATTTTGTAAAATTCTTTCTTGCTCCAAATATTGGACTATATATTATCAGAATAATATTCTTTGAAAAATTTTCTTAATTTTTTTTCTGAAGTTTTTATGAAATGCTACTTCTAAATCAAAAACATCATCCTTTGAAGCTAATTTGAAACGAAAGATTTTTTGTACTCAATAAAAAGATCTAAAAACACATCTAGATGATCACGTGTCTGAGATGAAGTTGAAGACAGTTAAAAAAAAAAAAGGAAATCATTTTAGTTAAAGAAGAAAATTTATTTTTCCCCATGAGATTGCTCTTAGTCCTGTAATAAGTTTTAGTATGCAATCTAGTATGTGTTTTAAGTTACCCACGCAAATAAAGTGCGAAATTAATGTTGCAACAGAATATTTGTTGATTTAAACTGAAATTACTGTCCTACCTGGATAATTATAAAAGAAATGAAATAATAGAAAAATAATAACAGAATGAAATAATAGAAAACACAAAGTTTGAGTGTAGATTAACATGCTAAAAATTATTCTATTTCATGAAAAAAAGTGACAGATATTATTGCAGATTTGATAGCCCTGCACTCTTATTTTTTGTTTTATTATTATTATTATTATTATTATTATATAATCTGTACCTTGAACGTTAATAAATCAGTTTTGGTACTCAGAACAAAATATACTTCTTATGCCTTTAAATAATTGCAATTTTTTTAAAATTTATTTAAAATATTTCTTTTTTTCATTTTTGAAATAAAATTTAGACATGAAATTTAAATATGTTGTAATTTCCTTTCTTGCTTCAAATATTGGATTATATATAATTAGAATAATATTCTTTGAGATTTTTTTTCAAGTTTTTATGAAATGATACTTCTAAATCAGAATTAAGTTAAAGGTAGTAAAAGAAAAGGAAATCATTTTAGTTAAAGAAGAACATTTACTCCCCCCCCCCCCCCATGAGATTACTCGAATCTCATTTACCCTGTAATAAGTTTTAGTACGCAATTTAGAATATGTTTCAGATGATCAACACAAATACAATTCGAAATTCATTTTGCAACAAAATATTTGTTGATTTAAACTAAAATTGCTGTCCTAACTGGATAATAGTTAGGAAATAAGAAAAAAAACAAAGGTTCCTTTTAAATGAAAATATACAAAAATCGTATTTGTATAGATGTGCTTTTAAATTAAATTACTTATTATTTACATTTTCAATTGCAAAAAGTAAATTGCATTGATTATAGAGACTTTTGCCTCAATGGAAATAGTATGTTTCGTTTGAAAAAGATTGGTTTCAGTCACTTGTCTGAATTTCATTTTTAAAAAGTGAATAAATACTCTTACATTTATATATAAACATTTTATGTAAAGTTACGGAAAAAATATCCCACCCTTCTAACTCTGCAAAATACTATTGTAAAAGAAAGGTATTGGAAAAAAATAATTACAAAAAATCAACTTTAGAATGTTTAATAAAAAATTTGCTTAGTGAGTCAAAAGTAACCAAGTCAATTTAAAGATTCAATAATTCATTTAAAGATTCAACGTGTCAATTAAAAAAAAAACCGTAAGATTTTTTATTTTTATTTTACACCAATTGAAGCTCGATACTCGAGTGTTGATTGAAAGAGATCCGTACTTGATAAAGGCATCTAGGCGCTACACAAGCAGTCATTGAAGACTTCTAGATCCCAGGATAGCATAAAAAGTTTCAAAATATGAGGTCACTTCTATTATACCCGGCCCCTTAAAGCATTACTTTGACGTTTTTTAAGCATAATTTGAAAACTACTTCAAGGAAAAATTTGAAATTCTGGATTTCGACAAAGCAGGACTCAATAAACCTAAATCAGTCGAACAAATTCCAGGTTGCAAATCATAAAGTTATAAATGATGAATCTAAATGTAACAAAATATTTTAAACCAGCTAATGCAAAGTATAAACACTTCACAATTTTTATGTAATTATTCTACTCTATGATTTAATTTTTTTATTCTGATTTTCATCAGTATATAGGGACAACCTATATTGTGGAGTTATAAATATATTTATTTGAATTTTATTTACATTTTAATTATTTTATATCATTCTAGAAAGACTGCTTTTAACCTAAACACAATGTACAACTTTAACATAGATATACTTTATTATTATATCTCTTATATTATCTCTTATTATTCTATCTCTTATTATGCATCAAATATCGTGTGTATTTCTTTATTCAGAAAAACTAATGTGTACCACAAAAAGAGAAAAGAATTGTAAATAAAATTTATTCAATGTGAGTATTATATTATCTACACATATTATCTACATACTTTAAGATAATGCTACCTAAAAATCACAGTGATATATTTTGTTTATTTACTTTACTCTAAAAATCTTTGTGGCACTTTTCTGCAAATATAAATCGTTTCAGATGTAATGGAGTCTTAATCTTTTCATGGAACAAAGAATAGTTTGATAAAGAAGTAAGTATGAATAAAATAAGCTAATCTGGCATATTTTACTATTAGATATTTCTTGAATTCAGACTTTCCAAATGAGTGTTTTGCGGGATATGCAAAATACATACGCAGTAAAAAAAGTGCAACTTTACAGATGTAATGTGTAAGGTTACTGAAATCTGTGAGCTTACAAAAATTATATTTGCGAACTTCACAAATATATCTATATCTATAGATATAGCTATCTATCTATCCATCTATCTATCTATCTATCTATCTATATATATATATATACAAAACTAATTTTTATAAAACATTGCAGATCTGTAGCTTTACAAACGAATTGTTCTACATTTGTTTATAATTGTTGTTGTTTACAATTTTTCTATAATTTATTGTGACACATTTCAGTGAACATAAGTAGTTTTGGTTGAGATGGATTCTTAATCTTTTCATAGAACAAGAAGGAGTTTACTATCCTCATAGCATGCATGGTCATAGTGGCGTCACAATGACGTGACTGTGGTCACATCACATCTCTGACCAAACTGCCACCACTCAGTGACGTCAAATTGTGACTGAGATGTTACTTCCTTAAATATCTTTAGAAATTTTCAAAAATTCTTCAAAACATGTTATTTACTTAAAAAACACTTTTGTCACAACGTCGCTTTTGTCACAGTTTCGTCACGTTAGTTTGTATTAATGTAAAAGTAGTCCCAAATGACACATTTTTCAAAAATTTGTCACACCATGACTTCACAAAGTGGTCTCAATGTGACGTCACAAACGAGCTCTAAAACGGCCATAACGACTTCACATTTTAGTCACGGTGACTTCACATCGACGTTGCGTGACGTCACATCGACAATCGAATCACAAAGTCGCAGTGTGACTTCACAACGATGTCGCTGTTACGTCACCATGCCTTACGAGTAAAGTAATAGGTATGAAATAATAAGCTAAACTCGCATGTTTTATTATTAGTTCCTACTTGAACACAGACATTGCAAAAGAATTTTTTGAGGGTTATTTAAAGTACATATTCTTTTTTTTTAATGTAAATATACAGATGTAAAGTTACAGAAATATGTGTGTATACCAAAATTGTATTTGTAAACTGTACAATATTTATAATAAATACAATAATAATAATAACAAATAATAACTGAGGAAGGTTACATGAGCTTTTGCTGTTACCGTTACAAGAAAAGTTCTTGGAATACAAATTTATTAAAAAAAAATCATAGTAACTTCACAGATTTTTTTTTCTTACAGTGAATGGTGGATATACACATACAGAGTTATTTAAAAAGTATACGCCGCATAAAATGCCGCACAGACTTAACGCCGAATAGACGCATAAAACGCCGCATAGACTTAAGAAGTTTGTTTTCTAACTGTTTTTTGTGCACTGTAAAAAAAATGACAGTTGCCTAAATCGCGAAAAATAACGTAATTTCAACTAATGTATAGAATTGCTTTCCGAAGCACAACTTGTCTATTTTTCTTTAAAATAACATTTGTTTTAAGATTAGGAAATTTCAGTTCTTTTAGTTGACAAAGACTTAATTTAAATAAAACATAATGAATTTAAATAAATTCATGTAAATACAACATTTTACACGAATTAATTCGTTTTATTGTTAATCAGTAGTCTAACTAAATGTTTAAATGGTATTATTAAATGTTTAAAATATTACATACAGAATTAACTAAATAAATAAACAACGTTCAAGAGTTAAAATCAACGTTAAAATAAAAGATGTTAAAAGATGTTTTTATTTATTTAGTTATATATAAGCACAAAGTACAATCCTCCCCCCCTTCTTACATACAGAATTGTTTTACAGTAGTTCATGAATAAACTTTAATGGATTTTTTACATATGCTGCATACCTTTAGTAGAGAAAAAACAGTTAAATGTACTTTAAAAAACAGACGGGACAATATATATAAACGTTTATAGATATATATATACATATGTGTGTGTGCGTGTGTGCGTGTCATAAGGCGAGAAATTTTCTAAGAGTTCATAGAAGTCGTATTATTTTTTATCGATTCCATTATCGACTGAGAAAAATATTGATATTTTTATCGTATTTTTTTCAAATACTCACGAACAAAGAGCTGATTTTTAAGTAAAACAATTCCAAACGATTTAAGCAGTTTTTTTCAACTGTGTTTTATCTACCGTAAAAAATGCTAATTAGCGATTTTTTTAAACCCACGTACGACATTATACGATTATTTTTCCGGAACAGCACTTGTATATTTTTATTTACCGTTATATTTTATTTTGCAAAATTAAAAACATTTGTGATTGTTATAAAAAGTAATTGAAGTGTTAATTTGATGAACATGTTAAGTGTTTTTGTGCTTTGATAATACCGGGTGTTTGACGACTTTCTCATTGGCGCGCTTTGCTATATGACATCAAAGTATTGTTTTCGAGTATATCAGTAACTTTGAATCATGGGAAAACCCTACCTGTAAATAATGAGTTATTAAAAAGCACAAAAAAGTGTAATTTTAATAATCAATTAAAATAAAAAAAGATATTTCACAACATGAATTTTATGAAAATGTGCTACTTGCGTCAATTCATGCTGTTAAAGAACTCTTGTATACGTCAGCGTAGACAGCAGGTTGTTCAAATTCTAACTTCTCGCTAACTATTAATAAGTTCGGCGATTTTTTTCCTTTTTTTTATCGATTAAGAGCCGTTATATATACATTAACCGATTTTTCTCTGGAATCATTATTTTTTCTTAATGACCAGGATATCATTAAAGTACTTCTGTAAAAAATCAAAACAGTTTGATTATTTATTTTAAAAAATTATGTTCCTTAAATGGGCAATAATGCTAAAAATAGTGTTTTTTTTCCTATTACGAAAAATATTTTTTTCGAGTGGTAAAGGATTTGCGGTCGCCACCGGCCACAGGGCAATGTAAAAAACAAGGGCAATGTAAAAAACAAGGGCAATGTAAATGTAAAAAAATGGCGACTTTATGTTATGCATCTGATCACCAGAATGGCGATCAATAATTTCCGAAAATTAAAAAGAAAAATCGGCCATAAATCAGAAAATTAGGACATAAAATAGATCGCGAATTTCGACAAATGGGCGCCGAAAATAACCAATTTCTCCAATCATTCGAAGAACAATCGCCAATTTCGTCAAAGGATCGCGGAAAGACGCGAATTCAATCAAAGGATTTCAAGAAATTTCGGTAAAAAATAGCGGAAAAAATAAAATTCGTCAAAAAATCATGAAAACACGGTAAAATTCATCAAACTATCGCAAAAAACGGCAAACTTCTGCAATAGATCGCGAAAAAAAGGTCAAACTTCTCCATAAGATCTAAAAAACCCGGCAATTTCATCAAAAGATCACGAAAATGGCAGATCTCATCAAAAAATCGCGAAAAACGCCAGATTTCGTCAAAAGATCGCAAAAAACTGCAGATTTTGCCTAAAGATCGCAAAGAAACTGCAGATTTCGCCTAAAGATAAGGCAGATCTCTTCAAAAAAATGCAAAAAACCGCAAATTTCGTCAAAAGATCGCAAAAAAACAACAAATTTCGGCAGATCACTTCAAAAATTGCGGAAAAGCTGAAAATTCCGTCAAAAAATCGCGAAAACACGATACATTTTGTCCAAAAATCATGATAAAACGATAAATTTCGTCAAAAAATCGCAAAAAAAAAACAAATTTCTTCAGAAGATCGCGATAATATATGTATATATGTAATATAATTTTATTTTTGTGTATATAAAAAATGAAAGAAATTCAGCAAACTCTCAATTTAAATACTTTTTAAAAAATAACTATAAACTTGAATGTTCAATCCATATACAAAAATGTTAAATACAGATGAACAAGTAAAAAAAAAAAAAAAAATCAAATCTTTTATCTCAGTTAGCAAAAAAGCCTTTAGTATTTTCCAAACAAGCAAAATATAAAAACATAAACAAGAAGAAAAATCAGTTTAAAGCTTTTATTTATACGGGTCATTGTGCTAAATTTATTAACATAATTTACAGTATCTCACAATGACAATATAATTGCCGTGTAGATAAGAATGAGGTGTCAAAACATTAACATTTAGAAAAGCTTTCAGTCAATATTAAAAAAAGAAAATCTATATTTTGACTAATTTAAAGGCACTGTGACCCTTTAACATAAGAAATGTGTCAATACAGTATCCAATACAATGTGATTCGCTAAAACTAAGCATAAATGTTGTGAAAAATGTCGTAAATTTTTCCTTTACGCAATATTTTCTTCTCAGTGGCATCCCTGATAGTAATTAGTGGCCACTAACTTGAAGATAGTGGCTACTAAACATTCAGCCTCTACTGGACACTGGCTACTAATATATATATTGAATTTTAACCTTTATCGAGTGGTTATAATAACTATTTTTCTATTTTTTGTACATAAAAATGACTACGTCATCCTGAAGCTGATATTTTATGAAAATTCAAACGATTCATATCTAGAATATTTAAAATAGAAAAAATAAATGAATATTTTCTGTTTATTCAAAATATCTCCAAAACTATGCGTTTTACTTGAAAATCGACAATATATAAGTTAAATAAGGTGAGATAAACTAAAAACTCTAGAGTGGATAATAACGGCAAGTGATAATATTACGCGTAATTATGGATGAATCCAAAAAAGCATCTACCAGCTCTGCGCAGAAGGGCCCTGAGTCCACTGAATAGCAAACAACTCTTAAATTTTAATTTGTTTCATTCGTAGACCTTATCGTTGGAAGAAGCACGTAAGAGTCAACGCCCTATCTAAAAGTTTGAGAGATAAGATCTTACTGAGAGTTCTGAAAGAGTATCTAAAAGTATATTTTTCTTATAGCGACACATATATGACATGCAAAATTAGAAAAACTTGTTGACGATATACGTTTTAGCAAAATATAAGATATCTAATAAAATAAGAAACAGATTTTAGAGCAACACTTCAAAGAAAAATTTCCTTCAAATAAATAAATAAATAAATAAATAAATAAATTCCAATGTTTTTATACAGACTGTTTTCGCGCCCATAATAAAAGCAATGTATTGGATCTTCGTAATTTCGGATGTTCCGTTTGGTCTAGAAAACTAACGAAAGCGTCGTTGCTCTTATTACTGAGCAACTCGCTCTGCCATGAATTGTGACCAAGTTGTTATGTTTATTAACTACGAATTTATGCATTACTAGAAATTAGACAGTTATAAATATAATTTAAATAAAAAATATTATTTTTATTAGTAAGTTATTAAAAAAATCTTGCGAAAGTAATCAGAACGATACATTTAATCCTTTTAAACAATGGAACCCAGTTTAAAAAAGTAGAAACTGCAAATTAAACTTTTAAAATAAATTACAGAAGCACAATATATTTTTTAAACATATAAAATGCTCATTTTTGAAAAAAAAAATTCCTAAAATAATGTTCCCAAAATGGGAGCAAGAGAATGGCACTTAAGAGCCCACACTACTGATTGAAAAAAACCCGGATGAAAATGTAAAATCTATGGGGGCTTTCTTTTCAAATATCTCGCTCAAATTTTAATATTTAGAAGTTTTTTTTTTTTTTTTTTTTTTTTTTTTTTTTTTTTTTTTTTTTGTTTACAAAAGCTGAGGACGATTCACAACCGGCCTAGTAAAAACTTTTTTTTATTTTGATTATATTCTTTTTATATTGGGATATTTTCTGTTTCATAACCGGTTGAAACCGGTTCTGAATGTTAAAGTACTTTTTTTAAAACAATCTGAGACCAAAATCGAAAAAGTAAAAAACTAGGCCGGTTGTGGATCGTCTTCAGCTATCCTATGCAAAAAAATCCCGTCAAGATATTACAATTTGAGCGAGATATTTGAAAAGAACGCCTCCATATAATTAACATTAATATCCGAGTATTTTTCAGTCAGTAGGGTGGCGTCTTAATGAATTCCGATAATACGGTGCATGTGTGTAGGGTCCCTTAACCTCATCCCTCAACAAGTTCATCCACTCAGTTATTGCAGCATTTTGAATTCATCAACTTTTTCATTGTTCACCAACAATCTAATTAAGTATTTAAACTATCATATATGATAGTGCATATCAACTTGTTTATGACATCACTTTAATGTTTTTTTTACATTTATATTACGCTTTATATCTTTAAAAATGTAATAAAAGCATAAAAACAGTTAAAAATACTTTAAATACGATGATATGAGTATATTTTTTAATTTTTTAAATATTTTTTTAGTTTAATACTGGATAATTTTTTCTTAAGGGACCTTACAATTATTTTTTTTCAAAGATTCCACTTCATTTTTGTTTAATGATCACGAAGAAATTCGTGTCGTTTTAAATATATCATTTTTTTCTAGAATAAAAGTTGTACTTTTATTCCTTTTTTAATAAATATATGTACCACATCTATACTGAAAGTATTATGGATTCTTATTATTCTAACTTTGTGATGGATAATGATGCATTAATCGCCACATCTTATAGACAGGAACTCCAAGCAAAGTGATTAAACTGTTCATTCTCTGTTTACTAAAATGAAAATTTCTATGATTAAAGACGAGAAGTCCAAACTACTTGACACTCTCTCTCCAATGAAACAGGAATAAATTTTAGCTGTTATTTTCTTTTTTGATAAATAATGAGCTCAAAATGTGCTTGTTTAAAATTTCTTTTCGGTAGAAATTAAATAATATTCCTCAATAAGGTATTATTATTGTGTGATAAAATATTGTTCATGCTGTTTGTGTATATTTTAACTTTGATGTCATTACTTTTATGTAAGAGATATTCTTTTTATATTAGCGAAACATATCGTGTAATATATTCTATAACATAATTAAAAGTTTTGAAATAAAATTTAGGAAAATAACAGTGGAAGTGTTTTAAAATTAAAATGATATTTGAATGGTTGTAAATAGATTATGTGACTCCGAATTTAAAATGTAAAACTCAAACATTACAGTGTAAAAAAAAAAAAAAAAAAAAAAAAAAAAAAAAAAAAAAATAGATTTTTGAGATTTTAGGCGTTTTGTTAAATATCTAGAAATGTACCTAAGGAATTATTCTGAAATTTTAGGTATGTTAAGAAAATAGTAAAGGTTATACATTTCCGCGAAAAAAATGTCACCAAAATACCTTAGAGGTCCATCAACAAATTAAAAAAAACGATGATCCTTTGGATAACCCTGTCAGAACTAATGCAGCAAAAGCGTTCAAACCGTAGGTTATGATTAAATGGATTATTGTAATAAACTGTGTTCATTTTTAAGAATATAGAATGCATACTCCAAGAGAAATTAAGTATTTTATAAAAACGGTCCTAAATTTTGCTAAGCTGTTTGCTTATAATTTGCTGAGTTCTTAATAAAAAACGACTTTTTTGAAGAAAATATGATAAACAAAATTGTACATAGCACACTACAATCAAAATTAAAAAGTATTTATAATTGCATGAAAAATGGACAGGTTTACTAAATAAAGTTTCCGTGCGCATGCGTGATCTCATTCAAAACATAATTTGCATAATGTATTAGCTAAATGTATACAGCGACTTTCGTAAAAATCTCAAAAACATAGCTTGAAAATTCTGAAAGTTATCGTTGATAGAATAAAGTCGAAATTCGTTATTCCCAAAGTAAATGAAAATGATGAGGGGCTGTATCCACGTTCCATTGATTAGTGTCTACACAATATTGCGCGTACTGCTATATTTGGATACAGTTCCTCTTCTTCTTGTTTCATATTAAAAAAAACGGACTTTTATGTTATTCTATCGACGATAATTTTCCGAATTTTCAAGATGTAATTTTGAGACTTTCACGAAATATGTTTTATACATTTAGACAACACATTATGCAAATTATATTTTAATTGAGATCACACATGCGCACTGAAACCTTATTTAATAAAACTGTTCATTTTTCAGAGAACTATTAATATCTTTTAATTTTGATTTCAATCTTGTATATCACATTTTCTGCAAAGAACATTGTATTTTATTAACAACTCTGCAAATTATAAGCAAAAAACTTGGATAAATTTGGGACTGTTTTTATAAAAACCTTAATTTTTCCATGTGTATTCATTCTATTATTCATAAAAATAAACGTAGTTTACTACTATGAGCCAATTAATCATAATTTGTAGTTTGAACGCTTTTGCTATATTAGTTTTGACAGTGTTGTCTAAAAGATCTTCGTTCTTTTTCAATTTGTTGACAGTCCCTAATCGGGATTTAAGGAAAAAAGCTTCGCGAAAATGTATGACTAGTATTATTTTCTTTATATATCTGGAGATTCGGGGTTATTCCTCATTTATACTTTTAGATATTTTTAAAAAAAAGTCAAAAATCGGAAGTGTCAAGATTTTTTTTTTTTTTTTTTTTTTTTTTTTTTTTTTTTTTTTTTTTTGCTGTGACTGCATAATATCACTGAAGTGTTTGTGTGTTTTTCGTCTGCCTTTTCCCCCCAAATCTTTGGAATATACACTATACGGCCAAAGGTGATCGGTCATTTGCTAATTAAGACTTTTTTTAAATACCCCGACAAATGCATGAGGAATTATTCCGAAAACTCAGGTGTGTAAAGAAAATAGTACAGGTCTTCACTTTTCCGCGAAGATATTTTCCCGAAATACTATAAATGGTCGTTAACAAATTGAAAATAAAGACGGTCTTTTGCATAACCCTATCAAAACAAATGTAGCAAAAGCGTTCAAATTTCAGATTATGATTAAGTTACTTGTTGTAATAAACTGTGCTTATTTCCATGAGGATAGCTTGGATGCACAAAGAAAAATTAAGGTTTAAAAATTTTCCAAATTTTGCTTACTTTTTGCTTATAATTTGCAGATTTCTTAATATAAAAATGTTGTACTTTCAAAAAATATGGCAAACACTATTGTACACAAGATTTGTAATCAGAATTTAAAAAATAATCAATCAAAATTGTATGAAAAAATAGCAGGTTTACTAAATACTGCTTTACTGTGCATGAGTGAAAGCAATCAAAATATAATTTGCATAATGTGTTAGCTAAATGTATAGGGCAACTTTAATGAAGGTTTCAAAAACATAGATAGAAAATTCTGAAACTGTTCGTCGATAGAATAAGCTGAAAATCCGTTAATCTCAAAATGAAGCAAGAATATGAGGTATTGAATCCATATATTCATTGTTTATGTTAATATAGCATACCCACAATATAGCACCTACTACTTTATTTGGATACCAATCCTCATCTTTTTGCATCCTTTTAGGAACAACAGATTTTAAGCTTATTCTGTCGATGACAATTTTCAGAATTTTCGAGCTATGTTTTTCAGACTTTTGCAAAAGTTGCCCTATACTTTTAGCTAACATATTATGTAAATTATGTTTTGATTGCGTTCACGCATGTGCAGTGAAACATTATACAGTAAACTTTCTTATTTTTCATATTTTTTTATTTGTTTTATTCTGTTTACAGGATATTGTGTACAATATTGTTTGTCATATTTTCTGAAAATAATACCTTTTCATATTAAGAACTTTTCAAACTATAAGCAAAAAACTTTAAGGCCCGTTTTTATGAAGACTTCAATTTTTCTACGAGTAAACATGCTATCCCCATAAAAATTAGCACAGTTTATTGCAGTAAGCCACGTAATCATAATATGCAGTTTAACAGATTTTGTTACATTAGTTTTGACAAAATTATCCAGAAGATTTTCGTTCTTATTCAATTTGTTGACGATCCTCTATGGGACCTAAGGAAAAACCCTTTGCAAAAATATCTGGCCTATTCTGTTCTATTATGTCTGCAATATTCTGTTCACACACTTGGAATTTCAGAATAATTCATCATGTATTTTTCTCCGTATTAAAAAGATCTAAATTTGCTAGTGACCGGTCACCATTGCTCATACAGTGTAGAAAGTGACAATTTTCCAGAGTCATAGAAACTTTTTAATGGTCTTTTTGTTTTTTGCATTTTGTGTGATATTTTTCGAAAGATTTGGCAACAAAATAATAGAAAAATGCATTTCTTTTAGTTATAAAAATTCTTTATTATTATTATTATTATAAAATTATTTAATACAAATTACTATAAATTATTTGAAATAAGGTATGAGTAGATAGATTTTATTTAAATTTTACATGAATACCACAAAGGTTTACTAGGTTTTTTTAGAAGACACTATTTTTCTTTTTACAAAATTTTACTTTGCAGTTCAGAGGGGCAGCTGTTGCTCAAGATACCTATCGACACAGAACCATCCATAGAATGTTGATAATTATTTTCGAAAATAACTGTAGCGGATACATTAAATAAACACCTGTATATTAAAAAGAATGCCATAGACGAAGACGTGATTGGAACTTTGAGAGCTACTTTCAAAGCGTTCTTGGAATATACTCAAGTTTAACACAAGAGACTGTCTTTAAGTCAAGTTAGTCATAGTGAAGAATTGTCTTTTTTATTCCGATTGAATTAGCAGTTATTGAAAAATAATTTACAAAATAATCGTTTTGTGATTTTTTTTTAACTTTTTATTAGAATTTAAAAAATTTCTTATTATTTTTTGAAACGGTTTTTTGCAATATTGCAGTTAGCAATTAATAAATACATTGCATAGAACATTTTGTACTCCAGTGAAATTACGTATTTGATAGGTTATTGTTTGCCTAAATCTAATAAGTCTCTAAAAAATGTCCATAAAACACAATGCGTTATAATTCATTTTAAGACTGATCCAAGAATGAAATGTCCATTTTAAAAATGACAAGTTACTAAAGTTAGTAGTAAATTGAATAACATTAAAGAAAAAAGTTTTAAAATACAAATTTAAATTTAACCATTGCAAACATTCTTTATCTCCGTAATATTTTAACTAACAATTATCGTATCAAATTTTGATCTACAGAAACATATATTTTAATATATTTTTTTCAATAAGTGAAATAACTGTTCAGTTTTTATTGTTTATTTATTTATTTATTTCAAAAATGAATTATTATAAAAGCGGAAATAAAGGTTAAATGTGGAAATGATGTTAAAAGAGAAGTATGTCTGGCGGATAACTAATATTTTGTTGTTTCAAAAACAATATCGGGAGAAGAAAAATGTTGCTTTATTAAATAAAAAGTTTTTTTTTCATACTAAATAAATGCTTTTAGTAAAATAACTGAAAGGACTACGAATCATTTCACTCCAATTCATTTATTTAAACATAGCGATGATTTACAATACTCTTTTCCAGAAGCGTTTTTTTTTTGTTTGCAATAAATGAATTTAATAAACGTTTCGAATTATCTTAAAAATGATGGTGAATGTAATAATCTATCATGGATTAAATCATTTTGTCATTGATGATTATAAAACAAATTTTTATTCATACAAATGTATTTTGGCAATTTATAGTATAGAAAAGTTATATTTATAGTAGGCAACCTATAAATCCATTAGTAAAATTCTCATTATCAGAAATCTGAGATTTAAAGAGCGCTTGTAAGAGAAAAAATTTCGCTGATTGACGGGCAGTGCTTGTTCTCAAACTCCAAAATGTTTTTATTCATTAATTGTATAAAAAAAAATCATATTCACAATAAAATAGTTATATTATCATTACTTTTGCTTAAAACTGTTAATTTTGGAAAAGTAATTCTATTTTTTTTTAAATAAAAATCATGATTCTGAAAACATTAGAACTTGACAGAAACGAATTTAATATTTCTTTAAATGTAGATATGATTTATGTAACATTTAAATTTTTGTACCTAAATTAAATTTCTGTTAATTACTAACTTTGATACTTTTGAGTTCTACTTTTGAGTTCAATAATCACTCATTCGAAAATAAAATACATTAAAATGTTTTTAAAGAAGTTTTTACACTTCAGTGGATAATGGTAACAGAGACATGCAGAAGCAGATTTTTTTTACGTATGAGCTCAACAAATTGATGTTGTAAAAGAAAAATGAATTGTTTTCGTCGATAAAAACAAAAGTTTTTTCGTAGTTTCCCGTTACTAAAAAATCGAAAATAGTATCGCTTTGAAAATTGCCCCAAATGTTTAAGTATAAAATACGTAAGAAAAAGTCATGAAATTTAAATTTTTGGGGGTATTTTAAAAAGTGAATAATTATAAGGATTATTTATCGAAAACAATTTTCTATTGAGAAATTAACAGCAACTCTATGAAAAATTAACGATTTTGTACGACTTCGCAATACAAAACTCATTTTTTATCACATTTTTTTCTCAATCCCTTTAGTCGTAAATAAATCTTTTCTATATTTTATTAACCTTTTCTATATTAAAATCCATTTTCTTTAAAATAAATTTTTTATAGTTACAATGTGTGTATCGAAATAAAAGCCAAAACATGCACTTTCCATGCAAAGATGCAAAATAATGAACCTTTGTTTAAATTTTAATTGTATAGTCAAAAGTTGTAGATATATTTTATCTTAATGATTATATTTTTTTTATTATAATTTTAAATTTCCATACATACAATTTCGGAAATAAAATAGATAAAGATGTAATAAGAAGAATGAAAAAGTTATTAGTATTACTTTTACAGCGTTAAATGAATGTTTCCTGTCATCCGTCGATAACTAGATTGTATTATAATTTTGTTGCTTATTTATTGGCTATTTTATTTTTATATGCCATTAAAATTAGGAAAAGTTATATCACGAATCTAGGTATCAAATTCATAACTGTCATTGAAATGAATTGTATTTTGTATTCTTAAATTGCTATCAAACATTTGTAAAATTATGTGTAGAGACCTCTATATTAAATTAATAATGTATTTAAATGTTATTAAATAATTATATTAAATGTATAAGGCATGCAGTCTTGATAACAATGGGACCAGGATTGCAGGAGTGCAGCAGATATTTTAAAGAAATGCGAGAAAGTAAGAAATGTTTGTGAATAAATAATATCATGATGCAATAAATAAAATAACTTTATAGTATAGCATTAGTGCCATTTTACGGTTAATAAATATATGTAAAATTTTCAAAATACTAACCCATCGTATTAAAAAAAACTGAAAAGAGAATTTTATTTAACAAATGGTATTTATTATTCAAATCATTGTTACAATTGTAACTATTTTTAATACTCTTACAGTTTATTTTTATGCTCAGTTTGTAACTATTAATTTAAAAAAAAAATTCCTTAAAAAAATGAAGGATGTATAATTTTCGCTTATTTTTTTTGAGTAGTAATTTAGCTATGATTGCAAAAATGTATTCTAAGTTTTCATTTAAATTCATTTTTCATTAATTTTCATTTAATTTAATTTTTCAACAATTTTCATTTCTTGTTTTTTTTATTATTCTTACAATTATTATTATTATTCATAATCGATAAGTCATGCAATGAACACAAATATGTAAGTTCTGGTAATCAAATGCAAAGATTTTTTTTTTCTTTACAGAATTTATTTAAAATATTTCCTTATTTATTTTTGCAAGTACAAGTTAGACATAACAGTTAAATATGCTGTAATTTCCTCTATTGCTCTATATAATGGATTATATGTTATGAGGATAAAATTCTTTATTATCTTATATTTTTTCAGGCGATTTTGTGAAGTGATACTTATAAATCTAATCATCATCCTTTGAAGCAAAGTCGAAACGAAATATTTTTAAAACTCAATAAAAACTTCTGCAGGTGAATCTATTTGATCACGTTCCTCAAATGAAGTTGAAGACAGTAAAAGGAAGAGCAAATCATTTTAGTTAAAGAAGTAAATTTACTTTTCCCCATGAGATTCCTCTTAGCTTATTTGCACTGTAATAAGTTTTAGTATGCAATGTAGTATATGACTAGTATGTGATTTAGATTATAAACACAAATAAATTACGAAATCAATATTGCAATACAGTATTTGTTGATTTAAACTGAAATCATTGTCCTAACTGGATCATCGTCTTGAAATGAGGAAAAGCACAAAGGTAATGTTTAAGTCAACATGCTAAAATCTATACTATTAAAATTTGACCGTATGTTGTATGTATATATGTATGTACGTATGTATGTATGTGACGCTATCTCTTCCGAACCCGGAAACGGAGAAACGTCGCGTTTGTTTTGAATTGAAGGAAAAAAATCTGGGGATCATGCATTGCCCAATCACATCCCGAAATTCCTATTAGTTCGTTAATTATTAATTAAAAACTAATCAGACACGTTAAAATTTTAACTGATTTGCTTCTGCATGTTTGCAATTTGAGCGTAAATGGCGATCCGCAAAAGATCGACTGAGGGAGAGAATTTCTCCCTCTGTTTTCTCGTTTTTAAATTGCCATCGGTGCAGTCATAAACACATCAGCAAAAAAAAAAAAAAAAAAAAAAAAAAAAAAAAAAAAAAAAAAAAGATTCTCGGATGCTTCATTCTTTTCTTGTACTAACCGTCTATTTTTTTAAATTTGCGATTTTTTCGATTTTTTTTACGAAACTTCGATTTTTAGCGTTTTTTTCGCAATTTTTTCGAAATGCAATTTTAAATTCCAATCCTGGCAGTTCTATGAAAGTCTAGCAAAAAACAACGCCGGATTCTGAATCCTCATTCTTTTCTGATAATGTCAGTGTAATTTTTTTTTCGATTTTTTCGATTTTTTTTCGAAACTTCGTATTTCTTAAAAAAATTTACAGTAAATATTTTATATTTCCCAAAGTTTTTGCACTATAGACTTGCTTTTTTCTAAAATGTATGTCTGAACCTTATCTAACTACCTGGAAAAGATAGAAAAAATCGGTTGAGGGGTTGATTGGATAATGATACATATGCGATTGTGAACATTAATATTTTATATCTCGCCGATTTTGGGGTATTTTCACTCAAAAAATTTCTTAGTTCTTTATCCAAACATGATTTAAAAGTATTCGAAATTTTGAAAGAATTGATTGAATAGTTTTTTTTTAATTAATTTTCATTGAAGCAGACTTCAAAATGAAAGCATTGATTTGGCCGGCTTTGATTTTCATAAAACGTACATTCAACCCATAAATTCCACGGAAGATATGTTTGCCATTATGCCAAAATCCATACTTAAACGCGAAATCCTTTTGTTTGTAATAAAAGTTAAGGGTTTTTAATAAAAATTGCAATAAAAAAAGTTATACAACTGGTGCTAATTTCTATAAATTTCCCGTAATTAATAAACAATTAAACTATTTAATGTCCGTCTGTTCGTCTAAACCGACCAGAGTAGCGGGCGAAGGCCGCTAGTTTGTTATATTTTCTGAAAACCAGTAACAGATGCCATTACACAGTTAATAATTCTGCACTCATTTATTATTATTATTAATCTATAAGCCATGCCTTGAACTTTAATAAATCAGTTCTGGTACTCATATGCAAAAATACTTCAGATGTCTTTAAATAATAGCAACTATTTTTTTTTTAAGAATTTAGTTAAAATATTTCTTTTGTTTATTTTTCAGATAAAATTTAGAAATGAAATTTACATATGTTGTAATTTCCTCCAACTATTGGATTATATAATTATGAGGATAAAATTCCTTATGAAAATATGTTAACATTTTTGAGAAGCTTTTGTGAAATGATATTTCTAAATCAAAAACATCATCTTTTAAAGCTAAGTCGAAACAAAAGGTTTTTCTTAGCTTAATGTAAACTTCTACAAGCATATCTAGTTGATCACGTGCCTCAAATGAAGTTGAAGATAGTAAAAGAAAAGGAAATCCTTTTAGTTAAAGAAGATGATTTTCTTTTCCCCATGAGATTGCTCTAAGCTCATTTACGTCCTAATAAGTTTTATTACACAATCCAGAGTATGTTTCAGGTGATCAAAACAAATGCAATTCGAAGTTAATGTTGTAAAAGAATATTTGTTGATTTAAACTAAAATCTTTGTTCTAACTGCATAATCTTTCTTAAATAAGAAGAAAAAACAAAGATTACTTTTAAATGTGAATATACAAAAATCGTATATGCATTTATGGGCATGTGAATTAAATTACTTACATTATTTATTTTTTCATTTGGAAAAAGTAAATTGGATTGATTTTAGAGACTTTTGACTGAACGAAAAATAGTATAGTTTGGTTGAATGAGATATTTAGCAGGACATTTGTCTAAATAATTTTATTTTAAAAAATGGAATATATGCTGTTACATTTTAGATACATAAATTATTATAAATATTGAAATAGTGTGATTTAAAAAAATATATAAGTAAGTAAAGGCGAAATTTATTTGTAACGGGTGGGTACACATATTTGGTGTCATTTGTAACGTGAGGGTGGTTATGTAGATGAAATAAAGACATAATTCTAAATATAGGATAAAATCAACAGTTTATTCAAACTGCTAGGACTTGGTGAAAGTGGAGCTTCAGTTCAAATATTTCAATAACTAATCACAATACCAAAAGATTAAGTCGAAACTATACTCACAACCTCGGTCTAGACTCAGTCGGGGCACTTCAAACAAGCTTCTCGTTCAGACTAAATCATTATAAGACAGCCCGTGGCTTCTTATATCTAGGCTTCTGATTAGTCAATTTTGTTCGCTGAACAACGAAAAATCTATCTGGATCTTAGCAAAAAATGTGCTGAAAATTTTAATCCCATAAATGTACAACAATGCTGAATTCTTTAGAGTCCATCACAGAAACATCTACGGTATATTTTATAATATCAATGTAAGCATCGTATTATTATAGCGCCTACACTGTTAAAAATATGAGCTTTTTCTGATAAAGCACTCAATTTTTTTCAATCAATTTCTATACTGAACAATGCGAATGCGTCTTAATATTTCAAAGTAACCATTTTTTCTACAAGTGGTGGAGTGTCTCTGCTGCAAAAGCTGAAGATTTTAAAAAGAATATAAGATCGGATTGACGTATTAAAGTTAGCTTATAATGTTATAAATCTGCAACATTTGCTGCAGAGTCACTCTACTTTTTAATAGATTATCTCTATTCTGACCAATGAAAATACTTCATAATGTAGTCAAATACGCGTTTTTTTTTTAAATAATTGAGTGAACATGCAGCAAATCTTCATGTTTTTAACAGGTTACTTTTAAGTCTAGCTTTCGATATTTCATCATCACAGATGTAATATATGCATCCGCAAAATTTGATTTATCCTTTTTCCAGAATCTTTTATTTACAATAATATGCTTTTGCCTTCGTTTAGTTATAACATATATTTTTCAATTCTTTATATATAAAAAAGACTATATTGTTCTGAAGCATATATTTTATGAAAAAATCAGATAATTCTCATATATAATTATAATAAATATCTACATTCATAATAAAATAAAATAAGTTGATTAACCTTTTCATAAGCATTTTCATTGTATATCTGTTTATTTGTTTTTATCATTATGTGATTTTTTTCTCTCTATTTTACATGAAAGACGACTGGACAATTTTTATACAGTATTGCATTACACTTTTTACAAGAAACTCCAGTATTTGTTTCGACATATATTACACCTAGATTGTTTCCCGGGCCATTTTCACCATTCGCTTACATTTCAGAATTTTATTTTTATTTTTCAAACTTAATAATTTCTTTTAAAAAGTGAGACAGGTGTTAAAGTAAATGTTTAAGGTACATGAGAAAAAAATTGGTCGAGCACTTTGCCCTATAATATAATATGTAAATGCTATTTAAAGCTGGCTTGTAAGGCAAATTGCAAGTCCGTTTCCATACAAAATTACTAAACGAACTCAGCTTTAAATTTATTAACTTTCCTAAAATCAACTTACTTGGAAGTGACCTATGTCCCTAAATTTTAAAACATGATATTTATCAATAATACTTAAATTAAATTGAAATAAGAGACAGTTTTAGCCGTAAGATTTTGATCATATAGAAATTATATAAGATCTTTTTCTAAACATTACAGTATATATTCATGTAAATTATTAAATTTTTAGGAAATTGCATATTTGTTTCTTAGTCGAATAAAAAATAAAAGTAGAATGGTGAAAAAATAATAATCACAAGAAAAAAAAAACAGAACTTGACAATTGGTAACAGACTTGACAGTATGTTGAAAATGGCCGTCCCATCATTTTCTAGAAAATGGTTCACGACATTAATCAAGATCATTTAAACACACAATTATTCATTCTTGAGAAAAATCAAGAAAACCCCGAATGGGGACGTTCTTCTTTTTCTGTTCTACTTTCATCAATGAGGAAACAATTTCACGGAGAAATTCTATCAGAGTACATTTTCTTTTACATTCCTTAAGGATTCGCTAAACTGCAACAACTCATTATTTAGTGTGTTGAAGAAACATGGGCACCACTATTTCCCCCTTCTTACTTTTGAGCGGTAAATACTGAAGAACTGGTCAGGAAAAATGAATCTTTCCTATTTTTAATATCTCCAAAACTATGCGTTTTACTTGAAAATCGACAATATATAAGTTAAAAAGGGTGTTATGGAATTATAATGCTAGGCTGGGTAATAAAGTCAAGTGCGAATATTAGCGTAATGATAAAGGGTTCCGGGAGATTGCACATTCGGCAAAAGGGCTCTGAGTCATCTGAATCTCACTAAAAAAAAAAAAAAAAAAAAAAAAAAAAAAAAAAAAAAATCTGTGAAGGTACTAAACATTTTCTAGGAAACTGGGATTCCAAGAACTTTTCATGTAACGATAACAGGAAAAATTCATGTAATCGATTCTGAAACTTGAATTTTTGCTGTTACCGTTACAGGAAAAGTTCTTGGAATCCCAGTTTCCTAGAAAAGGTTTAGTACCTTTACAGATTTTTTTACAGTGCTCAAACAACCAATACTTGTTAATTTGTACCATTTTAGACCTTATCGTGACTCTACTAATGGATGCTCTCAAAGCTGGTTGATGGGAGATGATGGTTTCGAACCCGATCGCGTCCTACGGTGGAACCGTTTGAAGTTTTCCGTGGTTTTTTTGGAACCTTGGTAACTCTGCGAAAATACGGGTTAGGATCCCTTAGAAAGCCCACATGGAGGGCACTCATGCTAGGGCCTATATACCTAATGTTGGTAATCGTTCGTTATAAATAACACACCTTATCGCGGGAAGCAGTACGTAAGAGTGAACGCTGGATCTAAAATTTCTATAATCTGAAGCCTATCAGAAAATATGTTTTCCTTAAAATCGAAATATATAGTATGAAAAAAAATAAAAGCTTGATAGGGATATATCTTTTAGCAAAAATAAATAAATAAATAATAATGAAAGAAACAAATTTTAATAGTAATACATACAAGAAAAAATTGTTAGGAATGAAAAAAAGCTTTTTCAAAGCTATTATACAGACTACTGTCGCGCGCATAATAAAAGCACCGTATTGAATTTTCCACGTCTGGTCTAGAAAACTAATGAAAACGTCTTTCCTCTTATTACGGAAGCAGTTCATGAATTGTGATTAATCTATTACGCTTATTAACTCCGGATTTATGTAGTATTACACATTAGATAGTTATAGGCATATTTTGAATAAAAAATATAATGTTTATTAGTAAGTTATTTAATAATAATAATGATAAAAATTCTTGCGAAATAGGTCGCAACGTTAAATTTATTCTTTTTAAACAGGTTCTAAAAATAGAAAATGGAAATTAATTACTTTAAACAAACAAAAGCTGTAATCTCGTGTATTCAGAATATAAATCAGATTTTTTTTTTTTTTTTTTTTTTTGAGAATATATATAACGCCCATTTTATTTAAAAAAAAAAAAAAATCCTAAAGCAATATTCCCAATTTGGGAGCAATGGCGCTTAATATGTTCCGATAAAACACTGCGTTTGTGTGAAAATCTTAACCTCATCATTCAACATGTTCTTAAGCTCAGCTCTTCAGTGATTTGTTAGAGCATTTTAAATCATTCAATTTTTTCATTGTTCATTAGCAGTATAATAAATTTTTAAATTATTGGATACAATAGTGCATTTCAACTAGTTTATGACAACAGTTTAATGAATTTGTGAATTATGCTGCATATCTTTAGTGAAAAAGAACAGTTAAAAGGACATTTAGTATTTTTTAAATTTTTTAATTATCAATTTTATTTTAATAGTGGAAAATTTTTTTTTAAGAAACCTTACAACAATATTATTTTTCATAGATTCTACAGATTTTTTTTATGATCACGAAAAAATTCTGTCTTTTTTATGTATATCGTTTTTTTGTAAATTTCACTTTCATCCTTCGTTTATAAATCCATGTACCTCATTTATACTGGCATCATTGTGGATTTTAGAATAGTTTTGTGATTTATAATGATGCATTAATCACTACGACTTACAGAAAGGAGCTTAAAGCAAAATGATTAAACTGTTCATTTTCTGTTAAACTCAAATGAAAATTCCTAATGATGGAATGTAAGAAGTCCAAATCACTTGACACTCTCTTTAACGGAACAAGAGTAAGTTTCGACAGTTATATTTTTTCAAAATGAGAAATAATGAATTCGAAATATATTTCTAAAAAATTTTCAGAACTCCATTACTGTAGGTTTTAACTAATATATCTTAATAAGGTATAATTTATGTGCGCTAAAATATTTTTAAGGCTGTTTTTATGTATTTTAATCTTGATGTCATTAATTTCAATTAACAAATTTCTGTTCATATTAATGAAATTTAACATATAATATTTTCAATAATATAATTAACCCTCAAATGACGTGAATTGTCTTTCTGTTGCATACCCAATTAATTCTTCTAAAAATTATTAGAATAATGTTTAATCTTTAATAGCTAATAATGCCAATAAAATCCATGTTGAAAATATTATTAAATCGATTTTAAACTTATCGATGTCAGCCCCGGTGCCGTTTGAGAATAAAGATAAATGTATTTCTACATCTGCTGCAATATGTGTTGTTCCTTTTTTTAGAAGCTTATTAAATACATTATTTTGTTCTATAGTGATCAAATGAAATTTATTACATGGAAAAGTTAAGTATGTAGCCTATTTTGACAATTACTGTTTAATATGTAACTACAATCTTTTTTTTTCTTTTGTAAGTAGATTTTTACGTGTGTTTCCAATTGTCAAAAACAGGAATTAAATTCCACTAAACCCAGACAACAATGAACAGTTTTACTTTTACTTTTTTCTATATTCAATAGAAGTACTGTTATTTTTCTGTAGTCCTAGTTAATTGTGTTCCCAATTATCAACAACAGGCATTAAATTCCACTAAACCCAGAGAACAATGAGCACTATTACTTTTTTCTATATTCAATAGAAGAATAATTTCTTTTGTAGTAGTATATTGTTTAAAATGCATATAAGGTATTTTTCTACATTTTATTTTCTGAAAAAGAGATGGGTTGATAAGAGCTAACTTTCGCCCGTCATATACTGGGGAAAAAAGTTTCGGATTCAGATAATTGTTGAATGTTTTTATATACATTAAGAAATGTATTTTTATTCAATATAAGGTTTACATGATAAATAAAATAGTAAGTCATAGAACTTATATCTCAAAAATAGAGTGTTTCTGCTTTTACCTACATTTTTGTCATTTTTTTTTCATTTTTTCATTATTTTTTATATAAGAAGAGCTCAATGAACGAAAGTAAGTTTGATTTGCAATGATACTGCTCTTTTTAAGCTTTTATATGAGCATTATTTTATTTTGGTTCAGTGTGAGCGTCTACGTAATATAGAGAAATAAAATATTTCTTACAATAGTATCAGTTGCACTGTCATCGGTAAGCGTTCAAATTTGTTTTGCCGCAATCAAAAAGTGTTTACGCTGTTCAGATGTAAAGGAAGTTTTATAAAACTGTTGTTACAAACATTTATTGGCGAATTTAATAACAAATAATGTTTTGAAGTCAATATTATTATTGTAAAACCTGGTGAAAAACAAATAGTGATTTTCATATCTGTTTCTAACGGAAAATTCTATGGATCCATCCGGATTCTAAGTCGATACATTAAAACTGTCGATATAAAAACTGCGATCTACAGAGTGGTATTATGGTGTGCTCTAAATACAGTTTATATGTATTTCATATGTTTGTGGGTCAAAAACCAATGTAGGGAAATACATTTATACTCCTATATTTTCATCTGAGATAACAACAAGAAATTACGCGACAACAATTACTGTTGACGGTGCCACAAATTAGAATCCTAATGTACATTTATTAATACTTTGTTGTCACAACTCTAACACTTGTTGTATAGTCCAAAAAGTTAAAAGCTCCTTTGTGAACTGTAGCAAGAACAGCTCAAACTCAAGCTTTTATAAAATTTAGAATCTGTATTTTGTCGGAAAAAATATAATTTAAAATTCATATAACGGTATTAGGTTAAAAGATATGGTTCTGTAAGCTATGCACTCTTTAAGTGAGAATACATAAATATATTAAAAAAAGTATTGAAAACCTTTTAAACAAAATAAAAAATATAGCAAAGAAGAGAGGCCTTGATTTTGACACTGTAGGACATTTTTTTCAGAGTTGATAAGATAATAACACATTCTTGCAATATGCACGACAGATTTTGATTCAGAACTTTCTTCTACTACACCCTGGAATGAAACACGTCAGAAGAACACAGGTTATTGAAAAAAGATACTAAACCTTTAGCAAGAATATTATATATTCTGGATGACGATAACGATGCTAGGATACTGGTGGAGTATTTCTGGTGGCATGTACATTTACATTCAGATGAGTGCAAACTATTCCTTTGGGGGACGATCTAGCTCGTTTTACAAAATGCTAGATCTTTCCGTTATCCTGTGATGTTCATCACTATTTCAGGTTACATTTTAGATGTGTTTGGGCCTTACTTTGCTCATTTAAAGAACATTGACTCTAACACTCTTGAACAAACATTAAAAACGACGCACACAGCATCATTGAAGTGCTGAAGCCACATCATGTTAGGATTAATGATAGTTGCTACAGGGATTGTTTGGTACATCTGTAAATATTAGATCTCGAACATGAAGTGCCTAAAGCGACCACTGATAAAAAGCGATAATATTTGGATAAAAACAGATCAAAGCAAATTAACACAATGGCATTGTCAAGTGAAAATGGTAATCATAGGTTACTGCGCACATGTTGCTTCTGTATTACGTTTTCTGACTTACTGATGCCATAAATCAACCAATGTTATAAAATAAGTCTAGAATATGCTCATTTATTATATAACGCCACTGTTGGATAGTCCCGTAGTTATTCGGGTAAAAAAATCAAAAAGGAAGACAAATTTAAAACACTTTACCGTAAGTGCCTGAAACTGTATGATTATTTTCGATTATTGATTGTTTTCGCTATTTCATATATTGAAATAGTAGTCTTAATAATGCCCCATTCATCTTAATTTTGCATTTAGTGTTATATGCACTATATTTTATATGAATTAATACCAATAGCAGTAGTTTATATTATATGTTTATTGATACACATAATACTTACTTAATTATATATTTTATTTTCCCCATCAATTATAGAATTTTCATTCAAAGTATCTTTTTTTCTTATTTGTTATCAGATATACTAAATAAAAAAATGTATGCAACATCAAGGAGATCTACTACTATTTTTAGAATGCTTCTAAAAAAGCATTTGACTAAAAAAATAGTTGAATCGGTTAATAATTCAGAGCAATGGCTTTCATAATGGTATTGAAATGGCTATTCCTAAATGCAATAAACAAGGTTCGTATGAATTGTGGAGATTTCCAGACTACAAATTCATCATTACGAGTTTTTTTCTGACAGAAAATCTGTTCTTGAAAGTAAACAAAACTTCCCGTGTTTAACACACACTGCTAAAGAGGGATATTGTAAAAAAGGGGAATATAAAGGTAAATGAAAACTAGACAAAGTTTGTTGGAAATGAGATTAATCACCAATCGTAAATGAGCTTGATACACTACTGGCTTTTTTCAAATACTTCTTTTCAGAAAAGCTTATGAAAAAAAAAATATCGATGATCGCAATTTTATATGCCTATCAAAAGTATCTTTCTAAATCTAAAAATTTCATATCACAAGACATAAGGTAATTTTTGGAGATTACAATATACTTGCCTTTAGCTCCTTTGCTGAGTTTTAGATTGTATTGGAGTCATGAACATGGCATTCCATTAATTTAAGACACAATGAAGAGAGATCAGTTTGAGGAAATCTGAAAATGTATTTATTTTAATTACAATCAAAATCATCTACCTCTAGAAGATTCCGATCATGATAGATTACACACACTTCGATCTATCATTGAGTTTTTAAATAATTTTGCTATTTTGAGCAGACTCTTAACTGATGAGCAAATGCACATTATTCATGCTTGACATTCATGAAGAAATATACACCAAATAAGTCTTATCAATGGGACTTTCAACTTTTTGTCTTAGCTGGTATTTCGGATTATGCCTATAAGTTCAAAGCATATTGAGGTCAAGGATGTGTGCCAACGAAATCAGTTAGTGAGCCCGACTATCGCTGTTCAAGCAATGCGGTCATTAGACTTTCGGAAGTACATCAAGATCAGTAAACCAAAAGTTGCATTTTGTAAACTATTGTGCGAGATTGTCGCTAATGGTACATTCGGAAAATACTAGCATTCACACATATATAGTTAGTTGTACCTTAAAATTTCAAGAAATGTTTCATCAAATTCTTTGATGAAAAGTACTGAATGAAAAATCTTTAAAAGTTTTAGATCAGTTTTTATTTGTATATGCTCTTCTACGGCAGAATACACCAACATTGCATGACATACTAGAAAGGCAATAAACTCGCCACTCGCTTTTTATGCTGGAACAAATACGGTATAAAAATATGACATTTTTATATTTTTCTTACTTTTGTCGAAAGAAGATCATTGAAGTATATTACACATAAGAAATTCAGGGATATAATCATCATAATCATCATATTTAACTTTTGAATAGTTGAATGACATGCTTGGAAATTAATATTCGATTAGGAAACTAATATTGTACGGTTATTTTACGATTTGCTTCACTTGGCTAAAGTAAACGCATGGATTCTCTGCAAAAAAAAATGCAAGTAGTTATAAATCGGAGATAGTACATTGGCCTCCAAAAATGAAAGTACAGCCAGTTTTAAGCGTTTAATTTGCAAATGAATGGATATAGAAACAACAAATTTGGAAGAATAAGCGCAAAATTGGTATTTTTAAAATGCGACAAAGAAAATTTACTTAAGTTAAAAGCATAAGTGAAATTACAAGAAAAATGCAATCATCGTGAAAAATTTTATCCTTGGAGAAATCAGTACATCGTAGTATTATGCAGTAAAATGTGACAGAAATATTTAAAAACTGTTTCTAATACGGAATATGTCTACCCTGGACCTGAGTGCATTGGCGGCATCTACTTTCCATGCTCTCAATTAAATTGTCGGACAGCGAAATAAGTAGTGCTGACCAGACATGGAGTACGCTTTGTTCCAGCTCATTTAATGACCGTGGAGGAGGCTTAAAGCCGCATCCTGTCTTTGAAGATAGTCCCAAAGATGTCTTACCAGAATTGCCAGTACAACCACTTTTTAGCGCTTAATTTGCAAATGAATAGATATAGAAACAACAAATTTGGAAGAATGTGCGCGAAATTAACATTTTTAAAATAAGACAAGGAAAATTTACTTAAGTTAAACATATAAATGAAGTTACAAGAAAAAAGCAATCATCGTGAAAAATTTCATCCTTGGAGAAATCAGTACACCGCAGTATTATGCAGTAAAATATAACTGAAACATTAAAAAACTGGTTCTAATACGGAATATGTCTAAAAAAGTCCCAAAGATGTCCTACTGGATTCAAGACTGGAGAGTGAATTGGCCATTCCATTATCTCCAAACCATGATTCTCAAGATAATCCATTCGACAGTGTTTCGACAGTGTATGATTGATTTTATCAAGTTCATTGTTCGCTCTAGATCACAAGACTTCCTGAATCGTTCTCCAGTGTGAATCTGGACTCGTCTGTGAAGAATACCTGAAGCCCATTATTGTCTGGTCCATGAATCATGTTTTCTTGCCCAACATGAGCGGGTCCTTCTCTGTCGTTTTTGAGGGGGAGAATGACAACTGGTCGTCTTGCGTATAGACCTGCATTGTGAAGAAGTTTTCGTATCGTAGTAGCAGAGATTCTTCTCCCTGATGCTGCAACTGGTCTACAATGAGTTGCGGCACAGAAGGGAGTCTTTTTATTCTGGCCGAAAGAACTAGAAACCGATCTTCTCAGGTGTTGTAACACGTGGGCGGCCTGAAACACGTCTTCTGAATACTTAATATTCGTATTCCTACTGATCCCAGAGTCGCTGCACTATACTACGATACACTGTACAAACATACACTGTTAAAAGAAAAGGAAAACATGTGAAAAATGCATTGCTGAAATGCGTTATAATAGATACAATAATCGATTCAAAATTTCCATACAATTCATTAACTAAGTAATTTGTATTAAGATCATTATTCAAGCATTAAAAACTAAATATAATATATATATATATATATATATACATATATGTGTGTGTGTGTGTATGTGTCTGTGTATATTGTATTACGCATTGCTTTTTGTGATGTTTTATAATGTGCATATATAAATATTACTGTATTTTCAATAATGATTAATTACATTGAAGATATATGTGTAAGAGAAAATTTCTTATCACAGTTCTTAAAATTCATGTGTCTTTAATATTATAGATTTTTATCAAGGATTTTTTTTTCAATTAGAACCTAGTATTTTTAGCCGTAAAACATAAATTAAATAAATTAAGATTTTTAAAAAGTATTTTCCTGTGTTTTACTTAAAAAATAGAAGCCAAATTTTATTTTTAAACTATTTCTTAAAAAATAAAGTTTAAGTGTTTATAATTTTGAAATAAAACTTGTAAATTAATAGTGAAAATGCTTTTAAATCTAGATAACGTTTAAATGGTTGTAAATAGTTTCAGGATTCCATATGTAAAACATACAAAGCAACCATACTAAGATCATTCACATGTCTGTGTGTTTCTACAGCTGCTTTTAACAAAATCTATGGAATGTAGAAAGTTTAAATTTACAAGAGTCTTTTTTTATCTTGTGTGATATTGACAGAAAGATTCCGTAACACAGTAACCGAATAATCTATTCCTTTTAGTTTTAAGAATTCATTTTAGTTATTATTATAATTAAAATTATCAAATATAAATAATTACAAATATATGGGTAGCTGGGATTTATTTAAACCTTATAAGAAAACTACAAATGTTATTCTAAGTCACTGAATTTTTATAAAAATTCCAATTTTCTTTTTTACGCATACTTTACTTTTCGGGAGTTCAATGGGGCTGTTGTTATTCAAAAACCCTGTCAACGCGGAATCATCCAAGCATTGTTGATAATCATTTTCGAAATAAATTGTAGCCGATATATAAATTAAACACTTGTCTGTAAAAAAAAATGTCACATACGAAGATGTTATAGCAATTTTCTGAGCTCTTTGGAAAGTACTGGTAATAAATCCAAGTTGATTTTAATAGATTTTCTTTCTTTTAAGTAAAACGAATCATAGTAGAAAATTGTCTGACTTTTCATTTCTTTTAAATTAGCAGTTAATGAAGAATAATTTAAAAAATAATGCCGCATTTTTTCTTAAAGTTTAATTTTTTTAAACTATTTTTTGTAATGTTGCAGTTATTAGTTATAAAATTCATTGTATGGAGCCCTTTGTATTCCTGTGAAACTTGCATTTGATAGATTATTGTTTGCCTAAAACTGATAAGTATTTAAAAAATAATATCAGTGGAACAGGATTCTTTATTATTCATTTTAAAAATGATCAAAATGAATGAATATTCATTTAAAATAAAGTATCCACGATTGAAATGTCCACTTTAAAAATTATATGTTACTAAAATTAGTACCAAAAATAATAACATTAAATAAAAAAGGTTTGAAGACAAACGTCTAAAAATTAATCATTATAGACATTCTTTATATCTGTAATATTTTAAGCAACAATTATCATACTAAATTTTTAATATACGGAGAACTGGGCAACATTGATACAGCTTTTTTCCAGAAAGTAAAAAATTTATGTTATTTTTCCATGTGGTGTCAACAAAGCTTGTGTAGTGTGTAATAAAAATGTACAATCGCTGTTTTATATGTTAATTTTGAATATAATTAAAAAAAGTCATTTGTATCAGTGTACCCCATCGCCGGGGCAGATCTGGAAAATGGAGACAAAATAACACCAGTGCATATTTTTCATAGAAAAATAGTTAGCAAACCATTTTATATTTATTTATGGAAATCGAAATCATCCATAATTTACTTGTAAGCAATATTAAAGCAATCAAAATGAAATGCATAATGACCTGATGTTCTGGCTGTTCCTTGTCTGTTTGTTGACTGTGGTAGCTTTGTCATATCTGGCACTTCAACCCCAGCATTATCTTCTTTCTTAGGAAAGTTGAAAAAATTACCAGGTTTTCTGTTTATAAATCGGTTTATAGACAGAAAATAAAGGATAAATATATTAAAAATTCTGTTTATAATAGTGCTGTTCTTCAACTTGTTTCTCTTACTTAACATTTCTCATATCGAAAATACTTTTTCTCTGTAGAATCGATATAAATTTGAGATTTTCCAGGCTGCCGTCCTTTCCATTTGTTAGTTCTACTGTATTAGATGTTGGGGAAGTTCGTACGTCTTCTGTTTGCAAAAATGCGATAAAATGTTCTAATATAAAGAAATTAGAGCTATTTCACTTCAATAAAAACTAATATTAGAAATTTTTGACGAAAAATGGTTGGATTAAGGAGTGTATGTTAAAAAAATAATAAAAGGTAATGGAAAATGAACTAGACAAGGATTTAGGTTGTATCAATGTGCCCCGACATAGACTGTATCAATGTTCCCCATACAGCCATTTTGAATAAAACGAGTCTCAAATCCAACACTTTATAATTTATCTAACAATAAAGAATGAGCAACTGATAAAGAGTAGTTATACTCTCCAGGGAGAGTACTCTTTTCGGTTGGAAATACTGGATCAGTTGTATAATACCATTTCAATTGTACAACTAAAATTTACCTTCGACCTACAAAAACAATAAATCACCCGTCCCATGTCATCAAACTAATGAATCATTTCAAGACATTCTGTATGTAGTTTAGTGCACTAGTATCACCTTCTGGAGGTGTTGTGAAACTTCCTGTAATGACCCTATGAGCAGTACAGGGAGTGTATCAATGTGCCCCAGTTCCCCGTACTTACAAATTAGTAAAAGAACTGTTTAGTTTTATTTAATTATTTATTAATTTCAAAAATCATTATTACAAGGGCAGAAATAAATGTTAAATGAAGATTATACTGTTACAATCAAAACACCACATCATCAACGAATGTCTAGCACATTATTAATATTTTATTCTTTCAAAAATATTATTACGGGAGAAGAAAAATTGCACTTTATTAAATAAAAGGTTCTTTTCAATAATAAATAATAGCTGTCAGTAACAATAAATGAAAAGAATACGAATCATTTCGCACCAATTCATTTCTTTATTCGTAGCGTTGATTTACAAGTTTCTATTCAAGAAATGTTTCTTTGTTTGTACTTAATAACCGTTTTGAGTTGCCTTAAATAAGATGGGGAACAAAATAATACATCTTAAATTAAAGATTTGGTCGATGATTTAAAAAAGAATTATATTCATAGAAATGTATTTTAGCAATTTACAGTAAAATATAAGTTCTTTTTATTATTAAGTGAATTGTTAATACATTAAGAAAATTCTAATTATGAGTAAACTGAGGTTTAAAAAGCTGGTAGTCGAGCCGTGCAGGTACATAAACTCCAAAAAATGTGTTAATCCAGTAAATGTATTAAAAAAATAGAAAAATTCATTTTCACAAGAAAATTGTCATGTTATGAATATTTTTAAAATTAAAATAGTAATTCTGAAAAAGTTATCCAAAACACACACACAAAAAAAATTAACATTTCATTAAATAATTACTTGGTTTTTGTAACTGAATTATTAACTTTGGCACTTGGCTTTCAAGTTCAGTAATCACTTATTCAAACAAAATAATTAAAAAGTTTTATAATTGTTTACACTTCAGTAGGTAATGCTAAACGAAGCAGATTTTATTAAATAAGAGCTCAATAAATCGACATTGTGAAAGAAAAAACATGAATTGTTTTTGTTTGTAAAAAACAAAAATATTTTTCTTATTGTTTCCCATCACTAAAAAATTTAAAATATTATCGTTTCGATAAATTGTCCCAAATGCTTAAGTACAAAATACGTAAAAGATGTAAATGAATTTTAAATTTTTGTGTGATTTTGAAAAGTGAAAAATCAAAAGATTTAGTTATCGAAAACAATTTCCTAATGTGAAATAAATAGCAACCCTATAAAAAATGAATGAATTTTTCCTATCTGATAATACAAACCTCTTATTTTTTATCACTTTTTTCAGTTACTTAAGACGTAAGTATTTAATTAACTTATATATATTATAATCCATTTTTAAACCAATTTTTTCATATTTATAAAGTTTTTATCGAAATAAAATTCAAAACATGCAACTTGGATGCAAAAGGGCAAAATAATAAACCTTTGTATAGTTTTTTTAATTGTATATTCAAAAGTTGTACAAATATTTTATCTTGAGTTCAAATTTATCTTGAATTCAAGTTCAGTACTCGATTGTTGACAGAGAGCCCCCCCCCCCACCCCGACCCCTTTACGGGCATACCCCGAAAAATCTGAAAAAATTACAGAATGTTATTCTCGTGTGGATATACAGGGTGTCCCAAAAGGTCGTTTACAAACTTAACATGCTCGTCTGTCATATCATGATGAACAATATTAAATAGGAAACTAAGGGTACCAAACGTCTTCCAAAGGAGATATGCGCCATTAAAGTTTAGGGAACAAAAATTCAAATGATTATAAAAAACAGAAAAATTGGTCGATTCGTTTGCGGTTTTCACTAAAACTATTCCGTATGTCAGTATTTTCTTGAAAATAAATTATAAAGATAAATTTAAAAAAATGTCGATAGAGGGCGCTTTAGACTTTGGAGTAACGATAAACTAATTTTTACCATTATTTTTTGCATCTCATTAAACTTTTTCAGAAGCTTAGACATAAACTTAAATTTTGAAGTCAAATCTAAATCGTTGGAAGTGATTAAGTAGCGCAAACTGAATTGTGGGGGGAGGTTCAAATTTCAAATGATTATAAAAAACGGAAAAATTGGTCAATTGATTTGCGATTTTCACTAAAATTATTCTTTACGTCAGTATAATCTTGAAAATAATTTATAAAGATAAAAGCGCTTTAGACTTTGGTGTAACGTACAACTATTTTTTTCTGTTATTTTTTGCATCTAATAATTTTTTTTAGAAGCTTAGACATAAACTTAAATTTTGAGATGAAAATCTGAATGGCTGGGAGTGGTAAAGTAGCGCAAACTGAACTGTGTTCAATGTGGGTGGCGAGGTTCAAATTTCAAATGATTATAAAAAACGAAAAAATTGGTCGTTTTCGCTAAAATTATTCTTTATGTCAATATTTCCTTGAAAATAAATTTTAAAGATAAATTTTAAAAAATCCGTTAGAAGGCGCCTTAAACTTTAGAATAACCAACAATTATTTTTAACCTTTTTTTTTTTTTTTTTTTTTTTTTTTTTTTTTTTTTAATCTAATTAAATGCTTGCAAAAGTTTAGACTTAAATTTTGTGCTCAAAATCTAAATCGGTAGGAGGGGTTAAGAAGCGCAAACTGAACTGTGTTCAGGAGTTGAAATGTTACCTTCCCCACCCCTCGAATGCAGTTCAATTTTTGGCCACTTAATTACTCACAACGATGCAGATTTTGAGCACAAAATTTAAATTTGAACTTTTACAAGCATTTTACTAGATACAAAAAAATAACGGTTAAAAATAGTTGTTGGTTACTATAAAGTTTAAGGCGCCCTCTGACGGAATTTTTTGAAAGATATCTGTAAAATTTATTTTCAAGAAAATATTGATATAAAAAATAGTTTTAGCGAAAATCGACCAATTTTTCGGTTTTTTATAAACATTTCAAATTTGACCCTCCCCACCCCCATTGAACACAATTCAGTTTGCGCTACTTAACCACTCCCAACGATTCAGATTTTCATCTCAAAATTTAAGTTTATGTCTAAGCTTCTAAAAAAATGTATGAGATGCAAGAAATAACGGGAAAAAATAGTTGTGCATTACTCCAAAGTCTTAAGCGCCCTCTATTGGCATTTTTTGAATTTTATCTTTATAAATTATTTTCAAGATAACACTGACATAAAGAATAATTTTAGTGAAAATCGCAAATCAATTGACCAATTTTTCCGTTTTTTATAATTATTTGAAATTTGAACCTCCCCCCCGCAATTCAGTTTGAGCTACTTAACCACTTCCAACGATTTAGATTTTGAGCTCAAAATTTAAGTTTATGTCTAAGCTTCTAAAAAAATTTAATGAGATGCAAAAAATAATGGTAAAAACTTGTTTATCGTTACTCCAAAGTCTAAAGCGTCCTCTATCGACATTTTTTGAAAATTATCTTTATAATTTATTTTCAAGAAAATACTGACATAAAGAATAGTTTTAGTGAAAACCGCAAACGAATCGACCAATTTTTCTGTTTTTTATAATCATTTTAATTTTTCGACCCTAAACTTTAATGGCGCATATCTCCTTTGGAAGACGTTTGGGACCCTTAGTTTCCTATTTAATATTGTTCTTCATGATATGACAGACCAGCATGTTAAGTTTGTAAACGACCATTTGGGACACCCTGTATACGTTTATAAAAAAAATTTCGGCGGAACCTCCATTCAGTAAACGTAAAAAAATAATGAAAATTTCGTTATTTGACGATTTATCGCCGGTTGGCAGTGGAATGTAATTTTAAAAAATACTTGATGTCAAATACACTTCAGGGGAAAAAAAGTTTCATGTTGAACTTGCTTTGATAAGTTTAATTAAAATAACTTTAGTTTTGTAAGTTTTAGTTTGTTTTAAGTATAATTTTGTTATATCGAAATTTATATGTATTTATATTCAAATTTAATCATCAAAATTTGAGATTTAAAACGAAATTCATAATTTAAATTTAATTAAATTGGTTTCAAGCTCAAAGTCCAATTGAGAATTGTCGATTAGATTTTGTTGCTATGGAAACATATGACGTTTATTTTTGAATACGCTTAAATGTATGAAGATAATTTTTCTCGATATGATTTTTTTTTAGCTATGAAAACACTTTTTTTCCAGCAATTAATTGAATAACTACTTCAACGAGTAATATATATATATGTAATACAACATGTATACAGATGTATATAATATATTAGTTTCTCATTGTTTATGTTTAAATTCATTAAATACCATTTATACGCAAACTAAATATCTAACAGTTTTGAGTTTCATTATAATCGTTTGCTTTTGGCGAGGAAAAGGGCTGCTTGCCACATCGAGTGACTCTTTAGTCTTTTCACGCCAAATATTCGAAAATATTTTATTTTTTACACAAAATCTAATGTGATTCCACCGCTAATTTTGACTGATTCTTTATTACATACATTCTTTATTACGTACTTTAATTATTATTTTTTTCATAAATCTCTGGGTATGCCTAGTATGGAGACCTTCCGTGTTAGGCGTCACTCATACAGTCATTAAAAACTGCTAGATTACAGATTAGAATGCGAAGTTTCAAATTAGCTAGTCACTTCTATCGTAGACGGCACCTTACACCATCATTTTTCGTTTTTAAAAGATAATTTTAAAACAACTTGGAAGTAAAATTTGAAAATTTTGATTTCCATAAACCAAGACATAATAAGTCAAGATCCATTAAAAATTGTATATTGCAGTTCCTATTTAATTTCGAATATTAATTTCATAATTCAAAATACATGTCATAAAATTATAAAAATTCTAAATTCAACGTATTTATGTTTGGGCATTTTAATATTATTGTTACATAAAAAAAGACCACATTAAAAGAGATATTTTAGGAGAAATGAATAAAATAAAAATATGAAATTGCAGCTTAACATCAGAAGCACTAAATTTTGAACGTCTATAAAAATCGCGTAATTCGTTATATAATAATTCGTTAAAACAGAGTATGACTGTATATACACTGACACTGATTCCCTCTGCGTTTAAACGTTGTCTAATTTATTATATGAAAAATGAAACAAAAATCGCACCATAATACTTCTGCAGAAAGATTAACTCTGAATTTTGAGGATCTATTTCGCCAATAATATATCGATCAGTAAATCAAACCTTGAAAAGGAAATGAAAATTTTAAAATATAAGACTCTACTTTAAAAGTACCTTTTCTCCCGTCTTTCACTTCCGGTAAATAAAGGAGATCTCCAATAGCATGACATCGGTGAGATATTATTTGACAATCAGACATAAAAACGAAAAGATAAATTGGTTTGTGGGTTTATTTTCCGCATTTAGTATCAGGTTCAGTGTTTGAAACTCAACGATATGTATTGCAGTTAGAAATTGTCCTAATAAAATGGCTTTCAGTAAGTACAGGTTTTGTTGTAGAAATATTGATATTTGATTATTGCATATGACCCTTTCTATCGAATTTAAATAGAATAATTTTGTCGTGTTATGTGTCGTCAATTTTTGGTACATTCATCATATATATTATGTATATATTACGTTGTGAAAAAGTTTTTTTCGATCAAACAAAAAAAAATTTAAAAAAATGCGCGGTAATAGTTATTTTTCCTGCCAGTGAAGGTTTTAAATTTTAAATAAAACATGTTACTGTTGGGAATAATTTATTTTTATAGACTTTTTATGTATCGGTTCTTAAGGTGTTCGTTGTATATCTCCCGTGGAGGCACTATTACTTTTTATTGTTGTATGATAACAAATTAATATGTATTTTGTCAGTCGGTGACATACTTTAACACCTTATTTTTTTTCGACAACATAAATTGAAAACAGGGGTTAGACACCACGTTTTCTATAATAAAATATGTGCCTTATTTTATCCAAAAAATATCTAATAATAAAAATAAATAAATTTACAGTTACAAATTAGTGGCATCAAAGAGCGTTTAGTAACGAAACCAATCAAAGTTTTCTTACCCGAACTCAGGTCGGGCAATACAGTTAAGAGATTATTTTAACTTATGTTACTGTTTTATAAAAAAGTCTCTTGTGTATGTCAATAAATAAATGTAAATTTTAAAACTTTCGAAAAAATAGTATAAATTATTAATTCGTAAAATATTTGTCCATCCAATATGATCAATTATTTTTTTTACATTATGGAAAAGTCATTAATTATAGATAAACACTGAATACAGCTTAGAATAAAATGAAACTTCTTGAATACATGGTCAAATTCTATTATCTTTGCTTTTGTTTTAGTTTCCAAGTTCCTTTTTATCCCCTTTTCTATCTTGCTCAAAAGAACTAAATATATTTAAAATGTCCATCCATTCTTTTCTTTCATAGTTCCGTACTTATAAAGTGGAAAAAAAACCATTATAAGATCACTATTGTGTCTATCTATCTGTCACCAAAATTTTACTCTTAAACTATGAAACGTCGAAATCTCAAACAAGGGCAAGTTATAAAGACTATTGATCCACATAATTACAGATTATCACACTTACGAATATATTAAGGAGAGGGTAGGGGAATAAATAAGGTACTTGAAGAAAAAAATTCTTTTTTTTTTGTGTGTGTACCGTGTGGGGTATCTTGTGAAAACTTTCGTTACTCTGAACTAAAAAAATATGTGTTTTTCCAATTTTAGGTATCATATTTTCAGAGATATCGTCGAAAATGTAGACCAAAAATATGTTCCCCACCAGGTCATTCCAAATCTACTAAAACTAAAATTATGAACAAATTAGATGTTACAGTTATTACTTTAAACCTTGCAGGAAAACTACAGAGATTACTCTAGATCGCAAAATCTTTGAGAAAATCACATTTTTCTGTTGCACATAATTTTGGATTTGTGGGCATTGAAATATAAAATCATTGTTGATAATGATTTTTGATAAAAAATCGTCAGTAATTAGCCGAGATATTAAACCTTGAAGACAGGGATGGTTTGGACATAAATAAAGACGGGAGCAGCGTACTCTGCATACCATCGGCTTTTAAAATCTAGATAACAAAATATTTGAGTAATGCAATACCTAGTAGCCTTATAAAAACAATAAACTTCATACTGTGGAAAACATACTCATTTGATTAAAATAAATCACAAAAATCAGAGTTCGTACGAAAAAGAAAGAAATGAAAAAATAACCATTCTTAGTACCAGATTTTTTAAAGCCTTATTTTTCTTATTTAGTGCAAAACATTGTTTACTTCGGATATAGCGGCAAGAACGTTACAAAATTGTTGGTATTAAAATGTCTAATTTCTTTTATAATTCGTTATGCATGCGAACCCTTCCAAAATACTGTAGGGTCCGCGACTAGTTTGAATTGAGTGGGTCTCGCATTCTTCTCGTGTATTTTGCAGTTAATTAAAAGCCTATCTGGGATAGCGTGTCACGGATCAAAGAGGCTTTGAAAATTTGCGAGCTCCTTTACACACAGGCTTTTTTAGCATAATGCATTATACATTGATTGTACATTAAATAAGGGTTTTGTGTTAGGTACACTGAAAAAGAAAAGGTTATTACTACGCTGAATTTAGTTTTACTAAAAGACAAATAAAGTTTAAATATGCTCTACTTTTTATTCTTAGCACCGAATTAAATTCTTTATAAATTGATATTGGTAAGTTAAAAAAAAAAAGAAAGTTAAAGGTAAGATAAAAAAGAGTTATGCAGAATAGCAATATTTGATATTAATTAGCTTCATATCTCTTTGAATTTTTATGATATACCCATTCATACATTTCTGGCATATGCAGCTATAACCAACCCTATTTTGTATAGTTTTTTTATTTTGTTTACTGAACTTTATTATTCTTTCAGCGGTGGTTTTCTTTTAATAATGCCGTTTACTCCTCCGCGATGAAAGGACTTTGCTTAATTTTTAAATTTTTAACAAAAGGTTTTTCAAAATACAAAATTTTCTGTTTTGGAATCCCAAAAGGTTTCAATTAAATAAGGTAAATTTTACAATAAAAAATAACTGATGGGAATAATGGAGGATTCTGAAAATCTTAAAGGGTATCAGTTGCTCGTCCCCAAAGGGTTAATAATACATATACTTATTTGTGGAACGCCCTGAGCGAGAGTGAAACTCGCACTTGACCGTTTTTTTTTATATTACTGATATGTTGCACTAATATTTTTAAACTGTAGATATATTTTATTAGCTTCGTAAAATTTAACCAGTTCATTCTTTTTGTGATATTGATTGATGATAATAATTTTTAGAAGATTAATTAGGATTAATCTGAAACCGTATAAGCTGTGATTCTAAAATAAGTAATTGCATTTTTTAGACTTATATGATATAAATTAATATGCATTTCGACTATCTTTATCTACTAACGGTAACATTGATATTTTAAAACAATTTAATCGCCAAATCTATGGAGAAACTGATAAAAAATTAAGACAAATATAAAAATTCAGAAAGATATCATCCATACAGTGAATCCGATTTTATTTAAAAATAGCTGAATGATCAGAGATTTTTTCACAAATTATCATTTTTATTAACTCACTTAAAATAAATAAATAAATAAATAAATTAGTATTTAATGAGTATCAACGATTTAATTTAGACGAATGCTTCGGATTTAATACTTCTTTTTTATCACGGACAGCTTCGTTCTGGTAGTTATCCAAGAACAACTAAAGGAAAAAGAATTAAAAATGTGTTAAAATGATAAATCCCTTATCATTCAGTTGCCTTTTGAGATAGCTAAAAATCCGCTTACTCCTATCGCCGATATCTTTCTGAATTTTCACGATATTTTACTGCATTTTTTATGAGTTGCTCAATGGAATTTACTAGTAAGTTATGCAAAAGAAAGCCATTTTAAATCTTGCAGTGCAGTTTTAATGTGATTTTTGTGATACAATCGACATAATTATTGCTATTGTGCTCCAATATTTTGCCGGCGACGATTCATTAATATAATATTCGTTTAATAATGACAACAATACGAATATAAACTTAAGAATATTCTTGGCATAAATGTCACCAGTTCAAGAACATTTACACCTATAAAATGATAACTTACATTTATCTAACCATAAATCACACTCTTTAAAACATTAAAATGGGAAAATAGCATAGAAACTTTTTGACAAAAAAATCTTGGTGATTTTATGTTAATAATGATTGCTTTGTAATAAATGCAATCTTATTTAAGGTGATATTAGATTAAATCCGCATTTTCGTTAATTTATAAACTTCATTTATAAACTTGTCTTATCCACTGCCATAAAAAGAACCGACAGATATCAATGCCTTATAAATACCGTTAATATGAAAACAAATTAAATACTAAAATCAACTCATACCAGTCTTTTTTTTTATTGAAATATTTCTTGCTTTTTGTAAAAACCGTGACCCGCATATTATTATTTGATTTTTAAAATACGGGATCGTTTCTATATATAAATTCCAAAAATAAATTTTCTATGAAACTCATTTATATTAACCGCTAGAATTTTTGAACTAAATTAATACGTTATAATTTAATAAATTAATACAGGGTGTATCAAAAAGATTTAAACATTTTTTGGCTTTTTGGAGATAGGTAGAATGTATACATATCAAAAGTTTTGAAATATGTAAAAGAATATCGTTATTGTAAAGAAGTACACCCCCCAGAAATTTTCTAAGATGTTTGCTTTTGAATATTTTATACAACTTGACATTAAAATGAATGTAGACATTTCGCTATTATAAGTTTATAAACAATGTAACATTATGCGACATCTAATATTTAAAAATATATATTGTTTATTTTTAGAAATCATTTTTGATCCTTCTTTCTCGCTTCCTATAAACTATAAAAGAGAGTAACTGGCGCTTGTGTATAGATATAGAGAGAAATTTAAACTTGTAGGCGAAAATATTTTTGAAAGCGATGAGTGTGAAGGCATAAGAATCTCACTTTTAGTGGATAAAAGTTATATAGTCAAAAATATGTTTTAGGCTAGAAATAACTGTAAAAATAAAATTAATAATATGTTAAAAATGTGAAATAATTTTTCAATGGCATGCTTTCCATGTGTAATTTCGCATATCATAGCAGTGAACAATGAATTGCGGAATACGCAATTTTAAAAAAAAGTTCATTTAGATTTTTTATTTATTTATTTATTTTTTGTGAATGCGTTTTATTTTTTAAAAAAGTTTTTCTAATTGACAATTTAATTCATAATCTGAAAGTACATGTTACGTCAAATAATGTTTGTTGGAAGAATCATACATAAAATTTGCGATTTCGCATACCTAAAAAGATTTTCGTTTTTGAATAATATCACAGATTTGTAAATGTTCTTAAAAAGTTTATTCGAATTAAAAAAATGCTTGATTATCAATTAGATTATGCTTCATATCTTCATGATACTAATATCGTCTCGAAACGAAAGAAAAGGAAAGGCAAATATAAGGAGAAGAATAAAAAGTTAATATACATTCATATGTAAATTTATATTAAAATAACAATTCGATTTTACAGGCATACATGATGGTTTATATATATGTATAAGTGTGTGTGTTAGAAAACTAAAAAAAAATTTCAAAATTAGCATTTATCGATATTGATTTCTATTAATATTATTCTATAATAATTGATTTAATAATATTCCATAAAATATCGCGGAATTTTTAATTAAAACCTTATTTTTATAATGTATCAAACTTCATTTGAAAAATATAATTTTTTAATCCATTTAAAAATATTTATTCCAATTTTATTAGATCTAAAAAAAATTGCTTAGTTAAATATGTGCTTTAAAAAAAATCTTTTATTATTTTAAACCTTAATAAAATTACTATGATTTTCCGTGTTTATAAAACTCTTTTGAAATTCTTTATTTAATTGATACAAATCTCAATCAGTATTCCATTCTAAAAAAAATAATTATCGAAAATCATTCTTTCATTAAAATGTCTAGTATAATATTCAGTGTTTAAATTTACTCCACATCAATAATTTCATTTTTACATTCAATAAAAATATCTTTTGACAAACAAATTTTATTTTTAGATGCAATTACATCCCCAAAAGATTTTTTTTATTTACAAGTAACGTGAGTCAAAGATTCGGAATTTTCTACAAAAAGTACTTGCGCCGCGGAAATTATCGACCTTTAAATTTAATGCGCCGGAAATAGTAAAAAAAAAAAAAAAACTTTATAAGCAATATTGATAAAGAAATAGAAATCAGCTGACTCTTTGTGATCTTGCGCTAACGAAAATTTAATTATAAACAGATCATCAGATTTTTTTATTGGAGATGGAAAGTAGAGTTCCGTTGAAAAAGTGAAGGGATGCACTCTAAAAAATAAAAGTGTAAATTTACACACAAAAATGTGTAAATCGATGATACAAAAACGATTTGTTTATATGTGTAAATTTGTGTGTAAATTGCCAAAATACACGCCTAATGTGTAAATTTCAAAATACACATTTCAGTGTGTAATTTGATGATAACACTAAGTGTGTAAAAGTTATTGTGATCACTCATGAAATACCCACTTTAATGCTTAAATTGCGCAAGAATACACATATATCTGTGTTATATTCTTACTCATTGGTCTATGTAATCTTCTGTGATTACACTGATAAATATGTATTACGCAAAAGACACATATTATTGTGTTATTGTAATTTACACAGTTCTTTGCGTAATATGAAAAATACGCATATTCGATGGAGGTTCAATAACTATTGTGTCTAGTGTATCATATGAAATATCTGTACTGCAATGGGTTGATGAAGAATATCGATATACACTGGCGGAAAAAAAAATCCCAACACCAAGAAAGACTTGTGTTAGCTAAACGAAATTTTGTTGGCGTGTTTATACATCTGAAAGATGACATTGATTTAAATTTCATGCTTCGCACATAAGTGTGACGCTAGTAGCGCCACTCACAACTTTAAAATCGGGTTTGCTTTAAATGTGTGCTGTAAAGTTCGTGAGCATTATTTATCTTCAAAATTTGACGAATTGAGTTGAGGTTGATCATGAATGCTTTTAAGAAGACGAAGAAGCTATTATCATCAGCTCCCGAGTTGGAAAGAGGTCGTAAAGTAGGGCTACAAGAAAGTGGATTTTCTTTCCGCGATTTTGCAGAAAGACTTGGACGGAATGTATCCACTGTGCATGATTATTGGGAGTAGTAGTCAAGGGATGGTACTGCCACAAGAAGAACAAGTTCCGGGTGAACACGTGACAAAACTGAGAGAGAAAACCGTCGTATTCGGCGTACGGCTGTGGCGCATCGTACTGCGTCTGCGACAGAAATTCTAGCTGCAGTTGGTACCACAGTGACACAACGAACGGTTAGAAATTGGTTACTTCAAGGACAGCTCGATGCAAGGCATGCATTCCACTGACTCTAAGTCATTGCCGTTTGCGACGTAAATGGTGTCAAGCCAGAGCTCAATGGAGGATGGAGTAGAGATTTGTTGTGTTTTCTGATGAAAGCAGGTTCTGCCTTGGTGTCAATGACGGCCATGTGCTGGTCAGAAGGAGGCCAGGGGAACGTCTGCAACCAAACTGTCTATGGTCTAAACACACTGGACCTACAATCTGGGGTCATGGTCTTGGGAGCAATTTCCTATGACAGCAAAAGCACTCTCGTGGTTCTCCCAGCCACACTGACTGCAAATGTGTACGTCAGTCTGGTAATTCAGCCTGTAGTGCTGCCATTCAAGAAAAGAATTCAAGAGGGGTTTTCAGTAGGATAACGCTCGCCCTCATGCCGCTGTTGTAACGCAACACGCACAACAGAGTGCCGATATGTTACCTTGGCCAGCGAAATCACCAGATCTGTCTCCCACTGAGCGCGTATGGGATATCATTGGATGAGAACTCCAGTGTCATCCCCAGCCATCATTGAACATCACGTATTGACAAAGCTTGTACAACAAGCATGGAACTCCATACCACAAAGTGACATTCGGCACCTGTATGACACAATGCATGCACGTCTGCAGGCTTGCATTCGAAATTCTGGAGGTTATAGAGACTATTAATGTAACGGCATTTCATCTTTGAGATGCATTTTATTGACCTTAAATTAACCTGTGATCTTGAAAATCTAATCAATTAAACATGTTAACTAGACAAATCCACTGTCCAAATTTCATTACTCTACAATAAGTTTTTCTTGATGTTGGGATTTTTTTTCCGTCAGTGTATTTATGCTTAGTTTCAGAACCGTAGCTGCAATATTCATATAGTTTTGTAGAGAGGAGTAAAATGGGGGGAGGGGTAGTTGAAAGTCTGATTTTTAGCTTATGGGGCTAGTTTTATGATAGTGGATGCGATAAAATAGTGTTGTTTGGACTCGGGACCATAGTGATGTACACACTTCTCATCCACTATCACAAGTGTAGCATCATAAGCTCCAAATCAGCCTATCACACTCACTACCCTCCTCTTAAAAACTCCCTATAAATAGGTTTTTAGAAGTTTACCCCTCCCTTTAAAACTATGCTACTATAGCAGCTACGGATCTAAAATTCAACATATGGCCATTTAAGACATTAGTTTTTGATGTTCCTCATAAACCATCATAGTACAAATATTACTTCTCTGTTAGTGGGGAAGTATGGGACACATTGTGACATTTTCACTTTCTTTAATTATAAAATTGATTCTTCAAATTATGTTTCTATATTGCTCAAAGACATTAGAAAGTGTTTCATTTTGTATTCTATAAATCAAAGTTTTTGTATTTGTGTCAAGTAAAGTTGATTTTATGATTTTTGTAAAAAGTGTCCCATTCCTCCCCACTCTCCTCTAAATATACACATAAAAACTGCTATTAGGTAGCTTTCATTACAAAAAGTAAAAAGCTACCTATTGCAGCCGTCCGGAGGAAAGCACTTCCGGAAAATTTTGGTATATTTTCACCGATCATGACCCCCAGACCCCAAAACCACCCTCCGTTCAAATGTTGACATATATATATATATATATATATATATATATATATATATATATATATAACCATATATATATATATATATATATATATATATCTCATTTTTGTCATGCGATAACTAACGTATTTATGAACCGATTTGAATGAAACTTGGTATGTACATAGTACATACAAGTGTCTCGACCGAGTTCGTTGGCCAGCATCATCCGCCATTTTGTTTCAAAATGGCTGCCATTTTAAATTTTTTAAAAAATTTTAAATTTTAAATTAAATGCGAAAAAATTAAAAGTTGAAAAATATTTTTCTTTTACGTGTTAGAACTTAAAACAAAGATTCCAGAACACTTTTTATTTTGTCTACATCTTAAAAAATGATTGAGTTATAGCACTTTGAATTTTTCTTATGGCTGGCATTTTGAAACGATCTGATTTTTGTCACGTAATAACACGTGCATTTATGAACCGATTTCAATTAAACTTGATATGTACATAGTACATACAAATGTCTCGACCGAGTTCGTTGGCCAGCATCATCCGCCATTTTGTTTCAAAATGGTGACCATTTTAAATTTTTAAAAAAAAATTAAAATTTAAAATTAAATGTGAAATATTCAAAATTTGAAAAATATTTTTCTTTTACGTGTTAGAACGTAAAACAACGATTCCAGAACACTTTTTATTTTGTCTATATCTTACAAAATGATTGAGTTATAGCACTTTGAATTTTTCTTATGGCTGGCATTTTGAAACGATCTGATTTTGTCACGTGATAACACGCGTATTTATGAACCGATTTCAATGAAACTTGGTATGTACATAGTAAATACAAATGTCTCGACCGAGTTTGTTGGCCAGTATCATCCACCATTTTGTTTCAAAATGGTAGCCATTTTAATTTTTTTTAAAAATTTAAAATTTAAAATTAAATGCGAAAAAATTAAAAGTTGAAAAATATTTTTCTTTTACGTGTTAAAACTTAAAACAATGATTCCAGAACACTTTTTGTTTTGTCTATATCTTAAAAAATGATTGAGCTATAGCACTTTGAATTTTGTTTATGGCTGATATATTGAAATGGTCTGATCTGAACGATCCATCATGTTGCTTTAAAATGGCATACACTTTATGATATCGCGGAATTTGGTAACTCTCTAAATCGCTTAAACTATAACCAGGTTGAATAAAAGATGACTAATTTCTAAAAATTCCTATTAATATTCAGTCTTGACAAAAACTAGTATTCAATCTTATAAAATCACTAATTTTATAAGATTATTTCCACTAATTTGAGCTTAGTATTTTTGAACAATGTAACTTACTTTAAAATAAATAAATAAATGTATAAGTATATGAAAGCTACCTCTTCCTCCCGGCATTGCCGGAAGGACTTTTTTATTTTCTATATTCTTCCTTGCTTTTTAATTTTATATTTTCCCTTCATTTATATATTATTCAGAACATGCAATTAAAAATTAAGATAAAGAAAAATAAATAATTAATTAATGATAGATTTTAGACTAATCATATGGAATAATCATAGTTGGTAAACTTGCAATTTCCACACTTTTTATTTTTAGAGTTCAGACTCAATTTTTCATTTTTTATTTTTCAGACTCAAGATACAAAGTCAGTTATATTGAAGGTACTGTGTTACATTCAGTTATAAAAGTAAAATTTAAAATACTATAAAAAAAATAGAAAAAATGTATGTAAACTTCATCTCTCTCTCTCTCTCACACACACACACATATTACCTGCAAATATTTTGGCTGTTTGTTTATATATACATAAATCACCTATATTACATGTTGAACTGTTTTCTTTTCATAAATATTCATCATTACAAAGAATTTGCCATATAAAATATTATCAGGACTATCAAAAAAGCTGTTCAATCATTATAGTAACATCTTTTGCATTAAATTTATATTTAGAAATTTGTGTCTTAAAAAAAGAAAAAAATACAAATATATTTTAACATTAATGAAATTAATCCTATCTTCATAAATGAAAATTTTAGATATTCTAATTAAAATTTTAGACATGAAACTAATGTGTATTTTTATTTATCAGCTATAGTAAAAAATAAAACGAGAAATACTGTGTCTCTATCCAAATATCAATTGACTCTTATAAATTTTCGAAATTAATGCTGGTAGAATTTATTTGATAATTACATTTGTGTCTTAAGTGTATAAAACTCATCCCCCGGCGGGGGATATTTATGTAGAGGGGGAGGGAGAGAATGATAAGTTCGATTTTGAATATTCATTATGACACAACTGTTATAATTTTTTATATACATACAATCATATGTTTTATGTCATAAAAGTTCTGTAATAATATGCAAAATTGGAATGGAAAAATGCATATTTGAAGAGAAAGCTATTACTTTAATATAAATTTTCTTCAGAATTTTTGATCTGGAGTTATTTAAAATCAAGGTATTTGCGCCCTTTTGCAATTTACTTCTGTGTATTTTTATTAATTCTATAATTAACAAGAAAAAATTATGTGTTCTTTACTATGACTATTTTAGTGGAACATAGTTCTTCCGATGTCATATTTTCAAATTAAAACACAGCTGAAAATTTAATGTAATTAAGATAAAAAAATTAAAAAATTAATCTCTCAAAATTAGGAAATGTAACGTAGAAACTCAAAAGTAACGCTATAGTTTTAATCGATGATAAATTTAGTTAACATTATAAGTTTCATAATTTAAAAAATATTCAATAAATAAATAAAACTCAGATGAATTGTTTAACTTATAAACCAGAATATATAATTTATAGATATGGTATACATTTGTATAATAGTTTATAAATAAACTATAATATCTTTCACACAACCGAACCAAAATTTAACACCTCACCTTTCCCCCCCCCCCCAAAAAAATGATGTAAATGTTTATTTTGCTACTGTTAACATACATTTATTAATTTTTTTTTAAGATGAAAATTTTTCAAGAAATAAATGATTTTGGATACAACTGTTGTTATTTTAATAGACATTTATCAGGAGTTATGTAATGTTGACATATTTTAACGCAAGTAAATTATACGTGTAAAAAATTCTTATACGTAAAAAACAATCCAACATGTATCATATACATTTATGCATAAATAGAAACAAAACAGATAAAAAAAAATTGGAGGTAATACGGACGTATGACATTACATACCTTATATTTTATAAGAGAATAACTTATTATATACTATATTTTTCTGAACGAGAGCGCCTGCAATTAGCTGGATACACCATTAGTTTTCAACTTAAACATGATGAAGCCAAGTCAACGAAGATTACGATTTTAGTTTTGTATGCTAGATTCGCGTCTAACTCGGGGTTGAAGTAGTTCCTGAATACAACCATCAATTGCACTGCGATCTGAAGTTAAACTAAAATTACAAGTTAAACTTTGAAATGGATAAAAGTTTACAAGCTACCAGACGGCTCAAATAATTTAGGGTAAAATCAAGCATACTTATATTTGATGTGCAAAATGTATAAATAACTCAGAATACGAATTTAGAATTATCTTAATTACGTGAATTATATTTTATATTACATATTAAATGAATTCGAAATAGTTTTTAGATTTTACTGAAGATTAAACTACTATCCTTTTAATTAAGGTGGGGGGGGGGGGCAGCAAAAAAAAATACCAACAGTACAAAAAATATAATTTAATTTTATGAATAAGCATAAAGTGGGATTATATCTCTATTATAATGCCTCGTTATGAAGTCTTCCTAATGTCCCTTTAAGAATGAAATCTAGCACTTTTACTGAAAATTACAAGAAAATTGTGAAAAAGAGCAGTCTGTGCGATGGCTGAAAGAAATTACGATTTAATCAAAATCTATAATTATACAATCAAGCATTCTTATATTTGATGTACAAATTTTAAAAGGGAATTCGGAAAACGAAATTAAAATTTACTAATTAAATGAATAAAATTTTACGTTACATGTAACAAAATATTTGTTACATTTGTTACATGGGTCGAGATTAAATTTTTTTAACTTCTTTTAAATGTTCACGTGCTGCAGAAACGGGGAGAGTGAGAGAGGTGGTCAGAGTATCTTATAAAAATATATAAATATATCAATTTATTACTTAAAAATACTGTTACAGCAAAGCAATGACACAATGTTATTTATGGAATGGGTTTACTAAAATAAAAAGTGTAGCTCTGAATAATATGTAAGCCTCCTATCCCTTTCGTAACGTCTACTTTAAAATTCACGCATTTATAATTTTTTCAACACAATAATTAGTGTAATTTCAGGAGTAATCTACATTTACACATTTTTATGAGTTTATGCCCTGATAACAAACTTACAAACTTAATGCCACAAACTAAACACACATTAAAATAGGTATTTTTTTATGACAAGTGGGTGACTTTAGAAATTTACACTCTTACCTATCTGTATATCATTATGTGTAAATTACAATAACGTACCAATTTGTGTAAATTCAGACATTTTTCAGCATTTACACATTTATTTATGTTTTTCAAGTGATAACAAAATACACACTTAGTTTGTTAAGCTAAAATGCACATAAAAACAGGTAAAACTTTGCAAAAAGTGTTTAATTTTCATGTCAGGTGTGTAATTTTAGGAATTTACACACATATATATGTAAATTTGTCTAATTTACACTTTTATTTTTTAGAGTGTGTAGTGGAGCGCATACGCAGTATACCTTCTGGATTTTTTAAAGGAGCACCGTATATCCTTTGCTTTTCAAGAAAGCAACAGTTTACACACTCTAAGGCAGCGGTTCCCAAACTATGGGTCGCGACCCACTGGTGGGTTGCGGCGGCTATTTTAGTGGGTCGCCGAAACAATCGAGATTTGTCGCAAAAATATATTTTGTATTTCATCTGTTAAAAAAAGTAACAATTTCAATAAAAAATAATACTTCAAGAGACTTCCTTAATTTCCATATGAAGAAATATACGAGTAGAACATATACAGGGTGAGTCATAAATATCGAAGCAATAGGCTATCTAAATATTGCCCCTAGACCCATACTTCCAATTACAAAAATTCATAAAAAAAGATGAATTTTTTGATAAGATAAGTTGCAACTCCATGGGGGGGTCTGTTTTTAAAAATACGAAAATTAAATTTTTATACGGGCCCCAGAGGATAAAACTTCCAATTAGAAAAAATTTCTTTATCCCTTCCTGAATTGAACAAAAACAATTTCATCTCGATATCTGCAAATCCCCAAAAGATATTAATATCCAAAATTTTCCACAATTTCTGACTTACACCACTTAAGAATGCCTCTGAGCGCAGCAAAATCAGTTCATTTGAAGTACAATTAAGGGATCGACCATAAATTTACGTATTGTTAAATGTCGATCCAAGACAACACTTAAACTTTTAGATATAAAATAAAAGAGTATAGGTTTTTGCTTTAAACTTCGATGAAATATGCTAGATGTCTGCAATATTTCGACCTTGCCGCCAACTTCGTAACTGGCACGACTCATTGAACGGACCGTCTTATTAAACATTTATTAAAAGTGTTATCAAATTAAGTGATATTAATTAAACTCTCATTAAAAGTGTCTTAAAAACTTATTGGCATAGACAATAAGTTTAGTAAATATAGTAATAGCGAAAATGACTCTTCTATTAGCGGAATCAATGGAAATATATTTTAATAAATTACATAGAAATATTTTTAAAAATCTACTTTATACTACAGTTAAACCGCTATAACGGACACTCCCGAATAGCAGACACCTCTGTTTAACGGACTATTTTCCAATCCCCATTCTCAAAACCTAAATTTGTGTATGTTTAACCTCTGAATAAAGAACATTCCGAATAGTGGACACTATTTAAGGCGATAAAGGATGAAAAAGTATTTTTTAAGGACAAAAAAATGAAAAAAAGTAAAAAGGCCTCTAAATTTATCAGGGAATTTTGTGATAAATGAGCTGGGGAAAATCCCCCCCCCCCCCACGTTCAGAGTTGAATTGAAGGGGTTGCCAAGGAGGGACATCTTCCAAAGCATTGAAATATCCTCTCGAAAAATTGAGATTTTATGCTTTTAACAGCCAAAAAGTGCAATCCCCCTCCCCGACTGGAACTCTATAATGTCCAATAATGTCACTTTGAAAAACAAATTACATGTAATCGCAAGCAAAAGTTAACTTTTGTAACAGGGTTTTTTCACAAGCATGTAATGAACAGTGGGTAAAGGTGTGTACAGTTTTATTTAGCCCCATTGCTTAAAATTTTTTTTTTAATTTCTGATTAATCATATAAAAGAGGTTTTAGGACACATAAAAATCAATTAATAAAATTTTAAACGTTTCTTAGCACTTTTTGAATATCTTTGATTTTCCCAATAGCGGACACCTCCGAATAGCGGACAATTTCTGCGTTCCTGAGGTGTCCGTTATTTAGAGGTTTTACTGTATTCAGTTTCAAAATTTATGAAGGTTTTAAACCTATTTTTCTTTCTTCTTTTTTTACAAGAAGAAAGTATTGGATTCATGAAAATTTTGAATTCCGGTTTTCGATGGATTCACACGTTTTAGAGCTCAGAGATACCGAAAAACATGTTTTTATGAAATGTCTGCCTGTGAGTCACAGCACAATGAAAAAATTTGAAATCGACGTGATAAAAAAATAAAGTTTAAATCAACTGACGCATTTAAACAGTAATTAAAGAAGGTGAAAATGGCAAAACTTGAACAAAATCTGAAATCGAAACTATACAGCATTTAAACGTTAAGAGCCCATCTTTGCCCATCTTAAAACTAAATGCACTGCATCAAATGTTTTTATTTCAGTATTTCTCATTTTTAAACTGATATACGTCAATAACCGTCGGTTACGGTAACTTTTCAGCTCAGAAAATTTACTTTTAAAATATGATTTGTTTACCAAAATTACTTTTTTTTTTTTAATATTGGTCTTTTAAATACTTTTATTTTTTTGAAATACATATTATTTAAAATGCTGAATTAAAATTTAAAAATAGACATTTTCGTTTAATCAAAAGAAAAAAATTCAACGCGACAAATAATATTTTGAATTATAACAATTTACTCTTTTTTTTTTTTTTTTTTTTTTTTTTTTTTTGAAAAAAAATATTAAGAAGTCTTATGATGTGATAATGCTTACAAATTATATGGTTAACCATCACAAAACATTCAAAATTCCAACTTTATAAATAAATAAATAAAATAAATGTTTCCTGGACCCATTACAGCAACATTGTTTCTTCAATTACACGCATTTCAATTTTTCTGATCCCTTGAAACCTCATGATTTATTAAAATTGTCATAACTCTCTGAGTTTTGAAGATATCAAGATGAATTTTTTTTTGTTCAGTTCAGGAATGAATAAGGAAAAATTTTTCTAATTGGAAGTTTTATCCTCTGGGGGCCGTATAAAAATTTAATTTTCGTATTTTTTAAAAATAGACCCCCCATGGAGTTGCAACTTATCTTATCAAAAAATTCACCTTTTTTTATGAAACTTTGCAATTGGAAGTATGGATCTAGGGGCAATATTTAAGTAGATAGCCTATTGTTTCGATATTTATGACTCACCCTGTAGAAATATCTAAATGAACTTTGAATTTCTTGATGGAGTTCAAAGCAAAATACTCGTGAGAACATATTTTTTGTGCTTGGGAGTTTTTGAAAAACAAGTATAGAAAAAACTGTTGAAATTGAATTAAGGTTTAAATTAAGTAATTTTAACCCTGATATAGATGCTTTCATCTGTAAAAATCAGTGCCAGAAAAGGCTCTGATTATAAAATTATGTTTTGATAGTAAATAAATGTATTATTATCTTTCTATTTTGTGTGTTGTGTTAATTATTGTTCCACTTATACATATTGTGATTACTAATTGTGTTTGTTGATTAAGGTGCTTTAAGGTGAAATTTTCTATAAGAAAATACTGGTACTGAAACATGTCCTGGTCTTGAAATTCAAAGACTCGTAGCGGATTCAGGCAGATTCAAAAATTCGAGCAGAAAATTTAAATAATAAAGGTCACTTTAAATGATGAAATGACTGTTATGATATAAAAATATATTCCGACATCAAGTTTCTGGTATGAGTTTGGAATACGTGAAATAACTAGTTGGATGTGTCAATCCCAAAACTTTCTTCTATCTCATAAATACATTTTAATATATATATATAAAAAAAAAAAAAAAAAAAAAAAAAAAAAAACGTGGTGACCCCAAAGTTATTCATTATCGAATTTCCTCGAACATTTGACCTAGCCTAATGAGATTCTGGTATTCGCAAAGCCTAAAACGCAAAATTAAATTAATATTCTGAGAAAAAGAGCTTAGTAGTGCCTCATGTTGGGTAATTTATACTGAAACCTAATAAGCATCTATATATGTCAAGACCTAACAGAATCGGAAATTTGATGGAATTTCGTCCATTAGTTCTTGAGATATAGTTATAACAAAAAAATTGCAAAACGTAGCACAGCAACACCATATCTTGGACAATTTATGCCAAAACATAAAAAGCGTCTATTTATGTTATGGTGTAAAAGAATCTGAAGTTTGATGAAATTCTGTGCATTAGTTCTTGAGATATAGTTAGTTTAAAAAAATCGTGTAAAATATAGCACAGCAGCACCATCAGTTGAAGGATTTATAACAAAACGTAATCATCGTGTAATTATGTTATATGTCATTTTGTAACAAAATCTGAAGTTTGATGAAATTCTGTGCGTTGGTTGTTGAGATATAGCTATCGGAAAAATCGTGCAAAATGCAGCATAGCTGCAGTACCTGTTGCAAGGTTAATACCAAAATGTAATCAGCGTCTAATTATGTTATATATTCTAGTGTAACAGAATCTAAAATTTGATGAAGTTCTCTGCATTAGTTTTTGAGATACAGCTATCGCAAAAATCGTGCAAAATGTAGCACAGCAGCGCCACCTATATGGCAGTTCACACCAAAACCTTATCAGCGACTATGTATCTCAAGGTATTGCGGAATCTGAAGTTTGGTGACATTCTGTGCATTAGTTCTTGAGATATAGCTATCATGAAAATCATGAAAAACGTGGCATAGCAGCGCCACCTGCTGGCCAAATTACACCAAAGCTTAATCAGCGTCTATGTGTATCAAGGGGTCACAGAATCTGAAGTTTGGGGAAATTCTGTGCATTAGTTCTTGAGATATAGCAATCTTGAAAATCATGAAAAACGTAGTATAGCAGCGCCACCTGCAGGCCAATTTTCACCAAAAACCAATAGGCACTAATTCATATCAAGGTCTAACAGAATATAAAATTTTATTAAATTTCGAGCATTAGTTCTCGAGGTAGAGCGCCCACAAATTTTTTGTCACATACAGACAGACATACAGACAGACAGACAGACAGACGGACAGACTCACAGACAGACATTTTCTAAAAATAGTCAAAACGTGTTCAGGACCTTCTAAAACGTATAAATCCGTCAAAAACCGGAAGTCGAAAATTTTCATGAATCCAATACTTTCTTCTTGTAAAGATAGAAGAAAGTAAAAAGTCTATTATATTGAAAATACTGTTGGTAGCATATACACTGCTTGGAAAATAGAGGTATTAAATTTCCCGAATCAAAATGTATTCTAATTTAAGGATATTGCATTTAACCACTAGGATTATTTTTATTTTAACAGGAATGTTTTCGGAAATACTTTCGGTGCTTAAGGAGTGCCAACGTAACGTGAAACCGCTGCGCGTAACCTCCAACTAAAAATTGTAAAGTGAACATAAAAAGGGAATTTCGAAACAATGCACGTCAAAACGGTATAATTTAGAGACTTTGGTGGAAATCCTAAGATTATTCCAGAGTTGGAAGCACGAGATTAAATATAACCTCCAACAAAAGGGGCGCATTGAGCATCCAAACAAGTTTGGTTGCTCCATACTTCGATGTCATTTCACTGACTGGCGTGGGCAAAAAAAAGAGAATGTAAAGGCAGTATGGTACCAAAGAGCACAGAAAATGCATAGCACATGGTATCCCAGCCCCAAAACTAACTCTAAGAACAAAAAAAGGGGGCCGCATAGTTCACTAATTTTCAGTGACAGTCACCTTATACTCATTCACCTTCGAAGTTTCCCAGGGTGCCCGCAGACCTAGCCTAGAAAAAGACACTTTGGAACACCATAACAGGTCCAGAACTCTAGCAAACAAGTATTTCGGTTCTTGCCTGATCTAAAACGAGATCAAGTTAAAATTTTAAGCTTAAAGCTAAAATTTTAAGCTTGGGATTTGAATTTTGCGACCATTGCCAGCGGAGAATTAATCACTGGAAATCCCCGATTTCAGCTCGGACTCGGCTAAAGTCCTAAAAAGGACCCTTTACCGCACCGGAGACCCACAAGAGACAATGTAACACACCAGCGGTCGAGGGTAGAATAAGTTAAGTTTCATAAACTTTATTGCAAACTTTAATGCGCATTAGAATTTATGCCGAGTCATTCTTTAAAGCCTCCAATATGTTAATTCTACCATTAGATTAAAATTCTCTTAATTGTTTAAAATGTTCTTAATTTTCTCTAAATAGTTTTATTTATTTATTTTTTTTAATTACATAACAATGTTTATGAAAAATTTACTTTCATTTAATTTCGAAAATACAATTATATTTTATATGAAACTGAAATCGAAAGAAACAAATTGATGTTTTAGTTCAGTTACATTCCATTCGCATCTGAAAATGTGCGAGTTTTGTATAATTCAAAAATATATTAATTTAACATTCGCATTTTCTTGAGAAACCCACTCTTCCATATGTATTTTATCTCTTGAAAAAGTATTTTCCACATTTATTTCAAGAAACGCAATATCCTCCAAGATTATTTTTCTCACAGATAAATTTTCAAATCGTGTCGAAAGAGGATGCATTATTTAAGAAAAAGAATGCACGATTTTTTTTCTTCCTAATAGTTCAAGAAAGTTTTTCCAAGATGAAGTTCTATACATAGAAATTTCAGATTTATGTGATAATTCTGCATGAGCAGTAGTTGTTATTGTGTAAAGCAAACACTTTAAAGTAAGCATATAGTTTAAGATTATACTTTTTTAGCAATTCTGTTATGTAACTGAAATCGAAAGAAACAAATTGATGTTTTAGTTCAGTTACGTTCCATTTGCACCTGAAAATGTGCGAGTTTTGTATAATTCAAAGATACATTAATTTAACATTCGCATTTTCTTGAAAAACCCACTCTTCCATCTCTATCTTTAGTCTTGAAAAAGTATTTTCCACATTTATTTCAAGAAACGCAATATCCTCCAAGATTATTTTTCTCACAGATAAATTTTCAAATCGTGTCGGAAGAGGATGCATTATTTACGAAAAAGAATGCACGATTTTTTTTCTTCCTAATAGTTCAAGAAATTTTTTCCAAGATGAAGCTCTATACATAGAAACTTCAGATTTATGTGATAATTCTGTATGAGCAGTAGTTGTTATTGTGTAGAGCAAACACTTTAAATTAAGTATATAGTTTAAGATTATACTTTTTTAGCAATTCTGTTATGTAACATAAGAGTGGCAATGTGACAACATGTCCAACAGAATCATATTTTTTTTTTCATTATTCTAATAGCGTATTAACAGAAATAGACTGAAATATAATGTTTTTTAAATAACAGCAGAAAATTATGCATTAGAGTATTTTATGATATTGAAAAATTTCTTTAAATTGTATTGAAACAAATTACATTAATTTTATGGCCACGAAAAATTATATAAATCAATTATAAAATAGTAAAGTACATAATCTGAGTCAATCATGGGACGAATTACTTAAAATACACTGTTTTCTTATATATATATATATACATAAATGTTTAGTAACAAGTTTATTTTCAACTAATTTGGAAAGTGCAATTATATTTTTTAATAGTTATTCTGTACCACACTGAACTCATTTCAAATGCAATGACTTTTAAAATGCATACATTCTATTCGTACCTGAAAATGTGCAAATTTTGTATAATTCAAAAATACATTAATTTAACATTCACATTTTCTTGAAAAACCCACTCTTCCATATGTTATCTTATCTCTTGAAAAAGTATTTTCCCCATTTATTTCAAGAAACGGAATATCCTCCAAGATTATTTTTCTCGCAGATAAATTTTCAAAGTGTGTCGAAAGTGGATGCATTATTTACGAAAAAGAATGCACGATTTTTTTTTTCGTAATAGCTGAAGAGGAATTTTCCAAGATGGAATTCTATACATAGAAGTTTCAGATTTTATATGGTATTTATATATGTTTCAATAGTTGTTACTTTGTAGTGTAAACATTTTAAAGTAAGTATATAATTTAAGTTTATTCTTTTTTTAGCAATTTTGTTATGTAAGATTCGAGTGACAATATGTCCAACAGAATCATAAATATATTTTTTTTTATTTTATTTTTGTAGAAAACTAACAAAAACAGAAATATAACAGAAATAAAAACAGAAATATAACATTTTACAAACAAAATGAAGCCATGCATTACAGTATTAAGTGTTATTGAAAAACTATTTCAAAATCACAATTACGAACTTTCTAAGATTTTTAAATTACAATTGCAAATGCATTAAATGAGTGCATTTTCATTGGTATAGAAAACTTTGGTACTTTAAAGTACGTCGAGGTATAAAGGGTGAAATGAAATATGATTATTTGCTTTCGGTATATATTTTTTAATGCTGATATCTTTCATTTAAGTATGCGTTCAATTTATATAATTAATTAGTTATTATTATTCAATATTCAATCAATTTATTTAATTATATTCTTTCTGAATAATTTTATCAAATTTTGAAATGAAAATAAAGTATATTTTAAATCAGACAGCAATCTTGATATAGGAATGTAGAATTCTCTATCAATGATATATTTTTAAAATTTTACAAAGTTACATTAAAGAAGCTTCACGCTTTTAATTTTTTTCACTTAAACAAGTGAAAAATGATTTGGTTTTCACTTCACAAAGATTTTTAAATATTTATTCAAATTCAATAGTCATCCGCAATATATCTGAGCCATATTTCAGGCTTTATAAAATGCAAAGGTAATAATTGTTTAAAACATTCATAATACAGTAAAACCTCCACAACGGACACTCCCGAATAGCGGACACCTCTATTTAACGGACAGTTTTTAAATCCCCACTCCCAAAACTTTAACTTTTGTATGTTTAACCTCTGAATAACGGACATTCCGAATAGTGGACAGTAATTTTGGCAAAAAAGAATAAAAAATTACTTTTTAACGAGGTAAAAAAATAAAAATCCCCTAAATTTATGAGGGCAATGTATCAAAAATTTTGTGATCACATATAAATGTGGGGATGAGCTGGAAAAAATCCCCTCTCCCCCCTACATTTACCCCCTACATACCCCCCCCCCCTAGGATGATTGGAGATTGTATGCTTTTAAGAAGCAGAAAAATACAATAAATTATTATACAATTTTTTTCTTTTGGAAAAAGATGATTTAAAATAATTAAAACTACTGACAGAGTTAAAACTTCACATTGAAAAACAAATTACATGTAATCGCAAGTAAAAGCATACTTTTTTTATAAGAATGTAATAATCAAAGGATAAAGGTATGCACAATTTTCTTTCAGTTTTATTGCTTTAAAAATTATTTTAATTTCTGTTATAATGATATAATAAAGGTTTTAGGACATTTTTAAATCTACTGATTAGCAATTTTTCTATGGTTGAGGTTTTCCCAATAGCGGACACCTCCGATTAGCGGACGATTTCTGTGCTCCCAAGGTGTCCGTTATTTAGAGGTTTTACTGTAATACAGTGCGTGTCAAAGGTTTAAGCACAACAGAAAATTTCAAAATAAAGTTTTATTAATGAGTAAAAGGTTATTTCCTTTCCACATAATCTACAAATTGTAGTTTAAAAAAAAATAGTTAACAGTTTTATATTATAAAATTTATCTTAAATAGTAAAATTTATCAAAACAACAAAAAAGAGTGTGTCAAAAGTTTAAGCACAGTAGTTTTTAGTTTTTATCAGAACAAGAATAAAAAAAAAGATTAATACTTGATTATTGCTTCTTTCTGCTGTATTACCTTAAATATACGGTCTTCCATCGATAAAATGAGATTCTGCATTGTTGCTGGTTCAATTTTAAACGAAGCGTTCTCAATGGCATCTTTCAAATCATTAACTGAAGAATACTGCTTCCCATTTGGATAAACTGGATGAGTGAGAATACCCCACATATTTTCTATAGGTATTAAATAAAGACTAATTGCCGGCAATTTCAAAACAGACACTTTTTTCGATTTAAGCCACGATGAAGTTGAGTTTCAGGTATGGATAGAAGCACTGTCATGTTGAAATAACCATTTTTGTCCCCCCCCCCAAAAAAAAAACCTCGGCAACAGGAAACAAATGATTGGCAAGTGTCTCTTGATAGTTTTCAGAGTTTTCGCGACCACTGATGAATGCTAGAGATGTCTGACCACTGAAAGAAATAGCCCCCACACCATTACAGAACCACCATTATGTTGTCGGCTAAATACACTCCTAGGTTCTTTGCGGAGATCATGCTAATAGTACTTAAACCCATCAGGGCCATCGAGGTTCCAATTTTATCACTGAATATGACATTCAGCCACTTTTCACCAAATGACGTATGCTCTTTGGCCCATATAATCTAGCTTCTTTATTGTGTCGTTTGAGACACGGTAATCGAGCGATTTTACGGTATTTGATGTATTTGAATTCAAAACGCTTATATGAAAAAAATTTTCTATATTTGTCCTCCAACTGCATGTTTTATTTGCAAAAAGAGAGTAATTACCAGTTGTAGCCAAATTTCCGATGCGGCTATCTTCGCGAAAACTGGTCACTCGCGGCCTCCCTGAACGAAATTTTCGTTTGAAATTATTACCACGAGCCAAAATTTGATAAATATCTCGTTCGTTTGATAAAAAGATCGTTTTGATCTTTTTAATGTACTTGCAATTTCTGAAACAGACTCAGATTTTGCTCTCATACTCCATATTTTTATCATTGTTATGAATTGATAAATTAATATATCAGTTTATTCACAGAAAATCGTTTGCAAATTTGCTATTGTGATATTTAATTCATTTATAAGACGCGACTCGTTGCTATGGAAGCGAAGATATTTTTTTCGTCTGCTTTGCTTTTATATTTTTTATCTTATGAGAGGAGTTAAAAGTTTAGATAAAAATGTTGGCATCAATTTTTGATGGAATGAAAAAGAATTTTTTTAGAGAGAATGTTTATATTTTTTGATTGCCGTGCGTGTCTTGAGTTTTATTGAAGAATTATGTTAATTTTATGAAAAGGCACGCAGAAATGCATATAGGATCATCTTTCCAGTTTTTAGTATGATGATCAGAAATTATCAAGGTAAAAACATTAATATTTTGTACATATTATACATTTTGTACATAGTATGTAAATAATTTGAATTCAATATTTCTTTATTCTATAATTCTAAGTATGTAATAAAATTTATTAAAAGAAAAATTCAAGAATATTTAGAAACCTTTTGAACCCAAATAATAAAGTTTTGATTGTTTACAAAACAATCATCTCCTCCTCTGAAAATTCTTTAGACTGAGGCTATTTGTACTAACTCATAAACAACAACTAACCGGTTCTTATACACCCAGAAATTGTTTGCGTGCGCAACCGCTTACGTCAGATTGTAAAATTTGCATAAAAAAGATTTTGTGCTTAAACTCCATATTTATTGAACCTAGATACGGCTATTTTTGGTCTATTCTTAAACTCCTTGGTTTGAAATAAAATTTAAAAGTTAATTTCAATGAATACGGTGTTAAAATAGATATTATTAACATATACAAGACAGATATTGAAATAAAATGAATATTTAAAGTTTCAATTGAAAATTGCTATTGTGCTTAAACTTTTGACACGCACTGTAATAATGCATAAATGCATAATAATAATAATAATAATGCATAAATGAAATGCAAAGAACTACTAATAAAAAATACAGTACAGATAATATTGTAAGAGTTTTTTGATATGATATGCAACAATCAGCCCGATAAATTAACTTTGAATGAATATATAAACATAAAACGGATTAAAATTACTTCAAGCTACACTATATAGCCAAAGATGACCGACCACTTGCGATTTTAGACCATTTTGTTGAATACCTAAATAAATATTAAGGAATTAGAATGAAACTCTGAGTGTGTAAAGAACATAATGCAGGTCATACATTTCCGTGAATATTTTTTCTAGAAACACCATAGGGGACCTTCAACAAATTGAAAAACAACGAACATCTTTTTGGGCAATCCTGTCAAAATTAATGTAGGAAATGCAATCAAAATGTAGATTATGTTTGAGTGCTTACCGTAATAAATTGTTATAGACTTATTTTTCAATTTGTTGACAGTCCCCTATGGAGTTTCGGGAAAAAATCCTCTCGGATATGTGTGACCTGCACTATTATGTTTTCACACTTAAAGTTTCAGGATAATGCCTCATGTATTTTTCTAGATATTAAACAAAATGTCTAAAATCGCAAATGGCTGGTCACCTTTGCTCATAAAGATCATACTGTACACAATCAATCAATGGTAAGACGCTCAATTTTAGGATTTGTTTTTGAATTTTTCATTTTTACGAAATGACGTAGTGGTCCCGATCAGTATAATTTTTAACTAATATTAAAATACACTCCATTTTTCGAACTTAATTAACAGAAACTCACTTTTTTACGAACGTAATCATTTGGCGGACTTTCGATTCCTCTTCTCTATTTCTTCGAAAAGTAAACGAAGTGTCGGAGAAAGAGGTTTATTGACTGATACTGGGAAGACTGAAGGAAAATTTTGATGTGCAGGTGCGGAGTTTTAACGTGTAAGTGAACTGTAAAAATATAAATATATGTAAAGGTACTAAAAGTTTTCTAGGAAACTGGGAATTCTAGAACTTTTTATGCAACGGCAATAGCAAAACTTCATGTAGCAGATACATATTTGCACTGAAAATCAAAAAACCTGCAAGGTTACCGAGAATTCTTTAGAAAACAGGGATTCCAAGAATTTTTCATGTAACTGCAACCCAGGTTACAGATAAAATTTTAGTAAGATAAATGTAATTTTAGTAGACTCGTTTGTAAATTTACAGATTTCTGTAACTTTACAAAAATCAGTTTCGTAAATTAGCATTTTTAATCTATTGCATAGCTTTTATCGCGGGCTTTGAGCGCGGAGACCGAATGTAGAAATTCCGTAACGAGAAAAATGTAGAAATTCCGTAACGAAAAAGAACCTAACACTCGGCTAACGTCGTTCCAGTTCGGCAGACTTCGGTATGGTATCCTTCGGTAGACTTCGGCAGATATTGACGCGGTATATTTCAGATATTTAGAGGATATCAAGTCTCAAACTTATATTTCTTATTTCAGTTACTATAAATCTATAGTTTCAATAAAAAAATTCCTGATAGAATGAGTATAGAAAAGAATCGTCTTAAAATAAAACGAGGTAGGATAATATAGCTTTTGGTGATTGGAGGCCCGCCAAATGGTGAGGATCGAAAAATTTAAAATGCTTATAACTCGAGATCTAATTTTCGTAGCGCGGCCAAATTTTGTTTGGTAATATATTATGAGACAGTGTTGATTTTTGGTGAGAGGAGCACCCCCCCCCCATGGTGAGGGTCGAAAAATTTAAAATGCTTATAACTCGTGATCTAATTTTCGTAGCGCGGCCAAATTTTATTTGGTAATTTATTATGAGACAGTGTTAATTTCTGTGACAGGTGACCCCCCACGTTGAGGGTCGAAAAATTTAAAATGCTTATAACTCGCGATCTAATTTTCGTAGCGCGGCCAAATTTTGTGTTGTTATTAATTATGAAACAGTGTTAATTTTTGGTGACAGGAGACGCCCCCACGGTGAGGGTCGAAAAAGTTAAAATGCTTATAACTCGCGATCTAATTTTCGTAGCGCGGCCAAATTTTGTTTGATGATTTATTATGAGACAGTGTTAATTTTTGGTGACAGGAGACCCCCCACGGAGAGGGTCGAAAAATTTAAAATGCTTATAACTCGCGATCTACTTTTCGTATCGCGGCCAAATTTTGTTTGCTAATTTATTATGAGAGAGTGTTAATTTTTGGTGACAGTTAGACCCCCCACGGTGAGGGTCGAAAAATTTAAAATGCTTATACCTCGCGATCTAATTTTCGTAGCGCGGCCAAATTTTGTTTGGTAATTTACTATGAGACAGTGTTACTTTTCGTGACAGGAGACCCCCCACGGTGAGGGTCGAAAAATTTAAAATGCTTATAACTCGCAATCTAATTTTCGTAGCGCGACCAAATTTTGTTTGGTAATTTATTATGAGACTGTTTTAATTTTTGGTGATAGGAGACCCCCCCCCCCCCCCCACGGTGAGGGTCGAAACATTTAAAATGCTTGTAACTCGCAATCTAATTTTCGTAGCGCGGCCAAATTTTGTTTGGTAATTTATTATGAGGCAGTGTTACTTTTGGTGACAAGTGAACCCCCATGTTGAGGGTCGAAAAATTTAAAATGCTTATAACTCGCGATCTAATTTTCGTAGCGCGGCCAAATTTTGTTTGGTAATTTATTAAGGTATTGCATAGCTTTTTTCGCGGGATTTGAGTGCGGCAAAAGAATCTAGAAATTCCGTAACGAGAAAAATAAACACTCCGGCTAACGTCGCTTCAGTTTGGCAGACTTCGGCTAGGTATCCTTTTTTAGACTTCGGCAGACATTGACGCGATATTTTTCAGATATTTTGAGAATATCATGTCTCAAACTTATGTTTTTTATTTCAGCTACCATAAACGTATAGTTTCAATGATAAAAATTCCTGATTAACCTATATGTATTGTAAGATAATAAAAATATTTTAAACGATATTAACTTTTCATTTGTTCAATAAAAGAAAAAAAAATTGTTATCGGTCATCACGCTCAAAAAGTGTAACTTGAAATAATATCAAAGACAAAAAAAAACTGCATAAATAAAAAATAAATAAATAATTATAATTGCATAAGTTGATAAAAAATGCTATGCAATAGCTTTACCGCGGCAGTCCCCGAGTGCCACACGTATTTTATTTGTTGTACAGTGTACAGATAAAATGTTTTAAACCATACAGATTGCGGCAACTTTTTATCTGTACGATTACAGATTTTTTTTTTTTTTTTTTTTTTTTTTTTTTTTTTTTTTTTTTTTTTTTTTTTTTTTTTTACAGTGTGGTAAAAAAAGGGGTGAGAACTTTTTTAACAGAATTGGATATTGTTCCCGAATACTATTCAGTGTGTTATGAGATTCGGGTAGCTATTTCAAAATCACAACATGGGCAAACTAATTGTTATCATTTGAGGCCTAATGTTTAAAAACGAACTAAATGACTCTTAGGATTCCATCGTTATTTCGAAACAGATGATAATATTGATATTCCTTCATATGATTGATCCCTCATCCATAATCTTGAATCATATGTTTATAACAGTGTTAACCCGTCTGTAGTCACCGGTCGGTCTTTTTGTCGCCCGTATAACTTATCTTCTCCTATTTCATATTCCATTAAAAATACAAAGGAGATCTATCATGTAGCTGACTTTAAAGGTTTTTGTATTACCTTAGTGAAATAACAGGAAAAATTTCTATTTTTCCTTCAGTTACATATTTAGAAACAAAGTTGAAATTGATGAACAATCTACTGAACAATCCCTCGTATCAGTTCATTTTTACTTTCTCCCATTACTCGAAATATCATTATTAAATGCATATCTTAGGAAAATTGCATATTTAATATCTTCATTGAAAAGCTATATTCATATATTAAATGAAAAACATTTCTTATTTTACGTTTCAGGTATCCGGGGGACCAGCGGCAAAAAAAAAAAAAAAAAAAAAAAAAAAAAAAAATAACCGAACTCGACTAATGACGTTGCGAAAAAATTCGCAACTACTCTCGGGTTAAAAGAACAGAGAAAGAAAAAGTTTTTAGCATAAACAAGTAAAGAAACGTTTTTTTTAAATTTTTTTTCCTTGAACCATCCGAATTTTGAACTTTTGATTTTACGAACACTTTATAAAAGTCCGCTTAAATTCCTAAAATCAATTGTCATTATCTATATCAACCATGTTAAACATTTCTGTAGAATATAGTTTGAGAGTCATTTCAACATAAGTTATATGTTTGTATACCTCAGATAAGTTACTGTTAGGGTTGTAATATATCATGAGAAAAAATACTGCAATATGAACTGAACTGTATATTTTTTATAATATATTATGAATGATTATTTTTATATATTATAAAGTTTTAAATATTTCGTAAACACTTTACAGAGATTTATGTAATTACATTTAGTATATTTTAAAAAGTTATGGGAACTTGAACCACATACATGTTCACTAACAGTCGAACGATTTTAAAAAGTCACTTGAGAACCCCTTAACGCTCATTAAAATGTTATTATTACTTTATTACTATTCAAAGACCTTTTTTTAACTTTAAGGTTTTTAAAAATTATTTCCCGCAGTTATCCTGTAAACTTTCTTTCTTCTTTTTCAAAAATTAAAACTAACTTTGTAGTTTACAATGAGGCGCCGTCTTCAAAGACTAATATATCAGAGATTTCAAGAGATATGATTTAACTATTCATTTTTAGAAAATCAGAAGGGAAATTCTTAACGATGCAACACGGGCAGTTTAAAAATTTAAAACTTTCGAAAAAGAAAGCTTTAATTGCTATGCATTTACCTAAAAAATATAATGAACCATAAATACTTTTATATTATTTTTTAATAAGCGATTTAGCTCCATGAAACTCATGTTTAAAAAAAAATAGATACTATTACACTATAAGAATTTTTTTGCTAAAATTTAAATATCTCATTGGATATTAGGAAAAAAAAATAATAAATATATTTTTGTGCTTTGATATTTTACCATTCTATATATTATAAAACGAACATCGCAAATTCCGCAATTGTAATTGTCCTTAATACTATGGAATAATTTAAAAAACAATTATAGTATTTAATCAAGATATGAATGCCATTATATAAGTTTCATATACGTTTAATTATTTCTTAAATTTTCAATTTTTCTAAAATGCTTTGCAATTAAAAATATTACATTACATTACGTTTAAATAATGAGTAGGGATGAGGGGAGCACCTTTGAACATTCTAAATATTTTCCTTCAAATAAATTATTTTTAAAAAATATCTTTAGCAATACATTCCCAAACTGCAGATAATCCTCGGCCGAACTTCCGACGAATGTCCTAATGCGACTATGTTTCGCACGAACGACCTCGCTTTTTGAGGTCGGCGGGAAAGGCTTTTTGTCCTCATGGCAAATGAGATAAGGACCATCGCATCCTGATTACCACTGAATCAGTTTTGAATCTTTTGCCCATCAGTTTTTCATTATTTGATTTCTCGGTACTCTTTTGCCGAGATCATTGCAATATCATATGATATTCTGCCAATGCGTTTGTAATACTATGTAGGAAAAAGTGTAATATGTAAAAGCAGTAATTTAAAGCAAGGAATCTCATTTTAATTCAAAGAATAAACATTGCTAATCGGGATTGTTTTTTCAAATAAAATACAAAAATATGCACATGTCGGATATATAACTGATTAAAATGTAAAAAAATCGCTTTGTTTGAAGTTTAAATATTTCTGTTAAAAGCGTTTCTTATTAAAATTAGAATTAATCAGGATTAAATTCCTAAATACAATTAATTTTCCATTCTAAGAAGATAACCAAATTGTATTTAAAGCTAAAAATTACATTCTTATCTATTAGTTACATGTATAATCTATGTATAAATATTTTTGCATCTTACGAAGAAAAATTATTTGTAACTTGAATTTCAATTATAATTGCAACATAATTTAAATGCAATGTTTAGACTGAAAAAAATCACAAATAATTAGGATTATAATTTATATTACAGTTTATTTTTATTCGTAGGATACAAAAATATGTATACATTAAAAGTACATGTATAACAAAAATAATTTTTATCTTACAAATAATTTTATTTCTTTCTTACAACTGAAACTTGATTGCTTTTTGGAATTTAATTGCAATTAATCATAATTTTAAAAGGAGACAACGTTAACATCAATATTTAAAATTTAAACGAAACAATTTTTTTTAATTTTTCTAATTAGTTTTCTAACCGACATATAAATACTTTTGCATTTTATTTGTAAAAATAATCCCGTTTAGCATTATTTATTCTTTGAATTAAAACGATCTTTTTTACTTTCAAATACTATTTTTATACTTTACAAATTTAATATGTATATATACACTACATGGTCATTCATGACCGTCCACTTGCGACTTTAGTTAAATATCTAGAAAAATACATGAGGAATTATCCCGAAACCTTTAGCGTATAAATATAACAGTACAAGTCATACATTTTTGTGAATTTTTTTCCCCGAAACTCCGTAAGGGACCTCAACATATTAAAAAATAATGAATATCTTTTAGATAACCCTGTCAAAACTAATGTAGCAAAATCGCTCAAATTATAGATTATGATTAACTGGCTAATTGTAATAAACTGTGTTCATTTTTATGTTGATAGCATGTATACTCGTAGAAAAATTAAGGTTTTTATAAAAACAATCCCAAATTTTTCCAAGATTTTTGCTTATAATTTGCAGAGTTCTTAATAAAAAATAATATTCCTTTTTTAAAAATATGACAAACAACATTGCATATAATATCCTGTAATCAGAATTAAAAAATAATAAAAATTGTATAAAAAGGGAATAGGTTTACTAAATACTTTTTCACTGCACATGCGTCAAATATATCAAAATTTCATTTGCTTATTGTGTTAGCTTAATGTAGAGAGCAACTTTTGTAAAAAACTCAAAATCATAGCTTGAAAATTCTGAAAGTAATCGTCTATAGAAAAAGCACAAAATCCGTTGTTCAAAAAATAAAGCAAAAAATGAGGGATTTTATCCAAATGTAGTAGTACGTCCCATATTGTGTATTATATATTGACACTAATCATTGAAATTATGGATACAACCCCTCTTGTTTTTGCTTCATTTTGGGAATAACGTATTTTTAACTTATTCTATTGACGATTATTTTCAGAATTTTCAAGCTATGATTTTGAGATTTTCAAAAAAGTTGCTCCGTACATTTAACTAACATGATATGCGAAAGAAATTTTGATATAGTTGACGCATGCGCAGTGAAAAATTATTTAGTAAACATATGTAGGTTAAAAAAGAGAAAGATCGTTGGCTATTATCGAGATGATATCTTATCAGTCTCTCTATATGACTACCGCACATTTACCGACAATTCTTGTAAGAGGCAGAATTTTAGCCGATGTCTCTTGCTATTGGGGTTACTACTGCTTCAGAGCAATAAGTATACAAAGCTGCACCATTTTGTATGCACAATACTTTCTTAGCAAGATATCTATTTTTCTCCGTCTTGAATCTAAACATAAGATAATAAAGTTGTAAGGTTTTTGTTCATCTATCCCTACATAACATATCCCTAAAATTTTGATTTATCATTCAGCACTTAAATAAAGATGTAATCTTTAGTTTACAATCTTTATTTTATTCACATTCCTCAGCCGAATTGAATAAACAGTTGTAATGTTGAACTCCACGTGATGGGGCATCATTGAACATCTAAAACTGTGAAGTAAAGAGCTGTTGGTACCTCAATAATATTATTTTTAGATTTTTTTTTTTTTTTTTTTTTTTTTTTGCCGTAAAAAATTGCAGTAAAACTAGTTGTAATAAAAAAAACATCTAATTTTACTGGCGTAAATTTAACGGTTTTTTACAGTGTATATGTTTGTATATATATGTTAAGTTATCACAAAAATAGTGACAGAACACGTAAAAAGCAATATATACTAAATTGTACGTTTGTTATAATATATTATGAATGTTTTTTTTTCGTATTTTATAACGTCTTAAGCATGACTTAAACATGTTACATAGATTTATGTAATTTCATTTAGTACTTAAAAAGTTATGGGAACTTGAAACCAGATTATTTTTCGCTAACAGTAGAAAACTTTAAAAAGGTCACTTGAGAACCCCTTAAAGCGCTTTAAAATGTTATCTTTGCTTTTTTACTTTTCAAAGATCATTTTTAACTTAATGGTTTAAAAAAATATATATTGCCCGCAGTTATCCTGTAAAAGTTAGTTTTTCTTTTTTGAAAAATCAAAACTAACTTTGTGGTTTATAATGAGACACCATTTTCTACGACAAATAGATCAGGGTTTCAAAATAAATTATTTAACTGTTCATTTCCAAAAAATCAGAAGGGAAATTTTTAACGATGCAACACGGGCAGTTTAAAGTACTTTGAGACTTTCTCAAAAGGAAGCTTTAATTGCTATGCATTTACCTGAAAACATAATGAATCAGAAATACTTTTACATTATTTTTAAATAAGCGATTTAGCTACACGCAACTCGTGTTCCAAAAAATAATTATTATTCAGCTATAAGAATTCTTTTGAGAAAATATAAATATCGAATGGGATATAAAGTTGAAAAAAATTTAATGAGTATATTTTTGTTCTTTAAAATTTTAAACTTTCTTCATTATACAATGAGAACACCGTAAATTCCACAATGGTAATTGTCATTAACAATATGCAATAATTTTAAACATATGGGTAATAGCAGTTTGTCCTGTTTATAGTTAATGTTTTAAAAAACTAAAATAATTTAATTACAGAATTTAATGAAAATATGAATGTCAATATGTAAATTTTATAAGTTCAATTACCTCTGAAATTTGCAATTTTTCTAAAATGCTTAACGTTATATATATATATATATATATATATATATATATATATATATATACATATATATATATATACATACTATTACATTCAAATAAATATTTGAATGTAACAGTATTTTTTATATTACTTTCATATTTTATATAATATTTTTTATATTATTGAACATAAGATATTATCAAGTTTATTACATAATATGTTATAGATTTAATATATATATGTATTATATGCTTGTTTTTGTTTCCGTAATGTGTACATAAATTATCTATTATTTGTTAAAACTAATTATAATTTTAAACTCATAATTTGATGCTCTGTTCCTAGTATATTCTCATGTTAATTATAACATATATTATGCATCAAAAAATATATTTTACATACTTGTTTTTGTTTAAATAATGTGTCCCTAAATTATTTATTAATTGTTAAATATAATTATAATTTTAAATTCGTAATTTGATATCACTTTTCTAGGATATTATCATGTTAATTGTACCTTATATTATAGAATTTTAAAAATACACTTGGTGGAACCCGTCAAAACTTGACGGCAACAATATTACAGAACCAAAGAAAAAAAGAAATTTTTACAGATTACTGAATTAATGTGAAATAATGACAAACATGTACAATATAATATTAAAAAAATGATATGTGAAAAATCAAATTCATGAAATCATAAAAAAAATACTGTCAATGTTGCACTCAGTTCCATGTATATCCAGGAGGTCGAGTGCCATACTCACTAACCCTTTTAATTTTTCAGCAGGCATGCTTGTGTAAAGTTAACAATTTTTCAAAAAAATTCCTGCTACGAACGAAAGCTTGTGTAAATTTAAAAACTTTCTGCGTACCTAAAAATTGGGTCGAAAGCTTTATGCAAATTAATTTTGAAGAAATTACGTATTATATTACATGTTATATTGTCCTTAGTTGAAATTTGCGTGGTCCTTGGATCGTGAGAAAATGAAAAATTTCATAAAAAGACCTCGGGAAAACGACAAATTTTGTCCAAGTATCATAAAAAACATGAATTTTGTCAATAGATCAAGAAAAAACACAAAATTTGTCTAGGTACCATAAAAAACGCAAATTTTGGCAAATAATCACGAAAATAGCAAATTTCGTCAAAATACCACCCCTTCCTCCCCCCCCCCCCAAAAAAAAACATGAAATTTTGTAAAGAGATGAGAAAAAACAGCAAATTTCCTCAACTGATCACAAAAAACAAATTTCTTCAAAAGATCGCTAAAATAATTGTAAAATTTGTCAAAAAACGGCAAAAAAATGTCCAGGTATCGCAAATAAAACAAATTTCGTCAAAGTATTGCAAAAAATCAAAATTTTGTCAAAACGTCTTTAAAAACGGCAACTTTTATGAAAAAAATTCGAAAAAAAGGCAAATTTTGACAAAAAATCCTTAAAAATGGCAAATTAGTAATTAAAAAAATATATACAGATTGATTTACAAATAATCGCAACTTTACAAATAATCGCAACGATTTTTTTTCTTAATCCCAATGGTGTATTTAATATTTTTGTGCATAAATTTAACATTCAAGTTCTTTTAATATATTTAAATGGAGAGTTTGTTAAATTATCTTCACTTTTTACTATGCACGAGAGAAATAAAAATCATATTAAATTTAAAATCCAATGCATATAAAAATCCATGCACATGTTTATTTAGTACATGCTAATGAATGAAAAATAAAGAAGTGAAAATATTCATATTTAAATAAGTAGGAGGGATTTTAAAAAAAAAGTCATAAAAAAGTTTAGTAAAATAGGCTGTGTCACGATATTTTTAATAATTAAATTAAATTTTTTATTAAGTATTGTGCCAACACATATATTATGTATTATTAAAAATTAAAAACATTTTTTCAAAGATTTTGTGTCCCCGTAATCTACAAAAATGTAATATAATGGAAAACGAAAATATATAATAAAATCTTCCGAATCGCCAAATATTCTGAAAAGCTTTCCTTTATCGTTAAAATCTCAGAAAAATTAATTAAATTTAAATTTTAAAGAGGTTTTAATAAAAATACTTTTTTTTTAGCTACTGTCATTTACGGACAAGTTTCTGAATACTATTTACAGCATAATAAATAGTTTTCACAAATAGGAATATCACTTTTTTGCATGTTCTTAATCCACAGGTAAATATTGTGATATTAATAAACATGTAACAGACAAATATACAATATTAGCAGAATTAACATTAATAGGAAAATTAACATTGGTTTGTGTACAATTGCATGTACAATGTCTACAATGCTTATGATGCAGCTGCAAATGTTTATTTTCTTTAAATGTTAAATGTTTGATAAGATACGAAAAACCGGTTTTACGGATACAAAAAGCTGATTACTGTAATGCAAAAGCTTCTAACAAACACTTCCGAAGATGATGTGAAAGTCCTAAAAATTATTTTTGTAAATTCTTATTTAAATGTTGAATGTAATTTTTACTGACATTTTCACACTTCGATAGAAAAAAATAAGGCGAAAATTTGGAATCTTGGGTAACTCAAAAGCTCAAACATGAAAACTTTAACAGTTAGAAAAACATTTTTTCTCAGACATTGCATATTTATGGGTATTTATTTTTAACAATTGATATTAATCATAGATAAATAAAAGATTATTAATTGATTTGTTTGAACTTCTTTTGAAATAAGAGTCTTATTGGCGTGTGTTCTTAAAATCTAAAAAACAAATCTACGAAAAATATATATGTGGAAGAAAGTAAACGTTTTAAAAGTTTACATTCCATTGAAAAAATAACAAAACAGATAAAAAACAATTAAATTACTGAATGAGACTTTAGTTAATTATGTTCTTAAAATAACATATTTACAGGGTGGTCATAAAAAACTATGCCTGTATATGGAGCTCTAGCGGCCAATCCGTTCAACCGATCGAGGTGAAATTTCAGATATAGCTATTCAGAGTTATGAACTTGAGATTCACTGAACGACAACAAAATGGGGCTCACGGTTACGGTTATAGTTACAGAAAATCGAAATTTTCCAATGGCAACACCCATTTTTTTAATCGTGAAATACTCAGCACATGCGAAAACCCTAAAGAGCGTTGGAACCGTACGTATATAGCAAGAAACGGACACGTTATGTACGCACAAAAAACTGTTCTGCGAATATCCCCCATAAAAACACAATTGGGACGCAAGGAGTAAATTTCCATATGACACAGAGTCAGTACACTAATCTCTAATTACAATACGGATCGGTGAAAAGAAAAAAAAAATTTTTGATTACACATTTTCCACATGGGTGCCATCACAGGAAATTACACATTGCATGGTGGCGACTGTGGACAATACAGACGAACGTTACATCGCATGAAGGATGTTTGTAATCTCACGTTTGATAGAATCTTTCAAATCCGGCAATGTTTGCGGATTGCATATGTACACTCTAGATTTTAGATATCCCCAGAACTGAAATCCATAGGAGTGAGGTCGGGGGATCGCGGAGGCCATTGACGTTACCATTTAAGGTGAAATGTGCCTCGTCCGTTCATAATATGCGAAGAGGCCGATCATTATCTCCATGATATTGGATAAGAAATTCATTAACAAAGTCTATATGTTGTTGATGGTCTCTCACTTCCAACATCTGGGCGCGCTAGTACCGGTAAGGAACCATGCGGTTTACAGAGCGCAGTCACTTTAAGACCATTGATTATGGTATATCAAATACACGAGATGCACTTTTTGTAGTTTGCATGCTTCCTCTGGTCACTACGTGATGCACTTCCATAACAGTATCATCAGGAACAGGTCGTTCCGGATCGCGGACTATCACAGGTGAAACCAATTTCTTCGAATTTCATTAGTAAATCACGAAGAGCTTCTATAATGCATAGGCACGTATTTGACGATGGTTTCGACGGTAAACGCGTCAGGTTTTCGCAGCATTCATTTCATTTTGCCCATTTTGATAATAGTTTTACCAACTCACCACGAACGAAGTTATTTTGTTGGCATCTGCGAGCTCCGACAGAAGAACTAACATTCCCACGCCCCTTTTTATCCGTTTTCTACGCTGACTATCTGGCAAACGACATTCCGTGATTGGTATTTTGTCTCTGTCATATTCAAATTTTCTTCGTGCGCCTTGGTCGTGTTTTTTGGGGGGTCGTTCGTAGAGCTGATTTTGTGCAAGCATAACGCGTCCGTTTATTGCAATAACCATACAGTTCCAACGCTCTTTAGGTTTTCGCATTCGCTGAGCATTTTGTGATGAAAAAAATGGTTGTTGCTATTGGAAAATTTCGAGTTTCTGTAACTATAACCGTATCCATAAACGCCATTTTGTTGCCGTTCACAGAATCTCGAGCTCATACCTCTGACTAGCTTTATCTGAAATTTTACCTCGAACGGTTGAACGGACTGGCCGCTAAAGCTCCATATATCGGCAAAGTTTTTTTATGACCACCCTGTATTTTAATAATTTAGACTACTATTTACAAACCATTATTGGTAACCACTATTTACAAAGTATATGTAAAACAATAAAAAAGAAAAGAAACGAATTGCCAAAACAAAAGCGTTCGAAAATCGGTTAAAACTGTCGAACTAGTTTAAGGGCACTTGAAGCCAAAAATGGTTTAAATTTTTGAGTTTTTAATTATCAACCGGAAAAATAGATCTAATATACTATGGTGTTAAATGATAATATTGACTATATATATATATATATATATATAGTGTATGTAAGTTTATCTCTTTTCTAATTCTATTAGTATCGGTCGATAAAACATATGTCTTGTTTTTTTATTTTCTTGAATTTTGTGATTACGATTAATCGGACAATTAAGAAATCAATTTTAGGATTATTCCTTATTTCTTATTAGAAATAAATCGTAATTTCAGTGTCTACATAGTATTACCCTTGAAAACGAACCATGTACCTCTATTTCCAATAATATTCGTATCTGCTTCTATATTGCTAACTTATCCTGTCTTGTTCAAGTTTGTTTTTAATTTGGGTTATACTATATTCATTGTAGATGTTCAATAGTAGTACTGCATAATGTTTATATATAAATATATAGGGTAGAGGGGGGCACGTTTGAACTGGGTGTGCCTTTGAACACTCGAAATATTTTCCTTCAAATAAATTAGTTAAAAAAATGTATATGGCAATACATTACTGCTGCTTCAAGGGAATAATTATACAAAATTGTACCATTTTGTATGAACAGTATGGTCTAAGCAAGATGTGTATTTTTTCTCCCTCTTGAATCTAAACATAAGAAGATAAAGTTGTAAGATTTTTGTTTACAAACCCCTAAAATTTTAATTTATTGTTAAATGTTTAAACAAACATGTTATCTTTAGTTTATAAGCTTTGTTTTGCTCAAATCCTTCAGCCGAATTCAGTAAACCGTTATAATGTTGTACTCCATGCAATGGGGCACTATTAAACAGCGAAAATCCCCGAATAAACAGCTAATAAATAATAATTTAAATTATTATAGAGAACACTTTAAACTATGAAATAAATACACTGTTAAAAATAAAGGTGACAAACCGGTGCCATTTGGGACCCGGAGGTGAAAAGGCGGTGCCATTTGGAACCCTAGGGTGTCATAGGAGCTTGAATATGCGGTTGGGGTGACGACAGCTCTGTTACTGGATGATGGGAGCTAAATAAGGTGCCATGCACTTCGTAACCACCTCATCGGGTGACTGGCAACTTGCGCATGCGCTATGACGCGTGTCTTTCTGCTTTCGGTGTCGGCAAGTAAAGTTTACGGGTGTGAGCAAATGAAAACATGGCAGTGTGTAAATTGGCGATATTAATTGAGGACTAACCACTGAGCTACAATGAAACAACAATGAGGACTTAACGATCCGATTTGCTTGACCAGTGAACCGGGCAAAGTCTGATTAAAGGTAAGATTTAACTTTATTTTATTTTATTTTATTGTTACGTTAATTTATCGTACATCCCTATAAGTAATGTCATAAAAAAACAGTAAATTAGATTTTTTTGTTAGTATGATTGATTGTTAAGTTTATTATGTGAATCTACAAGCTACACTCTCACCAAAATACCCGCTTGCTAATGTTAAACCTATGAGATAGTTATTTTATAATTTCTCGTAAGGCGCATAATTAGAATGAGCGAAATGAAATATTGTAAAAATATTTACGTATTTTTTCATTACAAATCAGTTATTATAGACGAATCTTGCTGCAATCGGAATATTCTATGACTATTTTACCTTGTGTTTAAACTCAACTGTTTAGATTTAACCCTTAACTGCTGTTAGTGGTCTCAGACACCGTGGGTTTTTCAAGTTTCACAGTTTAACTTGTAATTTTTAGTTTAACTATAGATACTGGTCAAATTTTTTTAGTTTATAGCCTTATTACTACCTCTAAATACTTTTGAATAGCTGAATTTGATTTATAATATTCTTGTACATAAAGTTTAATACATAAATCGCATTCTGAGAATTTATGTAACATTTTATTCATCTTCAGATTAAATGGTCTGACAGACAGCTCACAGTAGTTATGTAACAATTTTTGTCAGAGCAGTTAAGGTTAAAATATGTTTTTGCGTCTATATACAGTTAAAAGCAATTAATTTTAATTGCGAAGTTTTAATTTGAACCTTTACACGGGATCTCGGACAGCATCTGGCCGGCTTTGCATATATTGTCGGATAGATGCTATCCGAACCCCTCCTGTAAAGGCTAATTCACACCATATTGCAGCCTCGCGTAACTTCTCTAATATTGTTTCAGTATACCTGATTTGTCTTTATTTGAGAGGGGGGGGGGGTAATTTTTTCATTTAAGACAATTGAATACTTGCAAATCTTAAAGTAATCAAAACTTATTTACAGGTTTTTCATTATTAATATTTTCCTTATTAACCACCATTATTTGCAAAATAATCTTCATAATAAGATTAGATCGGGAGGCGGTAGCACGGACAATCATTTAGTCTCATTTAAGTATAAAAATCATGGATAAAACCTCGATTTGCAAATTAAAACGTTATTAGTCAGCCAAGTCTTACCTTGGTGGGAAATGCCTCAAAACCCGAATTTAGCGGTATCTTGGGTTTACCATTATGTTTTCTTACTCCCAATTCTTCATATTTTCATACGTTTGGTTTCATTTTCTTTCAAAAAGATGAGAAAATGTTAGGGTATTGAATTTAATAAACCTTATGATCTGATTATCGGGTATGCAGATTTACACCCATTTTTTTTTCGAAAGTATTCTTTCGCATTAAACTTTATTTAGTAGCAGAATTTTATGGTTGAATAAAATAAAATATTTTTTTTTCAATAATAGTAATTTAAGTTTGATTAGACCGTAATCAGTCCCCCCCCCCTTTCTCAATCATCAACATCATCCGATATGACAAATTTGTAGTCATGAACATTCAAATTATAAAAGGAAAACAATCTGTATTTACTCCACTGAACTTTCAGAATAGTTTACAGAAATAGTGTGTGTTCAAAAAATATAACAATGAATAAAAACTTATATCGTAATTTTACACAAATGTGAAAATTTTCCGCAGATGATGAAGATCTCGTGTTTTAAAGGCGATTTTTGCACTGTCATTTATAAATCTTAAACATTTTTCTAATGACATAATTTTTAACAATCTTTCATTCCACTCGTTCTGAAACAAGGCCATTAAACAGGGTTGGCTTTTTACCGGTAAAAACCTGGGGAGAACGTGGTAAAAACCTAAGGATATAAAATAAACTGTTAGCCCTTAAACTGTATTTTAATACTATTGATAAAAATTCTATTTTCGTGTAATTGGTGTATTAATATATAATATCTCTATTGGGGAGAGTGGGGTGGTGTGGGACTTTTTTTACAAAAGTAAGAATTATATATATATATACAAAAAAAATTCAATTTATAGCATGCAAGGTAAAACACTTTTTAGCTCACAGGCTATCATAGCCTGAGAGCTTATGTGCCCTTCCGTTCTGTATGTACGTTCGTACGTTCGTGCGTAACGCGATAACTCATGAAAAAAATATCCGATCCACTTGAAATTTTGTATGTAGGTATATCCTGACAAGGTGCTTACCTGATTAGTTTTTGGAGTTAATTCGATATGTATAAGGGGGGAACGGGGGACTGATGTCCCTCCCCTTAGTTGATATAAATGGGATTTTCATGCAGAATTAAGTTTTTGTTCAAAATTTAGATTAGGATAATTCTGATGAGGCAATTCCGTGACTGTTATTAGGTGTTCATTGAATAAGTATAAATAGGGGAAACAGGGGTTCTAATGCCCCCCCCCTTTATTTATATAAATGGATTTTTCAAGCAGAATTTTCAGATTTCGTTCAAATCTCTGAATAGTTTTGGAAGTTTAATGGTGAAGTATAAAAGAGGGGGATAACTCCTTTTAAATTATATAAATTCTAAATGGGTTTTTATTAAGAATTATTTCATTTGCTCTGAATTTTGGATATATATTTTATATGATAAAGCATGTCTTTGATAGTATAGGAGGTTCAATGATTAAGTATAAAAAAAGAGGAAAGGGGAGAGCTGTTTCCCTTTCTTAATTTTTTTTCGAACGGAATTAACCCTTGAAAATATAAGGCTTTAATGTACAATTAGTATTTGTAGCCTGTAAGCTCAATGCCATCAGTTTAACTGGGCAGTATTCTTTATTTATTAATCCCCCTGAACAATATAGAAACATAACGTGCAAATACTATTTTATTTTAAAGAGAACGTAAGTTTCAAAATGTGTCTCATACCTCCTCATTAAGAGTTATGGGACAGCAATAATAAAAAAAAGCTATAAGGCACAAAATAACCTATAGTGTCGGTAATATAAACAATCAAACAAAGGTTGTAAGTTGATAATGTATATGCCACAATATAAAATTCCAGTATCTTCATGACTGGAATGAAAATTCAGGATTCTCTGTCATAGGTGTCATTACGGCCCCACACTAGGCTCAGAATGTAAAGATGATAATGTAAAAGTCTATAGGAGCGTTCTTTTGAAATACCTAACTCAAATTTTAATATTTTTACATGATTCTTTTGAGCAAAGACAGCTGAGGATGATCCATAACCGGCCTAGTTTTTAATTTTTTCGATTTTGCTTTTATATTTTTTGTATAACGATAGTTTCAATTTCAGAACGGTTTAAACCAATTTCGTAAGTTAAAGTAATTTTTAAAAAAAATCTGAAAACAAAACTGAAAAAGTAAAACCTATGCCGGTTGCGGATCGCCCTCAGCAATTTTGTGCAAAACAATCACGTAAAAATATTAAAATTTCGACGAAATATTTGAAAAGAACGCCCCCATAGACTTTGCATTATCATCCGGGTCTTTTTCTGTGCCTAGAGTTGCGCCTTAAATAATCATCAATTTATTTACATTTTGAAGTATGAATGCATATATTATCAATCTTACAATTAATATATTATCTTCTAAGAAATTTGCATGCTAGCAATTCGCATTATTATTAATTAAAAAAAAGGAACTGGGCGCGTCCCATTCATCCCTTTTCTGGCATGTCCCATTCCTCGCCACTTCCTTGTTTGTGTTAAACTTATTGTTCAAACAAAAATGCTGCTTTAGGGTTAGTTTAAATTATGGATAATATACAGTATAACAATGTTCCATAAATAGGGAAACTATTACATTTATAGATAAACAAGCCTTTAATATATTGAGAGCAAATAAATGAAATTTAAATTGGATTTTTGAAATAATTTTTTCTTTCATACATTTGCAAGTCTATGCATATCAATATTTTTTGTAAACTGAAGAATGGATTACCATTGCTTCATCTTGTATGCGATCGATGAAATGTTTTGAATAATGCACAAAAAGAAAAATCTACAGTCCCATTCCACCCGACTTTCCCCCATATAGCAAAAGGGGAAATAAAGAATTAGCCAGTTCCTTAAAGCTCCTGATATGCACTATATGGCCAGAGATGACCGTCCACTTGCGATTTTAGACATTTTGTTAAATATCTAGAAAAATGTATGAGGAATTATCCGGAAAATCTTAGTGTATAAATATAATACACTACTTAGCCATTGATTATCGTCCACTTGCGATTTTAGACATTTTGCAAGATATCTAGAAAAATACATGAGGAATTATCCTGAAACTCTCAGTGTATAAACAATACAGTACAGGTCCTCTATTTCCGTGAAGATTTTTTCCAGAAACTTTATAGGGGACCGCCAACAAATTAAAAAATGTATGAATATCTTTTGGATAACCCTGTCAAAACTAATGCATCAAAAGCGCTCAAACTGTAGATTGTGATTAAGTGGCTTATTGTTATAAACTGTGTTCATTTTTATGTCGGTAGCATGTATACTCATAGACAAATGAAGGTTTTTATAAAAATACTTCCAAATTTTTCCAAGATTTTTGCTTATAATTTGCAGAGTTCTTAATATAAAATAATATTTTCTGAAAATGTGACAAACAACATTGCACATAATATTGAGAACTAATATTAAGAACTAATTTTATATTAAGAACTCTGCAAATTATAAGCAAAAATCTTGGAAAAATTGGGAGTATTTTTATAAAAACCTTAATTTCTCTACGAGTATACATGCTATCTGCTATACGTTGTATTTGGGGAATCGCTATCCCAGCAATATTTGGCAGCCAAAACTTGTGGAAACGAACAAGTCGGCCCAAAACAATAATATTACCGGTAAACAACTCCTCAAATACAACCAGCAGCGCGTGAACGTAAGTGCGACATTGCGTTGTGCCAAAAAAAAAAAAAAAAAAAAAAAAAAAAAAAAAAACTGAATCATTTAATTTTGTAATATTGCTAACTCTAGGATACCTGAAATAAAAATAAAGAAAAATCACTCACCCAAGAAGCACATGGAGAAAGGAAGGCACTTATTTGCAGCAACTTAAGATTTATTAATTATAATGATGAATATATTTTACCGTGGCCACGTACTAACTTTGAAAGAAAAAAAATACATTATTGGATTTTGAGGTGCTGAATCATCATACAGTTCCGATAAGAGGAAAGTCTCTTGTCATGTAGATCGGGTAGACAGTCCAAATTATGTGCACTACAGGAACAGTTTAATCTATGAAGATTTTCGATGATCGAGGACGGCAAAGGCTTTTCCACAATAGCAGAACTCCACACTTCAAATTGGAGACTAAGAATCGCTGGTTCTCACGATGACTCTCCACACATTACCGCCGGAAAGGATGAAGTACGTCGATCAAATTCCGCAGCAAGATCACGTTGACAGCTCTTGAAGTTCCCGGTATTTACGTAGCCTCAATTGGCTGGAGGGACTACTAGCACCGTCACACTGATAAACACTAATACTTTGGTAAATCCTGTTGTGTACATATGGAATTTACGATAACTAAAGTCTTTTACTGGAGTTGGAGGGAAACTGTATGCCAAAAATGCAATAAAAATACACAGTGCGGGGGCTTTTAAAAAGGATAATAACATTGCTGCAACATTCGCAATTAGAGATCTTATTCTCTCAAAACTTAACAAAAAAAAAGATCTATCTATCAGATGCCCCTCAGCAAGGCGCTTGTTAGAATCATTCTTTTGTCGCGTAATCCTAAAAAAAGGAGACTCTTCTGTCCCGACGCTAACCCTCGAGAGGGCAGCGCCGGGCCACGGACGTCTTTCGCTAACGCTGCTCTTTCTCAAAGTGTCAAATAAATCAGAAAATCTTCCTCCCTCTCACGGCAGCGCGCGTGCGCTCAGCCAATCAGAATCTCGCATCACCCGACGCTAGGAATGATCTGGAACAAACATGCGTCATCAAGGGATGGACGCTGAGATTTCAGCGGGAAATTTGTACCAAAACGACGCTTCCGGAATGTCGTAGAACATTCTAAGCCCCGATGACTCATGTCCAGCATCTAGGAGGTATCAGTAAAGAAAATGGCGATGCTCAAAAAGGAAAAATTAGCGATCGTCACATAAAAAATACGGAGATTATCTTAAATTTTGAAATAGCATAAATTACGAATTATACGATTAAAAGACTGGGAAATTACATGAAAATGATCTATATTTAAAACTAGGACTGATTAATATAATTTTAAGAATGAATAATTAATAATAAAATAATTTAGAAAAATATTATTTTGTATATTGCTATTATGTCAAATAGGGTAGCTGCGATGTATCAAATGAAAATACTGGATTTATAGGATATATTAATGAAATTATGAAAGATTAAAATTATTATTATTTTTTTTGAAATGAGTATTAATTAATTATTTTTTTTTAAATAATGATCTGAATTTTTTTTTTGAAAAAAAAATAATCTGAAAATCCTCCCTACATCCTAGCACTATCGACATAAAAATGAACACAGTTTATAACAATAAGCCACTTAATCACAATCTACAGTTTTAGCGCTTCTGCTGCATTAGTTTTGACAGGGTTATCCAAACGATATTCATTATTTTTTAATTTGTTGACGGTCTCCTATAAGGTTTCTGGAAAAAATCTTCACGGAAATATATGACCTGTACTATTATGTGTATACACTGAGAGTTTCAGGATAATTCCTCATGTATTTTTCTAGATATTTAACAAAATGTCTAAAATCGCAAGTGGACGATAATCAATGGCCAGGTAGTGTAGTACAAGTCATATATTTCCCTGAAGGTTTTATTCCGAAACTCCAATAGGGGACCGTCAACAAATTAAAAAAGAATGAATACCTTTTGGATATCTTTTGGATAAACCTGTCAAAACTAATGTAGCAAAAGCGCTCAAACTGTAGATTATGATTAAGTGGCTTATTGTAATAAACTGTGTTCATTTTTATGTCGATAGCATGTATACTCGTAGAAAAATTAAGGTTTTCTACGAATCCGAAAAACAGTCTAAAATTTACTTAAGATTTTTTGCTTATAATTTGGAGAGTTCTTAATATAAAGTAACATTCTTTTCAGAAAATGTGACAAATAGAGTTGCAAAGCGTCGGTTTATTCCCGGGTTTATTTCCAATAGACCAGGTTTATTCCCAGGTTTATTCCCAAAAAACCGAATTATTCAAAAAAATCCCGGGTTTTTTCCAGGTTTATTCCTAAAAACCCGGTTTATTCCCGGGTTTAAACCGGCTTCTTTCAAACCTTTGCAACGCTAGTGACAAACAACATTGCACACAATACGTAATCAGAATTAAAAAATAATAAAAAATTTTCCAATATTGAGTAGGTTTACTAAATAATTTTTCACTGCGCATGCGTCAAAGATATCAAAATTTTATTTGCATATTATGTTAGCCAAATGTATAGAGCAACTTTTGTGAAAGTCTCAAAATCACATCTTGAAAATTTTGAAAATAATCGTCAATAGAATACGTTGAAAATTCGTTATTCCCAAAATGAAGGAAAAACACGAGGGGTTGTATCCATATATTCATTCATTAGTGTCAATATAGGATACATAATAGGGGCTAATAAATTATAACTATTAAATTTAAATAAAATTCCTCATTTTTTTTTATTATTATTACTGGTATGGAATACCTGTACATGTTAGGGAAATTCGTTGCTAATCTGGAATAGACACTTTGTTGCAAGATATGTTTTGTAAATATGGTTAATAATGTAAATAGTTTGTAACTCTTAATGATAATACAGGAAAAGAATATCTGAATGACAAGTATGAGTTGGTGATGTAATTTTCTCGTTCTGTCCGAAAATAGGCAATAAAGAGGAAAGTGCCCAGTTAAACTGATGGCATTGAGCTCGCAGGCTATTCATACAACTGTATATTATACTCTTATTTCAAAGAATATTGCCCTTCCAAAAATAAAAGAAATCAACTGTAAGTTATATGACAGTGGATTAACTGCCATCCCTCTTTATACTTAACCAATGAGCCCTTAAAACTAATCAGGGAAGTGCCTTATCAGAGTGAACCTATTAGCAAAATTTGAAGAAAATGTGACAATTCTGCATGATTTCTGCATATTTATATAAATTAAGGATGGTTGCACTCTCTTCTCCCCCCCCCTTCATATTTAACCAATGAACCTCCAATGCTAATCAGTGAAGAACCTTATCAGAATGAACCCACATATAAAATTTGAAGCAAATCTGATATTTATATAAAGAGTTATCATGTTACATACAGAACCTGCGTGCACATTAGCTGTCAGGCTTTGATAGCCTTGTGAGCTATAATTTAAATTTTATTCTTTCTTTTTTTGTTCATCTATCATTTTTGCTGTACTTTGATGTTACATTTTAATTCGACTGTCTTGTTGTGTGTTTTCCTTAATGTGTTATTATTATTATTTCAGATAATGAACTTACATTTATAGTACTTACATTACCATGATTGATACAAGAAAAGTTTCCGACTCTTTATCATGAAGAAGTTGCAGAAATTTCTGTGTTTCAACCTGTTACTGTGTTCCGCAACTCAAGCAACTTGTTAAATTACTCATGCTATGTAATAATTTTATATAAACAGTTAATTACAAAAACTGATAATTTTATAAGCTTAGTTACTTTGTGGTATGCATTATTTTGGTTGTTTAACGTTAACTATAGCAAAAGCCAATTTAAATTTTTATCATTTTTATTAGATACTTATGTCTTCAAAATTTTCTCAGTGTCATCAGTTCCACATAGTGTTACGTCTTTGTTTAATAATATTTAATATATTCTTGGAGTTTACAATAAAAAGATTATTTGAACTAAAAGGTTGTTTTTTTTAATTCAGTGTTTTATTCCTTTCATTATAATTACTCTTTAGATTAAAATTTCAGATGCAATAAGTCAAAACTCAAAAACAATTTGGCAGAAAGTGTTTTGATGTGGATACAGGACTAGAAATCAGCAGTCGTTAGCCGTCAAATGAAACTAAATTATAGAAAAATTATTCCTATTCGTCAAATCTTGATTGCTAGCTTTCTTTAACTTTAATTTTTGTTTAGCAAATGCTTTCATTTGTATTTTAGTATACATACCCCTCCCTCTGCACCATGACATTAGCACATGTCTTAAGAATTTTGAACCTTTCAATAACCTCTAAGTTAACTTCACTTTCACCAATGACTGATAAAACTGGTCCTTGGATATTACACCCCTGTAAACAAGATTTTCTTTTATTATGAGATATTTCTGCATCCTTATATGTTCCTAAAATAAGAAACTGTATTAAAATCGTTTTAAAATTTTTGTATTCCCTTCCTCAAACAAACAAAAAAAAATATGTGTGATTTGGAAATGTTTTAAATGCCACACCGTAATTGGCAACCAAAGATTCATTTATTTGCTAACTTTTTATTTTCTGATGTACTGTTAGTCTCAGATTTTTTAAAAATTAGCTTATCCCTAGTTATATCGAAAGCTCATATTTTCTCTCTGTGGACATATTTGCTTGATTATCTGTTTTGTACGCATATTAGCTTTATAAAAAGAATAAGTTTTTCCAGAATCCAAATATTGTAGTTTAATCAGGTTTCATACTTATGGAAAGTCAGTTTTTATTTTGTTTAGTAAGAAAAAGTGTTTAATATATAAAGTTTCCTCCCCACTTCCCTTCAATACATTAAAATTAAATATGCAATGCAATATTATTACTATTAACATGGTTGTGAAAAGAAATAAGAAAATATGAAATGCAGTTGGCACATCGAAAAAAAATTGTAGGCATTATTTTGACACCTTACATACAGTTCTTAATTTCTAATCCTGTGTGGATATATGCTATAAAATATGGATTTGCATAAGTTCACTATAAATGTAAGTACTACATATATTGTAAAAATGATTTTTTTTTTTACTCTATTTCATCTGTGATTTTACCACAACTATAAAATGAACTTATTTTCTATAATTCATTTCATAGCTTGATGGCTAACTTTCTGGAAGAATTTTAAAGAATATGAAGTATTCTTACTAATTTAAAAGTTACACAGCATTTATTACATATTCTTTTCTAATTTGTGTTTTACATTTTTTTAATTAGATACAGCAGGGTAGCTGAAAAAATATTGGTGCGTTGTTTGACATTAATATTTCACAACTAAAATCTGAGAAACGCTTATTTTAAAATTTTGTAGCATTTCTTCTATTATATGAAAATCTTAATCCTCCGAAAAGTTCACAACCGTCAAAATGATCAGCAACTAATATGTTCAACGAAGTGTTCGCCTCATGGAAGCAAAATAATTTTAATGGAACTTCCAGCAGTATTGCGGCTTTCACATGGAGCAAAAACAACATTGACCTTCAACACCCATCTGCGTAGATATTTAATAACAGGTGTATTGCCTTCGAACAATCAGATCTTAACTCACTTGACTTCTGTAGAAAAGCTAGAAATAGAAACTCCCCAGTTTGCATTGTATGTGATGCGAAATTATCAAGGCATAGAATGATTTAAATCAGAATTATCTGCAGCGGACTGTCAATTCTGTGATCTTTCGTTTTCAAACTTGTGTAAAAAATAAATATCAAGCCAGTGAACAATTTGTTAAAATATTGTTATTTCTTTTATTTTTTTATTATTAAATTATGGCATATATTTTACAGGATATAGCATTTTTCTGTGTCCCCATACTTTTCAGTTGCCCTGTATATAAAATAATGAAAATACATGTCAAGCAATATACTATGTGTCAAAAAAGATGGTTACGGATTACTTCTGAAATTATAAGAAAATTATAAAAATATTCATATGAAGATAGTAATTCAATTTGTACTTTCTCTTATTTTGGAGTCAAAAAACATCAAATTTTTATAATGTTCCTGCATCTAAAAATGCCCAATCACAAAAATATTTACTGACCCTTTTTTAAACATACCCAAAAAGATTGATCCTAACATATGAGATAGAGACAGTCAAAAATCATTATTTATTTCATTTTACAAGAACTTCAAAACATAAAATTGAAAATCAGGCTTCAAATTGCATGACAAAGTCACAATATTTGACTCTAACTCAGTGATTTTTAGAGGCAGAAAATAGGTGTAGAGGTTTTGTAAATTTTGCGATTTATTCTAACAAAACCTTTTGGGTATGACTAACAATGCAAGAGTGATGACTTATGATTGGTGATTTTGAAATGCAAAGACTGTATAAAAGTTAAAATTTTGAATTTTCTTAAAATACTCTCCATGTAAATGAAAGTACAATTTGAATTCTCTGTCTTTCTATGATTATTTTTGTAGTTCATATTATCCCTCTCTGAGTTACAAAAATATGCTACAATTTTTCTTTCGACATCTGATAATGAGTTTAAAAATATATTCCATCAATCTAAAAGAAAAAAAAGACTCAAAATATTGACTGATAATGATAATTTTCTCTGCAGAATTCAATCTAAAAATGGGTAAACACTTTGTATTTCATGATTCAAACCAATAAAATTTCTTGACAAGCAGGGTGGGGGGAGGGGGGTTGCAACTGTGGGCCATAGATTGTGAGTGCTATTCCTTGTAGGATGCCACAGGGCACACTGGATTATGTGTTTCATCCGTTCACCCTCTAGGGCACTCTGGATAAGTGGTATCATTATTCTCCCATGAGATGCCATTCTTTCACCCCTTAAGGTACCTTGGATGAGGGGTGCCATTACTCTCCCCTCAGATGCGATCCTTTCACCCTCTGGGGCACCCTGGATAAGGGGTGCCATTACTCTCCCATGAGGCGCCATCTTTTCACCCCCTGGGGCACCCTGGTTAAGGGGTGCCATTACTCTCCCCTGAGATGCCATCCTTTCACCTCTGGGGGCACCCTGGATAAAGGGTGAGATTATTCTCCCCTGTGGTGCCATCGTTTCACCCTATTGAACACTGTGGATAAGAGGTGCCATTATTCTTCTCTGAGGTGCCGTCCTTTCACCCCCTGAAACACCCTGGATTAGGGGTGCCATCCTTTCACCCTAGTTAAGGGTGCCATTTTAGCTCCTCTAGGGGTGTCACCAGTGAGACAAGCCTTTCACCCCTAAAAGGTGCAATGTGTCACCATTAGTTTTAACAGTGTAGTTGTTAATGTATCTAAATATTATTATTTTTATTGAATTTTTTAAATGTAAAAACAGGTTAATTAAGAATGTCATAGAACATGGATTTATATTGCTAACAATTCCTTTAACTGCACACATAGATTCCAACCTCTATATATATCTGTGATGGGAAGCTTCAAATTTAAATTGAATCAAATCTAAATTCATTTATTGGATAATTGCAAATCCTGGATACAAAATAATAATTCATGATTTAACAGGTTTCCAAACATTATTTCTGGTTTCCGTAATGGATAAAACGGAATTTTATATCAGGTCTCTAAAAAATAGCGAATAAAAAATTTTAATTTCCTAGAAGCATGAGATATCACATTGGTGTATTTCAAGGATATTGTAAAAAAGTTTTTACAATCAAACACAACTGGAGGGAGACTTTGTAATTTATCAATAATAAGTTTTGACATCAACTTTGATGGATTTAAACAACAACATTGATTAAACAACAACAACAAAAAAAAACTAATTTCAACATAATGTAGTTATTTAATTTTATTCATGTTATTTTAAATTTCTGTAACATATGCAACATTTTACAAAAAAACTCTCAATATTTTCATATTTTATTCATTTATTCAAAGGTGCCTCTTGCTTGTTCAAAGGTGCCTCTTGCTTGTTCAAAGGTACCCATACATGGGGCAGCTTTGAACAAAAATCTTTCAACCTTTTAAATATTCACAATATATTTAATTTCTTTCAAAAATGTTTAATTTATGGTTCATATAATGAATTCGTTGTTTTTATTATGTAATATTTAAATCTTAATAAATATAATTCAAGTAAAAAACATATTGATTTTCTAGAAAAAAGTATTTTCTTAATATTTGGTACACTATTCTGAAATTCCATTTTAAGCAAATAGTTTAAACTTTCCATTTTTGTGTAAATAACATTTTACTTTTAAAATTCTAACGTTATAGATATGAGTGAAATATTTATTTATTTAATGTAAAATACTTCGCTAAAATTTTTAGGATTTTCAAAGTTTTTAGTAAAATATTTTTTTATTTTCTTTCTTTTAAGACAAAAAGAAAATTTCTTCTTATCATTCTAAAATATTATGTTTTTTATACTCCAACAAATTTTAAAGTGATGTAATTAGACAGATTTTTTTTTTGAAAATTTTAACGAATGAAGGCATTGCTCCAAAAAGAATGTAGAAATTTAATTAGTTCTTAAAAATAAATATATATGTATGACATTAAGCTCCTCTGATTAATATATAGGATTTTATCATGTAAATTATTTTTTTTACTCTAATATAAATTTACTAATAAATTTTTTGCAAAAAATAGGTAAAAAGTTAATTAGTTCTTAAAAAATAATACATGCATGACATTAGCTTCTTCTGTTTAATAGATAGGCTTCTATAATGTATTTTTTTTACTAAAAAAATCCTACTATCTCTATTTTTATGTAAAATTCTAAATATTTAACATGCAATATTTTGAAACATTTCGCAAAATCTTCTGTATTTTGCTTGTCAAGTCGTTCCTTGTGTGATGAATATTTGCAAAAAGTGATAATTATATACCGACAAGGAAAATGTGTTCTTTCTTTATTCAGATTACCTTTTAAATGACGACATTCCTAAGACTCCATCAGACTCCAATTTGCTCCCTGCTTTAAAATCATTAATTTAGGACGTCATTTCCAAATCATAGTCAAAGTGGAGCAGACAGTGTGATAATACTGCCAAGTCATACAAGAGTGGTTTATTTAAACTTATTGTTCTCCATGAAAAATTTCTCAATGTCAGATTCGTGGCTTGGATGTGAAAAGTTTGATCACCCAGCCTACAGCCGCGATTTCGCTCCATAAGATTTTCAGCTATTCTCTGTACTGAAATTCTCATATCCTTGAAGTCACTTCCTTATTAGTACAGAATTAAAGTAGTTCGAGCAACTATTCCTTGCATAGCCAGACACTAATTTTATTATCACGACAAAAGTTCCAATGTCTGCGATTATGTATAAAAAAAGTGCAATGTGTATAGTTTATGATTCCGTGGCGTATTTTGTTATGACAATAAAGTTTCCGTGTGAAAAGAAATTGCGAAACATAGTTTTGAAACATCCTCATATATCTGTTTAATATAACATTAAATTTTTAATTTATAATATAAAAGCTTTATTTTAACATGATTGTGATGATTTAAGAATGCCGTTACAGGTTCTGAATTCTATTATTGTTAAATAAAATGTTAATTCTATTTTAGAAACAGAATTAAAACACAAAAGATAAATATCAAATAACTTCTAATGACTTATACGTATTTTCCTTATTAGCTTTAAAATAATCTCAATTCTTTGCAAGAAATATATATATATATATATATATTAATTCAAGAAACTTAAATACCAATTTCTTTCCTTTCAAAATTTCAATTCCGTAAATTTTAAGCAAACCTTTGCCAATGATAGTCAATAAAACCAACTTAGATATATTAGGGAAGTTGCGCTAGACGTTATATGAGAACTTGGAAGAGTCTCCGATTTGAAATAGCGATTTTAGCTTCTGTTTCAAATTTCGATTTACTTTCCAATATTTTTTAGATGACAGAACTTAATCGAAAAAAAGAGTATAAATCATAATTTCACAAAAAGAAAAATCGGGGTATATATATATATTTTTTTTAATTTTAAGATGGAGAATATAGCAAAAAAATATTTTTAAGCTCAACTGTAATATAAAATTCAATATAATTTTTTTAGCTATCGGCCTAAAAAGTAGAAATAAAAAATTATAGCACAGAAATATTGTGCACCTAACAGATTATGGGGCTGGAAAGTATTTAAAAAATATATATTTAGCACTATGGGTTCTTATATATATATACAGAGTGTCCCAAAAGGTCGTTTACAAACTTAACATGCTGGTCTGTCATATCATGATGAACAATATTAAATAGGAAACTAAGGGTCCCAAACGTCTTCCAAAGGAGATATGCGCCATTAAAGTTTAGGGTCCAAAAATTCAAATGATTATAAAAGACAAAAAAATTGGTCGATTCGTTTGCGGTTTTCACTAAAACTATTCTTTATGTCAGTATTTTCTTGAAAATAAATTATAAAGATAAATTTCAAAAAAGGCGGTAGAGGGCGTTTTAGACTTTGGAGTAACGATAAACTAGTTTTTACCATTATTTTTTGCATCTCGTTAAAATTTTTTAGGAGCTTGGACATAAACTTAAATTTTGAGCTCAAACTCTAAATCGACGGAAGTGGTTAAGTAGCGCAAACTGAATTGCAGGGGGAGGTTCAAATTTCAAATGATTATAAAAACGGAAAAATTGGTCAATTGATTTGCGATTTTCACTAAAATTATTCTTTATGTCAGTATTATCTTGAAAATAATTTATAAAGATAAAATTCAAAAAATGCCGATAGAGGGCTCTTTAGACTTTGGAGTAACGTACAACTATTTTTTTTCCGTTATTTCTTGCATCTCATAAAAATTTTTTAGAAGCTTAGACATAAACTTAAATTTTGAGATAAAAATCTGAATCTTTGGGAGTGGTTAAGTAGCGCAAACTGAACTGTGTTCAATGGGGGCGGGGAGGTTCAAATTTCAAATGATTATAAAAAACGGAAAAATTGGCCGGTTTTCGCTAAAACTATTCTTTATATCAATATTTTCTTGAAAATAAATTTTACAGATATCTTTCAAATAATTCCGTCAGAGGGCGCCTTAAAATTTATAGTAACCAACAACTATTTTTAACCGTTATTTTTTGTATCTAATAAAATGCTTGTAAAAGTTCAAACTTAAATTTTGTGCTCAAAATCTGCATCGTTGTGAGTAATTAAGCGGCCAAAAATTGAACTGCATACCAGGAGTGGGGAAGGTAACATTTCAACTCCTGAACACAGTTCAGTTCACAGTTCGCTTCTTAACCCCTCATATCGATTTAAATTTTCAGCACAGAATTTAAGTCTAAACTTTTGCAAGAATTTAATTAGATAAAAAAAAAAAAATTAAAAATAATTGTTGGTTATTCTAAAGTTTAAGGCGCCCTCTAACGGATTTTTTTAAATTTATCTTTAAAATATATTTTCAAGGAAATATTGACGTAGAGAATAATTTTAGCGAAAACCGACCAATTTTTCCGTTTTTTATAATAATTTGAAATTTGAACCCCCCCCCACCCCCCACCCCCATTGAACACAGTTCAGTTTGCGCTACTTTACCACTCCCAGCGATTCAGATTTTCATCTCAAAATTTAAGTTTATGTCTAAGCTTCTAAAAAAATTATGAGATGCAAAAAACAACGGAAAAAAATAGTTGTACGTTACACCAAAGTCTAAAGCGCCCTCTATCGTCATTTTTGAATTTTATCTTTATAAATTATTTTCAAGATAATACTGACATAAAGAATAATTTTAGTGAAAACCGCAAATCAATTGACCAATTTTTCCGTTTTTAATAATCATTTGAAATTTGAACCTCCCCCCGCAATTCAGTTTGCGCTACTTAACCACTTCCAACGATTTAGATTTTGAGCTCAAAATTTAAGTTTATGTCCAAGCTTCTAAAAAAAATTAATGAGATGCAAAAAATAATGGTAAAAACTAGTTTATCTTTACTCCAAAGTCTAAAGCGCCCTCTATCGACATTTTTTGAAATTTATCTTTGTAATTTATTTTCAAGAAAATACTGACATAAAGAATAGTTTTAGTGAAAACCGCAAACGAATAGACCAATTTTTCTGTTTTTTATAATCATTTGAATTTTTAGACCCTAAACTTTAATGGCGCATATCTCCTTTGGAAGACGTTTGGAACCCTTAGTTTCCTATTTAATATTGTTCATCATGATATGACAGACCAGCATATTAAGTTTGTAAACGGCCTTTTGGGACACCCTGTATTTATTTATTTATTTATTCTTTTTTTTTTTTTTTTTTTTTTTTTTTTTTTTTGCCTTTTTTATAATTCACTAACTAACTTTTTTTGTTAAACACGCCGAACATTATAGGTGTGAAGGATTTTTTTTAATAATGATGAATATGTTCTTAGTTTTTTTTAGGATTTTCAAAGTTCTTTAGTAAGATATTTTAAGCTTTACATCCTTTAAGCCAAAATAAAAATAGCTATTTATTTTAACATAATATGTTTTCTGACACCCCAACAAATTTTTGATGATATATTCAACATATTTATGAAAATGCAGCTAAGAGACGTGTTGTTTAAAGTACATATATAAAGTTAATATGTCGTTAAAAACTACGTTTTGCATGAAATTAATTTATTTTGTTTTATATATGGGTTAAAATGTGCATGTTTACGCTACAAAAAATTTTTCATTTGAGTCTCTATTTTTATATAAATTATATAATGTTAATATTTCACAAAACTGCTTCATTCGAAATGTCCACGTGTTCTTAAACTGCTAATAAAAAAGTTTACGAAATATGGAGGAAAACATTTTTTTTAAAAATGAAAAACAAAATATTAATAATCATGAAATATAATTTAGCCTCTAAAAATTAAATTTAAAATAGATATTTAGTTTTATTATTTAAAGTTAATTTTTTAATAGAATTATTTATTTCACAGGTCACTAAGGAAAAAAAATGACACCTAAATGAGTTTAAACTTTCTGATATTTATAATAATTTATATTTTCCTTTTTAAAGATAAACAATTTTTGCTTTGTTATAGCTATAGAAATACAGATGTATGTTACATAATAAATGTGTTTTTGGACTTTAAAAAAATGTCTGATTTGATATCATAACTCCGGTTATATTTACAAAACATATTGAGTGTATGATTCATAGAAAAAAATGGCACTTGGTTATATAAAGCCTTATATACTATAAACTGTTTAAAAAAATCTGTAAAGTTACTAAACTTTTTCTACGAAACTGTGATTCCTAGAAATTTTTATTTAAAGGTAACAACAAAAATTTATGTAACCGATTACATGAATTTTGATGTTGAAGTTACATAATATGTTTACGTAGAAAAAGTTTAGTAATTTTTACAGATATTTTTTTTTCAATTTATATATTTTATATTTCTAGATTGAAAGTTTAATATTTCTATTTTAGCTAAAACTGACTTCTTAAATATATTATCACATATTTTATTATTATATGAAAAATATATCAAAAGATATATCGAAATATATATATATATTAAATATATATCATATATTATTCTGAGAACAAAAATACAAACAATATTTCTAAAAAACAGTATTTTTGTGTTTAAAACAATTCACAGTAGACATTTACACACCTTTCAATTATCTGCATATCATGAAGACTGTTGTTTGGGCATTCCAGAGATGTAGCTGTTGTCTATTGGTTAATGTCTGAAATTCTTCTAAATATGAAAACTGGTGGGATGGATCAAGCCTACAGCAATCACAAAATTTTCATTTTCAAATTATGGTCAACCTACGCTAATATCCCCTATTTGTTCTACGGAGCCCTCTGTGCAAGAGCAATACATGTAAATGGCCAGTTATTTATCTCTGAAGAAAATTACCATACATACTCTCGTATAAGTGAAAGAATTTTTGACAATTTTCGTCAAGCAAATTGGAGGGGGCGGGGGAGTCGGCTTATACAGAAAAAAAATAATTAAAATAATCAAATGCAAAATTCTGAACGATTCATTTTATGTGTACAAATATGAAAATAATGTATAAAATGCACAATTTCTGATCAAGCCTACAGCAATCACAAAATTTTCATTTTCAAATTATGGTCAACCTACGCTAATATCCTCTATTTGTTCTACGGAGCCCTCTGTGCAAGAGCAATACATGTAAATGGCCAGTTATTTATTGCTGAAGAAAATTACCATACATACTCTCGTATAAGTGAAAGAATTTTTGACAATTTTCGTCAAGCAAATTGGAGGGGGCGGGGGAGTCGGCTTATACAGAAAAAAAATAATTAAAATAATCAAATGCAAAATTCTGAACGATTCATTTTATGTGTACAAATATGAAAATAATGTATAAAATGCACAATTTCTGCCTCGCATGTGAAATCTTTGTTTTTATTTAGTGCAAAACGAAGTAGAAAGTTAGGATCTCCACTTACACATGGGTTTATGATTTTTATGAGTTCGACTTATACGCATGTGTGGTGGTTACTCCATAACCCCCCCATATGTTTAGTATAATTCATTTTTATTAGCCATTTTATTTCATATCACCTTCCTTTTTATTAATGTTCTCAATTTAAATTTAATTTCGGTTTCGCTTATTTTCATTTCGTCGCCTGTAATGTTTTCTTTCTTGCTTAGCTTTCGAATGTTCCAAGCCGGTAAAATTCTGTTTGAAATCATTCCTTCCGGTTTTAAATTTGTTCGAGAACTTTCTCGCTAGTTCTTTTGGGTGGAACTTCCGTTTATTCGGACACACCCCTAACCTATCAAATTAAATTCCACAGGTGACGTATTTCAAGCCGTTAAGTACATGGCCACCGGCTTTGGCCTCCCCTCTTAAGATGGTTATCAATTTTATTCTTATTAGTTACATATCTTTTCATACTGTATATTGTAATTTGGCTTAGTTTTTCCTCACCCCCTCTGTTGCTATCTGCCAAATTGGCGTATTTTGCATTTACAATAACCCTTTCTCCTTTTCCCCTGGGCTCGCGGCCACCTGCGTCAGTTGCGCCGATAGACACCTGCTGTGATGGATGCAGTCGCATGAGTGAAAGTTCGGGGCAGAGGTGCTCCCCCGTTAACGAAGGATGGAACGGTTTTTTTTTGTTATGTTGAGATTATTACGATGCTGATTTTTTTTAAGTGCGGCAAAGAAAAAGTGCTGCCCTCAAAATTCATCTAGGAAAGTGATGTTGATTTCTGTTAAGCCAAGTCCCTCTGTGCTGCGAGGAGCAATGAAGTGGTTTAATGCATTCCTGAATGTATTCGTTTGTGCCTTCTCTTTTTGGAAATGATGTTGAGTTTTTAAGGCGGCCAGTAGCAAGGCACTTCTCACTGCAATAGCATCCCGAAAATTGTTTTGTTTGTGCATTCTCTTCTTGGATTACGGAAATTATATAAGGTCTCATTATACGTCTTCAGTTTATGCTCTCGTGTTATCTTCACAAGTGTTGTAAAAATGTCGTCACGTATTTTATAAATATTCATTCATTTTCTCATCATCTCTTCATCAACGAGTTTTCTTCTACAAATCTAATGTGCCCAATTCTTCGATAATCTTTTTATTCTCCATCCTCTGAGAAGTAGGCAGAGGTGAAGAACTGTTTTGTTTTCAAGAAATAATATTATAGTTTACATGACGTCTTGGTGAAGATTTTTTCTTTCGTCAGGTGAAGAAATTTTATTTGCATAAGTCCTTTTATCTTCATTATCTGGCCCAATATATATATAATTTTTTCTTAATATTTACGGGGCGTTATAAAGAAAATATTGGCATGTATCTATACAATATGAAGTATGATGTATTTTGTTTTGAAAGTTCATATTATGAGAGGTGTTCTTTTTCAAAAAGAAATAATAATTTATTCTCCTTTTATGTCATGAAGAAAATTGTTTAATTACATGTTGTTGAGATATCTAGAATATGTTATGAAAAGAATTTTTATTGCTTGGAGATAGCAATAGTTGTGATTAACATATGTTATGAAATGGTTGTTTATCAAGTGAGAAATTAATATGTACGAGTCACCAAAAATATAAATTTGTGAAGAAATATTTATTCATGAAAAAAGCAACAAGTACTTCATGAAATAAAATATATTTTTTTTTTCTTCGAAAATTGTTCGTATATTAATTTCTTGTGCCTATTGTCTGGATTTATTTGTCATCAAAAGCCAAGGATTCAACAGGTAACTTTTTACCTTTTTAATTTTATATTTTTATAACTTTATACTTGATTTTTCTTCATCATTGGATAAAGAATATTTTTATTATTTTAAATGAAATAATGAAGAGAGTAATTAGGGTCGTTTGCAGGCCCCCATTCTCCGTGATGTGCTATCATTATCACGATCACTTTGGCCTAATTGTGGGTAGAGGCAAATAAAAAGTGCTTTCTCCACTTTCAAATAAACATAACATTATATTTTCTTTGATACCCTGACCAAAGCGTCAGCTCAAACACACAACAATAATTTCTTTTGGAGCCGTGACCAACGCTTGAACATTCTTCATTATTTTTTTTTCAAGTTATTTTTCTTCATATAGTGATTAATGTTTTATATAATTATATTTTGTTTTGTTGGGTATGGTGCAGTAATCAAATACAATATTTATATTGATCTTGTATTGAAATATTATTTTTTTCTGGAGCAGTGCATTATATATACAACATAATTTATCAATATATTTCTTCTTGCATTATTATAATTTATAACTAATATATGCATTATTTAACGGAGGTACTGGTAAAAATTATTGTTCATGCTAAGATAAATTATTTTTCTTATCATACATATAATAATTTATGTTTTGAGCCATATTATATATAAATATTTACATAAAATTTTTTGGGTCTTATATTCTTCATATAAGCGAACGTGTCAATTCTCAAATAAAATCGTCTGTGAACACAATGGCCTCACAAGGATGTGATGTACCCACTGCTCTAAAAATTCATCAATCCATATATAACGCTACACCTCATCCAGCTACAAAGTTCTCCCCAAATCTTCTTCATTTTGGCAGAGAAATAAATGATATTTATTCCAATTATAAATCTCAAGTTTCATGGAAAATTCTCAACACTGCATATGAAATTCATAAATTGATGGATGTTATTGAAAAAATATACTATCAAGCTTACAAGAATAACGAATCATCCAGACAAAAGGTGTACCAAAAATCCAGAGAAAAATTAAAGTTTTCCAACATCAATGTTAATGACATTGTTTATGCAAAATTTCCTACTGTGTTTAACAAAAAGATACAAGGCCCATACGTGGTCAAGAAAATAATTTCTCCTGTGCTCATTCAAATTCAAGATCCCAATAATAGTCATGCTTCACCAATGTTGATTCACACTAATCGAATCTTGAAGCTTCAAAAGAGAAATGAAGCACTGCAACATCCTTCAGTTTCTTCAAAAGGTGCATCACATGATCAACCAGCTGTTGATAATGCATCCTCCACTCCTGTGAGACAACACTCTTCTATTCAAGTTTCAAATCATGATACAGCTTGTAATACTTCTCCTCAAATTCTTTCTTCTTCTAAATGCCAGCAAACATCTTCATGTTCCAGTAAATCGGTACTGTCACAAGCTCCTCCTGATAGCACTCATACTGGTGCTAAAAACAAATCCACTCAATATAGAAGTTATGATCTTCGTCCTCGCAATCATAAACTACATAAAAAATAGACTAACTCTCTTTTTCCTTTTACAGGATGACTTTTGCTTTGTAATATATTCAGTCGAAGCTAGCCGCACTGATTGTCCAGCAAGAAGAATCGCTATGTAATTTTTTTTTTTTTCTTTTCTCCAGGCTGCAGGCAGCTGTTATTATTTTTTTTATTTTTATGTAAGTCTTCTTCTCCCTGGTACAACTCAACGGTCATCCTCGGGATGTATGTATGAATTTTAATAGTTTTATTTGTTACTGCATTTAACTATAAGTCATAATTCTTACAATATTTACACATAATCTCATGTATGCCATACTTTTAAATTTTATAAAGTCTTTATTACAATAGGTGATGCAAAAAAAATTGAGAAAGAATTTGTCTTTGTTAGAATATGATGTCAGTATTTAAGGTGATTTTTGACAAATGTGCATTATAATAAGAAAAGTGAAATTGTAGTTGATATAAGGTAAACATAAATATGAGTACTCATCAAATTATTTTCTCTATTGTGTCTGCTCTTTACAATGCATGCATGTTTTAACATTTAACCTCTTTTAAAAAAAAGAAAAAGAGAAAAGAAAATGCATGATAAACTTATTCATACTAATATTTCTTCTCTTCTTGTTGAAATATAGAAAGTGAATGACTCACCATAAGTAGTATATAATATTTTTTTTTTGTATACTTTTGAGTATTTATACTTTGGATCCAAAGATGTTGATTGAGGCATTATATATATACTTATCCAAAGATGTTTAATGAGTCATTATATATATTTATATAAAGCAAATTCTTGATTTATGACAAATGCAAAAGTGATCACTTACTTAATTTTTTTTTAAAATGTTTGAAAATTTACAAGTAAATATGTTCTAGATATCTTCTATATAGAAATTTTGACACAATTGATTTTTCTTTGTAAGTTGACATTATCAAGTCATATATAATATTGACATATTCATATAAGTTTCTTCCTTTTTTTCAGAATATTAAACATCTTATATTTTATGTTTATTTTGAATGAAGTATAGTATTAAAGGTATTTATGCAATTATTGTCAATTTATATTGAAAATGTTTAAAAATATTCCTTTATGAGAGTGTAAAAATTCTCTCTTTGAAAATTATTATAGTCATTTTGAAGATATTTTTATTGAAAAATAATATCATGCTTTTGTTGACATTCTTTTTGCAACTTATTATTTTATTTTCTGCAAAAATGTGTTATTGAATAATACTAAGGTTATTCATTTAAGATTTATTGAAAGCGTAAAAGGCTATGTGGTGATATAGGTAAATATTTTTTATGAGAGCCTAACTAATCTCTCTGCACCATTTATATATATATTTTTTATTGTTCAATTTTCAACTTACAAATTCATTTAATTTATTATGTGTTATTTGAAACCATATATGTTATATATAGTTATAACATGATTCATATACAGTTATAGTATATTTCATTTTTTTGTTCACAACTGAGAATATAAATATACATATTATTGTGTAATCAAGTATTTTGACATATGCTAAAAGCATTCTACTATTGTGGAACATTGTGCACAGCCTAACAAGAGACTCTTCAAAGTTATGGACTGTTTTTCTGCACATAGACTTTAATTTTTTTTATATGATAGATACCTCTGAAAGAAACTTTATATACCTTTCATGTTAACATTTACTACAGTTGGTATATTTTCATAAGGATTACTATCATAACAGTAATTATTTTTTTATTATTTAAATATCATGTACAACAATTATGTATATTTTTATAACTATTTCTGATATTTATTTTGTATAATTACTTAGTATATTTGTACATGTGTTGGAAAATATTGTCTCGATGAAAAATTGTGCATTTTGTCATCTCACCAATATTTTCTTTTGGGGGACCCTGGGTAATATGTGGTGGTTACTCCATAACCCCCCCATATGTTTAGTATAATTCATTTTTATTAGCCATTTTATTTCATATCACCTTCCTTTTTATTAATGTTCTCAATTTAAATTTAATTTCGGTTTCGCTTATTTTCATTTCGTCGCCTGTAATGTTTTCTTTCTTGCTTAGCTTTCGAATGTTCCAAGCCGGTAAAATTCTGTTTGAAATCATTCCTTCCGGTTTTAAATTTGTTCGAGAACTTTCTCGCTAGTTCTTTTGGGTGGAACTTCCGTTTATTCGGACACACCCCTAACCTATCAAATTAAATTCCACAGGTGACGTATTTCAAGCCGTTAAGTACATGGCCACCGGCTTTGGCCTCCCCTCTTAAGATGGTTATCAATTTTATTCTTATTAGTTACATATCTTTTCATACTGTATATTGTAATTTGGCTTAGTTTTTCCTCACCCCCTCTGTTGCTATCTGCCAAATTGGCGTATTTTGCATTTACAATAACCCTTTCTCCTTTTCCCCTGGGCTCGCGGCCACCTGCGTCAGTTGCGCCGATAGACACCTGCTGTGATGGATGCAGTCGCATGAGTGAAAGTTCGGGGCAGAGGTGCTCCCCCGTTAACGAAGGATGGAACGGTTTTTTTTTGTTATGTTGAGATTATTACGATGCTGATTTTTTTTAAGTGCGGCAAAGAAAAAGTGCTGCCCTCAAAATTCATCTAGGAAAGTGATGTTGATTTCTGTTAAGCCAAGTCCCTCTGTGCTGCGAGGAGCAATGAAGTGGTTTAATGCATTCCTGAATGTATTCGTTTGTGCCTTCTCTTTTTGGAAATGATGTTGAGTTTTTAAGGCGGCCAGTAGCAAGGCACTTCTCACTGCAATAGCATCCCGAAAATTGTTTTGTTTGTGCATTCTCTTCTTGGATTACGGAAATTATATAAGGTCTCATTATACGTCTTCAGTTTATGCTCTCGTGTTATCTTCACAAGTGTTGTAAAAATGTCGTCACGTATTTTATAAATATTCATTCATTTTCTCATCATCTCTTCATCAACGAGTTTTCTTCTACAAATCTAATGTGCCCAATTCTTCGATAATCTTTTTATTCTCCATCCTCTGAGAAGTAGGCAGAGGTGAAGAACTGTTTTGTTTTCAAGAAATAATATTATAGTTTACATGACGTCTTGGTGAAGATTTTTTCTTTCGTCAGGTGAAGAAATTTTATTTGCATAAGTCCTTTTATCTTCATTATCTGGCCCAATATATATATAATTTTTTCTTAATATTTACGGGGCGTTATAAAGAAAATATTGGCATGTATCTATACAATATGAAGTATGATGTATTTTGTTTTGAAAGTTCATATTATGAGAGGTGTTCTTTTTCAAAAAGAAATAATAATTTATTCTCCTTTTATGTCATGAAGAAAATTGTTTAATTACATGTTGTTGAGATATCTAGAATATGTTATGAAAAGAATTTTTATTGCTTGGAGATAGCAATAGTTGTGATTAACATATGTTATGAAATGGTTGTTTATCAAGTGAGAAATTAATATGTACGAGTCACCAAAAATATAAATTTGTGAAGAAATATTTATTCATGAAAAAAGCAACAAGTACTTCATGAAATAAAATATATTTTTTTTTTCTTCGAAAATTGTTCGTATATTAATTTCTTGTGCCTATTGTCTGGATTTATTTGTCATCAAAAGCCAAGGATTCAACAGGTAACTTTTTACCTTTTTAATTTTATATTTTTATAACTTTATACTTGATTTTTCTTCATCATTGGATAAAGAATATTTTTATTATTTTAAATGAAATAATGAAGAGAGTAATTAGGGTCGTTTGCAGGCCCCCATTCTCCGTGATGTGCTATCATTATCACGATCACTTTGGCCTAATTGTGGGTAGAGGCAAATAAAAAGTGCTTTCTCCACTTTCAAATAAACATAACATTATATTTTCTTTGATACCCTGACCAAAGCGTCAGCTCAAACACAACAGCATGTGTATCCAGTATTAAATTCTTCGAATATACAAAATTATTTGGATACCCATGTTTATTGACAAATATATAAAATATTTTTTTCTAGCATGCTTAGCATTACACACATTGAATTTTTAGTTTCTTCTATCTCTGCAAAAAGAAAATATTGGGTTCGTGAAAATTTTCAATTTCAGATTTTCAATGGATTTATGCGTTTTAGCAGGTCCTAGATACTGTTTCAAAGTTTTTTTGGAAAATGAAAATGTCTGTCTGAGAGTCTGTATACCATTCTGCCACTCTGTCTTTTCTGTGAGTCTAAAAGGGACAAAAAAATTGCGGGCGCTCTATCTGAAGAATTAATTCATGGAACTTCACAAAACTTTACATTGTGTTAGACTTTTATATAAACTAGAACTGGTTAGATTTTGGCGTAGATTGCTCAACAGGTGGCGCTACTATGCTGCATTATGCACAATTTCCACCACAGCTGTATCTCAAGAATCAGTCCAAGGAATTCTATAACAATGTACATTTTGTTAGTCTCTCTTATAGTTTGGTGCTAATTACGTTTTTGTGCAAATCATCAAGAGGTGGTGCTGCTATATTGCCTTATTCCTGATTATTGCAATAGTTCTATCTAAATAACTAATGCACAAATTTTCATAAAACTTTAAATCCATTTAGTGTTTAATACAGTGCAAATCGTCCAACAGGTGGTGTTGCTATGCTTCATTTTTCACGATTTCATGAAAGCTGTATCTCTAGAACTAATGCATGGATTTTCATCAAACTTCAGTTACGGATAATTACTATTATAGACTAGATTTTGTTATAAATCATCTAACTGGTGTCTCTTCTATATTTCGCTTTTTAATGAAGTATTAGCTTGTATGAGATGGAAGAAAATTTTGTGATTGCAATACCTGGCTAGTTTAGAATGGAATAGAATCCTTAAAATATGTTTTTCACTTAATTTAGATTAACTTACGTAATCAGAATAAGCAGAATATAAACTAGCATATATGTCATAATAATATTGTTTATGCAAAATAGTACGCTGCACTATCTTTCTATTCTGAAATTTAAATTCTGCAGTAAAAGTCACGCAAAACATTAGCATTATCCATTTTTTCTGTACATCTGTGTAACTTAAAGAATCTTGTTCTGAATAATATTTAGTAGTATAAATAATTTTTTTAAGCACTTACATTTAATTTGGCTAATTCATTAAAGATATATGTACGTAAAAATATCAACCATATTGTCTGCAACGAAATGCAATTACAGTTTGAAAATTGTTATATTTTGCTTTTTTATCTTTACAAGCAGAAAGCATTGCATTCATGAAAAATTTTGAATTCTGGTTTTCAATAGTTTTAAATATTTTAGACGATCCCTTGTTTTAGAAAATTACTTTTACTGTGTGAGTCTGTATGTGACAAAACTTTGTGGGTGCTCTATCTCAAGAACTAATGCAAGGAATTTCACAAAAGTTTATATTCTATTACACTTTTTTACATACTGGAGCTGGTTAGTGTTTGCTGATTATTGCTCAACAGTTGACTTTGCTATGGGGTTGTACAACGTTATCAACTTTTTGGAAATTTTGGGCTCCATCCTCCCCTTTTAATATCAAACGTTATCATGCCTTGAACCTCTCCTCCCCCCCCCCCCCCAATAATGATATCTTTATCAATGCCTTTTTTTTTTTTTTTTTTTTTTACTATTAGAATTTATTCTATGTGGAGAGAAATATAAAACACTGGTTACATGGGTTTTTTGAATGTTTTATTGATTCAAATGAAGGGAAGTTATTAAAATATCATTTTATGCATAAGGTATAAATCTCTTTAGATATGAAATGTATATAAAATAGAAAGTTACTATTTAAAAATAATTTTAAAATATCTTTATATTACATAATGCATTTTGCAGCAATAGAGTCTTCATGCACTTCCCTCGCAGGAATGGGGAAGGGGGAGGGGGGTAGAAGAATTTTTTTTTCTACAAAACAAGTGAACAACATTCTTTCTCTTCCATTTATTAATAAACACATGTTTCATTTCAAATATACTTTGCTTATAGTTTCTCGAACAGCGATTATACATGTACATACATATGAAAAAGAACAGCAATGCAAAACTTACGGAAATTCCAAGTTTTAGAGTTAATTAATTTTGTAAAAATTCAGTAATTTCAATAATAGTTTTGTATTATCATAAAAATAGACAACATACTAAAAAAACATACCATTTTGTATCAAAAAAGTTTTACAAATAAAATGAGACAATTTAGGTTGGATCAAAAATGATATCGATATCAATACACACCCCCCCCCCTTCCCCTAGAGATATCTTACGATATCATATGCCAGACATCCCCCCTTCCATCTAAAATGATGACGTTAGAGATGCATAGCCCCTAAGCTGTAGTATTCACAATTACTTCAATAGCTTTATATCAAAAACTAATGCACAGATTTTCATAAAAGTTTAAATTCAATTAGTTCTTAATATAGTTTAGTACTGATTACCTTTTGGTGAAAATCGCTCATCAGGTGCTGCTGCTATATGGCATTATTTTGATTATTGCAATAGTTCTATCTCAAGAATTAATACACGGATTTTCATCAAAATTCTGATTCAGTTAATGCTTGATATATATTAGTGTGTTTAGTTTTTGGTGTTATTGCCATACTAATGGCAGTGTAGTCTGCACTTTTCACGCTTTTGCAATTGCTGTATCTTAAGAACTAATGCATGGATTTTCATAAAAACTCAGATTCAGTTTGTAACTGATGAAATGTTGTCCTAATTAGTTTTTGGTATGCATCACCCAACTAGTTGCCCTGTTGTGCAGATTTTTTATTTACTTTCTTACAAAATTTCCACAATAGCTCTATCTCAGAAACTAATGCACGGAATTTTATCAAACTTCAGATTCAATTAGAAGTTGATATAAGTTTTTGCTGAGTAGATTTGGGTGTCAATCAACTAACTAGTGACACTTCCATGCTTCATTTTTCAGGAAATATTAACATGTATGATATAGAAGAAAGTTTTATGATTGACATATATGACTGGTTTAATTTGAGAAAAAAATGTTTAATATTGTATTAAAATGTTATATGAAATATGTAAAGGCTCACAGAATGTTCGAAAAATTAATTAGTGAAATATAGAATTTCTCCAACACAATATTATATAAACTTATAATGTATTTTTCAGATAAACAGCTAGTAAATTTTTTATTTTATTCTTTTAAAAGATAACGTTTAAATTTATCACTACCTTCTACATTTTTCATCAATTCGATTCTCAAAACAGTTTCTAATTTACTTGGTTGAAATATTACGATAAGATGATATAAATGAGTGTAAGTTATTCTAAATAATACATGAATAGAATTATTTTGGGATTATTCGAATGAAAATTAAAATTCCCCTGTGTATTTCTCTGTGTGTACGAAATTTATAAAGCAAATTTGCGATTCAATTAAGACTATTAGATAATTAGTGTGTTAACGGTTAAAGAATACAATAACATTTAAAGAAACCATTTAATTAACAATGTTAAATATTTATAGAAATGCAATTGGAAATATTTTAGATTAAAACATTATATTTACAATCTATAAATACTGACTGAATTGAAAGTATTTAAAATATGTTTAAGATAATTAACGATTTCAGGTGTACATAACTTAGAAACATTTAACAATTAGATATATATAAAGGATTATGAATTCAAAATATTTTATGGCGATTAGCTTTCTTCATATAACTGTATTTTAAGTTAATAACAAATATTAATTCAAACTTTTTGATATTCAATTATTAAGTTATGTAATACTTTTCATAAAAGGTAGTTTTTTTTTTAATTCTCCAAATAAATTATAAAAACGGAACTATTATAATGCTTCATGGGTGTGTGTCTGTCGCGGCTCTTTCCCTCCTAAACTATGGAATGTGGAAAGTTCAAGTTTGACAGAAGTTATAAATGCAATTGACTCATATGTATCTGAATTATTAGCCATTCACAAATATATAAAGAAAATATTTTTTATATGCAAATATATATATATACACACATATATACATATGTATATATATATTTGTAATAACAAAAAAAAATCGCCATTTTCTCGTTTCGATTCTGCTCAAAATTCTTATAAGAATATACATTTATTTATATTTGAGTAATTTACTAATATTTAATTATCGGCTAAAGTTCTCTTTTTTCCTTATTTCAGCGTAATATATCGTTTATTTTCCTGGAAATAACTCAATTGTATTATTTAAATCTATTCTATTAGTCCATTTTTCCGTTTTAGAATAAAAAAACATTTGTCAGAAGCTTTATTTATTATACTTTATTAAAATATCATTTGTACAATTTCATAATGCATTGCGGTTACGGACTTTTTATCTCTGTTTAATTTTGCAAGCGACCGCGATTTGGTAAAGAATCCGAACATGAAGCTCCTCCTATTAACAAACGAAATGTTTAGAAACTTTCTATCTACGCCTTCTGATTACGGTGATTGGACTTTCCATGTTTACGTTACATATTTACATCAGCCTTAGCCCAGACAGGATTGTATGAGGTGTGAAAAAACTCCCAAACGCACGGGAAAAAGATAAGAATTGGATCCCCTCTTAACTGCTAAACTAATTCCCTCGAATTATCAGTTTGTTATAGAATGTTCTTTGAGTCGTGATGCGTTCCAAGCGTTATTTCCAGGACATACTCTTTATTTTCCTTTTAAAATTAATGTAACACGGAGTTGGAAGGTAGCTGTTTGTCGATTTCCATGTATTGTTGAAAAAGTAACTATGTAGAAGTAATATTCTATGTATATCGGGTGAAAGTTTTCGTAACGTTGAATTCAAAACTGTTTTTGTATTAATATTATATATAATCCTTTCACAGATATCGTCAGAAAAATATACCTCCCCCTTTATTACCGAAACTACTAAAACTAAAATTATGAAAAAGTTATGGTTAATTGAAGTTTTTTTAAATCTTGTGGGATAACTATACTGTTATCCTGCCGTTGCATATACCGTTGCAGTATAACTATACCGTCACGTACATTTTCAGAAAAAACAGTTTTTATACACATAAATTTCACTTTGCGGGCGTTCAGCAAACACTCTGAGGATTTACGGGAAACGCGTTACTTATTAATATGTTTACTGTGCGAAACTCTTTTTTACGCAAGTGATACTCGCACTTTATCGATCATTTAATATTTCGACGTATATTTTAATTAAATGAAACGACACTCAATTTACCAATATATATGTTTACATAGAATTTACACAAATTTTATTATGAGGAATATTAAGATTGCTTGGAAAAACTAACTATTACTTAAAAATACTGGTTACCGAACGAAATTCCAGTCATCTGTAGACAATTTGATTTTTTCCACTTACTTATTATCTTACCACGATAACCCTGTATTATTAAATTAGCGATTGTGAGCTATAATCGAAAATTATAACATATTTAATTGCACATCTAACATAAAAAGAAATATAATTAAAATGAATTATTTTATTACATTGTGGTTATTTTTCACTAGAATCTGAACTCTGACAAGACATAAGCTGTTAGTTAATTAATGAAAATCAAACTCAAATTAGAATACATAGCTAGACTTTCATTTTTGAACATAGATAAGGGCCAAAAGAATACGCGTATTGCCCAAATATTACGTCGAAGAGGCATTAATTAACATTGATGTTTAAATTTATTATCACTACATATGTACACCACAAATTTCACGTTAACACAATTAAAATTTGTATTAATTTATTTTGGAGTGTTTAAATCCTAGCATTTTATCATCCTTCGTTTTCATATTTATCATCATTATACAACTTCTTTTATTTGATTTTTATCATTTAATTGATAATCTAATATTAATTATTTGCTTTAAAATAACACCCCCTTGTAAAAGAAGCTCTGTGATTAATCACAAATTACTTGTACTCTTATATATATTTTAGAAAAATAACATCTGATTAAATCTGCATACTTCACAATGAGGACCATTCCCCTTTGCAAAATACCAACGAATAAATCATAGCATAATAATTTATAATAAGTATGTTCAAACAAGAGGTATATACAAATATCTTCGTTACATAGAAACCACAAATACACGTTCGAAAATAGCTATAATGTAGGCTTGACACATCATTGTAGATAAACACACTTATAAAACTAGTCGGTTTGGTTTGGTTTATTTTTTTCGTCGGATTATCTACGCTAGGGATATAGGACCAGAGGGGGAGTGCCCTTCGTGGGGGTCTTTCTAAGGGAACCTAACCCATATTTACGCAAGGTTCGAAGAAAACCACGAAAACTCCAAACGGTTAGGCCGACAGCCGCGATTGGGTTCGAACCCAGCACTTGCCGTCTACCAGTTGAGAGGTCTGTACCTCTCGGCCACTGGTGGTGGTGGGGCCCTAAAACTAGTCGGAATTTGTAATCCGGAAACTTTCTTCTATCTGATAAACGTTGATACTTCCTGAAAAATGCAGCATAGCAGAGTTAATAGTTAGGTAATTTACACCTAAATCTAATCAGCAAATATTTTTGACAATTTTCAACTGAATCTGAAATTTGATGTAAATCCGTGAATTAGTTTCTGAGATTCAGTTATTGCGAAAAACTTTAAAAAAATCTGTATAACAGCTCCACTTGTTGGGTGAAGCACACCAAAAACTAATAAGGACTAATTAGTACCAGGGACGATCTGAATCTAAAGTTTAATGAAAATCCATGTATTAATGCGTGAGACAGAGCTATTGAGATATCGTGAAAAGTAACATAAAGGTGTCACTTCTAAGGTTATGTACACCAAAAACTAATTATTGTTATTATTATTATTATTTACCAGGTACTAAATGAATCTGAAGTTTGATGATCATCCATGCATTAGTTCTTATGATAAAACTATCGCGATAATTATAAATAAGGTGGCATAGCAGAGACATATATTGAGAGATTTACACCAAAAAATAATCAGAAACAACTTATACCAAAAACTAACTGAATCTAAAGTTTTATAAAAATCCGTGCATTAGTTTTTGAAGATTGTGGAATGCGTGAAAAATGCAGCATAACAGCACCATTTGTTTGGCGATATACGCCAAAATTAATCAGCTGTCTAACTAAATCTAAAGTTTTGTGAAATTTCGTGCAAGAGATCTTGAGATTTAGCGCAGACAAAATTTTTGTCACATATAGTCTCACAACGTGATAGAATTACAGACAGTCTGAGAGGCACATATTTTCTAAAAGCCACCTAATCTTATATAGGACCTTTTAAAACGTATAAATTAATCGTTAACTCTAAGTGGAATTTTTTTTACGAATCCAATGCTTTCTTTTTGTAAAGATTAAAAAAAGTTTTTTTTAAAAAACTGAACAGGGACCAATACGAGTTTTAGTTACGTTTTCATATAAAGATTATTTTTTGTCTACAAATAGACTCCGCTGACTCCTGTGATTATACAGAGTGTCCCAGAAGTAATGGGACTAACTTGAAGGATAGGTAGGGGACATCACAAGGATTCAGTTTTACATAGCAACCCATGGTCGGAAACGTTTTCCTGGCATGGTAGGGAGATACAAAACATAAGAAAGACCGGACACGAATAAGGGGAGAAAACATGTTTATTATTCTTAATACAGTAAAAACTAAAAAAGAAGAACATTAAAGAGACAACGACCGTCATCAAAACAGGTGTTCAAAATTATGATGCACGGGGGCCGTGATGCACGAAGCGCATCTAGATGCGCATGAATGACCGAATGATCTCGAAAACACCAAAAATGTCCCGAACTTCTCCCAAAGCTGCCACGATGCGTGTAAGAAATTCCACAGCACTTCCCAGCACTGTCTCAGTATTTTTGCAGCACTAATAAATAATAAACATGTTTTTTTCCCTATTCTTGTTCTTTCTTTCTTGTGTTTTGTGTCGTCACTACCACACCAGGGAAACGTTTCCGACCATGGGTTGTTATGCAATTCTGAATCTTTGTGATGTCCCCAACCTATCTTTAAATTGTCCCATTACTTCTGGAACACCCTGTATAACTAAATAATTCCCGATACAAGATACTCTCCAAAACTCAGAACTTTGGAATTCAGTATAATAGAATTCTCGAATGAAACTCCACCTTTTTGTAAAAACAGTACTTTGAGTGAAGTAAGGAAATAGCCAAAGTGAAGACATACCGTAATAACAGAAACTTAGAAAAAACTATATAATAGTAACATTCTAATCTTACTAATCATAGCAGTATTTTTCCCTTTCCCTATACAGGATGTCCACTCTCAACGGTGATCAATGGCTAATTTCTAAACCGTTAGTCATAGACATATAGTTCCAATTGCAAAAATTCTTTAAAAAAAAAGCTAAAGAATTAGTTTTCAAGTGATTTAGGTCCAAAAACTTTTTTATTAAAAAAATACGATAATTAACTTTTTATACGGTCCCACTGTCCCATTAGTGATATTTAGTAAAAATTTCCCATCACCCCATCACGCAATACAATAAAGGTCCCATTCATCTAACATTAAAATTGACCGAGTTATGAAACTTTAAATTTCATGACTTAAACCACTTTTCTGTAGCTGAAAACGAATGAGTTGGACTATGTTTTCAGGGAACGTATACTAAGTGCTTAAATTATTATAAAGGGCGTCCATTTCGAACGCTGTCCAATAGCTAATTCGTAAACCATTTACCACAAACATATAGTTCCAATTAAAAAACTGTTTTAAATGAGATAACGAAATATTTTTAAAGCAATTTAACTGAAGGTGCTACCGCCGTATAAGTTTTACTGTAGTGTTAATTTTTATTATTTATCGTCTAGATTGGTTTTAATAGTTGAAGTGAGTTTTAAAACTCTTTTTATCAAGAAAATCAAATTTTGGGAAATGATTTTATTTTAAAAAGGTGTGTTATTTTGATAAGCTTTTATTTTGCTTAAAATGTTCGTACGTATATTTCCGTAGTTCAAAATTTATATAAAATTTAACGCGCTTCCAAATATCCAATCGAGGTTCAATTTGCACACTTATTTAAATCCAATGATAATGTAATATTAAAAAAATTTAGTTGCGTACATTTATTTATTTTATAGGACTGCACCAAATTCTGTTAGGTTAAGTAATCTAATAGAATTTTAAATATATGTCATTTTGTAACGAATTGTGACTGTTGCTTTTCATAATTTAAATTAACAAACTTTCTGTTATTTTTTACTTATATTTTTAGTTCAAATTGTGCTTTAATCTGCAATTATCAACACAAATTAAAAAGTAATATTGTAAAAATTATTTTATTCTCAATATTTAATGTTAAATTTCATATCTTGCGTTTCTTTTTATTTCCAGTAAATTTGTGACTGACCCCTAATTTGCAGCAAAAAAGATGCTTCAACTTTAATTGTTTTTGACCGAAATCGCTTGAAAAACAATTCTTTATCTTATCGTTTTAAAAACATTTTTGCAGTTGGAACTATATATCTATAACTATCTGTTTAGAAATTAGCCATTGGCCAACGTTCAGAGTGGACACCGTGTACAAAACATATTTTGCGGCAGAATGGAGTACAGCCTGCCTCCACGCTACTCATTTCTCCCGTCATTACAGCTGTCATTACAGCTACCACGATTCACTGAGGTAAGGACTTCAACTCATTGGAAGACATCTTTTGTTACCTTCAACATCTTAAGATTCTTGGCCCTAGTGACGCCCAACTGAAAGCACTAGCGAGCTAATTCTAGTCCTATTATTTTTGGGGAAAATATTTTCTAATATTCCGTTTGCATTTCAATTTTTTTATTCTATTATTTATTTATTTAATATTATTATTATTTGGCGTTGTATAGCGATTTCTATATCGCTCCTTTTTTTTTATTTTTTTCGATTTTAGTGGTTGTTATTTTTTAGAATGTCTCTTTTATTTTGAAACCTGTTTCGAAAATAAAAGTTATTTTATCAAAAATGTTTGCAATCCAAATTGAAAAAGTAAAACAAGGAGCAATCTTGAGATACATCTCATTTATCCAATGAAATAAATAAATAAATAAATTTCATAGGATTGGCATTAGCTCCGAGATTCTGCTCCTGACGAGACATATCTAAGGCTTTAAAAAAAGCCTTAGATATTTTTTTTTGTCAAAGTTGAAGTTTTACGTTATTATTGTTTTTTTTTTTTTTTTTTTTTTTTTTTTTTGCTCCGAGGTAACATTCCTTTTTCATATTTTATAACTTTACAATTTATGACAGATGTCTGCAACACAGCGCAATTAGCCATTTTTGTTTTCTAAACGCAGCATTAAGATACGAATATGCCATCATTGTACTGTTTTCAATATCCGCAAATTTAACTTTAAAATGAATTTGACTTTAAAATGAAACTGACTGATGTCCTGCAAAAGAGGAATCTTTCTGTAAAGTATAGCAGAACTCCTTAACTCATGACCCATTTTTAATTCCCCGCACCCTTTTTTTAAGAAGCCGCAGTAAGAGGTCGAAAATTATAGAAAAATGGCAAAAGAAGAACTTAAACACAGCCTTAAGGCTCATATAGACCATAATTTTACCGTTATAAAGTATAGGCGTCTTTGATATCGTGCAAAAGAGGAATTTTTCCGTCAAATAGAGCTATACTCTCTTGTTAGATCTGTACTCTCTACTACTATTCTCCTGACTCATTGTTGGATCTCCGCATCCATTTGTTAATAAACCGTAGAAGTTTTTCAGAAGAAGTGTTATCCTCAAACATGTAGAAGAATGGCAAAATAGCGCTTATATGTAACTTTAATTCCTAAGATGTTCTTTCATCTATTTTGAATACCAAAAAATTTCGAGCTTATATTATTCTTTAACCTCATCAGGACAAGCATCAGTTACTAAATTTTTAACCTTTTTCACTGTTTTTAAATTAAAAACTTTAACCTGAATCAAGAAAATGCTCGGATTAAACAAGGTAAATTTTATAATAAAATGTTATTAGTGAGAAAAAAAATGAGTATTTTAGCAGCAAGTATACTGGTTGCTCGTCCTCAATTACTAAAGTTTTAATATTTTTTCACTGGTTTTTAAATTAAAAACTTTAGCCTGAATCAAGAAAATGCTCGGATTAAATAAGGCAAAATTTATAATAAAATGTTTTTGGTCAGAATAAAATATATCTGAGTACCTTTAGCAGCAAGTAAACCGGTCGCTCGTCCTCAATTACTATGAATCAAGAAAGTGCTTGGATTAAATAAGGCAAAATTTATAATAAAATTTTATAATAAAATTTTATTGGTGAGAAAAAAAAGAAAAAAAACTGAGTACCTTTAGCAGCAAGTATACCGGCCGCTCGTCCTCAATTACTATGAATCAAGAAAGTGCTTGGATTAAATAAGGCAAAATTTATAATAAAATTTTATAATAAAATGTTATCGGTGAGAAAAAAAAGAAAAAAAATCTGAGTACCTTTAGCAGCAAGTATACCGGTCGCTCGTCCTCAATTACTATGAATTAAGAAAGTGCTTGGATTAAATAAGGAAAAATTTATAATAAAATTTTATAATAAAATTTTATTGGTGAGAAAAAAAAGAAAAAAAATCTGAGTACCTTTAGCAGCAAGTATACCGGTCGCTCGTCCTCAATTACTATGAATCAAGAAAGTGCTTGGATTAAATAAGGCAAAATTTATAATAAAATTTTATAATAAAATTTTATTGGTGAGAAAACAAAGAAAAAAAAAGCTGAGTACCTTTAGCAGCAAGTATACCGGTCTCTCGTCCTCAATTACTATGAATCAAGAAAGTGCTTGGATTAAATAAGGCAAAATTTATAATAAAATTTTATAATAAAATTTTATTGGTGAGAAAAAAAAGAAAAAAAAATCTGAGTACCTTTAGCAGCAAGTATACCGGTCGCTCGTCCTCAATTACTATGAATCAAGAAAGTGCTTGGATTAAATAAGGCAAAATTTATAATAAAATTTTATAATAAAATGTTATTGGTGAGAAAAAAAAAAGAAAAAAAATCTGAGTACCTTTAGCAGCAAGTATACCGGTCGCTCGTCCTCAATTACTATGAATCAAGAAAGTGCTTGGAATAAATAAGGCAAAATTTATAATAAAATTTTATAATAAAATGTTATTGGTGGGGAAAAAAGAAAAAAAAATCTGAGTACCTTTAGCAGCAAGTATACTGGTCGCTTGTTCTCAAGAGGTTAAGGAAACATTGCAGTCTATTTGGGCCTTCACGAATAAATAAAATTAATCAGAAAGCAGATTAATTCAAAAACATATATGGAGACTTATTTAAATACTATGAAATTTCATACACCAGTCGAACTAAGTGTTCTGTATAATTACACATAATAGTCATTAAATGTATTTCTAAAAATATCCTTTAAAATACGGATCTAATTAAATTAACGTTAACAGAAAAAAAAAAAAAAAACGTGGAAGGAACGTGAAAGAGTATTTCCTTTCAACAGTGATAAATAGAATAATGTATAAGAGAGAATGTATCGCAATCAGTCATTAAAATCCAACGTTTGAAAACATAATAATTAAAAACACTTTAATTTGGTTTTCTGACTTGCTGACAGGTTTTTTTTTTTTTTTTTTTTTTTGTTCCAGTACTCGCGAAGCGTTTACGTCTGTTAAGTGTTTTTAGTTATTGTGTGTTCAAACGTTGGATTTTAATGATTGTAGTTTTCCACACAAGGTTTTTATTGAGTATCATAATCAAATCATCAAATTGAGAAACATAATAAAAAAGGGAAAAAATATTCAATGAAAAATATCTATATATTATATATAAATTAATCTCTATATTATCTAATTATTTAAATTCTAAATTTCTATTTAAATTATCTCTAAATTAAATGTAAATTAATCTAAAAGAAATTTAAGATATTTAGTAAATCTAATAAATCTACCACACAAATATATATACATGTATATATTTTCTTCTAAAGCACTTTCATACGGTTTATCGAAAATGGGCTGGTAACAGGCGGCACGATACGAGATAATAATGCTTATTTTTTATTTCAACTTACTTCTAATCAGAGTAATTTTAAAATGATTAGACAGCAATAAAATTAAAAGTTGGGATAAAGAATTAAAACTGTCTCATCTCATCATTTAAACTCCTCCGTTTAGTGCCCCGCAGTAATTTGATTGAAAAAACAAGCGATTTTCTTTTTTATTATTTCTCTTATTGTTTGTAGAATATTCAAGAAATGTTTTGCTTAATTAATTTTAATATACTAATTCAATATTTTACTTATTTAAATTTTACTTATTTAAACGAGAAATTGTATAATTTTAATATTTTAAACAATCTTTATGCTAACACTCTTAAATAATTAATTAAGTCACCCGATACAAGATAATAATGCTTTTTTAGGTGCGTTCATAATTATGTAAATACGTACATATAGTAGTTCAGTCCGTCCGTCTGTCTGCATATGACAACGCAAAAACTACCCAACCGAAACATTTGAAATTTAAAATACATAATTATTACATAATTTTGTCGATTCATTTCAAATGTTATGAAAATCGGATGCATAGATCAATTACAGGGGCAATCAATAGTATGCCATTACATTACGGTCAATGGGGAAAAGGTTTCAGATGCATTTTAATCGTTTGAAATTTAAAATACATAATTATTACATAATTTTGCCAACTTATTTACAATTTTTTGATAATCGGGTGCATAGATCAATTACAGGGGCAATCAAAAGTATCCAATTACTTTATGGTCAATGGGGAAAAAGTTTCAAATGTATTTTATACGTTTGAAACTTAAAGTACATAACTATCACATAATTTTGTCGGGTTATTTAAAATTTTATGAAAATCGAATGCATAGATCAATTACAGGGACAATCAAAAATATTCCGTTACATTACGGTCAATGGGGAAAAATGTTTCAAATGTATTTTAATGGTGTTACACTCATTCGAACTTAATAAAATTTATATGCAACTATAAAGAACATATTATAATATAAATGTATCATAATTTGTGGTGTAAAGAACATTTGTTATTGATTTACAAGGCTACACAAAAGTATTCCATAACATAATTTTATAGGGAGAACATTGTTTGATGAGCGTTTTAATTGTAATTCACTATTTACTATTTTATGAGATTGATATATGAGAATAATATTTTTAAAACTTCGTTATCGTACGAGCGCACCTCCTTTGCTATGCTTCACGTGCAATTTCCAACTTGTTTTATTTCAACTTACTTCAAAACAGAGTAATTTTAAAGTTATTAGACAGCAATAAAATTAAGAGTTGGGATGGAGAAAAAAAACAAAAAAACTTCCATCACAACTAAACTCCTTCCTTTACTACCCCCATAGTAATCGACTCGCCTAACAGTGACACTTGCCGGATAGTTTTAAGTCCTCATTTTCATCGTTATCACTTTAAATAAAATTCATAATATAGTTTTCTTATTTTCCTTTTTACTTGCTTTTCGGAGATAATTAAAAATGATACAACGGTAATTGATTTTTTCTATTTACTATTTACATTTATTTGTAGAATAATCAAGATACGTTACACTTTTTGAAAAACAACATTGTATAATTTCAAAATTTTAAATAGTCTTAAAGCTAAAATACGTAAATAATTAATTTCATTGTGTGATACGTGGTATTAATGTTTATTTTTTATTTTAACTTATTCCTAATCACACTATTTTAAAATGATTAAACAGCAATAAAATTAAAAGTTGGGATGAAGAAATAAAACTTTTATCCCATCATCATCTAAACTCTTTCCTTTAGTAACCCCGCAGTAATCGACTTGTCTAACAGTGTGCCTTGCTGAATAATTTTCATTTTTACTTATTTTTAGAGACAATAAAAATAATACGACGGTAATTGATTTGATTGAAAAAACAAGCTGTTTTTTTCCTTATTATAAGGTACCCTGGGGTAATAACGCCACCTTAAGGTTCTACCAATTTTCACGGCTCAGTTTTAGATTACATTTTTCAAACAAATGTATGATTTGATACAGCAACTCATTAACTATTTATATAAAAAAAAATAATTTAACAGATATGTATTCATAAAATGTAATGGCGTGATTTCTTGGCCAATACTATTTGGCGTTATTACCCATCTATATGGGTAATAACGCCATGCAAACAAAACTATGAAATAAGATGGAATAATTGCATGTAAATTGCCCAATTCCAAAAATACAAACTTAGAAATTCACAAATTGCATTCTAAGCTATTGAAAATGTTCAATTTTTTGTGAAAGTGTAAGAAAAAAAAAGGTGTGGTGTGTTTGGGGGAGGGGGAGGATGAGGCAAAAAGAATATCAGACCGTGAGCTTCTTTTTGCTTAAAAAGGACCGCTTAAATAGGATTATTAGAAACATTGCACAGTTTTCAATTTGTGTTTATTTGAATCAGTATATAGGATGTAGCTCGGCCACTGTAGGGAATCAACCGGGGTATTAATGCCAAGGATTGGCGTTATTACCCCGTTATAGTTATTGCGCTGTACATTTTAAATTGCAAATTATCTCGAGAAGATATCCAAAATCTTCAACAACATTTTGAAAGTCCATGAAATGTACTACAAATTTATGTAATTAACAAAGTATTTCCGGATAAAAAAATATAGTCTTCATATCACAAAACGTATCTCGCAAATTTTAGATCAAGCGTTAATTTTAGTTGCTTGTAAAAACAATAAGACCTAAAAATGAAACAAATTAACTTGAAACTGTTTTTTGCGATTTATATGACTCAAAACGTTTCTGCGCAGAGCACATGGGTGTCATTTACCAGATTTTTTCTCAATTATGCAAAATATTAGCACTTGGCGTTATTACCTCGTCTGGCGTTATTACACCAGACCACCTTATTTCTTATTATTTGTAAAATAATCAATAAATGTTTTAATTTTTTAATTTTAGTATACTGATTTAATTTATTACTTATTTAAATTTTACTTATTTAAATGAAACATTATATAATTTTAATAATTTAAACAATCTTAACGTCAAAACGCTTAAACAATTAATTTCATCGTGAGATACGAGACATTAATGCTTATTTTTTATTTTAACTTACTCCTAATCACACTATTTTAAAATGATTAGACAGTAATAAAATAAAAAGTTGGGATGAAGAAATAAAACTTTTATCCCATCATCTAAACTCTTTCCTTTACTACCTCCGCAGTAATCGACTTGTCAAACAGTGAACCTTACAGAACAGTTTTCATTTTTACTTGTTTTTAGAAACAATAAAAAATAATAGGACGATAATTGATTTGATTGAAAGAGCAAGCGTTTTTCTCCTTATATCGCTTATTGTTTGTAGAATAATCAATACATGTTTTACTTACTTAATTTTAATATACTAATTCAATATTTTATTTATTTAAACGAGAAATTGTATAATTTTAATATTTTAAACAATCTTAGCGTCAAAACACTTAAATAATAATTTAATCACACGATACGAGATAACAATGCTTATTTTTTTATTTCAACTCATTTCTAATCAGAATAATTTTAAAATGATTAGACAGCAATAAAATTATAAGTTGGGATGAAGAAATAAAACTTTCATATCATCAACTAAACTCCTTCCTTTACTACATCCGAAGTAATCGACTTGTAAAACAGTGAGCCTTGCCGAATAGTTTTCCTTTTTACTTATTTTTAGAGCCAATAAAAAATAATACGATGGCAATTGATTTGATTGATAAAGCAAGCTGTTTTTCCCTTATTATATCTCTAGTTGTTTGTAAAATAATGAAAAAATGTTTTACTTATTCAATTTAATATACTAATTTAATATTTTTTACTTATTTAAACGAAGCATTGTATAATTTTAATATTTTAAACAATCTTAACGTGAAAACGCTTAAATAATTAATTTAATCACACGATACGAGATAACAATTCTTATATATTTTGTTTTTTAACTTACTCCTAACCACAGTATTTTAAAATGATTAGACAGTAATAAAATTAAAAGTTGGGATGAAGAAATAAAACTTTTATCCCATCATCTAAACTCTTTCCTTTACTACCTCCGCAGTAATCGACTCGTCTAACAGTGAGCCTTGCCGGATAGTTTTAAGTTCTCAGTTTCATCGTGGCACTGAGTAATCTTGGTGGCTGCTTCTCTCAATCCAAAATTGCGGAAACTTTCGAAACACACGAGGATTTATATGATTCCGTTACTGGTATTGATGTGATTAAAATATGTAAAAAAAAATAATGACTTTAATTTTCTTTCTATTTTTAAAAGAATGTACTGTATTTGATGTTTAAAATTATGATAATAATTTTTCGTCATGTGCTAAAATAGATAAAAAACATTTTAAAATACACAGCCGATATGAAATATCACTCGATATTGTACTGTTATATCGGATTACTTCTTTTCACTTCCTTGTTTACAAATGTTGAAGGCGTCGAAAGTAAAAGTGGTAAGTACAAAAACAGGCTTTTTATATTTATTTCGGATTTAATAACATTGTAAGCATGTTTATTCTCATTGTAAAATTTTGTTAAAAATATTTTATGAGGGCTAAAAAAGTATTTTAAATATAATTAAAAATATAAATAAATTTCTCAATATTACCTAGATAAAAGAAAAAAGTAATAAATCAAACTTTAGACTAAATTATTTTTTTTTACTTGTGGCATTGAGTATTCTTGGTCGTTGCTTTTCTCAATCCAAGATTGTAGGAACTTTCGAAATATACGAGGATATTTTACGCTTCCGGTACTGATATTAATATGATTAAAATGTAAAAAAAAAAAAAAAATAATAATGACATTAATATTCTTTCAATTTTTAAAAGAATGCACTGTGTTTCATGTTTAAAATTATGCCAATAAATTTTCGTTATGTGCTGAAAAAAATAAAAAAAAATTTAAATATGCAGCCGATTTGAAATATCATTCGATATTGTACTGTTATATCGGATTACGTCTATTCACTTCCTTGTATATTAATGTTGAAGGCGTTGAAAGTAAAAGTGTTAAGTAAAAATAAATGAAACTTTCTTTAGTTCTTTCGGATTTATTGTATAAAACTTTATGCATATTTATTCTCATCATAAAATTTTGTTAAAAAAAAATTAAGTGGGATAAAAAAAATTTTGAATATTAAGTGGATAAAAGGAAAAAATAATAAAAAGAACTTCAGGCTTATTTAAGATTTTAATTGAAAAAATAGAAAAAATAGCAATCATGGATGAACAATTACTTTTTTAAAGCAGATAATAATGTTTGATTCAACACGGATGTCCTTTAATAATCCTGAAATTTTTATACTCTCTTAATTTTCCAAAAAAGCGATATAAATTTAAAAGCTATTCAATTTTAGTGCAAATGATTACAATACTTGAAAATATAACTGTCATGTATAAATACAAATATCAGTTAAATTTTATAATATGTATTTAAAATATATACTTAATGTTTCAAAATTACATCTGTATTTCAAAAATACAGGAAAATAAATTTTATTAATCACAGACAATTTATAGTTTGTATAAAATAAAAAAAAATAGATATAGATATACATATAAATATTACAATACACGTTTTTAAATTTGACAAATTGAAAGCAGTATGATTTATAATGTTCCGTATAATAAATATAATCATTATATGTTACTAAATTTATGAACGTAGGATTTATTTTCATATACTCGCATGAAAAAGCTAATGAATGCTCTAAAATACAATAAAATAAATTGAAAAAATTAGATATTAGGAAGTTCAATATTCATTAAAATACATTATTACGAAAAAGATTTAAATCTATGAGTAATCAAATTTCAAATTTACTTTATGGGATTTAAAAATACTCGTTATATTTTAAAAGAAGATTTAAAATTTTCTGCAGGAACTTTTAAAATTAACTCATTAAATATAATCATATATTTTGAAAAAGAATTTTACTTTTTTTTTATTTAAGGAAAAATAAATTGAAATGTAAAGCATTAGCTCTTGTTTGGTTGTAATTTTCTTTTATATTTGTTTGTGAAAACAATCGTTAAATTTCGTCATAATGTATTTAAAAATGAGTATCTTTATTTGGAATGAAAATTGGTTATATCTGACAGTATACGCTGATGAGGTATTTGAATATTGGTTTTTAATAGAGTTTTATGATAATAATTGGATTTAACCCATGGAACTCCGTTGTCTTCTCTGTAAAGACATCGTGTTTCCTTGTAAAATTCATTTTTGTCATCAGTAATAGAGAAAAATAAAATTTGCCTTATTTTATTAGAGAATTTTTTATATTGTATACTTGAAGGAAACTTATTTTAAAAAAGTGGTGCTGGCCAAATAAAATTTTTGTAATATTCGCCGCAGTCCGAAGGGTTAATATTTTTCAAGCCCAATTATTTTATATTTTCTTTCTTAAATAGGAATACCTCTTCAGATGATACTGATGATTCAGATGCATGTACTCATTATAAAAAATACCTCAATATATAATTTCTTTGTTTTTTACTTTTCAATTAATATTAAGAAGAATTAAAAATATACAACGAAAAAAATTAAATGCTATGCATGTATGTCTTTTTATTTCAGCATTTTGAAAATTATTTTTTTTATTATACCAGGAGATAAAGCATAAGAACCTCTATTGAATCATATGCCTTTTAAAGTTATTTTATTTTAATATTGAATTTTCGTTACTTCTTTTTCATTATTTAAAATTTCGAAGGGAAATTACTCACAACTTGCATAATTCGAAAATTCTAAAAGATATTTCTCATCTTTGCACGTATAACAAATTTTAGAAGTATAAGCATCTATATCTATATCTATCTGTCTATCTATCTATCTATATATATATATATATATATATATATATATATATATATATATGTATGTATATATATATATATATAGATGCATTCGTAAATATATAAATATTTAGCACACATAGTCATTGTATTTCTCAGTCTGTCCGTCTATATGTAACTTCTTAAACACTACATGTTCGAAATTTAATTTATATAAACGTTGCAGAATTTTAGCGAGTCATTTCAAAATTTTATGGAATTATAATACTATATATAATTGTATGGAATTAATAAAAGTTTTTTTTGCATTTTGTTAACCCTTCACTGCACATTTTTTATATAAAAAAACATTTGAAATCTATAGATCGGTCTAATAAAATGGGAAAAATAGTAAAAAAATAAAGTGCAAATTGTCAGTTAAAATTTGATATTTTGTAGCAGATACCTTATATACACAATTAGGGTTTTTGAATATTGTATTGATATATTTTGCAATTAAATAGGCTTAAATTAATTAATTTTATCTGCTTAACCTATGAAACTTATTTATATTAATAAAAAAATAATAAATTTCAGTTAAAATTCGATAATTTATAGCGTATACCCTATACTTACAATTAGGATTTTTAATTAATGTATTGTTATGTTTTGCAATTAAATGGTCTTAAATTAATTAATTTTATCTGCTTAACCTATGAAACTTATATATATTAATAATAAAAAAAAAAAAAAAAAAAAAAAAAAAAAATCAGTTAAAATTTGATAATGTATAGCGTATACCCTATATATACAATTACGGTTTTTAAATGATGTATTGTTATATTTTGCAATTAAATGGTCTTAAATTAATTAATTTCATCTGCGTAACACTATGAAACTTATTTATATTAATATTTTTAAACATCCAGTAAAAATATTTAAAGTAAATTTTGCCTTAGTAACATGATCGATTTTTTTTCCGGAGAATTAACTCTAAGTTTTTGTCAAATACAGTCAGGTAACATGGATAAAATAACTGTTATTCCATTTTTTGGACTGTTCGTGATGAGTCACATTGATCATATTGGCCAGATTCATTGCACATAATGAGAATGTTTTAGGTATGTGCCAGATGTGACACAAGGTGTAGTGAAAATTAAACTTTATCATACATAAGTAACTCAATGAATCTTATAATAGATAATGATTCTGTGTTGTTATGGTAATTATGACCTACTAATCCTTTCGAATCATTTTTTTTTTTATTTTGAGGAAAAAAAAAATCATTACTTTAATAATATTAATCGTCGCTATTGAAATAGACTTACTGATGTTTAAATATTATCTTGTGGTCTTAACTGAAACAGATGTATTAATTTTGTATACTATTAAGTTCATATTTTTATGATAATAAGCTAAGGAAGAGTTTTTGAAAACGTTTAGAAAATATCGTATTAGATATCACAAATTTCTAATTTTTTTCCGTTTTATCACGCATGATTCATTCAGAAAAATAACCAATATTGTAATTTTAAAAAGTGAAATGTGCATATAAGTTAAAAGAATCGCCAACAATGCAAAGAAAATTGAGTAAATGTTTATTATTTTTATTATTATCAGATGTCAAAACATAAATGAAGTCATAAACAGAAAGATATAGACATATACTATCATTTCTGTATGTAGAAAGTAACAAAATAATTGTTAAGACAAAGTAGTATTCGAAGAAAAGATGCGGGCTATTAATAGTACACAAAACACGAAAGGGTTAAGTAAGGACTCATATTCTTTCCGTATTGCTGAATTAGCTATATATAATCTTAAAAAATTGTATTCATGCATTTTTACTCAGTAGTACAGCAGGTATTGTATCGTGATCTAAATATTTATAAAATTAGTTATAATTCGTGAATAACTCCTTTGCCCAGTTTTACTTACAATTTCCGGCTTGCTTAAATTTCTATGCGGAATAGGTTTATGAAATAACTTATTACCCCACTAAAGAATTCTATAGAAAATCTGTAAGGAATTGGCCCAAAATTTTGTGGGAAACCCGTAGGTAATTGGCCCCTTCTGCAGATATTTAAAGAATATCTTAAAATTCTGCAGATATATTTAAGGTAAAGCTAAATTTCCGAAATTTGTTCAGATTTCTGTAAAATTTCTGAAGAAAGTAGAGATTTCTGCAGATAATCTTAAGATTATTTTTATTGGGGTGAATAGCTTTAATATCTCAAAAATTAGTAAAAATTTTAACTTTTTAAAAAAAGTTTCACATGTTCAGAGTTATAAATAAATGTATGAATGTATATTTTTTGTTAAATTTGAACGTTTAAGAAATCGCTAAATATATAATTAATTTTTCGTCCCAAAACAAAAAAAAATATTTTTTAAATTATTTTTAACCCTTTCGGTTCTGGTGTACAATTAATAGTAGTTGTTTTTTAAATTAAAGATTTTGTTTTAACAAATACTTTTGTTAGTGTTTACATGTAGTAATGATTTTATGTGTTCAAACATTTATTATTGTTGGCCATTAACCTTTAGGCATTTAGTAATAATAATAATAACAAAAATTTTCTCAATTCCCTTTGCACTGTTTGAGATTCTTTTATTTTAAACATATATTCTTCTGGCTAAGGCCGCCAAAGCTCGTCCAATTGAGCCATCCCGGACACGAATACTGGCGGACTATTTCACCGAAATAACATCTACGATCATACAATCAGTGGCTCATTTGGAAGAGCATTGGCAGCGTCAGCCAATCATCCCTGGTTCAAATCCTGGCCCAACTTTTTTCCCCCACATGGAAAATTTACTTCTCTTATAATTGATTTACCGATTGAAAAATCGTGCCATAAATTATTTTTGTATATATTCTACTCTTTAAAATTAAAGTAAAGGATACTTCCTGAAAGAAACTTAAAATTAACCGTGTTCTCTTAAAATTAACCGTTAATTAAATGTTAATAAAATTTACAATATCTCGGGATATAATTGGAAGGTAAAAATGAGGTGTCAAAATGTTCACAATTAAAGAAATTTTCAATTACTATTTTAAAAAAATCAAACATTTGATTTTTTGCATTGTTTGAGCTTCTTTTATTTTAAACATATATTTTACTGTTTAAATTTAAAGTAAAATATACTTTCTAAACGAATCCTTACGTTTCTGAAAGAATCATGTATACCAAGTCGCAAAATTAACCGTTAATCAAATGTTAAAAAAATTTACAATATCTTGCGATATAATTGGTAGTTAAAATGAGGTGTCAAAATGTTCAGAATTATATAAACTTCCAATCATTATTTAAAAAAAAAAATCAAAAATTTGACCAATTTCAAGACACCGTGTGCCACACGAATTACTTTTCACGCGAGCTGTTTCTAGTTGTCCCTTTAAGTTGTTATTTACCATGAGTTTTCTTCTTTCAACACGATCACACTTAATGAGAAATATTGTTTATCACGAACTGAAAAGGATTGGCCTTTGAAGTATTTCAAACTCATAGCACGAACGAAACATGTTTCCGAATCTCTTTAATACATTTAAACTGAATGTTATTTATTTTTTTTTTTTTCTCGAACTCAAAATTTTTGATACATTATTTGTCTTGGAAGGAAATGATTTTAATTTTGACAGCTGTAAAATAGTGAATGTGAAATTGTCAGTCGATTGTTCTTTCTAGCCACTCTAACCATAGAATTATATTGTAAGGAGTACACTGATGGTGGGGAAGGGGGTGTATAATGCTAATTGAGTACCCCAGAAGCCATGGGGTTATAAGTGACAAAATTGAAAAAGAGGAACTAAGTGCACAGACGAATTGGAAATACATTTTTTTTTTCAGGTAATAAAATACCCTCAAAGCATGCATGATCGCAGTGACGTCACAATGACGTCACTGTGGTCACATCACATCTGTGACCAAAATGCTACCACTCAGTGACGTCATATTGTGACAGAGATGTGACTTTATAAAATTTTAAAAATCTTCAAAACATGTTATTTACTTTAAAAAAGACTTTTTTACAACGTCGCTTTTGGCACAGTTTTGTCACGATGTTAATGTCAAAGTAGTCACAAATGACACATTTTTCACAAATTTGTCACACAGTAACTTCACAAAGTGGTCACAATGTGACTTCACAAACGATCTCTAAAACGGTCATAATGACTTCACATTTTAGTCACTGTGACTTCACATCGACGTCACGTGACGTCACATAGACAATCGATGGTCACAAAGTCACAATGTTTAAGACGTTGCAGTGGCGTCACCATGCCTTACGGGTATAACTGATTTTCTTATTATGCGTTGTGTTCTGAAGAACAACCACTTTTGTTAAACAATAATCAATATTAAAAAAATATAAATTAAAAAAATGGTACAAAAAATTTAAAATGTATAATGGAATATGGAAAAGAGATAAAACAAAATGAAAAATAGCAAAAATAATTTTTCACAATTATTGAAACTAGAGTTCAAAGACTAAAATGAACCAAGCAGTAGTTTCCTATTTAAATTCAGTCAATTATTTCTAATGTTTTAATTTAACATTAATTATCTCTAAACTCAATTTACTCCAAATAGAAATTTTTCTCTTGTACCACTTGAATCGTGTGCCCCTGAGGTCCTCAATAAAAAGCGTTTTTTTCCGCACAAAACTGGATACATATGCTAGTTAAGGCTACTGATCACTCATGTTCCGATTTCCTCTCCGTATTGTAAAGTCTATGGGCGTTTGATGCATTCTTATATTTAAAATGTCTCCTCAAAAAATAATATATTTGATTTTTTCTTTCAGTGTTCTCTTCTTAAAAGATGTCACTTTTTTTCTTAGTTTTTAAAATATTTCTAAAATCTACACTTAATTTTATGTAAAGTGTTAAAATTTTACAATCAATTTGTCAGTTTTTAAAACGTAAAATATTAAATTAAACATAAATTTTAGAAATATTTTTAGAACTAAGAAAAAAAGTGATTTCTTGTAAGAAGAGAACATTAAAAAAAGTAAAAAAAAAAACTCCCACAAAGCTAAATACATTTGCTAGTTAAGGCTGTTTATAACTCACGTTCCGATTTCTCCCCCGTAATGTAAAGTCTGTGGATGTTTGATGCATTTTTATATTTAGAATATGTCCCCAGAAAATTAGTATATGTAACTTTTTTCAGTGTTGACTTTTTAAAAGATGTCACCTTTTTTTTTCTTAGTTTTTAAATATTTCTAAAATCTACACTTAATTTTATATAAAGTGTTAAAATTTTACTTTCAGTTCGTCAGTTTTTAGAACATGAAATATTAAATTAAGCATAGAATTTAGAAATATTTTACGAACTAAGAAAAAAAGTGACACCTTTTAAAAAGAAAACACCGAAAGAAGTTAAAAAATTTCCCCCAAAAAAGCTAAATACATATGCAAGTTAAGGCTGTTGATTTCTCACGTTCCGATTTCCCCTCCATAATGTAAAGTCTATGGGCGTTTGACGCGTTCTTATATTTAGAATATGTCTTAAGAAAATTAATATATGTAACTTCTTTCAGTGTTCTATTCTGAAACGATGTCACTTTTTTCTTAGTTTTTAAAATATTTCTAAAATCTACACTTAATTTTATATAAAGTGTTAAAATTTTACTCTCAGTTCGTCAGTTTTTAAAACATAATATATAAAATTAATCACAGAATTTAGAAATATTTTTAAAACTAAGAAAAAACAACTTTTTTAAGAAGACAGCTCTGAAAAAAGTTAAAAATATTTTAATATTTTTTCCCGCACAATGCTGGATACATCTGTGAGTTTAGTCTACTTGTCACTCACGTTTCGATTTTCATCTCTGTAATGTAAAGTATATGGGCGTTTGATGTCTTTTATTTACAATAGCTACTCAGAAAATTAATATATTTAACTTCTTTCAGTGTTCTCTTCTTAAAAGATGTCACTTTTTTCTTACTTTTTAAACTATTTCTAAAATCTACACTTAATTTTATATAAAGTGTCAAAATTTTACCCTCAGTTCGTCAGTTTTTAAAACATAAAATATTAAATTAAGCATAGAATTAAAAAAACTTTGAAAACTTTGAAAGAAAGTGACATCGCGTAAGAAGAGAACACTGAAAGAAGTTAAAAATATTATTTTCTTAAGGGATATCTTACATATAAGAATGCAGCAAAGCCCATAGACCTAACATTACGGAAGGAATTTTGGAATGTGTGTGGCCAGCAGTCTTAAACTGTGAGATCTCTGTGGCAATGGTGACTCAGATTCTAATTTGAAAAAATTAGTCATTTTAGTTGGTTTGATTTGATGGATTTCTTTTAAACTAATTTTAATAATTTAAATTACTATTATATGTTCTGGCCCTTAAAAGTATTCAGTAGTTTTCTTTTCAAATAAAATGAATTAAAAAATGATCATCTTACCTGATCATGGCTTCAATAGGGTTGTATATTACTCCAAAGAAGGTTTCTCGTTTAGACCACATACCTTTTAACTTCAGGAACAAAATATTTGTTAAGAATGTTTATTTAGTTGTGTATTGTGAAATTTTCTTAAATTTTGACGAGATTCTGGATAAAACTAGAGCTTGTTTAATAATATGATGATTTCGAATAAATACAGAAGAATAATCAAACACAATGAAAATAATTATTTAAATATTAATTAAATACTTAATGAGTTTGAAGCACATGAATGGTACTAAAGAATTTTCATCCACTCGCTTTGGTGACCCAGCTGCAACTGCATGTACTGCAAAAGGCTATTCCAGAAATAAAGAAAGAAAATGTACGTGGTCAGCAAATGTTTTTGTGTTCGAACAGTTCCAGGGTCATTTTCATTTCATTACTAAAGAAAAATGAAGTGACGTGTCCATTGATGAGTACTACCATCTGTGGGTAGTTTTAACACTGAAAATCGTAAAACTGTCCTGATTTTAGGTATCGCTACACTAACGTAAAACTAGTTGGATGTGTCAATCCCAAAACTTTCTTCTATCTCATAAGTACATTTTAATATTAAAAAAAAAACATGGTGACCCCAAAGTTACCCACTATCGAATTTCCTCGAACATTTGACCTAGCCTAATGAGATTCTGTAGCCGAAAAGCCTAAAAAGCAAAATTTAATTAATATTCTGAGAAAATGATCTTAGTAGTGCCTCATGTTGGATAATTTATACTAAAACCTAATAAGCATCTATTTATGTCAAGACCTAACAGAATCTGAAATTTGATCGAATTTCGTCCATTAGTTCTTCAGTTATAGTTATAACAAAAAATTTGCAAAACGTAGAATAGCAACACCATATCTTGGACAATTTATGCCAAAACGTAAAAAAGCGTCTAATTATGTTATGGTGTAAAAGAATCTGAAGTTTGATGAAATTCTGTGCATTAGTTCTTGAGATATAGCTAGTTTAAAAAAACCGTGTAAAATATAGCACAGCAGCGCCATCAGTTGAAGGATTTATAACAAAAAGTAATCATCGTGTAATTATGTTATATGTCATTTTGTAACAAATTCTGAAGTTTGATGAAATTCTGTGCATTGGTTGTTGAGATATAGCTATAGGAAAAATCGTGCAAAATGCAGCATAGCTGCACCACCTGTTGCAAGGTTAATACCAAAATGTAATCAGCGTCTAATTATGTTATGTATTCTAGTGTAACATAATCTAAAATTTGATGAAGTTCTCAGCATTAGTTCTTGAGATATAGCTATCGCAAAAATCGTGCAAAATGTAGCATAGCAGCGCCACCTATAGGTCCGTTCACACCAAAACCTTATCAGCGGCTATGTATCTCAAGGTATCGCGGAATCTGAAGTTTGGTGAAATTCTGGGCATTAGTTCTTGAGATATAGCTATCATGAAAATCATGAAAAACGTGGTATAGCAGCGCCACCTGCTGGACAATTTACACCAAAACTTAATCAGCGTCTATGTATATCAAGGGGTCACAGAATCTGAAGTTTGGGGAAATTCTCTGCATTAGTTCTTGAGATATAGCAATCTTCAAAATCATGAAAAACGTAGTATAGCAGCGCCACCTGCAGGCCAATTTTCACCAAAACTTAATCAGCGTCTATGTATATTAAGGGGTCACAGAATCTGAAGTTTGGTGAAATTCTCTGCATTAGTTCTTGAGATATAGCAATCTTGAAAATCATGAAAAACGTAGTATAGCAGCGCCACCTGCAGGCCAATTTTCACCAAAAACCAATAGGCACTAATTCATATCAAGGTCTAACTGAATATAAAATTTTATTAAATTTCGAGCATTAGTTCTTGAGATAGAGCGCCCACAAATTTTTTGTCACATACAGACAGACAGACAGACAGACAGACGGACAGACTCACAGACAGACATTTTCTAAAAATAGTCAAAACGTGTTCAGGACCTTCTAAAACGTATAAATCCGTCGAAAACCGGAAGTCGAAAATTTTCATGAATCCAATACTTTCTTCTTGTAAAGATAGAAGAAAGTAATAAAGGCCAGTTCTTCTTGAACAAACTTCCACCGAGAAACATACCACGTAGTAGATCTATTATTTTTGACGGATCAATTTTAAGAAAAAAAACAGCAACAACACAATAAATTTTAAATATCATCATATATATTTATTCTTACACGGAATGTATAATAAAGATAAAGTGAACTATTTTTAACATTAACAAAAAAAAAATATATGTGACAGTTTGCGAACACGACATTCGACTAATTAAATAAATAATATCCTACGGAAACATTATTTTCAAGGCAATACACATTATTTCTTTCTTTCTTTCGCAAAGTATTATTTTCTAATAGAAAATTACTAATTCAGAATAACATCAAATAATTCATATTCTTTTAAACTCACATGTTTTTTTAGGGAAATGTTTTGAATACAGTTATATATTTCATATTTTGGTGTCCTCATGTTCGCTGGCAGTTGAATATTCTTTTTTATAGCATATTTACACCGCCAGAATTTAGATATTATATCTTTTTTTTCTGGCAGACTGCCGACTGTCATTTTAATACTTGTGTTTCAAAAGCATGCAGTACATTAAGCATATTATTTTGTAAATATCGCATATTAATTAAACTGTAACATCATTTAAAAACGTCTTTTTACATTATTTATTGGCCTTTATAAACATATTGTTACATTTTATTGAGTAAAAAAGTGCAAGAAAATTTTAATATAATGTGGAAGTAAATGTTTTTGCAGCTTAAACAGCAGGCACTATAGAGTTTGAATATTCGTGCGTATATATATTCTTGTTACATGAAATACATAATATAGATAACGTAGACCATATTTGACGCAAACAAAATAATAAAAAAAAGCGGTTCGACTGATTAAATAAATGATATGCTACCGAAACATTATTATCTAGGCATAAACATTATTTTCTTTTTTTCATTCTTTTTACAAAGTAATATTTTCTAATACAAAACAACTAATTAAGAATAACATCAAGAAATCCATATTCTTTTAAACATAGTTATTTTTTAAGTGAATGCTTTGAATACAGTTATATTCCATATTTTGGCGACCTCATGCTCGCTGGCGTTTGAATGTTTTTTTATAGCAAATTTACACTGCCAGCTGTAATTCAGATAGTATCTTTTTTTTCTGGCAGACAGCCGATTGTCATTTTAATACTTGTGTTTCAAAAACATGCACTAAATTAAGCCTATTATTTTGTAAATATTGCATATTAATTAAACTGTAACATGATTGAAAACCGTATTTTTACATTAATTATTGGCCTTATGAACATATTTTTATATTTTATTGAATAAAAGAGTGCAAGAAATGTTTAACATAACGTGGAAATAAATGCTTTTGCAGCTTAAACAGCAGCAACACAATAGATATTGAAGATTCGCGTGAATATTCTTTTTAAGTGAAATACATAATATAGATAACGCAAACCACATTTAAATCGAACAACAACAAAAAAAAAAAAAAAAAATGATTGTTTGCGTTAGCTAGGTTCGACTGAATAAATAGATGATATACTACTGAAACATTATTTTCTAAGCATAAACATTATTTTCTTTCTCTCTTTTTACAAAGCATTGTTTTCTGATAGAAAATAACTAATTCAGAATAGCATTAAATAGTTGATATTCTTTTTAACACAGAGATTATTTTTTTAAGTGAATGTTTTGAATGCTGTTATATGACTCATTTTGGCGGGCTCATGATCGCTGGTGGTTGAGTTTTGTTGTTTTTTATAGCATATTTATACCAGAAGCTGTAATTCAAGTGATTTCTTTCTTTTTTTTTTTTTTTCATGACATACTACCGACTGTCATTTTACTAGTTATGTTTCAAAAACATGCAGCACATTAAGTATATTATTTTGTAAATATTGCATATTAATTAAACTGTAACATGATTGAAAAGCGTATTTTTACATTTCTTATTGGCCCTTATAAACATACTGTTATATTTTATTGAATAAAAGAGTGCAAAAAAATTTAATATGATGTGGAAATTAATATTTTTTGCATCTTAATCAACAGCAACACAATAGATATTGAAGATTTGTGTGAATATTATTTTTAAGTGAAATACATAATATAGATAACGCAAATCACATCTGATTGAAAAAAAATCCCCGTCAGTGTTTGCGTTAGCGAGGTTCGACTGAATAAATAAATGATATATTACTGAAACATTCTTTTCTAAGCATAAACATTATTTTCTTTCTTTCTTTCAGTTTACTAAGCATTGTTTTCTAATAGAAAATAACTAATTCAGAATAACATTACATAATTGATATTCTCTTTAACACAGATTTTTTTTAGGAATGTTTTGAATAGGGCTATATTTCATATTTTGGCGGCCTCATGCTTGCTGGTAGTTGAATGCTCTTTTTTAAATAGCATATTTGTGCAGCCAGCTGTAATTCAGATCTTATATTATTTTATTTCTGGTAGACTGCCGACTGTCATTCAAAAACATGCAATACATTAAGCATATTATTTTGTAAATATTGCATAAAAGCGTATTTTTATAGTATTTTTTGGCCTTTATAAAGATATTGTTACATCTTATTGAATAAAAGAGAGCAAGAAAATTTTTATATAATGTGGAAGGAAATGCTTTTGCTTAAACAGCAGCAACGCAATAAATTTTAAAAATTCATGCACTATAAAAAAATTGTAAATTTACGGTACTTTACCGTGAATTATCCAGTAAATTTAAGGAATATGTCACTTTTTTCACATAAACGGTCAACTTCCGTAATTTTTTGTGTTTTATTGGCAAAAACCGTCAATGTAATGGCAAAATTCGTTGATATATGTATAAAGTCCGTTTTTTACGGACATTATCTGGAATCTCTGCTGCAGCTTTTTTACAGTGTGTGAATATTCTTGTTGCATGAAATACATAATTTTGATAACGCAAACCACATTTGACGCAAAAAAAAGAAAATCCCTTTGAGTATTTGCGTTAGCTAGGTTCCACTGAATAAATAGATGATATACTACTGAAACATTATTTTCTAAGCATAAACGTTATTTTCTTTCTTTCTTTGTACAAAGCATAGTTAATAGAAATTAACTAATTCGGAATACCATTAAACAGTTGATATTCTTTTTAACACAGAGATTATTTTTTTAAGTGATTGCTTTGAATGCAGCTATATTTCATATTTTGGCGGAGTCATTCTCAATGGTGGTCGAATGTTATTTTTATAGCATATTTATACCACCAACTGTCATTCAGACATTATATATTTTTTTCTTTCATGGCAGACTGCCGACTATGATTTTAATGCTCGAGTTTTAAAAACATGCCGTAAATTAGATACATTATTTTGTAAATATTTCATATTAATTAAATTTTAATATTGCTGAAAATGGTATTTTTATATTATTTATTGATTTTTAAAAATGTATCTTTACATATTATTGAATAAAAGAGGAGAAGGAAATTTCAATTCATTTCGGAAATAAATACTTTTGTAGTTTAAATGTCCCTTTTAAATATTTACTTGCGATAATTAAACGTGAAAGTTTCCTGTTTTTCTTGAAATAAATGAACAATCTTTTGAATTTTTCAAAAAGCACGTTTTAGTAATTTATATGACCACGGAAACTGATTAAAATGTTTGATCATATAATTCAAAATTAACTCTAATTTAGAAATAGAATGAATGGGAGTGCCAAAAACTTTGACAATAATTATTAAGAATGAAATTATGCTTATGAAATTAGATTTCGGATGTTAATTTCCGTTTCCGCCAGATGAAATCATTAATCAATGTTGTACTCTAAATATTTGGATGAGAAACATTTTGTAAATTTGTTTGAAATCATAATTATGCATGAATTTGATTGTTCTTAAATACAAAGTTTTGTAAATTTGATAAAAGTTACTAATATAATGTGTATAACTAGTGCCAACTCTGTGGAATTGTGGGAAATATTGGTCTGATTAAAACTAATTTATGTTGTATGCATAGGCTGGCATTGGCTTTTAATTTTTAGCTGTACACGTGGTTAAATCCTATTGTAATTTAAATTTATAACTGTATTTAAATTTAATATATGAATATTTAAATTTTGGTATTAAAAGATTAGAGAAATGGGGATACTTCAAACTAAAGAAGAGTTTGTTTCAGTATGTTTATAGATATTTAAAGACGTTTACAAAACACTTAAAAAAAGTTTTTTTTATTTAATAAATAATAATTACGATAAAATATAATCAGAGTTCTCGAGACCATTCGCTATTGTGCCAAATTTTTTCATTTGGCGAGTAAATCAGCACTCATATTCGCCAAATTGCTTTTTAATTTCTGTTTGTTTTAAGTGTGTACGCGGTGTGTCAATATAGAAGATATTTATAAGCGCAATATTGAACAATGATATCACTCTGCATGTTGAATCGTATTGTGTCATTTACATTGCTCTTAATATTACTGACTCAACAAAAATTCTGTTTAACAACACCGAGATACGCCGAAAGGATTATGCAACGGGTATTTATCTCTTGCTAGTTAACCACTATCTATGCGCGGAGATGGAATAAAACCAAATAAAATTATTTACATCAAGTGCCAAATAGAGAAATCTTTTGTAAAAGTGTGATTTTGAAATTAGTCATTGACCATTCCATTCCATAATTGCATGCAAAGTATCATTGGACGGTCATTTTTTCTATCGGTTAAAAGTTGAAATCTCATAGCAATTTTTAGTCTATATTTTCAAATTGGTAAAGCATGATAGTTGTTTTTATTTTTTATTTTAATTGCTAAACTAAAGTCCAAAACATTTACACATTTAAGAGATGTCGAGAATGTACTTAATTTTAATAGTTTATGTAGCGGATAGTCGAATTTCGATTTTTAAAAAAATAAAAAAATAGGTTTTTTTAGAACTTATTGAACTAAAATGGGTACATTAAAGCAGGGCTGCTCATGCGCAGAAAAATTTAAATTGCTTTGAAAATTTTCTTGGTTCCCTTTTAAAGGTTTCCTGTTACTAGAATTTTTTTTAAATAAAATTTCCTTTTAAAGTCTGCTTTATTTAAAATATTGATATTTGCTTGAGAGATTATTTTTAAAATCTCCGCAAGTTTATTTAATTCAACAAAAATTAAAACGTATCTTTTTTTCTATTATTATTTGTGTTTCTATTCTAGCTCACTTGTTTTTTTATAAGCCGGGAAGAGGGTTGCAATTTTCTCCCTCGGAACTTTTAAATTTTTGGTAAATTTAATCATTTTGTTTCAAAAATGTCTATAAAATCGTGTGAAATTACTTCCGTGAATGAAAGCTCTTCCAAGCTCTGTTTTTACAACCACCTATGGATTGTTCACAATACCATACCTGTCTTTGTTTTTCTATATTTTATAATAACAAATTTTCACCACCAAAATAAATTAAGGAGTATTTTTGCGTCCCAAAAAACCCTTACAAAATTGTTAATTGCCATTTTATTTTAATAATTGATGAGTTTTAATTTTCTGACTCCATACAATTAAAATATTTTTAAGATAGCCTTTTGCAAGAAAATGTATAGTTCGAATTTCACAACGATTTACAGATATTTTTTTATGGAATTTTAGATTCACATGAATTATATATCTTCTACACCAAAATCTTTCATATGTGTATCGCTGATAATTACTATGATGTAATTTTATTGCATGTTTTGTGTCATGTTAATAATGGCTCCCGTTATTGTATCATTCCAAGAGATGAGATGCGCCCCTGCTTAGTGAAAGGTTGTACAGGCCTGCAATAAGGGATTAAAGATATATATTTCAGTGTTTCCAGCCTAACACATTTTGCTAGCATTTATTTCAATTTTGGCTAGTATTTTTTATTTTTTTTCGCCATATCGCTAATGTTAGTCAAAAGTTAGCGATAACCTTCTATATAATTTACAATAATATTTAGTATTTTGGAGAAAAGTAATTTAAGAACGCTAAAATTAATCATCAATTTGGATACTTTAGTTACAGAAATCATATATATATATATATATATCAGTTACAGAAATCTAATAAAATGTTTATTTTTCTTATTAGAATAGGACACAATAGAATGAAGAAGAACTTTTAAATCGCTTGGAAAATATTCAACTATTGCAGAATTAAACACACACAACAACTTTTCAGTGAATTTCCTCCATTTTATTGAGTTTTTGTTCCATCAAAAAGCTTCGAAATTTAAATCTATTTCTTTTAAATATCTTCCTTTTCACATTAAACATCTAGAAATTTTGTACTGTTTTACAGTTAAACGCTTTGTTGTTGTTAAGCGGTAGTTTAAAAAAAAAAAAAAAAAAAAAAAAAAAAAAAAAAAAAAAAAAAAGAAAACTGAAAGAAATTATATATTTTCCTCACCTTACAAATTTTTTATACATCCGTAACAACATTTTAAACGGATATAGAAAAATCAGAATATTTGGAATCTGTTTTGTTTTTTCCTTTCAGAAATACGATTTTTTTAATATAAATTTTAAACAATAACTTTATGCTGAACAGAACACCGAATGAGAGTTACGATTTTCACAGTATGAATCCTCAAAATTTTCATTTGTTTGGCAAAAGGAAAAAGAAATAAATTTCTATTCATTGTTTGTTATAATACTTTCAAAGATTTGCTATGTCTTACGGGAAAAGCAATTTAACGTTTGACAATTTGTATGTTTTTTTTTTTTTTTTTTTTTTTTTTTCTTGTACTGCAAACAGAAAATTCAACTCCTTTTTTCCCATTTGCTATGAAATATTGCACTTACTACATGTACAACGTTACAACAGTTTTTAAAATGTGAATATATTTTTTTAATTGTCTGAAATTAATAATGCATTTGTTTACATATAACTTGATTTATTGTATTACAAAATAAAACGGATCTTCGCACATGTTGTACCTAATTGATATACAACAATTTGCGAATTTTTCAAGAATGTATCAAATGAAAACTAACTTTTAGGGCATACTTTACAGACGTATAGCTACACATGCCGACACAATCACGTATACATACATATAGATGAAGAAAGAGAGGAGGGGGGAGTCCGAGTATTATGATACAACATTTACACATCTATTTGTATGTCAAATAGAGCTGGATTGAAAATGTTATATATTAAAAACTAGTAAAAAAATCTGACTATTTTCTAACACATTTTAATAAGTTTAAAGTGGAAGAAAAAAATGCATATCATAATTATTTTTTAAACAAATGTTCTAGTTTTCGGGTAATAACAGCCTTTCAGGAATATGGAATAAGGTTATATAGAAAAAAACCACGAGTTAAAAGAATATACGAAAAAATTATTTAATTAGTAAACTGTAGCGCATTATCTATAAATGATTGGATTATTTGACAAAATGTTTTCATTTTCAGGCTCGAAACATTTGTCTAGCTGATAAGCCTTATTATTGGACCTTTTATCTTGAGACCTTTCACTATTTTTCACCACTAAATAAGTTAGCACAAGGGTAAATTAATTATCACAGCACAAAACAAAACTGTTCAAATATATTAGCAACTTGATTACCATTACTAAAAGTGTGAAGTGATAATCAGTTAGGGGGCTCTGTTCCTTACGAGCTACGCTTGTCAGTTCCCGTTGAGACACCACAAACACAAAAACCAGACTAATTTGACCTGCTTCTTAGAGACACCAAAGCACATAACCGTAATTTTTAAAGCAATGGCGATATCCCTGTAAGCGGATTTTTATTCATTTCCCTTTGTTTGGGAAATTTTAAGTCGAATCAGCTACTTTTAAACATCTATTGGCAGTCTAGATGATTGGACAAACAAGATTAGTTAAACACTAAAATACACAGAGTCTTTTTTGTATCTTAAATATCTTTTTTAACAGCGATATAGATTCTTTTAAATAATACACTTAAATGTATCTTTTAAATCTGGTGTAACTTAATTATAACTGTGTGCAACTGTAAATTTTTCTTCCTCTATTTAATATTCATGTAAATATACTTTTGTTGTTTGAAAGGAAATATTATTTATGCCGTCTTATAATTCCCAAAGATAGTTAAAAAGATCATATAAAAATCAAAAGTAATTTTATCGTCTAAATATATTTTTAAATTTTAACTTTTTTGTAATATAATGTAGCTTGTTCGTTTTAAATATGACGTAATTTCTTTTACTTCCTACTTTTAATGTACATTCGACAGATGAAAATGCTTAAAAGAAACTTATTAAAAAATTAAATTTTATTCCTTACGTCATCAATAATGTGTTATTAAGATATTAAATTGGAAATTTATTAAGTGAGTCTTTGATCTTTGATTTTACGTAATGAAAAATCAACGAAAATTATGTCACTGTGACTCATTTATAATTAAACTTAATCTAAAAATTTGCATAAAATACATTTTTTTAAATTTATCATGACATTATTTTCAATTACTGAAGCTCTTTAAGATGAACATCTCAATTTTTGTGTCAATTTAATAAAAACAATATAATATAACAGCTTCATGAGTAGAAATGCATTATTATAAATTTGACATTACTTTCTCTTTAAAAGTTTTTAATAGTTGTTTTTTATTGTAATACGGTAATGGAATCCGTAATGATATTTTGATATTCCATTTTAACATTTATTTTGCTAAACAATCAAAGTAACCCGGTTGCCACCAATGAGAAGAAATTTCTTAAACCAACATTTAAAATTAAAATTAAAACATAAAAATGGGATTATTTCAAATTTTAATAGTATTATGATAATGCATATTTATACTCATAACTTAATAAAATACAATTAAAATAAAAATAATTCACCAGCCACAAAAAAATTTTTCCATAAAACATATTTTTCTTTTAAGGTATTTTTTTTTTTGCATAAAATCTTTTTGTCATTTCTGTTTATTTCTTTTTGATTAGTGATTTAGATAAAAAACTCCAAAAATTTATTTATGAGTAACTTTCATGATTCGATTTTCTATTAATAAATATGATAGAAAAAAAATAACGATCAGATGAGAAACATTTTAGTAGTACGCTAACTTTTGCGTCTTATATTCAGTTTCAAACTAAATTTCGATTTTCTTCTTCATCCCATGATGAGATCACAAAAGAAAAATTGCTGTCACTGTCTTTGGTAAATGAAGAATGGAGTATCTCCAATTGTTTAGAATCAATAAAAGAATTTTTGTGAAATATATATTATGTTTAAATGTAACAATTCTATCTACAGTGTAAAAAAAATCCGTTAAATTTGCGACAGAAACTGTTGGCAGCAATATCGCCAGCAGTTTTTTCCGTAAAAATTACAGTAAAATTAAATGCAGTTTTTATTACATCTAAGTTTAGGGAAAGGTGGTAATTTCAAACTTTATTTTTTTTTACAAAAGAAGTTTTTGAAAAATATTTGTAAAACATCTGGGTTTTTTTCAGAAATTTAAGAATCTCTGATGTTACATTTTTTTTTTTTTTTTTTTTTTTTTTATGAAATGTCCAAATATTTTTTACGCCTTTTGATTATTTTTTTAAAAGGTAACATACAATAGAATCTAGGTTCGCCACCGGTAGTGTGCCTAAGATGTATTCTTTTTAACAGAATAAATATTACACAGCATGCAAGAAACTTAGTTTATTATTTGTTTAATGTATCATGAATCATCTACATTTTCCTCTGATTATGAATTTAAGTCAATGTTAATCTATTTCTAATAAGTTTTCCTTTCTTTCCTATGATTTATATTATTTATCTCAGTTTTTTTTCTTTTTCGATTTGAAGTTTTGTTAATATGGGAGTTGGAATACGTGTTTTTTTTCATTGAGCGACTTTCTTCTAGTTTGTTTTTGTGGTTTGTTATTGTTCGTCTCAGCTTTTTCTTTTCAAATTTGAAGTTTCGTGAGTGTGAAAGCTGGAATACATGATTTTCTCTTTGAGCAATATTTTCTAGTTTGTTTTCATGGTTTTATATTTTTCATCTCAGCTTTTACGTTTTCGGTTTGAAGTTTTGTTCGTGTGGAAGTTAAAATACATGTTTTTTTTTTCTTCGGACTACCCTTTTTAGTTAGCTTTTGTGGATGAGCTTTCGAAAATGGACAAATATTTTAAGGAGACACGATGTTAATATTGATCTGGTTAGCGAAAGACGGAGGACTGCGATTTGTCATTCCAGTATTAATTGAGGGTCCAGGATTGTTTGAATCGTCTTCCATAGGCATAATTTGGTTTTGAAGGAGGTATGTCTTCAGGTGTTGGCATGCGCATAAGTTGATCTGTTATAATGGATGGAAGGAACTCGTTGTCTTTAAAGAGTCGTCATTCAGTGGATGAAGACCACTCACTTGAAAATCATATGTGATGCTGCTGGGAGTAAAAGCTAAGGGAAAAGTTTTTATTACAGCTTCTGCTAGATTATAGATTGTTGCTGGTCTTCCAACATTTTCTGGTTGAAACATCTACTCATCCATTTTAGTTTTATAGTAAGTCTTAAATGAATCAAATACGCTTCTATCTAAAGGCTGCATATAGTGTAACCCCCTTATTGTTTGCCAGCTGAATTGTTGCTATAGATATATGGCTCTCATGAATGTCAAGTAAATGAATAGTTGGGTCTATCATAGTCGTTCTTTACATGAACGACTATGCTTAACAAAATGTTTTATAAATTCAAAAAACAAATCTCCATTTGACCATCCTGATGTGTTTTCCCCTCCGAGTGTTCCTTACAGAGTCCCTTTCAACATATAATGCTTAAAAGTTTTACGTGGAAAAATCAACATTGAAGTCATATAATCACATCATGCATTTACTGCACGTATTATCGTTATATTATTTCCTCGTTCAGAATTAGACATTTGGCCAACCTATTTTTTACCTTTTTTTTGCTAAAATTTTGGGAGGTACATTAACAGTACTAATACTTGTTTCATCTACATTCCGTATGTTAAATGCTGTAAAACCTTGATTCTGTTCAAGAGCCTTTTTATAGTTCTGAAACTGCTATATTTGCCTTATTAAAATCGATCGAGTTAGGCTTGTTGTTTCAGGTTTTCTTAGCGCTGAGTTTTTAGCATGTTTTTTTTTAACTAAATTTAGGCAATTTTTTTTTACCCTTTTGTTTATGTCCCAAGATTCAGGATACTTTTTGTTGTTTACTCTCGCAAACTGGTAAGTCAATACTCGACTACCTCTCAAAAGTCAATCCATACTGAAGATCTGAAGCCTTTCTAAAGACTTTTTCTCTGAAGACTAGAAGATTTTCCTCTTTCTCCGTGAATACTTTCTTCACATCATTATTTTTCTTGTAACAATATTTGTCCAAATCTGATCAAAAAATTATTTTTATGCCTACTTGATGTTGTTTCAGGGATATCAATATCTTTCGAAGCTTTCTAGACAGACACTTTATCATTCACTATAAGTTGTAAGGCTGTTTCTATGCCTTCTTTTCGTATGGGTCTTCTCTTGACTTTAATTTTGCTTCTAGGCATTTCAGAACTTTTTACTTCTCTGAAATAAAATGAAATACATTTAAAAAAAGTAAAAAAAAAATATTATTTATGGAATATTAATACTATGTAACCTACACAAAGAATTATTTATTTACTATTTATTAAAATATTGATTCATTTTTAGGTGCGTTCGTAATTATGTAAATACGTAGCACCTATTGTTGTCGCTCAGTCCGTCCGTCTGTCTGTCCGTCTGTCCGCATATAACAACTCAAAAACTACCCAACCGGATCGTTTGAAATTTAAAATACATAGTTATTACATAATTTTGTCGCGTCATTTCAAATTTTATGAAAATCGGATGGATAGATCAATTACAGGGACAATCAAAAGGATTCCGTTACATTACGGTGAATGGGGAAAAAAGTTTCAAATGCATTTTAATCGTTTGAAATTTAAAACGTATATTTATTACATAATTTTGTCGAGTCATTTCAAATGTTATGAATTTCGAATGCATAGATCAATTACAGGGACAATCAAAAGTATTCCGTTACATTACAGTCAATGGGGAAAAAAGTTTCAAATGCATTTTAATCGTTTGAAATTTAAAACGTATATTTATTACATAATTTTGTCGAGTGATTTCAAATGTTATGAAAATTGAATGCATAGATCAATTACAGGGACAATCAAAAATACTCCGTTACATTACGGTCAACGGGAAAAAAGTTTCAATTGCATTTTAATCGTTTGAAATTTAAAACGTATATTTATTACATAATTTTGTCGAGTCTTTTCAAATATTATGAAAATCGGATGCATAGATCAATTACAGGGACAATCAAAAGGATTCCGTTACATTACGGTCAATGGGGAAAAAAGTTTCAAATGCATTTAAAAGGTGTTACAGTCATTTGAACATAATAGAATTGACGTGAATCTATAAAATATGTACTAAAATATACATTCTGTACAATCTGTGATGCAAAGAATATTCATTATTAAATTACAGGGCCACAAAAATGTATTCCACTAAATTATGTTATACGGGAAAACATTGTTTGGGGCGTGTTTTAATTCTATTAAACTACTTCAAATTTTTTGAATAAGATATACGTTAATGAAGTATAATAAAAATTACTCCCTGCATATTTACAAGAACACAAAGATTTCGACCACTGTACTATATCCAAAGTACGCTCTACTATATCATCAAGATCTGAATATTTTTAAAACTTCGTTATCGTACGAACGCACCTCATTTGCTACGCTTCACGTGCAATTTCCATCTTGTTTAAACTAGGCTCAAATAACTTTTATTTTGAATTTTTATTTTGGCATACAACTTCAGTAATTAAATAACCTAACGTTTATACTTATGCCTATTTGCATAGCACTTTCGTTATTAAGGTAAACAAATGTGTTCTAACAATTTTTACGTACAATTTTAATAAATTTAGTATGTGTACTTTGAAGGTACCTCCAAGGTACATTACAAGCAAGTATTTTACAAAATGGCTTCCATTTCTTCACATGTTTAAATTTAACCATTTTTAAGCATACATATATATCGTTGAAAACATGCTTTTTAACTTATGATAATAAGTTTAAAGAAAAATTTGATACAGCTACAGAAGAAAAAAAATAGGTCTTTGAAAAATAACTTTTTGATACTGAAAACAAACTTTGGTTTTTACAGCAGCAATAAGTGTGTTGATCAACAGTAGAACAACTTAAAATGAGCCTCTAGTAGCTAATACATGCAACTATTATTTTAGTTAAGATTTATCATTTAAGATGTCAACACAGTCAACGTGCCTCCGATCTACAAACCCCTGAAAGATACATTTTTGCTGATCCCACCGAAGCTAGCATAGATGAGAAAAAAAGCGAGCTTCTGATTGGCTGAATAAATAAAAGAGCAATTGTTTTTTAAAAATAAATCGTTCTGAATGCGGATGTACTTATTAAGAACTTATGAGAGTATATCATTTTAAAATAGTAATAAGATGAAGAAACGGCATTTTTTAAAAATATAATATAATAAAAAAAGTAATATAAAAGGTAATATAGAACAATTGGGTTTGTCAATATCGCGTAATTGACGCAGTAAAAAGAAAAATATTATTGCTTGAAAACAGTTCTGAAAGTGGATTCATATATTAGGGACATTTTTTTTGCATACCATGTTAAAATAATAAGAAGAAATGGCAATTTAATGTTTATTGTTTTCAAAAAGAAATGCAGAACATTTGAGAAATATCATGATTAACTTCTTTAATTATAAATTTTAGAGTATATGAATTTATCTATTAATAAATATGTAAAATGAGAATGAAATCAAAATCCATCTTTCAAAAGGTTTTAAAACAGAAATTGATGATTACATAAATGTAAACTCAAAAATGAACTAAAGCAAAATGATGTAAATTTTCCATTTTTCGGACTTTTTCATCCAAAAGTGAAAAATGGAAAATTTACATCTGTTATAATTAATTTACCGATTGAATAATCGTGTTTAAAAATAATCTTAAAGCAAAATGCTCTTTAAATTATTATACCAATCAGAAGTCCGTACTTTCTCCCCTATGCTAGATTCGATGGGATCGGCAAAAAGGCATCCAAGATACGCCACCATCCTCTACTGTAATTTTTACGACAAAAAACTGCTGGTAACATTGCTGCCAGCAGTTTTTGCCGTAAATTAAACGGATTTTATTTTTACATTGTAGTATTTTCCAGTTTTCTTATAATTATAATTCAATAATAATTTTACTGTGATTACAATGATTACGTAGTTCTATCAAAATGCATAATTATACAAAATTATTGAACATTCCGATTACAGAAAACTATGGATCCTAATACATATTAATAATCATAACTTTAAAAAAAGAAATAGAAAATAATTAACTAGTTAAATTAGTTAGTAATTTACAAAATTTATTTATGTGTAACTCTTATGATTCGGTTTTCTCAATAATATATGTAAAAGAAATAAAAGAATGAGAAGCTGAAATAAAAGTTACTATTACGATAACTTTTGCGATGGATATTCAGTTTTAAATTAGATTTAGATTTTTCTTCTTCATTCCATGATGTAATAGAATGGAATTACAAAAGAAAAATTGCTGTCACTGCCTTTGGAGAAAGGAGAATTAAGTATCTTGAACAATTGGAGTCAATAAAAACTTTTTTGAGGAATATATATTATGTTTAAATATGAGAAGTTTATCTTGTTTCCTTATAAATACAATTCAATAATTTTACAATGATCCTCAGTTAGTATAGTGCAACTAATTACGTGCCCAGTTCTTTTAAAATTCATAATTATAAAAAATTATTGAACATTTCGATTATGGAAAATTCTAAATCCTAATACATATTTATAATCAAAAATTTAGAAAAAAATTAAAAAAAGAAGTCACTACACACGAAATATATACTTTTTCCATTAAAAAAAAAATATTTTTTCTTTTTAAGATAAGTTTGTTTTGTACAAAATCTTTTTTTCTATCATTTCTCTTTATTTTATTCTGATTAGGGAGTTTAAAAAAATAATCTGAAAATTTATTTATGCGTAACTCTTTTGATTATGTTTTCTATTAATATATGTAAGAGAAATAAAACAATGAAAAGGTGAAATAAAAGTTAGTACTACACTAACTACACACGCCTCATATTCAGCTTTAAATTAGATTTAGATTTTCTTCTTCATCCTATGGTGAGATAGAATGGAATTCCAAAAGAAGATTTACTGTCACCGCCTTTGGTAAATGAAGAATGAATTATCTTGGACTGTCAGAGTCAGTAAAAGATTTTTTGTGAAATATACGTAATGTTTAAATATAAGAATTTTATCTATTCTCTTATAAATACCATTCAACAATTTTACAATTATTCGCAATTACTGATAGAGTAGCTAAATACGTACATTATTGTTTGTTTGTATTTATGTTGGCCAATTATCTATACTATGGGATATAGGCCCTAAGGGATGGGATGCCCTCCTTGGGGGTCTTTCTAAGGAAACCTAACCCGTATTTACGCAAGGTTCGAAAAAAACCACGGAAAACTCCGAACGGTTAGCCGACGGCCGCGATTGGGTTCGAACCCAGAACCTACCGTCTACCAGTTTGGACGTCAGAACCTCGCGGCCAATGGTGGGGCCCGTACGTTCTTGTTTCAAACTGTATAATTATACAAAATTATTGAACATTCCGATTAAGGAAAATTTTGAACTCTAGTATATATTTATAATAACATAAAAAAAGAAAAGAAATCACTAGCCACATAAGAATATTTTTTTTCATAAAAATAATCTTTTTCTTGTGAGATAAATTTGTGTTGTATATAATCTGTTTTGTATCAGTTCTGTTTATTTCTCTTTGATTAGAGATTTAGGAAAAAAAGGAAATTTATTCATTTGTAACTCTTATGTTTCGGTTTTCTGTTAATATATGTAAGAGAATTAAAATAACGAAAAGCTGAAATAAAAGTTAGTTCTACGCTAACTTTTAAGCCTCATATTCAGTTTTAAATTAGGTTTAGATTTTCTTCTTCATCCCATGATGAAATAGAATGAAATTCCAAAAGAAAAATTTCTGTCACTGCTTTTGCTAAACGAAAAATGAAGTATCTTGGACATTCGGAGTCAATAAAAGATCTTTTGTGAAATATAGGTAATGTTTAAATATAATAATTTTATATTCCCTTATAAATGCCATTCAACAATTTTACAATGATTCTCAATTACTGATAGAGTAGCTAAATACGTACGTTGTTGTTTCAAAATGTATAATTATACAAAATTATTGAACATTCCGATTATAGAAAAATTCGAATTCTAGTATATATTTATAATAATAACATAAAAAAGAAAAGAAATCACTAGCCACATAAAAATATTTTTTTTTCACAAATTTTTTTTTCTTGTGAGATAAATTTCTGTTGCGTAAAATCTGTTTTTGTATCAGTTCTGTTTATTTCTCTTTGATTAGAGATTTACGAAAAAAGGAAGTTTATTCATGTGTAACTCTTATGATTCGGTTTTCTGTTAATATATGTAAGAGAAATAAAATGACGAAAAGCTGAAATAAAAGTTATTTCTACGCTAACTTTTAAGCCTCATATTCAGTTTTAAATTAGATTTATATTTTCTTCTTCATCCCATGATGAGATAAAATGGAATTCCAAAAGGAAAATTGCTGTCACGGCTGTTGGTAAATGAAAAATGAAGTATCTTGGACATTCGGAGTCAATAAAAGTATTTTTGTGAAATATATATGACTTTTAAATGTAAGAATTCTATCGAGTATTTTTGAGTTTTTTTTATATACAATTCAAAATTTTTACAATGATTTGTAATTATTGACAGAGTAACTAATTATGTAGTTTTTTTCAAAACGCATAATTGCAAAAAAATTATAATATTTCGATGAGAAAAAATTCTGAATCCTAAAACTTCTGTAGTCATAACTTCTTTTTAAAAAAGCAAAATAATTCACTAGCGACGAAATAGATTTTTCAATAAAAATACTTTTCTTTTAAGGTAAGAAACATTTTCTTGTAATTTTATAATTTTATAATTTTTTAAAAAGTAAAAGAATTTATTGACATTACCATGGGACCTTGATATTTTTAAACTTGTTTATTGAATGTGGAAGGGAAAGGAACTTTAGCAAAATCTTTCACTAAATTCACATAACGAAATTTTTTTTAATTTATCTTTAAAATTTATTTTCAAGGAAATACTGACATAAAGAATGGTTTTAGAAAAAACCGCAAACGAATCGACCAATTTTTCCGCTTTGTATAATCATTTGAAATTTGAACATTTTCACCCGCATTGAACACAGTTCAGTTAGCGCTACTTAATCACTTTCAACGATTCAGATTTTCAGCACAAAATTAAAGTTTATATCTAAGCTTCAAAAAAAAAAAAAAAAAATTAATGAGATGAAAAAAATAACGGTAAAAAATAGTTGTGCGTTACTCCAAAGTCTAAAGCGCCCTCTATTGACATTTTTTGAAATTTGTGTTTATAATTTATTTTCAAGACAATACTAGCATAAAGAATAGTTTTAGTGAAAACCGGAAATCAATTGACCAATTATTCTGTTTTTTATAATCATTTGAAATTTGAACCTATCCACTTCCTTTGAACACAGTTCAGTTTGCGCTACTTAACCACAGATTTTGAGCTCAAAATTTAAGTTTATGTCTAAACTTCTAAAAAAAATTTAATGAGATGCAAAAAATAACAATATAAAATAGTTGCTCGTTACTCCAAAGTCTAAAGCGCCCTCTATCGGCATTTTTTGAAATTTATGTTTATAATTTATTTTCAAGACAATACTGACCCGCAAAACAATCGACCAATTTTTCCGTTTTTTACAATCATTTGAAATTTGCACCCTCTGAACACAGCTCAGTTTATGCTACTTAACCACTCCAAGGTATTCAGATTTTGAGCTCAAAATTTAAGTTTGAGTCTAAGGTTTTCAATCTTTTGAGTCCAAACTTTATAATCATTTCAAATTTTGGACCCTAAACTTTGATGGCACCTATCTCCTTCGGAAGACCTTTGGAACTCTTAGTTTCCCATTTAATATTATTTATCTTTATGTGTACTATCACCCCTTAAAGTTTTGCCCAGTAGTGTTGATACACCCTGTATTCAATATAATACAATATAAATGTAATACAAGATATATACAAATACAATTCAAGTATAATACGATATATATATATATATATATATATATATATATATATATATATGTGCATTACATTCCGCAGATTCTGTTAACCAATCAGCTGTCAAAGGGTGTGAAGAAAAAAAGACATTTAACATCAGTAACAAAAATTATATACAGCAGAAATGAAGTGGTCACTTCAAAGACAGTGCAAAAATAATATTTTCATTGTAACCGAAAATGTATTTTTGCAGTAATATTAAAAACACAAAGAAAACTTTGATGAAAATTATGTCAGATTTAAAACAGCGTTTCTTATAGCTTTGTTAAACAATTTCGTAAGACAAAAACTCATTTATATTATATTAGCTAATTTTTAAATGTTTAATTTATCTTATTTAATTAAAGATAAAAACAGCCGGTGGAGTTCTAAACAGCAGTGGATTTAATTTTAAAATTCCCAATACAGATTCAGATATGAACTAAGGTCCACAGGAAGATTTTTTTTCGACATTTTTGTAAAATTACTATCTAGTCGGTCGTAATACTTTAAAAGCCAATCAAATTGGCCTGATTTAAGAGTCTACTGCGTCTGACCGGAGGTCAGACGCAGATATTTAAAATCATTTAAAATCAGACGTAGATATTTAAAATAATAAATAAATAAATAAATAAATAAATAAAAGGATTGATAACATAAAAATATGATGCTCATTCTAACCAGACATTGTGCCCTTCACGATTTTTAAACTTAAATCAGGCAATACAACAAAACAATATGCGCTTTGCAGTTGTAGATCGTTACTATAGATATCACTAAATTAGATCTATGTGTGTATAGCGCCTCATAAGTCATTAAAATAGTATTTATCATAGCGGGAATGCTACAAAATTCCCATACATAAAAAGTTAAAATGAAAATCCTTTTAACGGTGTGCCGTCCCGTAAGGCATTGTGACGTCACTGCTACATCGTTGTGAAGTCACACTGCGACTTTGTGTCCATCGATTGTCGATGTGACGTCACGTGACGTCGATGTGAAGTCACAGTGACTAAAATGTGAAGTCGTTATGGCCGTTTTAGAGCTTGTTTGTGACGTCCCATTGTCACCACTCTGTGAAGTCACGGTGTGACATATTTGTGAATAATGTGTCATCTGTGACTACTTTGAATTTTAACATCGTGATGAAACTCTTACAAAAGTGACGTTGTGACAAAAGTGTTTTTTAGAGTTAATAACATGTTTTGAAAAATTTCTGTAATTTTCTAAAGATTTTTAAGAAAGTCACATCTCAGTCACTATGTGACGTCACTGAGTGGTGTCATCTTGTTCGCAGATGTGATGTGATCACAGTGACTCACAGTGACGTCATTGTGATGTCACTGTGACCATGCATGCTATGAGTGGTACGCTTCAAACCGTTGCCTATAAACCTTTAATAAGCAAATTACAGCAACAGGTCAATAGTGTCTATAGCCTATAGCGATAAAACGACAAGCAGTAATTAAATCACTAAAATCTGCTTTAAAAAATTTATTTTGAGTCGTATCAAAAATGTACTATGTTATGTATAAAGAATCAAATCCTATCACCATAACGTGAAGAGCGTAATGTTAAATTATGTAATATGAAATTAAAACTAAACTAAACAAAAAATCATCTAAAAAATGTTTTGTGTAAAACTTCTAAGGAAAAAAAAAAGATACAATCATTTTACACTGTTTAACAGTTGCAATAAATATCGGTGATCTGGTCAAGTCTCTACCCAAAAATTGCTAGAAACGTGAGCGATGTAGTTCTTATAATGCGGTTTCTAGATTATGAGAGTCATAACAATGATTGCAATATTAAACATAATTTAAATACAAACCAACCTCTGAAAATTTTTCAAGTTGCTTACTAACTTGATCTTGGTGGAATATATTGATTTTAACAATCACTAGCATTTTTGACTTCCTTTGGGAAGGAATATTGAATTTTTCTAAAATCTGTTTTATTTATTTTTTTTCCATGGAAGGATTTTTTAATGCTCCTATTTAAAGAAGCTGTTCTAATATAAATCTACCCAAGCAGCAAAAAATCCCCGGCCAAGTTTCTGCCGAACGCACTTCGTCCGATTACTTTTCGTCCAAACAATCTCCCTTATAGGGATCAGCAGTATAGGCTTTTTGGCCGCTCAGGTAAAGATCCATCGAGCATTGTATCCCGGCTACCTATTTAATCCTGTGCGTAGCAGTTTTCAACCATTTGGCTATCCACCGATAACTTGCCGAGTATTTTGCAACATTATATGACGTTTCACCGATTACCCCGCGATGTCATATGTATTGGTGTTTCAATGAATTGTAATGTATGAATGTATTCTATTCTATGACTTGGATTTTTTTTTTTATAAAGTATACACGTAAAAGTGATCGGCGAATATAAATTTCTTAGCAAATTTTCTACAAAAGTAGTAAGTTTTCATCTATAATAATAATAATACTAATAATAACAATTGAGAACCCGACAAATTTGGCAAAAGATGTTTTGATATGAAAACAAATTTTATGTGCTGAATTTCAGGAATGATGAATAGCCTTTCATACTTTAAAAAATATTTTGATAAATAAGAGCATATTCAAATTCATTGTTGTACTCTCAACTTAAATAATTAGGCATAAAGTCTAAATAACCTTGAGGGATTTATTGAACAAACTGAACATAAAATATGTTACATAACAGCTAACATTTTGAATATCAATAGAGTTTGTTTTCAAAGAAAGATTAAACACTTCATGCATCGAAATGATAGAATCAACATCGCACTTTTAAAAAATCTTTCAAAATTTTTTTTTCCTAATTATCAAAACAATTTATAACATAAAAGATTTTATTCAAATCTAAACAAATAATAAAATAAGGTATTTTACATTTTCTACCATGCAGTAAATTTATAAAAGAAAGTAAACTTTATTTTATATGATAAAATGCATCGAAATTTGTTCATAATTAGTAGGGTTTCCATAAATGAAAAAGAAAAATTATATATTCCTATTTTTAAGATTTTTCTTATTTTCCCCAGCCCCTCCCCCTCTTTATTATAATTTTGCGAGACAAAACCTATTTTGTATTTGTATCATATCTGCTCATTCAAGGAAATTCTTAAAGAAATATACCCAATTTCTTTTAAATATGTTTTACCATATTCTAAAGTAAAGAAATGTGGGAAAAAAAGGCAAATTGTTCTTTAATGTTTTAATTTTACTATCTAATATTCCTTATTTTTAATTTATTTATTAAAAACGCAAAAAATTTAATCTTTTGAAATATATATATTTCTTTCTATTTATTAAAACTATTTTTTACGTTTTAAATAAGAATAACTCTTTGTAATTCCATAAAAATAGTGCATCATTTTTTTTTTCTAATTCTTAGATATATTTTTGATTCATATCAAACGATCGTTTATTTTTAAAAGATGAAAACTTACTAATTTCAGAAGAAAATTCGAAAAAAACTTATACTCACTCACTTCACGTTACTTCTTCGCATCACAGAGTCCCTTCCCCGACTGGTTAAAAATGACCTTGCTTGCATTGCAACCTATAAAGAATGAACTTTGAGGGGTTGACCAAAGTGGGAGACAAAAGACCTTGAAACAGCGCGAGATGTCACGTGATTCACATAAATTGAAAGAAACTGTAGGGGAATGTTAGTGGGGGATAAAAATTGTCAGGAATTAGTCGGCTTATAAAGTTGGCCGATGTAAATTTTAGGAGTAAAAATTATCAAGTCAAATCGATACGTTATTGCGCTTTCCTGCCGATACAAGCATTGGACTGCTTTAAAAGAGTATGATCTATTGACGTCATAATAATGTCTGTGGACGATTATCGATATCCCGCCGATAATTCAAATAGACGGCCTAACTGATTTCGACATGTCTTGCTGTCTGGGTCAGGAATATTACACTCAGTTAATAATTTGAAATTACAAAAGGTCCCTAATGTGTTTTACGAATATATTCAGCTGTTGAAATTCCTAGCTTCAAGAGATTCAAGTGTGTGCTAAAAGATCAACCGGAAAAATCCTCTTATAGGCATGGAATGAGCGCTATTCCAAGGATTTTGGGTTAGATCACAGGTTTACGCATTTTTCATGATATATCATACATTTATCATATATGACTATGGTACGTGATGTATTATCAAGTATCATACTCGTTCATGCAGTATAATTATCCACATTTAATTAAACATGAATTTTAGGAAAAATAACTCTATCAAATATTTCTTTCCTCTTATAAACAGTAAGAAGTTAAGTAAACTTTGAATTTTTTATTTGCTTTTAAATATAAATGCATATTTTATGAATATGTATTATTAGTTAAAAGTATTTAATAAAAGTAAGCCAACAGAAATGATTTTAAATATACAACACACACACAAACACCCCAAAAATGGCCAAGAATGTTTTTAATACTTTGCTGTTCACACTTAATCAGGTAACAATGAAACAAAAACGATATTATTAAAACTAAGTAACTTAAAAACTGTAAATTAAAAACAATATCGGCTTAAATGTCATTGAAATACATAGTAAAATTACTGAATTGATCAGAATAAAAATGACTGCTTAAAATACTAAAACATTTTGCGATTTTTTTAGAAGAGAGTTTTAGAATTGGCACATCCGTCTAGTTTTACAAAATTTTTAGAAAAAGTATTTAAGAAAGTATTTTTAACAATAACACTTAAGGGTGTTCTTAAATCATATAGGGTAACTTTGTGACATACACTTTCATTTATTTTTGTTCGGAAATGCATGAAACTAGCAGGTGTTGTTACTCGGAAACTATCTAATTGCACTCAATTTTTTTAAACATAATAGATTTTTCAAAACAAGCCTTCAAAGTTGAAATTTTTGAGCACATTTCCCGAAGAAATGAGAAAATCCGGTCGAAAAGGAAGAGAAAAACGGGTGATCACGTGATCAAAACAGCTTAGAACTCGATAGGTAATTTATTGGTCAAAAAATGGAAAATTAAGTTCGATTTGAAATCGATTTCCTAGTCAGTCCTTTCAATTTTATACGTTTCCGTTAAAAAATGAATTTGTAAATGTGTCGAAACGTTTTGCGCTTGTTGAGCGGAGCAGTTGAGAACCCCTTAATTGACAATCTTGGAAATAAAAAGTAATATTATTAAGATTATTACGTAAAATGAATAATTGACTTAGCTAGTTCTTTATGAAATTCAAAAATTATACTTGTAGCTGAAAGAGGCTTTTTATAAAAATATGTTTTTAATTTATATATTTTCCATAAGTTTTTATACGAAATAATAAAAATTAATAATCAGTTTTGACGAAGGATAAATCACAAATGAAATCACATATTATGTACACATATCAAAATAATTTAAACTCTTACTTTCTGACATTTGTTTAAAAAAATTTATTTATACAGTTTCTTCAAAATATTTAATAGCATAGATTTTTAATTTTTTTTTAATCTGAAATTACTTTAGACTTAACAGAATACAATCAATAATAATCTTCTACTGTTTAAATATTCCATTGTTTTCATTCTCTTAAGCGCATAATACAATGCTTGACAAAATAATCTATTGTATATTTATCAATTTAGAACTCTCAAACATAGCTTCATTTATAATGTCACATTAGAAGCAAAAGTAACGTAATTTTTAAGAAAGGTGATAATCGATAATTTCACTCTCCGTGATATATAAATAACAAAGTAGGGATATTATTCTTATCGCCATAAATTTTTAATGCACGTGTGTCTGTATTCATCAGTTATTCCATTATACCTGCATGTAGTAGATTGCAATGAATAGTGGATTAGAATCTATAGGTTCCTTGTTATTAGAGCGAACTTATTCCTTGAGAAATTTGTTGGAGTGAGCCTAAAGCAATTTTCGTCAAAATACTCTCATATTGCTCATTTGATGACAAATCAGAAAATGCATTGTATTAGCTCGACTTAATAAACTGCTTAGGGGCGAGAATATCACGTTTCTCTGAGTTATTTTCAAATATCTAGAGTATGTAATTAATCCGAAAACTGGGAAAAAAGTTGTTATATGCCGTGCTTTTATAATTAAAGATATGAAGTTCAATTTAAGAATCCAACACTTCATAATTTATCTAACAATAAAGAATGAAGAATTGATAAAGAGAATCCAAAAGAAGAATTGCTCTCACCGTCTTTGGTAAATGAAGATTGAAGTATCTTGGACTGTCAGAGTCAGTAAAAGATTTTTTGTGAAATATATGTAATGTTTAAATATAAGAATTTTATCTATTCCCTTATAAATACCATACAACAATTTTACAATTATTCGCAATTACTGATAGTGTAGCTGAATACGTACGTTATGCGTTCAAAATGTATAATTATACAAAATTTTTGAACAAAAGAAACAAAAGAAATCACTAGCTACATAAAAATACTTTTTTCATAAAAAAATATTTTTCGTGTGAAATAAACTTGTGTTGTATAAAATCTGTTTTTGTATCAGTTCTGTTTATTTCTCTTTGATTAGAGATTTAGGGAAAAAAAGAAATTTATTCATGTGTAACTCTTATGATTCGGTTTTCTGTTAATATATGTAAGAGAAATAAAATAACGAAAAGCTGAATAAAAGTTAGTTCTACGCTAACTTTTAAGCCTCATATTCAGTTTTAAACTAGATTTCGATTTTCTCCCTTATCCCATGATGAGATAGAATGGAATTCCAAAAGAAAAATTGCTGTCACTGCTTTTGGTAAATGAAAAATGAAGTATCTTGGACATTCGGAGTCAATAAAAGAATTTTTTGTGAAATATATATTTTGTTTAAATGTAAGAATTCTATCCAGTATTTTCGAGTTTTCTTTTACATACAATTCAAAATCTTTACAATGATTTGTAATTATTGACACAGTAACTAATTACGTAGTTCTTTCAAAACTCATAATTACATAAAATTATTGAATATTTCGATTAGAAAAAATTCTGAATCCTAAAACTTCTATAATCATAACTTCTTTTTAAAAAAGCAAAATAATTCACTAGCGACGGAATAAATTTTTCAATAACAAAATATTTTTCTTTTAACATAAGTGACATTTTCGTAATTTTATAATTTTTTTTAAAAATAAAAGCATTTATTGACATTTCAAAGGGACCTTGATATTTTTAAACTTGTTCATTGAATATGGAAGGAAAAGGAACTTTAAATGTCCAAGGAGGGGGATCGAAAGCGGAATCCTTGGAACAGTGCTCCAAGTGCTGTACCTTTTAATTATTTATCTACCGACAGTCCTTATAAGTACCATTAAAATTAATTTTTATAAAATTCTTTTAATACAATGATTAGTTGTAATAGTGCTTAGAATGTGTTACAAATAGATTACTTAATTTTGTTCCAAAATCAGTATTGCTTACATAAAACAAAAATATGTTTCAAAGTATTATTTAGTTTGTCTTTGTATCTTTTCAGCTTTCTTGGGGCTGAAAGAGGGGGGTAAGGATTTTTCAATTCGGAAATATTTTTATATTTATATTGTAAAAACATTATATTTGTACATTTTATAATTCTACAACATACTAAGAAAACAATTTAAAATAAAAGATTTGAGTGGGATTATAAATATTGCACAAAACCCCTGTAAATTCAATTTTAATTAATCCTTCTAAATCCTCTAATCCTTCTAAAATTCTTCAAAAATTTATTTAATGATTATGTAAATCTTTTAATTTAGTTTAAACACTTCACGTAAAATGCTTTAAAATGTAAAATTTCATGAATTCATAATTCGGTAGATAAAGGGTCAAACAACGAGGACAATGTCCAGCTCATTGTTATCCCTCAAGATTCTGTGCTTATAAAGAATATTCCATCTTATTCTGCTGTGCAACCTTACCAACATATATCAGTGAAAAATTCCGAGCTGAGCATAGTCCCCGTGGCTTAAATAGTAGAGCACTTGGAGCGCTATTTCAAGAATTTCTGGTAGAATCACAGGTTTACGCATTTTTCATGATATATCGTACATTTATCATATATGAGTATGGTACGTGATGTATCATCACGTATAAACAGTAACAAGTTAAGTAAACTTTGAGTTTTTCATATACTGTTAAATACAAATGCATATGTTTATGCATATGTATTATTAGTTAAAAGTATTTAATAAAAGTAAGTCAACAGAAATGATTTTAAATGTACAACACACACACAAAACACACAAAAATGGCCAAGAATGTTTTTTAATACTTTGCTGTTCGCACTTAATTAGCTAATAATGAAACAAAAACGGCATTATTAAAACTAAGTAATTGAAAAACTGTAAATTAAAAACAAAATTGGCTTAAATGTCATTGAAATGCGTGGTAAAATTATTGAATTGATTAGAATAAAAAGCACTGCTTAAAATACTAAAAGATTTTGCGATTTTTTTTAGAAGAGAGTTTTAGAATTGACACATTCATCTAGTTTTATAATTTTTTTAGAAAATGTTTTCAAGAAAGTATTTTTAACAATAACACTTAAGGGTGTTCTTAAATCAAAAAGGGCAATTTTGTGACATATGCTTTCATTTATTTTTGTTCGGAAATGCATGAAAATAGCAGGTGTTGTTACTCAGAAACTATCTAATTACACTCAATTTTTTTAAACATGATATATTTTTCAAAACAAGCCTTCAAAGTTGAAATTTTTGAGCACATTTCCCGAAGAAATCAGAAAATCCGGTCGAAAAGGAAGAAAAAAACGGGTGATCACGTGATCGAAATAGCTTATAACTCGATAGGTAATTTATTGATCAAAAAATGGAAAATTAACTTTGATTTGAAGTCGATTCCCTAGTCAGGCCTTTCAATTTTATACCTTTCCGTTAAAAATTGAATTTGTAAATGTGTCAAAACATTTTGCGCTTGTTGAGCAGAGCAGTTGAGAATATCATTAATCGACAATCTAAAAATTAAAAAGTAATTGTATTAAGATTATTATGTAAAGTGAATAATTGGCATAGCTAGTTCTTTATGAAATTCAAAAGATATACTTGTAGCTGAAAGAGGCTTTTTATAAAAACATGTTTTTAATTTATATATTTTCCATAAATTTTTATACGAACTTTTTGACGAAGGCTAAATCACAAATGAAATCACATATTATATACACGTATCAAAATAATTTCAACTCTTGCTTTCTGACATTTGTTTAAAAAATAATATTTATATCAGTTTCTTTAAAATATTTAATAGAATAGTTTTTTACTTTTGTTTAATCTGAAATTACTTTAGACTTAACAGAACACAATCAATAATAATCCGCTACTGTTTAAATATTTCATTGTTTTCATTCTCGAAAGCGCATTATACAAAGCTTGACAAAATTATCTATTGTATATTTATCAATTTAGAAGAAGTCTCAAACATAGCTTCATTTATAATGTCACATTAGAAGCAGAAATAATCCAATTTTTAAGAAAGGTGATAATCGATAATTTCACTCTCCGTAATATATAAATAACAAACTAGGGATATAATTCTTATCACCATACATTTTTAATACGCTTGTGTCTGTATTCATCAGTTATTCCATTATACCTGCATGTAGTAGATTGCAATGAATAGTGAATTGGAATCTATAGGTTCCTTGTTAGTAAAGCGAACTTAATCCTTGAGAAATATGTTGGAGTGAGCCTAAAGCAATTTTCGTCAAAATACTCTCATATTGCTCATTTGATGACAAATCATAAAATGCATTGTATTAGCTCGATTTAATAAATTGCTTAGAGATGAGAATATCACGTTTCTCTGATTTATTTTCAAAAGCCTAGAATATGTAATTAATCCGAAAACTTTAAAAAAGTTGTCATATGCCGTGCTTTTACAATTAAAGATATGAAGTTCAATTTAAGATGCATATCGAATGAAGCAGTTACAAATCCTAAAATCAATTGCATAGTTTTGAAGAAAGATTTTCAACGAATGAAATATATACTAAAGAATATAGTACAGTTTTTCACATACATAGTATACATATATAGTACAGTTATTGTGCAGTTTTTTTAAGTATTATGTATCGCATTAAACATAAAACTTTTTACATAATATGTTAATAAATAAAATATTAATTCCGATTCCTCAAAAAGTAGAAAAAGCGAAATTTAGAGAGCGTATATCTAAAGTAGATCATGTATGATACATGATGTCATCATCGAGTGCAACAAGCACAGTCCACCCGTAACGAGAAAAACCCTGAAAAATATCTTTCTCGCCGTGGTCACTGTAGAAATGGACTCGTCCACTTTATTTTAGGGTGACCGCAGTATTGTTGGCTTCCAAGGGCTAAAATACTTTTAAAAAGAACTATACCAAAACGCATAATTCATTCTGTAATTTTCACATCTATAGCACATTTATTCTATAAAATATAAACGCTATTAATGATTTTTTTTTTTCATTCGAAAGAATTACATTTTTTTCCTGAGTTTCGCCTAAGCAATTTTAGCCATCCTAATTTTGCCGTATTGGTTTGAGAAATATCTCCAAACTACCCCCCCCCCCTAAAAAAATAACACTAATAAAAATAAATAAAATAAATATGCCTTTCTTGCCCCTAAGTAAAAAATGTCACCCTATTTGTCATTTGGATCTAGATAAGCCCTTGCTTTATTTGATAGAACATTAATTACTATAATGAAAACTAGTAAGTCGGATGTGGCAATCCCCAGACTTTTTTTTTTCAATCAGGATACAAGATAATACTTAATAAGAAATTGATATAGATAATCAACTGACATACCCTAATAAACACCAACTTATGTCAAGGTCGAACAGAATGTGAAATTTGAGGAAATTCTGTGCAATATTTTCAGTGCCCGACTCATGGAGGAGCATGCGGGGCAATTGTTCAGGGCCCCCTTTTTAGGGATTCCCCATGACAATGATAAGGAGTTTCATTAAAGAGTGCCAGATGTTTAAAATTAGCCAAAAGTGACCAAAATTAATACATTTTCAAAAATTTAGGAAGGGAGTGTGGTCCCCCTTTTCCTCCACCCAGGCAAAAAACAAATTATATCCTTAGAAAACTCATGATTAAAATTTTATTACAACAATTTGGTATTCTATTGTTGTTAAAATATTTTTTTATTAATGTTTCCTCGTAACAACATAAGTTAAAACCATTAATTTTCGATTCCATAATTAATATTTTTAGATAAAAATACTTTTCGGTTTTAGGGGACAACCTAAAAAAATATTACATGTTGAAAAAACTATTTAACTTTTAAAAAAGGTTTTCACCTATATTTTGTAACACTGAGAACACCGGTACGACCCTCCTTTTTGTTAAATTCGATATATTCGCGTTGTTGAATAGAGAAAATATTGAAAAAAAGGAGAACATCAAACGAATAGCTAAACGCGCCAAGACTGTCAACTCCTCGGACTTCAATCCACCTCTGCCATCTGGTATCTTCCAAAGAAGCAAACCCTCTCAGAATTTTTCTCCTGACGGTAGGTCAGTATGTTGATATGAATGTATATAGGCATTTATATATTACATGCATTTAACATTCATCAAAATTGAGTCCTGACCAATGATGTCATTTTAAAATTAATAATAGCTCGGTATTAGTGTCCGATTTGTTTACACATTATTTAAAATTCTGAGTGCAGAATATTAAAAATTGCCAAAAATTTAAATCATATATTCTTTCTTTTTCTTTTCTTTCTTTCTTTCTTTATTTAACGTTAATATGATCAATTTTTAAACATGTTATGGCAATCGAAAGGAAATGGAGCGTTGTTTTATATATTTGAATTTTTCATATTTGATTTTAGAAGCCAATAGAAATGTTTAAACTTTTCAAAAAAAGGCCTCGATGATATTTTAAAACGAACGAAATTAAAAGAATGAGCACATTTAATTTTTAATAGGGATTTGAGTTTTAGAAAGACAAACATATGTAGATGTGGCTTGATATATTCATTTTCTTTCTCTTCCTTTCTTTCTTTTTATTTTAGTTTTAAAGGTTATTTAGAAATGTAATTAAAAAGGAAAAAAAAGAGCATAATAGAATTAGGAAAAATGAACTTCGCAAACTATTTTTTTTCCAAGAATTAACATTCCTATTCTTTTAGGATTGAGGCACACAAAAGGAAAATAAATGCATATATTATGATATATTTTTACTTTTATTTATTTATTAATTTATTTATTTTTGTGTTTTGATAACAAGTACCAAAGTGTATTTTTAAAAAATACAACAATTTCGAAATCCGAAACGGCTCTTGGAAAACCTTCCTTTTATAAATGTTAAGTCTGATATATTTTCAAATGGATTGAGGCGTTTTAGACTTAAAAGTACGATTTAAAATTTAATATAACTGGTTTTTGAATATATCTGTTAGTCAAACACATGAGGAGTTAGAAAAACAGGAAATAAGAACACGAATTTTATATTTCTTATTTCTTTTTTTTTTTTGGTACGGTTAATATCCATATTTTTGTGCATGGATTACTACATTAAGAATGTTGATGAATGTAGATGTGTTTGACACAACATTTTTAGTATTCGTTTTAGTTTTTACTTCATATCTTCGGTAATCGAAAAAAGGAAAAACAAATAATCTCAATTGCGCTACTGATTATCCTTATCCGAATTTTTAGTCGTCTACGCGATATAGAATTTCCCTAGCCAGCTCGGACAGATATACAGATACTAATAGAAAAATGTGTTCTTTTTAAGTACAGATGGAATATTACCTTGAAAAAAAGGCCGAGTGCGAACAGGTTGACATGTTGCAATAGGACTGCACGCAAAAGATTCTTCTTTTATTATTCTCGAAGCATGTTTTAAAAGCCATATAAAATCAGCGAATTTTCCAAAATATTCGAATGCATATTTTTAAACTATTTTGCTGTGTAAAAAAATAAATTTAGCGATGCCTAGAAGTTAAAAAAATAATGCAATAGGCGGAGTGCTGCCATTATTAGTATTACTTACATACATATTTTTGTTTCTTATAAAATTTAAAAAATAATATTTTTTAAATATTTCGTTAACTATAATTTTAAATGAATTTAATACAAACAATGTAAAAAAATATTGTTATATTTAAAGTAAGCATGCACATTTTGTATGCAAACAAACAATAACTTTATCATATTAATAATGACCATAAATTTCTCACTTCGTAGCTTATAATAAAGAAAACAGAATGCTCTTAAATAAATTATTCAAGCATCGTTTATTGTTTTATGTATGCTTGACATTCTAATGAATAGAAATAATTAGTTACAAAAGCTGCTATTCGAAATGTTTTCTACGCTCAAATTGTATTGTTGCCCCTTTTTTATGAAAATACTTTTTTTAGCAAAACATGAAAGATGATAGCAGGAATTGAAAATTAGATGCAATGTTCTTTTGAACCAGCACTTTTAAAAAATGCTTTATTAATGTAAATTGTTACTTTATTAATTCTCTTTTATATAAATAAATTTACTTTTTGTACGCTGTAAAAGAAAAAAAATCTTTCAAATTGACAGAAAAATCAATTTTAGCGCCAAATCATAACTATTTAATTTACAGTAAACATCAGCAATATTTCATTAAAACAGTATTTTTTTGTAAAAACAATAGATTTTTTTTTTTTTTTTTTTTTTTTTTTTTTTTTTTTTTTTTACAAAACTCAATTTTTTAGAGAAAACAACTATTCCTTTTTTAACTGTTTCTTCTGTTAAATATACAATTTGTTTTTGAAAAACTTTTTTTGTAGAATATTTAAAGATAGAAATTTGTAATAACTGCAGTATATCTTTAATATTTATATAAAAAATAGTTTTTAAACATTGTCTTAATCCACGTAATTTCAGTCGCGATTTGCACCAGAAAGTTTTAATAAAATTTTACGAAAAGTGTAGAATTTAGTATAGTAATTTGGCAGATAAAGTTTTAAATTACTTTTCGTTATTTTGAAAAAAAAAGTGGTTCGAAATTTCTGATATGAATTCAGTAGTACAAAAAATACATTTGTTTTGTTTTTGACAGCTTCATTTTTTAAGTATTCCAGCACTCGTGATAACTTTCAGAATATTTGCACAGATTACAACTCTGTACAATTTTAAACAAGTAAGAAAAATCATGCGTTAAGCATAGATTATGAAGCACTTTCCAACACTTAATGAAATCTTTAACAAAACTTTGTTATTTAGGGAAATAATAGTGTATAGCCAAATATACCCAAGTATGTATTCCAGTACATTAGAACAGCCCTGTATTTCATATGTCAGTTCATATAATGGGAAAATTTAGCTTAGCAAGAAAATACCCAGTAGCTTAAAATTTCTTTTTCAGCAATTCATACTATTAGATGGAAACATACTTGAATACTTTTGTTAAGCCCTGTAGTTTACATTGTACCTTTATTACACGTCAGCATTAGGCTAAAATTTATTGTAACCTAAAACACTTTTAAAACAACTGAAATCACATTCCCATAAATCATCATTCATAGGCGTCCATGTACCGAATTCTTTGCGTGGCCCTGTATATCCCTTTATCAATATTCTGCTAACATTTCTCAGAATTTTGAAAGCAGCTCAGCGTAAAAATGCATAGCTTATTTAAGAACCACGTTTAAATAATTTACGCTCATATTCAGTAACGTTGGTGAGCTCTTTTGGGTAGCCCTGTATATCAACTATAACATTTATACACACCATATAATGTGCATATATTTAGCGAAATATAAACGCGAATATCATAATTAAAATGCATTTGATCCCTCCATCAGCCATCATCGGACACATATACGGTACTTCGGAAAGAATATACTATTTGAAATCTTTTGTATGGCCCTGTAAATGCTATGTACTTCACATTATGCAAGACAGTAGCGTATAATTTATATTAAGCTTCAGTGACATATATCAATTTTATTATACATGAAAAAGCTTAATATATTTAAAATATGTCACACACAATTCTCCCTTTTACCATTATCTAATGGAATTCTTTTGTGTGGCCCTGTAAATGAATAATAGCTACATTTTCACCTTATATTTTATAGAATGCATATTTTAATATGTGTGACAGGGTATAACATCTTTAAAATTCCTTTGAAACGATTTTTCCCCATAGGCCGTAATGTAATAGGAAACTTTTGATTCGCCCTGTAGATAAACTAATCATGGTAGCAACTTCATTTTCGATAGGACTTTTGCTAGGGTAAACGTCAATAACGTCCTAAAATTTCATTGCAATCCGAGTATATTAACGATTTTCCCCCATAAGCCGTAATGTAATGGGAAACTTTTGATTATCTCTGTAGATAAACTAATCATGGTAGATACTTCATTTTCAGTAGGGTTCGTGCTAGGGTAAACCCCAATAACGTCCTAAAATTTCATGGCAATCCGAGTATATTAACGATTTTTCCCCATAGGCCGTAATGTAATGGGAAACTTTTGATTCGCCCTGTAGATAAATTAATCATGGTAGAAACTTCATTTTCAATAGGACTTTTGCTAGGGTAAACGTCAATAACGTCCTAAAATTTCATGGCAATCCGAGTATATTAACGATTTTTTCCCATAGGCCGTAATGTAATGGGAAAATTTTGATTCTCTCTGTAGATAAACTAGTCATGGTAGATACTTTATTTTCAATAGGGTTCGTGCTAGGGTAAACCTCAATAACGTATAAAAATTTCATAGCAATCCGAGTATATTTACGGGAGTTAGAGCTCGGACAGACGGACAGACGGACAGACGGACAGACGGCCATCCGGCCAGACGGACAGACGGACAGACAAACCGAATGCATAAGCACTTTTCAACTTTGTTGGAAAGTGCTAATAAAAAGACTATATATATATAGCTTATTGTGCGTCACCTTTCGCGTTCCATAGTAGGCCAGTTGGCTATAAAAATCCAACATTGACACATTTTAAAAACTAAAAATAAGAAAATAAGAAAACTGAAATATATTACTTTACAAATATGTTAAAAAATAATAATTTACATTAAATTATGGTTATAAGTCCAGAAAATATGTAATATTGTTAAATAAACGGGTTTTTTGTATTCCTGTCGCAAAATATTGAAAAATAAAGAAAGGACCACACTAAAATAAATAAACACACGCTACAATTTGAAAATAAATTTATTAGTTTGCAACTTCTAGAATGCGTAAATCAATTACAGAATCTATCTTATTTCTGACGCATTCAAAATAAAAGTTTATCTAGAATTTTTTTTAGAACAGCATGAATTTCCCTCAATAAATGAGAGGTGATTTAATAAAATTATAACAATAATAATGATGTTTGTGAATCAGTTTTTAGCTCACAGGCTATCATAGCCTGAGAGCTTATGTGCCCGTCCGTTCTGTATGTATGTGCGTAACGCGATAACTCATGATAAAAATATCCGATCCACTTGAAATTTTGTATGTAGGTATATCCTGACAAGGCGCTTCCCTGATTAGTTTTTGGAGTTCATTCGATATGTATAAGAGGGGGAACGGGGGGCTCATGCCCCCCGTTAGTTGATATAAATGGGATTTTCATGCAGAATTAAGTTTTCAAAATTTAGATTAGGATCATTCTGATGAGGCGATTCCGTGACTGTTATTAGGTGTTCATTGAATAAGTATAAATAGGGGGAACAGGGGTTCTAATGCCTCCCCCCCTTAGTTGATATAAATGGGATTTTCATGCAGAATTAAGTTTTCGTTCAAAATTTAGATTAGGATCATTCTGATGAGGGGATTCCGTGACTGTTATTAGGTGTTCATTGAATAAGTATAAATAGGGGAACAAGGGTTCTAATGCCCCCCCCCGTTAGTTGATATAAATGGGATTTTCATACAGAATTAAGTTTTCGTTCAAAATTTAGATTAGGATCATTCTGATGAGGCGATTCCATGACTGTTATTAGGTGTTCATTGAATAAGTATAAATAGGGGGAACAGGGGTTCTAATGCCCCCCCTTAATTTATATAAATGGGTTTTTCAATGGGTTTTAATTTATATAAATGGGTTTTTCAATGGGTTTTAATTTATATAAATGGGTTTTTCAGATTTCGTTCAAATCTCTGAATAGTTTTGGAAGTTTAATGGTTAAGTATAAAAGAGGGGGATAGCTCCTTTTAAATTATATAAATGCTAAATGGGTTTTTATTAAGAATTATCTAATTTGCTCTGAATTTTGGATATAGATTTTTTATATGATAAAGCATGTCTGTGATAGTATAGGAGGTTCAATGATTAAGTATAAAAAAAGAGGAAAGGGGCGAGCTGTTTCCTCTTCTTAATTTTTTTTTTCGAACGGAATTAACCCTTGAAAATTTAAGGCTTTAATGTACAATTAGTATTTGTAGCCTGTGAGCTCAATGCCATCAGTTTAACTGGGCAGTATTCTTTATTTTGTTTTAAACTATTTTTTTTTATTTTGGCACTTTTTAATAGTTAGTAGAAGTTTGAGAGAATAAAACGAAAATTATCCTATCAAATAGAAAAATTACTAATGTATTAAAAAGTTCTTTATTTCACATATTTCATAAAAATATAAATTTATCAGAATTTATTATAAACTTATTCTTAACGAGGTTTTGTTTAATTGTATACAATAGTATTCCTTTATGTAATATATAATTTTTTTCATGGAATCTCTGATTAGATAAGCTGTAATTTTCTGTTTTCAAATTCAACGATTTCAGGAATCATCAAAGGCACGTATATATTTTGATTATCGCGCAATAGTTAAATTAAAAATATTATTCACATGCGAGAAAAGTGACATATCCCGACAAAAGTAAATTTCACAGCAGAGGCAGAAGAAAATTAAGAGTATTTTACTATAACATGAAATTATAGCACTCATCTGCAGATGCAGGAATGATAAAATTGCATAAAAGAATTAAACTCTGCAAAATGAAGACGTAGGGTGAAGTTAAGTGCTTTGGGAAATTTTACCACCCCACACAATCAATCGCTCTTCTATCGTCATAAATCGACATATAGTTTCATAATGTGATTCCCGCAGGAATACACTTTATAAAATTGTCTATGTTGTAAGACGCATCAGTAGCAAACCTGTTAGTGGAATAAAAAGTAAAAGTATCATAAAAATGAAATTTTGTGAGATGTGCACTTTTCTTGCTGGTGAGTGATATGTTTATATTATACTACAGTGGGTTGCCAAATTATTAGGGACAGTCATGAAATATAGGTTTTTTGTACAATATTAAGATATAATTTGAAAAAAAAACACTGTTTTAAAGTTTAAAAAGCTTTATTGTTATAGTTTGAGTATTCACGTAACATTATATGAAAAAAAAAACCAACAAAAATATAATACAGTCAATTTGCCAATGCTAAGTAAAGAATGTCAATATTTGGTGACATTTCTTTTAGCTTCAAGGAGCGCTTTGATGCATCTCGTCATGCTCTCATCGCAATTTCTGGCACTTTCTTTTATTTCCGGGTTGTCATGCTATGCATTTATTAGTTTTTCGATGAGTTGTACCTTGGTTGTAATCATATCTTTGTCGACTTTGCCTTGGTGATCTTCAATAAGCTTTCTATGCGGTTCATGTCAGGTGAATAGCCAGGCCAAGGTAAAACTGGGATATTGTGGTCTTCAGCAAACAGATATCCCTGTTTTGTAATGCTTCTAGCTTTATGACAAGGCACTGAATGATGCATAAACATAAACGCTTCACCACTTGGGAGCCATTCTTCAATTTGTGGAAGATGCCGAGTTTCCGGAACTTGCCTGTACTGGTCTTGTTTCATGATTCCCTAGACAATGTAGAGGCATCGAACTTTTAGCGCTTATGATAGACTACACCATTACTTTATCAAGGTGTTTAACATTCTCCACGATGCAGTCAGGGCGATATTTTTTGTCTGGGCATCGCCTCAAAAAGCTGCTTTTATTGGCTAAAATCTCAAAGCTTGATTCATCTGAGAAAAGCACCTGAAAAAAATTAAATTTGTTAATAATTTAGAAATAAATGATTTTCAATGACATAAATAATAATTATCTTAACAACTCACCTTACTACCGTCATTAAATGTCTCCTGGTGGTGTTCACGAGCCTGGGCAATGTGCTTCAGTTTATTTCGGTTTCTTGGCTGGACAAAGCAAATCCTGTCAACCCTTCCTCCGCTAATCCCCACTGCACATTTCTCTCGAAACTGGCATTCCAGATTCTTGAATAATGTGGAGTAAGGAGTCCCATCTTTTTCTTTATGTTTCCTAAACAGATATCCCTGATTTTTCTATCGGTATGTGGAGATGTTATGCGTTTTCTTCCCCTTTTACCTTTTTGTTTGGGCGAAAGTGGCTGGTTTTTATCCAGATTTATTTTTATCCTGTTGACTACTGACTTCGATACTCCTACAAGTTCTGCTATCTTCCTTTGAGAATGACTCGTATGCAGGAGAAAGGTTTTTACTTCAGATTTTTTTCCTGGGGAACAAATTCACCCCGCAACCCATACTGAAATCAATAAAATTAAAAAAGGAATTAAAATCATAAATAACTTCCCAAAAAACAAATATTTATTAAGTAAAAGAAACATAATACTCACATATAATTCTTAACTTTTTCAAAAAAGCCCAAAGAATTTTGTTTAAATTAAAGAAAATCATTTTCCACTATTGCGTGTGTAAAAGACTCAGCGTCTGCCCTCTTCTTAAAATAGTTATACAAAGCAAACAAACCTTTTAACATATTAAAAATTCTTAAAAGTTGAATTATAGAAGCATTGACAACTGTAAAATACACACCTGCAACACTTAAACCACTTAGAACAGCAGTCAAGTGCACCCAAAGTATAAAACTAGCAAAAAAGTATGACTGTCCCTAATAATTTGGCAACCCACTGTATGTGTAATGTGTATTTAACACTTTATTTCTTTAATAAATTCATATTTTGTTTATAATTTTCCTATGAAATTGCATTCATTTATTGTCGAAAAATGTATAGTTTTGTAAGTTTTGCAATTATAAATGCATTTTTTTAAATTTACATTTCATTTTTAGATATGCTGATAATCTCAAGTAACTTTTTTATTTAATTATTTTTTATCTCTATTTGAGATCATATGAAGCCAATTAATCCTACTATGAATTATATCTACCTATGAGTTATTTAGAATATATATATACAGGGTGAGTCATAAATATCGAAACAGTACACTATCTCCTTAAACATTGCCCCTAGATCCATACTTCCAATTGCAAAAATTCATAAAAAAAGGTGAAATTTTTGATAAGTTGCAACTCCATGTGGAGTGTATTTGAAAAAGTACGAAAATTAACTTTTTATACGGCCCCCGTAGGATAAAAATCCCAATTAGGGAAACTTTCCTTATCCAGTCCTGAATAATACACAAAAAGTTGCATCTTCATATCTTAAAAATTCGCGGAGTTATAACCGTTTGAATAATTCATCAGGCTTTAAGGGATTAGACACAAATTGAAATGCGCGCAATTCAAAAGACAATGTTAATTTAATAGTTATAGGAAACGCGTAAAGAATCTATCTTTTGAGTTAGAATTTTGATTTTTTTTCTTTTTTGTGTATGTTAGCCATATAATTTGCTAAGAAAATCACATGCTAAAATTTATCATAAAATTTATAAAAATTTCATATGGTTAGTACTGGTTTCAATGCGATAGTTAAAAATCGTTATAACTCGAAACATTATTTATCGCATTTCAATTTCTTTCTATTTAACTAAAAATGAAAATCTGATTTTAGTTTTGTTTCGAGGTGTTTGTTTTTCAATATTTATTTTAGAACTATTAAAAATATTTATTTAAAAAATAATAACTTTTAAAAAATCATATTTTCAAAAGTAAATAATTTATTCATTTTTTTAAACATAAGTAAGGTAAAATAATAAAAAATGACATGTTTCAAGTTTGTACTTTTTTTCTTTATATCCTTAACTTTTAATAATTTAAAGACAAGAAAAAATCGGGAAGAAATTCATTATACAGAAAAACGAAATGTACTGTTTTACTGCCCATTAGTTATTTAAAAGAATGCTTTTCTAAGATGCAGATTAAGTCCTTTTTAAAAATTTTGCTCTCACAACTTCAAGCTTTTTATCGTCCTGTAGAGGCTGTTAAAAAATCTGTATTCTGGGCTCAGGTCAGATCAGGACCGAGACGTTACTTTTTCTGAAGACTTGCCTATCCGGGTCTGAAGTATTTTCCATACCGGAAGGGACTGCTTCCTTTTTCCCAGACTTGCACTGGGCGAAATTTTTAATCCCGGTCTCGAACAATCCGTATTAAAATCACAGACCTAATACGTACATAAAATAAGTAAAATTTGGTTTAATCAATACTTTTACGAAAACCACATAAATTTAAAAACAGCTTTTATTTTACAAAACAATAAAAAAAAACTTTAAAATTTATTTTTTTTAAGAATATTATATTTAAATGCTAAAAAAATAAACAAAATAAAACCAGAGAAACAAAAATCTGCCTATGACGGAATTCTGTCTTAAACAGAAAATGTGTTGATCCATGCAAAATAAACACAATAATACCTGAGAAAAAAAAACTTCATTTAACCTTCACAGGAAGGGCATTTGTCTATTACGCATTTTTTCTTTCCTATGTGATTCCGTCTTAAAAGGTTTTACTGTATAACATTTTTCAAAGTCTTCAACGCACCGGATATGGATTATCGATAATAAAATATAAGTGAAACATTTACATATAAACATAGATTCATTGATAAAATAAATATATCACAGCCTTTGGCGCCTCTTTAATAATAAAAAGTATAAATATAAAAAACGAAATTATATATTAAGTATTTTTGGTCAGAACTCCACCACTCAAAACAATTTTTAACTATACTGAAGTAAAAAACTATGTAGAAATTCACGGTTGAGCCGGCTACGATTTAAGCTTTTTTCCAGGCTGGTCCGGATTATGATTTTAACATTATTTCATGCCGGGATGAACTACTTTCCCTATGGGTCGGTTTAGGACCGGACCTAAATATTACGATTTATTCAGACCTCTAGTGCTAACAATCAACATGTTTTAGAAACAAGTTTCAATTTTAAATCAATAAGCTGCTTTATTATGGCCAATTAAGAGGCACGGTCTTAAACCGACATATAATAACGTTACAATTTGTGGACGATCCCTTATTTGCTTTGAAAATGGATGAAAAACACTTCGTTTACAAGCATGGTAAAGTGGTGTAAGTCACGAATTTTTGAGAATTTTTGATATTGATATCTATGTCAGGTTTTCAGATAGGGAGATGAGTTTTTTTTTGTTCAATATAGGAATGGACTAGGAATAATTTCCTAATTGGGAATTTTACTCTACGGGGGTCGTATAAAAATTTAACTTTCGTATTTTTTCAACTAGACCCCCCATGGAGTTGCAGCTTATATTATCAGAAATTTCACCCTTTTTTATGAGTTTTTGCAATTGGAAGTATGGGTCTAGAGGCAATATTTAAGAAGATAGCCTATTGTTTCGATATTTATGACTCACCCTGTATATATATATATATATATATATATATATATATATATATATATATATATATATATATATATATATAAGAAACTGGTAGGATTGGCCTGTTTTCTACATAATTATCATTATTTTTTTATATATTGAACGCATAATAAAATTTTATTTCTCGTTTTATTTCTAATAGATTAAGTTATCAAAATAAAATTGTGACATAAGTGTAACATATAAGAAGCTTGAAAAATTAATAATTTTAATCATAAAAAAAAGAAATGGGTCAATGCTACTCTGAAGTGGGAGGCTTGAACCACTCTTTTTTATATTGAAATATTTGTTTATGAAAATAAAATAAGTTTAAAAATATCAAAATAACTTTATGCATATATTTTAATTATGATTAAAACATATTTAGGAAAACGGGATGTTTAACAGATATTAGACGTCAGAACAACTGTGTCAGAAGAAGTTTACGTTAGACTTTAATTATTATTAAAATATGTTTGTGAAAATAGGATGTTTAAAAAAACCTGCTTAGACGGAATTCAAGGCATTCAAGAAAAATTCCGTTTTAGAGACCGGCTTTTTGTGACAAGTGATCACAAAAAAGCCCCAATCAATTTTCTTATTCATTATTTCATTAAATCTTTTCTTTCTTCTGTAGCAATTTTTCATATCTTCCTTTACTGAAATTTAACTATTTCCTTTTCTATCACCTTTTATTACTTAGCGTTATTTAATAAATATACATTATTTTCGAAATATATCCATTAGCCGTTTGTTATGCACAGTGTGTAATAAAAAGACTTTATTAACACGTTGACTGCCACGGCAATTTTCAGAAATCTGACCAAAAATGACAATTTGATTTTATCACATTATGTCATTAAAAACTCTAATTCCAGTCCATAGGTGTAAACAAAAATAATAAAAAAGTTTTTTTGGCTTACGAATTATCTTGTAGTTTTTTTTACCTTTTTTTTATTAATTTTTCTGTTTATGCAAGCCAGCATTGAGTTCAATCGTAGCTGGACAAAAATAGGAAGTAAACACAGTACGAGATAACTTGTAGTTGGCGTCCTAGAAAAGAACGCAATCTATAACTTCGTAGTTGGCAGCAGTTGGCAGTCAACGTATTAAGAAAGCATTGATCATCCGGTCAACATTTCCTCACATTGATTGAATCAAGTCTCCCAACGTAGTCATTTTTCAAATTGCAGCACGTGATTATGTTTAGCTTAAATTAATGTACAAACTTTATTGTTGGAAAAAAGCTCAATATATCTACATTACTTAAAACATATTTACTGAAATTTCTATGATATTATTTATCCAGGTAATTCTGACAAAATGCTTCTGCAATATACACTTTTTAAATTAAAAACAATTCAAACATGATTTTCCCACACTAGTTTTAATCATCTACATGATACAAAGGTTATTGTTTGAGCATTACCGCATCGTTGGTTGCTATGTATTTACAAAACTTTTAAATTATTTTAAATATGACAACTTAAGGGTGACTAAAGCTTCCCGTAAGATTAAATGTTCAATTCAGGAGGTGGCCCGGAAGGGGAATATCCCCCCCTCTCTAAGAGCAATTAAGGGTCTCCCCGGAAAATTTGTTAATTTGGTTTGCAATGGTCAAAATGGGCAATTTCCACCCCGGAGCTCTATAATGTCCGCCCCAGAGCTACAAAAGTCCCTCCCGGAGAAAAGTGTCTGAATTCAATACTGGTTTAACCCTCCTATTCTTCCCTGTATACAACAAAAGTTTCATCAATTCCATTTCAATTTAAAAATATATTACTTTATGCAACTAAAATTACTATCAGAAACATTCCTGTATAGTCTCTGAAGAATAAAATATTTTTTCACTGTTCTAAATACATTTCTGTCATTAAATAAGAAACAGTAAAAATCTTAAACTGAGAAATATTAAATATTCAAAACCAAATTTTAATAGAGACATACCTAAGTAAGATGAAATTTAATCATACATTTGCAATAACTTTAAAATTTCGAAATCCGCTACACGATAATTGTTCTATACTCACTGTATTGTAACAAATAGTATTAAAATTTCAATTTAACGCAGTCTTGAAGCTAAACCTGAACTACATAAGATTTGGAGTCTTAAGCTGTTATCACAAGTTCTATTTGTATTCCTTGAGAATCAGATAATTGTTTATTGATGTAATTACTTTTGAACTTTTACGCTTGGATTCTTCGTTCGATTCTGTACAACCATTTATCCATAAAATTCAAAGGAGCTCTGATTAGCGAATTTTCATTAAAAATGCTGTTATCCCAACAAAACGTAGAAATTCTCATGCTGAAAATAATAAATAATGTGTCTTTCTCTACAAATAATTAATAAATATATAGTGGAAATACATAGTAAATTATATTTTTTGTTTTTGAAATAATTATTGTTTTAATTAAAAGATCTTACACTGTTAAAACTAAAGGTGACACATTGCACCTTTTAGGGGTGAAAGGCTTTTCTCACTGGTGACATCTCTACGGGAACCAGAATGGCACCTTTAATTAGGGTGAAAAGATGGCCCCTCTGATCCAGAGTGACAAATAATAAAAGAAATTATGAAAATGACTTTGGCCCGGGAAGGATTCAAACCCACAACGTCTGATCGCAAGCTTAGCTGTCTAACCACTCGGCTATCGAGCTCACCTCCAAAGTCTCCTTGAAATGTTCAAATGTCATGAACTTCAAAGGTTGCTTTATATATAAAGCTTGCCAAAAGTTAGCCGTCCGAAGTTCTAAACAAAATTGGGAAAGCGAACGATCGGTGATAGTCTTTGAAGGGAGAAATTGCAGTTTCGATCTGTTGAGAAATTGTTGTTTGCGTGTTGTAGGGGAAGTCGTAAGTGAGTAAGAGTTGAAAATCTTCCAACGTTATGCATTGCGCGGCACCCTAATTAGCGTGAATCACCCACTGCGGAATCAAACGGCACACCAAACACATTTTCAAATCCGCGGGTGTCCAATGGTAACTCCATGGCGCCAAATGCAACTGGTTTGTCACCTTTATTTTTAACAGTGCAATTCTTTCAAATTCCAACAATTTGCAACATTTTTGATTGTTACAACTTTTTTGTAAGGAAAATAAAAATAGTAAAAGAGAAATGGAGACGCACAATGTTAATTAATCGTGTGAGAAATTTATTTTCTAAAAATGTAATACCATTCAACTACTTTTTTATATTATCAGTCCTTACAGCAAATGTTGAAAATGTTCAACACCATTCTGATTGCAACATGAGCACATCGAACCAATTTTTTATACACTTCGGAACATTGTTGATATTGTTGAAGGGATTTTTTTCAGTTATGATTTGTTATAATTTATCAATTTTTGTAGAATTTTTCTGGAAAACCCTATCTTTAAAATATTTTCACATAAAAGAAAAATAATTACACGGGTGAGTTCTACTGGTTTTTGTGGCCAGAAGCCTTTTAAAAATAAATGACCAAAAAAGATTTCCAAGAAATTACATTCTCCCAAGATGTAGACAATTAACTCAAATCGTTTACTCAGAAACTGATTAAAAAAAACAATGATGTTCACGTGAATTTATGTTTCATAAACGCGTTTTTGTATTTAGAAAGTGAAAAAGACGGTAGCCAGTAATTTAATATATAGATATTAACCTCTTAGGTTTCTGAGTCTTCGTTCGAGAACCTCTGTTCTTTTACTTATAAAAACGAAAATATCTTTTTTTTTTTGTTGTATTTTTATATCACTATTTAATAGTTGAATATTATTTTGCGTAAAAAAAACAAATAACTGCCTGCATTCAAGCAGAATCTTTCATAAAATAATTGTTATTTTCATCTCAAGTTGTAAAATGCCTTAAAATGTCCAAGAAACAAAGTGATAATTTTTCATAGATACTTAAATCATTTTCAAGAATTTCTTTTGAGAATTTGTAGATTAATTGTTTGTTTAAAGCTCTTATATTTGTGATTGCGTTAATTTGCTTTACCGGTTATTAAATTGGTGTTTTAAGAGGATTTGTAGTTTTAGAACCTAAATTACTAAGTGCCCAAAAGAACCATTTTCAAAAAAATATATTTTTTCTGTCATTTACAGTGTCATTTCGTTCGGAAAATAGCAAAGAAGAAGTATTTGTATTATTATTTTAGCTTCAGAATTGAAGAGATTATGTAAGTAATACTGTTGAAAATTTTGCTACTATTTTTTTCTATAGATGTGGATGATACCAAAAACAAATTGATAAACCTTGAAATTCATTACCTTAGTGGATATATAGTATTTAAGTTTATAATATAGTCATCTAAACATACATTAATAAGTACACTTAATATAAGTACTGTAATATATAAATAGTAAATAATAAAATGATAAGTATAAGGTATTTGAACATTATTTCAGCACAAAATTGGCTATATTCTGATCTTACGATCTTAATATCATAGAGAAGCACTTTTGCACTTTATCATTAAACAAAAATTATAAGCTATCTAATATTTGCATAAGAAAATATTACTTATGCGAAAACCTTTTCTAGTAATAATTATCATCCATCATGTTAGTAGTAATAATTATCATCCATCATCATGGCACTGAATCGTGAAGCTTTATGCACCATTGAGTTGCTATATTGCACTTTGACGTAATATACACATGCATACATACATATATATATATTCCTGATTCCTATCTAAGAAAGTAATTGTAAATTTTTGGGGTAGTGTAGCATTGCTCTTAAAATATTTATAATTATATAATTCCACTTTTATTCAGAATTGATCCACTTTTGATCCACATGCTTTTCGTGTTGTATATGTTACATTGTACGATGATACATGCCTGTAGGGAAATAGTTGTGCTCTACAGGATTGGGGAGTAGATTTTTGCTGGGGACTTACTACACAATTGTGAATTGTATTCGTTGTGTATGTTGATTTGTATTATTCTATACTGATTACATATACATATATAAGGAAAATAAAATTTCCAATACAATACGATTGATAACTGGTTTAAAATTTGGTAAATATAATTTAGAGAAATTGTATAAAATACATTTTTAGCACTGTTTTAAAAATATCTAATAATTCTAATATCTAACTATATATTTACTAAGGAATGCATGAATACAAAACAGGGGGATTTTGGAACGAAAAAGGGAAAGATATGGCATGATTTACAAATGACATTAATGAACAAGAAGATAAGAAACACGATGAATTTTATGAATTATTTGGAATTTTCTTCAAGAAGTTTCTAAACGTATCTTACATTAGCTTTCGTACCGGATGACAGTGATACGAAGCAATAGCATCATGATCTAATTATGTAATCGTCACCATCATATATACATATATGATGGTGAATATGGAACATATACCTAGTAAATCACATTTAAGAAACAAAAAAATGGGTAAAATTTTCTTTCTTAAGTTTCGATTTTTTTCTAAATGTTACGACCCGGCTGGGTTTTGAAGTACCATTTTAAGTAATAAGCCATAGTTAACAACAACAACAAACAAAAAAAAAAATTATTTTAACGCATATATATTCCAACGAATTATAGTAATGCAACGGTAAAAAGTTTGAAGAATGTAGTTTTGCAAAAATAAAATTGTAAACAAAAATGCAGAAATTATAAATCTGAAATTAATTTTAGTGATTATAAAAGTATTTTTTGAAGTAGTTAGCAACTAATTAGCATATCTAGTATTAAATATAGTTCTAAAGCATTATTTAATTCAATAATTCCTTTTTAAAATTTCATTTTATCAGAACTAATTTAAATACTCTTTTTCTTTTATCCAGATCCCTCTTCAAGCGATAAAATCATAGTAATATTTGATTTTTTTAAAATCACTAATGATATCGAAAATTACTTGCGTATCGATAATTAGTAGATTTGAATTGTATTTGAAAAAGTGAACTGTAAAAAGTCAATTCTTTTTCATTTCTTATTTTCGATTTGAGAATCCATATGACCCAACAAAAAGTTCTAGACTTCTTCCAATATCATCTTTAATGTTTTAAAAATACTTAATAGTTGTATATTTTCAGCTGTGTAACAAAATTTCCATGAACCGATTTGAGCCTTCTACTTTTGGCTTAAGTTATGAACAATTGAGATATTCTGATTCTTCATTTGATTGTTAATGCTGTTTATACTTTTCAATACTTGTAACACTAGTCGTTCAAAATAATTCTAAAAAGTTAGTTGCCAGACTATAACATACTCTGTTTAACCAATATAGAAAATGAGAAGAAAAAATTTTGCTAATTGGATGTTCTTTTCTTATTTTTCTTTTGAATGACTTAATAGATATGAATTGCTAATTCTTTCAAAAATGGATTTTACGGAGCCAATAATATGGTTCTTTAAAGATTGATTAAAATACTTTACGCATGAGAATACAATTTCAACACTCGTTTTATACAGAAAATGAAACTTTAGGAAATCTCGAAAACCTCAGATTGCGTTTATTGGTATTCAATGTTAACCGAGATTTTACAATGCCAGAAATAGACAACAGTTTTTTTCAAATTGCAAACTTTAATGTTTTTTTAGATGCAGGTTCATCAATAAAGTATATAGATAGAGAAGCATATATATATTTTTTAAATTTTTGATAGGATTCGTTTTGAAACTCACATCCTGATATGATGTATACCAATTACAATTTATGAAATTCAAGAGGAATGAAGTAATAATAGCTTCTATAGAAATTATTTTATTTTATTATCTAGTACTAGATTACGTGCTCAACGTTGCTCAAGACATGTAGCAATACTTTAAAATAAATTTTAAATGTGTATTATTTTCTTTAAATTGATTTTCTCTGATATACGTACGTACTGAGTGAAAAGAGAAAAGAAGCTTCTGATTATTAAAACGTGTTTTGTATTTTTTTAAATAATTTTTGGTAAAGTGCTTGAAATAGTAATGCACAAATTAAAACTTTAAATCACTTCTGCCAATGACAAATGTGGCAAGAGAAGATAAATGAGTGTTTAATAAAGGGCAAAAGCTTTAAAACAGTATGGCACACGGTAAAATCCATTCCGGCCTCCTCCCCCTTCCAACGGTCAAATACCCCTAATGTATTATCTGGTTTAAAACATAGATTCCTTGCAATACACGGGTCGTGCGAAGTTTGACCTTCGGTCAAGCCTTTAAATGAGGTTCAATATTCCCGAAGCTTATTTATAAGCTGAGTTAGAAAACTGACACTTCATAGGAGGGAAGAAATTTGTGGTAAAAAGGCGGCGGGGAGAGGTTCACAATATGAATAGAGGGTTGAGGATTTTTCTATAAAACATTTCAACTAAATAGAAAAAAATATCTTTATAACAGCTTTTCTCAATTCCGCGTAAAGTAAAATACATCAAAGAAAAAAATAACTAACTAGTACATTTCTTTATGATCGTATTACAAAGTTATAAACATTATGCTAGAATAGTTTTCCAGAAATTGTTTAGATGTCATATTTGTTCTTGAAAATATTTTTGCTGTATAGCAGGAGAAAAAGAATTATTGCCAATAAAAAGATATTTTATAGTTCCGCAATTTTTATTGTTTAAGTCTGAGTTCACACATGTCAGTGAAACATTTATTTTGATAATCATTATCTCTCTTTTTGTTGTTTTTCAAGAACAAATTGACACGAGAAATGTGTGTGTGTCATATAATGTCGTTTATTTGAGACTGTATATGAAGGTCATGATGTGGATCTTTCACGTTTTCTCAATTTTTATTGTTTAAAATGTACACTAACGCGAGTGAAACCTTAAGTTTTCATAACCATTATTTATCTTTTGTTGTTTATAAAGAAGGTATTTATACGTAAATTATATTTCTGATGTGATTTCTTACAATATTCTGTATACACACACATACACACATATATTTATTCATATAAATATGTGTGTGTGTTCAATTTAATAATTGATAATAACGATATTTAATGTCTACGTCCAAGTGGATACAAAATTAGCTATGATCAAAATACTCGGTTGATGTTTGAACAAGAATGTTATTTATTTAAAAAGAAATTGCATAGGTTTAGAGTCCATAACTTTACATTTTCATGTGTTAATTTTTATGGAATTTCCAAATGATTATGTATCTATTAAATGCGCTTTTAATTATCTACGTATTCTGCTCTACACTTTACTTGATATATATTTCTATTAAATATGTGCAACAACAGAAATAAATTAGATAGATATATTAAATATTACAAAATCAAATATTTATAAAATATAGTTGAGACTTAATGTTTAAGGAACTGCATAATTACGTAAAATATATATTATGATTTAATTAAGAACATTGCGAGTATTTTGAGCTTTCAGATGTCAATGTATATTTTCAATTGAAGGCTTTTTTCCCTCATAATTACAATGTAAAGACTAGCTATTATATAAAATATTGTGTTTTAAATCATTCGTAATTTGAAGTTTTAAAGATCAAATAAATTTGGAAGAGATTTTGGCATAAAAATATACATTCTTTATAAAATGCGAATATTTGTGGGTATATCCATATAATACTTTTTTGTATGCTATAAAATGAAACATATTGAATACTAGTCTTTAACGATCAATATCAACAGCTGGGAAGTCGTAAGTCGTTTATCTTTGAAACGTCATTTCTTCAAAGAAAATTTTGGAAAAATGCAACTCTGTTATTTTGACAAAAAATGTTATCGGTATATTCCCTCAGATAAAACTCTTTTTCTAATGATAGGACGCTAGATACTTTTCTCTGAGAAAAAAAATGTAATGATGCATATGGGAGAAAGAGATCTTGTTTATGATAGGATATGGAAAAATTTTTGTGATTTGCGGTTGAATTTTTTATGAATATTGTCTCGGTAAGAAAGAACATTATTAAATAAGGGATCGGAAATTGTCTTTATCATGTTTACATATTCTTCGTGTACTTTAAAATATTAAATTTAGTAGAGGAACCATATGTTGATTTTCGGAAAATTATCAAATAATTTTTAATAAAGAAACAGTTTGTACTTGTTTTAAATAATAAAAATGTAAGTTTAACATAAAAATTGTTTTATATACTTAACTAAAACAGTAAATAAATTATTAATTATGGAGAGTGTCCTTGAAATCTCGTTATTGAAAAGATAGGCGTGTTACACAATGCACAAAGAACAGTTCCTTGTTTAGACAAAATAATTCATTTATTAAGACATATTAGCGTATCATTTTAAGTCAAAGTATACATTTTTTGTAAATTTTACGATAATGGAAATTTTGTAAGTTATCTTCAATAAACTTGATATTGATTTGAAACAATTATAACAGTATTGCATTACGGAAAATGACAGAATCTTTCCGATATTCCGTTAGCGACACTATATATGATAATTTCTGATATTATGCATTTCTTTATAACATTATAATAATAAAAATATGTTATGAAAAAATTTAGTAGTTTTGCTATAACTATTGAGACATGTGTGGCATAGTCCACAGTTATTAACAGGCACAACGACCACATAAAATTAAGCTATACGATCCATTACAAAAATATTATACAGAAATTTTTGAGGAAAATGTAAAAAAAAGGAGGGGAGAATCCAAAAAATAACAAAAAAGGCACACAAAGATATCAAATAAAACCTATATTTGGAGGTAAAAAAGATTTCTTTTAAGAATTTTAAAAAACTTGTAAATGGCAAATATTTAAAAACATAATAAAATATACTAGACATAACATAGCATGAATTGATTATAAATATATAAGGAACGCGATGACAAATGAACATTTTTATAAACTCATAATTCAAAAAAGATACCACTGACTTTTTAATAAATTAGTAATCAAACCTACGGGTAGAATAACTTATAAAATTAAACCATATAAATTTCGCTAAATTTCACAAATATATAAATGACAGAATGAACAAAATTTAGTTTATTTCTAGAATTTCGGAAAGGCGTTGAACTTTTGACCACATCCCGAAAATTAATTTTTTAACTTAACTATTAAGATCAAATTCAATTTAAGAAAAAAAGACATCAATTATTGATTTTATTTTAAATATAATGTAATATAAATTTTATTTAGGCATGCCAAGAATGTTTGACCTGTTTTGTATCATTTTAACAATTTATCCACCATAAAAGTTTATTTCTTCAAATGAAGAAATTGCACCGAAAAAATACTACATGAGTTTATACATATTTATTGCCTCAGCTTTTTATTAATGATTTTTAACATCATAAAGATTTATAACGATTAAAATTCTGCTTTTTGGTTTTCTTTATAACATTATGTAAACAAAACTTTATAAAGAGAAACTTCTTGTAGTGCTGTTGTAAAACATCTGCTTGTGTAGCAATGGGCACTTAGCGTCTAGCCAAACCAATTATTTGCAAGTAGATTAAGTGTAAAGAAGAAAATATTATTATTTTTAATTTTTGTTGAATTTTTTTAAAAATATAAATGAACCAATTTTAACAATACTTAGGAAGGACCAATTGAATTATTTGAAACTTAATGCATATATAAATGTACAAATATATATATAAATAAAGGTAGAGAGATGATATATATATATATATATACACAGGTATATATGTATGTGTGTGTGTTTGTGTGTATGCCTGTGTGCGCGCATTTAATAATAAATTATTTCAAGTTATCTTGCAAATGCAAGGGCAAATATTTAAAAAAGTTCTATTTTTTTAATTAATTATGAAGAATACTGATGGTGGAATAACATATATAAATCATCTGTTAACGTTCAGAAATAAGACAAATGAGAATCGATTTTTCCACATTTATAACTCTCTTGCATTTTGAATGGCTTTTACTGGTTTGTGAAATATTTTGATATGGTAATCGTAATTAATTTTTAGCTTTAAATAAAAAATCGGTTTTGGGTGTTTTATTTTGAATGTTTTATAATTTTTCAACAGTGTGCAAAAAACTTCATTAAAAAATCTGTAATATTTCTAGAGTTAAAATCGTTTATATTCGGTGAATATAATTGAAGTAATGTAGATAATATTAAATAGTAATATATACAAAAAATAGTAGATAATGAAACTTTAAAAAGCCTTATCTGGGTTATTTATTATTTTGTAATTGGAAAAACCTGATTTTATTATTACTTTTTATTATTTTGTGCAAAAACTAAACCTTAAAGAAACATTTTTGCATGAATTTTTATTTATAATTAGAAGTAGCTGTGTTATGATCTATTTTGTTAAAAAAATATTTTCTATATCAATAACTTATAATTTTATCATGCTCGAAGCACATAATGGCGCGTTAGTCAGGTTTTTTTTTCAAATTTAAATATTAATTTTGCCCATAGAAGTTTTCCAGATAATGTTGAAAAGAGTATGTACTTTAGGCAGAAAAAAGATTTTATTTGCATATTCTTTGTGTTTTGGTACTTTGAATAAAGCAATGTTTTTGGTTGTTTCGGCAAACACAAAAGTCCTGTGCCCCTTTAAAATATTTAACCTACAAAGTGTTACTTTATTTCCTATAACGAGTATTATACAGCATGTAGGAAATACGTATAAAAATTACAGGTTAATTTGAATTTCATTTACTAAAGTTAAAAAACGAAAAGACAGACAAACGGTAGACAAACAAATCAAATTTATAAAATATTTCAATTATTTTAAGGTAAATAAAGTACTCAGAATTAAGAATGTGATGTAATTGCAATATTTTTGCCCTTAAGCGTGTCACTAAATTTATAGTGCTATAAATATAAATCTCGCTGAATAGTTATGCATTTATTTACATATTTAGAAATTTGTAAAAGAATTCTATTTAATGATCAAAAAGTATATATTTTTCTAAAATTTTATAAATAATCTGACCGACTGCAAATATTTAAATTTATTTTCAAATATTTCTTTAGCTGAATGTAACGTAAGTCCGAAAACTTTTATATTTATGTTTGCGAATGGAAATTTTCCGAAGTAATATTAAATTTTATTTTTTTATTTTATTCATCACACATATATTTGAACAAACCGATAAATTCTTACATTATTTGTTACGTAATGTTACATTACAAAAATGATTTTTGAAGTATATATTTTGTATCAAGTATCACACAAACTGCTTAAAATTCATTTTATAGTCTATAACAATGTTTATGAAATGTTTATTTCGAATTTTTTTTCAAGGAGCAAATGCATTTTCTTAGTTATTTAATATCACATGGAAATAAAAACGAGCAAAGTGATGCTTTAGTTTGGTTATATTCTACTCTCTTTCTCTCTATTTGAAAATGTGTGAGTTTTGTAAAATTTAGAAATATTATCATTTAACATTAGAATTTGCTTTAAAATCTTACTCTTTCATATGTACTTTATCTCTTGAATTTTTTCCCCCACATTTACTACAAGAATCACTATATCCATCAAGATTATTTTTCTCGCAGATAACTTTTCAAAGTATTTTGAAAATAGATGCATTATTTATAAAAAAGAATCTAGGATTTTTTTTCTTTTGTAGTAGCTCAATAGAAATTTTCGAAGATGAAATTTTATGCATAGAATCCTCAGATTTTGTGAATGATTCTTTAGAAATACCTATTACATATGACTTCGAGGAAATTTAACATTGAATGTATTAAATGGTTGTGAGGGAGTGACCTTTCCATAAAGGCACTCTAGTGTTTCTGAGATCGTGACGTCAATAAGTTAACATGTGTAAGCGTAAAAGCGACATCTATCCTCTCTTTTACTTTAACTTTCTAGAGTGTGTGTGCTCTTTCGGATTTTACAGTTAGCTCGCGGTTATTAGTAATATGTTAATGTGAAGTATCTCAGTTTGCAGCATATAAAAGCTTGGGTTTGAGTGAATGGAGTGTCTCTGGCATTAGCCAGTGTGTGTCTCTGGCATTAGCCAGTGAGTGAGCATCTGTGGTATCTAGCCAGTGTGTGAGGATATCTGGTATTAGATAGCGAAGTGAAGGATTGTTCAGCGAAGTGCTAGCTGATTGAAAAGTAGCAACGAAGCCTCCAGTGAGTGGAAAGGAGTTCCGACAGTTGACTTGAGAATTGGCCGGGGTAAGAAACCTCTTAGTTTCATTTGGATTGTTTGTGAATAAAGGATTACCCACAGCCACGGGCTGTTTAATTAAACTTTATCTAGCAGATCAGCCAAGAGATAGCGGAAGGTATTAGTAGGTGCCCCGACTGAGCTAGGCCGAAGCTTGTGAGTATGTGTTTAGTTTTTTTCATAGTCTTCTCAGTTGTGTAAAATTACGACTTGCTCCACTTCCCTTCAGCCTTTATCGTTTCAATAAACGTTGTTGTTTTATCTTAATCACTGAGTATGTCTACATTTAACCTGCACCACGACCAACCTAACGTTACAAAAGACACTCAGCATGCATGTAACGTTACATGGTTTCTAAATAAACTCTAAATGCCTATATTTAATCAGAGGAATAAGACAAAGATTAAATTATAGTAACAATTTTATTTTATTTTATTTAAGGTTCACTAAGATATTAGTCAATAAATTATTTAATGTGTGTTGTAATTTTTCTTTCATTTTCTTGTATTTTTACAAGAAGAAAATTAATTAGATGAAAAGAACCAGTAATAAAATATAGTGACAATCCATTTTTTCTATCTATTTCCACAAAAATTTATTTATTTAATGCTACGTGTAAATTTATTTTTACTTTCTATATTTTTACAAGAAGAAATTTAATTAGAAGAAAACACGGAATAATAAATGCAGTGACAATCCATTGATATTTTTTTTCTTTTCAAAAAGTTGTTTTTTCTTACCTGATCGAAAAGAAGTAAAAAAGTTATTTGATGCTATGCAGTTTTTTTTTTTTTTTTTTTTTTTTTTTAGTTTCCTCTGTTTTTAGAAAAGGAAAGCATTGTAGTCTAAGAAAATTTTGTCTACCAGTATCCGTGGATATCCTTCATTTTCGAGGTCATGATTATGATTTGAATGTTATGAAAAAATATCGCTACTCGAAACTGTTTGTGTGTCTAATCCCTATTTTTTTTGTATCTCTGTCTGTGACACCAATTTTACAATCGCTCTACTCAAAAATTACATATCGGGATTTAATAAATCTTCGGAATCGGTTTACCTTTGACATAAATTGTTACTGTTCAGATTTTTGTATAAATCAACAAGTATCAGCATTGTTATTCTGCATTTTTCACGACTACTGGGGTATTTATATCTCAAGAGTTTCACTAATATGACATTCATGGACCAGACAACATCATAACAGTGTTCACTTATCATTACCCATTTAATGAATATGCAACATTCTGTTTACCTCCTGCAAGGTAGTAACTAATGCTTTACATCATGCCTGACTAAAAATTTCTATAATAACTTGAAATGTTAAACCCCATAAATTTTATATAAATGCTATCTTTAGCATTATCTTACGTACTTCGATGTAATATTCTCTTGAGAGAGGGCTATCTGTTCTGCTAATTTTTATGCAGATATATGTCTTTCACGGACTGGTCAACATCAGAAAATCGCACACATATCAATACCCACTTAATGACCATGTAATATTCTGTTTCACCTCTGTGTTCAGATAGGAACTAATATTTTACATTATAGCACACACATATACATTATAGTTTAAAAACACCAATGAGATCTCGAAAACTTAAATCCACAAATCTTCTAAAAATAATGTGGTTGGGATTATACACTGGTGTACAAAACTTAAGGACGAAGGGATTTTCAAGCGATCACGTGAATATTCAACGTATATAACATCTGATTCAGATCACACATGGTCACAAGAGTCACAGGCACTACGGCGAAACCAAAAATAGGAAATTCCATATGTCTCTTTTATGAGTCGCAAATAACTACTTTATGTGACTTCACTGTCAGGTCACTGCGACTGCTGCTTTGTGACGAGTCACCAAGTGACTTTACAGTGTCGTTTTATTGAGACTCTCATGTGACTGTCATTTGAAGGCTCAGTTTCAAAGTTATTGTGAATGTTGCATTGTTATAAATAACCAAATAATGACATATTAAAGACACATGGTGACTTTCTGTCACAAGACTTTGTCAAATGGTAACATAGACCCTACTGTAAAGTAACCACTGTGAAAAGTGGTGAAAACTCACCATGCGACTTTAATGGGACATTGTTTGGTGATTTATCATAATGCAACATTTACAATGACTTTGAAATTAAGCCTCCAAATGACAGTCACACGAGAGTCTCAATAAAACGACACTGTAAAGTCACCTGGTGACTCGTCACAAAACAGCAGTCGCAGTGACCTGACAGTGGAGTCATATATAGTAGTCATTTGAGACTCACAAAAGAGAAGTATGAAATTTCTTATTTTTTTACCGTAGTGACTGTGACTCTTGTGACCATGTGTGACCTGAATGAGAGGTTATATGGACTAGCTGTTATGCAGGGATAGTAGTTATTCAAATTATATTATTTCCTTTTGAATATTCGCGTGAACGTTATCGCTTGAAAATCCCTTGAAAATTAGCCTTTTGGGACTCCGTCCTTAAATTTTGCACAACAGTGTATTTATTATTTATCTCATGAAGTGTAAAAGTAATGTAATATGAATGAAAATTTATTCTAAAACTATTCATAAAATAACGCTTATAGATAACATGTTACATTGCAATATTTATTGAACCACAATTATCATAGAAAGTAAAATAATTATTTCCTTTAAAAATATATTAAAGAAAATATTATACAATTAATCCCAACCACTTTGTTTTAAGAAAAAAAACCCGATCAAATGTGTTACCGACTAGATACAGTATTTCTGCAAGAAATAGAAGTCCCTAGAACAATAAAGATTCAAAAGAAGATAAATAACATTTGGCAAATAACAAAAGAACGAAAACCTAAAGAAGTCCCTAATGTTCCTCAATATATATATAAAAAAAAAAAAACGAGAAAGTGTCGTAAATGAATGTACAAAGTTAGAAATGTTTGTTCCTTTCTGCAAACACAGTTAGTATAAAGTATATCGAAGAATAAAATCATATTTATATGTGTAAGTCGATTTCAGTCTAAACACGTTTTTTATATTAGCAGTTGGTATATTTTTTGTTATCAAAGCCATTTTTACAAAGCCATTTAACAAAACATTCTTTAAACGAAGCCCAATCTTTCTTTTAAATTTAACATTATTTCAACATTTTTTTAAACATATGTTACGTTTGGGATAAAATATTTTTTTTTAATATGGCAAAAGTGATCGTATACCATAGTGTTTTTTAATGAAAATCTAAATTAAGAATTCAATGATTCTGAGACTATAATTAAATGTAAACATTTTTTTTTTTTGCACAAATCTGAACATACCTGACAGAAGGAGCAGGACAATTAGAGAAGGAATTATAATTTTGCAAAGCGTAATCTATAAAAAATGTATTTATTAAACTTATTTATGGTAACATTTAAAAAATGTCTATTTTTTGCGATCTCCTTAACTGTACTACTTAAAGACATATGGGAATTTTCCCATGAAGGGTATACATTTTCGTCCAAAAACAGCAAAATTTCCACAGAATATCATGATATTTTCGACCAGCAAGTATTTACTTTGTTACGTTGCGTTTAAAAATAAATTATGAATAAGAATGGATACTTTTATTTAAAGAAAGACATAAGTAGAACGCCATGCCCACATGCATTAATTTTGCACTGTTTATATTCATATATTATGTTCAACTATACTTTGATCATATAAAATAATGTGAGAATTTTCCGGTATTGTGACCATCTGTCTAATGTATCCACACGTGTAAAGTGATCAGTGAGTCTGTGATTGTCAATGTTATTGAATCTATAAAACGTAACCATCCATTTTCCTGCATGTTGAAAATTTTCAAACTAAATGATTAAAGTGTAATATTTCTAAAAAATTATTTTCATCCATAACAAAAGTGCAGAAGTTTATATCCTATAGTGACTATTTGCTTAACTCTTTCCGGCACAGGCGAAATCTGATACTAAAAGGAGAAATTATCGACTGACACCGGAATTCACGAACGAATTTTTTAGATATTTTGAATTCCTTAATTTAAGCTTTTATTATAAAAGCAAAATTCTACTCAAATATTATTGGTGGCGTTATCAAGTTTGGAATTAAAATTTGATACCCCAGACCGGGCGCAGTGTGTCCAAAAAGATTGACCCCTTAACATGACGGGCAGAGCCCGCGTACGATGATACGATAAAATTCATCATTTAAAGTTTTTTGACACCACTATTATTTAAAAAAAATTCATACTATTTAAAAGCAGAACTGTTTAGACTGAATTTTACAAACATTTTATTTAAATAATAGTGGTGTGATTCCGTTATTTTCAATTTATTGAATGGAAAAGAATTAATTAGTTAAGGAGTTAAGATCCCACGCTAGTTACTGAAAATGTCCCGGATGATAATTTTAAGTGTATGGGGGAGTTCTTTTTAAATATCTCACTCAAATATTACTATTTTTACATGATTTTTTACCATATTATAACTGAAGATAATATTTAACTGCACTAGTTTTTACTTTTTCGATTTTGATTAGATATTTTTTATATTATGATAGTTTCAATTGCCGAATCAATTCTAACGGTTTGGAAAGTTAAAGTATTTTTTAAAAACTATCTGAAACTAAAATTGAAAAAGTAAAATCTGGCCCGGTTGTAGATCATCCTCAGCTATGCTATGCAAAAAAAAAAAAAAATGTTAAAATATTAAAATTTGGGTGAGATATTTGAAAAGAGTGCCCCCATAGACTTAACATTATCATCCGGGTTTTTTTTTCAGTGATTAGAGAGGGGGGGGGGAGCTTAATATATAAAGTGAACACTCTGTTCTTTATTGTAATAATATTTGCATTTGTCTAAGGTGATGTTTAATGAAAAGTTTATTACTGCTTGTTATAGAAAAGTTATCATTATGCAATTACAATGAAAATGAAAATGCGCATAAATTACAGTGTACCTTATAGTTATATGGTATTTAAATCAATCACTACGGAATTTCAACTTCACTGTAAAACATTTGTGCAACGTTACTCCAGAAAGTTGGTGGCAGCCACCAATTTTATGGTGGATTAACAATTAACCGAGAAAATTAGTGTAAAAGTAAAATAATATGTCATGTCACAAGTAACATATGTTTAAATTACACCATTATATAAATAAAAAAATTCATACCATAACACTGGTGGCAACAAAGCTGCCACCAGTTTTATGGGTTGATGTTACACAAGTGTTTTACAGAGTATATTGAAAAGAAATAACATGCGTTTTAAGTAAATTATCTTCTCAGTTCTCCAATTGTCTATCATTTGGAACATGCCTCACAACGTTCAATTCTGTGTTGCTATAGCTTTCTAAAACTTGTTGGTTTAAAGCTCAAACTGTTAATATTTCTCATATTGCATCATACACATAAACCGTATCATCATACACATAAACCGTAGCAGATTTATGAAATGTTATGAAAAAGTGACAATGAGATTGCAAAACAACGTTCATATCTCCCAATAATTAAAAAAAAAATCTCAAAGGCCAGATAGATTGATGTAAATGATCAGTTTCTATCTCAAAAAAGTTCTTCTGAGAAATTGTAAGGAATTTAGCGTTTTCCTATTCAAGATTGCACTTTGCATACCGGTAAGCAACTTTCATAAATAGCGCAGAATGCGTCGAGCGTCTATGCTGAAATGAACCACGGAAAGGCACGCGTTCTTTTGAGTAAAATAATTCCTAAATAGTTTTAAAAACAAAAATACACGCTTTATATATCAGGTCGAACTAAAAAGTTTAAAAAAAAATCGGATTCAAAGTTAAGGTTTTCATGTGTGTTTCAGTGATTGTCATGTGTCTAGGGTATCAAGTGACTGTTATTTTTTCAAATTTCTTTTGATCCGTTTATCTGGCGTTTTTCATTTTGATCCTTTTAAGCGGCTACTTTTCAAATTGTTGAATTGCCAACTTTTCTTAATAAATGTGCAAAGTTTCAATTTAATCTGATGTCTTACATTGGGTGAAAATAACATTTAAAGAAACATACAGGTGAAGCTAATAAGAACGTGTTGAAAAAACACGTAATGGACGGATGAATGCTTAAGATTTTTCTTCACTGTCAAAAAATAATTAAATTTGGGTGGTATCCCCGATGGCTAGTGTTTACTATTAGGAATATCTATCACCGGAAACTTGCGAGAAATTTAGTCGTCAAAAAAGAGGGGGTTCTCTCATGGATTAGGGCCCAATCTGTTTCAACAGAATAACAGTTATTGCTTTTCTTAAAGGGGTCCGGGGCACGAAAATCTTCAGATTTTCTATAAGCAGTTTGTATTCAAAGTTTCTATGCTTTTTTGTGTAAAATACGTTTAAATCATGTTTCAATCATAATTAAAAGAGAAAATATTATATTTTGTCGTTTTGATTTGTTTTAAATATTTAAATTAGCAGTGGTTGGTATAGGAATGATTACTTGTGAAAATGAGTTTTTCTTCAAGACGGATTGTTTTCGCAATTTCTCTCATGTAAATTGTTCTAGCTCAAGAAGGTAAAAGATAAAACTTTCAAACTTGGAACATGTATTTTTAAATTATATAACTGTAATTTTAATTCAGCAAACTTAAAAAAATCGTTACTTTTGAAAATAATATTTTTTTAAATAAAGTTACATCATTTTGTTTTTCAAATTTTTACTTTAAATATTTTTATTATTATTATTATTTTAATGATGAATCAAAATTAAAATTTAGCTTTTTCTGTTTATTTAAATATAAAAATAATGAAATTCAGGGTATAATATATTTTTTTATTATAACGAATTTAAATTACTCCTATTTTTTAACAAATTTTAAATGTTTTTTTTTAATTATAAGAAGTCTTATCACGTGATTTTGTTTACAAATAATATGGTTAACAATAAAAAATTTCAAAATTTTAACTCAATAAATAAAAAATATTTTAAAATGTATCCCGGACCACCTTAATCGACGACAGTACTCTGAAAATTGTCAAATGTTCTGAAAATCAAGCTACTTTCAAGAAGAAATATTTCAGATAGGAAAAACTGAAAATCGAAAATGGCAATGTGTCGATTCATATCTTTCACTCAACAACACTTTAATTTACTTAATTTACGCAGAATCAAGTGACTGTTAGCCGTCAGTCCATGCGTGAATTTAATTGAAAATCTTTTGAGAGTAATTAAATAAGAGATGTAGACCCACATACTTCAGTTTTCGGCAATTCAGAAATTAAACCTACAAGTAGGGCAGAGTTGGTTTCCTTTACAAGTATACTTTCTGCAAACAATAGTTCGAAATATTCCTGATAATAATTTTTAACATAAATTAAAGAAATGGATCCGACATCTGAATTAAAAATAAAAACACTCGAAATGTCGATACATTTATGGGACAGCATATTTTGATTTTAAATTTTTTGCAAAAGTTCTGTAAAACGTGTGCTGAATTTCTTTGTTATAATAAACTTATAGTTATGGTTTCTTATGCTTAGAATTTTGTACATTGTTTTTTGCGTCATTATTTGATTTGTTATTTCAAAAATCGACTGTCCATATACTTTTGAGACGTACTGTATAATAGTATTGCTATCATCCTCACTTATACAGTAATAAATCAGTCATTAATCATAAGTCTCTGTCAGAAGATTTTAGTCTATGTGCACATTTTTATCTCACAGACACAACAATGAAATTTAATCCATAAAGACGTTTTCGAGATGGAGTGATTCATATTGTCAATAATTACATTCTCTTGATCCCTTATTCACTTAGTCACAATATCTACTTACTAGAGAAATCTATCTTTGTTATATTTCCAAACATATTTTTTTCTCAGTATCAATAAATTGTCATTTGGATGCAAGGTTTCGGCTTCTACTCAGACTCAAAATAAGTTTTATTTACAAAATATTTACCTGGAAATTTTGTTTAAAAAATTTCATAAAAAAGATTTTTTTTCATTTGAAAAATTTGACGTTTTAAAATTTTACAGCATTTAATATTTTGAGCAAAAGTTAAATTTTAAATAAACCTTTCTGTATATATTTTTGTTATCATTTGAAAGAAAGTACATTATGGTTGTATTCTGTTTAGAAATTGATTTTTGTATGCATAATTAAGTGTTTAATCATGTAAGCAGCATTTAACGATTATAATTCATACAATCGTGAAATTAATTATTAAAATTAAACTTTAAAATTGTTTTTGTTCATTTCGACAAATTCAGAAGTCTGTGCCCCCTTAAGCTAATAGAATGTTTCTTTTAAAATACGTCAAGCATATATTTACTGATAAAACAAACCATTTCTTAGGCTACTTCCAATATACACTTTTCTTTGAAATGAAATATAAATTTAAGACTAGAACATTTGTCACATTCATTTTTTTTGTAGTTTCTTCTTTTTCTGATACAGCAACTTTTCAGAAATATCTGGTGACAAAAAAAACTATTGTTTATAATTTCTTTTTTAATGAAATCACAAAAATGAAGCATTGATGATGTAACTTAAAAGCACACACAACACAATTGCTTTTTCGAAAAATATAAATTATATTATCTAACCTGCCGCCAACCATTTAAATTCCAAATTCATCTAAGTAGGGGTTGAGGCCTTTTAACTTGCTTTTCGGACATACCGATTCTTTAGTCTGGAGACTATGTATGTCTGCACTGAACTCTTCATTTTGCACTGATTTAATTAAATATTTCTCTGCAAACTCAAATTCTGAAGTAGTCAAGGGTCCATTACGTTTATAAAGAGCGTTTCTTGTATTCATCACAAATCTGAAAATATAACTAAGAATATACACAATCGTTAAATAATTTTTGCTAAGATTAATCAAGTTATATACAAAACAATTCTCGGTAATATTACAGTTTACAACATTAAATTCATTAAAGGTTTTAACATTAATTTTGAGCTCTTTATTGAACTCATCATTTGTTTCTGGTATGGTTATTGAACGTTGAGGATAATCACTGTTCTGAAGAAATGAAGGTCCCTTCCACCACAATTCACAGTTTACAAGTTTGTCAGGATCCATACCTCTGGAAAGTTTGTCAGCAGGATTTTCTTCTGAGCAAATATGATGCCATTCTTCAGCACTAGATTTTTCTTGAATGTTAGCCACTCGGTTTTGAAGAAATTGCTTAAGGTCTATACGTTCTTTATGAATCAATGCTAACACAATCATTGCATCTGACCAAAGAAAAACATTAGTCACTATTACTTTCATGGATGATAATACACTGTTTACCAGTTTGTTTAGCAACACTGCTGCAGATAACTCCATTCTTGGAATAGTTAGACTCTTTATCGGAGTAACGACTAAATTCACCATCATATTTCCTAAAGAATCACTGGATTTGCAATAAACTGATGCCCCATAGCAACATTCTGAGGCGTCTGCAAACCCGTGTATTTCTATAATTTCTGGGTTTACAATTAAAATACGCTTACAAATTTTTATATTATTTACACATTTAAACGACATAAGAAATTGGTACCACTCGTGAAACTCTGATTCAGGAAGCTCGTCATTCCAGTCAATATTGATTCTGCACAATTTCTGCATTAGTATTTTGGCTTTAGATATAACTGGACCAAGAGGTGCCAGTGGGTCAAACAGTCTCCCGATTGTTGACAATACTTCTTGCTTGGTGTAGGAATTGCTCAATTCCACCTTAACTCAAAAAGTGAAACAATCATCTCTTGGGTTCCACGAAACCCTTAACGTTTTAGTTTCAATTTCATTTTCAAATTTGTACCCTTCTTCATATGTCAGAGAAAGATTTTTATCACTTGTACACCATTTATGGAGTCTCATACCTGCTTTAAGCATAATCGCTATGAGCTGCTCCCTCAAATCTTTGACTTCACCAAACGTAGGTGCACCGCACAAAATATCATCCATGTAAATATTTTCACGAAGAACCGATGCTGCGATAGGATATCTATCTCCTTCATCAATCGATAGCTGATTGAGAGTTTTCATTGTTAAATAAGGCCAACTAACAATACCGTATGTAACGGTCGGTAGTTCAAAAATTTTAGGCTCTTCCTCGAAATTATTGTTCCACAAAATTCTCTGCAATGGGTGCTGACTAGGATCAATGTTTATCATTCGATACATCATTTGGACATCCGCAGTCAGTGCATAAACATGCTCTTGAAAACTAATCATACTGGTAAATAAGTCATTCTGAATGACACCACCATTATATCGTAATGAGTTAAGTGATGTGCCATTTGTTGTTGTGGCAGAACAGTTGAATACAACTCTCAGTTTTGTGGTGGACTTTTCTGGTCTAAATATACCATGATGTGGAGCATAATACACAACGTTAGGTTCTTTTACTTCTTTAACCCGCTTCATATGCCCCAACATTTCATATTCATTCAAAATATCTTTATACAATTTGAAGTATTCCTTATCTTTTGATAAGCGAGTCCATAGCGATTTGAGTTTTTTAAGAGCAAGTTCCCTAGATTGGCCTAAACACGAAGAATATTTTTAAAGGCAATCTCGCCACGTATCTCCCTTCTTCATTTCTCCAATGCGTACGCTCAAAATGTTGTACACATATCTCAGATTCTTTATTTTTTGACAACTCTACTTCGACGTTTTCAGCTTCCCAAAACTTTGTTAATGTTTGGTTTAAATCTTCCTCCCGAATTAGCGCACAATGAACTCTTACATCCCTTTCCAGCTCTATGCATCCACTAGACACATACCCAAATACGGTGTTTTGCAAAAGTAAATTTGAACTCTGAGTATATATTTGTCCAGGTCTTAATAGCTCATAAAATATTTCTGCTCCCAACAACATATCAATTATATCAGGGAAATTAAATCTATAATCTGCTAACATAATTAAATCTGGTATTTCAACATTTATGTTAACCACTTGTTGGGGAATTAAATATGTAATTTTCCTTACTACTAGCATAGTCAATTCTCTTTCAAAACGTTTATCTCTATTCGCGATGTTTGTATTTACGCAGCCTTTTATTGTCATAGCAGTGCCATCCAAACACGAAATTAAAGTATTCGTTTATTAATTCTAAGCTGCAATTGATTAGCACACTGTGAAGTAATCACAGGCTGTGAAGTAATCAAACAGGCTTGTGAACCGACATCTAATAAGTATCTAACTTCCTTCCATTCCGAAAATTTTTCTTTAATGAGGATTTGTGCCGAACTTAATAATACAGATTTTGTTTTATTCTTCACAAAACTAGAGGCGACAATCTGACTCGGAGGGTAGGAAACGATTTCCTCGTGTTGTGATTTTTTTATTCCTGCAGCCGATTGAAACACATGACCAACATTTTTATTTTGATTATTTAATTCCCTTTCTTGTCTAGGAAAATATATTAGTTCAGAATGCAGTAGTTTACATCTAGAACAGTTTTTCGATTTACATTTCTGTACGCAACAATTATAATTTAAACATTTGAAACATGCTTTATTTAGTTTCACAACTTCTATTCTATCTTTTATGGACAGTTTTTTGAATTGCGGACAAGAATGTAAACCATGATACTCATTAGATTTACACAAGACACATTTCATATTTTTTGTTTCCGAAAAAATATTTTTGAAACGCTCCTTTGAGGCCAATTTTAAAATTTATTTGTCGCTATACGTTTATTTTCATTCATCGTATTTATCGAATACACATTTGATTCACCTTTAGATTTATTTTTAATTGACAAAAAAATATCGCATTCTCTTCCTTGTTGTTGTGGTTTAAAAGATGACTTTGCTTGTTTAATTGCGATATGATTCATTAATTTGCGATCTAACGAACTGAAAATTTTATCTGAAACAATCAGATATCATAATGATTTAAAATCATTTACTTCACGCAGATTACATTAATACTGAAAATTTGAACTCACCCTAGCTTAAATTTAACGTAACTTTCCGATGATAATTTTTGCGCACTCTTGAAATTGTTTAAACATTCTTGTTCAATAGGTTGAGATTCATTTAAGACTATATTTTTCAATTTATCATAACTAATCAACTCTTCTTCTGATAAATAGATCATTAAATTGCTCGCTTTTTCCCCGAGAATATTTAACAGAATTTCTGCCATAAACTCTTCAGGTACATTTGTAGTTCAAAACGCTTTCTCAAGAGATTGAAAAGAAAGATTAAATGACTCAGCTCTCGAGGGTAAAGGAATTGTTAAAATTTTATAGAATTTTCCAAGTTATTGTTTTCTATTTCCGTTTCCGATTTTTCTGTTACGGACGGCAAATTTTCCCGAGACACTTTACGCAATTTGGCTATTTCGAATTCTTTCTCTAACTGAGTTAATTTTTTCAAATTCAGAATTTTGGGATGGTTCTTTACGAATATTTGCTAATTCGAACTCCTTTTTTAATTGCGCTAATTTAATTTTTTCTAATTCTAATTTTGTTTTCTCAGTTTCCTTTTGCGATTTATACTCCTCAAGAACCTAATTAACGATGATTTTTAATAACTGCTCATTTGAGTAATGTTCACTATTTTCTATAATATTTCTTAAATAAATAATTTTACTACTTTCAGAAGCAGTTAATCTCAATTTCTCAATCACGAGCTTAAGCTCGTCTTTATTTAAATTATCAATTACAGACATAACTTAATGAAAGTCAAACTAGAAATTTGCTCTTACCTCACTCAAATCGCTGTGAAAATCCCAAAGAAGGCTCATTCTAACTGTTAAATTTATTTTCTTAGACAAAACACTTCACTTATTTGAGCACGATATTATTCGAAGCCTCTCATGTTGAACGTTGGACAGATCTTTAATGGAACTCTTAATATAACATCAGCACATAGTTGAAATTCGATGATTATTCACTCACATAAATAATTATTTTCACCTCCCGGCTCGTCGGTCCATGTAAATTAAATACACGCACTACACAATTAGTCCATAGGCACTGGTTATATTTAAATCACTTTATTAAAAAGAATAACTCACTAGCAGCTCACTGCCATATTATCATCTGCACATTTCCCAAACACGACTTTAGAATAAAAACAGAAAAAACACTTCACTTCACTTCAGTTTCTGGACACTGATATTTTAATTATAGGTTAAGCCGTATCGTCTGCCTACATGGAACAGATGATATATATATATATATATATATATATATATATATATATATATATAGATATAGATATATATATGTATATATATACATATATATATATATATTCTGACTTTATAATTTAATAATTTGTTCATTATATTTCAAAGAAATACGTTTAAAATATTAACTTTAATGTGAATGACTGAAAACTAATTGTTATACTTAAATTTAATATATAACTAAAGAAAATTTAATATATAACTAAAGAAAATTTAATATATAACTATTATATAATAAATACCATCATTTCGTGTTTACTTTTCTTAGAAAATATTGTAATCTAGATTTCTTATACTATTCTGTAACTGTATTATTTACTCAAGTTAAATCATTTTCTTTTTCCAGATAGTGATTATTTTTAAATATTTTTTAATTATTACTGCATCGAAAATTCGGAAATTGTAAGTATAATGTTTAAGTATTTCTTTCTGCACTATTTCACTTACAATTCAAGTAATTTAAACAGTGCAAATTTATACACGTCAGGAATTTTCTAATGACAGAAATGGAAATTTATAATATTCAGTAAACCGCTGGGTATGTCAATACACTTTTTTTGTGAATATTATAATCTGCATTTGTCTTAAAGTTCTTCAAATGTATTATTTGCTCAAATTAAAGCATTTTTTTCAAGGCATTGCTTTTTTAAAAACATATTTGATTATTTTTAGATCTAAAAACTAGAAAATGTTAAGTTAGTGTCTGTAAACGTTATTTTAAAATAATACTTAAGTTTTTTTCTGCATAATTTAACGTACAATTCGAATAATTTAAACAGTGCAAATTTATACACGTCAGGAATTTGCTAATAACAGAAATGGAAATGTATAATATTCAGTAAACTGCTGTGGTTCTGTTAATAATTACGCATTCGTGAAATTTACAAACAGTTAATGAGGCGAGAGCAAATGCGTATGAGCAAACATTCAAATAGTGATTTGAGTGTAGTGTTTTTAAATGGCATAACGCGAATTCGATATTAATATTCTGGGATTGCATAAGCTTTTCAGTTAAAATATGGCTAATTTAACCGACATCTATCTATTCTAAAATTTCATGCATAATATAATCGAGTAGTCCACTTTAACTACAGTTTTGAGAACATTGCTAATTTGAAAATCATAACTATTGCACAAATATTTGTTAAAGGTAATTATTTGTAAAATCTATAATGATGAAAATAACGCTGAATTTTTTATTTGATGGTTGATAAATTTTACATGGGAGATGAAAAAGTAAACAAGTTGGAAATTGCAAGCGAACCGTATCAAATGAGGTAAGTATGCTCATACTACAAGAAAGTTTTTAGAATATTCAAATCTTGCTGTAAAAGTATGCAATACTCCGGATACTGTGGAGTATTCAAAATCTATTATACAAGGAGTAACTTGTAGTGTATTTCAGCAACGTATATTAATTTAAAAATTGTGAAATAATTTAATATTATTTAAACGCGCCCCAAACATTGTTTCTCCCTATACCATTACTTAATGGAACACTTTTGTGTAGCCCTACAAATTAATAACAAATATTCTTTACACCACAGTATGTGCAAAATGTATATTTTAATATATACTTATTTTTGGTTATCCGTGTAATTAAACTATAAAATTTTCGTAAAATTTGAAATAACTGTGCGAAATTATGCAATATTTATATTTTTTAAATTTCAAATGAGTCGGTTGGGTAGCTTTTCTATTGTTATAAGAGGATAGACGGACAGTTTGATCGATGACCATAGATGCTATGTATTTACATAATTATGAACGCACCTAAAAACAGTGCTGTGTGGGATACCGCATTTATTTATGAATAGAATAAAGTTTCATTATTTGAATATGAATGTGAAAATGAAAAGATGTGTGTTTCTAATAAATGTAAGTAAAAAATAAATTCCTTAGCATACACTGCATAGCCTTAGGGGACCAGCCATTTGCGATTTTAGAAGTTTTGTTAAAAATCTGTTTGAATTTTGTTAAAAATTAATTAGAAAAATAGAAGAAGAAGTATCTCCAAATTCTAAGTTTGTAAATAAATTAAACAGGTCATACATTTCCATAAAGATTTTTTTACCGCAACTCCTTAGGGAACTGTCGACAAATTGAAAAAAAGAGGATATCTTTTAGATAACCCTTCCAAAACTAATGTAGGAAAAGCGTTCAAACTGTGAATTATGATTAAGGGGCTTATTGTTATAAAATGTGTTCATTTTTATGTGGATAACATGTATACACGTAGTAAAATTAAGATTTTATTAAGACAGTCTCAAATTTTCCCAAGTTTTTTGCTTATAATTCGTAAAGTTCTTAACATAAAATAATATTCATTTTGGATGATATTCCAAACAAGATTATACATAATACCCTGTAATCAGATTTAAAAAAATTATAAAAATTGTATGAAAAATGATCTGGTTTACTAAATATATTTTCATTTACTAAATATATTTCATGAGTGAACACTATCAAAATTTAATTTACAGATTGTATTAGCTAAATGAATAGAGCAACTTTTGTAATGATATTAAAAACGAAGCTTGAAAATTCTGAAGATGATCGTCGGTAGAATAAGCTCAAAATCCGTTATTCCTAAAACGAAGTAATAGGATGAGGGTTGTATCCACTTATCTATTGATTAGCACAAATACATAATTCACAATATGTAATGAACTACTATATTTGAATACAATTCCTCATTTGTTTTGCTTTATTTTGACAACAACGGATTTTGAGCTTATTCTACCAACAATTACTTTCCGAATTTTCAAGCTAGGATTTTGAGGTTTCTAGACAAGTTTTTACGCAAAAAAAGCAGGCTTGAGACGCATAATATAAAGCAGGCTTTGACTCTTATACAATTTTTAAATTAGCAGGCTTTTAGAAAAATTGAAACTATACCCAATGCAGGCGCACCTCATCTTCAAGGCGCATTTCGGACGCTTTGGGTTCGACTTAAATTCGTCTTCGCTGTCGACAACACTAGACTCTGCTGGCCAGAAAGAACAACCAGGCTTAGGATCAGCGAGGGAAACACTGGAAAATGGGTCTCTTTGTTGTTGAATGTTGTTGCTTCCTTCCACCACTCCCTCCTCCTCCCTCTCCTTGTGAGTGGTGTCGGGCACTTGTTCAGACATTCCCTCATGTTTCAGCAAGAAGTTTAGAATCCCATCGTTGGGCTGCGGCCTTTGCTTTTCGATATACTTGGGTTCTTTGGCGAAAAAATCATATATTGAAAATCGAACCTTCAAAGCGTCCAGGGTTATGCCGGAGAAGCATTCAGCCATTGAAAAACTTGAAGTTATAATTATGCGTTTTGGCCGAAATAATATTGTACCGCCTTTAATTTCGGCGGTGAATGGGTATATATCGGCCCATATTTTTAAAAAAAGAACCGAGCAGTGGGACTGGTCTACGTCAGATATTAATACGTAGTCCTGGTTTAAATAATCGTTCCACCATTTATTTAAGGATTTAACAAATAAGGGGCCGAACTTCCTCACAGCATAATCCTTGCCGATCCGGGGAGTGCCGGCAATCCAAACTCCGCACGAATTATATAAGGGCTGTTGGTTAAAAAATTGAGAAGATAATATATTCGTTTTGTAGCGGAGATAGATCCCCGGATACTCGACCTTAATTCCGGCGATATCACCGAGCTCAGCCTTTGACAAAACATCTCTAAAGCAATTAGGCTTTCTTTGATCTGCTGGTAAAACACCAAACTCGGTGAAGTCGCCATCTTTCCTGCAATAATTCGCAGCCTCTGCAAGTGTTCCTTTAGCGCGCTCAAAATAAGCGCCTGGCAAGCAGCGCTTAACACTGCAGAGGTTCCAACGATTCATAAAGAGAACAAAGCCTTCGAGATGTGCGCGACCCGTATCCGGGCAAGTCTCTCGACCAAAAATAAGGTATTCTTGCAGGTTTTCATCGTATGTAGGCAGGGTCGATAGATCGAACGATGTGAAGCACCACCTCTTGCACTTCGACATCTCTAGCAAGCAGAATGATTTAACATTATCGGTGCGCCCGCATATATACTAAACAGTTATCTAAAGTGGCATCGTACGTTTAGTCTAATATTTCGCAAGCGCTAAGCAGTTTCTAAATTTATCATTACACTCAAGCTAACATTACGCAGGCGATCAGCAGTTTTTATGCAAGTTAATCTAACATGCGATAAACACAGGATCGATTGCGCCTGACTTAGCGGAATTTGATTCCAATAACACTCAAAACACGCACAATCAACAATTCATAGAGCGAGGTCAATTGCACAGGTACAAAGACTGACCCACTGCCCTCCCTCCCTTTTTGCAATTCAACTGATACCTATCTCACGTTCTAAAGGTACGCTGGCGTGACGTCATTTTGGACGTTTCAAAGGTCAACTCTAATAAAATCTGGACTTTTCAAAGGTCACTTGGACGTTGGATGTCTTCCAACTAAGGTAATACTATGCTTAGTTGGAAGAGAAGTCCAAGCCGCTATCAGATTTTCTATACGTCCAAGATGGCGGACATGATGAGGTGGCCTGGGGTCTCGGATAATAAATCCAAGGTGGCTACCATTTAACATGGGTCGACCAGGGGGTTAAAGAAACCAAATATGGCGGACGTCCAAGATGGCGGATCTATAAGATGCGCTGGAGTCTAGGATATAAATCCAAAAAGACTGCCATTTAACATGGGCCGACCAGGTGGTTTAAAAAACAAAATGGCGGACGTCCAAGATGGAGTCGATAAAAATAACATTTTAAACGCCAAAATTGCAATTTCAAGTATGAAATTTTAAAATTTTGGTAATTAAATAAACAAACAAATTTTAAGTTTTCAAAGTGCTAATGCACGCATTGATTTAAAAATAAGAATCACAAAAATTAGAATAAATATGTACAAAGTATAAATAGGTTAAAAATAAAAAGGTGTAAAAACGTAATTTTTTTACGTAAAAAAAGCAGTCTTGAGTCGCATAAGATAAAGCAGGCTTTGACTCTTATACAATTTTTTAATTAGCAGGCTTTTAGAAAAATTGAAACTATACCCAATGCAGGCGCGCCTCATTTCCAAGGCTCATTTCGGACGCTTTGGGCTTGGCTCAAAGTCGTCTTCGCTGTCGACAACACTAGACTCTGCTGGCCAGAAAGAACAACCAGTCTTAGGATCAGTGATGGAAACACTGGAAACTGGGAATAAATTGGGAAGCTATTTTCTAATGAAGAATTTTTTTAGCCTTCACTTATGCACAATGAACACTTATTTAATATATCTGTTTATTTTTCATACAATTATTGTATTTATTATTACGAAGTATTGTGTACAATGTTGTGTCATATTTTCGGAAAAAAACGCTATTTTATATTTAGAAATCTTCAAGATATGAGCAATGAACTTGAAAAAAATTGGGACTGTTTTTAAAAAAAACTGAATTTCTCTATGAGCATACTCTCTACATAAAAATCAACACAGTTTATCACAATAAGAAAATTAATCATAATCTACAGTTTGAACGCTTTTGCCACATAAGTTTTGAAAGTGTTGTAAAAAAAAAAAAAAAAAAAAAAAAAAAAAAAAAAAAAAAAAAAACTAATTTTTTCTATATGTGGATGGTTTCCTATGGAGTTTCGGGAAAAAATCTTCACGGAAAAATATGACCTGTACTATTATGTTTACAAATGCTAGCGTTTCATGATAATTCCTTATGTACTTTTGTATGCATTAAACAAACTGTTTAAAATCGCATGTAACCGGTCAACTTTGTCCATATAATGTAATACAAAATCTAGCATATTATTTTAAAAGAAGTTTTAGTTTCAGTCCTATTTTGAACTTATGTCGTTTTAGGCATCTTGATGGTCTTTTTCGTCCAAAATGTATCTCCGAATAATAGAAAAAAAATAATGCATTTAAAGGTCATTCCATGGTAATTTACGTTTCAATTTGAAATATTTTCTGTAATTTTAGTAATATAACGCATGCAAAAAATTATTCAAAATGTAAATTTGACATAGTTTGCTATTTAAACTCATTTAAAGCCCAATTTAGATAAAAAATTACCTTTTAATTTTTTTCTTACATTTTGGTAGTTTTATTTACTATGATAACTACCATTAGTGAAAAAGGAATGTAAGTTGCCATATAAAGTGTAATTTTCATTATCATTATTTAGGTAATTTTCAACCAAATTGACCCTTAGATAGGTTTTATTGACGAATCACGTTAATTTTATATTCTAATATTTTTTAGTGTTATATTACTAAAATTACTGCAGTAAATTATTCCAAATGTAACTTAAGTCCCGTGGAATGACCTTGAAAACAACAAGCAATTAACCTTAGATCGGAAGGCGTTTTATAGACCATCAGATCAAGTTGACTGCCGAAAGTAAAGGAAAAGACAGAACGCGATTAACATATTAAAATATAACTGACTTGTGAATCCATATCTTGGTAAAAATCTACAGCAGATAATTGATTGATGTTTATACTTGTAACTATGTTTTCTTGCACACAAAGATATTGAAACATGGGCAACTGTGAGCAGGAAAACCAAGCGTTAAACCTACCAAAAAAGAATAAACTCCTGATTGCATATGTTTTCCAACAAAATATGACTTTTCAAATTATTTGCATTTTAATTTACGAATTGACTTTTTATGCATAATGAAATTTCATCAGAGTTTCGGCTGATTAAGTAAAATATCGAATGATGTTTTTTGTTTAACATATAAGTATCATAACATTATTAACTTAAAATGATTTTCAGAAATCACAAAGAGAAAATGTACACGGTAAAGAAATGTAAAATTAGTAAAAGTTTTCTTGGAAACTGGGATTTCTATAACTTTTTTATGTCATGGAAACGAAACATAGTCATATAGCATACACACATTTGCACTGTAAATAAAAAAAATATGTAAGGTTACTGAGAATGTTTTAGAAAACTGTGACACCTATAACTTTTTATGTAACTGTAACCCGGGTTTCAGATAAAATTTAAGTATGATTACAATAATTTTAGTAAATTCTTTTGCAAAGCAACAGATGTTTTTAGATTTACATAGAAGATGTACACGGAAAAGAAAAGTAAAATTATTAAAGTTTTCTTGTAAACTGGGATTTCTAGAACTTTTTATTTAACGGAAAAAAACGAATATTCTTGTAACATGCACACATTTGCACTGTAAATCAAAAAAATCTGTTAGGTTGCAAAAAATGTTTTAGGAAACTATGATACCTAGAACTTTTCATGTAACTGCAACCCGGGTTACAGGTAAAATTTTAGTAGGATTATTGTAATTTTGGTAAATTCTTTTGTAAAAGTATATTTTCTAGATTTACATAAAACTACACTGTAAACAAAAAAATCTGTAATCCTGTCGATGTAAAGTTGCTGAAATATGTATTGTTACTGATATTTTATCTTTACACTGTACAAGAAAAGATGTAAATAAACAAAACTGACTTTTGTAAAGCTACAAAAATCTGCAACTATACAAACGAGTCTAAGAAAATTACAGTTATCTTACTAAAATTTTATCTGTAACCTGGATTGAAGTTACATGAAAAATTTTTGGAATCCCAGTTTCCTAAAAATATCTTAGCAACCTTAAAGATTTTTTGATTTTCAATGTAAATCTGTATCATCGTTACATGAATTTTTTTCTGTTACTGTTACATAAAAATTTGTAGGAATCCCAGTTTCCTAGTAAACTTTTAGTTACTTTACAGATTTTTTTACAGTGTAGCTTTTGAGATTTATAATTTCGCTGGTAAAGTATACAGATAATATTTAATAAGCATATAGATTTGCGTAACTTGATAGCTACAGAATTACATATATTTATATCTATACTTACAGTGTAGGAAGAAGATCTGGTTAAACCTTTATCTACCGCATTATGAATTATTGAAAATTTTACATTCAAAAGCATTTTACGCAATTTTTTTAAGCTAATTTAAAAGATTAACATAATCATTTAATAAATATTTGAAGGATTCTAGAAGGATTGAAAGATTCAGAAGGATTAATTAAATTTGAATTTACAGGGATTTTGTGCAATTTTCATAACAACACTCTAAACTTTTATTTTTAATTATTTTCTTAGTACTTTGTAGAATTATAAAATGTTTAAATACGACGTTCTTACAATATAAATATAGAAATATTTTCGCTTTGAAAAATCTCCATCCCCCTCCCTCAGCGTCGAGAAAGCTGAAAAGATGCAAAAGCAAAAGAAATCATCCTTTTAAAATATTTTTGTTTTGTGTAACCAACAATGCTTTTGGAACAAGATAAAGTAATGTATCTGTAACTCATTCTAAACAGTATTACAACTAACTGACATATTAAAAGAATTTTATAATAAGTTATTTTAATGGTACTTATAAGAACCGTCGGTAGATAAAGGTTTATTTACAATACAACTTCTTTGAAAATGCTTAAATAACATGAAAACATTAAGTTTCAAAGCGTAAAAATGTTAGCACAGATTTTTTTTTTCATTTAAAGTGAAAAAATGAAAATGTTTTTCATGAAAATTTAAAAGAAAATAAATGCTTTTATATGCGGAGGAAAGCTTTGATTAGATTGCATAGTACCGAAATATAAAATGAAATTCTTGTAGAAATTCTTTCACGTGAACATTTCATTCACCTTCGAAACAGGCAAAATACTCTTTTAGACCTAAAGGTATTACGTATTTTATTCCTTTCCGAAATTGAATAGAATTTCGTTCATATTCACTTGTTATCTATGAAAAACATGGAAACATTTTGCATGGTACTACTTGCAGACAGTTAAGGAAATCCTTGTTTCTATATTTTATTCAAAAAGTTTTATTTTACAGTAAAATACTAAATGGTGGAACATTTTCTGCAATTTTCTGTATAATGGCATGAGACAATTCCCTTTTAAGACATTTTTAGTGTAAAAAAAATTCTTCCTATTACATTTACCTTCATGTCCTGGATTCTTTTCACGCATTGCGATAAGTTTTAGGATTTTTATCAGCATTTATAAATGTATTGAAATAAATAAATGTATATAATTTTACTTTTAACAGGAAATCTGTTATAGATATTGAATCGATCCTGAAAATATGCACTCCTTTTTAAATTGTCATTTATCAAAACTGCATTTTCTGCATTTGGCGGGTTTCTGTATGTTGTGTGTTGTATTTTGCTTGCTGTGTTGTTGTGCATTGTTGTATTATGCGTGTTATTTTGTTGTGTATTTTCATGTGGTCAGTGTATTGTTTCTGTTTTTCTCTGTATGGTTACATGGTATTCCTAAAATAAGTTTTGAGCTGACAATCATGCTTTTTCAGACCGAGTATAAATGATGCTATCAAAGTAATTCGAAATCTATCAAATGTAGAAATTGATGAAGAGTAAAAGATTTTAGACGGCATACGGAAAGAGTTTTAGTCTAAAAATAACAATTTAGTTATGCTAATATATATATACATATATATGTAACGACTTCGGGTGTTGTAGTGGTGGCATATTAATTTGGACTCGGGAGCCTCTTGTTGGATCGAACTCTTTATTTGGTCGCTCATCTTACAGAGGGGTACGCGAGTCCGGTCGAAGTCACCCGAGCCGTTTAAAGGGATTATGGAGATTACATGGCCGTAGGTTCTGCAGGCGTCTCAAAACTGCAAAATCTCTCGTTTTTCGCGCGTGTTCTTGCTAATATGTTGGGGATTGTCATATTTTCCAGCAGAGGGCACAGTTGTGAATTAGGGAGGAACATTTAATTTAATTGGTTCTTTAGCTTTTGATTGATATGTGGTCAAAGCCCGCACAATTCCCGGGTACATGACGTATGAGGCCCTAACCACAAATTGCTGCAAAAAGCGCTTAGATCATCAATTTTAATCTTAAGGAGCGTCCAAAAATGATCTCTGAAAGTAATAAATGTTAGGCTGGGAAAGAAAGTTACCAGGGGCAAAATAGCTTTAAGCTTAAGAATTAAAGTTAAAAATACTAATTGAAACTTTAAACTTTTAAATTTAAATTTTAAATTAAAGTTTTAGAAAGGGGTTAGCTTTTATCCTTTCATATCCCCCCCTCCAAGTTGAGGTCCACCAGATTTGCCTGCAAATCTGGGGGGACTCCCTAGGAAAATGGAGATGACAAAATTGAATCAGAATTTAATTATGCAAGGCTAGAGATTAAGGTTAATATTAAAGTTAAATCTAAAATAAATGTAATCTTAAAGAAAAGTTTTCAAAGATGTGAGGACTGAATTTTGCTGCTGGAAAAAATATTTAAAATTTAAATTTCAGGCATAAATTTCAAGGAAAAAACTTTATGATTTTAAGTTTTCATGTTAAAATTTTGGATATGGCTCTCGAGACGACCTGACCGAACTTTACATAGGAATGTAAAGCATATTATATGACAGAAAATATAAAAATATAAACATGAAAAGCTGAAAAAATATAGGTAATATGTGGAAAAACAAAAAATAATTTGTAATAGTGACCATTTTCTTGTTTGGAAGTCTTTTGGTCCACAAATTTGTGCTTATTAAGTTAAAGTCTTTAAGCACATATTTCACATTTTATATGAATTTAAACTGTCAAAATATAAATTTATGCAACAAAATAATATTGAAAATTACACATAAACATAGGAAAACTTCAAAAAAAAATATTTTTCGTAAAATTTGAAAATTATGTTATCATAAAAGGACAATAATACAGGTAATATTAGAAAATGATAAATATAAAAGTACACTGACATATGATTACTGGGGAAAATGTATGGTTTATGTAAAAAATATTCACCTTATAGAAATATTGGTAACTATGAAAAATTGGAAAGGTTTCTTCACATATTTTGAAAATTGGAAAATATGAAAAATTTGAAAGGTTTCTTCCTTTTTTTTTTTTTTTTTTTTGAAAATGTGAAAAATGTTTAAAATATATTGGCATATAAAATTGATAAAAATAAAAGAAGAGATAAATACCATAAAAATATTAAAATAAATATGCAAATAACGAAAAAGTAAAATATAAAAGTCTATTTACATTGTTTATCCTAAACCATTGAAGGTTTTAGCAGATCCTAAACCATTAAAGGTTTTAGCAAATCCTAAACCATTGAAGGTTTTAGCAAAAATTAAAAAGAAAAAGAAAAAAGAGCTTGAGTTGAATTTTTTGTGTGAAGATGTAGATGCTGTTTACCTATAAGTAAAGGTATTTATTATTTTGCAGACTGAGATATGTTTTTCCCAGTGGCATTAATAAACCCAAGTTACATTTTAATAAACCACATCTACATCTCATGGTTAGCTCATAAAAATTTCCAAAATAAAAAAAAAAAACTTCAAAGAACATTTTTCCTCACTAAGGCCAGAATGCTCTTTGTTTTCCTTGCAAATTTTTATGCAAATAGCAAAAATCTTTAATTTTTAAGGTTTCTACTACTGCAAATGGGACACAAGGGGGAAAAATGGTGAAATACAAAATAAAGAAAAATAAAATAAAATAATGGATCCTGATTCAAAACAAATAGGCCAATGACCCTGCATTTAAAGCACATGGGCAACTTATTGACAGTTTTGTTGTTGTTTTTAATGGATCCTTTTATTTTCATTGTTTGGCCGAGTATATCATATCAACAGTTGCCACATTTGCTGAGATGGTAAGTCATTGAATCCTTTTTGTCTGCAGAGGGTTGTTTTCTGGTTGAATTTAATAAATATAAAAAAAAATGTTTTAAAGACTTAATGGGCTGGAACCATGGTCATCTTTAAAAACTTAATGTGTGGATTTAGACACTATTGGATTTACCACGGCTGAAGTGGGGTTACCAAGGTCATGTCTAAATCAATGACTTAATTGTTGGAAAATATTTTTAACATATTTTTTAAAAATTAACAGGGGTTGAAATACCTGTTCAAATACATTTTTTAATGAAATGGGAAATGTTAAAAAATGGAATAATAAAAAATGGTTGGGGTGGCCAACTCACTGGGTAATGTAATAGAAAAGGAAATTAATATAATTTTTAATGCAATACTGGATAAAAATATTAATTTAAAAACTCAAATACTAAAATATATCATAAGGAAAGATATAATATTTGGCTACATAAGAAATCTAAAATGAGTAATAAATGGTATAAAAGTTTATATATGAAAAGAAATACTTTGAAAAATGAATTGAGTATGTCTTTTATGCAAAAATAAAAATACTTGTATACACAAAAAGGCTTGAAATATGGAGTAAAATAACACATAAATTGACGCAAATATCTATTTACAAATATGTGGAAATCTGAATGTGCTCACCTGAATTTATAAAAAAGAAATCAATAAAATAGAACACTAAATATTTGCAAGAATAAAATTGCACCTGTATTATTAATAATATTTAGTTCAAAAACATAAAAAACAATTGTCTTTATTTTTTGGTGATCGCACTTATGCTTCATCGGATGAACAAAAAACAAAAATACTGTCATTTTAATTTATCACAATTTTAACGCGTATATAAAATATCAATCACAAAATTTTCTAAAATGTAAATTATAAATCTTAAATCCCATTAGAAATAAAATAAACAAGGCTAATAAAAATCTTAAAATAATAAATATGAATTTTGTTAAAATCCCTTTAATACTGTAACATCATTTTAAATAAACTACTTTAAAACTACATGAACGCTGTCAAAATTTTAAAATGTTTACTCTGATAACCGTATTTTTTTTTTCTTTTTCATTATTAAATACTTTTCATTCACACAAACACTTCCATTCATTGGTACTTTCGGCAATAACACATTCATAGTCAACATAAAATAAAAAATAAAAACAGTGTTTAATGTAAAATAAAACTTTTAACGAGAATATTTTATAAAATAAATGATGGAAATGAAGAATCTGTATTTTTATCAATGTTAATAAAAAAGGTAAAAAGGTTAAATTAAAAATAAACACATATTCTGCACAATAAAACTTTTTTTTTTTTTTTTTTTTTTTTTTTTACTTGTAATTAAAATATTTCATAAAATAAATAATGCAAAAAAGAAATCGGTAGGGTAACACATTGAAATGATAACATAAAGATAAAAGGAAAATATGTAATTTTTCACCAATGAGATGTAATCTTCAACAAAAAATAACGTCAATGTCAAAGAAAAAATAAATAAAAAACATACCTGTAAATTAGGTTATCCATTTTTATTTTTTTTATTTTTTTTTATTTTTTTTTTTTTTTTTTAAGAAAGAAAAATTTAATATTTACAAACTACTAAATTACTATTTTTTTTTTTTCATTTCAAATAACTTTTAAGGATAAATAACTAAATAAAACATTCTAGTCCATCATAGATCATCATTTGTCCGGTAAAAAAGTAAAAATAAATTTCCACATCCTAACTCTTGAGTGAATCATCTGTACGGTGATAGAAAACGGAGATCTCGACCTTTGCTCTCCTGAAAACCATATGGTCGTAAATCTGACCCACTTCCGCGAAATAAAGTTCGGACCATTCTGCGACTCTGCTTGGAGAAGGGAAAAAAATACATCACTTGAGATTGTTCGTTTTTGCTTTGACTGTTAAAGAATCTCTTCTTAATATCTGCGGTTTCGCATGCAGTTGAGTAGGGGAAAAATTCCAAATGAATTAGTTCATAAGTTAGTACGAATAAATAATAGATCACAACTAATTAAATGCTTTTTCTTCTTTTCATGATTGTCCAAAAATTATTCGGAACGTGGATAGTTTCTGTTTTAACGACATTGTTCATGGGGGAAATTTCCTTTCTCTGGCTTAATCTTTTTTTTTGTGTGTGTGTGTGTGTGTGTCGACGGTAAATGGCGTTTCCGAGGGAAAGGAATTCTCGAACACTTCTGAATTTTCGCGGCTTGGTGGCAAGGCAGAGGGATTTTCACGGCAGTACTGTCCAGCCGACTTTTATATAATGTAACGACTTCGGGGATGTTGTAGTGGTGGCATAATAAATGGGACTCGGGAGCCTCTTGTTGGTTAGAAACCCTTTTATTCGGCCGCTCTTCGTACAGAGGGATCCGCGAGTCCGGTCGGAAGTTGCCCCGAGCCGTTTAAGTTTATTATTTAGCGTTTACATGGCCGTAGTTTCTCCAGTCATCTCAAATCTGCAAAGTCTCTCGTTTTTCGCGCGTGTTCTTGCTAATATGTTGGGGATTGTCATATTTTCCAGCAGAGGGCACAGTTGTGAATTAGGGAGGAACATTTAATTTAATTGGTTCTTTAGCTTTTGATTGATATGTGGTCAAAGCCCGCACAATTCCCGGGTACATGACGTATGAGGCCCTAACCACAAATTGCTGCAAAAAGCGCTTAGATCATCAATTTTAATCTTAAGGAGCGTCCAAAAATGATCTCTGAAAGTAATAAATGTTAGGCTGGGAAAGAAAGTTACCAGGGGCAAAATAGCTTTAAGCTTAAGAATTAAAGTTAAAAATACTAATTGGAACTTTAAACTTTTAAATTTAAATTTTAAATTAAAGTTTTAGAAAGGGGTTAGCTTTTATCCTTTCATATATATATATATATATATATATATATATATATATATATATTTGGGGAGAGGGTGATTAAGAGATCATTCTTAAGTTATCCATACGACTCATTATCGATCATGACGAGATAAGTAATAATTAATAACATCATTCTCTACACTGTAAAAAAAAAAAAAAATCTGTAATCCTACACATGAAAAGTTGCCGAAATTGATATGCTTACTATAATTTTACCTGTGCTCCTTACAAAAAAAGATGTGAATCTACAAAATTAATTTTTGTAAAGCTACAGAAATCTGTAACTTTACAAACTAATCTATTAAAATTACAGTAACCTTACTAAAATTTTATCTGTATCATGGACTGTAGTTACATAAAAAATTCATGGAATCCCACTTTCCTAAAAAATTCTTAGTAATCTTACAGGTTTTTTTTTTCAGTGCAAATCTGTATCTCTTAGATGTACTTTTGCTGTTGAAGTTACATAAAAAGTTCTAGGAATCCAGTTTCCTAGAAAAATTTTAGTAACTTTACAGATTTTTTTTTACATTGTACATATACATCAGAAATCTTTCCTTGTCATAATTAAAGAAACTCTCCAACAGTGCACCACTTCAATGCTTAAAAATGAGTAAGAATTATATCTTCAGCTAGTATTTCTACATTCATTAAATTTCGACTATTCCCTTCCCTTGAGATTTTGGTGTGTAATGAAATTTGAAGTTAAAATATTATGAGATCAGTTAACTCTTAACGATTTTACCCGTTTATAATATGCGTAGGAAAAGTTTACCTGTATTTTCGTTACTAAAAATATTTGGACACCACTAATATTCAACTGCAAACACATTTTTATGTAAATTTTTATGTTGCATGTTTTAGATTTAGTGCGAATTTTTGCCACAAAAATAAATTGGAAAATAATTTTATACATTTTCAAAAGTTTTTCGCCGTAATTTTGAAGAATGTGATCAGAAAATATAAGGTTTTCTTTTAAGAATATATTTTTTAATGTTTATTTAATTTTTATTGCACCATTTCGTCAATTTCTCTTACAGGAAAAATTACAGATTAAAAATTTAGAAACTGAAGATGGAAATTATGCAATTCAAAGAACATTTATGCAACTATGCGTTATTACTATCGATAAATTCAACATCTTGAAAAAAAATTGCCTGTTGGAAAAAATATACATGTTTTTTTTCAATTAGCCAATTCTTCTTCGATTTTCTTCATATTTTCTCTGTGTTAGCCAATATTTAAAAAGATTTTGAACTTATCTTCGATAATTGAGTACAGCCAAATGACATATTTACTATATTATTTGGAAGTTTTGTTGGCACAGATACCATACACGCACCGAGGTAATTAGTGGACTCTAAATTGGTGTTGTTTTGCCTGACTTGGCAACACGAATATTGTTAGTTATTTATTAATAAAATGTTTATTTACCTCTACTCTCTTTCAAATTATATCAGTTGTTTTGTTCTATACTTATTAATTAAACTTTTTTTATTTATTAATATTATTTTTTTAAAGATAAAAATAATTTAATTATACATATGCAACTGGCATTTGAAAACGATGTTTCCGCCAAAGTACCATAAAAAATTATAGTACCAAACTCTACACGAACATGACATCTGTGCCGTTTTGTTTATGTATTAAGGTGAATTTTAGATCATTAAACCGATTAGAGGAAATTAGTCAGATTATTGAATTAGAAATTAATGAACTTATAATTTTTCATTAAGAAACAATCGAAAGAAAGAAAAGTTACTATTGGTGCTATTGGAGAATTAATGGGTGCTTGATGTTATTTAAAAAAATTATCGATATGGCGTTATTTTAATTATTTGTTTACTTTTTTGTTTGTGTTAAGGTAACCACTTTTATACACGCATAATCTTGGCGCGATTTTTTTTTCTGACGCCAATTTATCGAACATTGTGTTTTCAGATACCAGTTACATACTATATTTTATTCTTAAATATTTTCTATTATTTTGAAAAAGTAATACTAATAAATAAATGAAGTTAATTAATAATTATAGAACAAAACAATCTATTTAATTTTAAAGAAGAAAAGAAAGTAAAAAAAAAATTTATTAATAAATAAACAACAATAAACCAGATTACCACGTGAGGCATAAATTTGCAATTTTGTTGCAATCGCGCCAATGTGGTCCGTACATGAGATCTGTACATAAGCGTTATGGCAATATAATTGGTTATATATATTTTTTATATTATTTCTTACTACTTAATTATCCCATCGACCAAAAAGCTGTCTCCAAAGTATAAGATTAAATGTCAATAATGGATGATCGTAAATGTCTCACTCATTTGATATCAAACATGTTAAATGTGTTTGTTACGTCATCAACCAAATTTTAATTCAATGTTTTATTTGTATTTCTGTTAATATTTTAGTAATTTATTGACTCTATCATTATTTAAAATAAAAAAACGTCCATTTGTATAATTTGGTGAATAGTTTAGCAATATGTTTAATTTGGCAAAATTGATCGACGGAATAATCAAGTAGTACCCATTTTTTCTTTACATTCTATCTGAATTGATGAATGGTTGATAGAATTGGATTACTTATCGAGTTTCCGCCAAAGCATACGTCAAGCAGTTGCTAATTCTATGTTTTAGACTTACTATTGTATATTTTTCATCTACAGTTACTTTACTGTCATAAAAAAAATATTTATAATGTGCAAGAAAGATCTTTGTAATGAGAATGATGTAGAATTAAAAAGTAATAGTTGCAATTAACTTACAATTCATTCTGGTTTAAAAAATTTTTAGGAAAATAAATATACTTTAAAATTTGCTAAGAAAAAAATATACATGAATACCCGATAATAGAAAAATTGTTTTTGATGATTACGTGGCAATTTTAATTAACGTTAAGCCCTATCAACAGAACTTTGTTAAAAATTAACTATTAGATACCACTTAATTACTCCGTCGAACAAAAAACTATCGCCAAAGTATAAGATTAAATGCAAAAAACAGATTATCATAAATTTCACATTCATTTGACAACAAACACGAAATAATTCTGGTACTTTAATAACAAATCGGTACAAGCACTACTAATGCTTGACGTCAAAAATGAAAATGAAATCGATTACAGAATGTCGAAAGATTTTATTGGATGCAAGCTAAAGGTTTATTTTTCTACAAAATTTAGTCATCAAGATTATTCTCGATTTAACGGCTACATGTTTATAACTGATTTATAAAATGAAGAGCAGTGAAACTGATGTAATTTTAATCAAATAATTTAGATTTCAAAAATATGCATTAAAGTATTAATTGCTAAAAAGGACGTTAAATACTAATAAAAACATTAAAAGATCTTAATAATTTTACATGTTTCGATTGAATTTACTCAATCATCATCAGAAAAAAAGAAAATACAAATAAACACAAAGATGGAAAATGACAATAAGCTATTACAAATGAAATTTAAAATTTTTTTAAAAATAAAAATCACGCGCGTCAGAAGCTCAGTGGTCTGCAATGATTCCTTGTCATTTCAAATCCCAAACATTTGGATTGAATTGTTAAATAATTTAAAAATTAAACAGCGCGATACATAATTAAAATATCACGCGCGTGATTTTTATTTTTTAAAAAATTTTAAATTTCATTTGTAATAGCTTATTGTCATTTTCCATCTTTGTGTTTATTTGTATTTTCTTTTTTTCTGATGATGATTGAGTAAATTCAATCGAAACATGTAAAATTATTAAGATCTTTTAATGTTTTTATTAGTATTTAACGTCCTTTATAGCAATTAATACTTTAATGCATATTTTTGAAATGTTTTTAATGGACGTATATGAAAACTTCTATTTATAATTAATGTCAAATAATTTAGGTTTAAAACACACATTTTATGTTTCATTGCTCTAATAAATATATAAGTTAAACACTCTTCTTTATCTGTAAATAATTCTTTACAATTTTTACTCTATGTACTCTGGTGGAACAGACCAGGGTAGATAGGGAACTGTAGTAGACTGCTGGAAGAGGACATTAATTAAAAATTGCAATGTAACATGTAGTAAATTTGTATTTAAGCTACCAGAGCTATACATAGCGCAAGTTCAGATGCCAGAAGTTTAAGAACTAACAAATGATAATGTACGAACCGAAAGCTGTTAGAGTTCCCAAGGAATCAAAATAGTACAATTTCGCAATGGCGTTGCCTTCGTTATAAGCAATGTGGAAGGTTATTCCAGGTGATGGTCTAAACTGCCTTAATATAAAATTTTTAAATCACCATTTTGTTTGATTTAAAGTTCGTTTGGAAAAATGGACCAGCGCAGCGGGTATAGCCAGCTACTATATACAGGGGTTGGACAAAAATACGGAAACACCTTTTGAAATGCATGTTTGAAAAGAAAGGTTGATCATAATGAACTATGCGGATGGCACTGAAGTTTTTACCTACTGACGCCACCTATAAAACTTCCTAAAATCGCTGCATAGTTCAGTCGTTGTTGGAGCACTGTTATGTGAGATTATCATTGCATTACGTCAGAGTTAACAGACTTCGAACGTGGACAAATTGTTGGCGCGCGTATGGTGCGTGCTTCCGTAAGCAAGGTAGCCGAGGTTTTTAGTATTTCAAGAGGTACTGTGTCGAATATTTATTCCGCATATTTGAAATGCGGAAAAAACGTCATCCGCTATATCACAGCGCGGACGAAAGTGTGTGCTGAGTGATCATGACAGACGATCATTAAGGAGGATTATCGCGAAAAATAAGCAGTCCACAGCTGCAAAAGTTACTGCTGAAATGAATGTCGTGTTACCAAATCCTGTGAGTACCAAAACAATTAGAAGGGAGCTTCATAAATAGGGAATTGCTGGCCGTGTTGCAATTGAAAAGCCATCCATCAGTAATGCTAATGCCTGTAACAGGAAAAAGTGGTGTTTAAGTCATAAAGACTGGACTATAGAGCAGTGGAAGAACGTAATATGGTCTGATGAGTCTTCTTTCACATTGTTCCTCACTTCTACCCGAGTTTATGTCTGGAGAACGCCATTGTTCCATGTAGGCAGACGATACCGTGCTACCTATAATTAAAATCTCAGTGTCCAGAAAGTGAAGAGAAGCGAAGTGTTTTTTCTGTTTTTATTCCAAAGTTGTGTTTGAGAAATGTGCAGACGATAATGCAGCAGTGAGCTGCGAGTGAGTGTTATTCTTTTAATAAAGTGTTTTTTAATATAATCAGTGCCTATGGAATAATTTGTGTAATGTGTGCATTTAATTTAACATGGTCCGTCGAGCCGGAGGTGAAAATAATTATTCGTGTCTAAGAAGATATTGGTTGAAGAGTTAATGAATATTTTGACAAATTTTGTTTTGATACCGATCGCTCGAAAGTTCTTTTGGAACTATGCTTTTTGGAAGCAGTCAGAAGTTTAGATGCTGCTGTTCATATTTCATGAAAATTTTCTTTGAAATGATTTTGCCAATTAAAATTAAAGAAGTCATATGTTGGTTAAATCTGAAGATGAACTGTTTAAATTATTGTGTGATTAAGATATGCACAAATAAGTTGGCTTTTTGTATATTGAGTTTACTTTTTGCATATTGAGAGAATAAAGTTTTCAGTCTGTTTTCCTGGGATATGATAAGAGGAACTGTGCTGATTTTTTAAAAAGTTTATCGCCTCTAGAGAGACAGTGCTGGTTTTATTTTATTAGTGTGAAGAACGACGATAAGACCTGAGTATGGTCTGCGTCCTAAACATTTATACTTTTTTTGGAGTTTATACATTTTTGTCGTGAATGTCATGGTGCAGCAAGTGAAGTGTGTGGGCAGTATGAAAGTTTGATTGCCCTGAATGCTTACAAGAACTTTTCCTTATGTTTTTCCTGAACTGTGCTCTACATAGCCTGTGACGACTTTGCCCAGTTGGACTGTTTGCTGTGATGCCTTATGGTGCCTGAGAGGACTTCATCATGATGAGTTTTTTCCTGATGAGTTTTGAGTTCATGAACTGTGATCTACAGTGCTTGAAATGAGTTTATGAATGAGCTTTTGTTTCAAGGAATCATGGACTTAGTTGTGACAGACTGTATCCTGCATACTTTCAAGAGCTCTGATAAACTGGGGAATCTACTTGGCCATGACGTTTTTGCGACGACATATTTTCTCGACAGAACTACCGGTTCTGGTACTTTGTGTGATGGAGGACTTCTGCAGTAAAAGTGAAATTTTTAAAATTCTTTTTATTGAAAATGAAATGATTTTCTTTAGTTTAATAGAAAACAATTAAATGGATAAATTTTTAAGTAGTTTATGTGAAAAATATTATATAGAGATATTTATTAAAAATGTGTTTTATTAATATTTATAAAAAAGTGTTAAAACCTTAATAGTTTTGCTATATTTTTAGATTTAAACTGTTAAATTTAATTTTGAAGTTTAAGTATAATGAAGTTAAAATTGTTACATCTATCTATATAATATATATATTTTAATTAACAGGCCTGCATTTGAGGATTTATGAAAAATATAAGATTTGAGAGTATATTTGAACTTTGGATAAAGTGTGTAATATTTTAATAGACTCTTTTATATATTTAAAATTTTTAATAAATTTAAAGTTTTTAAAAAACTTATAAGGTGCTTAAATGGTAGGGAATCAGTTTTTGGTGCTGTCTACGGGCGGAGATTTATGAATTATTAATGAAAGTTTATAGATATTTTTGAGTAATTTAATATTTTAAATTTTGTTTTGTGACATGGCTCCAGAGGTTTATTGATCTTGCTGATTTCCTGGAGTTTATGTCCTATTCTTTTTAGTTTAAAAGTTTGGTATTTTTTTATATATATTCTTAAAGTTTAGCATATTATGTTTTAAAAAATCAAGTATATTTTTTTCAGTATGGGAGGTTTCTTGATTATTAGTGTTAGATTTAGGGAAACATGATCTCACGAAAATTTTGGCATATTAAGTACAGAATATTCTAAATAAATTTGAATTTTTATTTACTGGATGAATTTTATTATTTACTTTACACCAGTCATTGATTTAGTGCATATAATCTATAATCGGAGATAAATATTTCTTTTCTTTTTCTGAGTTCTCATAAAAATAATAATTTTTGTAATATGTTTTAAAGATTTTAATTATAGGTAGCACGGTATCGTCTGCCTACATGGAACATACCGGCCCCCATTGACATGTTTCACATTCAATAATAACTCTTTTTTTACCAAGTACACTAATTACACAAATAAATACAAAAGGTCACTATATGTTTACTCAAATATAAAAATTGAAAGAAAAAACAATATAACACTCACACATATATATATTTATCTTTTATCTTTTTTTTAAGTACTATGGTTTTCAGGCATAGGAAAATACATAATTTACTAATCGATCTTTTAAAAATTTCATTCTGAGTTTTTACCTGAACTACGCGAAATTTCTCATCATTACCGTAATATACTTCAATAATTCTGGATAATGGCCACTTATTGTTTGGTGTATTTTCCTCTACTAACAACACTAGATCTCCTATTTTTAAATTATTCTTTTCAATTCTCCACTTACCAAATCTTGCAATTAATTTCAATTATTGATTAAATTAAATAGAACTTTAACTTTAAATTTAATTTTTTAACAATTGATAAATAAACTTTTTAGCCTTTGCTTTAAATATCACTTAAACTTTAGTGCTAAACAGAAATATTAGAAAGAAGATAAAAGTGATTAAAACTGCTAGTATCCTACTGATGTTAAATCCTATCAAATCCCCCTCTTAACATTTTTATCTAAAAAGAAGCGGCGACTACAAGAATTTAAAATACATCACTATAGTTTTAATCCTCTTAAGGATAGCCTAACACACTAGTGCATCCTGACGATGTCCATATTTAGAACAAAAAAGGATAACATCTTAAAAAGGACCATTATCTCAACAGCACTTAATCACCTGTACACTGACTCCAAATATATTAATAAATCTTTAAAGAAGACACAATAACCGGGAATAAACAATAAAAATTAGCCAAAGTTCCAGCTCAGCCCAACACCCAAAATATTCAAACATATTTATACACAAAATAAAAATGTTTATATAATATTTACACACATCAGAAAACAACTTTTATCAGGTAGGTAGTCACTTAAAATTACTCTCATACTAACAAGATCCACTCAATCTGGCACCTAAGTTTTAAAACATATTCAAAAATATTGATATATACTGCCCGTTCACATAGCTCACATTGTCCAGGACTGGTTTTCTGAGCACGAGGATGATTTTTCACATCTTCCCAGGCCACCAAAGTCATCAGACTTGAATATTATCGAACCCTTGTGGTATACATTGCAGCGGAAAGTGCGTTCTCGCTATCCACCGCCAACATCGCTATCTGAAGTTGCCACCGTTTTGGAGGAATAATGGTACAATATTTCTTAGCAAACATACAGAAACAGTATTTATCCGTTCCGAGAAGACTGCAAGCTGTTTTGAATAACAACGGGTACCGTACACAATACTAGGCAAGGAAACGTGTTTTTTTAAGGTGTTTCCATATTTTTGTCCAACCCCTGTATATATATATATATATATAGAGAGAGAGAGAGAGAGAAAGAGAGAACAAGAAAGAAAAAGGTAGGTATAGATATAGATATAGATAGATAGATAGATAAGTGTTAAATGGGGGATGGTTTTGTTTTAAGGATCATGAACGGAGTAGATTTTCAAAAAAAGGTTTCAAACGTTACAACATAGGAGAAAATGTAATATATATTGTTTATTGCATAATATAACTATTAGCATGCATTTCCAAAAAGGACTTTCATGGAGTAAAAAAAAAAATCAATTAAACAGTAGAATAAAACTTCTTTTTACTGTCTTTAAAATTTAATCCTACATCTTTTAAAAATTAAAATTAGTATACTATCGCAAGTTAAATAACAAATAAAACCTTTGTGCAAAAACGCTTAAAGATTGAAAATCAACGGCTGATTGCTAACTTTTCATACATTATTTGTGCATTTATAATCGTTGGTTTTCCATCTTTAAATATCAGAAATTGTTCATCTGTTGTACATTTCAAAATATTGCTAGTTGACGATAGATAACAATCTTGAATAATCTCAACTATTAGTAACAGATGAATAAACTTCATTAACGTATATATTTTTTTATATTTCAGAAACACCGAAGATATATGCTGTTGCTGGTGAGATAGCCAGTATTCCATGTTATCTTCCTGAACCTGTGGATGGGGATGAAGCTACAATGATACTGTGGTATCGCTCAGATATACCGAACCCTATTTATACATTAGATTTAAGAAATGTGCCTTTAGAGACTGCAAGACATTTCCCAGCAAAAGAAATGGAAGGAAGAATTAATTTTAATATAAATGTTCATCCTCCAGTTTTATACATTAGTCCTGTATATAAAGAAGACGAAGCGGAATACAAATGTAGAGTGGACCTGAGAAGGTCTAGAACTTTGATTTTACAAAGTAAATTAACTGTTATAGGTAAGATATGTAGTTAAATTTGCTAATGACTTTTAGGAATTATTGGACAAGATGTTATGTTTCTCTTTCTTTACTTATTGCTTTTCTTCTTATTGTAATGAAGGTATATTATTATATATTTAAATTGAAACATAATTTTGTCTATTGTGAACAGTCATGTTTTATTAATATTTTGTTCCATAATTGTTGCGATATGTATCAACTGAAGACTGAGACATTTTCAAAAAATATTTAAAAATGATATTTCACAATAGCAAGGTCCATGGCGCATTGAAATGAAAAAGCCACATATCAGTTATTTTGCGACGCGTGTTATTTATTTTACTTCGATTTTTAATTAATATATCTTGAAACCTTTGAACAACTCGAACTACAGTTTTGGTTGCTCGAATGATTTTATATCGCTACATATGTTTCAACTAGAGTAAAAAATTTTTCCCTCCAAACAATATTATCCTAGCATTATAAGAGAAACAATATAGATTCTAACATATAAAAATCCATATGACTCTTGAAATGCAAGTCCAATCAAGCAAGTATATAGAGTACTATAAAGTGTCATGTATATTTATGCTTTGTATTTTTAACCCTTCACCATATGCAATGCGATAAAATCTACAGCAACGATTTTTTTTATCAATAAGGGATGGATGAATAAACCCAGCAAACACACAGCTATCGGTAAGCAATCTACCGACAGCTACTTGCCACTACTGACGGTATTGGGAGAAAAACCGGTTGCCGCTAGCCAATTTGGGATCTTTTTTGATACGCCGCTCGAATGCGGCCCGATTGATGTGGCACAATGTGAACCTGACCAGTGTCGGTAGAACAATATATCGAAAGCTATGTAAACGAATGCCGGTCGCAGCCCTACAGCAAAATAGTAATAATAATCTGTTTCGATAGTGTCAATCTGGGGGAGACATTGGCATGTATATTTGTCAACATTTCAAATTAATTTATTTTTATACTGGAAGAAGGTGGGTTCGATTCGATGACCCTCAATGCAGAAAGTAAACGCCTTAACCACCTGACCACTGACACTTGTTGAGATGGGGATTCTAAGGATTAATAAGTAAAAGCTATTTCATAATGGTTTGTCGCTGAAGGTAAGTAGTAGAAGGGAAAATTAGAATTCTTACGTGTTTTACTTTATTTATTTATTCATTTATTTGTAATTATTTATTTAGTTGCGCAGGTATTTCCAAATTAATTTAATAATAAAACGGATGAAATAAATATCTTAGCAAATCGGTTAAAGCAAATATATTGTTTTTTTTCTTAAAAATTTAAGAATCATTATGTATTTAAAATACAAATTACTTTTAGAATATTTTTTCGATTAATAAAGATTTCTTATCAGATAATATAATGTAATTACATATGTAGCATTAATTTATAAAATGTGTATTTTAAGCAAGGAAATGCTTATTTTAATAAATAATAAGTCGTTAAGGAACCATTTTGCATTGGAATAAGAATTCATTTTTTTTAATAGTTTAATGTTGAATATATTTTTAATAATTAGATAGCATTATTAATTCTTTTGTTTATCAACATGTTTCAATGTGTATAAATAGCCATTTATCTTTTTTCTTCCTTTTCAGTGTATGTTATATAATTTTTCAGAAAGGGAATATTACTGAATCTTTCTTCGAAATTTTAAATCTAAATTTTCGGGTGGATTTTTTTAAGTTCTTATAATTTGTAAAATAAATTTAAACACTTATTTAAAATTTTGATATTTATGTAAAAAAAGAAACTTAACTGTGGTTTTAAAATAAATATATAATTAGAAAGTAACTTTAGTTAACTTATGAAGCATTTTTTTGTTTCTATGATAATGTTTATAATGAACAATAATTTTCTGGAGCGTTGCAATGTTTTAAGACAAAGCACTTATATTCATTAAACGCTGGATTGATTCATTGGAACCAAAATTGAAAAACAAATTTATTTTGAAATATACAAAAGCTTTTTAACACATACTTAATTTAATTAAAATATTCATATCAAAAGTCTGGTTTCAACGTTGCATTTCGAAATCTAAAATTAAACGGGATATATTTCTTCCCACTCCTCTTCAGGGAGTGAAAACATTATTTGATGATCAAAATAATATTAAATAATTTGTTTAAATAAATTCAAAAACAATTTTTTCAATAAATAAACTAAGCTATTTTTGCAATTTTTTATTATTATCACTGCTATATTTTTATTTGAAATATATGGAATTCACATCTCTTATCAAATTCAAACTTTAACATTTTTTTTTTTGTTTTTTGTTTTTGTTTTAAGAGAAAAACAATCGTCAGATAAATCTCAAAATTTTGAATTCGGAGCGATGCTGGCAAGCCTATTCGGGCTACCATCAGAAATCTCATATCGGTTGTGCGCGTCACTTGCCGATGTATATCCAGAAGATGTCAGATTACGGCAACCGGCAATTGAAAAAGCATATTCTTATGTTTCAGTTGGCGACAGGTTGCCAATGTTTCGCCGAAACCACTGTGCACAATGCCGACACTTAATCATCATTGCTGGCTTCAATCCAGACGTGTAACGAAAGATTGGTAGGTATACAGGGTGATTCAGCTCGTCGGTGACAAACTTTAAGGATCGATAGAGCACACCTAGACGAACATTTTTGAATAGGGAATGTAGGGTCCCTGACGCGATGGTAAGGCGCTAGGCGCTTTCGAAAATTTGGGTGCCGAAATTCGAAACGTCATAAAAACTAGGGAAATGGTTAGATTTTCTTGCTTGTTGCGTCGAAATGATTCTGTTTGTTTAGACTTTCTTCAGTACCGATTTGATAAGCGTATCTCTTAAAACATGGATAGGGGGCGCTGCAGACTTTGGAGAGCTAGACAACAACTTTAAGCCCGTTATTTTGATAATTTAACACATGCTCGCCAAAGTTTATACTCTAACTTAAAGTTTGAACTCAAAAGTTGAGGACAACCCAGGTCTTAGCACGAGAGATATCGCCAGACATGTTGGCATTTCGCAAGCAACTGCGTGGCGCATCTTACGTTCCCGGAATCTGCACCCCTACCACATCCAGCGGGTGCAGTTGCTCAGAGAGCAGGATTTTGGCCCTCGAGTGGAATTCTCAAGATGGTACTTGGCGATGAGATCCAGGGATCCCCGTTTTGTAAACCGCATTTTGTTTACGGACGAGTCCACCTTCAGCCGGGGGGGAATGTGGAACGCCCACCACAGTCATGTGTGGTGTGATGAAAATCCACATGAAACCAGAAGCCGAGCAGCCCAGGAGCGTTTCTCAGTAAATGTGTGGGCCGGCATTCTGGGGGATTGCCTCATTGGCCCTTATTTGTTACCTGAACGGCTGACAGGTGGAAATTACCTGATTTTCCTGGATCAAGTGCTGCCGCAGCTTCTGGAGGAGGCAAACGTACCCGAAGGTTCGCGTCGCCAGATGTGGTTCCAGCACGATGGAGCTCCGGCCCATTACACGAACGACGTGCGTCTCCATCTAAACGCAAGGTATGGCCAGCGGTGGATCGGGCGTGGGGGTCCAGTTCACTGGCCTGCCCGATCACCAGACCTCACCTGCTTTGATTTCTTCCTTTGGGGTTACCTGAAGGCCGAGGTATACCATACACCTGTCAGCAGTGCTGAAGAACTTGTGGCGCGCATTGTGGCAGCTGCAGGGCAGATCAGAGATACTCCTGGCATTGTTGGAAACACACACTCCTCAATGCGACGGAGGTGCGAAGCCTGCATCATGGCCCAAGGTCGAAATTTCGAGCATCTTCTGTAGTGTTATTTTTTGTAAATAAATTTCCAGTATCATTGATGTTTTTGGTCTAAATTTATTCAGAAGTGTTGAGCAGAGGTAGAAAATGTGTTTTCATTATTACTAACTGATCGTAGCGCCCCGTTTCCAGTTAGCGTCCGAAATGTCAACGAATTATGTTTTTTGCCCAAAGCGCCCCCTATCGATGTTTCTTTTTGTACCGTTCAACTGAGTTTCAGAGAGCCCCAGCAAACAGAATCATGAAAATGCATGCCATAAGTCAAGAAATCTGTTTGTTTATCTCTTAGGAGCCTTCGAGTTTCGACCACCCTGTACTTTGACATTTTATTCCGGCTCTTACGCTTTTTGCAGGGCTCTACTTTTGGTTCAAACTTTAAGTTAGAGTATAAACTTTGGCGAGCATGTGTTAAATTATCAAAATAACGGGCTTAAAGTTGTTGTCTAGCTCTCCAAAGTCTGCAGCGCCCCCTATCCATGTTTTAAGAGATACGCTTATCAAATTGGTACTGAAGAAAGTCTAAACAAACAGAATCATTTCGACGCAACAAGCAAGAAAATCTAACCATTTCCCTAGTTTTTATGACGTTTCGAATTTCGGCACCCAAATTTTCGAAAGCGACTAGCGCCTTACCATTGCGTCAGGGACCCTACATTCCCTATTCAAAAATGTTCGTCTAGGTGTGCTCTATCGATCCTTAAAGTTTGTCACCGACGAGCTGAATCACCCTGTATATGAATTTGCTAGAAGCGGGGAAATTCTCACTTGGGACTAAAAAATACCGTGCGTGTAATTACGTTTCATTTCCATACTATTATTTCTTATGAGATAACACATACTGAAAAATTTTTAATAAAAGACTAACATAAAAGATACTTATATAAGTGCTCTAATGAAAGGGTATTATGTAGAAGAATTATAAATTTTATGAAATAATGTATCTTTTGAGATGTAAAATAAACAGTTTGTTTATATACATATAACATAATGTTTACAGAAATTGCCATAAAGTCAGAAAATAAATATGAAAGCAAGATTTTTTTCCCAAAAATGAAAATACAGATGAATTTTACAATTTAAAGCAGTAGAGATTGTTTTCAAAATTCATTTAGCCCAAAATATAGTGATCGAAAAAATGGGGTGAAATTTACCCCTTTATTGTGCAAATAGTAACGTAATAGAAATGAATGCATGTGTTGCCGGGCTAAATAATTAATCGATAATCCCGACATTGGAGCAAATTATAATAGCGTTTAAGTGTTTGTATTTTCATTTTGAATTGTTGCTTTAGATATAACATAATAATGAATTTATTTCAAAATTTATTTTTTAAATATGTTTTTAACTCTGTTTTTCTATTTATTTAGTTCCTCCAAGTAAACCCATCATTACAGACGAGCATGGTCAACGCGTTGACGGTGTAATAGGTCCTTATGATGAAGGATCTAAAGTAGTCCTTAATTGTGATGTTGATGGAGGTAAGAAACAAATCTTTAAGGGCACATGGAACATTTCGAAAAGTAAAATGATGTAGTTTTTGTGAAATATTTAACATCATGCATTTTACTTTAAAATAAAGATATAAATAAAATATATATTTTAAAAATATAGACACGTGGAACATTTCGATAATCAAAATGAAGTTTTTGCGGAATATTTATTATCATGTATTTTACATAAAATTGGAGATAGAATTGACAGTTTCCCTAGTAGTAAACCAATATTGGTCCAACGTTGCGCCAATATTTCATTTATTGGAAATATTACCAATAAAACGCCAATATTGGTTAAATATTGGCATTCCATTTGAAATATTTCCAATGAAACCCCAATATTGTACAAATGATGGTGTTACATTGGAAATATTTCCATTGAAACCCCAATATCTTTCAAATATTGGCGTTACACTGGAAATATTTTCAGTGAAATACCAATATTGGCATAATTTTGGCTGCAAATATTGGCTAAATAGGGGCAAAATATAAACACCCCAATAATGGAGCAATATTTCATATCAATATTGCGCCAATGTGTCAATATTTCTCCATAATATAGTCAATATTGGCCCAACATAGTTTATTTACAATAAAAACACATATTATAGCTCGTGTATAAATCAAAAGAAATTCATTTCCTGCAGAAATAAGATTTCAAAAAATAATTAGCTGTTTTACATATCATCTTGAATTTTTTGAACAATGTAGAAGAAGTAGGTATCAAGGTAGGTATATATGAATTTGCTAGAAGCGGGGAAATTCTTACTTGGGACTAAAAAATACCGTGCGTGTAATTACGTTTCATTTCCATACTATTATTTCTTATGAGATAACACATACTGAAAAATTTTTAATAAAAGACTAACATAAAAGATACTTATATAAGTGCTCTAATGAAAGGGTATTATGTAGAAGAATTATAAATTTTATGAAATAATGTATCTTTTGAGATGTAAAATAAACAGTTTGTTTATATACATATAACATAATGTTTACAGAAATTGCCATAAAGTCAGAAAATAAATATGAAAGCAAGATTTTTTTCCCAAAAATGAAAATACAGATGAATTTTACAATTTAAAGCAGTAGAGATTGTTTTCAAAATTCATTTGTTGTCATTTCATTCAATGTCTGTTCAGTAAATTTTTCTAAACATTTTCTGCAGATATCGCCTTAAAATTTGTTGTGAAACCAGAAAATGTACTATTTGAAAATAATAAGAAATAATTTTCATTTTGGCTTTAAAGAATTTAAATAAAAAATATTTTATTAAAAAACTTCGAAAATCTTATAAATTTTAAAGACTTTTTTTTTTTATTATTTTAACTAATTTTTCACTCAGACCTATAATGTAGTGATAAAATAACGGAAAACTTAAACTGTTTTTCTTAAAAAAAAAATTTTGAAAAGTATACCAAAGCATAAAAATTCACATTTCGAGAAAAAGACGAATATATATACAGGTGGTTATGAAAATAATGGAAACACCCTAGATTTTGAAGGAATTCTTTATTAATATGGCGTAGGACCGCCTTTGGCTTGTAATACAGCTTGGATTCGCCTGGGAATCGAATCATACAAATTCTGAATAGTGTTTAGTGGAATATTGTACCATTCTTCATGGAGATATTGTGAAAGTTCCGTGAGAGATGCCGCTGGAGGATATCGATTCCGGATTGAAAGCTCTAAAATAGACCACAACGGTTCGATTATGTTGAGGTCTGGGGACTGTGCGGGCCAAATTAGATGTTCCACCTCATCCTCATGTTCATCAAACCATGATTGGACAACTCTGGCTGCATGAATAGGGGCATTATCATTCTGGAAAATTCCATCTCCTGCAGGAAACAAAATTTGCATCATGGGATGGACCTGGTCAGCTAAAACTTCTCTATACTTCTCCCCAGTGATCCTTCCTTTGAGGGTTATGATTGAACCAGCAGAAAACCATGACACGGCTGCCCATACAATGACCGATCCACCTCCATGCTTGACAGTTGGACGGAGGCAATCAGGATCATACGCTTGTGCAGGTGTTCTCCAGACATGTACCCGTCCTGTTGTGGGGAAAAATGTTAAAGATGATTCGTTTGACCATATAACAGTCTTCCACTTATCAATCGACCTGGTTTTGTGGTTGTGGCACCATTCTACATGACGTTTGGCATTAGAATCTGTGACAAGTGGCTTGGGAATTGCTGTTCTGCCGTAAAAGTTCTCTTTATGAAGGTATCTCCGAACTGTAATTGTTGAAACTGGATAATCCAGATGCTGGTTGGGCTCTGCGGTCACTTTGGCTGCAGTTGTTTTCTTTTTAGACATTACAATCCGCTTCAATACCCGTCGGTCTCTTTCACTCAGCTTCTCCTTCCGTCCACTATTTTGCTTTGCTGAGCTTGTCTTTCCGCGCTGTGTGTATGCTGTCATGACTTTAGACACCGTACCTCTAGAAACGCCTATAAGCTGGGATGTTTCGGTCACCGTTGCTCCAGCTAGTCCGGCTCCTACAATTTGGCCTCTTTGAAAATCTGTGAGGTCTGACATTTTACGCTTCTTACAAAAAAAATCAAAACGTAGACAACTCTTCTAGAGCTCTCTCATACTACCTAATGCATGTACTTTTTATATTAAAAAAATCTGGTAGCTAAGATTATATTTTAATGCTTACGAAGGGAATTCTTAAGTGTCCCTTTCATTCACAAATGTTTCCATTATTTTGATAACCACCTGTATATACACACCCACAGTGATTAACATAGATTATTTTGAAACTTCCCAACACCATAATCTTTTAGATCCATACAAATTTAGTACCACAATTTTTTAACTCTGTTTTTCAGACTGCTAATTAAAAATTCAAAAATGTTAACTTTTTTATGATCCATGTTCCCTTACGCTACTTTTTAATTATTCTACAAACAGTTAAAATAATCTATACACGCAGCGAGATCAACTTTGAAAATTACATTTAATACGAGAAAATTAAGATGTATACTATTGTGGTATTTTTTTCTAAAAAGAAATTTAATAAGAAAGATATAAAATAGATTTAATTTTGCAGATTTTGTCACTATGAGATTTTCTAAAAAAAATTATAATTATACTCTTCTCAAAACAATTAAAGGATATTTGAAGTTTTATATAAAATAAAGATATAAAAGAAATTTTTTTTGCCGAAAATAGAAGAAGAGAATCACAAATGCAAATTTTTCTGGTTTTCAAACTGTGGAGTATGCAAATTTTGAGTTCGACGTCAAAAACGTCGCTTCAGCGGCAGCGAATGAAGTTTGACTTTCAACTGGATAAAAGAGAATGAAGACAAAGATGATCGGCATTCAGTGATTGCTTTGTTTCGATGAGTACGATGTCACAGCGAAGTCATTTGACAGATTCAGAAGCTTGGAGAATTGTTGGTAGGTTAGAAGGGGGCCAAACTCACGTCGAAGTAGCGTAAGCCATTGGAGTGTCACAAAGTGTCATTTCCAGGATCTGGAATCGTTTTTTGGAGAGTGGATGTGCAGGCCGAAGACCAGGGCAAGGTCGTAGACGGGCAACAACGCCCAATGAAGATCGGTATTTAGCGTTAACAGCTCGGAGACACCGAAACATGAACGTTACTCTTCTCCAACAACACCTTCGCTCGGCTACAGGCACGACGATTTCAACTCAGACTGTCCGAAACGGGTTCCATGCTGTAGGTCTGTATGCTCGCCGACCGATGGTATGTATTAGATTAACACCAAGGCATCGTCACGACCGCAGGGAGTGGGCAACCGAGCATGTCAACTGGAGGAGAAATGAATGGAGCAATATTCTGTTTTCTGACGAGTCCCGTTTTTCTGTGCATCCGGATAATAGGCGTATTTTCATCTGGAGGGACCGTGGCGTTCGTGCACGAAAGTGTCAGATTTGGCGGTGGGGGAGTGTTGGTGTATGGTGGCATCTCCATTGACGGGCGCACTGACCTCTACATCATTCGAAATGGAGCTCTGACTGGTCGCCGATATACGGATGAGATCCTCAGACATATTGTAATCCCTTATGCTGCAGCAATCGGAGATAACTTCATTTTAATGGACGATAACTGCAGGCCACATCGTGCAAACCTGGTGGAGGATTTCCTTTTCGAGGAAGGAATCGTTCGAATGGAATGGCCAGCGTGTTCTCCAGACGAGCCAATCGAGCACGTTTAGAACGCTCTAGGAAGACGAGTTTCTGGCCGCCAACAACCCCCACAAACTCTCCAAGAACTGGAAAGTGCTCTTCTGGAAGAGTGGGGCAGAATACTCCAACTCGTCATTAATAGCCTGATTGAGGTGTTCAACGTTGCTGGCCGCCCGTGGAAACCATACCCCCCTACTGAAAATGATTTTCTTTGAAGAAAACACCTTTTTTATTCTTTTTTCTCATATGCACAAATTGTGTTTTTTTTCCTTTTGTACACAAATGCGCAATAAAATGCATCTTTTTCTGCCAAACATGTGTAATTTATTCTCATATAACCTACCATGTCTGTCGACCATGTATCAATCAGCTAAAAAGTTTCCCAGATACAAAATCCACCTAAAACTGCAATATCCTTTAATTGTTTTGAGCAGTGTATTTGTACTAATGAGACTTTTTTTTAAGTTCGAGCGATCAATGTGTACTGCAAAGGAAAACTAACACACTCGTTACTCAGTTACACTGCACATATTCAGAAAAGGTCCAGTCTTGGTTGAAAATTAATAAAAGTGATAAAAAATGCCCTTAAAAGGCATAAAAATTCCTTTATTTATATTGAAGTATGATTTATTGCTTAAAAGGCGACATTATAAAAATCTTTATTTTTACAAATTTTTTTCTCATTAAAAAAAAAAAAAAAAAAAAAAAAAAAACGGTAAATAAAATCACGACAACATATGTACAATGAAAAATAGGAGAAATCATAAAATAAAATAAAAAGTGAAATATTTAAACAATAATTAACTTTTAATTGTATTTATATTCCGCAGAACCTGTCTTTCTATATTTCACGTAACGCATTTGCAAATATAATATAGAATAATACAATATAATATAGAAAATGTAACCTAAATCAAATATCAAATGTATATGAATTTTATTTCACAAATAAGGATGGAACAATGCAACTAGATATAGATATGGCAAACAGAAAAAAATGAATAAAAAAATATCAAACAAACGTGAGATACAACAAGAGAACTACAGCTTTATGCAACAAAGACCCTTACAAATTGATTTAAAAATAGCAGAGTTATTTATCCATCGAGATTTTCTTTATAATATATTATTCCGGATTTGCAAGAGATCTGAAATGAGAATATTTGCAATGATTCGGCCTTTATTGAGTATAATGTAAAAATTATATATTACATTAATAGACACAATAGTAGAAAATAATTTACGTTCGAAATTATGCACTTCTTCATATTTGCTTTCTAAAATATCCATTTTTCAGCCCTACGCTCAGTGTTTTAAGTTATGGTTGCACTTATTTATCTATGTATATTTTCATCATTTTTTATAATTTTTAGGGTTCAGTACTTAAAAAAAGTGAAAAAGGAATCATTACAATATCACTCCCATGTCTGTCTGCCCGTCTGTCACAGCCATTTTACACATAAACTATGAAATGTGCAAAGCTCACATTGGGAGAATTCATAAAGACATTTGACCCACATATTTATAGATTATTAAACTTTAGAAGGATAAAAAAATAAGTTCATTTTTATATCATGAGAGATATCCTATGAAAACGTTTGTTATGCTGAACTCAAAAATTGATTTCTTTTAAGTATTTTAGAGATATCGGCGAAAATATGGTGCAAAAATATCCCGCTTCTCCCTATTATTCCGAATCTACTGAAACAAAATTATGAAAACATTAGAAGTGATAAAGGTTACTTTAAACCTTGCAAACATAGCATAGTATTATTCTAGGTCATATATTTTGAGAGAAAAGCATATTTTTTTATACACACAAATTTCAATTTGTGCGCATTGAGAAGAGTTTTTGTGAAGCGTTGGACGTATCTATCGTAGCAGAAGTATAAAAACATTTTTAATAATGGCTTTTTAAAAAATTCGTTTGTAATTACCTGGTATATTAATCTGTAAATACAAGGAATGTTTAGACATAAATAATGATGGGGGCGGTGTACTCTGGTTGTCATCGACTTTAAAAGCCCATACAACAAATTTTAATAATATATTTCTATAATGCAATATCTAGTAGCAGTATAAAAGCAATAAACTTCATTCTGTTGCAAACATACTAATTCAATCGGAATTGATCACATAAATCAGGGTTCGTACGCATAAGAAATTAAATATATATATATTAGTACCAGAATTTTTTTCAGTATTCTTTTTTTCTAACATTTCATTATTTGGAAACGATTTGTATGTGTATTATGCACTATTTAAAGATAATTCTTTCTGAAAGAAATATGTGAAAAACTTTGAACTTTATTTATTTAAAAGTACTATATATATCATTTTTTTACATTTGCTTTACAATTTAAAATAAGACAAAAATGCATGAGCTGAATTACAATTTTATTATCTGACTGACATCAATAGATTCAAATCAAAATATTTAAAAATTAGTGTCGTGTAGGAATTTTCACTCTACATATCATTTCTTGAACGGCATTACAAATAGATAAAGATATTATTTAATATATTCCTGTGATCTTTTGAGCGTATATGAGTTTATTTTCAAAGGAATTAAAACTGATTGACTGGAGTAGAAAATATAAGTAAAAATAAAAAGAAATACTACGCACGCGCATGTTAATTTTAGCCCATTGCTCCAATGAGGGGAAAAGATCAATTCATATATTTAGGAGCTTTTGAAATACCAAGGATATCATACCAATTCCCGATAATATTATAAGAAATGAAATCATAACAAACCGAATCACTCCTATGTAAAATATCAATGAATTCTTGGATTATTGAAGAGTAAGTGTTAGATGTTAAAATTATCATTCTAACTTTTTCGAAGTTTATCTTGATATTTTCCTTTGTGTTGTTCCTACAAAGTTGTACTTCGTTTGTTAAATTACATATTATATTTGTACTTTTTTAGCCATTCTTCAAATTTTCGAGCCGTCATGTCGAAATCGAATAACTTTTTTGATGTTTTGTGCTAAATGGGATTATGTAAAGTCATGCTTTTTCAAAATCTGGAATACGATCAATTTTACTGTGAATCAATTCTTCAAATTTTGTTAAAAGTATATTTTACTTTAGCAATGCATGGCTTAATCTCAAGCTCTTAAAAAACTAAGGGATACATTCAAATGTGCAATAAATGTATTTTCTGAAACATAATACATTGGCCTGTGTTGGTTATTTTGCTTGATCGACAAATCTATTAATATTTCGGTAGGGAAACCTGTTATGTATATCGTATACACACATCATAGGCTATATCCATAAACTTGAGTGCATCTTTTACTTTGTCATTAGGATAAGCGTGCACTTCGTTTACATTCAAATCTACTTGCAGGATAACTTTTTTTTTATGTTATGTTCAATATTTTCTGTTCTGAATTAACAAACATACTTGAAGAGCCTATTCGTATTTTTTCATAAGTTTTAGGTTTACTCTAAGCTTATTGTTTTAAATGTAAAATCTGGAAACGTTTCTCAATGCCGGCAAAAAAGAATGTTTTATTTTATTCTCGAATGTTTTATTTTATTTTTTCAAGTTTTAATCAAATGAGGCAGGTAAGAGTTCGTATCATGCGTTCGTTACCTGGAGAGGTAGCCCTTGCAGCTAACATAGTTTAGAGATCTCTCTTTAATATTTCTTTTAGTCCTGATAGGAGTTTGAAAATGGGATTTTTTACATTCTTTTTGCAACAAAAATTAACTCTTTTAGTGTATATAATCGACATAAAAATGTTACAATTACTGAACAAATTTGTGATTTGACTTTATTAGGACAAAATGTTCCTGTAAGTCGTAAAGCCTTAGATTTGCAAGCATCAATACAAACTATCTATTTCATAAAATAAATAAGGCCGATTTACCACATGGTACTATACCAAGACAAAAACCGATGCAAAAAGACCTAGACAGTCATCAGATAGTTCTTAGTTTTTTTAAACGAGGACGTATTGTTAATACTAACTATAACAATTACAGGAATACAAATGACAGATTACTAAGAAGTGTAACGATTATCTGTCAGATTTTCAACTTTTCATATTTATTTTTCTTTTTTATTTTATTATTATTTTTTACGGGTACAGTAGAAACATTAGAAATATAATATAGGATCAGTATGCAAAATCAGCAATGACGATAGACTATTTTATTGATAATGAATATGCTTTTCATAAACTGTGTTAGTTTTAAATGTATAATAAAAGTACTTTTTTATTTATTTGGAATATATTTGAATTTTATCAATATAAATGATGTTTTCTATGTTTACCTGCTACAGATAATATTTGCATTCTGTTGATTTTAATACTGATGGATTTTATTGACAAAATCATAAAATTTCAGGAACATAGTCAAAAACTTTCTTATTTTTCCTATTAAAAGTTAAATATTTAACTTAAATAACTTTCCAGTTTCCTATAAATATTTTCTAGAAAAAAGTTTTATTGGATACACCATAATTCGGTATCAGAAACTGAATGTCTCTTTTTACCTAGTCATCTCAGCAGTTCAGCTTTAAACTAGATTTTTAATAACATTCATTTGTAAATTAGTTGAGAAAAAGTAAATTATAATATGTAAAACATGCAGAAAAAATAATGATAATAATAATAATAATAATAATAATAATAGGTACATTTTCATGTAATAAAAATTCTATTAAATTACAAAATGAAGATTCTTTAAGAATCCGAGACACAAAAATCATTTTTTTAAATATTTTGCTGTATTATTTTTCTTCTTGGTAAAATGACGTTTAAATCATGTTTTTATCTTAAATTAGAACAGAAAATAGTAATATTTATGCTTTGGTTTATTTTCAAAATCAATGGTTGGCTTTCAAGAAATGGTTGTTATGCAAACGACTTCTTTTGAAAATGAGATTTTCGTTACCATATGTTTTTCACCATTTCTATTTCTTTAATTCTAATAAATCAAGAACCATTTTAGGTAAATGGTACAAAAAAGGAACACGTCATTTTCAATTGTTTTAACATGGCCCACTAGATCTATATGCCCGTCTATTTCGGATTAATGTATGAAGTCTCCCGCCAGAGGACTCTGAAACCTTGCCCAAGTTATTCTAACCAATCGCGTAAACCCTGAACCAAAACAATGACAATGTGATGAGCCATGTACACTGAACAGAAAGCAGCTTATTCATTGCTAATTTGGACAGGGTTTGCGTCACGTGGAATCATTCGTGGTCCAATGAAATGGTTCAGGTTTTGAAGATGAATTCATCTTCAATTTTTCGGCGGTTTTTCGCGAAATAGTTTGGCCGGTAGTATATAGTCGACTATGGTTTTACTTTCATTTTCATAAAGTAAATTCGAAAATATATTTACTTTTTAAAATATGATTTTTTTCTTTAAAGTTTCATAATTTTTTTTTTTAATTTTTACTTTAAATATTTTTTTAATTATTATTAAAAAAAAATGTTAAATCAGAATTCAAGCTTATTTATTTTACTTATTTATATGAAAAATTAGTCGGATGTAGCAATCCAATTACTTTCTTCTATCTCATGCGTTTTAACATTTCAAAATTTGCTATCACCGTGCCATAATTAAATGGTAATGTCTGTCCATCATGAAGATTTTATACATATACAATTCCGTGCATTATTTCTTGAGATATGACTATAAGTAAAATCCCTAAAATCTACAAAATTCAGCATAGCAGCTTCACCTATAGGACGATTGACACAAAAATGTAAACAAAACCAATTCATACCAAACATTTAATTGAATCTGAAGTGTGATGGAATTCCGTGCATTAGTTCTTGATTACAAAAATTGTAACAAATGCTGTGTATCAGTGCCATTTATGGAAATATTTACAACAAAATATAAACATCATCAACTCATATCAAGAGCCAATCGAATCTGAAGTTTTATGTAAATCCATGCATTCGTTCGTGAGATACAGCTGTTGCGGAAATTTTAAAATAATTAAGCTTAGAAGCGCCACCTATTGAGCAACTTACACCAAAACGTAAACAAATTAATTTATATGAGATCTAGCGAATCTGAAGCTTTCGGAAATTCCGTGCATTGATTCTGAAGATAGAACTATTCCGGAAATCGCTCAAGATGGAGCTTAGCAGCGCCACCTGTTGAGCGATTAACACCGAAATATAAAAAAGTCATTTCATGTCGAGGTTTAACCGTATCTTAATTTTCTTGAAAATTCGTGCATTGGTCCTGGAGATTCAGTGATTGCGGAAATCTTAAATAAGATTGCATAGCAGCTCAATCTATAAAGTGATTTACAATGAACGTAAAGAAACATCAGTTCATGTGAAGCAATAACTGAATCTTAAGTTTGTTGAAATTCTGTGCATTAATTCTGGAGAAATAGTCATTCTGGAAGTCGAACAAAACGCAACATACCACCGTCCCCTATCGAGCGATTTACACGAAAAATGAATCAGCACCAATTTATATCAGGGACTACCTGAATGTAATTTTTTATTAAATTCCTTGTATTAGTTCTTGAGGTAGAGCGTCCACAGAATGTAAGTCGCATACAGGCAGACGGATGGACGGATAAACTTTTGGACAGAGTCATAGACTCTCAGACAGACGTTTTGTAAAAACATCTCTTAAAACTTGTAAATCCGTCGACAACTGGAATTCAAAAATTTTCGCGAATTTAACAACATTTTCTTGTAAAGATAGGAGAAAGTAAAAATTGAAATCCTACAAATAATATTTCAAATTAAAAGGATTTTAAAATACACTCAATTTTTAGTTAATTTAATTTTTTTTCTTCATATAAAAAGTTTTATGAAATGATTTTTTTACTAATAAAATGATTAACTATCTCAAAAAATTAAAAATTTTAAGTTAATAAAAGAATTAAATAAATAATTTTTAAATGGGTTCCCTTAAATAAATATGTACTGAAAAAAATATTAAATATTTACAATTATATTTAAATTTAAAAAAAATGTTTGAAATCAAAAGTAAATTGAATGTATCCAAGAGCACACCTAAAGATTTACAATTATTAAAAATTCATATTTTTTTCTTTGTTTGAGATTTATAAATACTAGTACACCGAACCCGGGGTTCCCGGGTCACAAAGTAAAGGTGAAAACTTTTTTAAAATTTAAAATTGGAAAGTCTAATAAATTTTTTCTGCTTAATAGGCTTTTTAAACTGCCAACTAATTCCAAATAGCAATTTTATATGAAACATATTATTTATGAAATCATATACAGCTTTAAAAATTATCGGTACTTCCATATTAGCGGGGCCGTAGCTAAGGGGGCGTTATGGGCGACTCACTCCCCCCCAAATATTTTGAGCCTCCCCCCCCCCGGAAAAGATTCCAAGGTCACTCAATGAATTTCTGTTCCGAAAATTCAAATGAAATATTGTTTAAAAATCTAATTTAGTTTTGAAACCTTTTCACAGTTTTGCAGAGTTACTAAATTGTATCTGAAATAAGTTTTTCACACTCCCTCATCCTATTTGTGCATATGAAGCTAACATGACGGGCTATTTTGCACCAGTTATACTCTCAAAACTTCATCATCATATACTTTTCTAAGCATAAAATGAAGCTATTTTAACAGTTCAATAAGAAACAGAGTACCTACAATATGAATATGCACTAATTTATCTTTCTGCGTCAGAGAGAGAGAGAAAGAAACTATCAGTCCCCTTACATTCTCTTGAGCCCTCCCTATTGTTCACTACGGCCCTGCGTATTAGACGCAAGATAGCAATTATTAGCCAAAGATTTCGCCAAAGAATAAAATTGCATTCTCAGTTTTTAAAAACGACTAAGATAATATGACACCCAGATATTCTTTCAAATACATTTTTGTAAAGGTTAATTGATGTATCTTTTGTAAAGTAAGTTTACAACGAACTAAAAGTCACTAAATTCATAGATAAAAACGAAACAAAACCAACAACATTCACCGGGTTTTATAGCCGACGATATATTGACATAACAGGTTTTTAATTACTATTTTTTTCAGTTGCTATGAAAAAATAACAATTAAAATATACAGTGATCTGTTATTTTCCATGGAGAAAAGAGATAGATGGATGTGCAGTATGCGATTAAAACGGTTTGATGGGCATTATTCTTCCAATATAAGTCTCTCATTCGGTTCAAACAAAACAATCACATGGAACAAAGACCGAATTTTTTAACATCATTTTTTCTCTAAATGAAAAAGATCTGAATATATTTTAGCATTATAAAATAGCATTTCATTGTATTATGAATTAAAATTGCATCGCTAAAAGTTTTTCTTTTTTGTGAAAGCACGCCGTTGTGTTTGATGCAATGCAGCGAATTTTAGAGTTACATTTTTGGCGTCACCTCCAGGCACTAAACTGCATCTCTATTTTTTTTCTTTTTTACTCTATGGCTATTTTTTCTCTTTTTCCCACAGAAATGCGATACTCAAGTTGCCACCATCAGAGAAATTGAAGCAAAAACTACAAAAAAATTAATATCTCAAAAACAAATTGAGATACAGTTTTCTAACAAACGGCATTTAAAAGTGCATTTTTTTCTCTAAACGATGGTATAAAGATTGAAAACGTGCAATGTCTAGAAGTTGAAAAATTTACAATAGCGAAAATTGCAAAACCGAAATTTCATCGGAAAGTGTTGCCATTCAAAACATGACGTATGCGTTACGCACAGATACGTTTGGCCTTTATTATATAGATAGAAAGATCAAATCCGATTTTTATTTTTCATTTTTTTAACAAAACGCTCTTATTAATTAAGTATTCTGAAAAAAATGCATTGTAAAATTTATTGGAAGAACTCTTCAATAAAAGTTCAATTGTTATTTTTGCATTATTTTTATATTATATTTTATATTTAAAAAAAAATTGATATTTCATTATTTTGGCATAATAGAAGAATATCCAATTCTTAGTTCTGTTACTAATTTAAATACAGCAAACCGATTCCTTGACCAATATCGATTCATTTATTAAATAATCCCGTTATTTAAATGCTTCATTACGTTTCAATTTTTGAAATATTTTAGATGAAAACTCATTTGTATTCAAGAAACTTTACAAATGATTGAATAATTATTCCCAAACATTTCGCTCTGAAACAATAACATTTCAATGGGATTATAAGATTAGAAATATTCACGGATAATCATACACTTGTCAGAAGGATAAATTAAATTATTGAGAATACATTTCAAATTCTTTTAGATAGCGAATAAATATGGAAGTAAACGGTCAAATGTGATTATTCCTCCAGCTCAGAATTTTCCGCACAGTAAATATATGAATTATTTACTGCCCTCATGGTCACAGTGACGTCACAATGACGTCACTGTGAGTCACTTTGGTCACGTCACATATGTGACAAAAATTCCACCACTCAGTGACGTCACATTTTGACTGAAATGTGACTTCAATGTTGCATTCCTACCTTGATCTCTTCGCTGTTTTTGCGCAAATCACTTTTACTTTAATGTTATTCTAATATGTTTGTTATGAACTTAATTTACTTTGCGTTACTGATAAAAAAGTAATTCATATTTAAATTTCATTTCAAATTATTAAAAAACTAAATTCGGCGCAGTAATAATCATTCCTATTTATACGGTAACTAAAACAAAACCTTTGTTCAAAGTTTCAAATTGGCTTTGTGTTAACCGCGCTTCGAAAAAAAAGTTGCAAAGTTGCATCGCTGCCTTGATACGTGTCGCGGTTTTCCAGGTAGGTTTTTTAATTAATTCTTAAAGGCATAACAGACTCATTGTGAGATCTACTCAATGAAACTAGACACACAGATAACTCCTCAACACCTTTACCGAATGCCCACAAATTGAAATTTATAGGTAACACAAAAATGTTTTTTTTCTCGAAAACCATGTGACCTAGGCTTATAATCCTAAGTCTTGTAATCACAATAGTTTTCCTCCAAGGTATAAATTAAACTCTAAGTCCTCTAATAATTTCAAAATTTTAGTTTAAATAGATTCGGTAATTGAGGAGAGGGGCAGCAGAGTCTCGTATTACATTTTTGACGATGTCTCTAATAATATATGTATACTAAACTAAAATATATATATATATCGTTTAATTCAGCGCTACAAAATCTTTCACGTGATAGCCCACACGATATAGAAAAGAAAGATTTTTTTTCAAGTGACTTATTTCGCCTCTCTACATTTTTCAAAAAATATGTTTTTGAATAATGTAAAAGTTTTATGATAATATGTGGGTCAATAGTCTTTATTGCTTCTCCCAATTCAAACTTTACTAATCTCTACGAAACATTCGTGACAGAAACAGGAGTGATCTTATAAGGATTCTATTTTTATTTTTTAAATACAGAATTCTGAAAAAGTCCAACGTTTTATTGTGAAATCAATTTTGTGGTAATTAAAGAACTTTTATATGGAATAAATGATTTATAAAATTATACAAGTAAAAAGATCCTGATTTTGTGCCAGTGAAAAAAATTGCTCTACACATAAATGTCAGATATTTTAAAAACTTTTAAACCTTTAAAGTAGTTTGTTGCACTGAGAAAAAAATATGGTACTGGCATATAGAATCTAAGTAATGGCTCTAGAAAAAATAGTTCCATGTCATCCCTATAAATTTTAGTTCCATTTCTTAGAGAGTTCCAGAGTCTCTTACGAGAATTCAAGCGCGTTTTCCTATATTTTTGTTGTCAAATTTATATAAAAATCTCTTCAAATAGATGCGAACACAATAGATTTGATTTAGTAGCTAGAATTATAGCTTAAGAAACCATTCCTAAAATCAAGCGATAATTTCTCGCTACTGAAACGGTTCAATGTCGTTTCGTCTCCTAGAAAACACGAGACTAGAAATGTCAAGTCATTTCACCTATTCAGCTTAGTTGTTTACCCCACTCGCATAGTTTGGACATCTATATTTCTAGTTTAGAGATTCAGAAAGTGACTAACTATTCATTCTAGTTGAAGGCGGCATATTTTTTTTCTCAGTGTGGTAATCAGTGATTCATTTAATAATATTTCAATAAATAAATATAAAAATAAACAATATGGAATTTGTTTTTTTTAACCCATTAGTTCCTAGCGTCCTTTTCAGGGACAATCATAAAAAAGGCAATAAAGCACTTTTCAAACCACTAAATAGAAAGATAAACAAACACTATTTTTCACGAGGCAAATACCACAGTAAATTATCATAAAAGTTATTCGTTTTTTTTTAAGTGGTGGGATACCCAAAATCTCATTTTTAATGAAGAAAATAATTTGGTCATTAATCAGTTAAGTCGTGACATTTCACTGCCGTAAAACGGTACAAATAAATGCATTGATAATAATTTCAAAATGTATTTGTAGTTATGTATTTCTAATGTATGTATTTATTATTTTAAAACATTCCCAAATTATTTATGTCTCCATCGTAACTATAAAAGACATGTGTTGGACATTGAATTATATTTTGGAAAATGTTGGCAAAATTCGCAAGTTCTTCCCCTTGGAATAAATGTAATATTTGAGCTCCAACATATAAATACACATATATAATCATAGATTCACCGCAATAGTTCAGGAAATCGGTGACTTTTTTTTCAGTTGTTTTAATTTTCATTTGTTTTAAGAAACCCTATATATACACATATATATATATATATATATATGTGTGTGTTTGTGTATGTATATATATATGCATATATATTTCTTTAGCAGATTTTCGAAACAATATTTCCCTTTTTTGGATTTATGAATACAGAAATATGAAAATAAATATTCATTTAATTCGTTATTTTTGAGAATTTAAGTTATAAATAACAAATAACAAAGTATGTAAATGTCAATGTATAAATAACAAAGAAAATGGCTCCGGAAAATTACACAATATGAAATTTAAGAGTGAGCCGTTTTACTTAAAGAAGACAAAAAATAATAACAGAAGTCACAAGTTAAAAACAATTCCCTGTCTGCTTGGCCTATAGGCGGAGGTAGATTTCGAAGGGTGCTCATTTCAAGAACAAAAAATAAAATATGATTAGATATAAACCCAGTTTAACAAGTTTATTTTGGCCACTTTTGAAAAATATTTAAATTCATTTTTCTCTAAGAACTTCTTTTATAAGAAACATCTTAAGCTAAATTCGGCTCAAATGCCCATTTTGACAACATATTTTGAAGTATATTCTAACTTTATTTAAAAATCGACTAATACGGTACGTTATATAGTTCGCAAATAACAAAAAAAAACTGTCAATTGAATGCGTTTAATAGCAAAAATGAATTTAAAAATGAGTCAGAAAAAAAGCAATTTGTTATTTGAATAGAACCTATATTCTTAATCATGATCACTTCAGGAAATTTTGTGCGAAGCGCCCGCTTTGACAGCATTTCTTTAAAAATATATTCATCCTTTATCAAAAAATTGATCAATACGGCATATTATACAGCTTCTAAATAAGAGAACCTGTCAATTGAATGCGTTTGGGAGCAAAAATGGATTTAAAAATGTGTCAGAAAAAGCGCAATTTGTTATTTGAATACAACCTGTATTCTTAATCATGATCACTTCGGGAAATTTTTCGCGAAGTGCCCAGTTTGACAGTATTTTTTAAAAATATGTTCAGCTTTTATCAAAAAATTGATCAATACGGCACATTCTATAGCTTCTAAATAAGAGAACCTGTCAATTGGATGCGTTTGAGAGCAAAACTGAATTTAAAAATGAATCAGAAAAAACGCAATTTGTTATTTGAATACTTGCTCAAATTTTCAATCACGACTATTTCGGGAAATTCTGTTCAAAATACCTTTTTTGGCAAGCTTTTTTTGAAATTTATTATGTCTTTATCAAAAAACTGACCAATGCTTCGCATTATATAGTTCCTAAATAAGAGGATCTGCCATTTGGCTGCGTTTAAAATCAAAAATGAATTTAAAAATGAGCCAGAATATAAGCAGTTTGGATCTGAAGTTTTTTTTTATACTCCTATTTTTGTTTAATTTATTTTTGCTATACGAATTGGGCCTATAAAAAACTTGTTAATAGAAAAGTTGTAGATATTATTAAGAAGATTTAAAATAAATTTAAATAGATTTGATAGTTTAAGAATTGACGAAGTTATGGAATTTTGTCTTTTTTCACCCCCCCTCTTTGTTTTCATTTTTTATTTCTTTTATCGGTAAGAACTAGTCCTATCAAAAACTTGTAAATACAAAAGTTTTAGATAACCTTTGGAGCATTTACACAAAATTTAATTGGATTTGATATCTTGTGAATTGACGAAGTTATGAATTTTTCTCTCCCAAAAACCCTGTTTTTTTTTCGCCCCTTGAGCCCATTTCTAAATTTATCAAATATCTGTCATACATAAAATTTTGGCCCATTTTTAAGAAGCAATATAAACTTTAAACCGATTCGATATCTATTTTAATTAACAAGTGATGGCGTTTTTTCTGTTTTCACAAAAACCTCCCTATTTCCACCCCCTTGGACCGATTTTGCCCATTAACGAACTTAGCCGAGATTTTATACCCCTTGATTTTATGTATCAGTTTGGAAGAGATTGGAGCAGAATTATAGAAGTTATCGTGTCCATAAGAAAGTGATATATATATATATAGATAGATAGATAGATAGATAGATAGATAGATAAACTTTTTTACTAATGGTAGTTTTGGGATCTAGCGGTCACGATCGGCGTAGATCTGCAAAAATGTTTCAGAAATTCCAACATTGGTGCGACCTCTATAGGTAGTATTTCATATGAAATCTACCTAAAATACATTTATTTATATTTCCGAGTAATTTCGGCTTGCAATTCTGTGCTCATCGTCAGAGAATATCTTATAAATTTCTGTTCATTTTATTCAAATACGTCACTTCTTTTGAAATGGATCTATAATTATTAGAGAGGCTGGGAATATAAGTAACCTTGTATTGAATTTATATGGAGAAACTATTTAATTGCCCTTCCATATATTTTAATACGTCACTTTTTGGCCTACGTCAGCTTTATTTTTAATGTATAGCTATACAATGGGGAAAAAATTAAGGAATAAAAAATGAAAATCAATATTTATTCCGATCGTTTACACGCAATAAAATTACAATTAAGCTATCGTTAGAAAAAAAAAACTAAAATTATCATTCTAAACGATTCCTATTATTAAAAGGATATTTATTAAAAGGATATTTAAAAAAAATTGTTTCACTGTAATATAAAAATAGACATGTATATGCCAGTTTACCATATTAATATTATTATATAATTTTTCTCGAATTTTTGATAATTCCTTATTTTAGCATAGACCAAATGAAATTCCACTGTTATTTTACGTATTAATTTAAATTCTGAACAAATATCTTCCAACACACAGTAATCGTTCGCTTCAAGTGAGAGAGTTGGTTGAACTTTGAAATATTTGAGATGAAACTTCTTTTGTATTGCGAAAAGCTTACAGGGAATATACTTACATACTTTATTTTTCTTTTTCAAACGGAAATGTTTGAGTGGTATTAAAAGATTAGAACTTTTCACCGTTGATAAAATTACACAACACAGATAGAGATGTTAAGAAATTAAAAATACAAACTTCATTTTGTAAATGAGGCACACATCTGAAAAGAAAACCAATTATGATATTTAGAACAGTTGTTGATGATACATTCGGATTTCTTATTAATTATATTTATCTTATACTTTGAATTATCAACTTTAGCTAAAACAAATATATTAAAATTTTTAACATTTTACTGCATCACGTGTCATACATGGCACATTCATAAAAACATTATAAATTTTCACTATGCCCCGTGAATTTGACCAATATGATTGCTGTTTCGGATCAATAACAATCAAAAGTTGCACTAGACAAAACAATCAGAATTTCTTTCTCGGAAACAAAAAAAAATCGATCAAGCTATTAAGATAAAATTTTATTCAATTAGCTTTACTGAATACTTAAGAATATGTATATAAATAGATTTCAGTGTGTTAAGCAGATATAATTTATTACAATGTTCCTTTAATATTTGCGAGGGTTATGTTCTCGGAAATCTAGATGAATGTCTAAATAGCGAATGTGGAGACTATCTGGGAAATCTAGATGAATGTTTAAATAGCGAATGTTGAGATTTTCTTCCAATGCATAAAAGTGGGATATGTTTTCTGATTCTTTTTAAAAGGAAAATACAATTACAACTTAATAATATATTTATTAAGCATTAACAAGTACTTGATGTAGGTAAATCAATATAAAATAATTATAAACATATTGTACAAAGTTTGGTTGCTAGTTGAGACCTGAAAAAAAATATATATATATGAGTGTTTGGAACAACAGTTCTTTTCTTTAAGAATTTCCGTTATTCCGTGATCAGGAATTTTCTCAAAAACCGAAGGAAAATTTACGGTCTCAAATTCACTTTTAATTTTAAGAGTTCACATGTTAAATATCACTCTCTATTGATTTCTCAACAAGTTGTTGTTGACGCTTTACAATTTAACAGTGTAATTATTGCAGAAAATTAACCATAAATAAGCCGTAGCACACCGTGTTACTAATATACTCTCAGTAATTAACTATATAAAACTGTTTTAAGATAATGAAAGTTTGAAAAAAATAAAAATAGAATAAAAAAGGGTTGCATCCTAAAAACTACAATCTCGTCAAGTATGGTTCTGCCAAAAATATTTATATTACTGTACACTAAAAAATATTTTGAACTATGCTGTTTTGACGGCTTCAGTAGTAAATAGCTCTTAAAATAATTCTTTGATTTAAAAACCACTTACTTTATCGTATCTATAATATATTTCTCTATATAACCACTAACATTCATAATTTTATATGCAACAGAGATTTTTTATATTTCAGCCTAGACGTATCTCAATCACAATATATTCAATTACGGCAGTGACTAAGATGTCAGTTACTTTTTTAGAACAGCGAAATATTGTAAGCAGTATAAGTATATAGATAATAAAAATAAATTTTTGGATGCATTTATTCTTTAAAAATCCATTTCTTTAGTGATTTGAGATCGGAAAACTCTCACATTATAAGTATATTGTAGGATTACATTTCAGAAAATGCAATAATTATATGTCGATGAATGTTAATGCCATTATATATTATAGTATTTATGCTTTGAAAACATGCAGATTTCTATATTTTTGCATATACATTCGAGTATTAATTTTGTTTCTACTTTTAATTTTGCTTAAATATTGCATTTTGAAGTAGACATTCATGTATCCGATAATACTGCACTTCAAATGAAAGATTATATTCAATAATTTTGAAATATTTTGAGTGAAAACTCTTTTGTATCTCAAAATAGTAGCAAGTAATTTGATTTGAAGAAGTAGAAATATTTCAAAAGCATTAAAAGTTTAGAATTTGTCCATTGTCGAGATAAAAATTACACATGATATTTACATATGTTAAATTCTTAAGCCTACATGTGCACAAATCCGTTTATTATTGATTACTTATAATCAGTTTATTCGAAGCTACTGAAAAATAGAAAATAATAATTTTTATAAGAAATATTTATTGGAGTAATATATGTTTGGAATATATTTATACGGAATATTTATATAAATATAATATATATTATATATAAAAATATAGTACATTTGGCAAGAGTTTTATGGAAGCATTTCTATGAGATTATAATATTAGAAATTCACTGTAGTTGAAATAAACATACAATATATCTATGTATGATAAATATTTCAAAATATCCGCATAAATATGCTTACTAATAATATAATAAAATAAATAAATTTCATATAACACTAGCAAAATAAACTAATTAAAATTATATTAAGGCATAATAAATCTACAAATTAGATATTTCGAATATTTAGAAAGCATAAATATGTAACAATAAATATTTCTGCATCTAATAAACTAATTTTATTTTATTAATATCAGTGAAAATATAAAATTAAAATACTTTTAATTATCAGATACACTGTACAAAAAACAAAAATTATTTAGCTTTCCATAAGGCAAATTGAGGTAATAGTTTTTTTTATTCTGATATATATCTTGAACTGTATTTCACCTAAGAAATCTATTAGCTTATAAAGATATTGGAATAATAAATTATAAAATCTTTTGCAGGAACAGTATCTGTGTATAAAACTTGATGTTATTTTATGCTCATACTGTAAAATAAAAAATCCGTTAAATTTACGGCAAAAACTGCAAGCAGTAATTTTTCCAGCAGATTTCACTGTAAAAACTGCAGTAAAATTATGTGTCACGACGCTTGACTCAGAGCAGATCACCTGGCCTTCAATCGCCGTCAGCGCCACCTATTGTTTGGGATGCGAACTAAAATAAAAAATCACGGTAAAAAACTCCTGACATTATACATAACCCTCCTGCAAGAATTTTTTAAATAGCTGTCACCGTTTGCAAGTTATTAAATTTTAAAATTCATCATGCATTTTTGGGACACCCGGTATATATATATATGTATGTATATGATTTTTGTCATGCGATACCTATCGTATTTATGAACCGATTTGAATGAAACTTGGTATGTAAATAATACCTACAATTGTCTCGACCGAGTTCGTTAGACAGCATTATCCGCCATCTTGTTTTAAAATGGCGGCCATTTAAAAAATTTAAAAAAATTAAAATTTAAAATTAAATGCGAAGAAATTAAAAGTTGAAAAAATATTTTTCTTTTATGTGTTAGAACTTAAAACAACAATTCCAGAACACTTTTTATTTTGTTTATATCTTAAAAAATGATTGAGTTATAGAACTTTGAATTTTTCTTATGGCTGACATTTTGAAACGATCTGATTTTTATCATGCTGTAACTAACGTATTTATGAACCGATTTGAATGAAACTTGGTATGTACATAGTACATAAAAATGTCTCGACCGTGGTTGTTAGCCAGCATCATCCGCCATCTTGTTTAAAAAGGGCGGCCATTTAAAGTTTTTTTAAAAAGTTAAAATTAGGTACAAAAAGTTGAGAAATTGAAAAATATTTTTCTTTTGTGCATTTGACCTTGATATAAAGATTCCAGGGCATTTTTTGTTTCAACTATATCTTGAAAAATGACTGAGTTATAGCACTTAATTTCCAGTGTGGTTGACATATTGAAACGGTCTAAAATTTGTCACGCTCTAATACGCATGTTTATAAACTAATTTGGATATAACTCCGTGTGTACATAGTACATATCACTGTCTTGACCGAGTTCACTAGCCAACTTCATCCGCCATCTTGTTTCAAAATGGCGGCTATTTAAGTTTGTGAAAAATCTTTTAAATGTATAATGATGTACAAATAAAAAATTAGAAATTGAAAAAATATTCTTTCAAATGTATTTATCTTAATAATGAATTCCGGAGTATTTTTGCTTTGTCTTTACCATAAAAACGCCTGAGATATAGCAATTTGAATTTCTAATATGGGTGACATTTTTTAAAAAATCGATTTTCCCGCGACAGCACTCGTATATATTAATAGATTTCGATATGAGAGTGCATGTCCACATGAATTAAGATTTCGACCAAGCTCACTGGTTTGTTTTATCCATCATGTTGCTTTAAAATGGCATACACTTCCATGATATCGTGGAATTTTGTGACTCTCTAAATCGCTGAAAATAAAACCAGGTTGAATAAAATATGACTAATTTCTTAAAATTCCTATTAATAATCAGTATTGACAAAAACAAGCATTCAATATTATAAAATCGGGCTTCACTAATTTGAGCTTCGTATGTTTGAATAATATAACTTAATTTAAAATAAATAACATATAAAGAAGTATATGAAAGCTACCTCTTCCTCCCGGCATTGCCGGAAGGACCTTCTATGCTTTTTTTTCTTTTGTTTTCATAAACTTTCATTTTTCTACTTTTAAGTACAACTGCTGTTAATACTTCAAAGAAATATTGCATGCAATTCGATAATATTGGTAACAAACTGTTTGATAGAAAAGTCTTGATATGCTTTTAAGTCGTGAAGATGAATACTGTTCATTTTAAAATAGGATCCAGATAGTGAACTAAATTCAATCCAAATTTTTTCCAGAATATCAAACATTAGATCAGTTTATACAAATAACTTTATAGGTGGAAGATAGAATCAGGCTAATACAATAACCTGAAGAATTTATTAGGCTGATACAGCATCTGTTTGTAACCTCAAGATAAAAAAAAAAACAATATTTTCTTTAATTAAAGTCAATTCATAGAAGATATACTTGTTATTGAACAGTTCTGAAAAAGAATGACCCTAAAATGTGCATGACTGTGCCTGCTTAAAGAAAAGGCCAGTTGGATAACGCAGCGTATTTGTACGTTTTTAAATGAGTATTGATTTTTTGGAGTAGTAAGGAAAATTGTGAACTGAATTCGCAGGATCGCAGGAGCGATGCACACCTGATAGATTATCGAACTTTACTTTAAAAAGCTGTAGTAGAAGAGGTGGAGTAATATTTTAGAGTAAAATCTCTTAAGTTCGCTATTTAGATAATTGAATTTTCTCAGTTTTGCTTCCCTCGTCATCTTAACTATAGATAAATGTATCATAAACTACAGGCTGTGCAATGTATGCATGATTACACTTAGAGGGAATATACTCCTAATAAAAAAAAAACCTATTTAAATATTTTTAACAAAATATTTTTTTCTAAGCTTAAGCTTTCTTGAAAACTTTTAGTAATTTCATTGTAAATGAATTCATGTAGGCAATAATATGTATTAATATGTAGAATATTATTTCTAAACTAGTTAATACATAATGCGTATTAATTCTTTCCTTTAAGGTTAAGTTAATACTTTAGACACAAAATAGCTTTTGTGATTTATTTTCTAGACGTCATCTTAATTCACATATTTGAATTTACTTAATTAACATAAATATGATTAATGATCATCATACATCTTTTCTTAAACTCTCCATTATCTTAAATGAATATGCATAAAAAAAATCAACATTTATCATGTCTCTTAAATGACAAAACTGTTCTAAAATTAGGTTATTTATTAATAAGATTGGTCATATAATTCACAATTTTGTTTTGTTTCGCTTGACATATGAAGTTTTCTTTTCTCTTAAATACATTATTCGAGAATCTACAAATGTAAAAATTATCAAGCATGGTGGATTTACTTTCAATGTGATAAGATCCCTATGATAAGTTCTATCTCCAGACTATGCTAAAAGCTATATTTTTTCTCCCATAAGGCACTAAGAGAAAATTACGTGTGAATAAATTTTCAACGATATATAATTTTCCATTGAAACTTTGTGATTTCAGACATCTATTTTATAATACTTCTTTTTTTCCCAAAAATCTATTGCAATGGAAATCTAGAAATGTTATTAATATAAAGAAAACTTTTCCATTTATGTGACTATAAGCATATAGTCTGTGATCTTTGTCTTCTATGTTTGTCAGATGAAAAAAAACTAAAGAATTAGAAAATTTCAAAAAGTTTTAATTTGGGTGTTTTGGTAGTTTCATTTAATTTCAAAGTGAAACACTGTCTCTGATATCTGTACTTAGTGTAAATTAATTTCAACGCAGACTCATTCTTTTCCTGCCTCACTTCCTTTATCCAGTAATTTTGATCTTCAAAAGTTTGAAATTTCTCGATAATTTCAAAATGTTGGGTGTGAAAGCTCTTTTGTATTCAGAAGCTTTTATAAATAAATAGATTAGTAGTAGTAGGGAATAATAGATTGAAATCAGAAATTCATGATCAAAATTTAAAGATTTGAATGTGTTCAAAAATGTCTTTTCAAAGTCTTTTATATAATGTATTTTCATAAATGATAAATTTTACGTATTCAGAGAACTACACATACAAATTGATTTAAGTTTTTGATAGTAACTTAATTTTTTTTTAAAATTTCGAATATTTAAAAGAAGACAAATTCTTAATCGAAAAATATTTTGTTTATTATTGCTAAGTGAAATTAAGACATGTTAGGGAAGGAAAATAATCGAATATCTAAAAAAATAATAAGTACTAAAAAAAATAATGCTGGTAAAATCTTTCTTTTTAGCTTTTTACGGATTGTCCTATAAAAAATGCCAATTTTTCAAGTTTGAATGTAAATTTGTAATGTTGACATAACTTTAAGCAATTTCTGAAACATTTGTTTAAAAAATTAAATATTAAATTGACATTGAATTTTCTGAAACATATAATTCATTCAAAATTGTATATATAATCCAATAGTCCTTCCGGCAGTGCCGGGAGGAAGAGGTAGCTTTCATATACTTATATATATATTTATTTATTTTAAATTAAGTTATATTATTCAAAAATACTAAGCTCAAATTAGTAGAACTTGATTATGAGCTGGGCCGAAATCTTAATTCAGGTGCACATGCACACTCATATTGAAATCGATTAATATAATATATGCGATAACTCAGCCATTTTTTAAGATACGGACGAAACAAAAAATGTCTGGAATCTTTGTATCAAGGTCAAATGCATAAAAGAAAAATCTTTTTCAATTTCTCACTTTCTTGTACCTAATTTTAAATTTTAAAATTTATAAAGATTTTTAAATGGCCGCCATTTTGAAATAAGATGGCGGATGGAACTGAGTATCGAACTCGATTCAGATCTTAGTATATACTATGTACACACCAAGTTACATCCAAATCGATTCATAAATACGCGTGTTATCACGTGACAAAAATCAGATCGTTTCAAAATGTCAGCCATAAGAAAACTTCAAAGTGCTATAACTCAATCATTTTTTAAGATATAGATAAAATAAAAAGTGTTCTGGAATCGTTGTTTTAGGTTCTAACACGTAAAAGAAAAATATTTTTCAACCTATAATATTTTCGCTATTAGTTTTAAATTTTAAATTTTTTTAAAAAATTTAAAATGGCTGCCATTTTGAAACAAAATGACGGATGATGCTGGCAAACGAACTTCGTTGAGACATTTGTATGTACTATGTACATACCAAGTTTCATTCAAGTCTTTTCATAAATACGCGTGTTATCACGTGACAAGAATCAGATCGTTTCAAAATGTCAGCCATAAGAAAAATTCAAAGTGCTAAAACTCAATCATTTTTTAAGATATAGACAAAACAAAAAATGCTCTGGAATTGTTGTTTTACATTCTAACATGTAAAATAAAAATATTTTTCAACTTTTAATTTTTTCGCATTGAATTTTAAATTTAAATTTTTTTTTAATTTAAAATGGCCGCCATTTTGAAACAAAATGGCGGATGATGCTGGCCAACTAACTCGGTCGAGACATTTGTATGTACTATGTACATACCAAGTTTCATTCAAATCGGTTCATAAATACGTTAGTTATCGCATGACAAAAATCAGATATCTATATATATATATATATATATATATATATACAGGGTGTCCGAAAAGTCTGGAAACGGTCGAATAACTCGAGAAATACATATGAGATGTAAAAACGTAAATATACGTGTTAAATATTTTTAAATAAGCTACTCAGTGATACCAAATTTGACCTTCGTAACCGACCCCCTGGGGGTCAGAGGGGGTCCAACTTTGAAATCTTAAATTATAACCCCCATTTTTTATTGCAGATTCGGATTTTACGGACAAAAATACGTAACTTTTGTATTTGATGTTTATTTCGAATCCTCGTTTATCACGGTGTAATTGAGCATATTAAATCGATACATATTTCGGCTTTTCCAACGAGATTTTCCCTAATCGAAACTAATTGGGGAGAATTTATGACATCAAATTCCTCGTCTTTTGCAATAATAGCGTTTCCTGAAAATCACCCGTGCCGATTATTTTGGTAGTGCTACAAAGTTAAAATTTTTATCCATTTGCTGTAGCGTCACTTCACAGCTTTTATAGAATATCTCCTTCATCACCAATGAAAATGTTCCATAACACGGTAAAGTACACTGTAAAAAATTGACCCTTTTTCTGCATCGTCACTCCACCGCTTTTATAGAAAACGATTACTTTACTGTGTTATGGAGCATTCTCATTGGTCACAAAAGAGATATTCTATAATAGCTGTGGAGTGACGCTGCAGCAAATGGGTCAATTTTTTAACAGTGTAGCACTATTGACATAATCGCCACGGGGGATTTTCAGGAAACGCTATTCCTACAAAAGGCGAGGAATTTGACGCCAAAAATTCTGCCCAATCAGTTTCGATTAGGGAAAATCCCGTTGGAAAAGCGGGAATATGTATCGATTTAATATGCTCGATTACATCGTGATAAACGAAGATTTGAAATAAACATCAAATACAAAAGTTACGTATTTTTGTCCGTAGAATCCGAATCTGCAATAAAAAATGGGGGTTATAATTTAAGATTTCAAAGTTGGACCCCCTCTGACCCCCAGGGGGTCGGTTTCGAAGGTCAAATTTGGTATCACAGAGTAGCTTTTTTAAAAATATTTAACACGTATATTTACGTTTTTCAATCTCATATGTATTTCTCCAGTTATTCGGCCGTTTCCAGACTTTTCGGACACCCTGTATATATATATATATATATATATATATATATATATGGTTATATATATGTATATGTGTCAACATTTGAACGGAGGGTGGTTTTGGGGTCTGGGGGTCATGATCGGTGAAAATATACCAAAATTTTCCGGTAGTGCTTTCCTCCGGATGGCGGCAATAGGTAGCTTTTTACTTTTTGTAATGAAAGCTACCTAAAAGAAAAAGAAGAATGGTATCTTGATCGACTTTTAAAAATACACATTTATACAAACAATACTGAACAAATAATTGTATAAGATATTTTTCTATATCTTAATGTCCTTGAAGAAGTATTCCATTTCGGGGTTTTTGTGTATTCCAAACATTTCCAAATCATATAAAGAAAGATGTCTGAAACTATAGGATGCGTTTATCGAATAAGCTGTACATTAAATATATCAGAAATCTTATTTTTATCAAAACATACAATGTTGATTTTTGCCATTATTTTTTTTTCTTTTGGCTTTATCATGAACGATACTTCAAATGCACTGATATATAATTTTAGTATAAACTGGGAGGAATCTGCACAAATAATCACCTTATTGTGTTGTCGGACTGAAAATCCAAGATTAGTTAAAACTCGATTCGCTTATTAGCATCATTTCTAACAAGGAAGGTCTCCATATGGGCATACTCCGAAAAATCTGAAAAAAAATACAGTGTTCTTCTTATGAGGATATATACGTTTATAAAAAATTATAGGCGGAACTTCTGTACCCTGTTCCTAAAAAATAATGAAAATTTTGTTATTTGGAGATTTATCTTCGGATGGCGATGAAAAGGGATTTCAAAAATACTTTATTTTGTCAAATGCATTTTAAAAGAAAAAATTTCATGTTCAATTTGTTAAGGTAAGTTAAATATCTTTGGTTTTGTCAGTTTTAATTTTATTTTAAGTATAATTTCATTATATCAATATGTATATATGTATTTCTCAAAATTTGAGATTTAAAACAAAATTCAAATTTAATTAAAATTGTTTAAAGTTCAAAGTACAGTTGAATATTGTCAATTCGATTTTGCTGCTATGGAAACATCTGGCTTTTATTTTTGAATACGCTTAAATGTATGAAAATAATTTTTTCTGAATAAGAGTTTTTTATTTATGAAAATATTTTTTCTAGAGGTAAACTAAAAAACTAAAACAACAAATAATATACAAATGCAATTCAATATATATATATCTATACATATAATAAAACAGTAGGACCCGGTGTGTCTGTACATTGAAGATAATTGACAAAAATGGAGTCAGGGCGATAAAAGAAAACCAATGAAACACAAAAAATTTTTTTTTTAATTTTTTGTCTGTCTGTCTGTCTCTCTGTCTGTCTGTCTGTCTCTCTGTCTGTCTGTCTGTTTGTTCGAGGTTATCTTCGTAACTACTGAATGGATTTTTATGCGGTTTTCACTAATGAAGAATGCACACTCCCGGGCAGTGTATAGGCTTTGTTTCATCAAAATCGGACAACAGACAAAAAAGTAACAAAAAGAAACAAAAGAAACTATTAGGTGCGCTGCTCACGTTTTTTAGTACATAACGTTTTTTAGTACATATAAAATCCAATAGATGTCACTGTGCGATTTTAAAACGCGCTATCGTTATGTTTTCGCCAGTCTACTTAAGTATGAAAAAGTTTCAAGCTGGCTGTCGTTCCATGTGGTTTAGTCGGTAGAACGTCAGTGCGCCATACTGATGGCCCGGGTTCGATTCCCAGCATGGAATTTTTTTTCACTATGTTGGCATTAACGCCTATAAGCAATTAAAAGAATTTGAAATATTGTATTCAAGGCGAATTTTCTCTCTGGGAAAATTTCCTTGCATTAATATGTCAGTGTAATTTTTTTTTCGATTTAATTTTTTTTTTCGAAACTTTGTTTTTCTTAAAAAATTACAGTAAATATTTGATATTTCCCAACGTTTTTTGAATGATCGACTTGCTTTTTTTTTTAATGTATGTCTGAACCTTATCTAACTACTTCTTCAAGATTTCTTTAGATAAACCGACCAGCGTAGCGGGCGAAGGCCGCTAGTATATATATATTAAGTTCTCACATTGTTTATGTTTAAATTCATGAAACATCATTTATGCCGATTCTAAAAATCCAAAAGTGTTCAGTTACATTACAATCGTCTGCTTTTGGCGATGAAAACTGCTGCTCGCCAAATCGTGTGACACTTTCGACTTTTCAACTATTTGAAAATATTTTATTTTTTTTACAGAGTTTCTACTGTAATTCTGCCGCTAATTTTGACTGATCCTTTATTACATACATGAACAGTTTAATTAGTATTTTTTTCAAAAAATTCTGAGTATGCCCGGTATGGAGACCTTCTTTGTAAGTCAAATCTTGTTGGATAAAATATACAACCCAAGTTTAGCGATTCAAACTTAGGTTTATATTGTATTTTCCTGCTTTTAGTCATTTATGTTTTCATAACTTTAGTTGCAGGCAAGCACAGAGATGCATTTATCGAACGAGCTTTACATTAAAAATACTAAGCGTCATCTTGTTATGAAACATACCATATCCATTTGTGCCATTATACTTATTTACTTATTTATTTATACTTATTATTTTGCCATTTTAAGAAATATACTTTCAAATAAACTGGCAGATAGTCATCAATTTTTGGTATATAATGGATGGCATCTGCCGAATTTACCAACTTATTGATTTGACGGCTGAAAGACCAGATTTAGTTAAAACTTGATTCGCGTACTAGAATGCAAGTGGATTGTAAAGTGATACCTTGGTTGAAAACACTTGCAATCCTGATATTATAGATTGACAGGTATGTGTTGTTCTGCTCCAAGCCCTCCACGCTTTCATAAATTTAAGTGCAAAAAGTACAAAGATGAACCCACCAATTAACAACTAAAATAGTGTCTGCATGTATTTCCGCAATATATCACTTAACAGATCAAATGTTATGCTAATTTAACAATTTGTTTAAAATAAAATATGTATTTTTTCTGAGAAGAGAGAGTGGATTTTGTAAACAGTTTTAGAAGATAATTTTGAAAAGATTGATGTGGAAACCTAGCACTATTTCAGTTATCTATCCCTTTAAGACCCGAAACATTTTCATCATTAAATATTAAATTCCTCTGGTTATTAACTCTATACTAACCCTAAAGAGACCTAAAAAAATAATTAAAAAAATTTTCTTCACCCCCTAGAGCGTGAAAAGTACCCGCACGAACGTGCGGGTTGGGCTTTTTCTGTGAAAGCCACACCTGCACGATTGTGCGGGTTGGGCTTTTCCTGTGAAATCATTACTTATTACATGTTAAGATATATACATTTTCTGGCTCTAAATTGATAGAAGAGAGAAATAGAAACAAAATTTTTTTTACAAATCTGGAAATTATTGATGTATTCTTTTTTATTTTATGGACTGGTTACTTTTTTGCAATGGAAATCTTTAAAACATGTTTTTGTTTTTGACATACACAAATAAACGTTGCATTTTCACAACGTGTTTTGAACTTTTTTTTTCGCAGTTTTTAAACTTGCACTTGCGAGACCTTGAAATGTCATCAACACATGGGAAATGGTTGCCTCTAAAGCCTAAAAAAGAAGGAAAAAATAATATTGGAGATGTACTTATCGGCTTAAAAAAATAATATTTTAATTAATTTAAAAATGTTTGTCATATTTTTAAAGCTTTTATTTATTATATTTATTTAATTTCTTCTATAAGTCTATAACTTTTTTTTATTACAATAGAAGAAATGAAAAACATACCTGCAGTTGCGTGAAATCTGAAGTTCCAGGATGAGGTACAGAAATGAACTTTTTAACAGCCCGCTTGTATTCCTTTTTTTCTTTTTTCATTCTTTCAGTATTTTCCGAAATTGCCTTGGAGGTAGAACTTTGGGAGATGAAGAGGAAGAATGATCCAAAATTGTCCTTTTTTCATCATCGAGCTCATCTGAACTCGATTGTCCTTCTAATAAATCTGTTTGATATGTTTTGTCCGTAATGTCGTCATAATCCAAGAGATCACTAAATTCAGAATCTGATTTATTCATCAATTGAAATATTTCTTCTTGAGTGAGAATTCTTTTCCGTTTAGACATCTGAAAAAAGTATTTTATTTTGCTTTATTAAAAGTTAACAAGGAACTGCATAAAAAATTAGAAAAAGTATTCGAAAATTTTATTAATTAAAATGAAAAAAAGTAAAAATCAATTTAAAAAAAGGGGGGGATATCTATGACAACACCCAAGAAAATAACATAGTATTAATTATGTAACAGCATACTTCGTTTTATTTTGGCTGTCATCAAAATTGTTGAAACAGAAAACAAAATGAACATTGAAAAACACTTACCTTTGCACTGACTAACGTAACGCCCAAGTTGCACGATCGTGCGGGTGACAAAATCTTGAGTCCTAAGAGCAAAATAAATAGTGTATAATTAATGTTTTTTATTATATTACACTTATTTAGACATTAAAGCAAAAGTTTTTATTTAAGCAATTAAAAATATATTGATAATTACCTTTTTACGACAGATAAAATGATGAGCTATATCCGTTGTACTTGTAAACAAAGCTAGACATGCCACCTGAATGTAAAAAATGGACTACTACCGCAATATGTTGATAAAAAAAGATACTTTACTCTTTCAGCTAACCAGAACAATCGTTCGATTTGGGTTTATATTACATACGACTGTTTCAGAAGCAAAAATTTAAATGAATGTCTAACCCGCACGATCGTGCGAGCTGGGTCTTAAAGGGATATAATCCATTTAAGAATACCTACTTTTCCCGCCAAACTAAGTATTAGAATGTTTTTAAAGCAGTTGTGAGAATCTTGACAAGTTTTAACCTCTTCATATTCCAGGGTTTACTTATGTACTTTTTAAATTTTTAATTATGGATTTATATTAAGAAACTGATAACTATGATAGATTGAAAATAATAAAAAAAATATTTTTGTACACCACTTTTACACAAAATGTATCTCAATAAAAAAGGGTTATAAGAAAAAATTGCTATTTTCTGTAGTTCTGCTCTCTGTTCCGCTCCAGGTATCATGAAATACATGGGGTCTCAAAAAGCACCTTTTTATATTTTTTAGGATTTTTTTTTCCTTTTTTTGCATTGAAAACATAAAATAAAAATATATTTGTTTTATTTTTTTATTACAAATTCAAATTCAAATTCAGTTAGGTGGGGAGGCCTACCATATGGCTTGAGCTCAACAAGCCCCACCTAACATTTATTATTATATATATATATATATATATAAGTACAATTGTTTCACAAATGGTTGCCGAATTTCTTCTGTGCGAACCTAGTTTTTACAATATTAAAATGCATAAATTTCAAAATTTAAAATAAAAATTTACAATTGTTTCACAAATGGTTGCCCAATTTCTTCTGGGCGAAACTAGTTTTTACAACTATTACACTCTACAAATGGTATTTTAACTCACATTAAAATTATTTAAGTTTTCAGTTTTGTACATTTCGTAACTTTCTGCTGCAAGCCACTTTTACACAAAAAGTAGCTCAATAAAAAGGGCTATAAGAAAAATTGCTATTTTCTAAAGTTCTGCTCTCTGCTCCGCTCCAGTCACACCAATTTCTCTTTTTACTTTCTTCTATCTTTACAAGAAGAAAGTATTGGATTCATGAAAATTTTCGACTTCCGGTTTTCGACGGATTTATACGTTTTAAAAGGTCCTGAACACGTTTTGACTATTTTTAGAAAATGTCTGTCTGTGAGTCTGTCTGTCTGTCTGTCTGTCTGTCTGTCTGTGTGTCTGTCTGTATGTGACAAAAAATTTGTGGGCGCTCTATCTCAAGAACTAATGCTCGAAATTTAATAAAATTTTATATTCAGTTAGACCTTGATATGAATTAGTGCCTATTGGTTTTTGGTGAAAATTGGCCTGCAGGTGGCGCTGCTATACTACGTTTTTCATGATTTTCAAGATTGCTATATCTCAAGAACTAATGCACAGAATTTCACCAAACTTCAGATTCTGTGATCCCTTGATATACATAGACGCTGATTAAATTTTGGTGTAAATTGGCCAGCAGGTGGCGCTGCTATGCCACGTTTTTCATGATTTTCATGATAGCTATATCTCAAGAACTAATACACAGAATTTCACCAAACTTCAGATTCTGTGACCCCTTGATATACATAGACGCTGATTAAGTTTTGGTGTAAATTGGCCAGCAGGTGGCGCTACTATGCCACGTTTTTCATGATTTTCATGAGAGCAATATCTCAAGAACTAATGCACAGAATTTCACCAAACTTCAGATTCCGCGATACCTTGAGAAACATAGCCGCTGATAAGGTTTTGGTGCGAACTACCCTATAGGTGGCGCTGCTATGCTACATTTTGCACGATTTTTGCGATAGCTATATCTCAAGAACTAATGCAGAGAACTTCATGAAATTTTAGATTCTGTTACACTAGAATATATAACATAATTAGACGTTGATTACAGTTTGGTAGTAACCTTGCAACAGGTGGTGCAGCTATGCTGCATTTTGCACGATTTTTCCGATAGCTATACCTCAACAACCGAAGCACAGAATTTCATCAAACTTCAGATTTTGTTACAAAATGACATATAACATAATTACACGATGATTACGTTTTGGTATAAATCCTTCTACTGATGGTGCTGTTGTGCTATATTTTACACTTTTTTTTAAAACTAGCTATATCTCAAGAACTAATGCACAGAATTTCATCAAACTTCAGATTCTTTTACACCATAACATAATTAGACGCTTTTTTACGTTTTGGCATAAATTGTCCAAGATATGGTGTTGCTGTGCTACGTTTTGCAATTTTTTTGTTATAACTATAGCTCAAGAACTAATGGACGAAATTCCATCAAATTTCAGATTCTGTTAGATCTTGACATAAATAGATGCTTATTAGGTTTTAGTATAAATTACCAAACATGACACACTACTAAGCTCATTTTCTCAGAATATTAATTAAATTTTGCGTTTTAGGCTTTTCGGATACCAGAATCTCATTAGGCTAGATCAAATGTTCGAGGAAATTCGATGGTGGGTAACTTTGGGGTCACCACGTTTTTTTTTTTTTTTTTTTAAATATTAAAATGTACTTATGAGATAGAAGAAAGTTTTGGGATTGACACATCCAACTAGTTTTAAATATCTATACGTAAAAAATGTAAACATGCGTATCATATAGGAAACATCCGATCTGAAGGTGTTAAAACAGAAACAAAATCAGATTATGCCCTTTGTGTTTCGCACAGGAGAGATAAATAATCTATCAATCAGTCATCTTTAATTTCCTCCCGAATTCATAACTTTCGAATGAATAATCACTGATATTAAAGTGGAAGATATATACTTTGCTTCCGGTAACAAATATGTTATTTGGTAGATCGTTCAATGTTATATTCTACGAATAGAAATCAATCTAAAAATCAAATTATATTATTTCACCATGAAGTAAATCTTTCAAACAAAATTTCATGCAAACAAACTGATATTTAAAATATATTGAAAATCCCCGCCCACCCCCACCCCCCACCAAAAATAGAAATAATAATAATAAATTTTATTTTTTGTACAGAGAATTTGATGGTACTCAAGAACTCAAAAAGCACATTTTTTAGACAATTTCTTAAGTTCTTATTTTATTTTACTTCATTTTACTTTTTTGTATCGCAAAAACAATGAAAAATATAAAAAAATACACCAAATAATGTTGTCCTACTATTTTCTTCAAATTTGTTAATAGGTGAATCGCATGTTTAAGCATAAAATCACATATTAAATACGAATAAAATGTTTTCCATTTTGTATATTTTTTCAAATTTTTTTAATGTAAAGTTCGTGAAAAAATTAAAAGATAATAAGTTTTCTTTCATTTTTCGAACTAAAGCATCAATTGAATTTCATGAATTTAAATTTGATTTTGAATGAGCATCAAGAGGAAATATATGACAAATTAACATATATTTTTCTTATAATAATTCACTTATAATAATATATTTTTCTTCCTGCAAAAAAAGTGAAATATTAAGATTTTTTTAAGCAAAATTGTTTTATTTGCGTGTTAACATGTTATGTCGAAATAAAAATTATACTACTACTATTAATAATAGTAATAATACAAATAAATGTCCAATAAATAAATATCAAGCATTACATAAAAAAATAATGATGAAATTTCAATTCAATGCATCATAATTCGCGGAATTTCAAAATATCATTAGATACGTTCGTAATTATTTAAATGCGTAGCGCCTATAATCGTCGTTCAGTCTGTCCGTCTGTCCGACCGACCATCCACACATAACAGAGCAAAAACTACCAAATCGTCTGAAATTTAAAATATATGATTGTTGCATAATTTTGTCGAGGAATTTCAAATTTTATGAAAATCGGATGAATAGTTCAATTACAGGGACAATCAAAATTAGTCCGTTACATATACGGCTAATGGGGGAAAAATAATACTTTTTAATGATGTTACACAATTTCGATCATAATAAAATTGGTATACATCTATGAAGTACATACTAAAATATACATTCTGTATAAAGTGAGGTGCAAATAATATTTCTAATTAATTTAGAGGGCCGTACAAGAGTATTCCATTATATAATTGCATAGGAGATAAATTGTTTGGGGAGCTTTATATTGAACTATTTAATAACTAACTAATTATATTAAACTATTTCTCATTTTATGAAATTTATATAAATTCTGAGGTTTACTACAAGTTTCTTCAGCTACTATACTATATCCGAAATACTGTATACTTTTATACCAAGATCTAAATATTTAAAAAAAAAATTGCAACTCATTTGGCACGCTTGACGTGCAAGTCCCGACTCGTTTATATTTTTCTTAAAAATTTCTTGTAAAGAGTTGATAAATGTCAAAAATTTAAAAGATTTATTTTAAGGTTTTTAAAAATTTTAATATTACATTAGCAAACATAAAAAATACCTCATTTGTAATGCAATATAGCAGCAAATCATAATATGTCGTTCAAAAATCAGTAATTTGAAAAATAATTATAATTAAAATTTGCTTATAATTGCAGTAATATGATATTTATTTTCAAAATTGAAAATGATTTATTAAAATCATTCATTTTCAGGTCTGCAGAACCTACACATCTTTTTGATGTAAATATATTCATTTTATTATAATTTTATTTTATTTTTTTCTACAAAGGTAATCTAAATTATATTTTTGCCGGCGGTTACTTATTTTACTAATTTTTAACAGACGTAATTTAAAATATCAAAACTTTTTAATATAATAAACTGTAAGAATTCGTCTTACAAATTCACAAAAAAGAAAGAAGAGCATTACTTATCTTAATATGGATATCTCGGGGGCTGCAGCCTTCTTTAAATACTTTTTATTTCTTGAAAGACAGCACTTACATTTAGAACACTAACACACACAAATTATTTACAAAAAAAAACTTTTTTTACATAATTCGCCTGGCGCACGCCACCAACACAAGACATGGATTCACAGTTCACAACCAACTTTTCCGAATTTTCGTTCATCACGAAGAATAGAACATTTTTAATAGAACTAGTGTTGCCAGATTTTTTAAGACGAAAAATATTACAACTACATTTTTAATTTAGCACACACATTCAGGTCACGTGACGCGTGACAGTCTATTTTTCTGTTTTTTCTTTTTCTTTTCTTTCTTTCTTTCTTTTCTTTTTTTTTTTTTTTTTTGGAATGCGCGTGTTACAAAACTAATAAAAAATTGTTGTAATTTTTTACACTTTCATGCTCTTAAACGAAAGATGTTTGTAGTTTTTCAGTTACTCATGTGCACCAATAAATGTTTTACATTTTCTTTAATGTCAATCTTTTTTCTTATGTTATTTTTAAAATCATATATGTAATGTTTAACAATTTGATGGAAAACTGAAAACTCATATAAAATTTCTGCAAGTATTAAACCAAGTTAAAATAAATATTAAAAGATCTAGTATACAAAAGAATGCACTTTGGAATAATTCAAATCCAATATTATGTAACTATACTTTTTTAATGTATTCATTTTTAGCCCAATTTTTAACTGATTCAGAAAGTTTATCAAGAAATTTATTGATAAAAGAAATAAAAAAAATATTTGTCAGAGTGATTTGAAAAATTAGAATTGGATAATTGTTAATTGGATAATATTAACAGGTTTTAAAAAATGATTTATGTTAAAAATGCGATAGGTTATGATTCATATTTATTTCAAAAACTAATTTTAGAAAATCTATATTATCTAAATTATTTTTTGCACGAAGATAAATAGATCGTCTTTGATTTTCTGATGGTGGATTTTATTTTAAATTTTAATTTCTGATTACCGCCTGGTAAGTTTCCACAAGCATATTTAAATTGAAAATATCTTATTTAAGATCTTTAATGATACAATTATTTTTCTTACAAATATAGTAAAATTTTTCTATTTGTTTTTATTGGGAGCAGTTTTCCCCAATAATTAAACCTCTTATCATCACAATCCTTGTTATTGTTTAGGTTGTTTAAAAAAAATTCCTAAAAAGTTAATTAAAAAAGATTGATTTTAGCAAAATAGGTTTCTTTTTTTTATTTACTCAATTTTAAGTATTGAGTACTGTGCCATTTCATATATTACAATATTGTTTAAAATTGTAGAGATGGTTTCACACGTACTGTGTCTACATAATGCACTTTTTTCTGGTATTATCCCATAAACTTGTAATTAACCTGTTTTCTCAAATTCTGTTGATGGCAGATTCCAGACCTTTAGTCTTTTTTTCTGAAGATGCGAGGAAAGGCTGAGAAATATATATTAACTATCATTCTTAATTGGAAAACTAAATGCTAACTTATATATAAATAAATAAATAAAATAATCATGGCATCGCATTTTTGTAGTTTGCGAGTAAAATATTACAATCCTCAGTTCGTGTTCATTAATTATCACTCTGAGGCGGTGGATAAAAGTTTGGGATGACAGTTGAAAGTGAATAATTGCACATAAATATGTTTTCCAATCTTTTTTTCAACATCTTTATTTTAATACCGTGTCTTTACCGTTTAGAAATGTAATTGTCATTTTTACTACCGAAAGACCTAATAAATAACAAAACAACTAACATAATAACCTAATAAATAACATATTTATTTCCATTTTCTTAACAACATAGATAGAATGTCGAGTTAAAAATATATTAAAATATATTAAATATATTACTATATTAAATTTATGAAGTAACAATCACCTGTATCGAATAGTATGTCTATCGAAATTCACACTTATGATCTTTTCTTTTGGCCGTAAATGATATAGCTTGGACGATACCTTTTTCTTATGTATCTTGTAGGCGGATAATGCAGAAGTGTCATTTTTTCTATTATCTGAAACATATTTCACCTTTTCGATATGTTTTTTTTGAGATTTTCAATAGCTTCCGCATTAATCACAAAATAAATGTCAACATTTCGAAACAACTATTAAAAATTGATTGCTTTTATATGAACTATATTATAATGTACATAAATTAGTAAACATTTCATTGTTGATAAACTTTGGAAAATAACACCTCATGTCTACAACATTTTTTTTTTCTTTATCTTTATTGAAAATTTTTATGTGCGCAAAACCATCAGAGAGAAGTAATAAAAATAGATAAGCATTGTCTAAATTATTAGTTTAAGTTATCTAAATTGTAATAACATGAAGATTCTTTTATATGTCATCTGCAGTACAATATTGATATAAAAAATGTCACAGGAGAAAGCTGACACTTTTTTTAGTAAAGAATAAAAATAAATGCTTCGCGGACATATATACACAAAACATTGTTATTAAAATGTAAATTATTAATTCTTATTATATTTTAAGATTTTTTTTTAATATTTAATGGTATTTATTTTCATCTACGCAGTTTTTAACTAACTGAATTATTCAAGTGATAAAAGCAATCTTGCTAACTGTGGTATTGTACATAAGGTAATGTAGAATTTATAAATGTTTCGTAATCTAACAATGTCATCTGCAACATATGTATAAGCACAAAATGTGAGCAATAAGCAGTCTCTATTAAAGTATTGTGAGTTTTCTTTGTAATAAATTTAGATTATATGTTATAATTACTTAAATGTCGAGATCTCTGCGTTTCGAATATCATTTGGATCATAACTGTCTAACCTTTTGAGAATTAAGCAATTACGTATTCTGTGGAAATGTTTTACATAGTTGCAGATAGTTGTAGAATGTATCGCCTCTAAGAGTGATGGCTTAAGATGTATTACAAAAAGGCTGATATGACTCACAAAAAAATATTTATTTCTCTATTTAAGATATACTGTACAAATTTTCCCGAACATTCCGCAACATTTTATTTTGCATATTAACACGTTCGCTGCCGCTTATGTAACGATGCAATGATACTTAATGCCGCACTGTAGAAGTGGGTTTTTCCCAGAAGCCGATTTATTTTTATAACAAAGAATCAGTGAAAGATTATACCGCGCCAGCATGTAACTGGCTATTGGACATCACCCCACATCTCGCGCTGGCACGTGATAGGCAGCGAATGTGTTAAGTTAGAATTGATATAAAAATGAGGTTATGAAAGTTTGTTTACTAACCGCAAGGAACCTAATTAACAGACTAGAATACTTACACCCAGAAGCAATTTTCAGATTTATATAGGAAACGTATGCAACTTATAAACAAGCTTCTTCTTTGTCTTTTTCTAGTAACATAAAACTAAAAGAAGTAGCGAGAATGAGTGATTTTTTTTTAACCCGTCAGTAGTCGCGTGTCGGTCTTTTCGCCGCCCGTATAACTTATCTTCTCCTAACTTATATCACATTACAAATACAACGGAGATCTACCATGTAGCTGACTTTAAAGCTTTCTCGACCACTTTAGTGAAGTAACAGGACATCTCTGCTTTTCTTTCAGGTACATTTTTAGAAACAAAGTTGAAATTGGCGAAAACGTCTACGTAAAAATCACTAATGTCAGTTCATTTTTACTTTTTCCTACTACTCCAGATCTCATGAATAAAATGCATAATTTAAGAAAACTGCGAATTATATCTTCGTTGTAATGTTATTTTCGTATATTAGGTGAAAAATATTTCTTATTTTACATATTTGGTATGCGGGGGGCCAGCGGCGAAAAGACCGAGCGCGACTAATGACGTTGTGAAAAAAGTCGCGACTACTAGCGGGTTAAAGTATACAAAGCCAATTTCAAAGAATGTTAAGCTGAAAAACTGACCAGTTTGATTAAAAAAATTATAAATAATTTGCTAATTCCTCGGAATTTTGGTTTTCAATGTAATATTTATTAAACGAAAATTACATAATACAATAATATTTTTTTGTTTACTGACAGCAATATATAAATAACAAATTGGCATTTTCTTTTCAGGCAAACCTTATCCTCAAGTTACATGGTGGCGAGACAGAACGCTGATTGACCGACATTATTTTATAACGCAACGTGGATTTGCTAGAAACAGACTGGCGCTTCCAAAAATTGAACGTGCAGATTTAATGGCAGAGCTTATTTGTCTTGCAGCTAACACAAATTTAACACTTCCTAAGGAGACTAGAGTTTTCCTTGATATTAATCGTAAGTAGGTATTTGTAAATTATATTAAAAAGGAAAATAGTTAGACTTTTTAATTTTCAATAGAAGAACCTTCTATTCTAGTATTTTTATGGATGCATAGCTCTACAGTTGTTTATGAGTTGTTTATTAACATCGGTGTTCAAACGTTAATGAATAGTAGCACTTTATCTGCTTTAATTCAAATGCCAGCACATTCACAATCGTTACAAATTTTTGCAATAAGAAATCCACAATTTTGTTTATATTTTTCCAATTTTAAGAGTTTTTTGCGTGCTAAGTTCCGAATGAATTCCGTTAATAATTTGCGAACCTGGTAGCTGTTGTTAACATTCTTATACTCTATGGTGTCTAGAATGGCTGACGAATGCGTCATAACACAAAATTTATGTGGTGTAAATTGGACATGTGTAAATCTTGTGATAAAGATGTTTAAAACTAAAAATAAATTACACCAACTTAGTCCTCGATGAGATTTTGAAACACACGAGCAGCATTTACCAAAGCATAGTCGCGCAACAACATAAAAACATCTTTTTATGTTTAAATGGCATGCTACATGTTTTTCAATGTTGATCCCCAAGCAGCGTCATTAATGGTGGTCTTTGAGCGTGAAATCCACCAATATTAAACTTTTTCTGATGTAGAAAAAGTAAACATGATTTTTATCCGCGGATGGGATGTTAGAACACAATTTAACATAAAAAAGAGCACATCGTTGCTTCAGATCAATAGTAGGACATATAGCAATAATCAGAATTCATATCCCGTACATACTGCTATGAAAATCGATCTCTGGATGTAAAAAACAGTAAATAATTCTTATGAAACACATCTGAGGTGCAGTATGAAACATAATTTTGAGTTTCAGAAGTTGTTTAACTGGATGCTCACGCAGTAATTCATAGCAATGAGACAGAAATGTCATTTTTTATTAGAACTATATGTCTCACTGATGAGGCGACGCCTGTTTGGCAGTATGTTCTCAAGTGTAATAAGGATCCATTTATATGGAAATGTAACAAAATGTGAAGTTTCATTAACACTAGAACAGCCGGATTTTGGACATACCTAAAACCGCCGTTTGGTGTCAATTTGACCCCCATGAGAAATTCAAGCCATATTAAAATAAATATATTTTTAATGGTAAATGAGGTTTAAATTGAAAAATATAAAAGTTTTTAAAGGTTTTATAATTTATTCTTTTTTATTTATTTAGTTTTTAGAGATCGTTTATCCCAATTTTTACATTCTTTTGAAATGACAGTATATAAATGACAATGTACAATTCAAAATATTTTATTACACAATAGTACACAAATACAATAGATTTAATAATATATATATATATATATATATATATATATATATATATATATATATATATATATATATAATATTACACAATAAAATTGATAAGAAAAGAAACAAAAAATAAAAATACAAATAATAGAAATTAGCGCACAACATGTTTCAAAGAGAGAAAATAAAAAACATAATTCCTGAATAAGCATATAAATGTGTTCCAAAGTTATTTAGACATTAGCACACGTAATACAATATACGTGCTTGATGGTGACATCAACATACTTACCACATATTGGTTTCTGACATCCCTCACAGCTTGCAGAAGTTTTATTTCGTCCCTTGCAATGTTGAAAAGCACATTTCTTTCGCTTCAGGGTCTGTGGTCGATCAATTGAGGGGCATCTGTTGCGCAACGCGCTACTTTTCAATTCTTCCACAAGGGCAAGAACAAATTCCCAACGTGAAATTGAGGTTTTTGAGCATTCCTTGAAAATTATCCAAGCATTTAGTGCAGCAATATCAAGGACGTTATAAAAGACGTGAAGAGCTCATCTGCGAGTTCCACATCTTGTAGAATATTTTCGTAGCATCTGATCTGCTACATCTACACCACATTTAGTTTTATTGTAGTAAACAACAGTGTTCGGCTTCTTCTTTGCACTACTTTTGCAAACACATTCGTGTGCATAGTGCTCAGAATCACGACATTCTTTTTGTTCTTGCACCTGTATATCGTGAGTATTTTATTTCCATTTTTAAGATATGTCACTGGCAATAGGAGATAATTCTTTCTTGTTTAGACGCATCGTCCCAACGATTGTGGTTTTCTTTGCCGAAAGTTCATCGGCAAGCTTTACAGACATGAAAAAATTGTCAAAAGTGACATTGAGACTGGAGTTTAGATATGGTTGTAGTAATTTCAGCCTTACACTTTCTCCAAGTTGTAAATCAGTTGGCCGCTCTTCATCCTTACCTAAATAAGGATAGCCATTTAACACATATTTCGAATTTACATTAGTTGCTAGCCAGAACTTTATGCCGAATTTGTCCGTTTATTTGCCATGTATTGGATGAATCTGCATCTTGACTTACAAGGCAACAACTTTTCATCAACAGTTATTTCTTCACTAGGATTTTATAAAATAAATAACAATTTTCAATCAGCTTCTTCCAAGTTTCTGAAGGGAAAGCAAATTTGTCTGTGGCCAGGCGTTCCGATCTGCTACTTCGCAGATCGAATCCGAGATATCGCATGATTTCACGAAAACGATTGCGTAGCATTGTCTCTTTGAACACAGGTGGTCCCCAACTTTTATTTCATAAGTCATCTGCACAAAGCTTTGAAACCTAGTGCCCCACGGCGTATAAGAGGGCGAAAAAAGCATCCAGTTCTACCAGAGTAACATACCAGTGGCTGTCATCTCCTAGCTGTGTCGTGCTTCAGCAACTGTGCATGTTTGAATGTGTTTCACCATTGTGTTTCACCATCAAACGCCAGGATGAAGCTGGATTAGCCCCGATGTTGTGATGAGCATAAGGTGTTTGTCTACTAGCAATTTTTATAATATTTCGAGCTGGTGTGCGACCTGTAGTAGAAGTAGGGGTGCTAAGGTTCATCGGAGTCCAAAGAATACCGCTGGATGACGTGTACTTTTCATTACTGCTGACAACAGAAAGATTAGATGTCTTATTACCTTTTTTTGCGCACGTCCACGTCCACGTGAGGTTCCTGATCCTCGAGAAACAGGGGCAATCACATTGGTAATATATTCTACAGCATCACTGTCACTGCTTTCAGAAGACGACGCATTCTGTAAATTCACATTATCTATGCGAAAATCTTCTTCATTACTGTCATCACCACTCATATCTGAATCTAACTGATCCAGGAGCGCAAGGCACTCCTGTGTACTTAATCCTCTCTGCATTTTTTATAAAGGAAAAATACTACACTTTTGTCGCAATCGAAATCTTTGAGAAAAACAGTGCTGTGGAAAATGGTTTCAAATTTCGTTTTCGGCCGTAGCTCTAGAAGAACGATTTTCCCTCCAAAAATTCTGTAGTACGCCAGCATTGCTAGGATGCGTGCGCATTTCAGAGAAGAGTCAGTATGCTTAGAAGAACGCCTCCCCCTCTAATTCAAGGCGCGTGCACAATAGAGAGAAGACTACCCCCAACCCCCCCTCTCCGCGTCGTTATGCGTCATCGAAATAAAATAAAACTGGAGTTTACTTTTGTCTTTTTTGTCATCGCGATAAGAAATGTGTGTTCCCCCATGCGCAGTAATCAAAACCGAGATATGGCGAATTCAAAAACAGACTTTGTCTTGAAAATTTATCATTTTTCTTATGGGGGTCAAAATGACACCTGTTGGCTGTTTTAGGTATTTCTTTGATTATTTTTTTTAATAATTAATATAGAAAGATGAAACATTGTCACAGTACGCTTAATATAATTTTAGAAAAAGTAAAAAAATATGAACTGCGGTGTTTGCTTACATGTTGAAATAAAGCATTGGAAATTGAAAAAAATGCGAAATGACCCCAACGGCGCTTCTAGTGTTAAAATCCCTGCTTTAAAAAAAATTCACATCTAAATATCTCAAAAATTTTAAAAAGCCAAAAAAAAAAATAGCTTTACATATATTCTAATTTATACAAAAACCTAATCAGCACTAAATTGTCTTGAGTTCTAATAGAATAAGAAGTTTGATGAAATTGTGTGCATTTCTTTTTGTGATACGGCTGTCACTAAAATCGTGCAAATTTTGAAAAATGTAGCACACATGTTCACTTCTCGTACAAGTTGCATCAAAACATAATTAGCAAAAACTATGTCACCGTCTAACTGATTAAGAAATTTGATGAAAATCCGCGCATTAGTTCTTTAGTTAGAAACATATCAAGATCTAACTTAATCTAAAATTTTATGTAATTCAACGTGTTACTTCTTCACATAAAATGTCTAAACATTTTTTCTGGGATAGATGGAATTAGATTGAAATGCAGTCAAGCAGACAGACTCACACAGTCGCAGACTAACTCATTAAAAACAGTCAAATAGCACCTTCTAAAAACGTATAAAACCATTCAAAATATGTCATCGACATTTTTTTACGTATGCACAGTCAAATAGCACCTTCTGAAAACGTATAAAATCATTCAAAATATGTCATCGACATTTTTTTACGTATGCACATTTTTCTTCTTGCAAAGATGGAAGAAAATAAAAACGCATTGCAAAAAATGTTCACAATAGGCTGGAACCTTAAATTTCTTCTTTTACCTTAAATATCTGTAATGCAAGAATTAATTATTTTACTGTTCAACCATACGAATTTTTTTTTGTTATCTGAGTTCATTGACGGCACAGTACTGCAAAAGCAGACTAGTGCATTTTGCCAGGGAAAGACATTATTACATTCCGAAAATTACATCCTGAATACATCCCTGACAATTAATCTCAGGTAATGCCCACATATGCAGTATATGGCCAAAGATGACCGGCCACTTGCATATTTAGACGTTTTATTATATATCTAGAAAATATATGAGGAATTATCCTGAAACTAAAGGCGCGTAAACAGTATAGTACAGGTCATATATTTCAGAGAAGAGTTTTACCTGAAATTCCATATAGAATGACAATAAATTGAAAAAGAACGAAGATCTTTTGGATAACCCTGTCAAAATTGGTTTGGCAAAGGCGTTCAAACTGCATATAAGTTCATACTGCATAGAGTAACTTTTATGAAAGTTTCAAAAACATAACTTGAAAATTCTAAAAGTTATCGTCAATAGAATAAGGTTAACATATGTTTGTCTCAAAAAGAAGCAAAAAGATGAGGGATTGTATCAGTACGTGCAATATTGTGTATGCTATTTTGATACTAATCACTGTATAAATATGATACATTCCCTCTTCTTTTTGCTTAATTTTGGAAATAACTTACTTTGAGTTTATGCTATCGACGATATGTAAAATTTAAATAACATAATGATCATAATTTTACTATAAAACAAACAATTTTATTTCTTAGAGATTTAATTTCTTCATAAAATTGACAAGTTTTCGGAAAATTTTAAAAAGATGTAATTTAAAAACATATATTGAGATTATATTCTATTAAGTTCTATATAGAATTCTGGTATGTAGATAGCTAAATGTATGCAAATAATGGTATACGTAAATGTAAGTAAAAAGTATTATAATCCCCAACCAAATATATATATACATTTACGTGAATTGAGCCAAAATGCTGCAGTAAAACACAAAAAAATTAATATAAACCAGCAAAATGTTATTTTGATCTGCAATAGCACACCTCATCTTAGAAAAAGTCCAAAATTGAATATAACTACTGAAAAATTAAAAATTTCAACAATAAAATACAGTAGAAATTAGGTGCTACCAAATTTGTAGTAGGCCGGCACTGGTCTACAAAAATCTTTCGAGTATTCAAAAAACATATAAAATATGTTTGAGTAGATGTGAATTTTGGGCAGATTGCTGAGCAGCAATTTCAAATATTAAACACTCGATGGCTGCATATGAAGTAGTCTCCCAACTGATCTTATTCCACAATATATGCAATATGTGTTTAAATTCGTGTAAGGAAGTGAGTAAAACGCAATTAGACAAGCATAAATCACCATACAATACATGGTCGGAACACAAATCGTAAAAAGCTAGACTTCAAAACATACTGTGGCACAAATCAGGCGAAAGAAGATAGACAACGATGGTAAAATTTACACAATGTGTCAAGTAATGTGTCAGGTAATGTGATAGCTCAAGGTCCTGAATTTTCAGCGCGTGATAGGGATGCATTCGTTTATCTCGCAGTACTCGCCAGACCGTATTATGGAATATGACAACGATTCGTGCCAGTATCTGTGTGCTAGTCACAAGATGATCACCAATATGAATCAAAATGTCGTCCGTTAAAGATGGCAGACGTCGAATCGTCCTTTCATGAGGCACGTGTCTTGTTGAAAAACGATCTTGGTACAACGTTTGAGCTTTCCTGGCATTGCCGTCTGCCGTTCAGTCCATGCAATGCATCTCGGCATTTTCTTAATTTGAGTACTCTTCCATATCAATGATGATCGACAGAACGAATACAGCTAAGGGCTACGAACAAGCATTTTATTTCGGTTGCTGGGAGCCGCATCGAGCACTTTACGGATTGCGATCCGATCATGTGTTGTTTGGTGATTTGTGCTTGTCTGGTTGTGTCCTATCACCCCGTAATGTGTGTAGTGTGAGATAAGAGACACCCTGGATAAATACTAATACATATATATGTAACATAAATAAATATATGTACGTAGATCATTATTCCAATATCTGTGGCAATGTATTTCCTTCTCAATTCAAATTTATTATGTATCATTGTGTATTTGTCTATGTCATATTTTCTGAATGTCGATATATATATATATTGAATTTGATTGCATTTTATTAATTAAAATTATGGATACAATTAAAATGAAAAAGTGTCGTACTCTAATTTATTCTGTGCGCAGTTGTACTAAACTCTATATTTACACATATACTTTTAATTTTATTATTCAACATTTAGTTTATTTTTATCAGAGTTAAATTTGAACTTAATTCTAATGTACACTTTAAAATGTATATAAAAAATTGAGATGCTTTAAATTTTAGGATGTTTTAAAATTTAGCAGCCAATTGATAAACTTAAATAGTCCACTTGTGATCGCTTACCTTTTATAAGATTTCTCGTATATCGTGTATCTCGTATATTGTTTCGTGCGATAACTGTATGGTTTTTTTTCAGTTATTTACTACATTCAAAATTGTTTATTCATAAATATACTTTTAATATGTTAATTTAAAATTTATTAATTTTAAACTACTTTTAGCAAAAGTTTATGCATACTACAACAATTTTAATAATAATCATTTTTTTTACAACAAAAATTATTTCTGGAAATATTAGGCCATAAAACATTTCAACTGTTATAAATTTACACAGACGTTCCAAAAAGTTTTGCAATATTGTTTCTTTTTATTCTGTTGAAATATATGAGAGGCATATCAGTTAGTAAAGCAGTTTCTGCCAAAGTAAGATGCGTGTTTCTGTATGTAGAATTTAAAAGGAAAATTATTTTAAATATTTATTTCCATTTATGTTCAATATGGTCTTCTAGTTAGCTAAAAAACCTTTTTTGGTATTGTTCGCATCTGGCAGGGAGACTTGCTGTATTTTGTAGCCCTATACATAAATGTTAGAGAACCTATAAAAATTCTCTGTTAAAATGAGATTTTATCTATTTTATATGTTTTAAGTTTTTAAATTATTAAATTTTTCTTTGTTTATTTGGCGCAAAAATGCGCTAAGTCGCAATATATGGTGCTACAAAATTTTCGCTTGCCTTATTTTGGGACTATGCCATTCGGTTAAGGTTGTCGGATTTTTATTAACTAATTTTTAGTTTTAAATGCTTTTTCTTAAAAAAAAAAGTAAAAAAGTACTATGTAAACCACTGAATTGATAAATATTTTTGAAAAAAAGCCTGTTTTTTGCGTCTTTTACAAAAATATTTGATATTTTATCAGTGGTTTTTCAAAACAGAAATTTTTGCCTAATTGAGTCTGAAAAATGTTCGGATTAAATAACATAATACAGGGTTATTACAAATGAATCATCGGTTTTTGATACGTTACTACGTGCGAACTACGAAACGTACATGTTTCCATGACAACTCAAACGAGAGGGCGTAAACTACAATTTTGCGCTGCGTATGTGTTATGTGTGTCTGGTTGCCATGGTTGCTGTGGGAACATCATATTCAAAATGGCAACTGTACAGCAGAAAACGTTTTGTGTACTAGTATTTTCAAAGTATGAATCACTGATAACAGTTCTGAGAGCATTCCGGAAAGCATATCGATGCAACCCAACAAAGCATTCTGCGCTAGTATAGACGGTTCACATTTTATATTGCTGCAAAATAAATAAAAAAAAATATGCGTTTAATCCCCGGACACGCCGACCAAAAGGACAAAATTGTAATGTCGATTTTACTGTAATTTATTTTAAATGTTAATAAAAGAGGAATTTTCTAACATAGTATCTTTTTTTTTTTTTGTTATGTATATCCTTATATGTCTTGAAATTATCAATCATAGCTTAATTTCTTAAAGCTGGTTTATATTTGTAGAATTATATTAATTTAAATAAAGCTTCAATTGCAGTGAAACCTGCATCCTAATGAATGGATATATCCGGTCGCGGCTTTCGATTCTGAAACTTTGTAAAGTTGGACTTTAAAATGTACCAAGTCTCAGTCCTTGGTGCGAGCAATACCAAAAGAGGTTCCACCGCTAGATTCCAAGTAGCTTATTGATGTCCTATGCGCAGATTATCGCATTGTTGAAAACAAATAAATATGCACTGAAGTTAAAAAAAAAATCAAACATAATTAACCCTTTTGAATATGGTGCCTCTTACACAAATTTTATTCGATTAGTGCCACTTTTTTTAAAAGAACTTTCCTTAAAGTAGACCATTTAAAAAAAAATATTACTGGTGCCAAAAACAAATTTTGGAAAGAAAAATTATGTCTCCGCAGCGGAGACAACGGAGAGCCAAAGGTTAAAACTTTTATGTATTTATTGATTTATTAATATATATATATTTACTTAAAAACTATTTCCTTTTGTTACGTTGAATTCTTTTACACTAAGCGTTATATTTTAGTTTACCCTTTATCAGTAACAATAGTTGAGCCCCAGTATCCCCTTCTGGCCGGAGAAATAACTGAGATATCTTGTGAAACAGCCGGTTCTCGGCCAATGCCTTTGACAACTTGGTGGCTAGATGATATAAAAATTGGACCTGGTGTGTCAGTACAACGATCCAAGGAGCTAATGAATGTCACGTACAGTGTTCTTCGATTTCAACCCAAACCTGAAGATAACGGAAAGCGATTGACTTGTAAATCTATAAACCCATCTTTGCCCAATATGACTGTGGAAGCTGACATGCTATTGAAAGTGCACTGTAAGTATGTTTTGTTTGTCATTAAGAAAAGTTAAAATTCGAAAATTCCACACATGAATGTTAAACTTCATATGAAATATAGAATTAATATTATGTTAATGGATTTACACATATTTTCCAGGTAAAATATTTGTTTAATATTTTTTTATAAAAAAATAAATCAATTTCAAGCGAATGAAATTTTGCCATATTTAAAGAGAGATTTTCTGTAAGAAAATATTTTTACTGAATTGTTTCTACTTCTGGAAATTCCAGGATACGTATAGATCCTGAGACCGAAGCATAGACATTCATCTCATCGAGTAAACACTCAACTCATTTGCCCGGACGCCGTTCGGACACATTATTTATAAGACGGCCACAGTAGAGATGGGACATATAGTTAATTTTGATTAACAGGTTTCATTGTTACATTCTTGCACAGATAACAGGTTCCAAAAACCTGTTATTTTTATAACATATAACTAATCGATGCGTATGATGTCAACGGTGTCAATGTTTTAATTAGAAGACAGTTATTCAAAATGCTTGAAATACTTTTTGGATGCAATTTTAGACGCAGTTTTTCTTTGAAATGAATTTACATCATTAAATTAGTTTGTGGCTAAAAACTTTAATTCTGGAAAGCAAAGATTTATCTATTTATGATAGTATAAATCTCATACATTTTTAGCGTTTCTTTTTCTTTTATTATTATTTTTTTATTTTATTAAAAACACATTTTTCATTGCTGTGATTAAAACATTGAAAATTCATAAAATTGAAAGTATCATAACTCAGTAAATTTTGGTCATATAACAATCAATTTTTACTGTTTACTTGTTAGAACATGGAGGAACATTTTCTAAATGAAACTTATTATGGAACCGATACATTGTATAAAATTCGGAATTTCTTAACCTTTTAAAAATGCATTATTTTTGCATAAATCGATTTTTAAAATAATGCATAACAAAATGTAAAAGATTTTTGTAACTTAAACCACACCTCTAAAACTAATGGTTATTAACTATAGGTAAACAATAATAAGAGATACCCTGTATAACAATAGACACAGCTTTAAAAGCCCGATTGTTAAAAAAAGGTAAAATTGCAATCATATCCATCAACGCATATTTAAATTGAATAGCAAAAATACGAAAATATTATTTATACACTTTTAATCAAATTCAGTTCATGCAAGTAAACTTCTTACGCACAAATATGTTTTTCAAATTAATTACAATTGCATTAAAACTAATTAACCGGGAGGTGACAGCAAAGACAATCACATCATCGAGCTCATGGATGAAATTCTAGGATTAGTTACATCGCGATTCGCATATTAAAACTCTCGGCCAAGTCATATCTTGAAATCCCGATTCAAAAGGTTGACTCGTAGGTTTACCATTGTGTTTGCCTGGTCCCAGTCCTTCATGCTTTCATAATTTTGGTTGCAGAAAAACATAATAGTAAATTTACGAATGAATCGCTATAATCGGGTTTTCGGTATTTTCCTCCAAGATATGACTTGGCAGACCGATTGCATTTTAATATACGAATCGAGATTTAACAATCTTAGAATTTTATCCGAGAGCTTGATGAGATGAATGTCTTTGCTACCGCCTCCCGGTCTATTCGTGTCCTCACAAATTTCAAAATGTTACTTTCTTTTCTTTTTTTTCCAATAGATTAAAAACAAGAAAATAAAAAAAAAGCTTTCATGTCTCATTTTTTTAAGACGCAATAATGACAAAGGGAAAAAAAGAAATAAAAGGAAAGGGAAAAAAATAATAAATCATTCGCCCCTGCCCTCACTAGAAAAAAAATCTAGTATCAGAAATCTCCTATCGAAAATTCGAATATTTAAAACCAAATAAACTACCATCTGCCAAGCAACGGCTGAAACTAGTCTTTTTTTAGACCAGGGATAAATATGAATTTCGCCCCTACCCCCGCCTACGCAAATTAAATTTGCAGAGGTAATATTTATAAGTTTCATATAGCTGACATTTAAAAAGCACAATCATTAAATATGTTGTACTGAACAACATAATCAGCTTTGTCAAATATGGATTCATTAAAATCCTGAAAATGGAATCGAAAAGAATAGAAAAACATTCCGTATTAAACAGGCAGGATTCTTATAATCCTATATCATTTGAGATCCCAGACAGAGCCATTTTAACAATATCGTGAAAACATAAACTTAAAAAAAAATAGACAAACAAAATAATCATTTAGCGCCGTCCCCTCCCTTTTGTCTGTTGCCCGGAGCACATGCCGTCTCTGACTGCCCTATCCACCTCCCCCCTCCTTCACTCCGTTCTGGGCAAGCGAACGCATTCCAAAGAATCTGATTAAAACACACCTTTACACTACAAAAACCATTCCTCTACCCCCATATCCAATGTTCGTTCGAATCAATCTCATTTTCCTTCCGATTCCAAAAAAACGCGAGAGCTCTTTTTCACTTTCGTTACAAAATATATACCACTCAATTTGTTCCACAAAACTCTATTCCATAACAAATAGGAATTATTTTAAGTTTTATCCGCAATACGTGATTTTATATCTTTGAAGAGTAAAACGATCTTTTGTTTCATACCGATACTTGGAATAAAATAACTGGAATGATAACAGGAAATCAACAAAAAGGAATAATAAAATATGCGTTACAAAGAACTTAGAGCGGAAGAAAGGAAGGCTTTAAAAACCGTACGCGTAACTAATTGAAACACTGCTAATAGTTCTGCTAGAAAACACGCTCAAAGGGGGGATCGGCTGGTTCATTGCATCCATTGATTCGCTATAAGCGTTTGAAATACGATTCTTTTTAAGCACAATTTTAAGCTCTTTTTAAAAATACAGAAAACAAATTTCGGAAATTTTGTTTTTATTATAATTTTAATGCATACTTCTAAAAAAACGATTATTTCAAATCTTTGTTTTTTAATATGTTGCTAGGATTGCGTTCTAAATTTAACAGGGAGTTTCCGGTAATCTGTTATTAAATAATGAACTACATAACAATAACATTGTTATTTATCCTAATACGTTAAATAATGCCCATCTCTAGGCCACAGACACTTTTAGGTAGTTTTCATTGCAAAAAGTAAAAAACTACCTATTGCAGTCGTCCGGAGGAAAGCACTTCTGGAAAATTTTGGTATATTTCCATCGATGATGACCCCCCCCAGACCCCAAAACCACCCTCCGTTCTAATGTACATACAAATGTCTCGACTGAGTGTATCGGCGTGCATCGTCCACCTTCTTGTTTATCAATGGCGGCCATTTATTATTTTTTTAATTTAAATTTAAAAATAAAAGCGAAAAAAATAAAAGTTGAAAAATTTTTTTTATTAATGTGTTAGAACTTAAAACAAAGTTTCAAGAATACTTTTTATTGCATTTATATATATATATATATATATATCCGGCACTGCCGAAAGTACTTTTTCATGTGTATTTTGGCTTTGTTTGAAATAAGGGTTGAAACCTATTATATGTCAAGTACAATAAATAGCACAGAATAAATAAGATTCGATTTAATGATACGTTTTCTGATAAGTAAATAGCATTTAGATAAACGTATTCAATGAATAAGTTACAATCACAAATAGTATTTCCAGATCAACTTTTAGAATCAATAGTAAGTACCATAATCAATAGTAAGTACCAGAATCAACTTTTTCATTAAATAGTGTCTTTTGTATCTGTTAACTACTTTATGTACCTTAGCAACACAGACACATTAAAAGTCATTGTGAAAGAACGGTAAATGTGTTCTAATAGATTTAACAGAAAATAGATGACTTTCATCGTAAAATAAAAATGCTAAAATAAATCAATAAACTTAAATAACCTTTTCAGTCATGAAATTTATTTATACAGAAAGAATTAAAGAAGTAATAATAAACAAGATTTTTTAATGTAAAAACGTGTAGTTTAGAAAAATGTATATGCTGTGTACTCCTGTGTATGTTTAGTTCTCATGTATATTTGGTTCAATGAGGGTAATTTCTAATATCTTAAAACATATTTTTTTAATTAAAAATAATGGCATGTCTAACAGGAATGAAATTTTCAGAGATTACGACAAATATTTCCTAAGTTCAACGGGTAGAATTCAAGGTACCTACCTATTCAAGTACAATAGGCAGCGAAAAATAATTAAATTTAGATTTAACGATACGTTTGCTGATAAGTAAAAACGTGTAGTTTGAATAAGTGACAATCACAAAAAGCGGGAACCAGAATTAATTTTTTCACTACGCTGTAAAAAATGTCACATGTTTCTGAATATGTAAAAATGTACTGTAATCAAAAACGAAAATATACAGTGACCTCTTCCAACTCACCTAAGGTTTCGAAAAAGTTCCTTTACCTCTAAAAATCCCAGAAAGTTAGTTATTTTCGAAATTTAAATAAGAATTTATAACAATTAATTTTTATTAGCTGCCCGTCCTTTTCGGAAACGTTTCTAAGTAGCTTTTACAGTACAATAATCACATTTCTCAAATCAAAATATCACTTTTTCGGATTCTATCAATCCTCATTTAACATTTTCAGCTGCATAACTGATTTTGTGCATGCAGTTCTGGCAAAATAATGTCAATTTTCATATTAATGTCAATACTGTTAATCTTGTATGTCTGTCTATTAAACGTGCTCTCTGAACATCAAAATATTTTCGTATGAATTGGTAGCATCCGAAAAAGTGATATTTTGATTTGAGAAAAGTGATTATTGCACTGTGCACTAGAAATGGTTCCGAAGTGGATGGGCAGCTAATAAAAATTACTTTTTATAAATTTTTCTTTAAATTTCGAAAACAAATAGCTTTCCGGGATTTTTAAAGGTAAAAGAACGGTTTTAGAAACGTTAGGTGAGTTAGAAGAGGTTACTGTATATTTTCGTTTTTGATTACAGTGCATTTTTATATATTCAGAAACATCTGACATTTTTTACAATGTAAGTAATGTATTTTGTAGCTTTTAGTTACTTTATTTGCCTTCGCAACACAATCACATTAAAGTCATTGAGGGATGAGCAGTGATTGCGTAATAAAAGATCTAACATAAAATAGGTGACTTTAATTGTAAAATAATAATGATAAAATAAACCAATATACATAAAAAAGTTTTTCTGTCGACAAATTTATAACTGGTAAAATTGGTATAATTGACAAGAATTTCAAATATTGAAAGCTGTAGTTTAGAAAAAAATATAAACAGTTACTCCTGCACATATTTAATTTTGATGTATATTTCGTCAATGAGGACAACTTCATTTCTCTTAAAAATTCTATTTAATATTAACTATAATAGCATGGCCTAAAAGAAGTCAACGTATCAAAGATTACGAAAATATACTTCATATAGGACTCTTCCTTAAATGATGTAATGCATAGATGAAATTGTAACAGTTCCTGAAATTGTAACAGTTTGTGACAAAGGAGTGGGAGAGAGTAAGAAGTATGTGACATCACGCATTTTATTAAAATGTATCATTACAAATCCAGCGATTAAATTTTGAAGCTATTTTGAAATTACTCTTTAAGCGGCCTAACCGGGTTTTTCCGTCACGTAGTTTTTGGATTCAAAGGCTTATTTAACTTAAAATTTATATTAATGGTATTTTTTTCAATTGCATATCATAAATAAATATCTAAGATTGTAAAATAGAAATATCCATATCAATACTTTAAATAGCTGTTATTTTATGAATCGTTAAACTTGCATGTAAAATTTCGTAGGACGCTTAAAAGGTTAAAGTATTTTGTGTAAATAAAGTATAAAGAAAATTTAAACTCAAATATATTTAATTCCATTGCAAACTCCGAAACAATTTCAATTGCTCTTATATTAATATTTTATTACTATTGTATGTTGATTATGTTTCTTGTATACACCTTAATCTTATTTCATACCAAATAAGTACGAAAATCATTTTTATTTTAATGCTCACATATGCCACCGAAGCTCATAATTAATGTTTAAAAATCAAATTTGAAATATGATCTGTAACGAAGTGCTTTGCTTCTGAACTGCGACTATATCCTCTTCAGACCTGAGTATAAAATACCTCTACAAATATATATTTATTGCTTTTGCATAATCGAAATGACACCATAGTTGACAGAAAAAGTCATTTTTATGAAATCAGTACTTTAGGGGACTGATAATTTAGGTTTACAAATATACATGTAAAAGTACTAAACCCCTTAAAACATCAGCTTAACTATCCGTAATATAAATTTACGCAATAGCAAAATTAAGGTCTTTAAACAAATACATAATAAGCAAATTCTCTTTTTTTTGTTTTTTGAAAATCATTTAAATTAAATAATAACGAATATTTCTTACTTTCTTGTCAACAATGTTTTGAAGGTATTATCGAAACTCGGATGAAAATAATATTTATTCTATGAGATAATATTCATCAGTACTGACATTTATTATTATTGTTTTAAAACAAAAAAGCATTCAGAAAAAATGCAAAAAATTCGAACAGTTTAGTTTTTATGAGGAAAAGAATGGAGGTACACATTTGTGTACCTCAGGTCTGAAGAGGTTAAGTATACGCAATATAGCATGACTTGTGACAAGGCGAGAGGAGAAAGTTTGGTGAAGTGTGACACTTTATAACAAACGAGTGGGGGAGGGTATCAAAAATATTGGAAAAAAGTGTGACATTATTTATGGACAGTACCCTAAGTTGGTTTCCTAAATAGAACGCGTGGAATGAAAAGAAATATATTTTTATTATTATTTATTAGTTGAAAGTTAGAAAATATAAACAGTAGTTTGTCCACGAAGAATAGTAATGGTTTTTTTTTAACCGACTTTAAAGAGAAGGTTATGATTTCGACCTGTATGTATTTGTTGTTCACGCATAACTTTTCCAAATATGAACCGATTTTGATAATTCTTTTTTTGTTTGAAAGCGTAAGAGGCTCATGTAGTCCCATTCGAATTTCATAAAAATCGGATCATTAGAACTTTTTTAAAAATAAAAACTTTAAATTTCAAATTCATTTTGAAGTAATCGACCAATTAGAAGTGTTCCTTTTGCAAGCTTTTATGTTACACTTACATAGACACACGATCTTTTCACTGTTAAAAGTTTGAAGTTTTTGTTGCATCGTCTATTTTGACCAATGAGAATTCACCATAATACAATGAAGTAATCATTTCTATAAAAGCGAAGGATTGACGATAAAGTAAAAGTTTCAAATTTTTAACAGTAATCAAAGTGCAAAATCCTAACTGGACGAGGGCCAGGATTCACATAAATTTTGCGCTGTTTGCGAAACGAGATTTATTAACAAGAAAATTTATTTAAAACATGGAAAAATTTGCTAAAATTCAGGCTTCTGATTCGTTAATCTGGTTTCGCTAACAGCGCAAATTCTACCTGGATTCCGGACAAGTTCTCTTATGCAAGAACTCGGAAATATAGCATCTAGAGGATATAGTGTGGAAATCGGCTATCTCAGAGCGTGTTCAGAGCAACTTACAAAAGTAACCAATGTTACCGACCGATTGTACGGAAGTACGAAAGCAAATTGCGGAATCAATGAAAACTATTCTGTTGAATTGTAGCTGACGTCACACTTCGCTTTGATTTTCATTTCGTACTTGTCTACAATCGGTAAGTGGTCGGTAAGTAACCGGTAAGTTGTGCTGAACACGCCCTCTGTAACACTTAAAAAAAGCGCTAAAATGTTCTATTCTTTAAATGTGCAACAATGCTAATGAAATTTAAAGATAGAAGCGACATCTGCAGGACATTTTCTATAAATGCAAGAATTATTGCTAGTCTAGATAATGTATCACGAAAATGCCGCAGATGTCGCTGTGATCGACACTTTGGAATTCAGTAGCATCGTTGCACATTTAAAGGATACAAATTTTTAGCCCTGCTTGCATTGTAAAAAATTGAACCCTTTTGCTGCATCGTCACTTCATCGCTTTTATAGGAAACGATTACTTCGCTCTATTATGGAGCATTCTCATTGGTCAAAACAAAGAAATTCTATAAAAGCGATGGAGTAACGATGCAGCAAAAGGGTCAAATTTTTTACAGTGTCGATAGCAGATTTTCACTCCATGTATTCCAGACTCTCTCCTTCGAACAATGAAAAGTTCTCAAAAATGAAGGCTTATGATTGGTCAATCTTGTTTTGCTTAACAGCGAATAATCCTTCTGGATCCTAACCACTGTTGCAGAAATGCTAGTTTTGTTTTTCAAAGTACGAAATCTTAGCTGGTACAATTCTCGTATCCACCAAAGTGAAGGATCCACATCGATACAGACATGAGAATTCGATATCGAAAAGCTGAAAATTCATCTCTAAAGATCCTTACACGTTAAAGCAAGAGTGTCTGTGTATCAGGGTGCTTGTTATGCCGGATTCACAAAGTGATTAAAGTGCATTGCTATGTGTTAGATTTACATTTGGACAAATATAAATGACGAAAAATTTTGATAAGCTTACCATTAAAGTTAAGCTAGTTAACTTCTTTCACTCATAAAACAAACTCGTTCAGGAGACTACCGCTAAGTTCTGGAATAAAAATTCTTAAATTTTCTGTACTTTGGAAAACCGCCTTTATCAAAGAACATTCTTAACTTCAAATATTACTGCTTTCATATAGACGCATGTTGAATCATGGTGTGATTTTGATAATATCTTCCTTTTTAGTTTTTATGACTGAAAAGGGTATTTTAATACATACGAACATTTAGAATTACTTTGCTATGCATTGAATCATAGAAGCAACTTGACACGCTCTGGTTGTGTACACGTACTTTAAACTGTAAAAAATCTGACCCTTTTGCTGCATCGTCACTACCCCGCTGTTATAGAATATCTCACTTTTGATCCATGAGAATGCTCCATAATAGGCTGAAGTAATCGTTTTCTATATTAGCGGTGGAGGGACGATGCAGCATAAGGGTCAAATTTTTACAGTGTACCCTGTTTAAAATATTTTGAAAAATTACCTCTGTTTTTAAAGACTATCTATTTTCTGACCAATGAAAACGCTCCATAGGCGTTTTTAGATCTCCCACTTTAGTCAGAAAATAGATAGTCTTTAAAAACAAAGGTAATTTTTCACAATAATTTTAACGTGTACTGATGGATTGTCAGCTTTTCAATGTCCATTTACGAAGTCTGTAGATTTCAATGTGGGCTTTAAGGCACTACACTAGTCTCAGAAAAAGACCCGGATGTTAGTGTAAAGACTATGGGTGTGTTCTTTTCAAATATCTCGCTCAAATTTTAAAATATTTACATGATTTTTTTTGCATAGGATAGCCGAGGATGATCTACAACCGGCCTAGTTTTTACTTCTTCGATTTTGCTTATGTATGTTTTATATAATGATAATTTCAATTTCAGAACCGTTTAAACCGGTTTTGAAATTTAAAATAATTTAAAAAGAAAATCTGAAACCGAAATTGAAAAAGTAAAAACTAGGTCGTTGTGGAATATCCTCAGCTATGTTATGAAAAAAAAAAAAAAAAAAAAAAAAAAAAAAAACACGTAAAAATTTTAAAATTTGAGCGAGATATTTGAAAAGAACGCCTCCATAGACTTCACATTATCATCCGGGTCTTTTGTGTGCCTAGTGTAAGGCCCTAAAGTTTGATGGATGCGATAAATTTCCGAAATGTTAAAGCTTAAATGAACAAGTTCTCGCATCCGCTAAAGCGGAAATAGACATCGATACCAATCGACATCCTTAAGTTCTTGAAAAGATGAAAATCCTTTAGTATATATTTTGCTCCGGAGGAAAAAATTATCTCTACATGTCAATGCAAAAAAAATGTGCATAGATATGTGTAGCAAAATTATCATTAGATTCAGATTTGGTTATCGTATTAGACACCAGAGTGATTTCAGATTTTGTTCATGTAGGATTCCTCGATGTGAATATGACGACACATGGAGCACAGTATACGATTGATTGAAAAGATTCTGGAAAAAAATGAGTCATCAAGGGGGTCCTTGTGGCCGAGTGGTTAAGACACCACGCTGCTAATCTCTTGAGAGCGCAGAAGAAAGTGGGTTCGAATCCCCCTGGCTCCGTTGCACACACTATTTATGTGTAGCTCCCGGTTGTACTTTTCTTGTGTCGTAATATTTCCTTGTGATATCTTGTCCTTGTATGTCCACGAATTTGTAAAAAAATATGGATTATGTATTTACTAGCTTTCCGCCCGCGGCTTCGCCCGCGTGGAATTCGGTTATATATGTAGTATAAAGCACAACTATAAGAAAACTTCTCATTTCCACGTAAAAATGTAAGAAGCGCGATGTAACGCTGGATACGATTAGTTGTTAAACCAAAACTGAATGGTACACTATATTAAATGTTTTCCCTTGTGGAGCAAAAGCATGCAGATTTTGGGCACTGGAAACCCGGGAACACGCTACATAGAGCTGACCATGCTGACGTTGAGACTGCTGCGATAAACGGACATGAGTACGAATATCATTCTCAGAAGCCCTTAAAGAAGCTTGGCGAGCGGCTTGCTCCTCAAGTCTTTGCTGGCGCTGAGATGGTAGCTCAGCAGCTCTCGAAGCAGCCTGACGCTCTGCTTGTTCGCGCCTTCTTAATTCAGCATGGAGAGACGATTCTTGAGATCGGGCAATTTTCATTGCCCGAGCTTTAGATGAGGTGCTCGACAAATTAGATTTACGTTTGCGAGGCATTGTGAAAATATGAGTAAACTATAAACTTAAACTAAACTAAAATCCCAAACTAAACTATAACAATCTAAACGACGAACAAAGCGACGTAATTACCTATCGAAAAAACAATAACTACTTTAGATATCTACCTAGAAAAAAAGCACTAAACTAACCTAACCTAACTATTATACAGCTACTGCACATCGTTACCACGTTTTAAAAACACCCAGCGCCATCTATCGCATACCTCAAGAACTAAATAACGTAACTAATAATTATACCAATTAGTAATTCGTTGACTTATAGTTATTTCAGGATAAGTAGATGTAAAAAAAAACATTTTAGACGATAAAACAAATAGTACGTCATCCCTCGGGAATTCCTCATTTTCGAGGATTCATTATCGTATCATTTAGCTTCTAAATGTACATGTTCACATTCGTTTGCAATATATAAGTAGATGTAAAAACACAGTTTAGACGATAAAACAAAATGTACGTCATCCCTTGGGAATTCCTCGTTTTCGGGGAATTTATTATCGTATCATTTAGCTTCTAAATTTGCATGTTTATATTCGTTTGCAATATTTTATCTTGTTTTGAACAACACACAGCGCCATCTCCAATCCATCCATCAAGCAAACTATATTTTTGTTTTCCCTCGGGAATATCAATTTTTTCCGGGATAAAAAGTACCCTATTATTTAATCCGAACTTCTAACTTTACGTCTGCAAAATTTCAAAGCAATCGGTTCAGTAATTACGGCGTGAAAGCGGAACAAACAAACAAACTCACTTTCCGATTTATAATATTAGTAAGGATGTCTGTGTAGAAATAAAGGATCATTCGGCGTACAATCGAATTCTACCAAGAAATCATCATCAAATTTTATAATAGAAAATGCCTAGCATTGCGATACATTGTTAAAAATTTAACTTTTGCTGCATCGTCACTCCATCCCTTTTATGGAATATCTCATACATACACTGTAAAAAATTTTACCCTTTTGCTGCATCGTCACTCCCCCGCTTCTATAAAATATTTGTCTTTTGACCCATGAGAATGCTCCATGATAGGCTGAATTAATCGTTTTCCATAAAAGCGGTGGAGGGAGTTTCAAATTTTTAACAGTTTAATTGGGACAAAAGCGTCCGTGAAAAAAGTATTTGGGCATCGAATGCTGTCATTCTCTAATAGATGCAACCAAGTACAGGTTATGATTTTCGGATTCCTCGTCGAATCATTTCCGATGCCTTTACTGCATTTATAGGAATTAGATTGTTGTTGTTTATCTATTGAATCATAGAGCGATTTTTGTTAAAATCTTTCTTTTTGCTTTTTCTGACTGAAAGGGGAGGACTTTTGACTACACTAGAAAAGCGTTTTACTGCGTAATTTTTTTTCCCAACCACCTTCGTCGTTCCAAGGCCAAGCTCGCACTCTGATTGGTTGTTGCTCTCGGCACTGTTTTCTCGTAACTTGGCGATAATCATACTTGGCGTTGCGACAGACGCTTCCGTCGAGTTTGATTTCCTTCCGAACCGAGTACGAAGTAAACCGAATACAAAGTAAAAAGTTGTGTGTAAAAACTTTTAAAGAGTACAGCTTTCAGTAAGACACGTTCCATCCAATCCAATGCTGCAAGAGAAAAGTTACTTTGTACTCGGTTCGGAAGGAAATCAAACTCCTCGACGGAAGCATCTATCGCTACGCCAAGTATGATTATCGCCAAGTTACATGAAAACAGTGCCGAGAGCAACAACCAATCAGAGTGCGAGCTTGGACCTGGAACGACGAAGGTGGTTGGGAAAAAAAAATACGCTATTTTACTATTCATTGATACATGGAGTCATTTTGCTGTTTACTCATATATGAAAGCGCTTTGCCGCGCGCTTATGTGTAAGGACACTTTACTTGAGGCATTGTCACCTTTCGATAACCACTTCCGATGTCCGTACGATTAGATGTTGACTTTAAGATTTCATGAATGCGGTAGCTTTTCGTCGTGCCAGATCTGAAGAAGTTAACACATCCAGAAAACCTAAAGATTCACAACGATACTAACCGATTTTGTAAGTGTCTTTTGAAAAGTTGACAATTAAACAGTGACAAGTAAAGTGAATACATCAGAACTCAGCAAAGTGCGTTCATTAGTAATGTGTTGCAAAGAGCCATCATATGTCAGTACACATAATTATGTATTACGGTATAAAAAACTAAAAAGTAGGAAATAAATTTAACTTTTCAAAAAAAAAAAAAATGTATAACCGACTCCAAAAAAAAGCGCTAAAAAGAATTAAAAAATTCTATAAAATTCTGTAATGACAAATCGTTATCCAATAACCACACATTGACTATCATGTACCGGTATAAAACGGTTAAATTTAATATATAGAATTTAATATCCACCAAACATAGGTTTTCCAGAGAATATTTTTTACAAGAGATTAATTTACATATTTTTGATTTAATTTTTGAATATATACATATAAGAAGTAAGGAATTACTTTTTGAAGTTGGTGCCAAACTATCTTAAGTATAGTAAGAATTGTGGATATATTATGTCTAGTACCATAAATAAAATGGGGAAATCATTATCGATTATGATTGTTTGGCACTAACTTCAAAAAGTAATTCCTTAATTTTTATATGTATATATTCAAAAAATAAATCAAAAATATTTAAATTATTCTCTTGTAAAAAATATTCTCTGGAAAACCTATGTTTGGTGGATATTAAATTCTATATATTAAATTTAACCGTTTTATACCGGTACATGATAGTCAATGTGTGGTTATTGGATAACGATTTGTCATTACAGAATTTTATAGAATTATTTAATTCTTTTTAGCGCTTTTTTTTTGGAATCGGTTATACATTTTTTTGAAAAAGTTAAATTTATTAATTAAATTAAAATTATGTAAAGGTATTTATTTTAATTCAATGTATCATTTTTTCCGATTAATAATTGATTTGTATTGACAATATTATTATTTTTATTGTTTTTAATATGAATTCTAAATTAAAGGAAAAAAAAGAAGAAGAAGAGAAGAAAAGTAACTGTTATTTATTTTTAAATTCGAAAACTTTTTTTGCATTTTTTAATTAAATATAAAAATTTTATTTATAGAATTTTTGGTTGTTCATTTTAATTATAAATTCAGGTTCATTAATAATAGACCCAATACGCATGAAGGAACTGAATTTCTCCTTCTTTTTTAGACGTTCGAGAAAAATTCTTGGATAAAAATTATCTTCTAAGTAATTTTTAAATTTTTTGTTTAAAAATGAGGAATAATTTTGTGTATATTGACGAACTTTATTGGCAACGAATTTATGACATGTATATTGAAATTTACATGGATTGTGTCATTTTCTTTGATATATTTTGCTTTAAGACTTTCCTAATATTGCTAAACATATGCGAGTGCGTACATGTTTTCAAAACTTTCGACATTGGAGTCATACTGATCAGCTGACATTCTTCTGTAATAAAATTGTAGCCCGTATCTCAATATTTTGCACTCCATATATCATAAAATCTTGGAAAGTGAGACAATTATGTATATTTAAAAAACAGAAAACTAATACAATCTTACGTTTTAAATACTTAAGTTTTATTTATCTTATTTAAAATTAAGATCATCAGTATATTAAACTGCATTATTATTATACTGCTAACAGATGCGGGTTACATTATCATATTTAACCATGCAACAAGATTTAATACGAGTATTAATTCTGAATGTATAATTATGTATTGAAAGCCTTAATCCGGGATTATCAGCCATTGTCATAATCATGGAAGATTTATGGCAATTTACTAACTCATATGATTAATACATTTGTAATTATTATAAATATGTAAATAATAATTTTAATTATTGGAAAACTTAAAAAGCGTAATTTTGAATAAGACTTTCCTTATATTTCGTCAATTAGTAACCAATGACATGGCGATTACATTTTATATGTAACAGAAAATAAAATACTGGGAGTGTTTTTATGAGGGAATCAGTTTCATTTCATTTAAAATACTTTAAATACATAACTAAGGAATAAAAAGAAATATTATTTCTATTTTTTCTGTTTGATTTACGTAAAGTAATTAAAAATGCAAACATAGGTTTAATATCAACACCTCACCTTCTTTTTTTTAAATAAAAATATACATGTATATGAATGATTTTAGTCTACAAAAAGAATACATAAATTGAACAGAAGTTCTATTAAAGCGTCTAAATTCACTCAAAAATATCTCAATAACCTTTTTTTTTACTGATTTTCAAAAATATTTCTGAGTAGTTTTTGTATTTTATTCAGTTTTCTAAAACCAGAATATAGGATTTTAAGTAATCATCCATTCTCATTTAAAGTTTTTCAACTACGTAACACAATTCATTGATGCACGAATTTGGAAATAACTTTTATTTTAATGTTAATGTTAATAACGGAATTTCATCTTTTTTGCCTGAAAAACATGTCTGTTGAATATGAAAAAACTTCAGAATTCATAGCATCCAAAGAACCCGACGTTTGTGTTAAGAAATCAGATTATTACAATATCAAAACTTTTCAAAAACGTTTCCCAAATTAAGTGGCAACGATAGAAGTCTTTTTTCCAATGCTTTTTAAAAATCACTAAAACATAAAGGGTTGTGATTTTTCCGAAAATGCTCTTTGGAGTATTGGGCAACTGGTGAATGGTATTGTATATTTTCTTTAGACGTTTTATTATATTTTCACAGATTAAGAAATATCTGTCTATTTATACTGCCTACAGTATAGTAGTTTATTAAATTTCTTTGCTAAATTCATTTTTTTATATTTGTTATTATTATTATTATTTATTTATGATGTATTTTGATTTCACATATCAACTATTGAATTTTATAATTTTGTAAAAAGTACAAAAAATTACTTTTAACTACAATGTATTTGCAGTATACTTTACTGGAAAAATAACTTATTCCCACATTTCTTCTATATATGTTAGAAGATTTTTTTAGGAACAATTTATTATAAAATAATTTATGTTTACAGTTATTATTTGTTTTTTAAATTGCATTTTGTAAAATATTATTAATAAAATAACATTAAAAAATATTTGTTTTTACATTTCTTCAAATTTCTTCTTTGCAGTTGTTCCAATTTTGAATATTTCTCTTGAAAAACATCTAAATGTTTCAAATATTATTGAAGGCACTGATGTGAACTTAATCTGTACAGTCTGGGCCAATCCTAAAATGTCTGAAGTCACGTGGTTGTTCAACGAGAGACTGATTGCTTTGAACAAAACTGAAACGATAGTCACAAGCAAATTTATATTGCCATTAGGAAGAGTTACACGTAACCATGGAGGAAAGTACCGATGTCTAGCGGCAAACATTGTTGGACAAGGATCAAGTGAAAACTTCCATTTACAAGTAAAATGTGAGAAATAAATTCATATTATTTTTTACATTTTTTCAAAATACTAAACAATAGAATTTAAATTAGATTAGGAAAGACGGCAATAAAATATGTTTTTAATACTTATTTAAATAGACTGCAGAATTTTTGAACTAGAAAATACGTATACGTAGAATTAAAGTTTTAGTCAATACTGTGATTTTCAAATGATCCATTTATTCACAATGTGTGATATTTTGTAATTAGATAATATATTTCTTCATAAAATAGATTTTACATTATAATGTCATTTATAGCAAATCACTTTATGCATAATTAGCATGCATTAATATCATTTTTGGCAATAAATCTCATATTTTGGCTACATTTTTTAATCGACACAATAATCAAGCAGTACCAAATTTCATTGACTCTTTAATATTTTAATAAACACACACCTAAGCATTTTTAAAATAATTTTATTAAACATCATTTCATGGTTACAGATGTTCCTGTATGCAAGCACTCGTACGCAAAAATTCACGGCATTGCGGAGACGGAAATTATCAATGTGACCTGTGAAGTAGATGCTGAGCCACCAGACGTAATCTATCGATGGTCTTTCGTAAATGAAATAAATGCAGTTGTTCTTCAAAACTGGACTTCAAACGAAACAAATTCCATCACCTATTCTCCAAAAGCTGAAAATGGATATGGACTATTTTCCTGCTTAGGTCGCAATAGTGTAGGACTTCAAGTGGATCCATGCCTAAATAAAATAGTGCCTGCTGGTAAGTAAATTTTATTATTTTAATGAAACTTTTCTGATAGTATATTTTTATGATATGCACTTAACTAATAATTTATTAAAAATATATTCCGATAATAGGTTTATAGAAAGATAAAATATAGTTACTTTAAATTAATTTGAATAAAAAAGATGCATAGATATAACGTGACATATTAAAGCCTGCTAGCCACTAGAAAAAAAGCAATGTAACTAATGAATTTATATGCGAATGATATAACTGTTATACTATTGAAAACAGAAACAGAAGCATTTAAAAGGAAAATATGTTGTTCACTGTTTAATAAAATCTCATTAGGAAAAATAATTCTTTTTATCTATTGTATAAGTTCTAAACTATGCTGGAATTCAGTTGAAATATATCACTATGATATGCGAGTTAAAAATTTATAGATAGTATAAAATAGATAAAAAAGTATGTGGAAATAAAGTCTTTATTAAATTTTAGTATCTAATTTAAATAGCATCAAATTATTTTATATATTTTTGAAACAAAATGACATTAATAATCATATATATTAAAACAGTAGGCTACTGATTTAAGATCAACTCAAAAACAAGCATTTGCGCATGCGTGAAGTTGAACTTATTAGCCATACCAGTTAGAGGAAAGTCGAAGGAAGTCTGGTTAGCTCAATGGTTTAAGGCACGAATTTCTAGCTCTGAGCTTTCGTAGAAGACAAGGGTTCGGTCCCAACGCTCGGCTAAATATATATACATATATATATATATATATATATATATATATATATATATATATATATATATATATATATATATATATATTAAATAATGATACATTTTACTACGAGGGGAAGTTATATATATATTTTTCATTCTTTTGTTATTGTTATTATTTTGAGGCTTTATTATTAAATAAGATATAACTCTCAACAATGTTTTTTTTTATGTAACAATTTTATTTTAAAAATATTTCAAGTAATTGAACATAGTAATTATTAGATATAAATAGCCAATTTCCAGTTCAATGCTTAAGAAATACATTTGTGAGAATAAAATTATTGAACATCTTTACAATTTGCATTATTAAAATAATAATAATAATAAACAACAATAAATACAACACACACAAATAAAAATTGTAAAAATGTCGTAAAATTTAATTTAACATCTAGCAATATTTAAAAAAAGGCATTCTAATTTTCCAAAAAATGTAAATATTTATACATTATTTTGTCGGTAGGTAGTAGAAGCAATTTTTTACTTTCCTCTCATGTGCGTGGAGGCTTAGGAAAAGTAATCCATTTGTAAACTGTAATACGCGTGAATTATATAAATAAATAAATGTTATACATCATTTAGACCATATATTAAATGATTTTTTACTAAATCCCTGAGTGCCGTTTTGAAGTAATGTCTGAATCTTTAAAATTGTGAAACATGCTAAAATAGTTTAGGCATAGTTTAACAATTTAAACTTAAAATATTTAAGCTAAAGTATTTTTCATTTAATTATATTTTAAATATATTAAACTAATCTACAATTTTCGTTATATTTTGTATGAGCATTAAAATGAAGATATATGTATGTGTGCATATAAGGAGAAGTAATGAATATTTTCCAGGGAAAAAAATAAAATAAAGAAGAGAGAACAGGGGGAAAGAAAAATAGTCATGTAAGACTTATAATTGAACAAGTTTGTGATACTCATGGTTAGGGATTTAAAATGAGACTGATAAAAATAACATTAATAAAAACTTTTCAATGTGATTTAAAAATTAGAAAATACTAAACATTGTTATTTTTTCAAAACACTGAGAAAATTCCCCAAAATAAATATCAGTTTAATTAATATTAGTTATCCTTCTGCTAAAAAGCAAGACCTGTTAAAATTCTTAATCTTCTGCTTAAAATTCTTTCAGATGATTACTTGAGTAAGTTAGACTGAGAAAACCCTGAAACGCTTTGAATCTATTGGAATCACATAGATAACATTCAAATAAATCAAGTTTTTTAAACTTTATTTACAGGTAACTAATTAAGAAAATCAATCAATTAATTCTTTAACATGTTTATCGTCAAAACTTGACGATTACCATCTAATAATACCATAAGCGATCTATACAGCGTGTACATGTTACATATTTCTAACAATAAGTCATAGAAAATGCGTTTTAATAACGGAATGAAATAGTTCAAATGTTGAATAATTATAAACTTATAAGCGTTTTTTAAAGAATCTAATCCAGAGTGTGGACAAAGGTGGTTATATATCGATTTATTAAAATTTTCATTTTCATGTGCATATTTTTAATCAAACATGTTCATTTAGATAAATTATACACTGCACAAAACAATTAAAGCATATTTGAAGTTTTATATAAAATAAAGATATAAACGAAATTTTTTTGCCGAAAATAGAAGAAGAGAATCACAAATGCAAATTTTTTGGTTTTCAAACTGTGGAGTATGCAAATTTTGAGTTCGACGTCAAAAACGTCGCTTCAGCGGCAGCGAATGAAATTTGACTTTCAACCGGATAAAAGAGAATGAAGACAGGGATGATCGGCATTCAGTGATTGCTTTGTTTCGATGAGTACGATGTCTCAGCGAAGTCATTTGACAGATTCAGAAGCTTGGAGAATTGTTCGTAGGTTAGAAGGGGGCCAAACTCAAGCCGAAGTAGCGCAAGCCATTGGAGTGTCACAAAGTGTCATTTCCAGGATCTGGAACCGTTTTTTTGAGAGTGGATGTGCAGGCCGAACACCAGGTCAAGGTCGTAGACGGGCAACAACGCCCAATGAAGATCGGTATTTAGCGTTAACAGCTCGAAGACACCGAAACATGAACGCTACTCTTCTCCAACAACACCTTCGCTCGGCTACAGGCACCACGATTTCAACTCAGACTGTCCGAAACCGGCTCCATGCTGTAGGTCTGTATGCTCGCCGACCGATGGTATGTGTTAGATTAACATCAAGGCATCGTCGCGACCGCAGGGAGTGGGCAACCGAGCATGTCAACTGGAGGAGAAATGAATGGAGTAAAATTCTGTTTTCTGACAAGTCCCGTTTTTCTGTGCATCCGGATAATAGGCGTATTTTCATCTGGAGGGACCGTGGCAGTAGGAAAAATCCTGCGTTCGTGCATGAAAGTGTCAGATTTGGCGGTGGAGGAGTGTTGGTGTATGGTGGCATCTCCATAGACGGGCGCACTGATCTCTACATCATTCGAGATGGAGCTCTGACTGGTCGCCGATATAGGGATGAGATCCTCAGACCTATTGTAGTCCCTTACGCTGCAGCAATAGGCGATAACTTCATTTTAATGGATGCTAACTGCAGGCCACATCGTGCAAACCTGGTGGAGGATTTCCTTTTCGAGGAAGGAATCGTTCGAATGGAATGTCCAGCGTGTTCTCCAGACATGAATCCAATCGAGCACGTTTCGGACGCTCTAGGAAGACGAGTTTCTGGCCGCCAACAACCCCCACAAACTCTCCAAAAACTGGAAAGAGCTCTTCTGGAAGAGTGGGGCAGAATACCCCAACTCATCATTAATAGCCTCATTGAGTCCATGCCTCAAAGGTGTTCAACATTGTTGGCCGCCCGTGGAAACCATACCCCCTACTGAAAACGATTTTCTTTGAAGAAAACACCTTTTCTTATTCTTTTTTTCTCATATGCACAAATTGTGTTTTTTTCCTTTTGTACACAAATGCGCAATAAAATGCATTTTTTTCTGCCAAACATGTGTAATTTATTTTCATATAACCTACTATGTCGTTCGACCATGTATCAATCAGCCAAAAAGTTTCCCAGATACAAAATCCACCTAAAACTGCAATATCCTTTAATTGTTTTGAGCAGTGTAATTTCACTATTTATAAGAAAAAATATAAACCTTACAATAGCTCTTCAGTTATATAATTTATAATTTTATCTAAACAATTTTTTTAAATCTCTCCTCGACGAGAACCCTTTTTTTCAATCTTTATTTTTTACCGGCAGTTTTTCTAAACAATTTTTTTTTCTGTTATTGAATTGCGTAAATGCGCTGATTAGATAAGGTAAAATTTGCAATAAAATTTAACTTAAGGAAATAATGTAGTATTATGAGTACCATAAGTTGCACGTATACCGGTAGCTAGTCTCCAAGGGATTAAATACCCAGGTATGTAACTACAGCACTCCCTTAAAATTCGCTAGGGTTCGATTCCGCAAATGTCAAAATCGCAACTACAAAACTGCTATGTTTATACTCTGTTTGTAGCACTATTTAAAAAATATGTTTCGTATTATATTTTTCTTACAAATGATGTCAACGCATATGTAAACTATTTTTCTTTTTCAAAAGTGGTGTGAATGTTCAAATGTTCAGCATTTTCTATTTCGACAATGCTAAAACATCCATGTTGAGGGATTAGCGTATTTGGTAATAGTTTTACATTATATAATATTTAGAAATATATTATTTATATATATTTTTTTCTTTTTTTTTTTGGAGGAGAGGAGGGCAAAACTCGATTTTTGGAAACTTTAAATATGTACAAACTGTCACACATTACGAAGTAGTTTTTGGATTATGCTTTTAAAACTACCTGCATTACAAGCTGTAATGCAACAATTAATGATAAATTCAACATTAGGATTCCAATCTAGATAATTTCTAATCTTATTGACTTAATAATTTAAAAAAAAAAAATCGAAACTTCTGAAAGTCCGGAAAATAATTATGACAAAAATATGTTAAATTTCAAATATACAAACTGTGTCCAAATCGTATTTTAAGAAGCATTTTGTCGAATTTATCATTAAACGGTTGGTACTATTAAAATGTTTAATTCTGTAATTTGCCATAGTTATTAGAGAATTTTTTCGTGACTGAACGCATATTCCATTGAACATAATATTGCAGTATTTCACCTCTAAGTAAATTTATGAATGCTTTTATAAAGATCTTTTTCATAGCTATAAATTAAATTAAAGAAGAATTGCAATACCTGAACTCATGGTAATTGAAAAATATCAGAAACCGGTGACACCATTTTGTAAATTTTCATGAATTATGTCAAGTCCAAAATGATCGATATTGAATGACTTTATGCAATACAAAACTTCAGGTTCACAAAATACACAAAATTCCATATTTAATATTCATAAATATGTTACTCACATTAAGAAAACGTAGTTGAAAGCAATTTTTTTTCATTCAAATTTTTATTTTATTTTAGCCAAAAAATAAATAATTAAATAAATAACTTGTTCGATGTGCTAATTTTAAAACTTTCTCCTATCTCATACGTACATTTTAATATTTAAAAATATAGTTACACATGTTAAAGCTTAATTTGAATCCAATACTATATCAACTTTGATTTTCATCTTAAATTTCTGCTTCAGTCAATTAATCGGAGTAAAAACAAATTCCCGTTTCTGTACGAGCTGATGGACAATAGAATGACAGGCAGATTTTTTTCAAATTCATGCTTTGATACTTGCCATAACCAAAAATAATCATACACAAAAATTTTAGTTCAGTTCTATACATAACTTCATATACTTTTTGATGGTAAAATAATGATAGTGGCACTGACATCAAGATTATAGTGCTCCCTTCCAGCGGATTTTTTTCAAATTCCGGGCGGACCTACTAGGCATAATGAAATAGTTACACAAAAAATTTCGTTCAATTCTATACATAACTTAATGCACTTTTATGTGGTGCAATATTGAAAATGACACAAAAATCGCTATTGTAGCACCAACTTCCAGTGGATCTCTTTCAAATTCAGAGAGGACCAACTAGTCATAGCTAAACACTTACACAAAAAATTTGGTTCAATTTTATGCATAACTTCATACATTTTTAGGTAGTACAATATTGAAAAGGGCACAAAAATTGTGATTGCAGCGCACCCTTCCGGCAGATAGTTTTCAAATTCAGGAAGGACCAATTAGCCATAGCCATATACTTACACAAAAAATTTCGTTCAATACGATGCATAACTTCAAACACTTTTGGTAGGTACAATATTGAAAATGGAACAAAAGTCGCGATTGCAGCACCCCCTTCCAGCGAAATATTTCAAAAGTGAATGAGGACCTGCTTGATACTGCCAAAAATATTCACAAAAATTTGGTTCAATTCTATGCATATCTTAATACATGTTTTGATGATAGAATGGCGACGTACGGACACACAGACACATGGACAGACAGACATTTTGTAAAAACATGTTTTTTGAAATCTCAGACCCCCTAAAACGAGGAAATCCGTCGAAAACCGGAAGTCAAAAACAATTCTATTACAAAAGAAAGAACGTAGTAAAAATGCAGAAATCTCACTAAAATTTTATGTATAATCCGGATTGCAGTTACATAAGAAGTTCAGGCGTCCGATTTACCTGAAAAATTCTTGGTAATCTTACAGATATTTTGATTTACAATGCAGTCGGTCATACGGTACGTGTTTTTTTTTTCGATACCATTACATAAAAACTCCTGGACATCCACGTTTCCTAGAAAATTCTTAAAAATTATATATATTTTGTTTACTATGTAACTGATATACACGTGTTATTATTATTATGTTATGAAAATCAACGAATTAAAAAATCCTTTATCTAAATATAAGAAAATTTCCATTCAGCATGTAATTAAATATATGTTTTGTATACATATATAGGTGCTCCTGAGTCGCCTCATGACTGCTCTGTGGTGAATCAAACAATAATAAACTTAATTGTGGAATGCGAAGCAGGTTATAACGGGAGCCTTTTTCAAATTTTTCATATGGAAATATATGATCTAATAGTTGAACATTTGGAGCAAAACTTAACAACGGTAGACAAACCGATTTTCAAAGTAAATGGTCTGACTCCGGGGATATCTTACTTAATGGTAATATATTCTTCGAATGCCAAGGGAAAGAGCGAGTCCGTGGCTCTTATGGTCTCCATACCTCTCCCAGCAAAAAAGAGAATAGGTAATATATTGCAGATTATCTAGCTATCTATCTATGTATCTATCTATTTTTACATACATTTATTGATTTCAAACAAATTATAAAATTTTGTATTGTTTTACAGAAATAAAAATATCAAAATACAGTCGAGTCTCCATATAACAAAATCCATTGTTCAGTCAAAAAATTCGTTATATAAAAAAATTCGTTGAATAGAGAATGGCATTTTTTTTATTTAATGTTTAAATATTGAAAAAAAAAATATTTTTTGAACTGCTTAATTAAGTTTTTGAAATATTTAACGGAATTTTTCGAGAATCCCAAACATTTACGCCACTTCCTTTTTTTCCCTGTGTCTTATTGATTATTTTAAAAGTTATATTTTATCAGAGAGAGTTATGTTTATTTTAGAAGCAATTTTATGCAGATGCAGTAGAAGATAACACCAGCATAGATGACATTTAGTAACAATTCTTCATTCAAATGGTCTCTTTCAACAAAATATGTTTCGAGTCGCATACTACAAACATCCACTCTTAACTCTAAATGAGAGTTAGTTTAGGCAAATAAATCATGCTAAAAAAGACGCCCTTTTCTGCGATTGCCCCCTTAATATTGCCTTACTATCCAAACCAAGAACAAAACCCACATTTCCAAGACGACGATGGAATAGTTTTATATGTTAGAATGCTTTGTGATAATTGCAAATCGCTCCTCTAGCAAGCAAATATAGTCTTTTCTAAGAACGCATGCTCATCTTGGCTAAAACAAACTCAAGTGTAACCATGCAAAAGGATTGTTTTCTTGGGGGGAGGGGGTGAATGCCTTTTTTTTGGAAATAAGGAATAAAGTAGAGGAATGCAACTATAAAATATAAACCAGAAATAAACGAAAAAAATTATTCTACAAATAATTTGAAGCATTTTCTGAACATATGAAAGAACATTTTTGAAAACATTCGTTAAATGGAGATATATATTTCGTTATATGGAGATTATTTCCCATGTAATCATGGAAAAACTGACCGTTCCAAAAAAAATTCCTTGGATGGAGTTTCACTATAGAGAGACTCGACTGTATTTCAATTACTTTTATTAAAACACACCATTTTATCTTCTTTAAAAATTTAAAATTTGATATGATTGAATAACATGAAAAAACATGATTGAATAGAATGTAAGAATCAATATTTAACATTTAAAACTGACAAACCGTTAGGTATATAGCGTCATTATTCAAATAAAACAAAAAAAAGTACATTTATTGAGTTATGTTTTTAATAAAGAAATACATTGAAATATATAAATAGTGTACGAATTAATTTACCATTAGACTATTTTGAAAATACCTATTATATTTTATGTATCTGCACACAATTAAAGTAAACTTTCGATTAGATTTTTTTTTATGGAGATAATTTAGTAAATTTCTATGTAAAACTTTTCGTATTTGCACAGAAAATGTATATAGATAGAATAAATTTTCATTAGTTGAAAAAAAAGATAGCTTCTTTATAAAAAGATTTCTGAATAATTTGTATATTTTAAAAATATTTAATGTAAAATTACATTTCGTTAAATAATAAAAAGTATATTCATGTCGTATTTTGGAAGCAAAATGAATTTATTTATTTATTAATTTCTACTTATTTCTATTTTAGAATCCTTTGAAATCCGAACGTAAACATCATAACACAACTTGAAAAATTTAAATCAGTTATATAAATTTATTAAAGAATGGATTTATGAGAGGAAAAACTAATTTGAATTCTTGATATAAACATTAGATTATTTTGATCTCCAAAAGACTATTAAATTTATTAACACACTGTTTGATAATTTTGATATGTTTTGTAAATATTATTTTTCATTCTTTACACACACACATATACATACATGCATTCGTTTTAAATATGTAAATTATTGTAAATGTGGGCCCTCAAATTTCATATATTATGCACCTGCTGCTCTATAAAAAATATTTTCACGCGATTTTTGAATGTATGTATATATACATTTATAATCTTAAGTTTCATATTATTTTCCTGCAATAAAAATAAATAATTTTTTATCCAGTTATCATTATTGTATACTTTATTTATTGAAAATAAGCTATTAAATATAAAACATCTATAAATTGTCAGCATAATCATCTATACCATATAATTTTTAAAATATATTATAATTTAAAACTTCTGAAAGTAACCTATATAAATATCTACAACATATATTAAAAGTTTGTGTTATCTTTCTAACTTTATAGCTGTCTGCGCAATGAGATATTTAAATATTATTTGGCATGTACATATTTTGTTTTTGATCATGCTTATCTTGTCAAAATTTATCTGGTAACAGAATGTTGTTTAAAAGTTTGTAAAAGTTAAAGCAATTAATTTAATAAATCATTAATCTTCAGATTTAGCAAACTAAAGAACTGAGCAAAGCAAGATTCTGTTCATGAAAAAAGGTATTTAGTATACACAAAAGATAATGTATCATTAACTTAAAGTACCTTGCTCCAATAAATAAACGTCTTACAAACAAAACTATAAAAATTATAAGTATGCACATAGGGTTGAAAATGGCTCATTATGATGATATATATGTTAAGATAATATGAAAAAAACTTTGTTAGAAAAATAATAGTTATTTAATTTACTAACTAATTTATTAAAGTGAATTAAGACTGGTAAAAAAAATATCATTTTTAAAGACTTTTTATACGTACTATATTGAAGAAAAATTGTATCCAAATATTTTATAAATATTTAAAAATAAGATGAATATCCCCACATTGGTAAAATACTAGAGCTATTGCAAACCGTACGTATTCGTTACTAAGAAACGGGTATTCTCTAACATACGAAATACCGAATCGTACTTAGAAATACTACTCGTTAATCGTTACCGTAGTCCATATGCAACCGAACAAAGTGGAACTAACTTCAAACGCTACTTACGTTTCTATGATTCATGATTTCTCGCGAGTCCGCCTCAACAAGCATATTAAGGTACATATTAAAGGGAAAAATATTAATTGTGTATTTGAATAGATATGTCCACTACTTAGTAAAACCAGTGAAACATGCGATAAAGAAACCTGTCGATAACGGAAAGTAGCAGTAAGCCAGTTCTGAAAAATGCTTTCCCCCCTTAACATCGCAAAAATTTTCTAACATATTCATAGACTCAATCTAATGCATGAAATCATAAAATTTGCTCTGATGGCAATAGCAGTGATATCAAATCGAATACCATTTTATATTGAAGATCAAGTTATAATCTAATACTTTTATATGGTCACCAAGGGCGTGCGAAGAGAAAATAGTGTACGGGGCAAACTTAGAATTTGGCGCCCCCTCCCAAATTTATATTGTAATAGGTCAAAAATCATGTAAATATTATAAATTTTGCGCCCCCAAAATCACCACGCCCGGGGCGCCCTCCCCCTTCCCCCCCCCCCTTTCGCAAGGCGCTGATGGTGACCCTTCAAACATAAATCTTTCCAGAAATACTTCATCATTCCTTACATACAGCTATAATGAATATTTTATTCGACTATAAGCTTCCATTCTTTTTACAGTGAAATCATAAGGTAATTTTAATAGATTAAATGCAGAATTAATACAAAATTAGTCTAATTAAACTCTTAAATGATAAACACGCGTTGTTCTTTTATTGCTTAGATCGATAGCTCTTTTTTAAATCGAAATATTAATAGATAACATGTAATCTAAAAAAGCGTAATTATTTTGTCTATATTTTAAAAATGTATATAAAACTTCATATCTTTATGGTAAATAGTAAAATCCCTAAACGATCTCAAAACAATCGATCTTCTAAAAGCATTTTTTTCTGCTTCAAAAACTCCCTCCAAATTCACACTTACATATTCGGCAAAAGAACGGATGCTGAAATAACTAAACCCATTTCTATCTTTCTTATTTGAATACCCAAACAACTAAATGAAACACCCGTATGTGATAATAACTTATACCGAGTCTAAAGTCCGGATATAAACTCTCATCTTGCAGACATCCCGATTCTGTATGAATCACGAAATGAAGGTAGTGTTTGAAATTCGTTTCATTCAATTTTTCAGTACATCGGTGCAGCAACGGGTATTCAAAAGAAACGATTCGGTATTTTGTATAAGAGAAAGTATTAGTATATCAGTTGTGTTATTTCAATTATTTATTAACGAATACATGCGGTTTGCAACAGTTCTAATATGTATCAATCTATTTGTATTAATTACTCTCGAATCTCGAATGATTTGAATTTCATATGGCTTTTTAATTCATTTACTTATTTTATTATGACAAGAAAAAGAAATAAGAAGTGGATATATTTTTCATAAAGCAAATGATAATTAAACGATAAATCAAAATGTGATTCATACTTGTGCCAAGTGAAGAATTCAGTTAAAAAAAGTTCAACAAAGAATTGAAATAAATAAATAAATAAAATATTGGAAAATTTGCATTGGTATTTCTAAAAATACATAAGTTACACAGATTTCACTCAGATATGAAGAAGTTGAAATGTTTCTCATTTTCTTATAAATGCATAAAATCATTTAGAAATGTTGTTAAGTAAGCATTTTACGATAATTTTTAATACTTGACAAACACAGAAATGTTATCATGAGGGGGCAACTAGCAGTCGCGTACGGAAATTTAGTTTAAAATGCCGAATTTCATGGAATGTTTTAAAGGGTTTTTTTCTTTTTTTTTATCTACTTTTATTTAAAAATGGAAAACACTTTTCAATCTCATAGTTTCCGAATAAGTACACTTGCAAATTTCTCGAGAATAAAATTGCTTTCACAAATGATTTGATTTGAGTAGACCTTTTACAGAATCAGAAAGATTCGCATTTTTGAACAAGGGGTGGGGGGGGGGGTAAGGGTTTAAGGTATGTTTAATTTTTAAGGGTGTATTTCGATTCAAACTGCTTATTTTCCGATTTATTTTTCATTTTTGCTCTCACATGCACCAAACTAGCACATTGTCTTATTTAGAAAGTACACAACGTGCCGTGGTTGTCGAGTCTTTGATAAATGCAAAAAATATTACGAAAAAAGCATTCAAAAACGGCATTTTCAACCGTTTTTCAGCAGCGGGAGATCTGGGAACGAGAAAAAAGTGTCATACTGAGAAGATAATTGTTCATAACTCAAATTCTAATGAATTGAGTGTAAAACGACATCACACGACACCTTGTACGTCATACACCCTTAAAGTAATTTTTTGAATATATCTGCAGTACAGCGCATGGGGGGGAGGGCGTCATGAATCTGTGGCCCCACCGTTAAACACGCTATTGATCATATGAAAATACGAGCTCCATCCTACATTTTCTTGAGCGCCCCCCCCCCCCTATTACTAAAAAACCTTGCTCACGGTCGCCTATGACGGACGTGTTTTCTTGTACTCCTACTCAAAGTTACTTTAAGTCGGTAATTATAACTATTTTATAGCTAATTAGCATAGTAATGATTGAGTCTGTACTTTCTTTTCCTTTTCTGTTAGTTTAGTGTAAATATTAGCTTTTATTTTCATTTTGTTGATTTCGAAAACTTTTCGAAGCTTGTGTGGTCTCCATTTTCGCCGTGTTCTCAACGACTTTTTTTTTTTTTTTTTTTTTTTTTTTAATTTTCTTATTTTGATGTCATAAGTTGTTTTATTCATAATATGTATATTATGTTAGTTATCCAGTTTTTGTGCTTTCTAAATTTGTAAATATTGTATCATTTTAAGTAGTTTATTGGTAATTTACCTTTTTTCTTTCTGGCGGGCGATTTCCACTTCTTTATTTACTTCACCTTCTTGTTTTTCGAACTGTGTTGAGGGGTTTTCCTGCTTCTCCTTGTCGTTTAGTTTTCTTGTTTGGAGGAGTTTGGTGGTGGAGTTATCCTGCTATAAAACTCTCTTTATTTTTCTAAAGTGGATTTCTTCTTCTTTTTTTTTTCTGATTTACTAAAAGTTTTTTCCCACTGTAATCGGTTATTTACAGACATTGTGTTTATAATCGGTTGCTTTGATTTCGACGGTGGTTTCTTTGTTAGTGAATTTTTGATTGTTTTGAAGGCAGTATCTATTGAATAATGGCTAAAATAGATAAATTTTTGGAAGAGAGAGAGGAGGAGGACTATCCAATTGCGATTCAGAAGGTAAATGTTTTAATATATGATACTTTGGAAGCGCAGAAGGATAAAAGTGGTGGTGGCAAGGTTACTATTGAAATTATGAAATTGTTAAAAAAATGTTTTGATTACATAAATATTAGACTGGTTAAGGCTCACAGAGAGAGCGTGGCGAACGAAACTAAAGTTAGAACGATGATAACGGATAGTAAAGCCTATGAAGCCTTGGTGCGACGCGTGTCTGGGGATAAGCCTGAGACTTTAAATTTACAGGAGTTTCCTACTTTGAAAAAGACAAGTGATCGGCGTGATCAGGGTTTTTCGGTTATGGTTACGCCCAAAGAAGATGATGATGTCACGGTGGTGAAGAAGGATCTAAGACAAGTATGGAGAGATAATGCCGATGCGCCAAAGCCGCATGATGTGGCATTGACCAAGTCGGGTCAACTGATTTTGAGAATGAAGACTAAGGAAGATACAGAAAAATTAAGGAATGTTATAGAAAAGGTTGATCTTATAAAGAATAAATTTACAGTTTCGGTTCCGAAGAGAAGGCGTCACAGACTTTTGGTTTTGAGTGTGGATGGTGATGTGGTTGATGATGAAGTGAGGGATTCGGTGAAACAGGCTCTTGTGGATGGAGGTCAGGTTCAGGCTCGTGATTTTGATATTACTAGACACTATCCTACCCGTCAGGGTAAAGAGAACTGGATTTTGGATGTGCACGATGCTAGCGCGGAAAAATTGCTTATGAGGCGTAGTATTTGCATCAACTTAGAAAGGTATCGAATTGTCAATTTTGTACAGATATTGCGTTGCTTCCGCTGCCAGGCTTTTGGGCATGTGAATTCCAAATGTGCAGAAGATCAAAAATGTGTAAAATGCGCCGGTAATCATGACTTGAAGGATTGTTCTATCACAGTAGAATCATGTATCAATTGTATGAGAAAGGACGATGGGACAGATACGGCACATAGGGCCGACAGTTATGATTGTCCATGTTACAAGGAGTATAGGAGGGATCTTTTATCAAGAAGATTATAACAGCAGTTTCAAAGGCTTATCTTGACTCTGGAAAATTGGTCATAGTTCAAATTAATTTGAACCACTGCTCAGATGCGAACGATGCTTTGGCTTCGTATGCTGAGAGTAATGGTGTACATTTTTTCTTATGTCAGGATCCATATACTCGTAACGGTACTTTTTCTGGACTGCCTCCGGGGTGGCTTTGTTTTCCATCTATTTCTCTTACTTCAATGATACTTTGTACAGACTCGTCATTGTCTATTGTGAAAGGCTTTTGTTCGAATAATTCAGTTTTTATTATGATAACTCTTAGTCAGGGACCTTTGATTATTGGGTCTGTTTATTCTTCACCTTCTAGTGATCTTGATAAAGATATGTCTTCATGGATTAATTATTATCAGAATACTACTCGTATGATTATCGGCAGTGACTTTAATGTTCCGATGCGTATACTTGGCTATACACGTGAAGATAATAGAACAGAAATTTTTGCAGACTATCTCATGATGACGGATCTTAGACTTGTGAATACTTCAGATACTCCCCATTCTTATGTTCACGACAATCAACTTGGAAGACCTGATCTTACCCTCTTGGGGGTTGATATTATTCCCTTTCTACAGAATTGGCGTGTTGATGATACAGTGTTTTCTTTCTCAGATCATCGATATATAATGTTTTCATTGTGTTTGAATCCAGTTTTTAGAACCTATGATAGGTTCAAAACAAAAAATAAATCAATGCACAAATTTAATAAATTATTCAGTGAAAATATGATTTACTATGTTCATCACTTATGAGAGTGCATGGTCCGGCTTCTCTAGACGATTGGATTGAAAATTTTAATGAATATCTCCAATATGTACTTCAAAGGTCCTTTCGTCGGGGCAGTATTTCCTATAAACCTACCATTTCTTGGTATACTACTGAGCTCAGAGTATTGAGAAATAAAGTTACTGCTGCTTATAAACGTTATAGAAAGAATTTAGACAATCCTGTATATAGAGAATCCTACATATTATTACGTCATGAATATAAAAGAAAAATTAGAAAAGCGAAGCGTTCTAGTTGGTTAGATTATTGTCAGCGAACTAATGAAGCATATGGTAACGTTTTTAAGTTCGTCTCTGGTAAGAAATTTAACTACCAAGATATGGCTTTCTCTACCATGGAGAATTCATCCGTTTTTGACGCATATGATGACATAGCTCATCAACTAATGATTGAACATTTTAAGGTTGACAATGTACCTGAAAATGCTTATAGTTATGAAAGCTCATCGGATTACACGGATGATCCAGATTTTCGCCCTTTTTCCAAGAAAGAACTAAATTTTGTTTTGAAACAACAACACAGAGCCGTCCTTAGGGGTGTGCGAAAGGTGCGGCCGCACAGGGCCTCGCGCCTAAAAAGGCCTCGCGCTCGGAAAAATAATAATAATTAAATAAATTTAAAAAAATCAACTCATTTTTAAAAAACATCTAAGCATTTTTAAAAAATTTTTGCAAGTTATTTATTTTGTGACTAAAGTTAGAAATTTAAAATGGTTATTTATAAAATATAAAACTTTTACTAATAAAACGTTAGGCGCGGATATTCGACAGCAAAAAATATTCCCTGTAATCATCTAGTCTATACATTGTTTATTTTTAGTTTTGGGAACATGTTGCGACATTGTTGCAGAATATACGTATGTATGTATACGTATACGTATGTATACGTATGTATACGTATACGTATGTATGTACGTATGTATGTATACGTCCATACGTATGTATGGAATAAAATTGTCCTAACAGAAAAACAAAACAAGCCTCAATTAGGTAATAGTTCCAGTTCTGAGCTCACTCTCCCAGCATCACCACCCCTCTTCCTCTCATTGTAGACATTTTGGCGTTTTTTCAGTAGTCAGTGCTGATGCAACAAGTGATAAACTTTATTTTAGTATCATTTGAATTAAACGCATTCAATATTCTTGATGTTGTTATTTCATGAGCTCAGGTATTTATCTAGCTTTTTCAATTATTACCAAAGCTTCTGAGAGTATTTGTTTGACTTTTTTTTTAAGCAAAAATAATCGTATTTATAGAAAGGTGGAATATTATATTTTTACATCATTCATGATTAATATGAAAATTATAATCATCATCCACATTAAATAATTAATCGTTCCGTATTTCGTCATAAGAATTCAGATAATGTATCTGTATGAGAGATGAGACGGGTTCGGGCTCTATTTTCATTTTAGTCTTCGGGCCTGGGCGGGTTCGGGCCCTTCCTTTCTGAAACCAGAAAATTATTTATTCACGTGTAGAAAAGATTGAAAGAACTTTTCCCCCTTTAAAATTACGAATTGTTTTTCAAGTCATTTCAGTGCTATTTTTATCAAAATGAAAAGGATACTAGAAATTGTATTTTTGTATTTTAATAGTTGATTGCTGCTTCAAAAGAAAATTTATGATGTTTGGGGATTTATGTCTATTGAATTTCCGACGACGAACTAGTGAAATGGCGCCAATCGAAACAAGCATAAACAATAAATTAGATTCTAGTTGAATTTTCGTTTGTTGCAGAGGCTATTTTTTAATTCGATCGTTTATTTATCATTCATTTAGTTAGTTATGTAACATTTAGAGAATTATTTCTTCATTTTTTTTATGTAGGTCCATTTTTTATGTAGATTCGCGTGATTATTTTTTCTGTTTGTCATCATGATCTCTGCTAATTCTGAGGGTTTTTCCTCGTAAGTAAACATATTTTCCATGTTATTAAGTATTCATAAATTTCATTTTAAAAACAATCGACCAGTGTTTCTTCTTTTCCTTTAAAAGTATAGGATCTTTAAAAATTTGTACCAACATTTTAATTTGCGTTGATTTTCAGGTTCACGTCAATCTAGAGCAGTGATGTAGTCGTAAAAAATGCAGAGGATATACGCTCAAGGCAGAGGGCATGCCTTAGAGTCTAGATACTATTAGCTTTCTTGAGAAACAGAAGATATACGGTGTTCCTTAAAAAAATTCAGAAGGCATACGGCGTATACTCCCGTATACCCTTCACTACATCCCTGATCAAGGGGAATTGTTATGAGAAATAAACTAATTATAGTTAAAAATGTACACATTTTATAGGAAATTGAAAACGTTGGTCGATTCTTCAGCATACAAATAGTAATTTCTGCAAATTTCATCCATTTACTCATTACACTACTTAGTATGTTCATCAAATTTTCTTATTAAAGAACAAAAAATATGGGAATCCTTTTAAATATGAAGTACGTATATTTTTATTTGATACCAAATTGCTCTTTTCATAAGGTTGAATTTAAATTTTTATTTGACAGTAAAATTTATGTAGGAAATTTTTAGAAATGAGATATTACATTTGAAATAATTTTTACATATCATGCATATATTTTTTTTTTCATTGGACTCGGGCAGACTCCGGCTCTAATGACAAAAAATCTGTCTGGCTCGGGGTCCGAAAAACGAGCCCGAACTTATTTCTAATCTATATCAGTTTTGAATTCAGAAAAGGAACGGGGGAGTGGCACTTTCTCCCCGCAGCAACGAGATGTCCTCCGGAATTCAAGAAATCCCTTCAGAAGAAAAATACCTGAATTTAAACTGCGACCGAAGAGAACTGGAAGCTACTACGACCAAGTCGTCGTTTTTAAATAACGCTTAAAATAGTGCATTTATTTATAATTTAATCATTAATTGCTTAAGTTTAGCATTAATAAATAAATAAATAAAAATAATAAATTTAAATGAAATGTAAATTGCTGAAAATTCTCATGACTTTAGTGGATTTTAAAGCAAATTTTCGAATTTTCTCAAATTAAAACAATTTGTTAAAACGAAATTTAAAATTCCAAATTCTCAAAGATTTAACCCCTTTGCTACAAGAGCTCTTTGCTTAGTTATTTTTAAATCTTTTACCATTGTTTTATTCCTTTAACAGAAAATTTTCTGTAATTGCGAAAATTCTTTAGTTAAATAAGGTAAACTTTGCAATTAAAAATAACAGGTAGAAATAATGCAGGAATCTAAGCAGCTTAAGTGGAACGTATACATCGGTCGCTCGTCCCCTAGGGGTTAAACATATAGCTAAATTTTAATCCAACTTTAAGTTTTCGCAATTAAAAAACATGAATTTAAAAGAATACAATTTAGCGCCAAATATCCGAACAAGTTGGTACGGACCCTAGTTCCGATAAACGAAAGTTCAGAAAAATAGACAGGCAATTTAAAGCTTGTTCCTTACTATGCTAAAAAGTAAAAACGACTGAATCCCACCAATCTCCCCCCCCCTCCCCTAGTTATGGCCCTGATTCGATATGAAGGAAAAGGCCTCGCAAATGTTCTCGCACCCGGCCTCGCTTTTGCTAGGGATGGCTCTGCAACAACATAATAATAAAGCTCCAGGTTTTGACAATGTGGATGCGCTAATTGTGAAGAATCTATGTTTTAATTTTAATTTTTTAATGTTGTCAATTTTTAACACTTGCTTTAAATATGCACATTTCCCGGTCAGCTGGAAAAAAGGAGTTGTTATTTTCTTTAAGAAAAGAAATAAGCCAGAGGGCTCTTATCGTTCATATCGACCAATTACCCTGTTGCCTATTATAGCAAAGGTCTATGAGAGGCTACTGAAACTTAGAATCACAGTAATGCTCGAGGCTGCTGCATACCTCGACGGGGACCAACATGGTTTTCGCGAGGGCGGAGTACTCTGACTGCACTCTCATCTCTTCGTGAGAAGATTAAAGAAACTTTGAAGGCTTATAAATATTGTGCGATTGTGTCATTCGATATAGCAGGAGCATTTGATGTGCTTGACTGGAATGTGGTTGCTAACATAATAGATCACTTGCCTATCTACGATTATTTGAAAGAAGTATTCAAGAATTATATTTCATTTAGACTTATAGGTTTTAAATTTACCGATGGCATTCGATGGTTTAGACTGTTCTGTGGCTGCCCACAGGGTTCATGTTTGGGCCCTTTGATTTGGACAATAGTTGCAGACCGAATTCTTAAACAGAGTAAAGAAGTAGCATTGAATTTAATTTCTTACGCTGATGACTCTGTGGTTGTTGAAGGTGCGGACACTAGAGCGTCACTTGAGAATAAAATGAATAACACTGTGAATAATTTTTCTACTGTCTGTGCTCATTGCAACTTGCAGCTTAATAATACCAAGACGGTTTCTATGCTTTTTGGACGTAATACCATGAAAAAGAGACGTCCTATTTTTAAACATAGTGGTAGATCAATACCTGTGAAGGACAATATTCTTTATTTGGGTTTTCTTCTAGATAGTGCCTTCCATTGGTTAGATCATCTTGAGATGATTCGAAGTAAAGTTATGTCCTTTACTTGCAATATGAGAAAAGTGAGAGTAAGAGATATAGGGGTCTCTCTAGATCTATTAAAGGTTTGGTACAACACTGTATTAAAAAAGCAGATATCATACGGACATGAGGTCTGGTATCGTGACCTTCAGTCCCATGGTATTCGCAGATTGTCCTCTTGCCAGCGAGTTTGTCTGTTGACCATAATTCGTACATATCGTACAATTTCAACTGAAGCATTGTGCGTTTTGGCTGGAGTTTTACCTATAAATATAGAACTTTCTAACTCTGCTCGTCTTTATGATATGATCCACGGAAATACATCAGTAATGGTGGAAAATACTACTATTTATTCTGAGGATTTGGTTAAACGTGTGCCAACTTATTATTATCCGAATTACTGCGAAAGACATCATGTGAATTTTCTGAATACAATACGAAAATAAATTCCTGATCGTAATTATCCAATAATTTTTACTGATGGATCGCACATGCAAAGTGGAGTTGGTGCTGCTTTTGTAGTTTATTTAAAAAATGTAGAAATATTTAATTACAGAATGAAGCTTAATGTTAAAAATTCGATCTTTCAGGCAGAATTGGTGGCAATTTCGGAGGCTATACAGTGGTGCGGACGAACTGAGTTTGCTCACTTCTATTTATATACTGATAGCCTGTCATCGACTTGTGTTTTGCATCATCTATTTCCATGTGATCAGCTAGTATATGATATTTTCACGAACTTACGCGTACTTAAAAATAAAACTATTCATATAGGATGGGTCAAGGCCCATGCAGGCATTGTGGGTAACGAACGTGCTGATGAACTTGCCAAATCAGTTGTTATGAATAATGTTTATGACAAAGTAGTTAACCTTCCAGTTCCTGTGAGTTATTTAAAGAATTACTTTCAAAAAAAGAAAATTCGTGATTGGCAGGATCGATGGTCCTTTAGCGATAAAGGTAGGGATACCTACATGGTTATTCCTGATGTTAGTTTAAATTACATCTGCTATTCACAAGTGGCTGCATATTTTGTTTCTGCACATGGTGCGTTCCCTACTCTGCTCTATAAACGGGGAAGGAGAAATAATGATAAGTGTATTTGTGGCAAACGCGGTGACATCGCGCACTATTTATTTGATAGTTGTTGTGTTTCATCAGACAAGTTTAACCTAATTAGAAATAGAACCATAGAGTGGAATATCAGAAATGTTCTATTTTCACATTTTAATTATAAGAAACCTTGTGCTATTTATTATGATCTGAATGCGCACTTTACATTCATTCGTTTCAAATTCTGATGTTGTAACTTGGTTTCAATTGACAGGACTGTGAACTCTAAATCCTTGGACATGCTCCTGTTGTGTGACATAGTGTATAAATTTGATCCTCAGCTAAAACTGTATTGAACTTTTCTGACTTTTACTTAACTTTTTTTTTTTTTTTTTTTTTTTTTTTTTTTTTTTAAGGCTTGATGTTTATATTAGTTTTATTATATTTTTAGTTTTTGTTTTGTTTTGGAACATGTATGATTTGTTCTTACACCTCACTTTATTTTGTATGTGTCTTGTTAAGTTTGTTAATTATTTTTTTTTCTTTGTTCCGTCAGTCAGACGTTTGTCAAATTGTCAACAAGTGTTTTTCATTTTTATCATTTTGTGTATTTTAGTGCCATGGCATATTGCTGTATATGTTATTTATGTTATGGAATGGCCTGTTGTTTGTAATTTGTCTGGTTGGTTGTGGAATATTTCCTCCGGGGATTAAACACCTATGCCAAGTTTTTTGGTTGGTGCCCCGGGTGGGTGATCCCCCCCCCTATTACTAATTCCTAATTACAGCCCTGTGTACAATTATGCATTGCATTTTAATCAGGGCCGTAGCTAAGGGGGTGTTACGGGCAGCTCAGCCCCTCCTAAAACATTTTGATCCCCCCCCCCCACCGTAAAGATTCCAAGGTCACTAAATGAATTTATGTTCCAAAAACCCAAATGAAATTCTATTGAAAAATCTAATTTAGTTTTGAGGACCTTTCACAGTTTTGCAAAAATACTAAATTGTAACTAAAATAAGTTTTCAACACTTGCTTATTTTACTTGCATATATGAAGTCAACATGATGTTTAATGCTGAACTCGTTATGCACTCGATTATTCCATAATTCTATTCTTTTCTTAGCATAAAATGGAGTTATTTCAACCGTTTAATCACAAACATATTAACTAGTAACTACAGTGTAAATATGCAGCAATTTATCTTTCTGCGTCACAGAGAGAGAGAGAGAAAAATATATATGAGTCACTCCCCCCCCTAATTATTGACTTCACTCTAAGGCCCTGGTTTTAATATTCTATTTGCATTATAAAAAACATCTTGGAAACTTTAATAAATGTAACTTTTACGGATAGATGGCAGCACTATAAATAGTACGAATTCTTCCAAAGATTTTTCTATAAGATATATATGCCGTATGTTCGATGACTGCGAATACCCAATTTCTGAATAATAACGAGTAACGAAACGAATACTTTTTAACGGGTAGAGAATTCAAAATCAACGTTTTCATACGGGTATTCATTTTGCCGTTATTTATACAGCACTATTAAATATTGAATATTTTCATATAGAGAATATTAAAATTCTTTTTCACAAAACGATTTTTATGGCATATGCCAAAACTTAACAAGCGATCATATAATGATTTATTAAATATTTAATAAAATTAAAAACTATAATATATTTTCAAATTATTAAAAAAAGAGATTGTCTAAATATTGAAAAAAAATTTGTCTGTTTTTAAACCGGCTCCTTATATCCTCAATATGAGTATTTCTGCAATAAAGTTTTACAAGGTCATTTGATACATATTTTGTATATTATATACTTTTTTTAAGCTTAAGCATAAAAAATAAGTATTTAAGATAAATAAATCAATCAATAAGACGTTATTATTATCTGTAATATTATTATCTGTCGCGACATTCAACCGATGTTTTTCACAGGAGGGGACGTTGTCTGGATGGATTATCTTCTGGGGATTTTTAGTTTTAGATAGCTTGCATTACAAAATGTGAAAAGCTACTTATTGCAGACGTCCGGAGGAAAGCACTTCCAGAACATTTTGGTATATTTTCATTGAACATGACCCCCGACCCCAAAACCAACCTCCGTTCAAATTTTGACATATATGTATTTATCTATCTATTTATCTATCTATATACATCTCATATTTGTCATGCTGTAACTATCGTATTTCAGAGCCGATTTGAATGAAACTTGAATTTTACATAGTACATAATATTATCTCGACCTAGTTCGTTTTCCAGCCTCATCCGCGATCTTGTTTTAAAATGGCGGCCATTTAAATTAAAAAAAATTAAAATTAAAATTATATGCGGAAAAATTTAAAGTTGAAAATAATATGATTGACCTTTATACAAAGATTCTAGAGTATTTTTTATTTCGACTGTCTATTAAAAAATTACTGAGTTATAGCAGTTTGAATTTCTAGAGTAGCTGACATTTTGAAACGATCGGACTTTTGTCACCTGATAACACGCTTATTGATATTTTGATATAACTTGATGTATACATAGTGCATACGAATGATTGGACCGAGTTCGTTAATCAGTTCCTACCGCCATTTTGTTCCAAAATGGCAGCCATTTAAATTATAAAAAGTTTTAAATGAAAATTCGGTACAAAAAAGTGAGAAATTGAAAAAAAAATCATGTGTTTGACCTATATACAAAGATTCCAGAACATTTTTTTTTTTAGTTTATACCTTAAAAAATGGCTAAGTTACAGCACTTTGAATTTCTAGTGTGGCTGAATGTTTGAAATGATCTGATCTTTGTCACTGGATAACACGTGTATTTATGAACCGATTTTGATGTAACTTGGCGTGTACATAGTATATACCGATGCCTTGACAGAGTTTGTTGGCCACTTCCATCCGCCATCTTGTTTTGTAATGGGACCATTTAATTATTTTAATTTAAAATTAGGTACAAACAAGTGAGAAATTGAAAAAGATTTTTCTAATGTATGTTTGACCATGTTACAAAGATTCCAGAGCATTTTTTGCTTCTTCTATATCTTAAAAAATGGCTGAGTTATAGCACTTTCAATTTTTAGTTTGGGTGACATTTTGAAACGGTTTGAATTTTGTCACGCGATAATGCACATTTTTTATGAACCAATTTGGATATAACTACGTGTGTACATAGTACATATCAATGTCTTGAAGGAGTTGTTGACCAACTTCGTCTGCCATATTGTTTTAAAATGGCGGCCATTTATTTTTTAACTTAAAATCATATACAAAAATATTCGAAAAAAATTCTTATATGTTCAAGGTTGATACAAAAGTTTTGGGGTATATTTTGAGTCGATTATATCTTAAAAATTACTGAGTTATAGCACTTTGAATTTCTAATGTGGCTAACATTTTAAAACGATCTGATTTTTTTCTTTTGTCATGCGATAATACGTGTATTTATGAACCGATTTGGATGTAACTGGGTATTTATATAGTACATACAAATGTCTCGCTCGAGTTCCTTGGAGAACTGCATCCGCCATCTTGTTTAAAAATGGCCGCCGTTTAAATTTGTCAAAAAACTTTTAAATGTATAATAAGAAACAAAAAAAAATGAATAAAGGTTTTTTCGAAGTGCTTGATCTTAATACATGAATTCCGGAGTATTTTTTTTTCTCTTTACCTTGAAATCTGTCTGAGATATAGCAGTTTGAATTTCTAATGTGAGTGACACTTTAAGAAATCAATTTGCCTACGACAGCACTCGTATATATGAACCGATTTCGATGTGAATGTGTATGTGAACATGAATTAAGATTTCGATCAAGCTCATTGGTTTCTTTTACCCATCATGTTGTTTTAAAATGATAGGCTCTTCATGATATTGATCGTTGAATTTGGCGAACTTAAAAATCGCTTACAATAAAACCAGCTTGAATAAAAGATTACTAATTTCTAAAAATTCTCTTTAATATTCAGTATTGACAAACATTAGTATTAAATCTTATACAATAGAGTTCCATTAATTTGAGCCTCGTTTGTTTGAATAGTATAACTTAATTTAAAATAAATAAATAAATAAATAAGGTATATGAAAGCTACCTCTTCCTCCCGGTACTTGCCAGAAGGATATTTTAAACAATTTTCACTTGAGAGCTGATTCTCAATGACTACTATTATCCCGCTAAAATGAGTTACCAAATGTCCTAGAAACCAGCATTTTAAATTACTTTTCATTGCTTTATCTAACACCTGACAACATAAGTGGTGAGAAGAAAATCACCTATCGAGTGTAAAGGGTTAACACATTCGCTGCCGATAACGCGCCAGCGCGTGATATGGTGCCAACGTTAAGGGTCCACTCACGCGCCAGCGTGTGATTTGGAGTAATGTGGAGTAATGTCCAATAACCAGTCACGCGCTGACGCGCGAAAATATTTCACTGATTCTTCATTATAAAAAGTAAATCGGCTTCTGGGAAAAACCCATTTCTACAGTGCGGTATTAACTATCATCACATCTTTACGTAATCGGCAGAGAACGCGTTAATATGTATATAAACACTACACCAAACCACATAGTGATATCCAGAAGAAAATCTTTTTCGGTAAAATTGTCACTAACTCTACTCATTATTATATAAATATTTTCATTCAGAGAAAATTAAAACTACCAAGCAATACTTTTCTTAAATATGTACCAACAAATTGTTTTTTAAATGAAATATCCGTTATTGAAATTTTAGATTATTTCAAAAAATATTCTTCTTTCTTTAAAAGACAAAGGACAATTATTTATTAAAAAAAGACTTTCTTCGCAAAATGATGACATCAATTTAAATAAGGATCAACAATTTATACATAACGGAGTATGTTTTATGATATTATGGTTTTAGTTTCATTTGTTAGAGAAAAATACTTTAAACTGCTATAGAGCAAACTAATGTATGGAATTGTGTTAAAATTCATTGATATTTTATCTTACACTGTTTTTAGCTGCTGATATGTCCAAATATGACTTATGTCCATAAGACAAATTGTCTAAACTGGCGGTAGTGGCGTGTAGGTTTTTTATCCGCCCAAATAAATTATCTTCTCCTTATTTCTTACTCCTATGAAATACAATGGAGATCTACCATGTAGCTATCTTTAAATGTCTCCACAGTAACAAGTCATCTTTGTATTGCCTTGAGGTATTTTTTTAAAACCAAAGTTGAAATTAGTGGAAAAGTCTGCACAACAATGTCATTCCATTCTTACTTTTTCCCATTATTCCAAATTTCATGAATAAAATGCGTAATTAAAGTAAACTGCTATTTTTTTAACTTCAATGAAACGTCAAACATTAAGTGAAAGAAGTTTCTTATTTTACTTTTTCTATATCAACGAGATAGGCAGCAAAAAGACCGAACGCGATGAACAAAATTCTAAAAAAAGTCATAACTATCTTCGTATTAAGACAACATTTATGAGCTATAATAAAACCAAGACAAATCAACGTATTCAAATACTTCTAAACCTCACATATTTTTGTTCTTCAAGAATAATTACAATAGCTGCAATCATTTATTTTTTATTGGCCATTTTAATAGTTTTACCTAGTAAGGATATCTTGTATAATAGCGATTAATCCGTCGGTACTACACAAATATCATTTGTTTCCAGCAAAATTTGTGCAACTAAAGTTACGCAAAAAATTAAATACTGATGGAAAGTACACGCAAAACTTGTAATGTAGAAATAAAATTTTACAAGAAATATTAGGATGTCATTATTTTTGTATTAAATTTTATTGTCGTGAATGTATTGTACAACAGCTATTAGATAAAAGCTTTTATCTCAAAATATAATTTTATCAAATTATGTATGTGAATAATTGCCTTTGTTATTTTTTTATATGTTCCCTCCTCAAATACACTGCATAGTTAAGTTTTATTTAATTGAAAATCAATATCAGATGATATGAATTTTGAATATAGTTTTTTTTGTAATAAACTATGCTTATAATTTGAAAAAAAAATCTTCTTTTTTTAGCTAACGAAGATGATTTTCTACACTTGTCACCAGCATTAATCATAATAATCAGTTTAATATCATTATTTAGTGTTGGAATTGTTGTCTTCATATTAATAATAAAGTTCCACAAATCCATGTGCTCAAATAATAGAAAAAGTTTTCCGAAGAAAGGTACGTATTAACAGAAAGTTTTTAATTTAACACTTAATAATATTCTTTAAAATATATATAAGTATATGACAATCTGTGATAAACATCAACAAGCAAAACTATCACAAACAGAAAAAAAGACTTTGAAATGAGAATTAAATAATTACGAGTTAATGAAAATTATCGAAATGAACGGAAAATATTAAAAATTGCATCATAAAAATGTATTTACATGTGAATATTAAAAAAATAATCAAATATTAAATAATGAATTCATTAAAATGTGTTAACCAACATAAATGGCGAAAAAATAATGTGTCACATTTATACATTTATATATTTAACATAAAATACATATTTAAAATAGCCAATAATAAAATTGCAAACTGTGTATAACTATGAATATATTTACGTGAGACAGTCCACATTTCTAAATGATCTTTTTAACACTTGGCAAGAAAGTTGAAAAGTATTTGTGATTTCGGTTTGTCTGACCATCTGGCCAACTAGCGGTCTGTATGCGCCTTAACTTCCGTAAATATACTCGGATTGCCCTAATATTTTTGGATATTATTAACGGTTAACTTAGCGCGAACTCTATTCCAAATGAAGTTTCTACACTGTAAAAAAAAAATTGGGAAAGTTACAAAAATTTTTCTAGTAGAATTGTATTCCAAGAACTTTTTATGTAACGGCAACAATGAAAATTCATGCAACAGATACAGATTTGCACTTTGAATCAAACAAATTTTAAGGTTACTAAGAATTTTTTTGGGAAATCGTATTCCAAGAACTTTTTAAGTGACGATAACGAGCATTATAGATAAAATTTTAGTAAAGTTACCAAAATTTTAGTAAATTCTTTTGTAAAGTTACAGATGGTTTTAGTTTTGCTTACAAGTTTTGTAGATTGACATCATTTTCTTGTACAGTGTACACATAAAATTTTAGTAAGCATAAGAGATTTCGGTTAATTTAGATTACTAAGGTTACAGATTTTTTTTACAGTGTAGCATGATTAGTTTATTTACGGGGACAATCAAAAGTATATTTTACATTACGACCTATGTGGAAAAATTCTTCCAAATGAATTTTAACTATGTTACACTCTGTCAATCTATTAAAATTTATATGCATTTACGAACTGCACTAAAATATGCATTTTATAAAACGCCTATTTTTATTTACAGGGCCAGACAAAAGAATTTCATTACATGATCATAAAGGGGTAATTGTATGTGACATATTTTAAACTTATTAAACTATTTTACGAATAATAAAATTGATATATGCTACTGAGACTTAATATAAATTATACGATACAGTCATGCATATATGAAGTGAATAGCATTTGCAGAAAAACGCAAAAGAATTCAAAAAATACATTCTTTCCGAAGTACTGCATGTGTATCCGATGATGCCTGATGGATGAAATTCATTTTAATTATGGTATGTACTTTTAAATTTCACTAAATCTATGCATATTATATGATGTGTATACTATGCATATTATATGATGTGTATGCTAGACTTGATGTACATGGCTACATAAAACAACTTGCAAATATTGCTGAATATCAACGTAAATTACTTAAAAGTAATGTTTAAATAAGGTGTGCAATTTTACGAGGAACTGCATCCATTTTATTAAGAAATGTTTGTGGAATATAGATAAAATGATACACAGGGCTACGCAAAGAATTGAATAAATGAGCACATGTGAATGATAATATTTGAGAATGTGACTTCAGCAGTTTTAAAAGTGGTTTAATTTAAAATAAGTTTTCGCTAAATATTTGGGTGTACAAAAGGTACTTTGTAATATACAGAGCTGAACAATAGTATTCAAGAATGTTTCCATCTATTAGTATATATTGCTGAAAAAGAAATTTCAACCTGCTAGGAATTTTCTTGCCAAAATAAATTTTTGTATGATATAATATATACACATATACAGGGTGATTCCGAATTTTTTTTACAATAAAAGAGGGGTGATAGTACACATCAAGACAAACAATACTAAATAGGAGACCAAGGGTCCAAAATGTTTTCCTAAGGAAATAGCCGCCATTAAAGTTTAGGGACCAAAATTTCAAATAAACATAAAAAACGGAAAAATCGGTCAATTGATTTGCGGTTTTCACTAAAATTATTCTTTATGTCGGCATTTTCTTGAAATTAAATTATAAAGATAAATTTCAAATAATGCCGATAGAGGGCGCTTTAGACTTTGGAGTAACGAACAACTATTTTTTGCCGGTATTTTTTGCATCTCATTAAATGTTTTCGTAAGTTTACACTCAAACTTAAATTTTAAGCCCAAAATCTGTTGTTGGGAGTGGTTAAGTAACACAAACTGAGCTGTGTTCAGAGAGTTCAAATTTCAAATGATTAAAAAAAACGGAAAAATTGGTCGACTAATTTGCGGTTTTCACTAAAACTATTCTTTATTTAGGTATTTTCGAGAAAATAAATTATAAGGATAAATTTCAAATAATGCCGATAGAGGGCGCTTTAGACTTTGGAGTAACGAATAACTATTTTTTGCCGTTATTGTTTGCATCTCTTTAAATGATTTAGGAAGGTTAGACTTAAACTTAAATTTTGAGCATAAAATCTGAATAGTAGGTAGTGGTTAAGTAGCACAAAGTGAACTGTGTTCAAGGGGGATGGGGAGGTTCAAATTTAAAGTAATTATAGAAAATGGAAAAATTGGTCGATTCGTTTGCGGTTTAAAATAAAACTATTCTTTAAGTCAGTATCTTCTTGAAAATAATTTTTAAAGATAATTCAAGGGTGCCTTAAACTTCAGAGGAACCAAAAATTCACTTTAACCATTATTTTTGAGTTCTAATTAAATGCTTGCAAAAGCATTTTAAATGTTCTCGGAAGCTTATATTTAAACTTTAATTTTGAGCTCAAATCCTGAATCGTTACGAGGAGTTAAGAAGCGCAAACTGAAGTGTGTTCAGGAGTTAAAATTTAACCCTCTTTCCTTATCGAGCACAATTCAATTTTTCACTACTGAAACACTCCCAACGATTCAGAATTTCAGCCCAAAATTTAAGTCTATGCATTTGAAAGCATTTATTGAGATTAAAAAATAACAGTTAAAAATAGTTGTACGCTACTCCAAAGTCTAAGGCGCCCTCTATCGGCATTTTGTGAAATTTATCATTAATAAAGAAAACTGCTGATTTAAAAATTAGTTTTAGCAAAACCCCCAAACGAATCGACCAATCTTTCCGTTTTTTTCAATTATTTAAAATTTGAACCCTCTGAACACATTTAAGTTTGTCTACTTAACCACTCCCAGCTATTCAGATTTTGAACTCAAAATTTAAGTTCAAGTCTAAGCTTACGAAAGCATTTAAAAAGATGCAAAAAATAACGCCAAAAAAGAGTGTTTCGTTACTCGAAAGTCTAAAGCGCCCTCTATCGGCATTTTTAAAAATTTATTTTTATAATTTATTTTCACGAAAATACCTAAATAAAGAATAGTTTTAGTGAAAACCGCAAATCAATCGACCAATTTTTCCGTTTTTTATAATCATTTGAAATTTGATCCCTCTGAACACAGCTCATTTTGTGTTACTTAACCACTCCCAACTACAGATTTTGAGCTCAAAATTTAAGTTTGAGTCTAAGCTTACGAAAACATTTAATAAGATGCAAAAAATACCGGCAAAAAATAGTTGTTCGTTACTCCAAAGTCTAAAGCGCCCTCTATCGGCATTTTTTTAAAATTTATCTTTATAATTTAATTTCAAGAAAATACCGACATAAAGAATAATTTTAGTGAAAACCGCAAATCAATCGACCGATTTTTCCGTTTTTTATGTTTATTTGAAATTTTGGTCCCTAAACTTTAATAGCGACTATTTCCTTAGGAAAACGTTTTGGACCCTTGGTCTCCTATTTAGTATTGTCTGTCTTGATGTGTACTATCACCCCTCTTTTATTGTAAAAAAATTCGGAATCACCCTGTATATTTAGCAACAGATCAAATACATGACTATTAAAAGTATTGGAATACATATTTGGCTACAAACAGTAACCTTATTTCCCTAAATAACGAAATTTTGTAAAGATTAACAAAAGTGTTGGAAAGTGTTTCATAATATATGGTTAACACATGATTTTTCTTACATATTATCTATTGTTATCAATTGTAAGGCAGCAAAAATAAAATATTTCGTTTCTAGCAATAAAAGAATATTCACGTGAATATCATAAAGAGAAAGAAAACTTTTCAAAAACAAATTCATTAATATGTGTTAAAAGCAGAAAGTAAAAGGTATTGCTTCATATTTAAAATGATCGAGTAATACTTAAAAACTGTTAAAATTGAAAAAAAAAATATTTTTCGACGAGACATTGACTTTATATTTTAATATGATTTTTTAAATTGTTGTGAATTCTAAGAAGGCAAAAATAACATTTCCTTTCAAACAATGGTATTTTCATGTAAATATTAAAAAGAAAATTAAAATTTAATGAAAATTACATCAGATTTATACAACAAATATGAAATTTCTTAGTTATTTTTTTTCTTATACCGCGGTTCAAAAATTCCCAGGAGACAAAGACTCTGTGTATCTCACTATTTAACTCTTTCTATATACACATATTGTTTGTTTCGAAATCTTTTAAAACTCGATCAAATTTTGGTGTCTGGACAGGGGGTGAAGAGACTAACTCGTAGGTGGCAGTGCCCCTTATTTTCTGAAAAAAAAATATTATAACCAATCAAAAAAATTTGGGAGGAACATTTTTTCGCATCAGTCTCTGAATAAACAAAGCCGTTTCAGCATAAACAGGAAACTATAAAAATTGTTTGAAGTAGGTGAAGTGGACTATTGTTTATTATTATTATTACTATTATTTTTATCGTTAAAAATAATTTTTCCGAAATAAATGTCATTTCCCAAAAGCCATTTGATTATAGTAAAAATAATTTGTTTTTACTATAACATCAGATATCAATTCGTAAAAAGAACTTAATTTTGACATTGGAAATAAACATCCAATCTATTCTCCGAAATTATAGTCAATTTACCGCTTTTTATTTTTATTTTATTTTTTTTTTTTTGCTTAGAGGAAGAAGGACGGTCTCTTATCTTGAGGAACAAATCAAGTATAATTCGTTACGTATTTTTTAATTCTGAATTGAATATCAATGATTTCATACCGATACGAACATTCGTTACAATATTACACCATATTTTGTTTATATAATATCGGAAGTTATACATTATTATTCAGCACAAATTTGTTGCATTTGTTTTACGTTGAAAACATAACCTTCTATATCTTCTTAAATAATAAAATTAATATTATTAAATGTTCCCAAAATAGCAATAATCAAAACGAGGCTCATTTGAATCGTCTTCAAAGTCATGAATGTTGTCAATATTTTTATTCTTGATGTTGTATTCATAAATTAATCATTGATTTACAGTTATTAGACCAGTCGTAACATTTTAAGGAATAATCCTGTCGACTTTAGGATGGTGTCATTCAATTTAGGTAGATGACCAGCATGAGATCTTTTGAACGGATCCTAAAGAAATTGGGATCCTGAACAGATGCAATGTTAGAATAAAACCATGGAAAACTCCGAATAAACTATCGGATTCGAAGCGATCATCCCCCATCTACCAGCTTTGGTAGCAAAACTTGTCAGATTCTGAAAGGATTTTTCAATTCAGAATTAGAAACAGATACTTAATAAACAATAGATCTATTTAAAAACAGTTGAATTATTTCCTTTAATTTAAATGACGCAGAAAACTTCAAATACCCGAAACACTGTTTATGTTTTGGACAATTATTTAATATTTTTAATGCCGAAAAAAATTCCTCCCCGAATTTTCCACCGTACTTTAATACACCATTTGAAATGCGTAAAAGAAATAGTTTTCCCCTCTCTGAAATAAAATCTTAACTCCACTTGCCTCCAAAAGATGGAAAAGCAACTTTATTTTTTGGGATTCATCAGATCTTTATTTCAAATGATAAATAAAGTCCGTCCCAATTTTTGAGATGGCTACGATTTATCGCATATTACTCATTTATCGGTGTATTTTACAAGTAGTGTATCGGAATTCTTTATTGGAATAAATTTTGTTATTTTTCCAACAAGGAAAGGGTATTTTATGATTATATTTAAATACATAATTAAAGAAATTGTAATTACAAATCGAAAAATCATTTTCATTATCTTTTCAAATATTTTGTCAATTAGATTACCATAATGTATGGGATATTTTTTCTAGCACATGTACAAACTTAAAAGGAAAATCAAATTAATATCTACTAACTTTATTGCAAATTATTCTGATATCTACATGCTGATGATCCCCTGACAGGTAAAATGACAAAAATATTGCAGCACTCTTTGATGACATTCTTTAATGCCCATCGTTTCTCGGTAGATGGCTGGTATCTGACTTAGTTAAAAATTTTCAACCCTTCGTGGTAACTTCAATTTTAATCTTTAAAAACACATTAGAAAATGTTTGTTAATTTAACTACAACGAAAACAAAGAATACAATTCATAAAAGTCACATTTTTAAACTAACTTTGCGATATACAATTTTAACGTTCATTTCGTTTTATTGAAAAGCACACAGTAAATTAGTCTACAACTTAAAAAATAAATTTTCAAAAGTAAAACAAAAAATATTGAACTTTAAATGCTAGGTAGAAAAGGAGCAGGTAGTCATTTTCACGTTATCAAGCATAACATTTTGCCATCATAGTGTGTCGCTTCTATATTAAAATTTGCATAAACTATTGAATTCATTTTGTGCCTATATTTGGACATCATATTTTTTTCGGCAAATTTTACTTCTGAATATGGCTGGATATGTGTTTTCGAAACGTAGATTATAATTTTTACATATACTTGGTTTCAACTCCAAATGCAATAAAAAATGTTAAACTATAAAAAAAAAAAAAAAAAAAAAAAAAAAAAAAAAAAAAAAAGAAAGAAAGAAAAGAAAAAACTACAGCAAGATGTCGTTTTAACCTGATGGTGTTTAACTTAATTTGCTATATCGCAAACTACCCTCATAGCATGCATGGTCACAGTGACGTCACATTGACGTCACTGTGAGTCACTTTGGTGACATCACATCTGTGACCAAAATGATGACCACTCTGTGACCACTCAGTGATGTCACATTGTGACTGAGATGTGACTTTCTTAAAATATTTTAGAAAATTACAAATATTCTTCAAAACCTGTTATTTACTTTTAAAAACATGTTTCTGAAAATTTAAATATCGTTGCTTTTGTCACAGCTTCGTCACAATGTTAATGTCAAAGTAGTCACAAATGACACATTTTTCACAAATTGGTCACACTGTGACTTCACAAAGTGGTCACTATGTGACGTCATAGAAGAGCTCTAAAATTGCCATAACGACTTCATATTTTAATCACTGTGACTTCACATCGACGTCACGTGACGTCACATCGACAATCTATGGTCACAAAGTCACAATGTGAGTTCACAACGACGTCGTCGTGACGTCACCATGCTTTACGGGTACTTTGACAAATTTTTATGGGGCCAAATTTTTTCGAAGGTTATTTACGAGTCCAATGTCTAAAATAATAATATTTACTTAAATAATGCATTTTAACATAATTAATTACCAATATAAACACACATGTATATATATATATATATATATATTCTTCGCTTATATACACATTTATGTTTTTATTTCAGAGCAAAATATTCAAGATTTCGAAACAAAGTAAGTAAAATTATTTTATTGTAATGTGTTCAATTTTTCATATGTTAACTAAATATTTTAAGACACAAAAAAATTAAATAATTTTTTTTAATGTACTATGTTATTAACTACTACTAAATTAATAAAAAATAACAAAACTAAAACTTTAAAATTCGATTTTTCTTTGATTAGTAAAATTATTTTAGGGATGATATATCAACTAAAATTTTGTTGAATTGTTGTTCATAATATATTAGGAAATAATGTAGTTAACGAAAAATGTTTCAATTGCTTTTAAAGGTAAAAAACTACTTCAGTGTGTAATAGCCATTGAAAAAATACAAATTGCACTTTCATATGTATTTGTTTTTGTACATTATGTGGACAGACTTCACAAATGAATTTTGAATAGGATTCCAGGTTCTAATAAACTTAAAATGAACAAAGAATAAACTTAAAACTCCCCCAAGGCTTTATACGCTTTTTGGAGAAAAATAAAAAAAATGTTCCTAATCTGATATTTTCCTTATTTATTGGGGGGTTTTGTTTGTAAGTGTGTGTGTGTTAATATGTGCAATTTGTGTTTGCACAAGTAGACTACTCAAAAAAAAAAAATCTGCCATGTAATACATTTAGCGTACGAAACTTTTACAAGCCACAAGAACATTTCTCCATTGTATCAAAGGAACAAAACGAATGAATTAAGCACAATGTTGTGACTCAAAGAAAATATTTTTTCTAGAAGAGAAGTTTTTCTCGTGTCTAAGATCTCACTAAAATATTTTCGCATCAAAATATTTTAGAATAAAATGATTTTAAATAATAATTAATAGAAAAATTAAGATTGTGATCAGTGTGTTTCAATGAAAAATATACAAAAACAGCGGTCTTTTAAAATTCTTAAATTATCGATTGGATGTACACTTTTAAAAAGAATACTTAACGATGCATTAAATAACTTATCTATTAGTATGTTTACAAAACTTATATTTTTGAAGAAATTAATGTTATCAAGCTTAAGGGACGAATAGAAAACATTATGGTGTATACAAGATGTACAACCCCCAGTCAATTTTACACTAAATATATGTTTTTAATTTAAAACTTTCCTAGTGCTCATTTTTTTCAGACACACAATTGATTAGTTAAAAAAATAATTAGTTTGCTTAAAGACTTATTTTGGATCAATGTTTTTAGTAATTCTTTCATTAAGACTGACTTCATTTAACAAGATAGTGTATATTTTCATTATTTTTATAAGACATGTTTGTGATTTTTTTCGCAATTTCTCTTCGTAAAACTGGTTCATAAATAAAAATGAATCAAAAATACATGCATATATTTTTAACATTTTTTATTGCATTAAACTAACCCTTTAAATATGCCTATTTTTAACAGTTTACTTTACAATCAAGCGACGGTGTAGCAAAAAATAGAAGGTTTAATAAATTGGATATTGTAAAACTGAAAATTTAAATTCGAAATGGTTTTTTTTTTTTTTTTTTTTTTTTTTTTTTTTTTTTTTTTCAAATAGCTAGTCCTTTTTAATGCAACTTCCATTTAATATTTTAAATTAATGTTACTTCATTTTATTAACACGTTCGCTGCCGCTTACGTGAAGATGTGATGATGGTTAATGTCGCACTGTAGAAGTGGGTTTTTCCCAGAAGCCGATTTCCTTTTCATAACAAAGAATCAGTGAAAGATTTTCCCGCGCCAGCACGTGACTGGCTATTGGACACCACTCCAAATCACGTGCTGGCGCGTGATCGGCAGCGAATGTGTTAACAAGATATTGTTTGTTTTTTAATCTGATAATCTAATAATTTTTTTCAGTTCAGAAACGACAAAAAAGGAAATTGATGACAACAATGACACCAATGGTAAAGGACCAGATATCATTCCTTTTACAATAGAAGCTGAAGGTAATCATTGAAAAATAAATGATAATTTTAGATTATAAATGGAATATAAATAGAAAATATTACAGAAACTTTGTGGGGATCTTTTAAACGGAATATCCCAACAAAGAACATACAAAAAAATATTTGACAAAACACATTTTGCAAAACAAATTTTTAAAACAGAAATCTTAGATTCTATTGTATATTTGATTACATGTTTCGAAAATCCCATGGTAATAAAGTTGTATTTTATACACGGGTCTAATCATCAATATAATTTCTTTATAACTAAAATAATTTTCAAGGTGGTAATAACAAATAGTTTAGTTTGCTAAATATGCGTTTCTCCAACTTCTTTACCCTATCAATATCAGTCTAGTTGGCCTTGTTCTACTGGAGGGGAAAAAACGCAAGTTTACACCGAAAAATGCACTACGTATACAGTGTAAAAACACGGATGATTTTATGGAGATTCTACTGGTGTTTGGGAAGCCAGTGCAGTGTTCACTGATTTTTAATGGAAAAATTCTCGTAAATACCAGAAAATGTTCTGTTTATTATCCTGGAATTTACCGGAAATTTTCTGTTAAAAGCAGTAAATCGTACTGTCGCACAGTGGGGCAAAAACCCAAAAAGCTGGCCTAAAGTCGAAAAATGAAGTTACGATTTAGGGAATTTCGATTCTACAGTTGGCTAGAATAATGTTTGGAGGGTCATAATCTGTATTTAAAAAAATATTTTTGCTTTGCCCTTACAAGCAGCATCATTTCAAAAATGATGCTTGAAGGAGTGTCATTTAGAGAGAACGAAAACAGCAAAACAGCAGTTCCTCTAAACGCGTGCTATATTTTATAATATTATCCGATTTTAATGATTTGAAATGGATTCCCACTATGATAGTATGTACTTTATTTGCATGTATTACAAAATTTATATTAAGCACGTAAAAATTAATAAATTCATTGTCATTTTCAATAAAAAATTTTAGAAAAAAATTTATTTTTTTACTTTTAAACATCAAAAAGTTTAAATGTTCCACAGTGTTCCGCAACGAAATTTAATGGAAATAATAACTTTGGATATTATCTAGTGATTCACAAAAAACCAGCTGCCGAAAACTGCCTTTCTGCATTTTAAGCATATTTTAGTAACCGCAAGTAAAAATGCCATTTTTTCGGCCGCCTCAAAAATTTTGAAATTGGCTACTTTTCACATAATTTAGCCGATAAATATTTTTCAAATTTTTGAATTATTCAATTTTATAATAGTTTATTTCATATTATATTGTAAATAAGTACTATAATCATAAGATTACATTAATTTGATAAGTAAGCTTAGTAATGAAAAAATGAAAACTTATTCTCTATTACTGATCCTGTAGAATAACATTTTCTTATCTTTATAGATAGTAATTTTGTTTGTTCTATTATAATTAAAAGAATTATTTTGTCAATGGCTGTATTTGTTAGATCAAACTACTGAGCGTATTTCATTAATGCGAGTAAAAATCATTATGAATATCACTTTTGCTTATATTAGTAATTTGGATTTGATTTGCAATTGAGGATGTGATGGCACATCTATTCTGAGTACATTTAAACAAATATTTAGCTATGAAGATGGCATTATGTCTAATGTATTTTTCTTTTCTTCCGTGCTACTAAAATATATAAATATTGCGAATAATCCATGAATAGTCAATTTGAAAATATCGAGATCTTCATTTCACTGACTTTATCGGGCCAATCAAGATCCATTTTTCTTTTTCGAGAAATACGGAAACAACTGTCAATGAATGGGATTGCATTAAATACTACCAGAATAAACTTATTTCGTTTAATACAATCATTAATACAGAAGAAAAAGTCGTTAAAAATGAATTAGTGTAACACTCAACGTTGCTACCTATGTCAGACAGCACCAAAACAGCATCTTACAGATCTGACATTTTTTATTAAAAGTGGATTGAGATAATTTAGAATTCAGAATATCTAAGTTACATGCAAAGATGTTTAGAGAGGCCTTACACCTGGCAGACACCTGGATAGAAAAAATGTAAAGCTCGTACTCTGCATGAAAAGAAGAACACTGAAATTGCAAAATAAAATATGCAAAAAACATTTCGCTTACAATCAAGATTTCTCGTCGAGAAACTAAAACCCAGATTTGGAAGAACAAATGATGGAAATACAATTCAACGATTCTTTGTAAACGCAGCTATTTGTGTTCTAAACGAGCATATACGAAGATTTGATTAAACGTTTTTATTCCATAAGTAATTTCTTGTAGCCATGTTATTTATTTGATAAACTTCGAAAATTTTCCCTTACAAATAGCTCATAGATTTGAGCAGCACTCCTGGTTCTATATGCTTACTTCAGTACACAAACTACTTATTAATGACAAAGAAATAACATTATCTTCATTACTGCCAATTTGTCAAATGCCATAAGATACTCAAGAATCATGCAACAAACTGATCAAAAGGCATCGAGAAGATTTATCGCAAAGATGCAGTAGCGAGAGAAAAAAAAGATATTTTTATGTCTTTAATGTCATCAGATTCTTTCTTTTCCAGTTTAGGTAAATTATCGTAGAAGAAATTAAAATCATTGATCCTAAGAGTCACAAGATCTTCCAATACCGCCAACAGGTTCTGCTAACCATTTTGACACCTTGACCTCTGAAGAATCTTTTTATTATACTACAGTTGATTCTAAAGGCTAATTTCTGGAATATATTTTCGTTTTTATTTTAATAAAATAAAAATTAAATTGTCTAATGTTTTACTTTCCATTAATGTACTTAAATTTTATTTAAATATTTCTTGGTTTTTTGAAAATTCTCTTTTAAGTTTCCCTCGAAATTTTAAATTTTATTTAAATTTTATTGTTTTTACTCTTAATCTGTAATTTTATTTATTTATTTATTTTTAAAATTTAACTTTTGAATCCTAATTAGCATCCTGAAAAGTTTACGAAATTGCATATAACTTTTGAGACATTTAAATTTTTATTCCTCCATATTGTATCCGCCATTTTTTTTTCAATTTTAATTTCGTATTCTTACTTAGCACCCTCAAAAACACCTGTATACGAATTTTCGTACAATTTGAATAACATTTTCATATTTTGGCCAGCTTTTCGGGATTTTGCCCCACTGTGTGTCGTCCCGAATACCTGTAATATTTCCATAAAATCATCCTTATATATATATATATATATATATTATGCAGCTTGATGATTATAAATACACGGAAAAAATATTATTTAAAATTGCAAATAGAAATATATGATGAAAAATTTACGATAAACCCTTTAACTTTTTTAATAATATAAAACTTCATGATATGGAGTTTTTTTCACAATGCGGAATTTGTTTCTTTTTTCACAGCTATTTATATAGAAATTTTAACAGTCTTTAGAATTCCGTACATATTTTCTATCGATATCTTCCTTAGATTAATGATGTATTCAAGTCACATTAAGTTGGGAACAGTGGCTAATATTTTACTAATGTTGAGATGGATAAAATAGTTTTCATACGCTGTGTAATTCGAAATGATGTAAGATAAAATCGTGATAATTTTTTAACGTAAAATCACTGTGCTCTCAACTTCTAATTGCAATAATGTATATATACCTCATATCTTAATGTAAAAATTCGCAATAAATGCTATATAGTGAAACATCCAAACTTCAGGAAAAAACTAGAAGCATTATCTGCATTTAAAATGTTTTCTATAAAAAAATCTCCATTAATACATACATCGTTCATTATAAAGCGCATGCATCGTCCCTAAATCAAGCAAAATATTCCAAAAAATAATCCATGTTTATTTATTTATTTATTTATTTATTTATTTTTTAAGATCAAAAAACTTTATGAACGTGGCACTCTATGGTATATTTTTCATTTGCATGCAGAGAAATCTTAAGTGAACATGATGAGTTTTAAATTAGACTTAAATTTACCTATTCAAATTAAAAACAAAATTCTAATCGGTTCACACGTTAGAAAGCAGTGATTTACCTAGAATTTAATAAGAGTTATAAAATATCCTACGCATTTTGGTGACTTTCCATTCTTCAGATATTACTGACAATCTGAATTCTCTAAATGCGAAGACTCTTTTTGGATTAACGACGTACATTTATAAGGTATTTGTCTTATGTAATATTAAAATAATGTTTAAAACATAAATTGTGTTCTAGAGACACATAATATCGATGCATGAATATGAGACTCAGAATACTTTTATATGATGGGGGGTTTGAAAAATCTTGTATCGATTGAAAACTTTTAAATTATATTAATGCTATTAGGTAAGTTAATTTTACAATAATAAAAATGTTCGGTATTGTAAAAACCAAATCTTGTTAAAATATAATGCAGCTGACTAATGCCTTGTTTGGAGTTCACTATATTTTTTAAACTTTTAATTCTGGTTCCAGTTTTTATGTACTTGAACAAATAATTTTTGCTGTTACATTAGAATAAAAAAATAAAAAGCAGAATTTATTTAATTGAATTTTTATGTTTCCATGTAAGAATATTTTAAGTCATAGAAAATGTTGGGAAAGGCTGGGGTAAAATCTACACAGTATGTTGCTTTGGGACTCTTTTTGGTATAATTAGGACTGTTTTAATGGAATAAATAGAGATAATTAAACGAATTAAACGTTTTTATCTGTTTATAAGTCTAAAATTTTTAACACACTACATTTTATAATAACTCGAGTTATATATAAGTTTTCTTGTATGCACTAGTATAAATATATTGTAAATACGTGTAAATCTGTGTGAATCAGTGTAAATCTGTGAACCCCACACTAATGAGAAATCGCACAGTCTAAAATTTTAAATATATTATTTACATGCTTCACATTGTACTTTTCATTACCAAAAAATAGATTTTTTGCGAAAATCATTATTCTTTTTCGATTACTTATTAAATTTCGTATATAAATCGAACGTTTTATATATGAATATCACTATATTGGCTACAAAAATATTAGCTGTTTAAGTTAAGGAATCCCAAACAGCAGTATTCTAGAGATTATGGGTTAATAGTCACAAACAAATCCTCCGAATTTTAAACGATGTTTCACGCGATTTATGTATATTTTCATATGAATTTGTATGCATAAAATGCATTGCCACATTTGAAGCTTTAGACGTCTCATGTATATTTTAACTGGTTTAAGAGCAACAAAACACAACCAAAATATGACCCTTATATACGTTGTGAAATTGTACTATAACTATTGATTCCATTTCCATAACAAAAAGTTAGTTTTGAACTGAAGGCACAGTATACAATTTTTTTCTGATTAATTATATATAGATTATTTTGATAAATGTCAATTATATCCTAAATGCGATAAAACTACCAAAAATCGCGTCTTATTTAGGCGCAATGAACCTATTCCATGTTTTCTATCTGCTTGTTGCCGACTCTACTCTTTTATTATTACACACATATTTATTTATTTATTAAACAAAATACATCTGACTAGTGTGCTCGACATGAGAGCCTGCTTATAAGTTAACGTCAATATACAGGGAAATTTTATCGAATTTTTTTTTCCAAGCACCTTCGACGTTCCAAGCCCAAGCTTGCACTCTGATTGGTTGTTGCTCTCAGCACTGTTTTCACGTAACTTGGCGATAACCATATTTGGCAAAAAATATTTCGCTCATAAGTGAACGAGTAAACCTAAAACCTAACCTACTCATTCTTATTCTTCCTTCATTCTTATTCTCGTGGTCTTGTGCTCTTGCGTGTAAAAACTTTTAAAGAGTACAGCTTTCAGTAAGACACGTTCCATCCAATCCAATTCTGCAAGAGAAAAGTTACTTTGTACTCGGTTCGGAAGGAAATCAAACTCCTCGACGGAAGCATATATCACTACGCCAAGTATGATTATCGCCAAGTTACATGAAAACAGTGCCGAGAGCAAAAACCAGTCAGAGTGCGAGCTTGGGCTTGGAACGACGAAGGTGCTTGAAAAAAAAAAAATTACGCGAAATTTTACAACACGAGAGAAGCACATCCGGGAGCTCCACACAAACAGTGCGTGCAATGGAGCCAGCGGTAATCGAACCCACAACCTCCTTCGTTCGCAAACGATTAGCTGCGTGGTGTCTTAACCACTCGTTCACGGAGGCCACATTACTCACACATATATATTTATTTATATATAATGTAATGCGTTAATCATTATAAAAAATATAACAATAAAATTAATCGACTTAAATTACTCAAAGGTATTGAAAAATCCAAATAGTAAATACTACAAGAATTTAAATCTCATAAAACAGTTGTAAAAAACAAGTGTTTCAAAATTTAGTTTCAAAAATTAGAGGATCATCATCTGAAAATGGATCAATTTATAAAAGGAATGCAAAAAAAAAAAAAAAAAAAAAAAAAAAATATGAATATCCATAATAAGAATAACACTAATCAAAATCATTTTATAAAGCAAAAACTTACAAATTAACGCGATGAAAAAATTAATATATATTATAGTTATATATTATTTACTGTTGTACATTAAAGTAATAATCCAAATAATGAAATATTTTACAGTTTGTAAAATTGAAGATCAGTTGCAGTATTTAACTTCACACGACACGTCTCCAAAAGTTCCAGTGAGAGAAAAATATACACATACTGTCTTATAACAAAAGAAGTTTACTAGGCCTTATCAGCATTCGTCCAGTAAGTATATAATTTGTATAATATACTACGAAAATTTAAAAATCAAATATTTTATTCAGCATTACTAGGATTGTCCAAAAAAAGAATTGCAATATAAATTATACTTGTGTTTATATAAATATTAATAATCATTTCCATAATTATGACACACCTTGGATATATACAGTTATATACACTATATGGCCAAAGGTGACCGACCATTCTCAATTTTACACATTTTGTTAAATATTTAGAAAGATATTTGATGAATTATCGTGAAACTTTCAGTGTGTAACATTAATACAAGTCATTCATTTCCGTGACGTTTTTTTTCCCGAAACAAGAAAGTAGACCATCAAAAAATTGAAAAAGAACGAATATATTTTGGAAAATCCTGTCAAAACTAATGAAACAAAAGCGTTTAAAATGTAGGTTATAATTAAGCGGCTTATTTTAATTAACTATGTTCATTTTTAAGCGAATAGCATGTATGCTTGTAGAGAAATTAAGTTTAAAAATTTTTTCTTTATACTTTGTAGAGTTCTTAATATAAATTATTTATTGTTTATATAATTATATGTTGTAATTATATTGTTTTTTTACCCAAAAATATGACAAAAGACATGGTACATAATACCCTGTAATCATAATTAAAAATAAAAATTGTGTGAAAAATGAGTAGGTTTATTAAGTAATTTTCATTGGGCCTGCATAGACGCTACCGAAATTTCATTTTCATATTATGTTAGCTAAATGCATAGAACAACTTATGTAAAAGTTTGAAAAAACGTTGCTTGATAATTCTCAAAGTGTTTGTCTACAGAATAAACTCAAAATCTGTTATTCTCGAAATGAAACAAAATGATAAGGGGCTGTATCCATTTATTCATTGAATAGTGCGAATGAAGAATACACAATACGACACGTACAACTATATTTGGATACAAACCTTTATTTTTATTTATTTTTTTTCGACAAGAACATATTTTGATAAAATTCTACAGATAAACACTTTCAGAATTTTCAAGACATGTTTTTGGGACTTTCACGAAAGTTGCTCTAAGTATTTACTAATATAATATGAAGATGAAATTTCGATTGCGTGCACACTTGCGCAATGAAAAATTATTTAGTAAACCTGCTTATTTTTCATACAATTTTTATTCTTTTTCAATTCTAATTACAGGATGTTCTGTGCAATGTTGTTTGTCCTACTTTCGGAAAATAACATTAATTTATATTAAGAACTTTGGGACTGTTTATATTAAAACGTTAATTTTTCTACGAGTATACATGTTATCCGTATAAAATTGAACACAGTTACTTACAATAAGCTACTTAATTATAATCTACAGTTTGAACGCTTTTGCTTCATTAGTTTTGACAGGCTTATCCAAAACATATTCGTTATTACTTACCCATCATACGTAGTATAGGGTAAGTCTTGCAATCGTTTTGAAAATCGAAAAAAAATTTTCGACTGATTTACACGTTTTAGATAGTGGAGATTTCGAAAAACATATTTTTAGAAAAAAAAATTTGCCGTCCGTCTGTCTGTCTGTCTGTAAACGCTCTATCTCCCGAACAAATTGAGATAGAGACTTGAAATTTTGTATGTAGTTAGTATGTAAGAATGGGACGAACCCTATTTAATATCAGCAACCTCGATTATCCGGAACTATTTTTTTCGGACTCTCGAAAAATTCGTTCTGATGAAAGGTATATAAATATTTTCGAATTTTTTTGTTCTAAAGAATGGACGTAAAAGGCAATAAAATAACACACATTTTGCATATAAAACGAAGTCGATCGGATTATTAGTTGCCGAGATGTTTGTAATCTTGTTTTCCACATTCTTCGTTTTTTCATGACCCTGTATTTCATTCAAATTTCAATTCAGAAGTATATTTTAATTGGAAATGAGACGCTTAATCCGACGCAGTTAATTGTTAGTTAATAGATTTATTATTTTTGGAGTTATAAGGATGTTTCTTTTACGCAGTTCGGTACTACTTGAGTAGTTTGGTGTTTTATATAATTTGTCGAAATTGGTACGTCAGCAGTTCTTTAATATAGCATTACTATGTATATTAACAATATTTAAATTTTGTTTATGAATTGCAATGCATTGTATAAATAGTTTCACATGTTTTATTTTCATATACATATCCATGATGGGTAAGTATTACGGTGACCCCCAACGACAAGTTTTTCAATTTGTTATCGGTCTCTTATGGAATTTCGGGAAAAAATCTTGTACTTGAAAAAAATGACTTGTACTATTATAACTACACGCTTAGATTTTCAGCATAATTCCTCATGCATTTGTCTACATATTTAACAAAATGTCTAAAACCCCAAGTGGCCGGTCTCTTTTGGCCATATAATGTATATTGGGTGTAGAGTTTTTTAAATTGGGCATGTTACACAACTGTAAATTGTATTCGCCAATGTTGTTGATGATGTTTGTTTTCATATACATGAATGGGTTTAAATGTGTGTTACAAATCGCTAATTTGATGAATTTGATATATTTTAGAGATTGCTGCACAACGCGTTTGGTGGTCCATTGAAATTTATATATATATATATGCATAAATCTATATATATATACATATTTAAACTATAATAAATAGGAGAATAATCAATAGTGTTGTTTATGTAGGAAAAAACTTTAACAAATCCTTTGAATACTTCACTATTAAGTCCATATGGATAAATTGTATTATAATATTTCATATATGAAGACTCCAAATAAAGACGTTCAGATCTATTTTTCTGAATTTGTATTATTTCAATTGTAGTATTTTTAAAGTTATGTTTATGAAAATGCTGAATTTCTGCAGTAGATTGTTTATTTTTTGCTTTATTTTTATTAGAATCTGAACGATGTTGATTTATACGTTTATGTAATGGACCAGATATTTCAGCTATATATTTCAAATTGCATATGTTACACCTTATACTATAAATTACATTAAATGCCTTACAAAAAGTAGATATATGTGGATCTGAAACAATTTGTGATTAACAAGCAAATGGACAAGTCATGCATCTAAAATCTAAACATTTCTGAAAAAATAATTGAGTAGGAGGATCATATAATTGGTGACTGGATGACGATCCAGGAACAACCCTATTATTGTTCCTGTACCGGGCACTACACTGCAAAGATGCATCGTGTATTTTGCCAGTATCTAGAATGTTTCTGAGTACTGCCATAATATAGTTTTGAAACATCAATAATGAATAAAAATATTTGAAAGAACTGTAATAAATTAATGAATAAAAATTATAATAACGTAAACTAATGTCTTGACTAATATAATTTACTGGATTTAGATCTTGAATATAACTAAAATGTAAGTATATACAATATGTACATAAAGAAAAAGCAATACACAAAACTCCAAAAATTCATAACACCATAAATTTAATAACTGCAACCCTCAAAACAATGACTAGTTGGTAATGTTTCACAGTACTAATTATTACAAATAATTCATTTTAACCGACATTTCTTATTGAGAACTAGTTACAAAATACCCATACATAATCTACTGTAGAATATACCAAATGACTTTTCAGTGCAATGTTCATAAATATTCTAAACATTTCCTTAGGCTTAGTACTCATTATTTTAAATCATTATAAAAAATTAAAATTAAATTAAATAGATGTAAAAATAAGTATATCAAGACACTGAATTTAACATTTAAATTTATTATTATAACATTAAACATCTAATATTATCTTTAGTATATTAAATCCCAATATGTATTAGACGATATATTGATACTATTAGTGGAAAATCCTATAAAGTGGTATCAGATGACTACATAGTGTAAAGCGCTCTTACATATGTCATTGTTCACAGATTTGGCGAATTTATTTTTTTTCTTATTAAACTTTAAAATAATCTGCATTTTTTTCTGTGATTTAAATGAAATAGCACAGTGACAGTTTCTTATTTTTCATATATTTTTTAGATATGTATGTGATTAAATTAATGAACTAAAATATTTTTCATGTTTTTTTTCACAAGTCAATATTAAAAAAAATCTTTGTTTTTTAAGATTTGGATTTTTATGTCTAAATATTATATTAAATATTAATTTTTACCTAACTTTGAAATATGTATCTTATTAAACGTGTAAAATAAAATATTTATATTTTATTCATAAGACAATATATTTTTTATTTATGTTATAATTTAATAATCCGCATCTAAATATTAAATAATCTTTAGACTCCTAGTTAAAAACCTTTTCAATCAATCAAATTTTATATCTGTTGTTTACTCACTCCTATAGAAATTCGTTTTATTCTTCAGTCTTTTTTCAACTGTAAATCCGCCAACTTTGTATCAGTAAGTTTTTAAAATTTCAGAAAGGAAACATTCCTTCATTTTTTGAATGCCTAAGAGAGACTTCTGGGTTAAGGAAGCTATGTCCTTAGAGCATAGTGTCCCTTCAAGTTGCCTTTATTAATATCCTAAAATTTTACATTTTTTATTCATAAGAAACATAAAATAAGAGAATAAACACAGGACGCTGGAGTGCAAACTACCCCCTCGAGACAGGAAGCGAGTGGAAAGGAATACGCAGAACGAAGCAGTGCATTCTGGACCTCTAGCTAAATGACAGAAGGACAGACAGGCCAACCGTTAGGCCGCGAGCACACATGTATTTTGTCCAAATTCAACTGAATTCCAAGCAATCCTTTTTTACTTCTGCCTTCTGCGGTTTACTGACAATAGAAACAGATGTATTATAATGGTTCAGGAGATAAATATCTAAACCTCACATAAGGTCTGTCCTGCATTTACATTGGATTTGAACTGGAAAAGCCATAACGCCACCTGCCAACTTAAAACTCGTCGACACAGCAAAAAGTAGTTGTGTGTGCTCGCAGCCTTAAAAAGTTAGGATAGAAACATCCATTATGTAGTTATAGACGCTCCTTTGTTTGGTGAGTAATGCTGGCCGAGATAGTAAACCCTGTCGCCAGGATTTAGGGGAAGAGAGGAGATATCTGAGGTGGAAAGCTTCAGTTAATGATATTAGGTATGATTTGTTGTCTCAACTTTGCCAAATTCACAGATATATGACAAGACGCAGTTCCTCCATTTTTTATTGGTATTACTTTATTATAAATGTACCAATGTTAAATATAAACAAACAATTAATAATCGCCCACTTGTCGTTTTTTTTTGGAACCTCGCCAAGCAAGAGTAACTTCTCCATTATAATAACATAAATGTCGCCAAGCCTGATGGTCGGAACATAACTAAATTCACGTCATTTCTGATATTTCAAGAGAAAAAAATATGGAAATGATATGATATGTTATAGTTCCGCAGACTGATTGGGATTTTTCTCCAAAAATTCCAGTTTTGTAAATGATTATCATTTGAACTCTGAGATACATAAACTAAACTTATTTTATAATCATTAAAAAAGAGAGAGAGAAATGTAAATTTTAACATTAATAAATTTAGCATCTAAATAGAAAAAATCAGATGAAATAATTTAGTCAATATATATATATATATATATATATATATATATATATATATATATATATATATATATACATACAGGGTGGTCATAAAAAAACTTTGCCGATATACGGAGCTCTATCGGCCAGTCCGCTCAACCGATCGAAATGAAATTTCAGATATAGCTATTCAGAGGTATGAGCTCGAGATTCTGTGAACGACAACAAAATGGCGCTCACGGTTACGGTTATAGTTACAGAAACTCGAAAATTTCCAATAGCAACACCCATTTTTTTCCATCGCAAAATGCTTAGGGCATGCGAAAACCCTAAAGAGCGTTGGAACAGTACGTGTATTGCAAGAAACGGACATGTTATACCCGCACAAAAAACCGTTCTGGTAATCCTCCCCCCCCCATAGAAAAAACTCGATTGGGGCGCAAGAAGGAAATTTGCATATGACACAGAGTCAGTACAGTAATCTTTGATTAAAATACAGGTCGGAGAAAATAAAACATTTATTTTTATTACACATTTTCCACATGGGTTCCATCCCCATGCAATGTGTAATTGCCTGTGATGGCACCCATGTAGAAAATGTGTAATAAAAATAAAAGTTTTATTTTCTCCGATCTGTATTGTAATCAAAGATTAGTGTACTGACTCTGTGTCATATGCAAATTTCCTCCTTGCGCATCATATGGAGATTTTTCTATGGGTGGGAGGATTCCCAGAACGGTTTTTTGTGCGTGCATAACATGTCCGTTTCCTGCGAACCACGTACGGATCCAACGCTCTTTAAGGTTTTCGCATACGCTGAGTATTTTGCGATGAAAAAAAATGGGTGATGCCATTGGAAATTTTCGAGTTTCTGTAACTATAACCGTAACCGTGAGCGCTATTTTGTTGTCGTTCACAGAATCTCGAGCTCATACCTCTGAATAGCTATATCTGAAATTTCACCTCGATCGGTTGAACGGACTGGCCGCTAGAGCTCCATATATCGGCGAAGTTTCTTTATGACCACCCTGTATATAAATATTACATATATTATATATATATAAATATTACATATATTATATATATATAAATATTACATATATTATATATACATATTTCTAAAGTAAATTAAGAGAATTACGATTACTATAAAGCTGAATTGTTACAAATAACGGTTCATTGAAAATTAGTTTACCTTTTTTTCGACAAGCTCAATCTTTGAAACTTTAACATATCTGCTGCAATAATATTGCTTTTAACAAAGTAAGTAAATCAAAAATATATCATTTGAAAATGATATATTTCTATGAATATTTTACAAAGTCTATACGCTATTTTTAATATTCGCTTAGATATTCTGTCTAGAGAGATAAAAGGAGAAAATCTAAGCACATATTAATATTAGCAATTTTAGTTTAATTTGAGTAATACGTTATATAAAGACGACAATATTAAATATTTCTAATAAAATAAATCAATGAACATTTTTGAGATATAAATAAATGAAAATGAATTAGTATCAAATCCGTTACCATACAAAATTACTGAAAATATTCATCTTTAAATATCTTTTTAAGTTTTAAAAATAAACTTATTTTGAATTGACTTAAGTCCCTAAATTTCAGAACATGGTACATAGTGATAATACTTAAAATGGAATGAAAGATATTTATAGCCGCTGGTTTTGACCACGTCGCAATTTATACAAGAGCTTTTTTCCATTATGATAAAAATATATAGTCAAATAACTTATTGAATTTTTTGAAAATCAATGCTTTAAATCTTAGTTGAAAGAAAAATAAGAATATTACAATAAAAAGGATATTAAATGACTTTTTTTTAAACTGTATGATATCAGGCCTGCTATCTGATAACGGATTTGATAGTGGTCCATTTACACTGTTTTATATCTCAAAAATTTTCATCAATTTTTTTCCTTTTAATGATAGTATAAAACATAATACAGTCTTACTTCACAAATCTAAATTCACAGTTCAAATAAAACTTTATATATTAATTGCATGTTTGAATTTTCTTCTTGTTCCTCTTAAACAGCATATGTAAGTAAATTTTGAAATTGGCTCCTATAAAAGTAATTAAGTTCCCGCTGCACAGGTCTGTAACTTAGTTCACTTAGAAACTCAATAATTTGTAGAAGATGAATAAATTTCAAGTCTTGAGTTGAAGAATCCAATGTATTTTTTTTTCTTTATTTATTGCGACACAAGGAAAACGAGCATATTAACTTTCTTAACAAAATCACTACTACATGTCTATATTTCATACCACGATTTTCAGTTTTTTTTTATTTTTAAAAACCCCACGAAAGTTCCCGAAAAATGATTCATCAGTTCTGCTGTTGCCACTTTTCGAAATCGGAAGAAACTTGAATGTAGCACTATTTTCTTTGCGTGACAGTTCACGCAAAGCCATGGGGTCAGTCCTTGGCCATAGAGTTGGTCCTCAAAGCTCCTTGAGTCTTACAACTCCCCCTAAAAGAGCTCATTAGTGGCTTTTGACACAATGAAGCTTTAAAGTATATACACACAAAAAAAAAAAAAAATATATTAGCAAGGATGAGAGCAATGTGAATCTTCCCATTTCTTTTAAAATAAATATATACAAATACCACAATATATACACTAAATATAAGCATGAACGACAGAAATACCAAAATACATCAAAATTTAAACATTATGCAATTTCCTTTTTTTTTTTTTTTACTTTTCCCAAATGACCCGCCAAAGGAATTTCGTCAGCAACAGATAAAATACACTGTCTCTTACACTGAGGTAACACCACCTGCTTCACAAATTCACCACAGACATCTTCAGAATGCATAAGAATACCTTCCTCTATAAAATAAGCACTTTTATTATTTTTATCAATTTCCCAAATATTTCTTAAAGTATCATCAGCTCTTTGTAGTTTCATAAAAGATTCCTCTGTTTCCTTCTCACTCAAATCAAGTTCATCTTTTCCAGGATCAGAATTCAACTTTTCAACCTTCGTATATAATATAACCTTATGGTTTAATGCTTCATAAGCAGTTGGACATATAAGCATCTCATTCACCAGTTCCTTGGAAACGGCACAACGTACCATCACATTTCCATGAATTTTATCATCTATTCTCATCGGTATTATTTTTAATGGAGCGACTTCTCTCTCTCCGAATGCTGAAGTTATCTCAATCTTTCCCTCTCCTTCAACTGATATATCCTTGACTAAGTCTGCCCGTATCACCGAGATCTGTGTACCAGAATCATAGATACCGTCCAACACATTACTTCCACATTTAATCCTAACCATTTCCAATTCATTAAATTTCCCCTCTCTTTTCGCACAGGACGAGACAGGTATTGTTATTCTTGCAGTTAATATCGATGACTGCTCTTCTCCAACTTTCTCATTCGATTGTACAGAATTCGTTTGCGCTCTTTGTACACCTTGAGTACCACGTTGATTTGGGCAAAATGAAGCCTTGTGACCCTCTTGTCCACACGAATAACAAGTAATTTTATTAGGTATCCGTGTCCTTGCTTTATAAGTACCAACTCTTGACTCATATCTGCGGTCCGATGCGAAACCAGGATTTCTATTATCAATGTGTTTAGAATAAAATGAAAAATTACTCTTCTCTTCGGAAAATCTATCTTTCTTATCTAACTTACTAAAATCTTGTCGCACACTTTCATATAAGTCAAGTTTCTCAGCCAAATCAGTAGGAGATACTATTTTAGGCCATTCATCCACGAAATGATCTCGAATCTCATCAGGCACTCTTCTTTTTAATTGATCAGTTACAATCAAATCTTTCAAAGAATTGAAATCAACAATTTTAAGTCCATCAATCCATTCTTGAAAATAACCATTTAATTCAAATACAAATTCTCGCCAGGTGCGTTCAGGGTTTCTTTGATGTTCCATAAACTTTCTACGGAATCTCTCAGGACATAACTTAAACCGTCTCAGTAGAATCTCTTTAATATATTCATAATCTTCAAATTTTTCCTCTGCCTCACGTGCGAGAACCTGTATAATATCGGACGGCAGCAAAACCAACAAGTTCGATACCCAATGTTCTGGATCTACACACATCCTCTTTGCTTGACGTTCAAAAATAGATAAATACAAAACAATGTCGTCCTCCTTGACATTAAATTTCGGCATAAGTTTCGCAAATTCAATTCCATAATTATAGGCTTTCATTTCCAATCCATCAATTCCCGCTTTTTCGCTATCTTTCGCTATCCTCAACTTCTCCAACTCAAACTCCCTCTCTTCTCTTTCCGACGCAATTTTAAACTCCCTCTCTTCTCTTTCCAACGCGATTTTTAACTCCCTTTCTTCTCTTTCCAACGCAATTTTTAACTCCCTTTCTTCTCTTTCCAACGCAATTTTTTCCATCTCCTTTCGTTTCGCCTCATTCTCTTTTCTCGTCTCTATAATAGTTTCCATCAATCCCTTCACAAACTCTACTTCATAGTTTTTACTCGCCATAATTAGTTGTTTTAAATCAGCTATTATTGCATCCGGTTCAGGGTGCTCTCCCAATTCTTCAGCCAGACACCGTAAATCTTCTTTACGAGCCTTACCCAAAAATGACATTGTTACTTTTTAAATAATTTCTCAAGAGGGTAGCAAACTGTCCAACAAATTGGCGAAAACTCAAATTAACCGTAACTCGGAATCACTAATCCACCACTCTAATAAACACCAGAAATAAGTCGCACTTTGTAACCATATCACGCACATAAATTCAATACCATTGCGAGCACCAAAGCAATTTCAAAATTCAACACCTTCACATGTATCACGTCACAATACAACTCTTCAACTAATACTACTTCATAAATCAATCCAGATTCATATTAAAACAAAAATATACACACCACATAAATAAACACTCATCATAATTTATAAATCCTTCAATTAACATATATACACAACCAATAATCAATTACTATCCGAAATATACACAGCCCTACTTTCATAGCAAAACATCTCATATATAAAACCAACAATAAAAAAAAAATCACAACCAAAATCAATTCAAAATATCCTCCAGCCAGCCGGCACTACAAAACACCATTCCTATACTGCTACACCTTAGTACTGACGTACTACTTAGTTACATTCAAAACAAATTCCTTTCCTTAACGTCAAAATATGAATTAAAATCGCACAAATCTTAATAAATTTATCATAGATGCAATATAAATTATTATAATGGGAAGTCACATTAGTAAAAAACTCTCACCTTGCATCCTGCCGACTACGCCAATTAAGTTCCCGCTGCACAGGTCTGTAACTTAGTTCACTTAGAAACTCAATAATTTGTAGAAGATGAATAAATTTCAAGTCTTGAGTTGAAGAATCCAATGTATTTTTTTTTCTTTATTTATTGCGACACAAGGAAAACGAGCATATTAACTTTCTTAACAAAATCACTACTACATGTCTATATTTCATACCACGATTTTCAGTTTTTTTTTATTTTTAAAAACCCCACGAAAGTTCCCGAAAAATGATTCATCAGTTCTGCTGTTGCCACTTTTCGAAATCGGAAGAAACTTGAATGTAGCACTATTTTCTTTGCGTGACAGTTCACGCAAAGCCATGGGGTCAGTCCTTGGCCATAGAGTTGGTCCTCAAAGCTCCTTGAGTCTTACAAAAGTAAGTATATAATTAAAACAAAAAATAATTATTATATAAAAAATATCACCAATTTTTTCTCCAGCTGCTGTTTTCTTATGAGTTTTTTTAAAACGAGAATACAACATCGCTGTAACACTTGGTGGTAATAATGAAGGACATTTCAAATCTGCTTCCGAGGCTGTAAAACGTCACATGGTACCGGTAATTTACTCAAAAAACTTCTAACTGATAAGCAGAGAGACTGCTACTGCTTTCCCTATGAACTGTTTCATTAGCTGGTGGGGATTTACATTGCGTCTAACGAAGCTTTCTCTTCTTTTCGCTAGAAGTTTTTGTCTTGACCATGTGATTATAACGTAGCTCGATCCTCTATTGGTTGGGCAGGATATTGTATTGCAGTTTCACCTGATATGTCAGAGAAGGTGCGCAAATCCATCCATTGTCGATGTAATGGTTGCAATTGTAAAAACATTGAGCATCTTCTGTTATAGAAAAAAAAATTGGCATATATGGGGGAAAAAAGCGTTTGGCATGTGTGAAAATACATTATAAATAAAATGGTGTAGAATGATTTTTGCTTATTGTACTCCTATTATACATTATTTGGAATCTTTTCTCGCTGCATTGGGTGCCATTTGTAACACTTCATATTCATGTGTAATTTTAATTCATTTTCTATGGCTGATTTCCTCTTTCGTTTTGGCCACGTTATTTTGAAACAACGTATACTGCATATATATAATGACAATAGTTTTTTTTATTATATAATGCTATAAACATGGAGATTAATACAGGATATTTTAAAAAAGATTAACGACAAAAACGTATTTAAAGATAATATTAAAATGCTTTGTTACACATACCAAAACATGTATTAAAATATGTATATATGTGTTTATTTATTTATAATCGTGCTTTATATTAAGACTATATGATGAAATGTACAAAATTCTATGTATTTATTTTTCAGGTGTTCCATATCAAGACTTTTGTGAAAATGAGATTGTTTCGTTAACTGAGATTTCGATAATAAAACATGTGTTTTACTGCACAGAATACTTCTTTGAAAAACCTGCTCAGTATACTTATAAGTTTTAGTCTGTCCACAAATTGAAATCAGTATTTTTAATTTTTAAATAATGGTGTCATTTTCTAAATGTATACAAATATTTTTGTATTCATATGATGATTTATATATTTACCTTTTTAATAAATTTTTAAAAAATATGTCTAGATATCAATTTTATTTACAAAACATTTTAAAGTAACATATAAGTAATACAAACAAAAGAAAGCAAATTTAGATGCATTACATTACCTAAGTGAAGAAAATTGAAATATATTACGCTATATAAGTGAAGAAATTTCCTATTGCTAAGTTAATTAAAATTCATAGTTTCAAGTAACCAAGGTAAAAATACAGGTTGACTCAATTTTCAATTCATTTACATTACTTTTTATTTTTGGTACAAAATGAAGTGCTTTATATATATATATATATATATTCTATATCAGCTTACTAATCGATATTAGTATTGGGGGCAATCTATAAAAGATGTCACGCTTGAAGGAAGGTAGGGGGTTCGAGAAATTGTAACAGTTTGTGACAAGGGGGTGGGATGGTGTAAAAAGAAGTGTAAAAACACACCTTTTTGTTAAAAATAAAACGAATAAAATTTAGTAGATAAAATGTTTAAGTTATTTTGATAATAAAGAATTTTATGTTCATAAAGTATAGATAAGATTTAATCCCAAATTTATTAAATCCCATTTCAAATTCCAAAATACTAATTGTTTTAATTGCTCCTTCATATTAAAGTTTTATTAGTATTGTATATTATTGATATATTTTCTCGTATACCTTAATCTGATTTCATATAAAATAAGTAAACGAATCATATTTATGTTTATATTCTCAAATATCATTAAAACACCTTGTTAAAGTTTAAAAATAAAATTCGTAATAAGATCTATAATGTAGTATTTTTTTAAATGCATGTGTAAGATTATATGGTATAGCGTGATATATGACAAGAGGGTAGGAAGGATATGGTCAAGTATTAAACTTTGTGACAAAGGAGGGAGGGGGAGGAGGTCAAAAATATGGAAAAAAATTGTGACACCATTTATGAACAGCCCCTTGGATTCGTATTGAAGATAAAAACTAATGTATAATATTAAAAATGTGTCACGTTGCAGTCAAAATTCGATAAAAATGAGCATTTTTTCACTCAAATGTATAAACATTATTAAAATCGTGATATATGATGGCGACATCGCAAAAAATACAGGCGGTGTTTACAAATCAAATAATTATTTCCAAAAAAGAGGAAAAAAGGAAAATATTCATGTGAAATATTTACAGTGGCAAAAACTTTTTATTAGTTTATTAAATTACAGTGCGATAGTTTAATTTTATTGTCATTAAAAATGGTGCATGTGGACAAATTGTTTATCGGCAGAAATGTTTTAACACTTTTCAACACCATTGAACCTTTTGGACGTCTGTCCGTGCTCCAGCTCTTGTAAATAAACTCGGATTGCTCTGAAATTTCTGGAAGTTATTGTCGTTTAACCTATCAAGAACCCTATTGAAAATGAAGTTTCTAGCATGATTAGTTTACAGGGACAGTCAAATTTTACCTTTACATTACGGCTTATGGGGAAAATGTGTTTCAAATTAATTTCCACAGGACCACAACATTCACAGGAATTCACAGGACCACACAAAAATTGAAATTATATGATGATAAAGGTGGGGGAATTGTTTGCGATATATTTAAATTATAATAATCGATTTCATGCATAATACAATTTATATACATCACTGAGGATTAATAGAAGCTATTCCATGCATAATACAAAGTACATAGCATTTACAAGGACACACATAACATTTCAAATAATACATTCTATCCGAAGCACTGTATATTATCGATGACTGCTGCTGACTGCTGATTATCTACTTATAATAAAAAGCGTCTTCGGAGACTGTAAGAACGGTTCCGGCATAAGCCACTTCAAATTGGATATCGACTGCAGCTAGACGCCACGTTAGGCTTAGCTGAAAACAAATGCTAAAATGATTGTTTTAAAATTTCTTACATTTGAGATGATGTTTGTTCAGCATATTTTCATAAAAAACCCAATTATAATACATAAAGATAGCAGCGGAAGTGTGAACTGATAAGTTTTTAGTCATTTAAAAGTATGATTGTATATTATCGGCTCAAAGCGCCTTTTTACGCTGCTCTCACAAAACTTTAGTGCTGCCATCTATGAACTAACAAAGGACTCGCAAACCTGTTTTTAAACCGTTGTCCTACATAGCTATTGTGGACCTTTTAAATTTAGTTTTATTAATTTTTTTAAGATGCTAGCATAAGACGCTTATTTTTTTTTAATTTTGTTTTCTATTTTAAATAAAATAAGCTTTTTCCCCCCCTTCAAGTTGTAATGGATATATCACATATTATCATAGTTGCATTAGTATAATTGAAAATTATACTTTCCACATCCTCTTAAATCTAAATTTTATCTGCTTTGATGTAATTAATATATTTAGTGCATGATATGGAATAGATGACTTATAGGTGTGCACCATAAACTTAGCGATTTTTTTCGCGCCAAAAAGCCGTTTTCGAAAACGATCGACAAATTGAAACTGCATGGGAAACCCGTTTTCAAATACAGCAATCACTTTCAAAATTCCTGAAAAATTGCATTTTTGTAAATATAAAAAATGAATAATTTACACTATGTCATGCAGCCCCCTAAAGCTCCCTTTTTTATTTTTATTTATTTATTTATTTATTTATTTCAGGAGAAAAAATATAAAATATTTAAGTGATCGCCATATTCCAAAATGAATTATTTTACTAATAATAACGTTTTATTTTGCAAATTATTATTATTGTTGTAATAAATACTCCTCTTGATTTTGAAATTAAAATTTGTTCAAAAACTAAAAATCAAATAAAAAAAATAATAATAAGTTTTTATTATTTGTATTTGTAGAAATTTATTGCTATCTTTAAAATGTACTTTTCTAGAATACAAACTCTTCAATAATAAAATCTTCATTCTGTTTGTTTGTATGAAGTATTATGAAATATTTTATCTGCTTTGATGTAATTAATATATTTAGTGCATGATATGGAACAGATGACTTATAGATGTACACCATAAACTTAGTGATTTTTTTTTTTTTTTTTTTTTTTTTTTTGCGCCAAAAAGCCGTTTCCGAAAACGATCGGCAAACTGAAACTGCATGAGAAACCCATTTTCAAATACAGCGATCACTTTCAAAACTCCTAAAAAATTGCATTTTTGTAAATATAAAAGAAAATAATTTACACTATGTCATGGGGGGCGGAGCCCCCCCCCCCCTTAGCCCCTTTTTTTATAGGAGAAAAAAATTTAAATATTTAAGTGATCACCATAAAAATCAAATTAAAAAAAAAAGTTTTATTATTTGTATTTGTAGAAATTTATTGCTATCTTAAAAATGTGCTTTTCTACAATACAAACTCTTCAATAATAAAATCTTCATTCTGTTTGTTTGTATGAAGTATTATGAAAATGAAATGCAAGTGAAAATTCCGCCATTTTTGACGGGATTATATACTAGTATGATGATAAAGGTGGGGGATTGTTTGCGACATATTTAAATTATAATAATCGTTTTTATGCATAATACAATTTATATACATCACTCACTGAGGATTAATAGAAGCTATTCCATGCATAATACAAAGTACATAGCATTTACAAGGACACACATAACATTTCAAATAATACATTCTATCCGAAGCACTGTATATTATCAATGACTGCTGATGGATGGAAGAAAAATATGTTTAATTATGATATGCATTTTAACCTCCTGACTGCCGCGACCGGATTTTTTCGCACACTAAGATGCAGCATAAGCAATCTCAGCTACTCACTGCAGCATAAGCAATATTTAAATTAATATAATTCAACAAATAAAACCCAGTTTTGAAAACTTAAGTTAGGATTAATACTCTCAAAGATTATACACTTATACGTAATAACATATTTTGTATCAAGTTGTAAAAAACATCTTTTTTTTTTAAATATTTTTAATAAATTACAGAGAAAACAACATTACAATTTTACTCTTATACTCGGCAGTCTGGAGGTTAAGCTACACTAACTGTATGCATATTACATGGTGTGTATAAATGCAGTAGTTGATATAAAGGGCTAAACAAAGAAGTTCCTAATGTTACTGAAATGGGCATGATAAATTTATAGTTAATTTTAAAATAAATTATGCATTTTTACGCTGAGCTGCATTCACTTTACTAAGAAATGTCTATATAATATAGAGGAAATACAGGGTCACGCAAAGAAATGGATACCCGGCCGCCTATGGAAGTTAATTTCTGGATATGTGATTTAAGTGTTTTAAGAGTGTTTTAATTTCAACTAAGTTTTAGCTAAATACTGGCGTGTACTATGTAAACCACAAGGCTGAACAAAAGTATTTAATTATGTTTCCATGGTACTACAAATCATTGAAAGAGGAATTTCAACCAATTAGGCGTTTTAATTTTAAACTAATTTTTGCCTCTATTTATTATATATATCAATCAACAGATCAAATAAAGGGTTGTTAAAAATTATTAGAATGCATATTTTGCTATAGAAAATAACACCTTATTACCCTAAATAACAAAGTTTTGTTAAAGATTTCAGGAAGTGTTAGAAAGTGTTTCATAATCTATGCTTAACGCATAATTTGTTTTACTTGTTTAAAATTTATAAAGACAACTTAGATTTGTTTTTGTCGGGACACAAGAATCTTCAATTTTCTTAAAAGAAAAACTTTTATCGCATTATTATTATTTTTTTTTGACATAAAAATGACATTTAAATCACTTTTCTATCCTAATTGGAACCGGAATTATAATTTTTTTGTTTGGATTTGTTTTCAAAATCTAGCTTTTAATCAAAGGGATATCATAGATACGGCCTCTTGTATAATTGCTTTTTTTACATGATGAATTTTTTCACAATGTCCAATATTTATTTTTTTCTAAGTCAAGAAAATTTAAAATTAAATGTACATGTTTAAATTTGGAACATGTATTTTTCATCTCTTTTACATCAATTTTGAATCAACAAATTTGAATAAAAGAACTACATTTAATTTTGCAAACATTATTTAAAAAAAAACACGTCTTAATTTTCTTTGTAAATATATATATTTTTTTAATTAATATTTTTTAAAATACTGAATCACAATTAAAACTTATATATTTATGTTTCTTTAAATTTAAAAAGAAATGAAACTCTATAAGTTATTTTTGAATTATAACGATTTAAAATTGCCCCATCTTTTAAATAAATTTTAAATTAAAAAAATATGATAAATTTTATGTGATTTTGTTAAAAAATGATGCGATTATCTTTATACCATCACACAAAATTTCAAAATTTTAACTCAATAAATAAAAAAAAATATTTTAAAATGTTTCACTAACCAATTTAACAGGAAAATAAATTAAAAATGTTTAACGCATTTTTCAAAAAGGATTAAGTTACAAACATATACTATTATTAATCAGAAAGAAAATCCCAGTGGTAAAAATATTATTACGTGAAAAAAGGAGAAAACAAAGTAATGAAAAAAAAATAATACCAAGACTGAAAAGTTTCAAATGAAAAATTTACGATTGTTGCAAGTTTTTTTTTCTTATCATTATTATTTTAAGGAGTAAAATAAAAATAAGAATAATGAAAGACTACTGTCTACAACGGATTTTAGGTACGTTCGTAAATATGTAAACAGGTAACAGCTATAGCCGTCGTGATACATGTTGCTGAGGTTTACTACAAGTTAATTCTCGTATAATAGAAAGAATTTAGTATTTACAGGACACATAAAATTGTTCAGTTACTGTACTGTATCTGAACTACTGTATATTTTAAAAATTTCGTTATAGTACGAACGCATCTCATTTGCTATGTCTGACGCGCAATTTCATACTTTTCCCCCATACTTGTTATAATATCGAAATTGAATTTCAGCTTTTGAAAAATTTTCACTTTAGCCTCGGAGATTTGATTACCGGTTATGAAATATATTATCGACGCGTGAAGTTTTATGTCTATAGGATTTTTAATGCTCTAATACGCTATTAAACACTAAAATATTTGTCTATATTCATTTCCGAAAATCGTGTTTTTTTTTACATTCTCTGAGATCCAGCTTCACAAAACACGAAACAAACTGGAAAGATATTACAGATTTGTGTAATATTTTGATTATATATAAATACGTATATTTAATTTAATTAAAAGATATACTCTATATAAGTATTTAAAATTATTTTTACCTATTACACAGGCCTACAAAAAAAATTTTTTTTTTGGTGCCTGAGATTTTACAACTGATTTTGGATATTTTTGGGACGCTGATTCCAAATATGCAATCAGTTTTTCTCTATCAGCTCCACTTTTTTAGATATGCAAAGCGAACTAAAGATTTTTTAGAACTAAAGTGACCTTGAACACTTAAACTGACCTTATGATACATAGCCCTGTAACGACGCTCAATGCGATTAGAAGGACGTTGAAATACCACAAGATCTTGAAAAAAACAAATGTGCAAGCAAAACTGACGATCTGCGCATGCTTATGATTTCGCGACGCTCATCCATAAAGCCAAATGTAAAAGCCTCCAAGAGATAAGTTTAGTTTCAGAGTTCGCTCCATGGAAACAAAACTGGCATTCTTTGACTTTCTAAAGGTTTGAACTTCCATGATATTTGTGTTTAAGGTAGAATTCGTATCAATTTAACGTGAAACTCGTAGTGTTTGCGTTGTAGAATGGAATTTAAATGAGTTCAAGTAGAAAAAGTTGTATAAATCATCCAGATAAGTTTTGCTACATATGCGGAGAATAAAAGTTGAAAGAACACAGAAAATATGTTACTGACTTTGTAAAGAGAGCTTATCTTGGATACTTTGGGGTTAGACTTGGTGATCAGGATAAAATCTGCGCACCGCAACAGGTCTGTAAAACTTGTACAGAACATTTATGACAGTGAGCTGACGGAAAAGAATAAGTCTCAAATTCGCCTTACCAATGGTTTGGAGAGAACTCGAAAACCATTTCTATGACTATTATTTCTACCTAGCACTGGAATACTATTTGAATTAATCGAAACAATTGTAATAAGAAAACTTATCCTGATTTAGTGTCTTCAAGGCCCCAACTTCCTCACTCAGAGGAACTACCGATCCCAACGTTTCATCAGCTACCAGAGCTTAGTGAGGATGAATATTGTCCTTCTGATCATCTTTTAGATAGCTGTGAAGGTAACAGTGATTATGAGAAGACGTCAGCAATGCCTAAATTTTTCAACCAGGTTGATTTAAATTATTTCAAAAGAGATTTCAATGTTTTAAAAGAATCTTCTAAATTACTGTTTGGTTTCAAGATTAAAAGACAAAAATTTATTAGAACAAAGAGCCAAACTTACATTTTATCACACAAGACGAAATTGTCTATTACCCTTCTTCTCTCAAAAAAATAATCTTGTATTTTGTCATGAATTTAGAGGACTGTTAGAAAAATTGGTTCTTCCTAAATATTTTCCAGATGATTGTCCTTGGACAGCAAAGAAATTACACAAAATACTATTGTTTTTATATTTTGGGGATAGCAGGGATAAAACACACCACTAGATTAGAAAAGAGAGGCCTAAGAAAGAAAACATGGATGTTGCAGAAAGGAATGTCATTAATAACACTTTAGTTGGGCGAAAAAAATCATACTTTCTGCACTGCATATCAAGCTCTGTCCTATGAAGAAGTTTGTGTAAATTCTCCATAAGAACGGGTTATGATTTGCATATATAAGGTAAAAATACCCGAATTGAGTTATGAAGATATTAAAGCAGGAATATTTAACGGACAGCAAATAAGACAACTGATTAAGGATCCTACTTTCGTAAATTCGACGAATGAGGCTGAATAAAAAGCCTGGACTTCTTTTGTGGCAGTTCACAAAAACATTCCGGGCAAATGCAAAGGAGAAATCTATGCAGAACTGGTAAATGAAAAGTATAATAGTTTTAAATCTCTTGGGTGTACTAGAAGCACTTTAGTGCACTCTAGTTTTTAGTGCACTCTAGCACTTTTAGTTTCTCTAGTGCACTTTAAAGTGCACTATTTACATTGCCACTTAGAGCATTTTCTTGAAAATAAAGAAGGCACAAGTGATAAACAACCCGAAAGATTTCACCACAATAATAAGACTATGGAGGACCGCTACCAAAAAAGATGAGATATGCAAAGGGTTTCAGATTACAGTTTGAGTTAAAAAAGACACTCTTCTAAAATATATTCCAGAATGTCACGGAAAAGAAGCTTCCGAAGCATTCAATCAGTTTCAATTTCATCAGTGACGTTTTTCTCTATTTTTGTGAGTAAAAATATTTGTATAATATAATTAAAAAATTATTATTTGAATATGTGTATATCATAATAATAAAAACTAACATTTGTTTATTATAAAAAATAAAAATCCTGTATTTATTTTATTTTTACATACATTTTTTAATACATGGATTTACCTAAAATAATGAAACATGTATTTCACAAAAAGTTGTTTATCTTAAAAAACTGAGCTGATAGAGAAAAACTAATGCCATATTTGAATTCAGGACATCAAATTCATATAAAATCAGCTAAAAATACCCCGGCACCAAAACAGCTGTTGACCAGTGTTATTAATCATCTTAGATTTATACACAGCACATAAATTATGTAGTATATTTGATTGAAGGTTAATAATTTGTTTTTGCGATAATATTTACAACGGATTATCCTTTGATAACATGTGTTATTATTTCGTTTATGATAAAAATTACTTAAATAATAATTTATTTAAAGAAGAAATATTATTTTATATTTAAGTTTTTCAAATTATTCTTTTGTTACTTCTTCCAGAATCGGACTTATTGATTTCATTTATTAACATACTAAATAACAAGTTTCAAGTTTAATCTAAAATTTAGGCCTTGAAAGAGCATTGTCAATAATAAATCGTGTATTGTTTCAGTAAATATTATATTCTTTAAAGACCTTTTCAAAAGTATCCAATTAATTTTAGGATTAGCAATTATTCCATTTAACTTGTATCTTAAATTCAACTGCATTACCTTAATTATAAAAGCACGACACATAAAAACTTCTTCAGTTTTCCTTATTAATTACTTGTTCTAGGCATTTCAAAATATCTCATAGTAACGTGATATTCCCATCCCTAAGCAATTTATTAAATCGAGCTAATACAATTCATTTTCTGATTTGTCATCAAATGAACAATGTGAGAGTATTTTGACGAAATCTGCTTCAGGGCTCTTTCCAACAAATTTCTCAAGGATTAAGTTCGCTCTACTAACAAGATGCCTATATACTCCAATCCACTATTCATTGCAATCTACTGCATGCAGGTATAATGGAATAACTGATGAATACAGACACAAATGTATTTAAAATTTATGGAGATAAGAATTATATCTTTGCTATGTTATTTATGTACATCGGAGAATGAGATTATCGATTATCACCTTCCTTAAAAGTTATGTTACTTTCTCTTCTAATGTGAAATTATAAACGAAGCAATGTTTGAGACTTCTTCTAAATTGATAAATGTACAATAGATTAGATTGTTAAGCTTTGTTTAATGCGCTTTCGAAAATGAAAACAATGAAATATTTAAACTTTAGAGAACTATATTTGACTGTGTTCTGCTATGTCTTAAGTAATTTAAGATTAAACGAAAGTATAAATCTATATTATTAAATATTTAAAAAAAACTAATCTTATTATCAAATTTTAAATAAATGGCAGACATGTTGCATTTTAAAATCAATCCAATTTCTTTAATTATAAAAGAACGACACAAAACATCTTCTACTTCAATTTTTGGATTAATTACTTATTCTGGCCATTTCAAAATAACTCACAGTATCGTGATAGTCTCATCCCTAAGCAATATTTTAAATGGAGCTAATACAATGCATTTTCTGAGATCAGAGTACTAACAAGAAAAATATAGTGCCAAATCCACTATTCATTGCAATCTACTACATGCAGCTATAATGGAATAACTGAATAATACAGACACAAATGTATTCAAAATTTATGGCAATAAGAATTATATTTCTGCTTTGTTATATATGTACCTCGGAGAGTGAAATTATAGATTACCAACTTCCTTAAAAATTACGTTACTTTCTCTTTTAATGTGATATTATAAATGAAGTAATGTTTGAGACTTCTTCTAAATTGATAAATGTAGAATAGAATATATTGTAAGCTTTGTTTAATGCGCTTTCGAAAATAAAAGCAATGAAATATTTAAACGGTAGAGGATTATTATTTAGTTTTCTATTAAATCTCAAGTAATTTCAGATTAAAACAAAGTACAAATCTATATTATTAAATACTTTAAGAAAAGTAGTATAAATATAAATTTTTAAAGAAATGTCAGAAATCAATTGTTTAAATTATATGTATACATACATAAATTATCTGATTTTATTTGTGATTTAATATTTGTCAAAATTGTTTGTTAAATTTAATCAGTTCGTATCAAAACCTAAGGAAAATACATAAATTAAATTCACGTTTTTATAAATGAAGAATTCAGAAGCCAGGGGATACAAGTGACAAAATTTAGATTTCGAGTAAATTGAGTTCAAAGTTAACCATTAATTGTAATTGAAGGAATCGAAACAGAATCTTTTTACTTATTTCTCAGTGATCTTTGAACTCATACTTCGATAACTTTTCTTAAAGTGGAGTGCAAATTGTTTTAAAATTATAACTAAGCAAAGTTATTCATCATTCGGTACTTGTATTCTTTGGCTTCCAAGCAGTATTTAAAACTGCTTGGAATCGCAAATTTACTGGTGCCGAATTAATACAAGAAATGAAAAGTTAGTTAGGAAAAAAATGAATTTTTGAAAAACGTAAGAACAATGTTGATACAAATAAATGCAAAAGAAAAAAAAATCCCCAAAAGACAAAACAATACTTTTGCAGAACTCTAGCGCTTTTTTGGCAAGGCTAGAAAATGTCACTATGGTTCATCTTTAGCTCTTGTAAAAGTTCTAATTCTCCACCAGCAGCTTCTTTTAAGAATAATGTGAAAGGCTTTTTTTTCTCAAAATGCAGTCACTGCATAGTTTGGATATCTTTTACTGATTTAATAAAGAATGGTGTATGTGGCTCAAGATTAATAAAATCTTTATATTTTAACATTTCTATAATGAAGGTTTTATTGGAATCCTTTACATATTGAGTGCAGTGCTCTAGAAGATACACATGTTTCTTTCTTATTTCTATGAACCCAAGGTCTAGGTAACATTCATTATAGGAGTGTCCTGAAATCGAAAAGCGATGATCGACTGCGTCTATGTGTGTATGTCTTATGATGTACAGCCTGAACTTCACAATCAAATGGCTTTTATTCTGTCCTCCATAATTGTTACTAAAAGCTAAACTATACCTGACTTGAGACTGAAGAGTCTTTTAAAACTTCAAAATACAGGATGCGATCTCTTCGGAACCACGAAATGGCTGGCCTTCATGCCTCATTTACATGTAACCAGTTCCACTTTCAAAATTAGGAATATTCAAATTGTAGGTTCAATGCTGACAGGTAATAAGTTTTAAAATCGGTTACATGTGGAGTTGTCATCCTTTTTTGCAAGCCAAATCATATCACAATTTCACACAACTATCTTTTGAATAACGGGATGAAAAACTGCCGTAAGTTGTTAGTATTGAGTTGGTATTTGGGAGGGCTAGGGTAAGTCGTTCGTCTACCTTCCCCCCACCCCTAAAATAATTTAGATTGTAGCGGCCATAGCAAGTCAGCAGAAGAAAGCTTTATATGTAGTTTTTGAATAAAAGCTTATCATTATTATGTTGGTAGGCATAAATTGAAAAAACTTCAACTTTGCGTTCAGAGTGAAATTAAACGTGTTTGAAATTGCAAGTCAAACATAACAAGTGAGATGCGTTCGTACTATAACAAAGTTCTAAATATTTTCAGATCTTGGTGTAATAGTGTACAGTTTTTCGGATACAGTATAATGGTCAAAATCATTTGTGGGTCCCTGTAAATTCCATATGTTTTCAATTATACAGGAAGTAATTTTTAGTAAACCTCACTTTCATAAAATTTGAAATAGTTTAAGAGTATTGAAATGTGCCACAAATAGTTTCTCTCAATATACCTTTAACTAATATCATACTTTTGTTCGGCCTTGTAAATGAATAACAAATATTCTTGGTACTACTTATTGTACAAAACTTATTTTTTTAGCATACAATTCATCGATGCATATCCATTATATTATGTTCGAAAGAACAAAGCAAATTAAAGTGCACTTGAAAGTATTTTCCCATTGATTGTAAGTAACTTTGATTAAATCTCAAAAAAAATCTTCTCTTTTTTTTTCTTCTCTTTCAAATCTCTTTAAATCTCAAACGATTCGGTTGGGTAATTTTTGTTCTGTTATATGTGGACAGACTGACAGATTGTCAGATGGACGGACTGAACTACGACTGTAGGTGCTACGTATTTTGAACGCACCTAAAAGAGGAAAATGATTCAATTTTATACAAATAAATTTCTGCATTCAGTCGCCATCGATATACAGCGCCAGTTCATGACGTTTAAAACTTACACGAGGTGAACAATATTTAAACTGTGATTGGTACTAAGCGACATGCGGTCATCTTTTTACTTATTAATGTTTTTACTTATTTAAATTTTTTTACATACTTTTGAAAATTTTCGGTTGAACAATATTCAAAATGCTTTGTATAGTTTTCGAGTAAACGGACTAATATTGATAAAAGATAAGGATAACAAATTTTCTTTCTTCTTACTTTCTTCAAAATTGAGGCATTTAATATTTAAAATGAAATAGTACTTACTAGCCTTCCCCGAATTCTCTTGTTCGCGTGTACGTAATAATAGGTTTAATGGATACCTAAAATATATTCTAGCTAGTTTTATATTTTTGAACGAAAATCTAAGTAAAAGGAGTTTACGTCAAATGGTCTTCTAGTTTTTGTTTATTTATTTATTTATTTTCATCAACTATAACCAAATATATTTAACTTCAAAATATGAATATTTCTTATTCCTTATTTTCTTAAAAATTCTTGCGAGTTATAAAAAAAAATATACTATCGATAAATGTGTGTTATTTTCATGTTTTAATATGGATATTTATTGACAAAAACGTAGTATTCATAGTTATAGAAGAAAGGTAAAAAAACAACCATAAATGACCTCCATAAACGAATTTTTTTTTTTAAGTATATTGTAATAATATTTTATTAATTATGTATGTTAATATTTTTCATTCTTTTTTTTAACAAATGGATGTCATTCTAAAATTGATGATAGTCGCTATTAGAATTATTTTAATCTTTACTCGAAATACAGAATGCTAAATATTAAACATTGAAAAAAAAATTAACGTCAATATGATTATTTTTTAAAATATTAAGGTTTTAAAGGAGCGTGGAATTGTTTGATATCTTTCAATTTTTCGTAGTTTAATTTTCGAAACCAACACCAATTTTTAAACATTTAAAAACAAGTTGGAAATTGCACGTGAAGCGTAGCAAATTAGGTGCGTTCGGACGATAACGAAGTTTTAAAAATATTACGTTCATATATCAATCTCATAACATTGTAAATAGTGAACTACAATTAAAACGCTCATCAAACAATGTTCTCCCTATACCATTATGTAATGGAATACTTTTGTGTGGCCTTGTAAATCAATAACAAATGTTCTTTGCACCACAAATTATGTAAGATGTATATTATAATATGTACTTTATAGTTGCATATAAATTTTATTAAGTTCGCATGAGTGTAACACGATTAAAATGCATTTGAAACATTTTTCCCCATTGACCGTAATGTAATGGAATACTTTTGATTGTCCCTGTAATTGATCTATGCATCCGATTTTCATAAAATTTGTAATAACTCGAAAATATTATGCAATAATTATGTATTTTAAATTTCAAACGTATAGAATATATTTGAAACTTTTTCCCCATTGACCATAATGTAATTGAATACTTTTGATTGTCCCTGTAATTGATCTATGCACACGATAATCAAAAAATTTGAAATAACTCGACAGAATTATGTAATAATTGCGTATTTTAAATTTCAAACGATTAAAATGCATTTGAAACATTTTTTCCCATTGACTGTAATGTAATGGAATACTTTTGATTGTCCCTGTAATTGATCTATTCGTCCGAGTTTCATAAAATTTGAAATAACTCGAAAAAATTATGTAATAATTATGTATTTTAAATTTCAAACGTATAGAATATATTTGAAACTTTTTCCCCATTGACCATAATGTAATTGAATACTTTTGATTGCCCCTGTAATTGATCTATGCACACGATTATCAAAAAATTTGAAATAACACGACAGAATTATGTAATAATTGCGTATTTTAAATTTCAAACGATTAAAATGCATTTGAAACTTTTTTCCCCATTGACCGTAATGTAATGGAATACTTTTGATCGTCCCTGTAATTGATCTATCCATCCGATTCTCATAAAATTTGAAATGACTCGACAAAAATATCTAATATTTATGTATTTTAAATTTCAAACGATTCGGTTGGGTAGTTTTTGCGTTGTTATATGCGGACAGACGGACGGACGGACAGACGGACGGACGGACAGACGGACGGACAGACGGACGGACTGAATGACAACTATAGGTGCTACGTATTATATAATTACGAACGCACCTAAAAAGGGGGGGGGGTCAATGATTTTTAAAATTGAACCACGTTAAAAGAATTAACACAGATAGTTTTTTAAATAGAGATTTCAGTATTAGAATTGCAAATGAATGTAAATGTGGTTAAGTATATTCGTTTTCCTTAAATTTTTTTTTTCGTTTTAAAAGCCATTTAGAAATGAAAGAAAAAAGGGAAAATAGGCTGTATCAAAGAATATGACGCTTGCACATTCTGAGATCTTCCGCGTTTCAGTTCCTCTGCTATTAATTAACAAAATATGAAAAACAGAGCCACGTGTGCATTTAATCCTAATTCTCAAGACTTAATGTGGGGATGATTTCACTAGCCATCTATTTTCAGACAGGGTAATACTATTCTTTTGTTATTATGAATTGGTTATTATCCATTATGAATTATAAATAGGAGTAAGATGTCTGCGTATAATTTACGGAGGAAAATATTGATTTTTAGTTCTAACGACATAAACGAAATTCCCCCACGAATTCACGTTCTCTCCGAATATTGTGTATATATTTTTTTAAAATACTTCTAACGGTGCGATTGTTTCGAGAATTTTATATATGATATAAATTATTATTCTGGTGAACTTAAAAAAATAATACATTTAAATACCAGCATTTTATTACTTGTAGAATTTAAAAACGAGAGACACAAGCAATCGGAAATGTCTACTAATAACGATGTTTTAAAGGGATAATGTTAAGATATTTTAAAATAAATTACATCATACAGGAGAATAAATATCCACATTAAATGTGTATTTTTGTGTTTCTGTATCTTAAAAAATGAGCTCAATCAGAAATTTTAAAAACGCTGAAAAATCAAGAATATGGACTTCCCTTAAAACTTAATTCGAAAAGGTTGTTATTAATATTTTTTATTCAGATATTTTTCAACGGTGGACATCGTTTTAAAATATAACATTTCAGTGCTTACTATATTATCATTTTTTATTTTTCATTTTTTTTACATCGAACAGTTTATCTAATATATACTTGAAACGGTACTACTAGGTTATCCCGTGGATACAAAAATCATCGCCAAACTATAAGATTAAATGCCAATAATGGATGATCGTGAATGTCATATTCAATGACATTAAATACGATTCATGTGTTTAAAATGTCATTAAGTGATTTTTATTTTCACTTTTCAATAGTATTTTTATTAATATTATACTAATTATTTATTTTTTCGTTATTTAAAATGAAATATATGTCAATATGTATAATCTGGCTATTAGCTTGGCGATTTGTATAATTTGGCGAAATTGGTCGACGGGATAACAGAGTAGCACCCTTGAAACTTATGAAAAAGAAGTCTATCGAATATTCAATGAAAACGATCATTCGTAAAACACGCAACGCACTATTTTTAGTGTTCATTTTAGTTTTTACTAAAAATCTTGGTTAATTAAAAAACGAAAATTTTTATCCTCATTTGCGCTAGGGATTCTGTTTATCCAAATTTTAATCCTCTACGCGAACTAGAATTTCCCTAGATAGAACTGACAAACACACAGACAATGACACATAAATAACATTAAAATCCAAAGTTTTAACACACTATAAATAAAAACACACCACAGACGTATACGTTTCGCGATCACCAGGGCTCGCTTCCGCAGTGTTCAAAGGGTAAAAATTGGACAAACAAAACAAAGGTACATTAGACAAACACAACGTAAACTCAGAAAAGGAGTTGCAGAACATAACATCGTGTACACACATGGAACACTCTTAGAACACTCTTAACATTGGTTATGTTACGAGAAAAGTGTTGGAAAATTCCTCTATTGCTTCTCATTGTTGGGAGGAGGGTCATAATTTTAATTTTACCTCAGCCACGATTATCCAAAAATGCACTACTCCGCTTTACTTAGATTTTTTGGAGCGCTCTATATCAATAAAATAAAAAACTCCTCGGTTAATGACTTCTACCGTACCATCTCAGATTTCGGGTTAGATTTATTATGTCATGAAATCTCATTCCCGGTTTGATTCTATTGGTTACTGAAGCTTGATGATATTTTGGTACTGTATTTGCAGTCATTTGAGTTTCTGACTTGTTGTCAGTTGGGGGGGGGGGGGAGTTCTGATTTTGAACATTTTTACCTTTTGAACACAGAGGAAGCGAGCCCTTGTGCTCGCGAAATGTATACGTCTGTGGTGTGTTTTTATTTATTCTGTATTAAAACGTTGGATTTTAATGATTGTAATTTCCCACACAAGGTTTTATTGATTATGACACATATAAATGTGTATTTTTTTAGTATAGAATATTACGAAGAAACAAGGACCGAGTGCAAAGGGTCATAATCGAGATGTTTGCGACATATTTTTCTTTAACCGCTACCCTGATTTTCCTGTAAGCTATACAGTAACATGTTTTTGTCAATCATGATTTATTATTTTTAATAGTAATTATTTATTGTTAATTATGTATTATTTAATCTGAACAATGGAACAAACGTAGTCATTTTTCGGATTCTCTAGTTGCGGAGTCGCTTAAGCCCCACACTGTTCACTGGCATAGACCCGGATGATAATGTTAAGTCTATGGCGACATTCTTTTAAAATATCTCGCTCAAAGTTTAATATTTTTACAAGATACTTTTTTGCATAGGATAGCTGAGGACGATCTGCAACCGGGCTACTTTTTACTTTTTTGACTTTGTTTTCAGATTAAATGAAAATTATTTCAACTTTCCGAACCTGTTTGACCCGATTGTGAAAATAAAAATGTCCTAATATTAAAAAAGTAAAAGCTCGCGCGGTTGTGGATCGCCCTCAGCTATCTTATGCAAAAATTCCTGTAAAAATATTAAAATTTGAGTGAGATATTTGAAAAGAACGCCCCCATGGATTTACATCATCATCCGGGTTCTTTGCATTGACTAATGCGGCATCTTTGAGACGCCGCATTGGTAGTAATAAGGTAGGAGTGTTTTGCAATGCAATGGGGCCATATTAATGTATAGGCGTGGCTTGTGGCCACGGAGAAAAGAAGTTTAAAAAATAAAAACAATAATGCCATGTTAGTATAGCAAAATAACAAAAAAAAAAAGGAAAAACAAAAGAAAAGGAAAAATGTCAATTAGATCCAAAAACTCTGCTGAACAGGCCATAGACAGGCGAACAAATCTACCACGTGGAAAAGCCCCAATTTAATATTTAATCCGATCATTTTTCAGATTTCATTAGGCAAAAATTTCTGTTTCGAAGAACCGGTTCTAAAAAGATTTACGAATATATAAAAGACAAAAGAAGTGGGTATTACATGAGAGTTTTTTTTTTTAAATATTGATAAATTAAGTGGTTAGTTATTCCTGAAAATTATTTTAAAATCCATACATAATCAGTAAATTTTCAAATAAATTCGAATGCATACTTTTTAACTATTTCGCTGTGTAAAAATTTTAATTCTGCGAATTCTAAAAGTGGAAAAACTATTTCGATGTGCCAATACCAAAACTTTCTTCTATCTCATATGTACATTTTAATATTTTAAAATTCAGTTACACATGTTAATACGTTAATATTATTAATTCAATACTATATCATCTATGATTTTCATTTTAAATTTCTGCTTCAGTCAATTAATTGGGGTAAAAACAAGTTTTTGTTTTTGCACGAGACGATGCACAGCAGAACATAGGCAGATTTTTTTCAAATTCTAGGATTTCAGGATCTATTCGCAATACCCCCCCCCCTAAAAAAATACACAAAAAATTAGTTCAGTTCTAAGCATAACTTGAAACACTTCTTAATAAAAAAAATAACAAAAATTGCACAGACATTGCAATTATAGCGCCTCCTTCCGGCGGATTTTTTTTCAAATTCAGGGAGGATTTGCTGACCACAGCCAAACACATATAAAAAATTCCATTCGATTCTATACTTAATTTCATACACTTTTCTGTGGTATAACATTGAAAATGGCAGAAAAACCGGTATTGCAGCGAACCCTCCCAACGGATCTTTTTCAAATTCAAAGCGGACCAGCTAGCAATAGCCATACACTTACACAAAAAATTTAGTTCAGTTTGATGCAGAATTTTATAAACTTTTAGTACGATATTGAAAATGGCACACAAATTGTTATTGTAAATTCCTCTTCAGGCGGAATGTTTCAAAATTGAAGTAGAACCTGCGTGCCAGAGCCAAAAACATCCACAAAAAATTTGGTTCAATTCTATGCATATCTTGATACACTTTTTCATGGTAGAATGGCGATATACGGACACACATACAAACAGACACACACACGCACGCACACACAAACAAACACACACACATTGACAGACAGACATTTTGTAAAAGCATGTTTTTTTTTAAACTCTGTACTTTAAAACGTGTAAATCCGTCGAAAAAACGGATGTCGAAAAAATTTTCGATTACAATACATTTTTCAATTGAAGATAGAAAAATGTAATAAATGAAATAGGTCAAGTGCTGCCATCGTCAGTATTATTTACAACAAGTAAGAAAAATCATGCGTTAAGCATAGATTATGAAGCACTTTCCAACACTTAATGAAATCTTTAACAAAACTTTGTTATTTAGGGAAATAATAGTGTATAGCCAAATATACCCAAGTATGTATTCCAGTACATTAGAACAGCCCTGTATTTCATATGTCAGTTCATATAATGGGAAAATTTAGCTTAGGAAGAAAATACCCAGTAGCTTAAAATTTCTTTTTCAGCAATTCATACTATTAGATGGAAACATACTTGAATACTTTTGTTCAGCCCTGTAGTTTACATTGTACCTTTATTACACGTCAGCATTAGGCTAAAATTTATTGTAACCTAAAACACTTTTAAAACAACTGAAATCACATTCCCATAAATCATCATTCATAGGCGTCCATGTACCGAATTCTGTGCGTGGCCCTGTATATCTCTTTATCTATATTCTGCTAACATTTCTCAGTAAATTGAAAGCAGCTCAGCGTAAAAATGCATAGCTTATTTAAGAACCACGTTTAAATAATTTACGCTCATATTCAGTAACGTTGGTGAGCTCTTTTGGGTAGCCCTGTATATCAACTATAACATTTATACACACCATATTATGTGCATATATTTAGCGAAATATAAACGCGAATATCATAATTAAAATGCATTTGATCCCTCCATCAGCCATCATCGGACACATATACGGTACTTCGGAAAGAATATACTATTTGAAATATTTTGTATGGCCCTGTAAATGCTATGTACTTCATATTATGCAAGACAGTAGCGTATAATTTATATTAAGCTTCAGTGACATATATCAATTTTATTATACATGAAAAAGCTTAATATATTTAAAATATGTCACACACAATTCTCCCTTTTACCATTATCTAATGGAATTCTTTTGTGTGGCCCTGTAAATGAATAATAGCTACATTTTCACCTTATATTTTATAGAATGCATATTTTAATATGTGTGACAGGGTATAACATCTTTAAAATTCCTTTGAAACGATTTTTCCCCATAGGCCGTAATGTAATAGGAAACTTTTGATTCGCCCTGTAGATAAACTAATCATGGTAGCAACTTCATTTTCGATAGGACTTTTGCTAGGGTAAACGTCAATAACGTCCTAAAATTTCATTGCAATCCGAGTATATTAACGATTTTCCCCCATAAGCCGAAATGTAATGGGAAACTTTTGATTATCTCTGTAGATAAACTAATCATGGTAGATACTTCATTTTCAGTAGGGTTCGTGCTAGGGTAAACCCCAATAACGTCCTAAAATTTCATGCCAATCCGAGTATATTAACGATTTTTCCCCATAGGCCGTAATGTAATGGGAAACTTTTGATTCGCCCTGTAGATAAATTAATGATGGTAGAAACTTCATTTTCAATAGGACTTTTGCTAGGGTAAACGTCAATAACGTCCTAAAATTTCATGGCAATCCGAGTGTATTAACGATTTTTTCCCCATAGGCCGTAATGTAATGGGAAACTTTTGATTCTCTCTGTAGATAAACTAATCATGGTAGATACTTCATTTTCAATAGGGTTCGTGCTAGGATAAACCTCAATAACGTATAAAAATTTCATAGCAATCCGAGTATATTTACGGGAGTTAGAGCTCGGACAGACGGACAGACGGACAGACGGACAGACGGCCATCCGGCCAGACGGACAGACGGCCATCCGGCCAGACGGACAGACGGCCATCCGGCCAGATGGACAGACGGCCATCCGGCCAGACGGACAGACGGCCAGACAAACCGAATGCATAAGCACTTTTCAACTTTGTTGGAAAGTGGTAAAACAGTGTTTTTTCTTCATATCAAATATGCAAAATAATTATTTTTAAATATCTCATTAAATATAATTTCAAATGAATTTAATGCAAACAATGTGAAAATTACTATTATATTTAAAACAAACATGTACATTTTGTGATTATACAAACAGTAACTTTATAATATTAGTAACGACAATAAGTTTCTTGTTCGTAGTTATAATAAAGAAAACACGATGCTCTTAAATAAAGGATTCAAGCTTCGTTTATCATTTTGTTTCTGCTTGACAATGCAATGAATAGAAATATTTAGTTAAAAAACCTGATGATTGAAACCTTTTCTGCTCTGAAATTGCATTGTTGTTGCCTTTTCCTTTTATGTAAATACTTTTTTTTAAACAAAACATGAAAGATGATAACTGAAATAAAAATTTGATGCAACGTTCTTTTGAACAAACTGTTACTTAATGGATTCTCTTTTGTATAACTAAATTTAGTTTTTGTATACTGTAAAAAAATATCTCTCAAATTGGCATAAAAAACCGCCAATTTTGGTGCCAGAGAATAACTGTTTAATTTTCAAGATAAATTAGTAATATTTCATTAACAGTTTCTTTTTCCTTTATGTAAAAAATACAGATTTTTCTTGGAAAATTTTCTTACCAAATCCATTTTTATAGAAAATAGCAACTCCTTTTTTAATCCTTCACTGCATGATTTTTCCTTTCTACATGAAAAAATTATTTTGATTACTTTAGGTAGTCACAAATGCAGGAAAAATAATAAAAAAAATTCTGATTTCATATATATATTTTTTGATATGGGTTTTTGTGGTATGTGCCATATGTGTCCAAAACACACAATCAGATATTTTCATTTTTGTATCAAATGTGGCATGAAGCTCACAATACTGGTATATTACATATACAAAAATAGTATAATGGGTATTAAAATTTTATTGCAGGTATTTAACCCTATGAGAGGTAAGAAATTATTTTTTGTAATGTTGAATTCACACGAGAATATTCGGAAAAAAAAATTAAACGAAGAAATCAATTTTGAAACTTTTTTTTTTCTCCAAAGTTAGAAATATAAAATTTAATTAAAAGCTTCTGCTGTGAATTTTGATTCAAATCAGGTGGTATGTAATATATCCCACTGCCCTGATGTACTCTGTTAGAGAGCTTAATTCAAAAAATTTATCACGGCCTTTCACGCCTTTGGGAATTTTTTTAGTATTGTCATTAAAATGTGAAAATTGTGTGGGATTTTTTTTTTCAAATTCAATGACAGACATTGTCTCTTTAATTGTTTGGTTTCCTAAAACATCACTCCAATAAATATCCGTAATAGAAACTTGTAAAGTTTGAGAAAAATCATTTCCTATGCTGTATCTACGTCTCTCTTCTGAAATAAGATTTAAAAGTTTCGGGTAAAAGAAAAGGGCAAAAACTGATAGGGAGTCTCCAGAGCCATAATTTCAAAACTTAAGGAATTGCTTCCTCTATATTTTATTTGCGCTTCAGATATTTATCTTTCCTTTGTTAATTTTTTCTATCAACATTGGGTCCAGCATTGATACCTGCAGCACTAAAGAATAAACAATCTTTCTCTAAATTGATGCTTCTCATTATATACATTCAGTATTGAATTCAGTGTCAGGGAGTGGGGAGCATTCGTAGAACATTTACATGTAACTACACTGATAACTTGAAAATTTGTTTGGTTTAGAAATTCAATCCCCACTCCCCCCCATATACACCCCCGACACATAACAATGCCTGGCTAGCGGAAAAACGTGTGAATTCAGTATTGTTGAAGTCTATGTTCCATATCTGGCACATACACAAAAACAAGATTTCAAGCTGATGTACTGAAGTAATTTAGTTTTAAACAACTTTAATTACAAATATATGATATACTCGAATGACTAAAATTTTATCTTGCGATACTTTCAATATTTTGGTGTGAAAATTTTGAAGCAAATTCAACTGTTGTGTACGATGCAGGCTGGAATATTTTTTGAAATAAAAGCCTTATAATTACTGCCCTCAAGTGAGAAAAACTGGTACAAAACTCTTCGTTTGAATGTTTTAGATATGCCACAAAGCTCAGATAACCTAAATTTAAGATCCTTAGGAAAATAGAAAGGTTTTATCGGTATGTTCCATATATGGCACACCATGCAGTGAAGGGTTAAACAGTTTCTTCCATAAAAAATACAGATTGTTTTTCAAATAATTACAGGTTTTTTTTAGAGTATATTAAAATAGAAATTTGCAATAATTGAAAAAAAAACTTTGAAATGAATTAAAAAATGTAGTTTTAAAACTTTGAAGCGCAGTCTTTTTGCCTGTAATTTTAATCAACATTTGCATAAGAACGTTTCATTAAATTTTACGAGAAGAATATAGCTTATTATGACTCTTTGACAGATAAAAGTTATTATTATTTTTCATTTTTTTGAAAAAAAGGGAAATGTTCGAATTTTACGGCTTGAATTCACTAGTACAAAAAATATAATTGTTTGTTTCTGACAGCCTTACGGATTTTTTAACTATCTAGCTGCTCGTGATACATCGCAAAATATTCGTATAGGTTAAAATTCTATACAAATTTCTAAAAGATTATAGCTTATTGTGTGCCATATTTTGGTTTCCATATTAATCTAGTTGGCTATAAAAATAGAACATTGACACATTTTAAGAACTCACAGTAAGAAAAATAAGAAATAGTACTTCGTTTTACAAATATGTTTAACAAATTAACAGTTTAATATTAAATTACGATTATACGTTTAGAAAATCATTTTAGATTTTTAAATATATGTTTTTCGTTTTCATTCCTGTTGACAAACAAAGTGCTAAAATAAAAGAAAGAAACAAATGAAACAATTTGTAAATTAATTCATTATTTTGATTTTTACAACGCGTAAATGAACTACAGAATCTATGATATTTCTGAAGCATTCCAAACAAAGGTATATCTAACAATATTTTTGCAACAGCAAGAATTCCCTCAGTAAAGTAAATGAGATTTGATAAAATAATAATAAAAATGTTCTTGAAAATGCCTTTTGCTTTATTTTTTTTATTCTTTTTCTAACAGTTAATAGAAGTTAACTTCTAACTGCTTCTAAACATTTTATAATCTGTTCTAAACAAGTTTCTGTTTTTTATACATTTTTTAACAGTTATCAGAACTTACTTTGATAGAAATTTGTAGAATTTCTTTTGCAGCCTTAAATTTTGTAGAATTAAATGAAAGATATACCATTAAACAGAAAAATAGCTAAGGTATTAAACAGAATGCTATTTCATATATTTCATAAAAAAACATGAATTTATCATAATTTAAGCTAAAGCTCTTCATGAAAATTATTTGTTTAATTGTATGCAAGAGCTTTTCATTATGTACTGTATAATTTGTTTAAATGCATGAAGTCTCCAATCACATCAGCTAGAATGTTTTGTATTAAAATGCTAGTTTGGAAATTCAAAGATTTCGGTGCACTTCAAAGTCGCGTATGAATGTAGGTCATCGCGAAGTAGTTAAATTAAAAATATCGATGACAAGCAAGATATGTGATACATATCGACAAAATTAAATTTCACAGCAGAGGTAGAAGAAAAAAAATATGATTTTCCTATATTATACACATTATAAAATAATCTGTAATTATACAGATGTAAAGTTTCCGAAATCTGTATGGTTACTATCATATTATCTGTACACTGTACAAAAAATATAAATGTACAAAACTAATTTTTTTAAATTACAGAAATCTGTAGCTCTACAAACGTGTCTACTAAAATTACAGTTATCTTACTAAAATTTTATCTGTAACCTGGGCTGCAGTTACATGAACAATTCTTGGAATCCCAGTTTTCTCAAAAATTCTTAGTAACCTTACTGATTTTTTGATTTTCAGTGAAAATCTGTATCTGTTACGTGAATTTTTGCAGCTGCTGTTACAAAAAACGTTCTAGGAAAATCAGTTTACTCGAAAACTTTTAGTAACTTTACAGTATTTTTTTTTAACAGTGTAGCATTTATCTCGGCATGTTGAAACGAAAACTTGCATAAAACTATTAAAATTTTTAAAAATGAAGACTTTGGGTGTGGTTTGGAGGACTCTGTAGTTTTACCTCCCCTCCCCTCCCAACACACAATCAGCCCCTGTTATCTGGTTACAAATGGACATAGAGTGTCATATGATAATTTCCGAATAGATATACTTATAAAAATGTTTATTATCTAAGACATACCAATGGAAAATCTATTAGCACAATAAAACGCAAAACGAATCTTTCCGAAATGTGTAATTCTTCTTGCGGGTGAGTGATACACATATAATACATACATACATACATATACACATATATATATATATATATATATATATATATATATATATATATATATATATATATATATATATATATATATATATATATATATATGCGTAATGTGTATTTAATACATTATTTCTTTAATAATTTCATATTTTGTTTATTAAATTTCGATGGAAATGCTTTCATTACATAAAAAATAGTGTTGTTTTGCTTGTTTTATGTTTAAAAAATCACATTTTATAATAAATAAATACATTTGTTAAAATGCTATTATTTTAACTACAACTTTAACAATATTTCACATGTTTAAATATTGTACTTATTAGTTAAATATTCAACACAATAAAATTACGCTCTCAACAAATGGTATCATGTTTAATATTATTACGATTTTTTAACCCTTTATCTACCGCATTATAATTTCATAAAAATTTTACATTTTAAAGCCTTTTGCTCAAATCGTATAAACTAAATTAAAAGATTTACATAATCTTCCATTAACACATATGCTGCCACTCACGCGCCAGCGCGTAATTTGGGGTGATTTCCAATAGCCAGTCACGCGCTAGCGCGGGAAAATCTTTCACTGATTCTTTGTTATAAAAGGTAAGTCGGCTTCTGATAAAAATCCACTTCTACTGTGCGGCATTAACTATCATCACATATTCACGTAAGCGACAGCGAATGTGTTAATTACTTGAAGGTTTCTAGAAGAATTGAAGGATTTTGAAGGATTAATTAAATTTGAATGTACAGGGGTTTTGTGCAATTTTTATAACCCCATTCAAATATTTTATTTTTAATTATATTCTTAGTATTTTGTAGAATTTTAAAATGTACAAATATGATGTTCTTACAAAATAAATATAGGAATATTTCCCCATTGAAAAATCCCGTTTTTTCTCCCTTAGTGCCAAGAAAGCTGAAAAGGATGCAAAAGCAAAAGAAATAATCTTTTTAAAACTATTATTGATTTGTGTAACCAATAATGCTTTTGGAACAAGATAAAGTAATATACTATCTGTAACTTATTCTAAACAGTATTACAACTAATTGACGTATTAAAAGAATTTTATAATAAGTTATTTCAATGGTAGTTTTATGTACCGTCTGTAGATAAAGGGTTAATTCATCATTGTTAGTGAATAAAATTTTGTTAAGGGAAAATTTGGAAATTTTTTTATATTACGTATAAATAAACTATACATTTCTTATAATCGATATAACTGACCAATCAATCATCAATCGATTACAGAATAAATTCCTGCATTTACTGTATGTAGATTATATGATATTGGGGAAAAAATTACTATGTAGATTATTTTTATAGTTATACTTTTTTCCTAAGATGGCTTACTTTGTGTGGAAGCAAAAAAGGGCGAATCCCAAGTTATCCAATGGCAAAAATACTTTTCTTTCTTTTTCCTTCAAATTTGTAAATTTAAACAATATTTTATTCCAGCACGTACTTAAAAATCCTCTTTATCTTCTCTGTAAGCATAAAATATTTAAAAATAATTAAGTGTATTTTAAAATTTATGATAATATTTCTAAAATTCCGAAATGTATAAAAACTATTATTTACTCGTTTGCAAATTTATGACTGAAAAAATGTATGTAAATGTTTTTAGAACTTACAGAAGGATAAAGAAACTTCCTATGTACATTTTGAAAAAAAAATAAGTTCAAAATTTGCATGAAAAAGAAGAATGAGTAATTTTCCATAGGGTAACATGGAATTACACTTTTTTCTTCCCCATCACATAAATCACTTTGATAGTACTGCTAGAATGTAGATATTGAAATTAAATTATAACAGAAAACAAAAAATAATAACAGAAGAATAATATTATTCAATAACAAATTTTATTTCCTTATCGTATTTTCGAAGGGGGGTCAAATACGTAGCTGTTTTAATTTTTCTAACTTATCAGTAAATGTTAGTTAAAATTTTTCTTTTGATTTTTGCAAACAGAAATACGTTCATTGTTTTTAAAATTTTATGGCAAAATATGTTTTTTTATATTTATAACTTGAATGATGTTTAACTAAAAAAATTAAATACCTATAAAATATTACATACTTTATTAAATACATATAAATATTATTAAATGCGTGTTTCTGAAGAATACAATATTTATACACTGTTCTAAATACATTTCTGTCATTAAATAAGAAAATTCACAGTAAAAGAATATCTCAAGCTGAGAAATAGCAAATATTCAACACTAAGTTTTAATAGAGACATAGATAATTTAAAACATATCTAAGTACGACGAAATTTAATAATGCAACTACAGTTTATATAATTTTCGAAATCCCCTGCACTTGAAAATTGATCTCTACTCACTGTGTTCTAAGAAATAGTATTAAAATTTTAATTTAATGCATTCTTGAAGTTAAACCTAAACTATATAAGAGCTGGAGTCTTGAATTGTTATCACAATCTTTGAGAATGAGATAATTATTTATTGATGCAATTACTTTTGAACTTTTACGCTTGAACTATTCGTTCGATTATGTGCGACCGTTTATACTTCAAATTCAAAAGAGCTTAGGCTAGCGAATTTGCATTAATAGCATTATTATCCCAACAAAACGTGGTAATTCTCAGGATCGAATCAATACGAGATTGTAATGTACCCTTCTCTACAAACTGTTAACAAATGTATACTTCAAATAAATATTAAATTATATTTGTTGTTTTCAAAATAATCATTAGTTTGCCTTTTCAAAAGAATTTAGTTCTTTGAAATTCGAACAATATCCAACAATTTTGGACTGTTACAACCTTTTGGTGGAATAATACAGAAATACAGACTCACAATGTTAATTAATCCTGTTAAAGTATTATACTTGCAAAACATAGTTTAATTCAATTGTTTTACATTATCATTATGTCAATGTAGCAATTGTTGAAAAGATCGCCAACATTTTGAACACAAACAAGTAACGTAAAATCACGTTTTCTAACACACTTTGCATTATTTTTTATCTAATTGACAAGATATTTTTAGTTATGATTTATTATTATTCATCGATGTTTGTAGAATTTCTCAAGAAAATCTTATCTTTAAAATAATCCCACATAAAAAAGAAGAAGAAACTAACGGAGTGAGGTCGACTGATTTTGGTGGGCACCTTTCAAAATTAAACGCCAATCAAAGAACCCCTTAAGTATCGTCATGTTTCCAAGAACACACGATTTGTTCAAATAATTTGCTCAAAATCTGATAATAAATTACCAATGATGTTCACTTGGATTTATGTTTAAAGAATGAGTCTTTTCATTTAAAATTTTAAAAAATACGATAACAACACATTTAATGTAGACATATTACATAAGTATTAATGTTGAAAGTTCTGCACCGAGAATTGTTTTTTAAATAACTTGATTATCTTAGTAATAATTATTTACATATTTTGCGAATTATTAGTTTTATTTTCAAATTTGTGATGAATTTAAGAAATATTCTGTACAGATGCAATGGATCTTTGAGTACGTGAGAATTGGAGTTTGTATTAATAACTTATAATAAGAGAAATATTTAGTTAAATCATTACAAAATAATGAGTTCAGTGCAGATATACTCTGTCTCTAGACTAAAGGATTGGTAAGTCCGAAAAGTAAGCTAAAAGGTCTCAACCCTTACTTAGATGAATTTGGAATTTTAAGGTTTGGTGGCAGGTTAGATAATAGTAATTAAAATTTTGCGAAAATTTATTTTTTAAAAAGGAGTAATGATTTTACTGTAATTGTTATAAATTATTATCATAAGAAAGATTTGCATATTGATGCGTCAACTTTACTATCCTTAGTAAGAGATAAATTTTGGCCAATAAATAGTCATGCAATGTGTCGAAAGGTGGTTCATCAGTGCATTCCATGTTTTAAAACTAAACCAGGTATTGCAAATCAATTAATGGGCGATTTGCCTAGGGATAGTGTCCAATTTGACTATTGCTTTAATATTTCGGGTGTTGATCTGTGTGGGCCATATATGATCAAAATTGGTTATGAGCGTAGGGCCATCTTACAAAAAAATTTATATCTGTATTTTTGTTCGTTTTGTAGTTAAGGCATACATATAGAAATTGTTTCAGATTCAATCTCCGAATCCTTTATTGCTGCACTGAAAAGATTCATCGCACGCAGAGGTAAATGTGCCACATTGTATTCTGATAATGTGAAAAATTTTATTGGGGCAGATAAGACTCTTAGGGCCTTTTATGAATTAGTAAGAAAACCTGATGAGAAATTAGCAGCATATTTGTCTAGTGAAGGCATTGAGTGGAAATTTATTCCCCACAGATCACCCAATTTCGGGGAACTTTGAAAGGCCGCAATAAAATCATTTAAATTTCATTTTAAGAGAATTGTGGGAGGTGCTAATCTCACTTATGAGGAACTTCTTACGGTAGTGATACAAATAGAGGGAATATTAAATTCGAGGCCACTGATTCTATTATAAGATGATGTAAATGATATTGGAGTCCTAACTCCAGCTCATTTTCTTATAACTAGACCATTAAATGTCATTATTGAGTTTGATTTAACCAATATAAAAGGAAATCGCCTCAAAAAATGGCAAAGAATAACTAAAATTGTACAGCTTGTTTGGCGCAAATGGCATCATAATTATTTAAGTGAATTACAGCAGAGGGGTAAGAGGAGATTTGAAAAAGATAATGTAAAAATAGGAGATCTAGTGTGGTTAGTAGAGGAAAATATACCAACCAATAAGTGGCCAATAGGCAGAATTATTGAAGTATATTACGGTAATGATAAAAAAATTCGCGTAGTTCAGGTAAAAACTCAGAATGCAATTTTTAAAACATCGATCAGTAAAATATGTATTTTACCTATGCCGAAACCCATGGTACTTAAAAAAAAGATAAGTGTATACATTTATATATATATATATATATGTGTGTGTGTGTGTGAGTGCTATATTGTTTTTTCTTTCAATTATTATATTTAAGTAAACATATATAGTGACCTTTTGTATTTATTTGTGTAATTTGTGTACTTAGTAAAGAATTATTATTGAATGTGAAACATGTCAATGGGGACCGCTATGTTCCATGTACCCAGATATACCGCGCCACCTATAATTAAAATCTCAGTGTCCAGAAACTGAAGTGAGGTGAAGTGTTTTTTTCTGTTTTTATTCTAAAGTTGTGTTTGAGATGTGTGCAGATGATAATGCGGCAAAGAGCTGCTAATGAGTTATTCTTTTTAATAAAGTGATTTTAATGTAACCCATGCCTATGAAATAATTGTGTAATGTGTGCATTTTATTCACAATATAAACAAACTTATGGCATTTATTGATGGAATAACTCATATATTTTCCTTTTCAAATTTGAATATTTTTACTTTTGTAAATATCGTCTGCGGGTGTGGTTAATTTCAGATAATTTCATTTTCCAGTCTAAATATCTGTACTTTTCTAAATATCGTCTGCTTATTAATTACATTTTTCTCTCTTTTGTTTTGGGTAACTATTACAATGTTATGTTTACTTTTGATGTGTATTGATGTGTAATCCCCAAAGATTAATGTGTGGTGTGGAATAATGCACGGGCGAGTCATTGGGTCTTTCTTTTTTACAGAATAGACGGTGTCATCTGTCATATACTTAGACATGTTGGAAAACTTCGTATTTCCAAAAATAGAAAAGTTTCAGCCACATGTCTTTTTGCAACAAGATGGTGCACTACCTCATATTGAGGTAGCATCGTTCGTACTTATTTGAGCTTCTTTGAATGACCATTTTCCGGGAAGATGGATTGGAAGAGCTTGTCCAATTCCTTGGCCACCCAGATCACCTGATATAACGTCGCTGGACTTTTTCCTTTTCGGACTTTTAAAGGACAATGTTTACAGGAGGAGAGTGTCGAACATTGATGACTTAAAAACCAGAATTACAACTGCAATAACTTCTGTGGATGTTGATATGAGTGCCGCTACATGACGTGAAATTGACTATCGACTTGATATCCCCCGTGCGACGAAGGGGGCAAACGTGGAAGTTCATTGACAAGGGTCATGAAACTTTTTGGTCTATCTGTATCTAACCATTTATGTTATTAATTTTAATCTATCTTTATTATTTTATGAGTTATTAAACATCAAAATGGGTTCAGGACTTTATAAACACCCTTATATTAAAAATTAAGTACCGACAACAATAGTTGTTTGAGCTTTCAAATATCACTGCCAATTGTCCCTTGAAGATATTTTTTGTCAGAATTACAATCGAAATATCCATATATATGTAAGATCCTCTATTTTAAATGATTTATAAACTATAATTTTGAAGTTCAAAATAAAATTGGAAAAGATTTTGACGTAAAGATATGCATTCCGTATATAATATGAATATTTGTGGGTATATCCATATAATATTTTTTGTAAGCTATCAAATAAAACATATTTAATACTGTTCTTTAACAATCAATATCAACAGCTGGAAAGTCTTAAGTCGCTTAGCTTTGAAGAGGTCATTTCTTTAAAGAAAATTTTGGAAAAAATGCAACTTTGTTATTTTGACAAAAATGTTATCGGTATATTCCCTCCGATAAAACTAGTTTTCTAATGATAGGCAGCTATTTTTCTCGTGGGAAAAAATATAATGATGCATACGGGAGAAAAATATCTTGTTTATGATAGGATGAAAAAAAAATTAATCATTTGTGGTTGTTTTTTTTATTAATACTGTCTCCGTAAGAAAGAACATTATTAGATAATGGATCGAAAATTGTCTTTACCATATTTATATCTTGCTCGTTTACTTTCAAATATTAAATTTAAAGGATTAACCACATGTTGTTTTTCAGGTAATTATCAAATGTTTTTGAATAAAAATGAAGTTTCTTCTTTTTCTAAATAATAAAAAATGGGTTTAACACAGGACTTCTTTTTTTTTACATTTAACTAAAACAGTAAATAAATTGTTAAATATGGCGGTTATCCTTGAAATCTCGTCATAAAAAAGAAAATGGGTGACACAAAAGATAAAAAGATCAGTAATCAGACGTAATTAATTTATTCAGATGAATTAGATTATTATTTTAAGTCAAATTAGTATTTTCTTTTCTTTTTATATTTCATGATAATGGGAATATTGTAAATTATCTTAAATAAAGTGATATTGATTTGTATTAATTATAATAGTATGACATTACGGGAAGAGACAAAATCTTTCAGATATTCAGTCAAAGATAATATACACTGTTAAAAATAAATCCGTGAATATATGACAAAACTACTGGCAGTAAAGTGCACAGACTTTTGTCCGTTTAATTAGTAGATTTCCGTTTTGGGATATAAACGAAGAAAAAACTCAACTTATTCTATTGACGATTTTTTCAGAATTTTCAAGCTATGATTTCGCGATTTTCACAAATGTTGCTCTGTACATTTAAATAACATAATATGCAAATGAAATTTTAATATCGTTGACACATGCGCAGTGAAAAATTATTTAGTAAATCTACTCATTGTTTGTACAATTTTTATTAATTTTTTATTCTAATTGCAGAGTATTGCGTGCAATATTATGTTTCATACTTTCCGAAAAGAATGTTACATTATATTAAGAATTCTGCAAATTATAAGCAAAAAACTTGGCAAAATTTGGGACCATTTTTATAAAAACCTTAATTTCTCTACGAGTATACATGCTATTCGCATTAAAATGAACACAGTTCATTAAAAAAAGCCACTTACCCATAATCAAGAGTTTGAGCGCTTTTTCTACATTACATTTGACAGGGTTATTCAAAAGCTATTCATTCTTTTTTAATTCGTTGACGGTCTCCTATGGAGTTTCGGGAAAAAATCTTCACGGAAATGTATGCCTTATATTATTATATTTAAACACTAAGAGTTTTGGGATAATTCCTTATGTATTTTTATTTAGATATTTAACAAATTGTCTGAAATTGCAAGTGGACGCTCATCAATGGCCATGTAGTGTATATATATGCATACATATTCATGCTTTTCAAGAATTAAGTATCGAAATTTTGTTCTAACCTTTCGCTTAAACTGCATTTGAAGATCATTTTATATGCAATTTAAATTCTTTGGTGAATACTTTGGTTATATAATACAATCATTAGCCATTTATTACTGAAAGTATTTTGTTAATGGATTGATTTTCTCATATAAAGAAGGGAAGAATGATAAACCGGAGTTTTTGGATCTTTTGATTTATACCAATGATTTTATTATGAAGAAAGAAACTTAATGATCTATACGTCTAAGGAAAAAAGAAACACATCTTTTTCGAAATGATATATACACTGACCTTAACTATGCCTTTATAATAAAAATAGATAAATGAGCATATAAGAATGTATACGATTCCGAGAACCCCGTGACTGCATGTTCGTTTTAAAGTTTGTATAGGTAAAAAAAGGATATTTATAATTATAAAACGAATTATGAATTACAGGAAAAATTTATACTGTTTTAAATAACGAATGTATTATTATAAGTAACAATAATTATTTTATTATAATAAATAGTTCAATTTAAAATATAAAAATTATATATTTTTTGTACTTTGCAATGAGATAATCATAAAATGCTATCTCAGTTTGGTACATTTTAAACATTTATATATATATATATATATATAACTTTATGCGGTTATGAATATTTTAAAGCGCATTGTAGTTTCCTGAGTCAAATAAAACATGGATAAAATGTTTAAAAAACAAATTATGTCCAATAGTCGATTTCATAGGTGTTTTTTAAACGCTATGTGTTACTAAACCTTACTTTGAACTGTTTTAAGAAATTATCCTTTGTTTAGAAGTCTCTTTTACCGTGTATTTAATTTTAAAGCATTTTGAAAAAAGTTTATATCGATAAAACTTTATCACACAACTAGTTTTATTTGACTGGTTTATATTTAGGTCTACATTATTAATCAGAGATGAGATAAAGTTGATGCTATAGTAGTTCAAATTTATAATTTATTCTACATTGCATTGTCGTTACTTCAATTACAGAGCAGTGCACCATGAGCACAAAGAATTCAATTTTGTACTGAACGAATTAACGTTGTAATGCGTTACAGTTAAAATATGCTCTATTGTGAATGTATTAGGCCCTTTTTTTAGATAACCTATAATTAAGTAACAAAATTAAACAATGAAAAAGAAAATTGAAAAAAAAAAGTAGAAATGGACATTTTGTCCGTTTAATCTAACATTAGTTTTCGAGTAAAAAATATTGGTATTTAACTGGGAAATTCCCTAAAGCGTGGCAACCCTGAATATATATATATATATATATTTTTACAAATTCTTCTTTAATATAAAAAATATTTTTTTTCGGAGGTATCTAAAAAATGGAATGCTTTTGGTAAGGTTGGATGAGTTGGAAATGCTTTGTGAGCATTTTTGTTAGTGACCACACTAAACTGTCTTAGTTAAAAAAAATATCTTTCTATTTTTTCAGTGTAGTATTCTTACGCCATTCGTCATCTTATCTCCTCCACGCCTAATAATATTTATTAAAAATACAAATGACGTATAAACATATCATTAAAAATACAAATTACGTAATAACCTATCTTAAAAAATTAATATATAAAACTTCATTCGTAATGTTTAGAATCAATTTGTTAGAAAACCTGTCTTCTGCTAATAACAGTAATCACCAATAAAAAAAAAATATCTCGGAAACCTGTTTGAGAAATCTTTTGTTCTTTTGTTTCTTTTCCCCCGAAATCTCAGGCCAGGTTGTCAAAACTTTGCAATCGAGCAGAACATATTTTATTTAACGTGGCACAATACTAATTTAAATCTCATTTATAAAACATTCAAACAATTTTGATGCTTAACTAAATAGAGGGCTTTTAATTCTTTTATATCTAATGTTCTTGTGAGGGAGAACTGCCTTTACCACTACATTTTGGCACAGGTATAAAGTATTTACAAACCAGCCACACAGAGCTGTTTTAAAAAATGCTTATGACTTAATCGATGGCATCTTTATATACTGATTCATTCCTGTAAAGCGAGTACTAATGCAGGGTGCGTAGTCTGGAAGCACCTTGTAAGGACCGTTTACCAGAATTTTTATAATGTAATATTTGTTTTATTTAACGAAAAAGAAATCCTTTTTCATATTTAACAACCAGTACTTTATAGAAATTCTGATACTAAAAAAATTAAAATCCTCTGAGTTTCTTAACGACTACGCACCCTGTAATGCTTTATATTATCGCTGATCAGAAACTCTAATAATATTTTTAAAAGTTTAATCCCATAAATCTTATTTCAATAATATCTTTACGATTATATGTAATATCATGTAAAATTCTCCTGAGAAAGGGTTACCTCTTCCGCTAATTTTTCGTGCAGATATATGACATTCATAAACCAGTCTACATCAAAGCAGAGTTCACATATTCAACAGCCGTTAAATGACTATATATATATTAAACGAATCAGACATTTTTCAATTGGGCGAAAAATTGCCCGAACCGGGATTCGAACCTAGATATATGGAATATATGGTTCGAATATATTCGAACCTAGATATTACATGCCAATGCTTTTCCATTTAAGCTATCTGGGCAACAGCCGGCAAGCATTTCTCGCTCAGGTAATCCTATTGGTCATAACATCTGCTCTTACATTTAGAAAACTCGACAGAAAAATCCGCAGGTAAAAGAACTTCATATAATGATGGGTACGTTGATGTACAATTATTTTAACACGATCAAACTTACTGGTAAATTTATCTTACGAATTCAATATTTCCAACTGAGCGAAAAATAAGCCAGGCCGGGAATCAAGGAAAGATACTTGGCTTACAATGCTTGGCCGGATACTTGGCTTGAATGCCAAGTATCTGGGTTCGATTCCCTGCTGGGCAATATTTCACTCAATTTGAAATATTCAGTTCTTATGATAAATTTACCAATTAGTTTGATTGTATTAAAATAATTGCACATAAAATATATAATATTCAGTTTCATTTCTGTGTTCAATAATAGCTAATATTTTGGGAACTGCTGTTAAACATTATAACTGGCCACAAACGCCTATGATATCAGGAAAAGTTTAATCCAGGAATTTTCTAAGAATAATATGATTAGAATTATATTTAATATTTAACTTATGGAGTTCTAAAGCAATATAACATGAATGGAAACTATTTATAAACTTCCAAACTTATAAATAAAATGTTACAATGTATTCATTAATGAATCACAAAAGTATTTCTGCAAGAAATAAAATTATCTACAACAATAAAGATTCAAAAGAAGATATATAACATTCTGCAAATAACAAAAGAACGAAAACATAAAAAAATCCCTAATAGTCCTCAAAAAAAAAAAAAAAAAGTGTTGTAAATGAATGTACAAAGATCGAAAATTTTGTTACTTTGTAAAACACTGTTAGTAGAAAGTATATCAAAAAATAAAATTACATATCTTTGTTTATGTCGATTTTGGCCTACGCACCTTTCTTATATTAGCAGTTGGTATATGTTTTTAGTTCTCAAATGCCATTTTTATACATTCTTTTAAACAACTCGTTCTTGCTTCTAAATTTAACTTTATTCCAACTTTTTATCAATTTAACACACATTACGTTTAAGATGAGAGATTTTTTTTTAGAAAATTTGTTTAAATAATGAGCTTATACAACAATGCTTTCAATGCAAAAATAAGGTTTTAATGAATAAAAACAATGTAGCCGTACTTTTATTTATTTATTTTTAGCTAAAAATTTTTCACAAAACGAGAATGGAAACTAGAGAGGGAATTATATATTTTTTAAAGTGTAATGAATAAAAATGGATCATACATTAGCCTAATTTATAATCATATTTTATTAATATTATTTAATATTTTTGTGAGCTTCGTAACTTAACCACTAAAACAAGTTGTGACATTTTCTCAAGAAATACATCGGTTTTGAGAAAACTCAGAGAAATTGTACCTAAAAAATATGAATTGTTTACTTTATCAATCCATGAAACTGTCACCAAGTATCAGTATGTTTTAATGTAGTAAGTTATTGGTTTGTTATAGTGTGTTTCAAAATCCTTCATTAATATCAATGAAAGTTGTTGATATAAAGAATTGTAAATATGATACATATTAACTTAAATTACTTATTCGCAATTTGTGTTAGTATGTATAAAAGAAAAGATTTTAATATTGCTTAAAAGACAAAAACTATATTTATAACGGTCGAAAACATTTATAACAGTCGAATTAGATTAGTGTTTATTGCAAACAGAAAAATTTCAGAACCTATGCATTAAATCTGGAAAAAAAAAAAAAAAAAAAAAAAACTTTGTTATTTTGCGTTACAAAATCTATAATTAATATCAATTTATATTGATGTTTAAACTTCGAGATCATAAAACATAGCATTTGCAATATATATTAACTTTAAATTAGCTATTTTTTATTTCTTGTTATTATGTATTTATTGGATTGTTTTAACATTGATTTAAGATCCTATAAACCTAATTATTGACTAAGTTTATAGCAGTGCATTATTTTTGTTGTATATTGGAAAGGATAAAAAATTCAAAACTTATACAACATAAAAACATTAAAACAACTTTATTTCTCTAAATTTATCTGAACATAAAATCATCTTATCTATTTTTATATGCTACAACGCATATTCTATAACATTAAATATTATTCAACGGATAAATATTTTAAGAAAAAAATTATGTATTCATAAAAATATATATATAATTAGAAATTTCTACCATTGATAGCCAAAATAAATTAGGAAACAACTTTTTGTAGTAAGGAATTTACACAAATTAAAAAAAAATATCTCTGCAGCCAATTTCTTCAAATTTCATTAAATTGCAAAAAGCTTGTGAAATGCATAGGCCACATATCTGGAGATGGTTTCGACGGTAAACGCGCCAGGTTTCCGCGGCATTCATCCCATTTTGATAATAGTTTTACTAGCTCACCACGAACGAAGTCATTTTGTTGTCATCTGCGAGCCCCGACTGAAAAAATAATATACCCACCCTACTTTTTATTCGTTTTCTACTCTAACTATGTGGTAAACGACGTTCTGTGATTGGTATTTTATCTCTGTCATATTTAAATTTTCTTCGTGCGCCTCGAACGTGTTTGTTGGGAGCTGTTTGTAGAGCTGATTTTGTGCGAGCATAACGCGTCCGTTTGTTGCAATAACCATACCGTTCCAACGCTCTTTAGGGTTTTCGCATGCGTTGAGCATTTTGCGATGAAAAAAATGGGTGCTGCCATTGGAAAACTTCGAGATTCTGTAACTCTAACCGTGACCGTGATCGCCATTTTGTTGCCGTTCACGGAATCTCGAGCTCATACCTCTGAATAGCTATGTCTGAAATTTAATCTCGATAGGTTGAACGGACTGGCCGATAGAGATCCATATATCGATTATTTTATGACCACCTTGTATATATAATATACAGTATGCCCATTAAAGCTTTTTGCCACTCCTCTTAATTTCTGAATATCTATTGGTATATTCGTAAAAGTGGTGTCTAGGTATAGTATAATTTAAGAAGTAAAAAATTGCGACCAAAAAGATAAATATGACAAACAAAACTAATTAAACTAATCAACTCTTTTCTACTAGATTCAAGTAAAATTCTTCATTGGAAATCTCCAATTCCTTCTTTCGATTTTCAGTTTAAAACACTGTTTATCTTGGACTATGAAATATATATATATATATATATATATATATATATATATATATATATATATATATATATATATAATATACAGTATGCCCATATAATATACTATACTGTATATAATATACAGTATGCCCATTAAAGCTTTTTGCCCCTCCTCTTAATTTCTGAATGTCTGTTGGTAAATTGGTAAAAGTGGTGTTTAGGTATAGTAAAATGGTGACGCACTGCTAAAAAAATTTATAAAATTATGTCTTTCTTTTAGGAGTTCTCGTTTTGATAAACATTTATGAAAATATAATAATTTTTCTGTAGATTTTATGTTGTTTGTTGTATGTTTAATTTTTTTGCCTCTTTCGCAAGAGACGACAAAAAAGGGATTTTCATTTACTCACAGGGAAAAATCATAGAAAGACGAAAGAAAAACGGGATGTTTCATTTTCTCTTAGGGAAAAAATATGATTATAAACATTGCTTTTCTTATAAAGTTTGTCATTTTTTTACAAAAAAATATCACGAGGTCCCACTTTTTTTTTCTTTCGCATGTTTTTGTACATATGTTTAACTATTGCGTGACATATTTTTTTTCATCCAACTATGGAGTTTTTTGAAATAAACTATTTTAAATATTGCAGATTTCGGAAATTTTGAATATTTAACAGGTTATAGCTACTAACAGCAACAATGTTTGCGTGCAGTACTATATTATTTAGCTTGTCCTAATAGTGCACTATCATGTTCTATAATTAAAACTTTGGGGTATTTTATCTTAAATAAGATATTAAGAGCGGAAAATGGACAAAAACGTCATTTTGACTGTACTTTGTGGCAACATAACAGTGTAAAATAACAATGCCCCATGGAAACAAATAAATTTTAATAATCAGTTAGTGTTATACTTTAAGTTTAAGCCAAAAGAATTTTGGGATGTTGTTGCTTGCCAGAGATATACCACTCCAAATATATTGGGATATCATTTTTCATAAAAACGGCATTCACAGCCTCGAACTTTGATATTTTCTATAGGAAAGAGGGAATTTTTTCAGGGCTTCAAAATTGCACACTATTCATTAAATAAGATCTACCTCAACATATAAAAAATCAAGCGAATCAAAAAATACAACTATCATACTTTGATTTTTAAAATTAGGGCTCTTAAAGAAATGGACGAAAAGTATATACATTTATGGGACAGCCTGTTTTGATCTTAAATTTTATACATACTTTCTGTAAAACTTACGCTGAATTACTTTGTTATAATAAACTTATGTTCTGATTCTACATGATTATTATTTGTTAGCTCATAGGCTATCAAAGCCTGAGAGCTTATCTGCCCGCCTGTTCTGTATGTATGCATGTACGTGCAAACGTACGTGTATTTACTTATAAAACACGTCATCTGTCAGGCTACTTTTAATATACATTTTTATGTGAAATAAAATAAAAACTTAAAGAGATAACTTTGGTCACATTTTCTGATGCAGCAACTTGTCAAATATTGCTGATAAAAAAAAAAAAAAAAAAAAAAAAAAAAAACTTTTTCTTATAATTTTTTAAAATGAAATCTTAAAATGACGCACGAGCAATTAATGAAATAAACCTTATATCATAATCTATAACTATAAAATATTGTGGCCTTAAAAGTCCATAGCATGTTCTCAACATTACTTTTAAAATAAGTATGTGTAAAACATTTAAGTTCTAAGTCATGGGTTGTAAACTAGTTAGTTTACCTGAATTTAATATCTATGTCAATCACCGTTTTTTTTTTTTTTTTGGTCAATCATATAATTTGCATTTATCTTAAAGTTCTTCAAATGTATTATTTACTGATATTAAAGCATTTTTTTTCAAGGAATTGCTTTTTTTAAACATATTTGATTATTTTTAGATCTAAAAACTAAAAAATTTTAAGTTAGTGTCTATAAACGTTATTTTAAAAATATTATTACGTTTTTTTCTGCATAATTTAACTTACAATTCGAATAATTTAATCAGTGCATATTTATACACGTCAGGCATCTGCTAATAACAGAAAATTAGTTGTATAATATTCAGAAAACTGCTATGGTTCTATTAATAATCAAGCATTCGTGAAATTTTGAAACAGTTAATGAAGCGAGTGCAAATGCGTATGAACAAACATTCAAATAGTGATTTGAGTGCAGTGTTTTTAAATGATATAGTGTGAGTTCGACATTAATATTTTGCAATTGCATAAGCATTTCAGTTAAAAGTTTGCTAATCAACAGAAATCTAACAATTCTAAAATTTCATGCATAATATAACATGTAGTCTGCTTTAACTATAGTTTTGGGTACATTGCTTATTTGAAAATCATAACTATTGCACAACTATTTGTTAAAAGTAATTATTTGTAAAATTTATAATGATGAAAATAACGTTGAATGTTGTATTTAATTCTTAGTACGTTTAATATTTAACATGGAAAATAAAAAAAAAGGAATAAATAAATTAATAAATAAATAAAATAAAATAAAATAAAATAAAATAAAATAAAATAAAATATACTCCTTATTTAAATGTTTCTGTGAAAAGAAAAAGATGTGTTCTTCTAAATTGCAATTTAGGTAAAAAATGCAGCTATAATTTCAAAACAAATTTAATACAGTCTTCATTCTAAAATATCTTCATTAAATGAGTGATTGCATGGTTAATTGACCAAACAATGTGAAAAGAAATTCTGAAAAAGAGAATTAAAAATATCCTTGCTGAACTTGTATTCACGCAGCCGGGTTTACAATTATCTGATATTAATCATCGACACTTGTAAAAAGAAATCTATACAGGTATAAACTTTTTTTAAACAATTCGGGTACCTAGAATTTTTTATGTAACGGTAACAGCAAAAATTGAGGCAGCAGAATTAGTTAGATGATTTTTTTCTGTTACCATTACATGACAAGTTCTAGGAATCCCAGTTACCTTGAAAAAGTTTAATAACTTTACAGAAGTATTTTACAGTTTAATGAAGAAATCCTACTATATAAATTACTCTTATATTTTCTACACATTATATAGAATAAAAATAACATGCTGTTTTATGTTTTTTAAGTTCGAGTTACTAATTTATTTTAAGTCAATAAGTTTTAAGTCAACGATTGAACACTAATTGTTTTACATGAAATAATGTATATGTGATGGTCATTATTTGTTTTTTTTGGTAAACATTAAAGTCTACATTAGTCTTAAAAAATATCAAATGTATTATTTGCTCAAATTAAATAATTGTTTTCAAGGTATTGATATTTTATAATATTTTTAGTTATTACTAAATCAAAAATTTCAAAATATTAAGTTTGTGTCTATGAACGTAATTTTGAAATATCGCTCAAGTATTTTTTATGCATTATTTAGCTTATCACTCGTATAATTTAAACAGTACAAATTGATACACATCAGGAATATGCTAATAACAGAAATAGAAATATTTAATATTCAGTAAATTTCTGTAGTTCTGTTAATCATTGCGCATTCGTAAAATATTGAAACATGAAGTGTGTGCAATTGCCTATAAACAATCATTCAAATAGAATGTAAATTATTCAAATTTGAGGATAGTGTTTTTAAATGGTATAACGTAAATTCGGTAATAATATTATGATATTGCATAAGATTTTCTGTTAAAACCTGGCTGATTAACAGAAATCTAATGATTCTAAAATTTCATGCATAATATAATCTGATAATCTGCTTTAATTATAGTTTTGGATACATTGCTCATTTTAAAATCATAAATATTTCACAATTACTTGTTAAAGGTAATTATTTGTAAAATCTATAATAATGAAAATAGCGGTGAATGTTGTATTTAACTCTTAGTATGATTAATATTTAACATGTGAGATAAAAAAGTAAAAAATAAATAAATAAAATAATAATAATAATTTAAAAATATACTTGTGGAATTTGTTTTCACGCAGTCGGTTTTCCATTATCTGTTATTAATAGTCTACACTATAAAAAATGAAAAAGGAAAAAAATCTGTGCAGTTATTAATTTTTTTCAAGAATATTGTGATTTCTAGAACTTTTTATGTAACGACAATAGCAAACATTCAAGTTACAGAATCCGTTAGATGAATTTTCCATGTTACGATCACTGTTATTAATATTTCTGGCCTTGGCAACGGGAAGCATATTTCAGATGTGTATATTGCTGGGACGATTACTGTTTCTAAACCAATAGGAGAGCGTCATTATCACGGTCAAGTACACGCCCACACAGTTTGATTGACAGGAACTCGTGGACAATTGGCGGTGCTAATTATAACGATCTGTTGCGGATGAAAGTGAGCTGACTGGCTGAATGGTTAGAGCGTCGAGCTTGAAACCGGAGGATATGGGTTCGAGTCCATCGCGGGCCGAGAGTGCGTAGGTGATTTTTTTTTTTTAAATTATTGGCGGCTGTCTTTTATTAATAAATAAGACATTTAAAAAAATATTTCAAACCCTTTTAATATTCTAAATATCGTTCCAAAATGATTTATATATATATTAAACAAATGGGAAAAAAAGTATTCTGCGAAAATATCCGTATAAGCAAAATTCTTACTTTAATTTTTATTTATTTATTTATTTATTTATTTCAGGATCAGAGGAAGTATAATTTCTAATTGAAGTAAATAAAATTCAGTCATTTTGAAAAAAAAAATTCGTTCGTACCTTTAATTTTTAATTACCGAGTACAAATTAAAACAATCCGAGTACAAATAAATAATAAACACAAACGATCAATTGTCCACGAGTTCCTGTCAATCAAACTGTGTGGGCGTGTACTTGACCATGATAATGACGGTCTCCTATTGGTTTAGAAACAGTAATCGTCCCAGCAATATACACATCTGAAATATGCCAACGGGAAGTGTTACTAGACAACCGCTGACGATTTCAACTGAATGTTTGATATTTTTTAATCATAAATTTTCAGAACGATTTGTCATTTTGCATTCATTTGCATTATTAACAGAAATTTGAAAAGTCCATCTTCTGCAACAAATAGAATTCACTCGTGTACATTTTTGTGCAATTATTTTTCCTAAATTTTGATGTGGATTGCCAAAACAAGATTGCTGTCGGGAACTTAATTCTTTATGCAGCGATAAAGCACCATCCTGTAGCATTGTAGAAAACTTGTATAACATATTCATTCGTGATCGATGTTCGCTCCGGAACGCATTCTGTGAAGGTCTACCAAAATCAGTTGGTATGCCAGATAATATCGGTGCTGTATCTGAACTGATAAAGCAAGATCGACAAGGTACAATTCTTGAGATTGAGGGATCTTTGATCATTAGTATGACGGGCATAAATAAGCCATTGCATAAATATTTGACAGTAAATATATATATATATGTATGTTCGCGTTCGATCCCGCATAATCTGACAAACGCTCAAAAGAAGGATTGTGTCGGTTGGTGTTAGAAAATGTTTACTATAAATGTTTAAGGTTCATCAAAAGCTGGGTATAACATCTGTACAGGTGGATCTATGCATATGAGCCAGTTCGAGTTAATAATATATGTTAATTCAATAAGTTTTAAGTCAATGATTGAAGACTGGTTTTTCATGATATAGTATATACGTGATGGTCATTTTCAGTGAATATTATAATCTACATTTGTCCTAAAATTTACCAAGCGTATTTGCTCAAACTAAATTAATTTTCTTATCAGAGTATTGATTTTATTTAATACATATAATTATTACAACATCTAAACGTTCGAAAATTTTAACTTAGAGTCTCTAAAGTTAATTTTGAAACAATGTTTAGGTATTACAATAGTTAAATTATTTCTCGACTAATAATAATTTAAACAGAGTCAATTTATACATGCCAGAGATTTGCTGATAACACAAGTGGAAATGCATAATATTCAGTAAACGGCTGTGGTTCTGTTAATAACTACGCATTCATGAAATTTTGAAATAGTTAAATGGGCGAGTGCAAATACGTATGAACAAGCACTCAAATAGTTATTTGAGTGTAATTTTTTTAATGGTATAATGCTAATTCGATATTAATATTCTAGGATTAGGTAACATTTTTATTGAAAATCTGGCTAATTAGCAGACATCTAAAGATTCTAAAATTCCATGCGTAATATAGCGGAATCGTCTGCTTTAACGTTATTTTGGGGGACATTGCTCATTTGAAAAAAACTATTACACAAATATTTATGAAAGGTAATTTTTTGTAAAATCGATAATGATGAAAATATTGAATTTTGCATTTGATTCGTAATACGTTTAACATTAAATGAGAAATTTAAAAAAAAGCAGTGTTGGATACCGCATTTAATTATGTGAATGGAGCAAAGTTTCCTTATTTAAGTATTAGTTTGAAAATGAAAAGATGTGTGCCACTTCGCACTACGAATATGCAACATAGGAAAAAGGAATTAAAACTATAGTTTCGAGAGTAATTTAATACCATTGCCTATTTTTATCAAATGATTAATAGCAGGGGTTAATTGACAAGACAACGAAGAAAAAAGTTCGCAAAATGAGAATATAAATATCCTAGCTGATCTTGTTTCTACTCTCTGGTATTAATGATCTAATCAATCACAGAGAAAAAAATATATACTGTCTTCACTTACAATGCATGGTTAGTCATTTTTTGAATCATTAAACTAGAATTTACATTTCCAAACTATATGAAAAGGGTAAACAACTCTGATAAATAGAAACAAGTTGGAAATTGCAATTGAAGCGTAGCAAATGATGTGAGTTAGTACGATAACGAAATGTTAAAACTATCACTTTCATATATTCACTCTCATAAAATTGTAAATAGTTAATTACAATTAAAATGCACACCAAACAATGTTCTCCCTATATTATTATGTAATGGAATACTTTTGTCTGGCCTTGTAAATCAATAACAAATGTTCTTTGCACCACAGATTATGCAAAATATATATTATAATATGTACTTTATAGAGGCATATCAATTTTATTATGTTCGAATGAGTGTAATACCATTAAAATGCATTTGAAACATTTTTCCCCATTGACCATAATGTAACGGATTACTTTTGATTGTCCCTGTAATTGATATGTGCGTCCGGTTATCATAAAATTTGATATGACTGAACAAAATTATGTAATTATTATGCATTTTAATTTTCAAAAGATTAAAATGTATTTGAAACTTTTTTCCCCATTGAATGTAATGGAATACTTTCTTTTATCCCTGTAATTGACCTGTTCATCCGATTTTCATAAAATGTGAAATGACTCGACAAAATTATGTAATAATTATATATTTTAAATTTCAAACGAATCGGTTCGTTAGTTTTTGGTTTGTTATGTGTGGACGGACGGGCAGACGGACGGAGTGAACGAAAACTATAGGTGCTACGTATTCACATAACTACTAACGCACCTAAAAATGATCTAGAATTTCTAATCTCTTGTTTTCTAGATGACTAAACAATATTCAAACGTTTAAGCAACGAGATTTTTAAATACATTTGACCTTGGGAATATAGGAAAACTCTGTAGGGTTCTAGTAAGAGACTTTCGAACTCTTTAGCATAGGGAACTAGAATTTATAAAGGAAACATGGAACTATTTTTCGTAGAACCACAAATTAGGTTCTAGATGCCAGAACGGTATTTCTTCTCTGTGAAGGGGACCGATAATAATTTACTAGCATATAAACTGCAGTATGTTTTCTACAAATTACATAGAATAAAAATAAGATTTTGGTAGATACTTTAAGTTCCAATTAATAACATACATTTAAAAAACTACGTTCACTCCGCTGTGGCAATTTTACGCAGAACAAATTTTTAAATAACAGCGTACTTCTTCAAAAAATCTCAATATGCTCGAACGGTAAAGGGCAATTCTAACTCTAAAACCCCCATATCCAGGTAAAAGAAAACCTATATAAAATTTTTAATTTATAAAGTGTACCATGAAAAATAAGAGTTTAATAATGTTTTACAATCCTTATCATAGTACTAAATCTAGCATATTATTTTTTTTAAATTAGTTTTCAACCTTAGTGCTTCCTTATATCGTTTTAGGCAGTTTGGTGATCTTTTTTCGTCCAAAATTTATCCCCAAATTAAATAAAAAATGCATTTAAAAGAGTAATCAATTAACTTTAGGTCGGCAGGCGCTGCCTAAACCATAACATCATCAAAATGGTGGCATAAAGTAAAGAAATAGACAGAATATTGTTAACATGTTAAGATACAACTAACCTGCGAAGTCATATCTCTATAGAATTACACCATATATATTTTTTACAATGCAGAGAAAAGATTTCTTAAAATCAAGTATAATTTATCTTCTTTGTAAATGCTTTAATGACCTAAAAACATTAAGTTTCAAAACGTAAAACTATTAGTAGTGATTTTTTTTCTTTTCATTTAAAATGTTGAGAATTTAGATGAAAATAAATGCTTTTATACGCGAAGAAATGCTTTGATCTGATTGCAAAGTACCTAAATTCAAAATGAAATTCTTGTAGAAATTCTTTCGCGTGAACATTTCATTCACTTTCGAAGCAGGCAAAATATTCTTTTAGACCTAAATGTAACACGTATTTTATTCCTTTCCGAAATTGAAAAGAATTTATTTAATATTCACTTGTAATCCATGAAAAACATGGAAACATTTTAAATGGTACTACTTGCAGACAGTTAAGGAAATCCTTCTTTCTATATTATGTATTTATTCAAAGTGTTTTATTTCACAATAAAATACTAGATGGTGCAACATTTTCTGCAATTTTCTGTATATTTGGCATTAGAAAATTCCCTGTTAAGGCAATTTCATTCTTAAGAAATTCTTCGTTTTATTGAATTTTATGTCCTTTCTCGTATTCTTATCAAGTAGTCCGATACGTTTTAGGAATTTTATCTGTATTTATAAATGTATTGAAATACATAAATGTATCTAACTTTACTTTTAACAGAAAATTACTTATTGTAAAAATGTGTACTCCGAAGAGATATTTATTCAATGCGGATAAAAATAATTTAAAATACTTTAAAAATGCGTTCCTTTTTAAATTATTATTTATTTAAACATCATTTTCTGTGTAAGATAGGTATTTGTGAGTTGCGTATTGTGGTATTGTGCATGCTGTCTTTTTGTATATTGTTGTACTGTGCGTTCTTTATAGTTGTGTATTGTCATGTGTTCTGCGAATTGTTTATGTTTTTCTGTTTATAGTTACACGATATTCTAATCATAAGTTTCGTGCTGGCAATCAGTTTTTTTATATCGAATATAAACAATGGTATAGAAACAATTCGAAACCGATCAGATTTTGAAATTGTGGAAGAGTAAAAGGTTTTGGATTGCATACTGAATGAGCTTTAGTTTAGAAAAAGAAATTCATGGTAATTTTTTTTCTATTTGGGTCAAGAGATCGTTCTTCAATTATCCATACCACTTTTCATTCATCATGGCGATATAAGTTTTCATTAAGAACGTCATTCTTTATACATGCATCATTAGCCATCTCTTATCGTAATTAAGAATCATCTACAACAATACACCACTCCAATGCGTAAAAATCTGTAAGCCAATATTTTTCGCATTAGCCACTCGGTTATTCCCTTCCGTTGACCTTGCGATTTGTGACTTCGGTGCGTGAAGAAATTTGGAGTTATTATATTATAAGGTTTATCATCATGTTTTCCTGCTCACAGTCTTCAAAGATTTCATACCTTTGAATGTACAGCAAACACAATGTTAAACCTTCGAGTAATCCACTAGTGATATTAATTTCTGGCTTATTCACCACTTCACTCCAAGTGAAGTGAATTACTTTCAATTTTTCTGCATAAAATGACGTATAAATAATGAATCTATCTTATTTAAAGCAGGAAATATTACTTTTTTTGTATTGGTTTGTTTTCAAAATCTGACTTTCAGGCAATGGTTGTTGTGGAAACGACTTCTTTTAAGCATGCGTTTTTCTACATAATGGATATTTTTATCATTCCTACTATTTAAATAACTATAACTCAAGAACAAATTTCGGTAAAAGGTTCAAACGTGGAACATGGGTTTTTCAATTGCCTTACTTTAATTTTGATTCAACAAATTTGAAAAAAATATTTACTTTTAAGAATATGATTTTTTTTCTCTTTAAAGTTACATATTATTTTTCAAATTTTTATTTTAAATTAATATTTTAAAAAATGTTCAATCATAAGTAAAGCTTACACTTTTCTGTTTAATTATATGAAAAAATGAAATTCTACAAACAACATTTGAAATCATAACGATTTTAATTTACCCCGATTTTTAATTAATTTTAAATTTTAATTTAAAAAAATGGTAAGTTTTATCATATGATTTCTGTTACAAATAATGTAGTCAACCTTCCCAAAATATTTCAAAATTTTAACTCAATAAATAAAATTTTCTTTAAAATGTGTCACAGACGCCTTTAGTTAAATGTATGTTAAAAATTGATTTTTTACAATTATAATTAGATGTTACAAAATGTTTAAAATCAAACCTAAATTTGATGTGTCTAAGACCAAACTTTAAGATATACAAATATTAAAATATACATTTTTTCTTTTAAGATTTTAAAAATAGAAACATCAAATGTAATTTTTATTTTTTATTTTTTTAACATTTGTTTTCATTAATTTCACTTTATTCTGAGAATAAACTTTTACCTTGTAAAATTAATTGGAAAAAAACATTTCAAGATCTCTTTACCAAGAGATCAATAGTTTCATTTACATATATTTTATCTTATGTTATTTTTTTTATATTTAAAAAAAGAACTTTGATATTTCATTATTTTTGCATAAATAAAAGACATTCTATTCTTAGTTATGGTGCTAATTTAAATGCTGCAAACCTATTCCTTATTTAGCATCGATTCTTTTATTAAATAAGCCCGATATTCAAATGCTTCGTTAAGTTTAAAATTATGAAATATTTTATATGAAATCTCATCTGTATTCAAGAAAGCTTAGAAAAGATTGAATGATTATTTCTAAACTTTTCGCTCTTAAACAATAGCATTTCAATGGATTTATAAGATTAGAAATTTTCACTGATTATAATTATACAGGTGTCAGCTATATGAGTAAATTAATGAAAAATACCTATTACAAAATATTTTAGGTAGATAATAAATATGTAAATAAACCATCAAGTGCAAGTATTCCACGTACTCAGAAATTGGTTAATAATTCATATGTTTATTGTACGGAGTAATATAAACATATAAATTATTAACTATATTATTATGAAAAATCGCTATTAAAAGAATAATAAGATTTTGTAAAAAACTATAAAAAAAGTAGGGTGGGGTACAGCTTTATATATTAGAAAAGTATGAATTACTACACCATAAAAGCTCAAAAAGATATAAAGCCTGTTTAATGTCAAATATTGCTGTTCTTTATACCTCTTTTTTATTCCAATCCTAATCTGTTTAAGATAAATTTAATTCGGTCCTGACTTTAAAAGTGGTTCATATTAAAACTTTATTTGATATTCCATAAACCTAAATTCAGCATTGTGCTAATCATTTCTGTTTATATTGCAACATTAAACAACGTTACATTGAAAGGCATTTTTACATAGAACACATTTTTAAATCACAATGCATTGCTTCAAATAATGTCAATGAGCTCAACCGTTACCACAAAACATCCCATATTAGAGGAAAAGAAAAGCCTACATAAAATTTTGAATTTATAAAATATACTGTACAAAATAAAAGTTCAATTATATTACCCAATCCTTATAAATTATTCTTTTAAAAAAAGTATTAGTTTCAATTCTAGTGCGTATTTATGTCGTTTAAAGCCTCTCCATGGTCTTTTTCGACAAAAATTGTCCTCAAATTTAATACAAAATTCATTTAAAACAGTAAGGAAATAACCTTAGGTTGGTAGGCGCTGCATTGACCATAACATCATAGAATTGACGGCTAAACGTAAATGAACAGATAGAACTAGGTTAACATGTTAAAATATAACTGGCCTGCCAAGTGATCTATTCAGAACAATGGTTGATTTATTTACCTATTATTTATTTTTTCCTGCAACAAAATATATAAAAACTAACTGTAAGTAGAAAAAAAAATAAAATAAAAACATCAAGCTTACCAGTCAGATACAAAATCGAGATTGCAGATATTTTCCCCAAGGTATGAATAATTAAATGACTTGCATTTTAATGTGCGAATTGAATATTAATATATACCGGAGTATCACCAGAGATTCTGTTTATTAATGAAATTTGTTTGGTAAAATACTGATTAATAATATTTATTTTTAAAATACGTGCGTTAAAATTGTTATCTTAAAATCACAAACTTAAAATGTTCTAGGTGAAAAAAAAAAAAAAAAAAAAAAGGTTGCAAAATTACCAAAAGATTTCTTGTAAACTGGTATTGCTAGAACTTTTTATGTGACTTCAACAACAAAAAATCATGTCACATAGACATTTTCGCTGTAAATCAAACAATCTCTAGGGATACCAAGAATAATTTGGAAAACTGGAATGCCTAGAAAACTTTATATAATTGATACCCCTTGTTACAGATAAAATTTTAGTAAGGTCAATTTTATGGAAACTTTTCTAAAGTTACAATTTCTTGTACCTTTATAAAAACTAGTTTTGTAGATTTGAACATTTATTTGCAATTATTAAGATATTATTTAATAAGCATACACATTTGTGTAACTTTATGTCTGTAGAATTAAATATATAACTAAACTTTTATTTTCCAGTGTAAGAAAAAGAATTTGTTAAAGTATTTACAATATACCTTCTTTGTAAATGCTTAATTGATATGAAAACATTAAGTTTCAAAGCGTAAAAATGTTAGCACTGATTTATATTCTTCATTTAAAACGTTGAGGATTTAGAAGAAAATAAAGTCTTTTATATGGGAAGGGATGTTTTTATCAGACTTCAAAGTACCAAAATTTAAAATGAAATTCTTGTAAAAATGGAATTCTTTTAGAACATTTTATTCACTTTCAAAGGAGGCAAAATATTCTTTTAGACCTAAATGTAATACTTATTTTATTCCTTTCCAAAATTGAATAGAACTTCTTTCATATTCACTTGTAAGACATGAAAAACATGGAAAATGTTTGCATGGTATTACATGGAGATAGTTAAGAAAATATTTCTTTCCATATTATGTATTTACTCAAAGTGTTTTATTTCACATTAAAATTCTAAATTTTACAGCATTTTTTGCAATTTTTTGTATATTGGCGTGAGACAATTTCCTTTTTAGACATTTTTAGTCTTAAAAAATTCTTCGTTTTACTAAGTTTCATGTCCTTTAAAGTATTTTTTTAAATATTTCGATACGTTTTACGATATTTATCTGTATTTATAAATTTATTGAAATACATTAATGCATATAGTTTTATTTATAACAGAAAATTACTTATTGTAAAAATGTGCACTCTTAAGAGATATTCAATCATTTAAAATACGTTGAAAGTGCAATTTTTTAAATTATCATTTTTTTACGTCCTTTTCTGTGTAGGTAGGTTTCTGAGTTTAGTGTATTGTACTAATGTGCATTCTGTGTTGTTGTGTATTGTTGTATTGTGGTGATGTGTTGTGTTGTTGTGTATTTTTGTGTGTTGCTGTGTATTGTTCCAGTTTTTCTGTGCATGGTTACAGGGTAATATGGCATTCTAAAAAAGTTGAGAGCTGCCAATTACATTCTTTCAGATGGAGTTTAAATAATAATATTGAAGTAATTCGAAAACTATCAAATTTAGAAATCGATGAAGAATAAAATATTTTAGATGGTATGCGGAATAGCTTTAATCTAGAAATCAAAATTTTATGGGAATTTTATTTTATTTTTTATTTGGGCCAAGAAATCATTCTTGAGTTATACAAACCATTTTTCTTATATCCTTATCAAATTAGCTGTAATTAAGGACGTCATTATATATGCACACAGCAACAGTAATTATCTCTCTCAATTAAGAAAAATACCCCATTAGATCTGGAGGCCGCAGCAAGGTAATTACATCATTGGGTTCATGTTTGAAATTCCAGAATTAGTTAAAATTCTATTTGCATATTGGAATGTAATCAGTCTGCCATGTCATATATTGATGGTAAACACATGGAAGCCTCATTGTATTGGATGACTCGTAGGTATAACTAAAGATCTGACCTGTAGGTAAGATCTAAAGATATGAGAAAATGGAGGACAGGAAACAGGAAAATACTATTTTAAATCTACGAGTCAACCACTAAATTTGCGTTTTCCAACAAGATAGGACTTGACAGACCGATATAATTTTTAATATGCCATTCGAATTTTAACGAACTCTGTAAAATCAACCGTGAACTTGATTAAGTGATTGCTTGTGTTGACCTGTCCCTGTTCACAAAAGTACATCACTCCAATGCTCGTAAGCCAGTAAGAATTGTGTTTTAAGTCAATATTTTGCACATTCATACTCATTCGGCTATTCCCTTCCTTTTATCTTGCGCCTTGTGATTTCGGTGCGTAGAGATATTTGAAGTTAATATATTATGATATCAATTAACACTTATCAGTTTTTCCCAAGTATCGTACCTGCACGTAAAGTTTACTTTTTTGCGTTTCCGAAAGGATTTGACCACTACTAATTTTAAACAGCAACAAGCTCTTTATTAAACGGCAATTATATTTTAACTGTCGGCAAATATTTTATTTCTACAAAGGTGGAGTGTAATGCGTATTAAATACGTTTTTTAAGCAATACAACCGAATACATTCTTCGTATGACGGAATTAAAAAAAAATGCAGATCTGCTCTGATCATCAACTCTAAAAACCACAGCCACCACAGGTCAAAACTTTATATATACTTTTATCTATGTATCTGTCTACTAATCAAGTTCTATGTGCATCCCTTTTTTATAGACAAGATAACTTTCATAATTCTGCACAGATCTTTTCCAAATAGATACATAAAACCTATATAGGATTCTGAAAAAAAGAGTTTTACATAGTAAAATTTATTGGAAAAATATTTCAAGAACAGTCCACAAGAATTCGATAGTAATATTTACATATATTTCATCTAATGATATTTTTTATACTTAAAAAAAACTTTGATATTTCATTATTTTTTGCATAATTAAAAGACATGCAATTCTTAGTACTGGTGCTAATTTAAATACTAAAAGCCGATTCCTTGTACAGCATCGATTCATTTATTTAATAAGACCGTTATTCAAATGCTTCATTTAAGTTTAAAATATTGAAATATTTTATATGAAAACTTATTTGTATTCAAGGAAGCTTACAAAAGATTGAATAATTATTCTTAAACTTTTCACTCTGAAACATTATCACTTCAATGGTGTTATAAGATTAGAAATTCTCACGGGTGATAATCGGACACGTACCAGATAGATTAATTAAATAATTAAAAATACATATTTCAAATTCTTTTAGATAGTGATTAAACATGGGTGTAACCGGTCAAATGTGGATATTCGTCGCGCTCAGAGTGTTCTATACAATAGATATATGAATTATGAATTGTATTATTCAGAGAAAACGTTGATAAAAGAACAATAAGGCATTGTAAAAAAACTATAGAACGTAGGAAATGGTATAGCTGTATATACTAGAAAAGTATGAATGGGCATGGCACAAAAACTCAAAGAGATATAATACCTAAAATATGTCAAATGCTGCAATTTTGTATATATATATATATATATATATACATAAAATGTATCTAGAGATCTACTCAATTTAAAGTAGTCGCTAATCCCATAGTATTTATGTGATTAATTACAATTAAATCAATCTGTTATTATAAAATAAACGTTTACTGCTTTTAAAATGCTACTGGGCGTTTCATTATACAATAGCATCTTTAAAAATTGTTATCTTGGCTTTAAAATTCAATCGCTGACTTATTTAATCTTATGAGTGCTATTTTTCTATTTAAAAATCTTTGTCGTAAACAACAAATCATTTATAAATAACAAAAATAGCAAACATCAAATCATTATTGTTTTTCAGAAATCTTTGCAAGGGCAGTAACTATATACGTCTTTTTAAGGGTCTCTCTCCTCTACGAGCAGAAATTTCTATTTACGATCAAGGCACTGCAGGTCCTGAAAACGTGCTAAATGTCAGTTCTAAAAATATTTAAAAACTTTGTCTTAATTAACAAATATCTTGTAATTATCAATGTTTACAAATATCCAATTATTATTTTTTTTTCAGCATTTAAAAAAAATTAAGTATATGTATGTTTTATCGGTCTCTTCCCTCTACGGGCAGAATTTGCCATTTAAGAGCAAAGCATTCCAGGCTCTAAAGACGTGTAAATTGTCTCTTTTAAAAACTCGGTTAACTGAGATTGAATGATATGGTTATTTTCAGTGGCGATCTTCTATAAACGGGTTGCTTTTGTTTTGAATTTTTGTTGACTTGTTACTTTTTTTATCCAAAGACAATTTTACCACCGTCGAGTTACTGGTAGGTTTAAAGAATTAATATCTATCCCACATTTGAAAATAAGCCTGTATGAAATTTTATACGAAAAACGTCGCTGATTTTGAGATTTTTGTAATTACATCTAAATAAAAGGTTTTCTTATGCTGGCGCTAGAGTAGTATACCGTATTACAAATACACTAGCAGTAATATACCATATATTATTGTTGCAGAATAATGAAATTTTGCATAAAAATTTTTAAAATACAATTTGAAAAACTGTTACATCCTGAACACTACAACTAGACAAGTATGTCCCTGCCAAAAAGATTTATTTTGGTAATACCATAGAGCATATAAAAGATTTATATGCGGTATAAATCATTTTCAACAGAGCTGTTCTGACAAATTCAAGAGTAAATGGCTCGATAAAAATTCTTTGATTTAAAAACCACTTGATTCATCGTGTTTTATTGTACAATTTTCTATATAACCACCAGTTTTCTTCCTTTATTATGTAATAGTTTTTTTATATTAGTGGAGGAAAAGTCCAGTTATAAAGTATTCAATTAATGACAGGACCGTGATAGCACTCTTCAGTTTTCCAAGAGGAGGGAAATATTGTAAGCAGTATAGTTATGAAGAATAGCAAAAATAAATTTATGAGTGTGTTTTTTCTTTAAACATACATTGTTAATTATTTCAAATGAAAATACACTCACATTATAAAGTTATTTTAGAATTATTTTTCCGGCAATGCAATAATTATATGTTGATAAATTGTAATGCCATTATACACTATAAATTTTACGTTTTAGAAACATGTATACCTCTTTTTTATAGACATTCGAGGGTTAAATTTGTTTGATTTTTAATTTTGCTTAGACATTACACTTTTCTGTAGAAATTCCTCTACCCGATAATACTGCACTTCAAATGCAAGATTATATTAAATAATGTTGATCCTTTTTTTTAGCTAAAACACTTTTGCATGTCGAAATAGCTGCAAGCAATTGCATTATTCACACTGAGCAAATTTTAACTTATAAGTCGAAATATTTCATCAGAATTAAAAGATTAGAACTTCTCTATAGTTGAGATAAAAATTACACATGATATTTGCATACTTTGAATACTTAAGCCTGTTTGTGCACAAATCCTAATACTATTAAACAATGGTAATCAGATTATGTCATGATCTTAAAAATAAAACAATATATATTTCAAATATTTATAGTAGTAATATATACATATGAATACATATATAAGGGGCATTTTTATTGATAAAAATAAAACACATATGCTAAAAGTTTTACAGAAGCATTTCTATCGGATTAAAATATTAGAAAATCCATGCTGTTGAAATAAACAAACAATTAATTTGTTGTATGTTAAATACTTTTGAAATATTTTCAAAATATTTTCAAAGCATGTGTATTAATATGTTTACTAATAAAATAATAAAATAAATAAATAACATATAACACTTGCAAAATAAACCATTTATAGGTATAGTAAGGCATAATAAATATACAAATTAAAAATAAAATATATTTAGTAAGCATAAATACTTAATAATCAGTGTTTCAGCATCTAGTTAAGAGTTTTATTAAATTAATATAAATGACTAGTATAAAAGTAAATTAATTATAATTAGCACAATCACTGTACAAAAGAACACAAATTATTTAGCTGCGAAATTACATAAAGCAAAATGAGTTATTATTATTTATTTGTCCTGAAATATATTTCACCTATGAAATATATTAGTTTATAAAAATATGTGAGTTATAATTTACAGAATCTGTTGCAGGAATAATTCAGTAATTGTAGGTATACATAAAATTTGATGTTATTCGATGCTCACTACTTTTCACTTTGTGCATTTTAATATTTTAATAGATAGATTTTTAGTTAATTTAGATTCTAAACAGGCTTTCTTTATTTTGAATTAGTTCGTTTATCTTTTATTTCTAAAATGCTGCAATTTATTCAATAATTTTAATATATTTCAGATAAAAATTCTTTTGTATTCTTAAAGATTTAGAAGAGATTTCATTACTAATGCGCAATAAATATGAAGTTCTGAATAGAAATATTTCAAAATAATTCAAAAGATAGAATTTTTTTACCATTCATAAAAATCACACATGATATATAGACATAAAATATGATACTTAAAAATACAAACTTAAATTCATTCCATACCAATTACACATAATGAGATATGATATACAGGGTGTCACAGAAGTAATGTGTAAAATTTAAAGGTTAAGTAGGGTACATCACAAGAATTCAGAATTGCATAGCAAAACCCATGGTTGGAAACTCTTTCCTAGCGCGGTAGTGACGATAAAAACACAAGAACGATAGAACACGAATAAGGGAAGAAAATATCTTTATTAGCCTTCATACAGCAGGAAACTAAGAAAAAAGAACATTGAAGAGACAGCGATCGTCATCAAAATAGGTGCTCGAAATTGCGACTCAGGGCCATAATACTTGGAGGCGCATCTCCGGTGCATGGAAGAACTAACGTTCTCTAGAAAATACCTCGAATATTCCGAACTTCCTTAGCAGCTGCCACGGTGCGAGAAAAAAGTTCTTCAGCACTTTCCAGCGTCTCGGCATTTTTGCAGCATTCAGAATAATAAACATGATTTCTCTCATTGACCTTATCTACTTTCTTGTGTTTTGTGACGTCACTACCACGACAGGAGAGCATTTCCGGCCATGGACTTAGATTCCATTCTGAATCCTTGTGATGTTCCCTATATCCCCTTAAAGTATGTCCCATTAATTCTGGGACACCCTGTATATCCAAAACTGATGTATATCTCTTGAAAAATACAATTCTCGATAAACGGATGACATACTAAGAATTAAAATGGAACAATAAAGACAAATACATTTTGAATATTTTATAATATGTAACTTGAAGGGAATATCTATGAATAATATATCATTCAAAAAAATCTAATTAACACGTTTATGAATAAAAAAATACTTTTATATATTTCTTTTTAATTCTGCTCACGTTTACTTTTCTGGCCATTTTCTAAAACTTTTTCTAAACTCTTTAATCGGTTATATACAATTTCAAGTTATCTATTTTTACTATAAGTGTTATTTTATGATTTTTTATACAGTATTTTTCTTTATCCTTTTCGCTGCCAGATGCGGTGTTATTTCCTTTTCAAATATACTGTTCAAAATATACTGTTTCCTTTTTCTTTTTTTGACAGCAATTCGTAGTACCTAAATGATTTTGCTTTAAAATCTAACCAATAAATGACACCATTTATGCTGATTTTCACATAAAATAAATATTATTTTGATCTCAGACTGCAAAATGAATTCAAGACAGCCAAAATGACTGACCAGAACAGTGAGAAAATTTCATAATTTTTTAACAAAATTACTTTTTTTAAATACTTGTAAATGATCTGCTTGTAAATTCGCTTTTGTGTAACTTTAGATTAATGATAATTAAACTGATATTTTTACAGGGTTTGTAATTTAGATCTATATTTGTCAACTTATATTATTAGTATCATAAAGGGACAATTTAAGCAGAATTCTTTTTCTGTAATGTATAATGTCATTTTATGTGTAAAAACAACAACGAATGAATGTAGTATCAGGTTAACTTTGCGTATGAAGAGATTAAACCTTGAATATTTTGAGAAATTTCAAAATACAAGAAGAACTATTCTGTAAATCGAAAACTTTTTTTGTTTATCGAGATAGTCATAAAAATTAATATTCAGAATTCTGGAGAATAATAACATTCAAATTGACGAAAATTACTTGCAACTGGTGTGAATTATAATGAATAAGATATAAACATCTTAAACACACCGTAAAAAAATATTTGTATTTGTCAGGCCATTCGAAAGAACTGAGTCTTTATTCATCATGTGCAAAGAAGTACGTCTATTATGAGACGTGCATTGCAGTCTTGCTGCTGCTTTTATAGTAGACGTGCGTCTTCATTGCGCATGACGAATGAAGACTCAGTTCTTTTGAAAGGCCTAACGAATTCAAGTATTTTTCATGGTGTGTTTAAGAAGTTCTTATCTTCTGATTACAAATTGATAGTTTTTCTTGAAATTAATTTTTTTGTTAATTTAGACAAACCGTGGAAACATTGCATATATAATATTTTACGTTTTTGCTACGATTTGTGCACGTTTTCTACTCAGATAATTGTATGCAAAGCATTCCAACTGTTGAGTAACTTGTGATAATACTTTTTCTTACTTTCATCTTCAATCTGACTGAATTATGCAGGGTATGGAACATGTATTTCTAAATATATATTAAACTGCTACGAATACTACTGTCGTATGCTTTAATTTTACTGAATTATTTCGCAATCGATTTTCCGGTCGACTTTACTGTCGAATCTCAATATTCTCTTTGTTTCAAAAACTTCCGATTTTGTAGTAATACTACTGCTAATACTTAACAGGAAAGATTATACGTATTAATATTGGTGACAAACTGGTTAATAGAAAACTGCTTATATGATTTTAAGGATGTCAAGATAATGCATTTTAAGAAAGGTTCCAGATAGCAAATTAAATTTCAAGCTGACACGTTTCATTAGATCCCCTTATGAAAATAACTTTCCACGTATTTCTAACAGAGGCGAAAGATTATTATTATTATCTTTTTATCCAGGCTGATAGAAGAACAGTCTATAGTTACAAGAACAAGAAAATGAATTGTCATCAATTAAAGACTGTCTGCCGTTGAAGTACTTGTTAATAAAATGTTCTTAAAAGAATCGACCCATATATATGTATGCCTACACTTGTTGAATGAAAATGTGAGTTGTATAAAACAATGTACAGTACATTTTTAAAACAATCTTGATTTTTTTCGGGTAATAACTGAAATAGTGTACTGATTTCACGGGAACGATACATTTTTTACATCGTTTCCAATGTTACTTAAAAATGCATTTGTAAAAGAAATGGAACAATATTTTAGGGTAAAATATATTAATTCGACCATTTCGATCACTGAATTTTCCTACTACTGCATTTCTCTTTATCATAACTATCTTAAAATGTAGCATACAATGTATGCATTATTACTCTGAGAGGGAAGATACCCCTTGTGAAAATCAACTATTTGGATATTTTTCTCAAACTATTTTTTTCCTCTAATAAACTTTCTTAATTTTGTTTTGTTATTTCATTGTAAAAAGATTTATGTGGTCGAAATTATACAATAACATTAAGAACATTATTTTTAAATCGGTTAGTACATATGCGCACTATTTCTTTACTCCAAGATTAAATTAATACGTTAGACGCAAAACAGCGGTTGCAATTTTTTTTCACAAAGTCATCTTAATTATGACATTTTAATTACATACATAATTAATAGAAATATGTATAAATGATTAATGATCAGTGTACGACTTTTTAAAACTCTCTATTGTATTAAATGAATGTGTAAAAAAATCAGCATTCAACTTGTCTCTTAAATGACAAAACTATTCTGAAATTAGGTTATTTATCAACATACGTGGTCATATACGTCTGGATTGTTTATTGTGTTGCTTGAATTATGAAGTTTTCTTTTCTTTTAACTATGTTATTTGAGAATTTACAGTTGTAAAAATTATCATGAATGGAGGACTTATTTTCACTGTGATATGATCACTGTCATTCATCTCTAGTCTATACGAAATGTTATGTTGTTCCTCCTACAAGGCATTAAAGGAAAATTACATCTAAATACATTTTCCTCTTTACATAATTTTCCTTCAAAGCTTTGTGATTTGTGACATGTATTTTATAATAATACTTTTATACACAAATATATTACAATGTAAATATAGAACTTTTATTAATCGAAAGAAAATTTCTTCATTCATGTTACTTCAAGCAACTAGTTTATGGCCTTTGTCTCATAAATTGTTAAATGGAAAAAAAATCATAAATAATTAGCAGATTTCTAATTTAATTTCTAGATTTAATTTGTAAATATTATTATATTTATATAATTTACAAAGTTAAACGCTGTCTCTAATGCCTATAATTAGTATAATTTAAATTCAACACAGACTTATTCTTTTTCTACCTCACTTTCTTTGTCTGGTAATTTTTGTTCTTCAAATGTTTGAAATTTCTAGATAATTTGAAAATGTTGGGTGTGAAAGCTCTTTTGTATTCAAAGGCTTTTATAAATAAATCGATTATTAATAGTAGTGAATAATAGATTACAATAAGAAATTCATGAATAAAATTTAAAGATTTAAATGTATTCGAAAATGTCTTTTCAAAGTTTATTCGGTAATGTCTTCTCATAAATGATAAATTTTAAGTATTCAGAAAAATATATATACAAATTGGTTTTATGTTTTTGACAGCAACTTGAACATTTATGAAATATTGAATTTTTCATTAAAAAGAAGAAACATTCATAATCGTAAAATATTACGATTTTTACTGCTAAATGAAACTCAGACTTGTTAGGGGAGGAAAATACTCAAATAACTAGTAAAGTAGTAAGTATTAAAAAATGAATCTTGATAACATCTTTCTTTTTAGCCTCCTACACACTGTCCTGAGAAAAATACTAATTTTTCAATTTTTAATGTTAGTTTGTAATATTGACTTAACTTTGAGAAATTTTTGAAACATTTTCTTTAAAATTAAAACTTAAATTAGAATTGAAATTTCTGAAACATGTAATTCATTAAAAAATGTATATATACTCTTAAATAAATAAAAAAAAAGATGTTATCTTGATAATTTTTCCTTGCTAAACTATGCATTGAATTATCAACAGTTTTAAAAATACATATTTATACAAAAAATAATGAATAAATAATTGTGTGAGATATTTTTTACATCTTAATGTCCAAGAAAAATTGTTCCATTTCGGCGTTATTTTGTATGTCAGATGTTTCAAAATCATATAAAAAAAAGATGCCTGAAACTTGGGATGTGTTTATTGAATAAATCTAAAATTAAAAATATTAGAAATTTTATTTTTATCAAGACATAAAATCTCAATTTTTGAGATTTTTTGGGGGGGGGGTTAATCATAAACGATACTTTAAAATGGACTAATAATACGATACTTTCTTTAGTACTGATAACGATACTATTAAATGCACTAGTGATTTAGAATAAACTGGAAGGCGTCTGTAAAAGCCATTACCTAATTGTATTAAGGGGTTGGAAATCCAGAATTAGTGAAAACACGATGGGTATATTAGCATACAATTTTTTTAAGTCAAATTTTAGAACCTAATTTTAGCGATTCAAAAATAGGTTTACTATTGTATTATATATTTCTTTTCATACCTTTAGGTGTAGGCAAGCACAGAAAGGCATTTGTCGAATGAGATTTACATTAAAAAATATCAAGAATTATCTTGTTATCAAAACGTACTTTGTCGATTTTTGCCATTTTTACTTATTTATTTTTGTTACTATTATTATTTTGCATTGTCGTAAAATATACTTTGAAATACACTAACAGATAGTCATAAATTTTTGGTATATAATGGGAGGCATCCGCACAATACAACAACTTTTTGAGTTCATGGCTGAAAGACCAGATTTAATTCAAACTCGATTCACATAATACATTTCAATTGGACTGTCATATCTTGGAAGTCATGTATTGGTTGAAAATAATTGGAATCCCGATATTACTGATAGATTTGTATATGTTTTTTTCTGCTCAGAGTCCTCACATTTTTTTATCTTTAAGTGCAGAAAAGCACAAAGATGAATCTAAAGATTAGTATTGAAATAGGGTTTGCGTGTAGTTTCCAGAAGATTTGACTTAGCAGACCAGTTACGGTAATCAAATTCTTTGTTAACCTGGAATTTGTGATAATAACTTTACTCTGATTGCTACGCGTCATGCGAAAATTCTGTCTTACGCAGTCCGGTGAGTTCTGATTTTCCAATCTAAATTACCCTGCATAATTATGCCGCATTCTAATAAATGCTGAATCCCTTCATTTAACAAGCACTCCTAATTTCTTTGTTTGAAACAAGAAAGAAAAATAACTTTCTGAGATGAGATATTTGAGCTTGAGATTTTTTTAAGAAGATAATTGAAAAAAAAAAATTGGAAATTTAGAACTATTTCAGTTAAATATAACCTAATAAAAAATAGCTACTTCTTCCGTGCACCCGAACATTAAAATGTATTTAAAGTAGTTGTGAGAATCTTGACAAATCTTAGCCTCTTCTGATCCCAGGGTTTATTTATATACTTTATAAATATCAATTATGGATTTATATTTACATAGATAACTAAAAAAGTTGAAAAGGAAAAAAAATGAAATAAAACAAAATAAATTAAATTTTATTCTTTGTACACAAACTTTTATGCTACATGGGGACCCAAAAAACACATTTTTTGAAAATTATTTTATTTTATTTTATAATTTGCATTGCAAAAACACTACAAACATAAAATAAAAGCATAGTTAATATTTTTTTTAAATATTAACGGACTCCACAAGTGGTATCTTAACTCACATTGAAATTATTTGCGGTTTCAGTTTTGTACATCCCATATCTTTCTACTTCAAACCAATTTTATGAAACACGTAGCTCTCTGAAAAACACTATAAAAAACAAATTACTATTCTGTTTAGTTCTGCTATCTGTTAGGATCCAGTCACACAAATTTCTCTTTTTTTTTAACATTGCTTACCCATCATACGTATAGTATAAGGTAAGTCTTGTAATCGTTTTGAAAATCGAAAATTTTTTTTGACGGATTTACACATTTCAGATAGTAGAGGCTCCGAAAAACATATTTTTCGAAAAAAAAATGTCTGTCTGTCTGTGTGTCTTTAAACGCTCTATCTAACGAACAAATTGAGATAGAGACTTATAATTCTGTATTTATTGAGTATGTAAGAGTGGGACGAAGCCTATTTAATATCAACAGTCTCGATTATCCGGAACTATTTTTTTCGGACTCTCGAAAAATTCGTTCTGATGAAAGGTATATAAAAATTTTCGAAATTTTTCATTTTAAGTAGTGGACGTAAAAGGCAATAAAATAATGCAAATTTTGCATAAAGAACGAAGTCGATCGAATGATTAGTTACCGAGATATTTGTAATCCTTTTTTCCACATTCTTCGTTTTTTCATGACACTGTATTTCATTCAAATTTCAATTCAGAGATATATTTTAATTTGAAATGAGACTCTTACTCCGACGCAGGAAACTGTTAGTTAATAGAATTATTATTTTTTGAATTATAAGGATGTTTCTTTTACGGAGTACGGTACTACTTGAATAGTTTGGCATTTTATATAATTTCTCAAAATTGGTTCATCAGAAATTCCTTAACAGAGCATTACTATGTATATTAACAATATTTAAATATACTTTTAAATTTTTTTTGGAATTGCAATGCACTGTATAAACAGTTTCTACATGTTTTATTTCATATATTACGCATATCCATGATGGGTAAGTATCACGGTGGCCCCCAACGACTACTTTATATACGTGAAAAAAATAGTAAACTTGTGTATTATATAGTACACATTAGGTTTGAAAAGCTTAAATAAAACGGAAACAAAATCACATTATGCTTACTTCAGTGATGTATTGCAAAGGGAAGATGAATAATCTATGAGACAGTAATCTTTAATTTCCTCCCGAATTCATAACTGTCGAATGAATACTCACTGATATTAAAGTGGAAGATAGATATTATGATCATGGCAACAAATACGTTATTTGGTCGATCGTTTAATGTTATATTCTGTGAATGAAAATTAATATGAAAATCAAATTGCAAATTTTAACCATCAAATAAATATTTCATACAAAACTTCTTCCACACAAACTGTTAACTAAGAAATATTGACGCTCCCCCCCACACAAAAAAATAAGAATAATAAGAAGAAATTTTATTTTTTGTATACAGAATTTGATAATACATGGGAACTCAAAAAGATCATTTTTTGACAATTTCTATTTTTTTTTTAGTTTTTTTTTACTTTTTTGTATTGCAGAAGCATTGAAAAATACATAAAAATACATAATTAATAATTATGTTTTACTATTGTGTACAAGATTGTTTGTAGACTAATCACATGCATAAGCTAAGTTGCATATTAATTACGAATAAAATGTTTCCAATAAAGTATATTTTTTAAAACTTTTTTAAAACATAAAATTCGTGAAAATATTAAAAGGTAATAAGTTTCCTTTCAATTCTCGGACTAAAGTATCAATTGAAATTAATAAATTTCAATTTGATCTTGATTAAGGATTGAGAGATCTTATTGGAAATATATAACAATTAACTCTTTGTAAAATTGCATTATTTCTAATTGTTAAAAATGTGTGAGATTAAGTAGACAGGTGGTTTTTAAAGCAACCAAAAATTTATATTAAAATAGCAAATAAATCCTTTGTGCAAAAACTTTAAAAGATAGAAAACCAACGATTATAAATGCACAAATATAGTATGTAAAGGTAGCAAACAGCCGTTTCGAGTCTACTATGGAGATTCTTCATCAGTGCAAAACTCAGCAAGCTAGAAAAAACAAAACTGAGCAAAGAGACAGAGAGACGCAGGCTTATATACCCGCTTCCGTCGCGGGTATATAACAAAAGTTTTGAATTATAAAATACCTGAAAACGAAACAAATTAGCATATATTTAGAACAATTGTTGGCACATCGTACTTCTTATTACTGGTATTTTTGGTATGATTGATTATATTTTGAATGATCAAGATCAGCGAAAATCAATCTATTAATCATTTTAACTTTTTAATGCGTCAAGGACAATATAAGGCACATTTTCCTAAAAACTTTATTATTCCCATTATGTCCCATAAATTTGGTCAATATGATCACTATCCCTGATCAGGAACAACCAAAAGAGTGGAATAACACTACACTTTTTTAGGTCATTTCAGATGGTTGCACTATAAAAAAAATCAGAATTAATTAGTCGGAAAGGCAAAACATTTCGATCAATCTATTTTGATCAAGTAGGATTACTTTCGCTGGTTTTACTGGATATTTAAGAATATAAATATGAAACAAAAAGTGTGTTAAGCAGATAAAAATAATCAATTTAAGCTCTTTTAGTTGCAAAATATAGCAATGCAATATTTTATAACTTTATTTGTACACATATGGCATATACAGTAATATATATATATATGTATATATATATATATATCAATTTTAGAATTTGAAAATATATTAACTAAAACATCATGCCAGTTCAAATGCTTCAATGAATTAAAAGATTATGCAAGCAATTCTTCTTATTTGTTAATTACCGCATAATAGAAAACATTTCTTTTTTTATTTATTGAAAGAACTGTTTTCGGAATTCTTCTTCAACAGGAATAGAATAATTTTATTGAATAATTTTACCTGTAGAACAATTTAATCATGTGAGAATAATCATGTTTAATCATGTGAGATATGTATGAAAACTTTCGATATTCCTACATATTTCCATACACATATTATATACCCATATTATATATACACTTCGTGGTTCTTTGGATGAAAAGAAAGAAAATATTGTATTAAAAACTAGCAGTACATTTTAAAAGTTTGAAATTGATGCAATAACTTACAATCAATTCTTAGTCGTCCCTTACTTCATAATTTGCCTCTTTATTCCGAAAGAAAAAATTAATATGAGGCTAATGACACATTTGATCTGATGTTACCGTAAAGGCTCTACGAATAAAGACAGGTGTATTCTGCAGGACAGTGTGAAATACAGTCATTCGTAAAAGAAAATCATGCTGCATATTTGTTATCAATAACATGTTTCAAAACGAAAATCACTGTCGCCATTATCAGATCATATTTAGTTATCATAATTTTCAAATTTTCATTTATCATAATTTTCAAATAATAAATAACTATTATTTGTATACATTTTGTACAAAAGAAATTAAGCATACGTATGTTTTCAGCGGCCTCTTCACAGTTCGAGCGGAACTTGCCATTTACGATCAAGGCATCCAGGCTCTGAAAACGTGTGCTAATTGTCTGTTTTTAAATATTAAGATTATATTTTAAGATTTAATTGTATTGTCATTCTCAGTGGCGATCTTCTGTAAAATTTTACTTTTGAATTTCCGTTTTCTGGTTATTTTAAAAACCAGTGGAGCGTTTTATTACCGACAAGACACCGGAAAGCTTATATAGAACATATTAATAAACACCTATTCCACATTTGAAAAATAAATCTGTATAAAAAAGGTTAAGTAGAAATTCCTTCTGCCTTCCAATGTTTTTGCAATAAAGTCTGAAAGGAATTTTTCTTACCCTTCAATCAAAATTATTGAGTATAATATCTAATACTGATACCCCAGTTACCAGTATTATAACATGAAATTAACCATAAATAAACAGTAGCCTACCGTGTTATTAAAAAATAGCAGTAATATAACTATATTAGAGTTTCACAATAATGAAACTAAAAATTTTGAATAAAAATTTAAAAATAGAATTAGAAAAATTGTTGTATCCAGAACACTACAATCTTATCTGCCAAAAAGGTTTATATTGCTCTTCACTATAAATCGTTTTCAATTGGGCTTTTGACGATGCCAATAGTAAGCGGCGCCTAAAATAATCATTTGATTTAAAAATCACCTGCTTTATCACGTTTATAAAACATTTCTCTAAATAATCACCAATTTTCATAATTTTATATGCAATAGATTTTATTTTTGATATCAGCCGGGAAAGAGCCCGGTCACAATATGTTCAAATACAGCAGTGACAGTACCCATCGGTTACTTTATTTGGAACAGCGAGATATTATAAGCAGTATGATTATAAGAATAACAAAAATAAATAACTGAATGTACTTATTTTTAAAATTCACAATATAAATTTACTCTAGGATTATTTTCCAGACAATTAAATGACTATATGTTAATAAATGTTTATGCCGCTATGCATTATAAGTTTTATGCTTTTCAATCATGCATATTTCTACATTTTTGCATAGACATTCTAGTGTTAATTGTTTTCTACAAACAATTATACTTAGACATTACATTTTTATGCAGAAATTCCTATACCTTATAATACTGCACATGAAATGCAGGATTATATTCAATAATTTTGAAATATCTTGAGTGAAAACACTTCTATTTCTCGAAATAGTAATTTGATTATTCAAACTGAGCAAATTTTAAATTGTGAGTAGAAATATTACAACAGAATTAAAAGATTAGAACTTCTCTATCGTTGACATAAAAATTACACATGATATTTACGTATGTTAAATACTTAAGCCTACTTGTACACAAATCCTATTATTATTGACTACTGGTAATCAGATTATGCCATGCTTTTTAATTAAACAAAATAATATAAACAAAATAAACAAACAAAACATTAACAAAATAATAATATATATATATATATATATATATATGAAGTATTTACAACAGTAATATGTATTTCGAATACATTTATAAGTAATATTTTTATTGATAAAAAATATAATACATATGCTAAAAGATTTATATAAACATTTCAGTAGGATTATAATATTAGAAATTCCCTGCTTTTGAAATATACAAACAATATGTTTGTTGTTTATTAAATATTTCAAAATATGCGCATAAATATGATTACTAATAAAACGATAAAATAAATAAATTACATATATCACTTGGAAAAAGAACTAATTAGATGTATAGTAAGGCATAATAAATCTACAAATTAGAAATTATTGATATTTAGTAAAGATAAATATTTATTAATAAATATTTTAGTATCTAATTAACGAGTTTTATTATTATATTAATATGAATGGAAAATACAAAATTGATAGCATGATTGCATGATTGCATAAAAATAATTTTACTTATCACAAGCTCTATACAAAATAACACAAATTATTTAGCTTTGAAATTACATGAGATAAATTGAGCTATTATTTTTTTTTACCCTTATAAATAACCTTGAAATATATTGTACCTAAGACATTAGATATAGAAGAGAATAAGTTATTGGAGTAATAATTTATAGAAACTTTTTCAGGAGTTGATGTTATTATTGACGACTGATTATCGTCACGAGAATTATAGACCCCAGCAGTGGATGTCCTGCGTGTGGTTTTTTATAAGGGAATCTAACCCGTATTTACGCAAAGTTCGGAGAAAACCCACAAAACTCCGATCGGTTAGGCCGTCGGGCGAGATTAGATTCGAACCCAGTACCTCCCATCTACAAGTTTCGAGAACAAAACCTATCAATAACTGGTGAAAAATTTTTAACAGGAAGTTTTGTGTAGTTGTAATTGCGCATAATATTTGATGGTATTTGATGCTCATTACTTTTCACTTTGAATATCTTAATATTTTCGTAGTTAAATTTGTAGCTAAATTTTAAAATCTGAAACATTTACTGCATCGTCACTCCACCACTTTTATAAAAAAAAAACGATTATTTCACTGTCTTATGGAGCATTCTCATTGGTCAAAATAGATATATTTTATAAAAACTATGGAGTGACGATGCAGCAAAAGTTCCAAATTTTTAACAGTATAGAATGTTGCCACTCTCATAGGAAGACAGCCAAGTTTCTGTAATTTAAATTCTACGCAGACTTTTCTTAGTTTTGGATTAATTCGTTTGTCTTACATTTCTACTTTTAAAATGCTTTTGTATATTCAATAATTTTGATATACTTCAGATAAAACTCTTTTGTATCCAAAAAGGATTAGAAGCGATTTAATTACCAATGCTCAATTAGTATGAAATTCTGAATAGAAATACTTAAAAGAATTAAAATATTAGAATTTTTCGACCGTTGATAAAAGTCACATATGTTATTTAGACATGAAATATAATGCTTAAAAACGCAAACATAAATCCATTTCATATCAATTACAGATAATGAATTATGAGATAAATCCAAAATAGATGTGTATTACTTGAAAATGCTGATGACATACTGAAAATTAAAATAAGATAATAATGAAAGATAAATTCATTTTGAATGTTTTATAATATGTAATTAGATGGGAATACCTATCAATAATAAATCAATCAAAAAAATCTAATTAACAAATTTAGGAGTACCAGTCAAAAAATATACTTTTATTTATTTATTTATTTTTAATTATGCTTATGTTTATTTTTCTGAACCTTTCTAAAGCTTTTTAATCTGTTATATGTAATTTCAAGTAATCTATTGTTACTATAATTGGTACTTTATTTTTTTGATGCAATATTTTTTCGTTATACTTTTTGCTCCTTGTAACCGCACATGTGGACCTCTTTTATTTTCCCCATAAAAAATAAACTGTTTTACTTTTTTTATTATTATTTTCACTTCACAAGCTAAATGTTTTGCTCTAAAAACTAATCATAAAATGGCGCCTTCTATGGTGATTTCCTCATAAACATAAATAATATTTTCATCTGAGACTGCAAAATAAATTCGACAGCCAGAATGTCTGTCCAGCAGAATGCGAAAATTTCATAATTATTCAATTTAATTCTTTTTACAATAATATTTAATTTTTAGAATAATTTTAGATCATAAACATAATTCCTTAATTTTGCAATTGCGTGAATATAAGCTAGTGATAAATGAACTGATATTTTAAGAAGGTTTGAAATTGTAGATCCATATTTGTAAATTTAAATTACTAGTCTACCACAAGGTCACATTCAGCAAAGTGCAAAAATCATTTTATCGTCTATAATTTGGGTTTTTTTCTTAAAATATAATAATGTGTGTAGAATTGTGTTAACTTTAAGTCTGAAGAGGTTAAAGCATAAATATTTAGAGAAATTTATAAATACGAGACGAACTATTCTATTAATAGAAAACGTTTTTGTTGTTGTTGTTGTTTATAGAGATATCCACAAAAGTAAATATACCCAATTTTAACAAAAATGGATTTGAAATTGACATTTTGATAAAATAAAAGGTTTTAATAATTTAGACAAACCATGGAAACATTGCATACATAACATTTTACTGATTAGCGTTTTTTACATGAAAAGCTATCACAACTCTTTAGTAACCTGTGGTTATACCTTTTATTACTTTCATATTCAATCTGACTGATTTCTGAACGCGATGACTGTGCATATCTCAGTATATATTCAGCTGCCATGAATAATTCAATCGTATGCTTTAATCTGATTGTACAATTTTGAGATCGATTTATCATTTTAGTGTCAAATCTCGGTAATATTGTTTTTTACATACTTTATTTGGTTTCATAAATTTTATTTTCAAATTTGTAGTAATAATGGATTCTAATATTCAACCATTTGAGTCACAGAGGGTTTTCCATAAATACTGCGTGTTCTTTTAGCATTTCTTTTATTTCATGCCGAGAAGTCCCAAATAGCGCGATAAAGCCTCTTTTATGTTATGCCGAAAAGATTCAAGAACTCTATAGCCCTTGTATTTTCTGTCGAAAAGACCCAAGCAGTGCGACAAAGATTCTTTTGTTTTTCGTAGAAAAAACCGAACAGGCGCACCATCAGTGGTCCACTGTGTCCGGAATATGCAGGGTTTTCCGACATAAAAACTGAATAGAGCAATCGCTCTGCTTCGGATTCAATCGGTTAAAAGAAATATTGTAAGTAATTCGTTCATATTGATAACAATCGGGTGAAAGGCCTAGTTACATAGACAGGCATTTCAAGGTGTGGATTATTAGCAGGGCTACACTAGATACCGGGCTTGATCATTCCTTTTATGACGTCACAAAAGGTGGCTGAATGACATCCAGCGATTGGTACAAACAGGGCTCAAGTGACGAACCCATCGTTTTGTACCAATCGCTGGATTTCATTCAGCCACCTTTTGTGACGTCATGAAAGGAATGAGCAAGCCCGGTATCTAGTGTTGCCTTGTTATTAGACTGGGTGGGAATCTCCTCTTTATGAAAACACACATATTTAAATATTTTTTTTAATATTTCTATCCAAGCTTACATTTACTTAAAAACTCTTAGTTATTTCATTGTAAATTAATTCATGTGGTCAAAAGTATACATTAACATGTAGACTATTCTTCCTTAACCGGATAGTAAGTATGCGTACTACAATTACTTAGTCTAATGTTAAATTAATACTTTAGACACAAAATAGCTTTTGCAATTTATTTTCCCAAATTCATCTTAATTCTTAAATTTGAATTAAATACTTAATTAATAAAAATATTTATAAAATGATCATTGATACACATACAACTTTTATTGAATTATCTATTTTCTTAAATGAATGTGCATAAAAAAGTGTGCATTCATCATGTCTTTTAAATTACAAAATTATTCTGAAATAGATTATTTATCAATATACGTTGTTACATGAGTCAAAATTTTGTATTGTGTTGTTTCATTTTCGAAGTTTTCTTTTCTTATAAATACGTTATTTCAGAATTTACATATGTAAAAATTATCATGCATGGTTGACTTACTTTCACGGTGATATGATCCCTGTCATCCATCTCTAGTCTATAACAAAAGCTTTACTGTTTATCCTGCAAGGCATTAACGGAAAATTTCTTCTAAATAAATTTTCCACATTAGATAATTTTCCATCGAAAATTTGCGATTTGTGACATCTCTTTAAAATAGTTCTTTTTATCACAAATCTATTGCACTGTAAATATAGAATTGTTATTAATCGAAAAAAATCATTTATGTTATTTTACAACAATCATTTATGTTACAGCAACAAGTTTATGGTGTTTGTCTCATGAATTGTCAGATGAAAAAAAAAACATAAATAATTAGGCGATTTCTAAAAGTTTTAATTTGTGTATTTTGGTAGCTTCATATAATTTAAAAAGCTAAAAGATGTCTCTAATATCTATACTCTGTTAAAATTTAAATTCAACACAGAATTATTCTTTTTCTGCCTCACTTCCTTTATCCGGTAATTTTCATCTTCAAAAGTTTGAGATTTCCCGATAATTTGAAAATGTTGGGTGTGAAAGCTCTTTTGTATTCAGAGGCTTTTATAAATAAGTAGATTATTTATACTAGTGAATAATAGATTGTAGTAAGAAATTCATGAATAAGATTTGAATGTATTCAAAAATATATTTTCAAAGTCTTGTTGATAATGCCTTCTCATAAATGATAAGTTTTACGTATTCAGAAAACTGTATATACAAATTGGCTTAAGTTTTTGACAGTAACTTGAACATTTATTAAATATTGAGTTCTTGTTAAAAAGAAAGAATGATCCATAATTGTAAAATATTATGTTTTTTACTGCTAAATAAATCTCAGTCGTTTTGGGGGAGGGAAAGGATACAATAAGTATTAAAATAATAAGTATTAAAAAATGAATTAAAGTTGATATTTTTTTTCTTTTTAGCTTCGTACATATTGTGCTAAAAATTTATATATATATATTTTTTTTAATGCAAATATATGATTTTAAAATAGCTTTAAGCAATTTTTGAAGCATTTGTATTAAAAATTAAATATTACACTGACTTTTAAATTTCTAAAACATGTAATTCATTTCAAATTATATGTACATGTTTTTAAAAAGTGTAATCTTGGATTGCACTGAATGAGTGATGAATATGGTATATGGTAATTAAAAACAAAATTTTTAAGTTAATTAACTATTGTCGACTAGTACCTGACATTATTCAATCTCAGATGTTTACAGTTAACATTTATAAGTTTTCGTATGTCGTTTTTAAGGGGGGTTTCAATCTGATTATATCTGTATTAAAAATATTTTAATTAACTACTTATTTAAAAATTATGTCGCTGTATTGTTTATTTCATGTATATTTGAAATATTTTTTTGCATCTGTGGAAGTAAATATAATAGACTGATAATGTTATCGCAAAACATTCACAAAATACATTTAAAATATAAATTCAAGCTTCTCTTTGTAATATTCAACATACACAACAATATATGAATTTTAATATCAAAGGTTCTACACATTTACATAAAATATATGTTAAGAATTAATTGCTGATAATGATATCAGTTTGCGCATTCAAATATCAATGTCAATTAAATCCCTTGAAGAATTTTTTCCTGCAATTACAATGAAAAAATTGATGACTATATACGCAATTATATTACAAGTGACTGATCATTTACAGTTTCAATGATCCAGTAAGAATAGAAATTCCTTTAACGTTTAAAAAATATACATTCAATATACACTGAAAGTATTTGTGGGCAAATTCACATAATACTTTTTGTAGGTCATAAAATGAAACGTATTAAGTAGTGTTCTTTAATGATCTATATGAATAGTTGTGAAGTCTTAAGTCGTTTATCTTTGAAAACGTCATCTTTGAAAAGAAAACTGGAAAATGAAGCTTTATTATTTTTACAAAAATGTTATGTGAGCATTCCTTCCCATAAAATTCGTTTTTTAATGATAGGCAGGTACTTTTCTCAGAAAAAATGTAATGATGCATATGGCAGAAAAAATAGATGAAAGGATGATAATGAAAGGTTTATTATAGGATGTTAATAAAAATTGACATGCAGTTGCATTTTTTATGGAATTTATCTCGTTATAAAGGCAGATTTATACAATAGGGATAAAAAAAAGAGTCTTTATCAGGTTTTCATCCCCTCTTGTTATTTAAATTATCAGATTCAGTAAAGGAGCCATATGCTATTTTTCATATAATTATCAAACAATATTTCAATACAAATGTCGTATGACATTGTTTCTAAATTATAAAAAAGTGTAGTTTAACCCAGCTCTTATTTAATGTATTTAGTTAAATATATATTTCGTAAGACATAAAATTATTTTTAAATAAGTTAATTTATACAATATGTTTATAAATTAATATACCAAACAAGAATTTATGAAATTAGCGAGGTTTCCTTAAAATCTGGTCATAGATTAGAAGGTAGAAAACACAAAAACAAAAAGAATAATTTGTCCCACTTAGATAATTTCTTTTATAGAGATAATAGAATGTGTTTCATGTACTGTAAAAAAATAAAATAAAAATAATTAAACAAACGGTCAAGTGTGAGTGTTACTCGCGCTCAGAGGATTCCGTACAATATGAATATGTATTAGTAATTATTATGTATTATTATTATTATTATGTATTATTATTATTATGTATATTTAAATATGTATTAATAATTATTAATTGTTTGAGACGAGCAACTTCTATGCGTGCACTTAAAATTCTCAGAATCTTTCTTTATACCCACCAGTTTTTTTTAAGTTTATATTATTTATATGAAGCATTTTCGTGAATCTACTACAGAAAATTTCATGTTTTGAAAAACCGGTAGTAACAGATTAAAAATTAAGCAAAGTTCTCTCATCGCAAAGGAAATAACTGTATTATTAAAAGAAAATCGTTGCTGAATGTATAATAATACTTTGTAAAAAACTATACAAAAGTAGGAATCGCCATAGCCGTATATACAAGTAAAGTATGAATGGGTATACAATAAAATTTCAAAGAGATATGAAGACTAAATAATATGAAATATTGCTATTCTGTATAGTCTCTTTTTAAATATTATCTATTTATGCTGTGCTGTTTACATTATATATATTTCTAATAAACTTGTAAATCTACGGAGGTAAATATAATAGATAGATATAATATTGCAAAATATTCACAAACTACACTTAAGGGGGCTCAGGGGTTGAAAACGTGTCAAAAAATCGATTTTTTATGATCTAGTTTGATTATTCAATTAATTCTTAACTCAATACAAAAAAACGCATAAAAATATTAGCACTTTTAGCGGAGTTATAAGCATTTATGTACCAATACTTACATAGCCGCATCTATATAATTTCAACTTAAAGTCGTGTTTTCTCAAACTTGATTTTTGACGACAAACACCAAGATTTAAAAAACTATTTCATGGAATGGCTTAATTTTTTTGCATGCATATAACATCATAATCTAGATTATGAATTAAGGATATAACTATCACTTAATAAAAACAGTATTAAAATTTTAACCCCCCCCCCCCAAATACAACATTTTTTCCATTAAAAATACTCAAAATATTAAACTATCTAAAATATATTAATTCATAATATAGATAATGATGTTACATACATGCAAAAAAAATAAGCCATTCCATCAAATAGTTTTTTTAAATCTAGGTGTTAGTCATCAAAAATCAAGTTTTGAGAAAACGCGACTTAAAGTTGAAATTATATGGATGCGGCTATGCAAGTGTTGATACATAAATGCTTATAACTCCGTTAAAAATGCAAATATTATTATGCGGTTTTTTGCATTGAGTTAAGAATTAAATGAATAATCAAATTAAATCATAAAAAAATCGATTTTTTGAAAAGTTTTCAACACTTGAGCCCCCTTAAAATATATATTCATGGTTCACTTGAAATATCCAACATGCATAACGATAATTGAATTAACACTAGAACCGCGGGACTTTCGGTATACCTAGAACCGCGGAGCGGGTCAATTTGACCCGAGATGTAATAGAATATATAGATATGCCCAAATACTTAATTTGGTTAATTAAAAGATTATATTTCTTAACATTTCTTAATATTTACGTTATATTTTACACATAAAGTCAGCAGAAATTACCCACATTTCACAAAATGCGATTATTCAAAATTATATTTCATTAAGTATGATGAAAATATATTGAACAAATATTGAACATGTATTTTAAACAAAAATAAAGTTGGACATAAATAAACATATATAAAAAATAGATTATCCCATTCAAATAAGTTTCAATATAAAATCTAAGAATACTTTTTAAATGTATAAAAAATGTAAAGTGCTGACTAGATTTACTGACTAGATTATCTAATCCATGTTATTGTATGCATTGCTTGAAAAACATGGTTAAAGATTTTGCATATTTACTAGAAACGTGTGGGTACAATATGTTTTGAACAATTAATTTTAGTTTAATTTTTATTTTTTATTGTGATATTTAAACTCTTTTATGCTTAGTTTGTGATTTTCATAGTTTTTAGTGTTTCACCTTGCCCAAATGACAAGTTTTTTCTTTTTATATTTTATTTTTTTGCGGGGGGGGGGGAATAACAAACTGTTTTTGTACGTCTTCAACTAAGTCTTAAATACAATGATGCATGCTTATGCATTTTGCCGTTACAGATTTGCATAAAACCCAAAAATTGATAGAGGAAAAATACAAAATATTGTAGAAATACATAAAATTGCATTCATCGGCCTTCTATAAGAAGCGGACTTGACATAAGTAGACTTCCTTAGTAGATTTGGATAACCACACAGCTACACTGATTTTAGTTGCGTTTTAGTAAACAAGAGAATTTATTATTTTTTAGAACTATCTAAAATTTCAACAGGCAGATGTAGACTGCTAAGCACCAAAACATTTTTACCCCTTTCTTCTTTGTAAGCAGTTATGCTGATGTCATAAGAGTTGACATTTTTACAGAGACTTGTATTGCTCGTCTTGGGCGTTTTCAATTTCTGAAAGGCCCGTTCAACATCTGCAAGCAACTAGAATGTGATACCATACTGAATTTTTCTTGTTTTGTTAGACATATACTGAGTAAACCTACTCACAGATTTTGAAAGAAATAAGTGCTCATCTACGCCTATGTTAAGCTCTTTTATGTAGTTAGTGTTGCATCTTTTATGTAGTTAGTGTATGTAGTTAGTGTTGCTTGTTAGTGTAGTTTTCTTTTTATATTCTTTATATTTAGGCATGAATGCGCAAGTTATTACTTATATATTTTTCAGATTTTCATAAGTATAAAGTTCAAATTTTGTCACCTTTTGTTTAAATTTTTATTTATTCTTTTTTTAAATCCGATTTTTTTTTCTGATAAATATCACAAACTTTCTTTCAATACTGATAAATTTTCATCTATATTTCAATGAAAAATTCCAACGATGTTAAAAATATAAGCAGAGTCATCGTAATTTTCATCATTAGAATTTAATTTTCTTCATTTAGAGGTAGGTGTTCATCCTCAATCATTTGAATTCTCAGTCATTTTCAGATAGTAGTTGCTAATATTACAAAGCTTCTTAGAGAGTAATATTAAGACATCGGAAATCTTACCTACACTTTCAATAAATGCGGAATAAAAGAAATTTCAGTACTACTTCTGAATATTTGTTGTAATTTAGCACTGAAATCATCCATTCTTTACATCAAGAATATAAGATTTTGTTTGAAAAAATTCACTATTCCCTCTTTCAATTCTGCCTATAAGAGGTATTAGAAATGAGGCAGATATACTTTCTCATTACTCACGAAAAAATCATCTCTATTCTCTCATTTATGCCTAAAATTTAAAACGGGTCAAATTGACCCGCTTCGCGGTTCTAGGTATAAGTAGTTATAACTTAAAAAATATTTATGTTAATCGCTATTAAATACGAAAAGTTGTTGGTTACCTTAATATATTAAAAGTCAGAAAAACAAACATTTTTTCAATGAATACTTTTCGTGCGGCGAGAAATTAAACATCAATTTGGGTCAAATTGACCCGCTCCGCGGTTCTAGTGTTAAAATTTAATGTCAAAGGACCTGCACATTTACATAAAATATATATTAAGAAATAATTACTAATAATAATAGTAGTTTGGGCATTCAAGTATGAATGTTAATTACATCACTTGAAGAATTTTCACAATTACAATGTAAAGAATAATGATCATATAAGGAAAAATATTTCGAATGACTCATTAATTATAATTTAATGTTCCAAAAAGAATAGTAATTCCTTTGAAATCTAAGAAATATGCCTTCGATATATAATGAAAATACTTGTAGGCCACTACACATAATACTTTTTTGTGGGGCATAAAATGAAACATATGTAATGCTGTTCTTTAAAGATCTATATGAATAGCTAGTAAATCTTAAGTCGTTTATCTTTGAAGACGTCATCCTCGAAAAGAAAACTTTGGAAAAATGAGTGATGTTATTTTTACAGAAAAATTTTATGGGTGTTTTCCTTTCAAAAAAATTTTTTTTTTAATTATAGGCAGCTACTTTTCTCAGAGAAAAAAATGTAATGATGCGTACAGGAGAAAAAAAACTTGTTTATGATAGGATGTTAAAAAAATATGATATGCAGTAGAATTTTTTATGGATTTTATCTCCGTAATAAAGTAAATTTATACAATATGGATAAATAATTGCCTTTATCATGTCTTCATAATCTCCTCTTATTTAAATATCAGGTTCAGTAGATGAACCATTCTAATTGTTCTGCAATATGGTAAATGGGATTATGCATACAGTGCCAAATCTTAATTTAAGAAATTTCATATATTATATTATTAAATGAAATCATGTGTTATATAATTATTAATTTTATGTTGTATTCTTATTGCACAAATTAAATATTTCTTAAACAGTAGTATTATGTTTTAAGAAATAATAATACAGTCCAATCTTAAATAATTCCAATAAACTCAAATTAATCCAATAGGAAACCTTTATAGGACAATGGTTATTATTGATAAGCGCCTTACACAATTTGATTTGCAGTGATTTAAAGTTAAAAACTGTAACTCTTTTTATGTCGTTTTTCAAGGAGTATTTCAAACTCTTTTAGAACATTTTAGAACGTTACTCGAGCATTTTCATCCGTTTTAAATTTTGTATGTTTTAGCAATTATTCTTATGAATCATTTATATCTTAAAAGTAATGAACATGCTACATTTCATGTTTCTAGTCCTTTCAGTAACACAAAAGTAGCCTTTTTAGAACGTTTTATAGCCTGCACCGCTTTTGGATTAGAGGCGTTGACATAAGACATAGCCTATGTTTGATTCGGAGCAAACATTATCATTTTGGTACAATTAATTACGAAATTGGCTCGGTAGTTCTGGAGATTACCCACTACAAACAAACAAATACCTCTTTATAATTTAGGTATAGACTGCAAGAATTGCAAGGAAAAGCAATACTTTTATGTTATCTGGACGCGTGTGATAAATCTTAAAATATTGATCTCATTGTTTATGTTGCAGCATTCTTTTTATGTAAAATATGAATCTTTGATTGTTTTATTTAAAACAAGTGCATGTAAAATACATATAATCCGTGCATTTAAAATTTACACCTGTCACACAATTTATTAAATCTGAAAAAGTTTAAAAATATTAAATAATACTTTAAATCAAGATGTTCTATTTCATCATCAATGTAGTACAAAAACCAATTGTTTTTTGCAATCTTTTTAAAAAAGTTGAATTTGAAGTTTCTCTAAATTAAATTAAAGGAAAAAAACACACAAAAAACACGATATAGGCTTTTTTTTTCTTACATCAGTGTACTTTATCTGAATTATTTCTTATTGTAATAAACTGATTTTTGATGCTTCAATGTGTGAAAGTTAGTTTCTATCTTTTGAGATTTTCTTGAAAAGTACAATTCAATTTCCCCTAAATATACAACTAAAAGTTCATTTTAATCAAAAATGACGTAAAAAATAATATAGTCCTATCGTTTCCCTTTATTTCTTTTATTTCCAAAAGAAATAAACAAATTACGAGCCATCATTACAGAAATGGCATTATTGAATATATGAAGAATTAATATTTTAAAAACGAATTCAAATTTTAAAATATTAAGACCACTTTAAACATCCAAGGATCGTGCAATTTACCATATTCCAAATGGAGTAGCTATAAAGTACAGTTGGATACACACAGCCCAATTTAATAGATTAAAAAAGTTTTATTTTCTTTATTCAAAAACTTGAGAAATACTGAATTGTCTTAATTGATTAAAGGAAAAATGTGATATTTTGTAATGAAGCCTATACGCGATGGACACAGTTAATAAAATCATGGTTGAAATTATTTTAAACCACAACAAATCAGTCAATTAATGTGCACTTTTCAATCAAATTGCTTTCGGAAATCGATTTTTTTCCTTATAAGACAATGTAAAAATTTAACATTTGTGACGATTGGAAATAAAAAAAGTATAAGGTCATTGTGCCTAAATGCAAAATCCTCTGCATGCGACAATTTACTTCGACATAATACCTTAAAAAAACCATAAAGAAATCTAATCGTATTTCCAAGATTCTAGAACAAAAGCCGAAATATTCCTCTGTATATAAAAACAATTTTATGTATTTTTTTCACTTAATTTCAATAAAATGTCCATAGTTTATCAGAAAGCGGCCAGTCATCACAAAATAAGGCAAAATTACCGAAAGTTGTACTTGATTTTTCTGTTTTAACTTTAAAGATCAAATAACTCCATGAAAATGAGCGACTAAGATTTACGTTTTATTTGCCTGAAGTGTAACTCTAAGAAATGCGATAAATTTTACATTTAAAATAATACAACAGAATGCTGATAACGTTTTGGTGCAAATCGCTCAACAGGTAGCGCTGTAACGTTACATTATTAGTGATTAACGCAGTAGCTGTATCTCAAGTACTAATGCACGAAATTTTCTAAAATTTCAGATTTAGTTAATTCCTGATATAGATTAGTATTGCTTGGTTTTTGGTGTAAATTGCCGTTTAGATGGTGCTGGTATGCTGCATTTTTTTACGATTTCGCAATAAATGTATCTCAAGACCTAATGCATGGATTTTCAGCAAACTTCAGATTCAGTTATTATCTGATAAAAAATACACCTCATAAAAAAATTAATTTTTGGTGAACATCACCCAACATGTGGCACTTTTATGCATATTTTTATTAAAGATTTTGCAATAGCTCTATTTCAAAAATTAATGCTCAGATTTGCATCAAACTTCAAATTCAGTTATAAGTTGACATCAGTTGTTGCACACTACATTTTAGTTTAAACGACGAAACCAGTGGCATGCTATGCTGAATTTTTCAGGAAGCATATTTACATGTATAAGATAAAAGAAAATTTGGGATATCTACATCCGATCATTTTGGACATATTTGATTGCTCTCTTTTTAAAACCTGCTAATGCTGCAGAGTTGGATTTGCAATAAATAGTATTTTCTGTGGAAATATAACTATATTCTTTCAAAAGATAGAGTGCGAAAATATTTTTTTGTGACTTTCGAAATATTTTAGTAATGTTTTTTATACACCTCTAATCTTTCATGCAAATGAAAAATGTTAATTCCTATCTTAGTTACAGAGTATATTTCTAATTTTCACGTAAAACTTAAATATTCTATCGTATATACCCTTTTTTAATGTACTCCATACTGAGAAATTAGACATTTTAACTAAATAATATTTTGTAGAGATGAAAATTTGTTGTGTTTCATATAAAGAAAAATACATCAAATAAAAAATAAAATTAAATATTTGACAGTAGATAACGACATTAAAAATATCATATTACATTAATTTTCCTCAAATGGTCCAGAAGTCGTATATGTTATTGAATATATTTTATTATTTGGCAGGTGAAAGTGAATCAATTATCATCAAAAGAAATTTTACATTTCTTTAATTTTTACCGTTTAAATCACGCACGCTGCTGAAACCGCAATTTTCTTAATCGTTCTCTATTTGATGTTTATAATGGGAAAATTGACACATGAATCATAATATTTCATGTTGTTCAATATTATAATCTGTATAAATAAGCCATGATGCTCTGTTTAATTTAAATATCGTAAAAATATGCGGGATGCAATAATTACTTGATTACATCATAATGGAGGTAATATTAACAATGCTCAATATACCCCGTTGATGGGTGAATTAGTACATCATCTGTATTAATGATTTTTTTTTACATGCTATAAGTATACTTAAGAAACACACATATATGTTATTAAAAATAAAGAAAACACCAACGAAACACATAAAGGTTTAATTATGAAAAATAAATTAGATCGAAAACTAAGATAAGTAAAAAAACTAATTAGTGTAATTCAATCAAAATTAATTAGTGTAATTCACTATTTTTGACATATAGCTATATAAGCTCACAGGTTTCGATCTAGAATTAGATAATAGCATTATTTATCTTACATTATAAGAATTACAATTTCATTCAGAGCATTGCCATTTAAAAGAATTTATTGATTCTTACTAAATTCTTATTATCTAAGCTATACACAACAATTATATTGTAAGCATTCTTAAATGGCCAGATTCTGTGAATGTGGTGAAGTGGGATCCCCAGATCATACCTACTATCACTGTACTCTGACTCAAGCTTGGCATCTCACATATAAACCTTCTCCCCCTAAATCCTGGCTACAAGGTGTGTTATCTCGGCCAGCGTTGCTTTCCAAATTAAGAAACATTTATAATTACTTAATGTTCATTTCCATTCTAACCATTTAGCGGCATATCTTTCTGTAGTATAGCAGGAGATCGAGAGTTCTCCATCCCACCTCACAGTTGTTTGTCACTAGAGGGCACGGGCCCCAGCGGACAGTTCACCATAATTTCATCTTTTTCTCTGCCGCTCTCCCACATTACAAGAAAGGAAAAGCCTACATAAAATTTTGAATTTATAAAATATACTGTACAAAATATAAGTTCAATTATATTTCCCAATCCTTATAAATTATTATTTTTAAAAAGGATTAGTTTCAATTCTAGTGCGGATATATATCGTTTTAAGCATCTCCATGGTCTTTTTCGACAAAATTTGTCCCCAAATTTAATACAAAATGCATTTAAAACAGTAAGCAAATAACATTAAGTTGGTAGGCGCTGCATTGACCATAACATCATCGAATTGACGGCTGAACGTAATAGAAAAGATAGAACCAGGTTAACATGTTAAAATGTAACTGGCCTGCCAAATGATATCTTGGTGTAAACCTACTGCAGATCAATAATTGATTTATTTACCAATTATTTATTTTTTCCTGGAACCAAATATATAAAAACATATATAACTGTAAGTAGATAAAAAAAAACAGCAAGCTTACCAATAACATACTAAAATCGAGATTGCAGATGTTTTCCTCAAGATTTGAATAATTAAATGACTTGCATTTTAACGTGCGAATTGAATTTTAATGTATACCGGAATATCACCAGAGTTTCTGCTTATTAACTGAAACTTGTTTGGTAAAATGCTGATTAATAACATTTATTTTTAAAATACGTGTGTTAAAGTTGTTATCTTAAAATAACAAACTTGAAATGTTCTAGGTAAAAAAAAAAAAAAAAAAAAAAAAAAAAATTGCAAAATTACCAAAAGATTTCTTGTAAACTGGTATTGCGAGAACTTTTTATGTGACTTCAACAACAAAAAATCATGTCACATACACATTTGCATTGTAAATCAAAAAATCTCTAGGGGTACCAAGAATGATTTAGAAAACTGGAATGCTAGAAAATTTTATATAATTTCAACCCCCTGTTACAAATAAAATTTTAGTAAGTTTACTGTCATTTTTATAGAAACTTCTCTAAAGCTATAAGTTCTTGCACCTTTATAAAAACAAGGTGGAGCCCGTCGAATATCTACGAAAGTAAATTTTTAAGAAGGAACTGTTTCATTGATTTATAATAAACCTACACAATTAGCTACAGTAAAAAATGCATCTTACAATGGTCAGTATAACTCTCAAATAAATATTATTTAAAGCTAAAATTAAGAAGAAAAAAATACTATTTCTATAAAACTCCAAATTATTAAAATTAAACTTTAATCACACATGTAAAAATATAACAATAAAGCAAAATAAATAAAGATCAGTTATAAAGATGATATTATCAATTGAAGCTCTTATGTTTGGTATAAATGCGAATGAAAAAAATCAAATTGACACGATTTTAGAATTTCACGTGAAATCTAAACCCGTCTTAATTTTCGTCTTCTCAAAATTTGCATATGCACATTTGAATTTTTATCAATTTTAAGAGAAAATGTCGTATTTCTGTTGCCACATATACAAAATTCGTACTAAAAACTATAAAAAAGTAATATGTTGAGAATAAATCATGATACAGATTTCAAACAAATAGATTTAAAAGTACATATTTTTTCTCTATACGGTGGTGTAAAAATTGAAAATTTGCGATGTTTAGAAGTATAAAATTTGTAGTACCGAAAATTGCAAAACCAAATAACACGGGAAAGTGTTGCCATTCGCAGAATGATGTATGCGTTACGCACATATACGTTTGGCTTTTATAAATATAGACTAGTTTTGTAGATTTGAACATTTATTCGTAGGGAAGAGGGGGGTTAGTGTGGACAGAAAAAATAATTTAATTTTATAAAATTCTGTGAGCATTTTTAAAATTTCACAATCCTTTCAAATTGAAGAATGATATTTTCTATTTATGAATATACAGGAAAGATGATGATAAATACAGTTAAATAATAAGAAAATTGGCAGTTTTTAACATTCATCCATGTGTCCACACTAACCCCTTGTGGGGGTTAGTGTGGACAAAACCAAAATATGTTGGGGGCTAGTGTGGACAGGTAATTTTTTCACAAATATTCCTTATTATCTAAACTTCTAAGTTTAAATTACATTCTAAAGGGTTTATAAAGAAAGAAGCAACACCAACAATCACATGCTGTATGATTTTTTTTCTATTATTTCCCATTTTTATTCAGGGAATTATTTTTCATATCAAGAAAGGTAAAATGATGTGCTGGATCATTTTTTCTGCAGAAATACAACATCATAAACACTAAAACCATTTACACTTTCCACTCTGCCTACAAAATATACAACATTGGAACATCTAAGTGTTGGTGACGATGGGATTCTTTTATAATAATGGAACAGTTGATATTTCTCATGCTTCAAACCAACATAAAATAATGTATATTCTATTTTATTGAATTAATTTAAAATTAAGGCTAAATTAATCCTCTAAAAATGCAAAATTGGTGAATTTAAACAAAAAAAATAGCAAAAGAGCAAATTTCAAATTTCTGCTTGAAATGATTTGATGAAAATTTCAATAAATATCCTTATTTATATGGAAAATATTCTTATTTGATGTGTAATACAGTGATTACATTTATAAGTAAACATACTTTCTGTAAATCTTTACATTATAATAAATTCTGTACTTAAAATACAAATTATGCAGTACAATAAGCTGTCTACACTAACCACTAGTAGTGTGTCTACACTAACCCCATGCTAACATTGTGAAGTTATTCTTCAGTTATACTCATTTAACCAATTTAATATCTTAATGAAAGTTATAGAAATAAAGAAGACAATTTACACTTGTCTTATAGCAACTTGTTTATTGGATTCTAAATTTAAATTCTTTGTGCTGCAAAAATGAAAAGGAAATCGTATTTTTACTTTTCATGCATGAAATTAAACTTCTTGCAACTATTCAAAAACTTTTTAACCCTTTGCAACTAAATTTTTGCTTAGTAAGAAGTAAAATGTTGTCAGTTTGTGTAAATTTTTTGGTAATTTTTTCTACATTATTTAAATTTTTATTTTGAATGTCTACACTAACCCCTTGTCCACCCTAATCTCCCTCCCCCCTAATTATTAAGATATTATTTAATAAGCATACACATTTGCGTAACTTTATGTTTGTAAAATTAAACATATATCTAAACATGTATTATCCAGTGTAAGAAAAAACAATTTGTTAATGTATTTACAATCTACCTTCTTTTTAAATGCTTAAATGATATTAAAACATTAAGTTTCAAAGCGTAAAAATGTTAGCACTGATTTTTATTCTTCATTTAATACGTGTAGAATTTAGAAGAAAATAAATGCTTTTATATGCAAAGGAATGTTTTTATCAGACTGCAAAGTACCAACATTTAAAATGAAATTCTTGTAGAATTTTTTTTTCCCGTGAACATTTCATTCACTTTCAAAGCCGGAAAATATTCTTTTAGACCTAAATGTAATACGCATTTTATTTCTTTCCAAAATTGAATAGAACTTCTTTCATATTCACTTGTAATCCATGAAAAACAGGGAAAATTTTGCATGGTCCTACTTGCAGATAGTTGAGAAAATCCTTCTTTCCATATTATGTATTTATTCAAAGTGTTTTATTTAACAATAAAATTCTAAATTTTGCTTTCTGTATATTGGCGTGAGCCAATTCTCTTTTAAGACAATTTTTGTCTTAAAAAATTCTTCGTTTTACTGAATCTCATGCCCTTTCACGTATTCTTTCCAAGTATTCCGATAAGTTTTAGGATTTTTATGTGTATTTATAAATGTATTGAAATACATAAATGTATATAGTTTTATTTATAACAGAAAATTACTTATTGTAAAAATGTGCACTCTTAAGAGATATTTAATCATTTAAAATAAGTTTAAAGTGCATTTTTTTAAATTATCATTTATCTAAACGTCATTTTCTGTGTAGGCAGGTTTCTGAGTGTAGTGTATTATAGTATTGTGCATGCTGTGTTGTTGTGTATTGTGTGTGATGTGTTGTGTTCTTCTGTATTTTCGTGTGTATTGTGTATGGTTCCTGTTTTTCTGTTTATGGTTACATTGTTATATGGCATTCGAAAAGAAGTTGTGGGCTGCCAATTACATTCTTTCAGATCGAGTATAAAAAATAATATCGAAGTAATTCAAAATCTATCAAATTTAGAAATCGATAAAGAGTAAAATATTTTATATGCTATGCTGGATAATTTTAGTTTAGAAATCAAGATTTTATGGGAAATTATTTTTATTTAGGTCAAGAAATCATTCTTGAGTTATACAAACCATTCTTCATATATCCTTATCAAACTAGCTGTAATTAAGGACGTCATTATATACATATACAGCAATATTAATTATATCTCTCAATTAAGAAACATACCCCATTAGATCTGGAGGCCGCAGCAAAGAAATCACATCATTGGGTTCATGTCTGAAATTCCAGAATTAGTTAAAATGCTATTTACATTTTGTAATGTAATATCCATGTCATATATTGATAGTAAGCACGTTTTATTGGATGACTCGTGGATATAACTAAACATCTGACCTATAGGTAAGACCTAAAGATATGAGAAAATAGAGGACAGGAAACAGGAAAATACTATTTTAAATCTACGAGTCAGCCACTAAAATTGCGTTTTCATGTATTTTCCAGCAAGATAGGGCTTGACTGACCGATATAGTTTTAATATGCCATTTGAATTTTAACTAACTTTGGAAAATCAACCGTGAACTTTATTAATTGATTGATTGTGTTTTACTTGCCCCTGTTCACAAACGTACATCACTCCGATGCTCTTAAGTCAGTAAGAATTGTGTTTTCAGCCAATATTTTGCGCATTCATACCCATTCCGCTATTCCCTTCCCTTTATCTTGTGCTTTGTGAATTCGGTGCGTAAAGAAATATGAAGTTAAAATATTATGATATCAATTAACTCGTGACTGTTTTGTCCATGTATCGTACCTGCGCGTAAAGTTTACTTTTTTGCCTTTCTGAAAGGATTTGGACACCACTAATTTTAAACTTCAACAAGCTCTTTATTAAACGGCCATTATATTTTAATTGTAGCCAAACATTTTATTTCTATAAAGGTGGAGTATAATGCGTATTAAATACGTTTTGTAAGCATTACAACCGATTACATTCTTCCGTATGACGGAATTAAAAAAAAAATATGCAGATCAGCTCTGATCATGACCCCTAAATTCCATAGCCACCGCAAGTCAAAACTTTGTATATACTTTTATCTATGTATCTGTCTAGTAACACTAGAACTGCCAGCTATTTTAGTCAAATTTTATGAAAAAATGTTTTTCAGCGGAATTTTTATTTAAAACTATTTAACTTATTTAATTAGAATATTTTTGTTCTGCAGATATTTAACGTATCTCATCAAGAAATTTCTGGTTGGAATAAATTATTTTCAATTTGGCAGGGGGTCATAGTGACCCCTTGTGGTAGTTCTAGTGCTAATATACCTCTATCTCCGTCACTGTTTTATAGACCATATAACTTTCATAATTCTGCACGGATCTTTTACAACAGATACATAAAACCTATATAGGATTCTGAGAAAAAAAGTTTTTCATAGTAAAATTTATTGGACAAATATTTCAAGAACTCTCCACAAGAATTCAATAGTTATAATTACATATATTTTACCTAATGATATTTTTTATACTTAAAAAAACTTTGATATTTCATTATTTTTTGGATTATTTAAGGACATGCAATTCTTGTAACTGCTACTAATTTAAATACTCCAAACCGATTCCTTGTACAGCATCGATTCGTTTATTTAATAAGACCGTTATTCAAATGCTTCATTTAAGTTTAAAATATTGAAGTTTTGTATATGAAAACTTATTTTTATTCAAGAAAGCTTACAAAAGATTGAATAATTATTCTAAAAACTTTTCACTCTGAGACATTATCATTTCATAGTTTTAATAGATTTAGTTTTAATAGTTTTAATAGTTTTAATAGTTTAATAGTCAATGGTATTATAAGATTAGAAATTCTCTCGGGTGTTAATCGCACACGTGTCACGTAGATTAATTAAATAATTAAAAATACATATTTCAAATTTGCTTAGATAGTGATTAATAATGGAAATAACCGGCAAAATGTGGGTATTCGTCGCGCACATAGTTTTCCATACAATAGATATATGAATTATTAATTGTATTATTGAGAAAAATCGTTTCTAAAAGAATAACAAGACATTGTAAAAAATTATAGAATGTAGGAAGTGGTATAGCTCTGTATACTAGAAAAGTATGAATGAGTATAGAACAAAAGCTCAAAGAAATATAATACCTAAAATATGTCAAATACTGCAATTTTGTATATTTATTTCTTTAGTATTGTCTTAATCTTTAATCTTTTTATTTTAAATAAATACGTTTTTTATCTAAATGTATATATATAATGTATCTAGATATCTACTCAATTCAAACTTATCGCTAATCCCATAGTATTTATGCGATTAACTACAATTTAATTATTCTGTTATTATAAAATAAACGTTTACTGTTTTTAAAATGCTACTGGGCGTTTAATTATACAAAAGCATCTATAAAAATTGTTATCTTGGCTTTAAAATTCAATCGCTGACTTATTTAATCTTATGAGTGTTATTTTTCAATGTAAAAATCTTTGTCGTAATTAGCAAATCATTTATAAATAACAAAATAACCAAATATCAAATCACTATTGTTTTTAGCAATCTTTCCAAGGGCAGTAACTGGATACGTGTTTTTGAGAGTCTCTTCCATCTACAAGCAGAACTTGCTATTTACGATCAAGGCACTACAGTTTCGGAAAACGTGCTAAATGTCAGTTCTAAAAATATTTAAAAACTTTGTCTTAATTAACAAATAATTTGTGATTATCAAAGTTTACAAATATCCAGTTATTATTTTTTTTCAGCATTTAAAAAAATTAAGTATATGTATATTTTTATCGGTCCCTTCCCTTTACGGGCAGAATTTGCCACTTAAAAGCAAAGCATTCCTACGGGCAGAATTTGCCACTTAAAAGCAAAGCATTCCTACGGGCAGAATTTGCCACTTAAGGGCAAGGCATTCCAGGCTCTAAAGACGTGCAGATTGTCTCTTTTAAAAACTCGGTTACATAAGATTGAATGATATAGTCCGGGAGCCGACCGTCGATTTACCTATGTATCGAGTAAAAAGACCGGCCATACATCAAAATGTAGGTCTCAATGTGCACATTAAGAATATCACCGGCTGCCAGGTCCTATCCTGCCGGAACGCAAGGCAGCCGCACTTTTATGACGTCAATTTTGAGTGTTTACCTATGTATCGAGTACAAGGACCAGACATACATCAAAACGTAGGTCTCAATGTGCACATTAAGAATATCACTGGCTGCCACATACATCAAAATGTAGGTTTCAATGTGCACATTAAGAATATCACTCGGTGCCAGGTCCTATCCTGCCGGAACCCGGTGGCAGCCGCACTTTTATGACGTCAAGTTTGGGTGTTTACCTATGTATCGAGTAAAAGGACCAGACATACATCAAAATGTAGGTTTCAATGTGCACATTAAGAATATCACTGGCTGCCAGGTCCTATCCTGCCGGAACCCGGTGGCAGCCGTACATTTATGACGTCAATTTTGAGTGTCTACCTATCTATCGAATTCAAGGTCCGGACATACATCAAAATGTTTGTTTGAAAATGCATATTAAAAACTTAACGATCTACTTTGTCCAATTTTACCGGAATCAGGTGGCAGCAACACTTTTATGACATCAATTTTGAATCTCTACCTATGTATCGAATTTAAAGACAAATATAAATAAATATGAAGGTTTAAAAGTGCACATTAATAATATCATGATCTGCCATGTCCAATTCTGCCGGAACCAGGTAGCAGACTCATTTTTTTTCGTCAATTTTGAGTGTTTACCTATGTATCGGACCTGGCAGACAGTGATATTATTAATATGCACATTGAAACCTACATTTTGATGTATGTCCGTTTCTTGTACTCGATACATAGGCAAACGCTCAAAATTGACGTCATAAAAGTGCGGCTGCCACCGGGTTCCGGCAGGATAGGACCTAGCAGACAGTGATATTCTTAATGTGCACATTGAGACCTACATTTTGATGTATGTCGGGTCCTTGTACTCGAGACATAGGCAAACACTCAAAATTGACGTCATAAAAGTGCGGCTGCCACCGGGTTCCCGCAGGATAGGACCTGGCAGCCAGTGATATTCTTAATGTGCACATTGAAACCTACATTTTGATGTTTGTGGCAGCCAGTGATATTCTTAATGTGCACATTGAAACCTACATTTTCATGTATGTCTGGTACTTTTACTCGAAACATAGGTAAACACTCAAACTTGACGTCATAAAAGTGTGGCTGCCACCGGGTTCCGGCAGGATAGGACCTGGCAGCCAGTGATATTCTTAATGTGCACATTGAAACCTACATTTTGATGTATGTGGCAGCCAGTTATATTCTTAATGTGCACATTGAGACCTACGTTTTGATGTATGTCTGGTCCTTGTATTCTATACATAGGTAAACACTCAAAATTGACGTCATAAAAGTGCGGCTGCCTTGCATTCCGGCAGGATAGGACCTGGCAGACAGTGATATTCTTAATGTGCACATTGAGACCTACATTTTGATGTATGTCCGGTCCTTTTACTCGATACATAGGTAAATCGACGGTCGGCTCCCGGACTAATACTGTAATTTTCTGTGGCACTTTTACTTGGTACATTTTATACAAGGAGAGTTTTACTACCGTCGAGTTACTGGAAGGTTTATGTAATTAATATCTCTCCCACATTTAAAAATAAGCCTGTATGAAATTATTATATGAAAAATGTCATTGATTTTGAGATTTTTGTAATTACATCTAAAGAAAGGTCTTCTTATGCTGGTGCTACAGTAGTATACCGTATAACAAATATAATAGCAGTAATATACCATATATTATTATTTCAGAATAATGAAATTCTGTATACAAATTTTAAAAATACAATTTGAAAAATCGTTGCATCCTTAACCCTACAATCTCGTCAAGTATGTGCCTGCCAAAAAGATTTATATTGCTTATTTCATAGAGCATATAAAAAGATATATATCTGATACTAGCAATTACCCGTGGTTTCGTTCACATAACATTTAAAAAAGAAATAATTGATCAATCAAGCAAACAATTTCGATGAAGAAAAGCATTAGTAATTAACTTTTTATCGCGAATTTGTGGTAAAAAACTTCTGATAATCCCTATTTGCTAATTTGCTTGCTGGTTAAAATTTTCCTTTCAGCGATTAATACTAATAGATAGAAACATTCTTGAATTCTTTTGTTCAGGCCTGTAGTTTTCCAAGTTCCTTTAATACACGAGAGTATCTTTCTAAAATTTAGTTCAAACAAAAATATTTCTTATTACTACCTAAATTACATTTTCAGAAATTATCATCCGAAGACAACTTTGTATCCAGTTCTTTGCGGGACCCTGTATATCATTTTATATATATACTACAAGCATTTCTTAGTTTACTAAATGCAGTTCAAAATAAAAATGCATATTTTATTTAAAAACCACCTTTAAGTAAATTACGCTCATATTCAGTAACCTTTTCGAGATCTTTTGTGTAACCCTGTATATCTAAATTTAACTATTTATACTATTACCATTTATACTCTCCATATAATATGCATACATTTAGCGAAACTTAAAAGCACATATCATAATTCAAAATACATTTCATCCATGCAACAGTCATCATCCATCATACACAGACTTTGAATAGAATATATAATATTTGAAATATTTTGTGTGTCCCTGTAAATGCTATGCACTTCGTATTATGCATGAAATAACTCACATTAAGCCTCAGCAACGTATATCAATTTGATTATACATGAAATCGTTTACCATAATTAAAGTATGTCGGAAACTGCTCCTTCCTTTATTCTTATGCAATGGAATTCTGTGTAACCCTGTAAATGAATAATAAGTGTCCTTTTCACTACATACCTTACAAAATGCATATTTTAGTGCACTTTGTAAATGCATATAAATTTGAATATGTTTCACAGGGTGTAACATCGTTAAATTTAATTAAAACGATTTTCCCCATAATACCGTAATGTAAGGAAATTTTTTGACAATCCCTGTAAATAAACTAATCATGGTAGAAACTTTATTTTTAATAGGTATAAGTGCTAGGTAAACTTTAAGAACGTCCAAAAATTTCATGGAAATCGGAGTATATTTACGGAAGTTAGAAAGCGACAAGACAGACTGACAAACCGAAAGCATAATAACTTTTCAACTTTGTTCGAAAGTGTTAAAAATTCGAGCCAAAAATATGTTAATCAGTCGTTTTATTTTCCGCCTTTTCCCAACAAAAAATTTCTTCCATTGATAATTATGAGTTTTGAATAAAAATATTCATTTGTATGTAACTTATAATTTATTAATTAATATAAGTAAAAAATATTTCTGATTCATTTTAAATATGGCGTCATTATTTATCTCGCTCCATTAGCTACTGATATTCATACCCCTTGTATTTTTAACGACTGCTATAAAGTACCTGTTTTATTTCAACTATGACATCACATTTTCATAAGTGAACCATTTTATTAAAAATATAATTCTTTTTCATTCTTTTTACTTTTAATTTATGTCGCCATATTTTACACAAAAATTCCCATTAACTAAACAAATATCCTTGTTAAATATATTATAAAAAATACACCTTTTATTTTTATTTGAAACATGACTTCATATTTATTTTCTTTTAAATTATTTTATTATAGTTTTTCGCGTGGAAGATTTTTATTAAAAATTCATTGCCTCTGAAAAATTATTATTCCTTTTTTTTATTTTTTGACAACAGGAAAGGAAAATGGTTAAATTTTATCTGAAAAATTCCTATTGATTTTGTATGAAAAATAATTAAATTTTGAATTCTTAAGGAAAATATTTGAATAAAATAAATAAAAATTAGCCTATGTTCATTCCACTCTTATAATCTATACATATGCAAAGATTCAAAGACATTTATTCATCCGTTTTGAAGCCAAGTTCATTCCAATTTTTCGGACACATTTATAATATATATATAAGGATATAAGGACAAATTGTCTTAAGCTGTTATGGCAAATTCAAGAGTAAATGGCTCTTTAAAAAATTCTTCGATTTAAAAACCACTTTATTCATCGTGTTTTATTGTACAATTTTCTATATAACCACCAGTTTTCCTCAATTTATGTGTAATAGTTTTTTTAAATATTAGTGGTGGGAAAGTCCAGTCATAAAGTATTCAGTTATGACAGGACAGTGATAACACTTGTAAGTTTTCCATGAGCCGGGAAATATTGTAAGCAGTATAGTTATAAAGAATTGCAAAAAACAATTTATGGATGTGTTTTTTCTTTGAACATACATTGTAAATTATTTCAAATGAAAGTAGACTCACATTATAAATTTATTTTAGAATTATTTTTCCCACAATTTAATAATTTTATGTTGATAAATCGTAATGCCATTATACACTATAAATTTTACGCTTTAGAAACATGTATGTCCTCTTTTTTTATAGACATTTTAGGGTTAAATTTGTTTGATTTTTAATTTTGCTTAGACATTACACTTTTCTGTAGAAATTCATCTACCCAATAACACTGCATTTGAAATGCAAGATTATATTAAATAATATTGATCATTTTTTCAGTTAAATACTTTTGTATGTCAAAATAGCTGCAAGCAATTGCATTATTCACACTGAGCAAATTTTTAATTATTAGTCGAAATATTTCATCAGAATTAAAAGATTAGAACTTTTCTATCTTTGAGATAAAAATTACACATGATATTTGCATACGTTGAATACTTAAGCCTATTTGTGCACAAATCCTATTACTATTACATAATGGTAATCAGATTATGCCATGATCTTAAAAATAAAACAATATACATATGAAATATTTACAATAGTAATACATGTTTGGAATACATATATAAGAGGTATTTTTATTGATAAAAATAAAATACATATGCTAAAAGTTTTATAGAAGCATTTCTATCGGTTTAAAATATCACAAAATCCATACTGTTGAAATAAACAAACAATTAATTTGTTGTATGTAAAATAATTTAAAATATTTTCAAAATATTTTCAAAGTATGTGCATTAATATGTTTACTAATAAAATAATAAAATAAATATATCACATATAACACTTGAAAAATAAAACATTTATAGGCATAAATGTTTAATAAGCATATTAGTAAGGCATAATAAATGTAGAAATTAAAAATAAAATATATTTAGTAAGCATAAATATTTAATAATCAGTGTTTCAGCATCTAGTTAAAGATTTTTATTAATTTAACATCAATGACTAGTATAAAATCAAACTAATTTTATTAGCACATTCACTGTACAAAAGAACAGAAATTATTTAGCTACCAAATTACATAAGGCAAAATGAGTTATTATTATTTTTTTATCCTGAAATATATTTCACCTGAGAAATATATTAGCTTATAAAAATATTAGAGTGATGATCTACAGAGTCTTTTGCAGAAATAATTCAGTAATTGTACGTATACATCAAATTTGATGTTATGCGATGCTCAGTACTTTTCACTTTGTGCATTTTAATATTTTAATAGATAGATTTTTCGATAATTTAGATTCTAAACAGGCTTTTGTTTGTTTTGAATTAGTTCGTTTATCTTTTATTTCTGCTTCTAAAATGCTGCAATTTGTTCAATAATTTTAATGTATTTCATATAAAAATTATTTTATATTCTTAAAGGTTTAGAAGAGATTTCCTTACTAATGCGTAAGAAATATGAAATTCTGAATAGAAATATTTCAAAATAATAAAAAAGTGAGAAATTTTCTACTATTCATAAAAATCACACATGATATATAGACATGAAATACAATACTTAAAAATACAAACATATATTCATTCCATACCAATTACACATAATGGGATATGATGTACAGGGTGTCCCAGAGGTAATCGGTCAAACTTAAAGGAGGGGGGGGGTAGGGTACATCACAAGATTTCAGAATTGCATAGCAACCCATTGTCGGAAACTCTTTCCTAGCGCGGTGGTGACGATAAAAACACAAGAAAGACAGGACACGAATAAGGGATGAAAATATCTTTATTAGCCTTAATACAGCAGTAAACTAAGAAAAAAGAACATTAAATAGACAGCTATCGTCATGAAAGTAGGTGTTCGAAATTGCGTCTCCGGACCATGTTACTTGGAGGCGAATCTCCGGTGCATGGAAGATCTAACGTTCTCTAGAAAATACCTCGAATCTTCCGAACTTCCTTAGCAGCTGCCAATGCGTGAAACAAGTTCCTCAGCACTTTCCAGCGTTGTCTCGGCATTTTCGCAGCATTCAGAATAATAAACATGATTTCCCTTATTGCGCTTATCCTTTCTTTCTTGTGTTTTGTGACGTCACTACCACGACAGGAGAGCATTTCCGATCATGGGTTTATATGCCATTCTGAATCCTTGTGATGTTCCCTACCTCCCCTTAAAGTTTGTCCCATTACTTCTGGGCCACCCTGTATATCCAAAACTGATGTATATCACTTAAAAAATACAATTCTCCGTAAATGGATGACATACTGAGAATTAAAACGGAACAATAAAGATAAATACCTTTTGGATATTTTATTATATGTAACTTGAAGGGAATATCTATGACTAATAAATGATTCAAAAAAATCTAATTAACACGTTTATGAATATTAAAAAAATACTTTTATATATTTCTTTTTAATTCTGTTCATGTTTATTTTTCTAGACATTTCTAAAATATTTTCTAAACACTTTAATCGATTATATACAATTTCAAATTATCTATTTTTACTATAAGTGTTATTTTATGATTTTTGATACAGTATTTTACTTTATCCTTTTCGCTACCAGATGCGGTGCCATTTCCTTTTCTTCATAAAAATATACTCTTTCTTTTTTTCCCTTTTTTTGATAACAATTCGTACAAGCTAAATGCTTTTGCTTTAAAAGCTAACCAATCAATGACACCATTTATACTGATTTTTCTCATAAAATAAATATTATTTTGATCCGAGATTGCAAAATGAATTCAAGACAGCCAAAATGACAGACCAGAAGAGTAAGAAAATTTCTTAATTAATTAACTTAAATTCTTTACAAAATTACATTTTATGAATATTTGTAAATGATCTACTTATAAATTCGCATTTGTGTAACTTTAGATTAATGATAATTAAACTGATATTTTTACAGGGTTTGTAATTCAGATCTATATTTTTCAACATATATTGTTAGTCTCATAAAGGGAGAATTTAAGCAGAGTTCTTTTTCTGTAATCTATAATGTCATTTTATATGTAAAAACAACAAAAAATGAAGGCAGTATTATGTTAACTTTGCTTCTGAAGAGATTAAAGCTTGAATATTTTGAGAAATTTCAAAATACAAGTAGAACTATTCTATAAATTTAAAACTTTTTTGTTTATCGAGATAGTCATAAAAATTAATATTCAGAATTCTGGAGAATAACAACATTCAAATTGACGAAAATAACTTGAAACTGGTGTGAATTATAATAAATAAGATACAAACAATTTAAACACACCGTAAAAAAATATTTGTATTTGCCAGGCCATTCGAAAGAACTGAGTCTTTATTCATCAAGCGCAAAAATTACGTCTACTTTGAAAACGTCCATTATGAGACGTGCATTGAAGTAGTGCTGTGCTTTCATAGTAAACGCGCGTCTTCATTGCGCCTGACGAATGAAGAGTCAGTTCTTTTGAAAAGCCTAGCGAATTCAAGCGTTTTTTTATGGTGCATTTAAGAAGTTTTTTATCCTGATTACAAATGAACATTTTTGATGAAATTAAAGTTTTTATTAATTTATACTGACCATTGAATCATTGCATATAGAATATTTTACGTTTGTGTTACGATTTGTGTACGTTTTCTACTCAGATAATTGTATGCAAATCATTCACACCTGTTCAGTAACTTGTGGTAAGACTTTTTCTTACTTTTATCTTCAATCTGACTGTATGATGCAGCGTGTGGAACATGTAATTCTAAATATATATTAAACTGCCACAATGATAACCGTCGTATGCTTTAACATTATTGAATTATTTCGAAATCAAATTTCCCGTCGATTTTACTGTCGAATCTCAATTTTCTCTTTGTTTTCAAAAACTTCCAATTTTGCAGTAATACTGCTGCTGGTACTTAACAGGAAAAATTGTACGTATTAATATTGGTGACAAACTGGTTAATAGAAAACTGTTTATATGATTTTAAGGATGTCAAGATAATACATTTTAATATAGGTTCCAGATAGCAAATTAAATTTCAAGCTGACATGTTTCATTAGATCCCCTTATGAAAATAACTTTCCACGTATTTCTAAAAGCGGCGAAAGATTATTATTATTTTTTTTTACCCAGGCTGATAGAAGAACAGTTTACAATCACAAGAACAAGAAAATGAATTGTCATCAATTAAAGACTTTCGCCGTTGAAATATTTGTTATTAAAAGAATCGACCCAAATATACAGGGGTTGGGCAAAAATATGGAAACACCTTTTGAAATGCATGTTTGAAAAGTAAGATTGATTATAATGAACTATGTTAATGGCACTGGAGTTTTCGCCTACTGACGCCACCTATACAACTTCGTAAAATCGCTGCACCGTTCAGTCGTTGTTGGAGCACTGCTATGTGAGATTATCATTGCATTATGTCAGAGTTTACAGAATTCGAACGTGGACAAATTGTTGGCACGCGTGTGGTGGGTGCTTCCGTAAGCAAGGTAGCCGAGGTTTTTAGTGTTTCAAGAGGTACTGTGTCGAAGATTTATTCCGCATATTTGAAATGCGGAAAAAACATCATCCGCTAAATCACAGCGCGGACAAAAATGTGTGCTGAATGATCGTGACAGACGATTATTAAGGAGGATTATCGCGAAAAATAAGCAGTCCACAGCTGCAAAAGTTACTGCTGAAATGAATGTCGTGTTACCAAATCCTGTGAGTACCAAAACAATTAGAAGGGAGCTTCATAAATAGGGAATTGCTGGCCGTGTTGCAATTGAAAAGCCATCCATCAGTAATGCTAATGCATGTAACAGAAAAAAGTGATGTTTAAGTCATAAATCCTGGACTATAGAGCTGTGGAAGAGCGTAATATTGTCTGATGAGTCTTCTTTTACATTGTTCCCCACTTCTGGCCGAGTTTACGTCTGGAGAGCGTCATCTCAAGCCTATAATACAGACTGCTTGTTGCCAAGATTGAAACATTGCGCGGGTTCGGTGGTGGTTTGGGAAGCCATATCGTGGTTCTCTTCTGGCCCCATGATAGCTCTGTAAGGGCGTATTACTGCTCAGACTTATGTGAACATTTTGGCCGATCAAGTCCATCCAATGGTACAAGCTTTGTTCCCCAATGATGATGGTATCTTCCAAGACGACAACGTCCCCGTTCACACAGCTCGCATTATCCAGGACTGATTTTCTGAGCACGAGGGTGAATTTTCGCATCTCCCCAGGCCACCAAGTTCATCAGACTTGAATATTATCGAACCTGTGTGGTCTACATTGGAGCGGAAAGTGCGCTCTCGCTATCCACCGCCAACATCGTTATCTGAACTTGCCACCGTTTTGCAGGAATAATGGTACAATATTCCCCTGGCAAACATACAGAAACTGTATTTATCCATTCCGAGAAGACTGCAAGCTGTTTTGAATAACGGCGTGTACCGTACACAATACTAGGCAAGGAAATGTGTTTTTTTAAGGTGATTCCATATTTTTGTCCAACCTCTCTATGTATACCTACCCTTGTTGAATGAAAATGTGAGTTGCATAAAATAATGTACAGTACATTTTAAAAACAGTCTTGATTGTTTTCGGGTAATAACTGAAATCGTGTATTGATTTCATGGGAACGAGACATACTTTACATCGTTTCCAATATTACTTAAAAACGCATTTGTAAAAGACATGGAACAATATTTTAGAGTAAAATCTCTTAATTAGGCCATTTCGATCACTGAATTTTCCTACTACTGCATTTCTCTTTATCATAAATATCTTAAAATGCAGCATATACTACAGGCTCTACAATGTATGCATTATTACTCTGAGAGGGAAGATACCCCTTGTGAAAATCAAATATTTAGATATTTTTCGCAAAATATTTCTTTCCACGAATAAACATTCTTAATTTTTTTTTGTTATTTCATTGTAAATAGATTTATGTCGAAATTATACAATAACATTAAGAACATTATTTCCAATTCGGTTAGTACATATGCGTGCTATTTCTTTACTCCAAGATTAAATTAAGATGTTTGACACAAAGCAGCTGTTCCAATTTATTTTCTCAAAGTCATATTAATTATTATATTTTAGTTACCTACATAGTTAATAGAAATATGTATAAATGATTAATGATCAGCATACGAATTTCTAAAACTCTCTATTATCTTAAATGAATATGCATAAAAAATCAGCATTCAACTTGTCTCTTAAATGACAAAACTATTCTGAAATTAGGTTATTTATCAACATACGTGGACATATACGTCAGAATTTTCTATTGTGTTGCTTGAATAATGAAGTTTTCTTTTCTTTTAACTATGTCATTTGAGAATTTACAGTTGTAAAAATTATCATGCATGGTGGATTTATTTTCACTGTGATATGATGCCTGTCACCCATCTACAGTCTGTAATAAAAGTTATATTGTTCCTACTATAAGGCATTAAAGGAAAATTACACCTAAATACATTTTCCACATTATATAATTTTTCATCAAAGCTTTGTGATTTGTGACATGTATTTTATAATAATTCTTTTTTGTACCCAAATCTATAGCAAAGTTAAATATAAAATTCTTATTAATTGAAAGAAAATTTCTTCATTTATGCTGCTTCAAGCAAGTAATTTATTGCCGTTGTCTCATAAATTATTAGAGGGAAAAATCATAAATAATTAGAAGATTTCTAATTTTAAATTCTAGTTTTAATTTGTGCATTTTGGTATTTTCGTATAATTTACAAAGCGAAATGCTGTCCCTGATATCTATACTCAGTATAATTTAAATTCAACATAAACATATTCTTTTTTCTGTCTCACTTCCTTTATCCGGTAATTTTGATCTTCAAATGTTTGAAATTTATCAATAATTTGAAAATGTTGGATGCAAAATCCTTTTGCATTCAAAAGCTTTTATAAATAAGCCGATTATTAATAGTAGTGAATAATAGATTACAATAAGAAATTCATGAATAAAATTTAAAGATTTAAATGTATTCGAAAATGTCTTTTCAAGATCTTTTAGGCAATGTCTTCTCATAAATGATAAATTTATTGTATTCAGAAAAATACATATACAAATTGGCTTTATGTTTTTGACAGCAACTTGAACATTTATGAAATATTGAATTTTTCATTAAAAAGAAGAAATATTCATAATCGTAAAATATTACGATTTTTACTGCTAAATGAATCTCAGACTTGTTAGGGGAGGAAAATACTCAAATAACTATTAAAGTAGTAAGTATTAAAAAAATGAATGATGATAAAATCATTCTTTTTAGCCTCCTACACATTGTCCTGAGACAAATGCTAATTTTCCAATTTTTAATATAAGATTGTAATGTTAACTTTAAGCAATTTTTGAAACATTTGCTTTAAAATAAAAAATTAAATTAGAATTGAAATTTCTGAAACATGTAACTCTTTAAAAAATGTATACATACTCTTAAAGAAAAAAAAATATTTTATCTTTATCATTTTTCCGTGCTGAACTATGCATTATATAATCAACTGTTTTTAAAAATATTTATACAAACGATACTGAATAAATAATTTTGTAAGATATTTTTTTACATCTTAATGTCAAAGAAGAAATGTTCAATTTATGTGTTATTGTCTATGTCAGGTGTTTCGTAATCATATAAAGAAAGATGCCTGAAACTTAGGATACCTTTATCGAATTAACTTTACATTAAAAATATCCGAAATCTTATTTTTATTAAAACATACAATGTCGATTTTTGAGATATTATGGCCTTGTCATAAACGATACTTTCAAATGCACTGACAATACGATAATTTTTTTGTACTGATACTGATGCTATAAAATGTACTACTGTTTTTAAAATAAACTGGGAGGCATCTGCAGAAACCATAACCTTATTATGTTGACGGGCTGCAAATCCAGGATTATTTAAAACTCGATTCGTATGTTAGCATGCAATTGGTTTTCTAAGTCAAATCTTGCTGGAAAAACTTTAAAAACCAATTTTAGCGATTTGAAAGTAGGTCTACTATCGTATATTCCTGGTCGGAGTCCTCTTTGTTTTTAAACCTTTCGCTGCAGGCAAGCATAGAAATACATTTATCAAATGAGCTTTACATTAAAGATATCAAGAATTATTTTGTTATCAAAACGTACTATGATGATTTTTGCCAATCTTACTTATTTATTATTATCATTATTATTATTTATTATTATTATTATTATTTATTATTATTATTATTATTATTATTATTATTATTATTATTATTATTATTTTGCCTTGTTATAAACAATACTTTGAAATATACTAACAGATAGTCATTAATATTTGGAATATAATAAGAGGTATCCGCAAAATCCACCAACTTTTTGAGTTGACGGCTGAAAGACCAGATTTAGTTCAAACTCGATTCGCATATAATAATTCAGTTGGACTGTCAATTCATATCTTGGTTGAAAATACTTGGAATCCCGATATTATACATAAATTGGCATTAGTTTTTTATGCACCCAGTTCTCACATTTTTATACCTTTATGTGCATGAATACACAAAGATAAACCTACCGATTAACTACTGAAATAGTGTCTGCATGTAGTATACACAAGATATGACTTTCTGTCAAATTCTGTCATATTGTGGAATTTTAGATGCCAATTCGATGGTCTATCCTTTTGATTGTACAGCTTTCTCTATGATTGTTACCAGTCATAAGCAAATTTTGTCTGATGCAGTTCGTTGAGTTCTAATTTTCCAATCCAAATTATGATTCATCATCATGCCAAACTCGAGAAAATATTAAATATTAGAAGATAAATAAAAAAAAAAATTGAGATGAAATAGTTAAGCTTGTGATTAATATTAGAAGATAAATAAAAAATTTGGAAACTTAGCATTATTTGAGTTAAATATAACTACTAACAGTTACTTCTTCCGTACATCTATACATTAAAATATACTTAAAGTAGTTTATAGAATCTTTACAAATCTTGGCCTCTTTAAATCCCAGGTTTTATTTATGTACTTTTTTAAATATCAGTTATGGATTTATAATAACATAGATAACTAAGAAAGATTGCAAAGCAAAATAAATAAATTAATTAAATGAAAATAAAAAAAATAATTTTTTTGTGCATAAAATTTTAAGATACATCGGAACTCAAATAGCCCTAAAGTAAATAGTTTTTTTTTATTTTTTTGTTTTGCAAAAACACTGAAAAATATAAAATAAAAGCATAGTTAAAAATATTGAAATAATAATGGACTCTACAAATGGTATCTAAAATCACATTAAAATTATTTGCATTTTCAGTTTTGTACATTCCATATATTTCTACTTCAAACCAATTTTATAAAACACGTACCTCACTATAAAACGCTATATGAAACAAATTGTTGTTTTGTTTAGTTCTGCTATATCTAAGGATTCAGTCATACCAATTAATCTTTTTTTAACATTATTTAAAATTTCGAAAAAAAATGAAAACTTAAGTATTCTATAGGATACATTAAGTTTGAAAAGCTTAAATAAAACAGAAATAAAATCACATTGTGCTTACTTCAATGATGTATTGCAAAGGGAAGATATATAATCTATGAGACAGTCATCTTTAATTTCCTCCCGAATTCATAACTGTCGAATGAATACTCACTCATATTAAAGTGGAAGATAGATATTATGATCGTGGTAACAAATGCGTTATTTGGTCGATCGTTTAATGTTATATTCTGTGAATGGAAATTAATATGAAAATCAAATTACAAATTTTAACCATGAAATGAATATTTCATACAAAACTTCTTCGACACATACTGATAACTAAGAAATACTGACGCCCCCCCCCCCCCACACACACACCAATAAAAAAATGAAAGAAGAAAAAGAATAAATTTTATTTTTTGTATATATAATTTGACAATACATGGGAACTCAAAAAGCACATTTTTTGACAATTTCTTAATTTTTTTATTTCATTTTACTTTTTTGTATTGCAGAAACATTGAAAAATACATAAAAATACATAATTAATAGTTCTGTTTTACTATTGAGTTCAAGATTGCTTGTAGACTAATCACATGCCTAAGCTAATAATTGCATATTAATTACGAATAAAATGTTTCCGATAATGTATATGTTTTTTAAACATTTTAAAACATGAAGTTCGTGAAAATAATAAAAGATAATAAGTTTTCTTTCAATTCTCGGAATTAAGCGTTTAGTGAAATTCATAAATTTCAATTTGATCTTGATTAAGGATCTTATTGGAAATATACAACAATTAACTCTTTGTAATATTGCATTATTTCTAATTGTTAAAAATCTGTGAGATTAAGGGGACAGGTGGTTTTTAAAGCAACCAAAACTTGACTTTTAAAATATTGCTAATAATTATGATTCATTGGGAAAATTTTGAAACAAACCCCATACAAAATTTCAAATTAGAAGAGTTGTTAAGTTTAAAATACTCTGAATTTTTTTTTTTGTATGATCAAGGGCTGATTTAATGTTTAAAGTCAATTTACGCAAAACAACGATTTTGTTCCTTGCGCGCATGATTTCTTATAAATGGTTGTTTGGAATTCAAAAAATTTACGCTGGATATGTTAAACGTAAAGAAGCAAAAAATAACTTATTATTGTGTATCTTAAGTAAGAAGTTTGGAATTTATACTATTTTTGTATAAAAAAAATTCCAATTTTTCAAATTTCTTTAAAAAATGATTTTTTATTCTGGATCTATAAGCTTCACTTTTTTTCATTTTGAGAACACATTATATCTTTACTCATTAAAAAAATCTTTATTTGTTTTAGCCATTCAAATGGGAAAAATCATGCACACAATACAAGTAAAAATTATTATATTGTAATAATTGTATTATCTTTAAAAATAAATTACAAAAGAATATCTATCCATGTGTACTTTTCTTAACAACTTGAATTGATACAATAAGTTATTCTTAATATGTGTTTCCAGTTTTACAATTAAAAATCAGTTAGATATAGAATGACTGCCATTTTTGCAGAGGTCGCTTTTTTCGCGTATTTTGTTAGTTCAATGGGTACCTGACGCCTTAAACTTTAAAAGAAAGCAAAATGAGTTTTATTTGACTGTCAAAATTTTCAACTCTTCCTAAGTCATTTGTAAAACAAGTAAAAATGATATTCTGAAATTTACGTTCTATTATGCATTGAACACCGTTATTCAGCTTTTTTACGCTATTTGTTTTACTACTAATAATAATATTAAGAAGAAAAATAAACGTTTAAGAAAAAAAATAACTTGCGTTTCATAAAAATTAATCATAATCTTTCAGTTCAATGAACTATAGACCGCGGAGTTTTAGAATATCATTAAGTACATTCCTAATTATGTAAATACTTAGCGCCTATATTAGTATTTTTTTTCTTTGTGAAGGGGACCGATAATAATTTACTAGCATATAAACTGCAGTATGTTTTCTACACATTACGTAGAATAAAAATAAGATTTTGGTGGATACTTTAAGTTCCAGTTAATAACATATATTTAAAAAAATATGTTCACTCCGCTGTGGCAATTTTACGCAGAACACATTTTTAAATAACAGTGCATTTCTTCAAAAAATGTCAATATGCTCGAACGGTAAATGGCAATTCTAACTCTAAACCCCCATATCACAGGTAAAAGAAAACCTATATAATTTTTTTAATTTATAAAATGTACCGTAAAAAAAGAGTTTAATAATATTTTACAATCCTTATCATAGTACTAAATCTAGTACATATTTTTTTAAAAATTATTTTCAATCCTAGTGCTCTCTGTATGGTTTTAGGCAGCTCGGTAGTCTTTTTCGTCCAAAATTTATCCCCAAGTTAAATAAAAAATGCATTTAAAAGAGTAACCAATTAACCTTAGATCGACAGGCGCTGTTTAAACAATAACATCTTCAAAATGGTGGCAAAAATTAAAGGAATAGACAGAATTTTGTTAACATGTTAAGATGCAACTAACCTGCGAGTCATATCTTGGTGTAAATTTACTGCAGACCAGTGGTTGATCTATTTATCTGTTATTGATTTTTTCCCGAAATCAAATGTATAAAAACATAGACGACTGTGAGTAGGTGAACAATAATCTAAGCGCACCAGATCAATATTAAATCGAGATTGCAAGTGTTTTACATCAAGATATGAATAATTAAATCAGTTGCATTTTAATATGCGAATCGAATTTTAATATATAGTGGTATATTACCAAAGGTTTTGCTTAATATTTAAAGTATTAATTAATAATATTTGTTTTTAAAATACGTATATTAAATTTATTAAATTTAAATGAGTTACAGAAATCAGATATTTTAAATGTATACGCTAAAAACAGTTTGTAAAATTACGAAAAGTTTTTTAGGAAACTGGGATTGCTAGAGCTTTTTACGTAAGATCAACAATAAAAATTCATGTTACATACACACATTTTCACTGTCAATCAAAAAAAATCTGTAAGAATAATAAGAATGATTTAAGGAAACTGGGATGACTAGAACTTTTATGTAACTGCAAATCGGGTTACAAGTCAAGATTTAATAAAGTTACTGTAATTTTAGTAGATTATTTTGCAGAGCTACAAATTCTTGTAACCTTACAAAAACAAGTTTTACAGGTTTGACTGTTTATTTGTACAGTATATAGATAAAGTTAAGGAGGCATATAGATTTCCGTATCTTTATATTTAAAGAATTACATCGTATATATTTTTTACAATGTAGGGAAAAGATTTGTTAAAAGCATGTACAACATGTGCCTCCTTTCTAAACGCTTTAATGACATAAAAACATAAAGTTTCAAAACGTAAAACTGTTAGTAGTGAAACGTAAAACTGTTAGTAGTACTCTTTTCATTTAAAATGTTGAGAATTTAGAAAAAAAAAATGCTTTTATATGTGAAGAAATGCTTTTATCAGTTTGCAAAGTACCTAAATTTAAAATGAAATTCTTGTAGAAATTCTTTCGCGTGAACATTTCATTCAATTTCGAAGCAGGCAAAATGTTCTTTTAGACCTAAATGTAGTACGCATTTTATTTATTCAATTGTTTTACTTTAATTTTGATTCAGAAAATTTAAAAAAAAATATTTACTTTTAAAAATATGATTTTTTCTCTTTAAAGTTACATATTATTTTTAAATTTTTTTATTTAAATTAATTTTTTTTAAAAATTTCAATCAGAATTAAAGCTTACATTTTTCTCTTTAATTATATGAAAAAAATTAAATTCTACAAAGAGCATTTGAAATTATAACGATTTTAATTTACCCCGATTTTTAATTAATTTTAGATTTTAATTTTTAAAAAATCGTAAGTTTTATCATATGATTTCTGTTACGAATAATGTGGTTAACCATCACAAAATATTTGAAAATTTCAATTCAATAACTAAAAATTTCTTTAAAATGTCCACAGACGCCTTTAGTTAAATGTGTGTTAAAAATTGATTTTTTATATTTATATTTAGATGTTTAAATTTTTTTAAAAATCCAAGATAAATTTGAAGAATGTAAGACTACACTTTAAAATATACAAATATTAAAATATGTTTTTTTCTTTTAAAATTTAAAAAAATAGAAACATCAAATGTAATTTTTATTTATTTATTTTTTTTCATTAATTTCACTTTATTCTGAGAATAAACTTTTACCTTGTAAAATTCATTGGAAAAAAATATTTCAAGATCTCTTCACCAAGAGATCAATAGTTTCATTTGCATATATTTTATCTTATGTTATTTTTTTATACTTAAAAAAAGAACTTTGATATTTCATTATTTTTGCATAAATAAAAGACATTCTATTCTTAGTTATGGTGCTAATTTAAATGCTGCAAACCTATTTCTTGTTTAGCATCGATTCTTTTATTAAATAAGCCCGATATTCAAATGCTTCATTAAGTTTTAAATTATGAAATATTTTATATGAAATCTCATTTGTATTCAAGAAAGCTTAGGAAAGATTGAATAATTATTTCCGAACATTTCGCTCTTAAACAGTAGCATTTTAATGGATTTATAAGATTAGAAATTTTTACTGATGATAATTATACAGGTGTCAGTTAGATAAGTAAAATAATAAAAAATGCCTATTACAAAATATTTTAGGCAGAGAATAAATATGTAAATAAACCATCAAGTGCAAGTATCCACGTGCTCAGTTCTTCGTTAATAAACATATGAATTATTAACTATATTGTTAAGAATAATATGACTTTGTAAAAAACTATAAAAAAGTAGGATGTGGTATAGCTTTATATATTAGAAAAGTATGATTGACTATACCATAAAAGCTCAAAAAGATATGAAGCTTATTTAATGTGAAATATATCTATTCTTTACACCTCTTTTTTTATTCCAATCCTAATATGTTTAAGATAAACATAATTCGATCCTGACTTTAAAAGTGGTTCATATTTAAACTCTATTTGATGTTCCATAAACGTAAATTCAGCATATTGATAATCATTTCTGTTTACATTGCAACATTAAACGACATTAAATTGAAAGGCATTTTTACACAGAACACATTTTTAAATCACAATGAATTGCTTCAAGAACTGTCAATGAGCTAAACCATTACCTGCAGTTGTAAACAAACAACCTCCCATATTATAGGAAAAAAAAAGCCTACATATAATTTTGAATTTATAAAATATACTGTACAAAATAAGAGTTCAATTATATTTCCCAATCCTTATAAATTACTCTTTTTAAAAAAATATTAGTTTCAATTCTAGTGCGCATTTTTGTCGTTTTAGGCATCTCCATGGACTTTTTTTGACGAAAATTGTCCCCAAATTAAATACAAACTGCATTTATAACAGTAAGCAAAGAACCTTAGGTTGGTAGGCGCTGCATTGACCATAACATCATCCAATTGACGGTTGAACGTAAAAGAATAAATAGAACTAGGTTAACATGTTAAAATGTAACTGGTCTGCAGAGTGATATCTTCGTATAAACCTACTGCAGACCAGTGGTTGATTTATTTACATATTATTTATTTTTCCCTGCAACCAAACATATAAAAACATATATAACTGTAAATAGACAAAAAACAAACAAACAAAATAAAACAGCAAGCTTACCAGTTACATACTAAAATCGAGATTGCAGATGTTTTCCTCAAGATATGAATTATTAAATGACTTGTATTTTAATGTGCGAATTGAATTTTAATATATACCGGAGTATCACCAGAATTTCTGCCTATTAATGAAATTTGTTTGGTAAAATACTTATTAATAATATTTATTTTTAAAATACGTGTATTAAAATTGTTAGTCTAAAATCACAAACTTGAAATATTCTAGGTAAAAAAAAGTTTGCAAAATTACCGAAAGATTTCTCGTAAACTGGTATTGCTAGAACTTTTTATGTGAATTCAACAACAAAAATCATGTCACATACACATTTGCACAGCAAATCAAAATATCACTAGTGATACCAAGAATGATTTAGAAAACTGAATTGCCTAGAAAATTTTATATAATTAAATTTTATATACTAATTATTATATATTAATTTTATTTAATAATATAAAAAAAAAATATATAATTGGAACCCCCTGTTACAGATAAAATTTTAATAAGATTACTGTCAATTTTATAGAAAGTTTTCTAAAGCTACAATTTCTTGCACCTTTATAAAATTTAGTTTTGTAGATTTGAACATTTATTTGTAATTTTAAGATATTATTTAATAAGCATACTTATTTGTGTAACTTTATGTCTGTAGAATTAAACATATATCTAAACATGTATTATCCAGTGTAAGAAAAAGAATTTGTTAAAGTATTTACAATATATCTTCTTTGTAAATGCTTAAATGATATGAAAACATTTAGCTTCAAAGTGTAAAAATGTTAGCACTGATTTTTATTCTTCATTTAAAAGGTTGAGAATTTAGAAGGAAATTTGAGTTTGAGTGAACAATGCTTTGAGGTCTATAGCTACAAATGGCTGTTACCTCGAATGATCCATAAGCCACAGAAACAAATACAGAACACTTTATTATTACAAGAAATCCAGTACATACATTTTAATACACATCACAAGGACAACACCCGCACACCCATGCCGCTAGCTGGACTCGAACCAGGGTCCAGCGGTGTGGTAGGAGCGCACGCTACCGACCACGCCACTGGATCGGCTTAGAAGGAAATAAATGCTTCTTTATGAGAAGAAATGTTTTGATGAGACTGCAAAGTACCAAAATTTAAAATAAAATTCTTGAAGAATTTTTTTTCCCGTGAACATTTTATTCACTTTCAAAGCCGGAAAATATTCTTTTAGACCTAAATGTAGTACGAATTTTATTTCTTTCCAAAATTGAATACAACTTCTTTCATATTCACTTGTAATCCATGAAAAACATGGAAAATTTTGCATGGTCCTACTTGCAGATAGTTGAGAAAATCCTTCTTTCCATATTATGTATTTATTCAAAATGTTTTTAATTCACAATAACATTTTAAATTTTGCAGCATTTTTTTTTTTTTTTTTTTTTTTTTTTTGCAATTTTCTGTATAGTGGCGTGAGCCTATTCCCTTTTAAGACATTTTTAGTTTTAAAAAATTCTTCGTTTTACTGAATTTCGTGTCCTTTCACGTATTCTTTTCAAGTATTCCGATAAGTTTTAGGATTTTTATCTCTATTTATAAATGTATTGAAATACATAAATGTATATAGTTTTATTTATAACAGAAAATTACTTATTGTAAAAATGTGCACTCTTAAGAGATATTTAATCATTTAAAATACGTTTAAAGTGCATTATTTTTTAAATTATCATTTATCTAAACGTCATTTTCTGTGTAGGTAAGTTTCTGAGTGTAGTGTATAGTAGTATTGTGCATGCTGTGTTGTTGTGTATTGTTGTATTGTGCGTTATGTGTTGTGTTGTTCTGTATTTTTGTGTGTTTTGTTTATGGTTCCTGTTTTTCTGTGCATGGTTACATTGTTATATGGCATTCTAAAAGAAGTTGTGGGCTGCCAATTACATTCTTTCAGATCGAGTATAAATAATAATATCGAAGTAATTCAAAATCATCAAATTTAGAAATCGATAAAGAGTAAAATATTTTAGATGCTATGCTGAATAATTTTAGTTTAGAAATCAAAATTTTATGGGAAATTATTTTTTATTTGGGCCAAGAAATCATTCTTGAGTTAAACAAACCATTCTTCATATATCTTTATCAAATTAGCTGTAATTAAGGACGTCATTATATACATATACAGCAATATTAATTATCTCTCTCAATTTAGAAACAAACCCCATTAGATCTGGAGGCCGCAACAAAGAAATTACATCAGTGGGCTCATGTCTGAAATTCCAGAATTAGTTAAAATTCTGTTTACATTTTGTAATGTAACCAATCTGCCATGTCATATATTGATAGTAAGCACGTTTTATTGGATCACTCGTAGGTATAACTAAAGATCTGACCTATATTGAAGATTTAAAGATATGAGAAAATGGAGGACAGGAAACAGGAAAATACTAATTTAAATCTACGAGTCAGCCACTAAAATTGCATTGTTATGTATTTTCCAACAAGATAGGACTTGCCAGACCGATATAGTTTTAATATGCCATTCGAATTTGAACTAACTCTGGAAAATCAACCGTGAAATTTATTAATTGATTGATTGTGTTTTACTTGCCCCTGTCCACAAACGTACATCACTCCGATGCTCATAAGTCAGTAAGAATTGTGTTTTCAGCCAATATATTGCACATTCATACTCATTCGGCTATTCCCTTATTTTTAACTTGCGCCCTATGATGTCGGTGCGTAAAGAAATTTGAAGTTAAAATATTATGATATCAATTAACTCATAACAGTTTTGCCCATGTATCGTACCTACACGTAAAGTTTACTATTTTGTGTTTCTTGAAAGGATTTGGACACCACTAATTTTAAACATCAACAAACTCTCGCATTTGGCTACAGTTAAAATATAATTGCCGTTTAATAAATGGCAATTATATTTTAATTGTAGCCAAATGTTGTATTTCTACAAAGGTGGAGTATAATGCGAATTAAATACGTTTTGTAAGCAATACAGCCGATTACATTCTTCCGTATGACGGAATTTTTAAAAATATGCAGATCTGCTCTGATCATGACCACTAAAATACATAGCCGCCACAGGTCAAAGCTTTATATATACTTTTATCTATCTGTCTACTAATCTACCTCTATGTGCGTCACTTTTTTAAAGACAAGATAACTTTTATAATTCTGCATGGATCTTTTCCAAACAGATACATAAATCCTAGGGGCAGAAAATTTCGATCAAGTCGAAAAGGGGCAAATGGGTAACTCTACTCTAACACTCGAATTTATGAGCCAGTTTGGATGAAATTTTTTTATGCATAATAGGAATACTAATGTCTCGACCGAGTTTGTTGTCCAGCTTCATCCACGATCTTGTTTCAAAATGGCGGCTATTTGATTCTTTTGAATTTTTTATGTTTTGTTTTAAAATTGTATACTTATAGAAAAAGTTCTGTTTCACAAAATGCAAACTCTTACGTATTATTTTAAACAGAATGTTAGAAACATCAAAAGATATTTTAAACAGTCACACAATTTAAGTTAACAACATAGGTTATTTTAAAGAACAAGTTAGAAAACATAAAAATTTCCATAAGTCTCTACAAATTCAAATGGTCTCCATTTTGAAAATAGATTGCGGTTGAAGTTGGCCAACGAACTCGGTTGAGACATTAGTACTTCAATTATGCACATAGAGAATTTAATCCAAATCGAACCATAAATTTGAGAGTTACAGCACGAAACATTTCAGATATCTATATCTATATATATATGGATATATATAGATATATATACAGGGTGTCCAGTAAATAACTGACCCATTTTGAAATTAAATAACTAAAGAACGGTTTGAGATAAAAATGCGCAGTTTGCTGAATTGTTATTAGAAAATCAATAAATCTTTAGATATACACTTTCTTAAAATAGTTCGAAATTCGACCAACAGATAGCGCTGACCGCGGCAACAGGCTGTCGAAATTCAGACATTACTCTAGGTTTCATACGCATGAGTTTTTCGGCTGATTTCGCAAAGTCGAATCTCAGTAGACATGTTCAATCGACGCTTCACTCACCTGCAGAAATAGAGTTTGTTGGATGGAAAGAAATTTAAAAGACTATTTATGCTTGAATAATGTCTGTTTACTTAATAAAAAACAAAAAAATTATCATCGACCTTCCACACATTTACCATAAGAAAATTGTATTCAAAAATGTTTTCGTAACCGGTTAACTGATTCTCTTTTTACGTACAATAAATTGAAAATATGGGATAAACACAGCTTTTTTAAATTAAAAAAATCTTAATATTTAATCAAACATTTCTTTCAATAAACAGTATGAAATTTTATTTAAAAAATTGGAGATGTCAAAAAGCAATAAGAGGTGGATCAAGCAAACTCTTCTCGCCTATACGACATGTAGTGAAATCAGAAGTTAAAACAGTAGTACGCAAATAGTTGTGGCAGGTTCCCTGTCAAAAATAAAAGCAGGGCAGTGACGTTTTATAAATCGGCACATAAAAATACATTAAACCTTAAAATAAAAGTTCGTCTATATTTCGTCTGTAACAAATCCTGTCTTAAACACAAAAAATTATTAATCAAGACGGAAAAAGTAACATACAAAACTACCCGCTAAAAGGGAAACCTGTTTAAAACGAAATATTTTTCATTTTACCGCAAACCGAATTCATTCCTACGTTATATTCATATTTTGACATTTGACATATCTGAAAATTTTATTACCAAAGCCACGACAGATTTAAAGATGCTTTTTACACACAATCCATCTCTCTTCTTTCCCTGATTCCAAACGCATCTACTCTGAAATAGAAGGATGCTTAAAAAGAGAAAAGGAAAATGAGAGATTTTAAGATGACTTTCACACACACGTCTCCCTCCCCCATTCCAACTGAAAACATAATCTACGCTGAAATGAAAGGATGTTTAAAAATAAAAAAAAAGCATTGTGCCTTTTTTTATATCCTGCGAGTCATCCCTTTTGAAAATTCCATCACAGAAGGCATAATAGATCCTGAATCATCATAGAATCATCATAAGTCTACATATTTTAGTTGAATTTTATAAGTATAAATATTACCAAATTATTGAAACAGTAGTTTTTCACATATAACTTTTAAAAAAGTTTTTAGAATCATTTTTTTTAAATAATGTTCTTTATTTCAAATCAAATGCAAGAGGAATTTTTAGAATTATTCTTTCCTTTCTTTTACTCATAAAAAATAATTGAAAAAGGGGGGGGGGTAAAAATATATTTCAGGATCGATGATGATCTTTGTAATGAAATCTTAAAAAGGGGTAACTCGCAGGGCATAAAACAGGTACAATGCTTTTTTTCTTTTTAAACTTCCTTCCATTTCAGCGTAGATTATGTTTTCGGTTGGACGGGAGGGTGACGTGTGTATAAAAGTCATCTTAAAATCTCTCGTGGCTTTCGAAATAAAATTTTCAGATGCGTCAAATCTCAAAATATCAATAAAATGTAGGGATGATTTCGGTTTTCGGAAAAATGAATAATATTTCATTCTAGGCAGGTTTGCGTCCTAGAATCTGGTTTTGTATATATATTCTCCGTCGAAACCAATATTTTTTACGTTTAAAACAGGGTATTTTTTTAAAGGATTCCTTCATTGTAAGGTTTATTATATTTTTATGTGCCAATTTATAAGTCAATGTCCCGCTTTTTTTAGATAGGGAACTTGCCAACACTATTTCCGTACCATTGTTTTAACCACATAACTGATTTCACTGCACGACGTAGGCAAGAAGAGTTAGCTTGATCCACCTCTTATTGCTTTTTGACATCTTCAATTTTTTAAATAAAATTTCATACTGTTTATTCAAAGAAATGTTTAGTTTTAAAACTAAAAACAGCGATGTTTATCCCTAATTTTCAATTTATTGTACGTAAAAAGAGAATATCCGGTTACAAAAGCATTTTTTGAATACAATTTACTCATGGCAAATTTGTGAAAAGTAAATGAATATTTTGTTGTTTTTTATTAAGTATAATAGACATTATTCAATCATAACTATTGTTGTAAATATCTTTCCAACCAATAAACTCTATTTCTGCAGGTGCGTGGAGTGTAAATTTAACATGTCGTCTGAAATTCGACTCTGCGAAAGCAGCCGAAAAACTCACGCGTATGAAAACTGGAGTAATGTCTGAATTTCAAGTGCCTGTTGTCGCCGTCAGCGCCATCTGTCGGTCCAATTTTGAACTATTTTAAGAAAGTATATAACTAAAAATTTATTGATTTTCTAATAACAATGCAGCAAACCGCGCATTTTTATCTCTGTTCTTTAGTTATTTATCTCAAAATGGGTCAGTTATTTACTGGACACCCTGTACATAGTATGCACACATTGACTTACATAGTATATATATGTAAGTCAACATTTCAACGGAGGGTGGTTTTAGTATCTAGGGGTCATGATTGACGAAAATATAGCTAAATTTACCGATGGGCTTTGCCCGAACGGCTGAAATAGGTAGTTTTCATCTTTTTTGTAATGAAAGCTACCTAAAAGTGTCCACAATTTTGGCTACCACAATATGTAAAAAAATTAAAATTGACTTTTTAGAATTATAATTAAGTTTTTGAAAAAATGTTTGAAATCTAAAGTAAAGTTTTAAGCACCTAAGATCACTTTTTATGATTTGAAAATATAGAAACATCTATTATAATTTTAAATTTTCTTTTTTTTTAATGAAACATACTTATTAAGGATTCTGAGAAAAAAGTTTTACAAAGTAAAATTTATTGGAAAAATATTTCAAGAACTCTCCACAAGAATTCGATAGTTAAATTTACATATATTTTATCTAATGATATTTTTATACTTAAAAAAACTTTGATATTTCATTATTTTTTCATAATTAAAATACATGCAATTCTTATTACTGGTGTTAATTTAAATACTCCAAACCGATTCCTCGTACATCATCTATTCGTTTATTTAATAAGACCGTTATTCAAATGCTACATTGTGAGGGAGTGACCTTTCCATAAAGGCACTCTAGTGTTTCTGAGATCGTGACGTCAATAAGTTAACATGTGTAAGCGTAAAAGCGACATCTATCCTCTCTTTTACTTTAACTTTCTAGAGTGTGTGTGCTCTTTCGGATTTTACAGTTAGCTCGCGGTTATTAGTAATATGTTAACGTGAAGTATCTCAGTTTGCAGCATATAAAAGCTTGGGTTTGAGTGAATGAGGTGTGTCTCTGGCATTAGCCAGTGAGCGTCTCTGGCATAGCCAGCGAGAGAGCATCTGTGTCTAGCCAGTGTGTGAGGATCTCTGGTATTAGATAGCGAAGTGAAGTATTGTCCAGCGAAGTGCTAGCCGATTGAAAAGTAGCAACGAAGCCTCCAGTGAGTGGAAAGGAGTTCCGACAGTTGACTTAAGAATTGGCCGGGGTAAGAAACCTCTTAGTTTCATTTGGATTGTTTGTGAATAAAGGATTACCCACAGCCACGGGCTGTTTAATTAAGCTTTATCTAGCAGATCAGCCAAGAGATAGCGGAAGGTATTAGTAGGTGCCCCGACTGAGCTAGGAAGAAGCTTGTGAGAATGTGTTTAGTTTTTTTATAATCTTCTCAGTTGTGTAAAATTTAAGACTTGCTCCACTTCCCTCCAGCCTTTATCATTTCAATAAACGTTGTTGTTTCATCTTAATCACTGAGTATGTCTACATTTAACCTGCACCACGATCAACCTAACGTTACAAATGACACTCAGCATGCATGTAACGTTACAAATGGCGCCCAACGAAACATCGGACATTGTGAGATTGTGCCACGTGTGTATTTTACCGGTGAAGGTGATATTAGTGAATTTTTAGTTAAATTAGATGATTATATTTTGTTCAATAATATACCTGAGAAAAGTAGGTACGTAGTGCTTAAATGCTCGTTGAAGGGCGAAGCACTTTTGTGGTTGGAAAATATAGGAAAGTTTTTGATTAATGATGAAGCGAAAAGATTTGAACAAACTGTGATTGAGTTAAAGAAGGCATTTCCTCCAGTTAAAGATAAGAGTATTTTGAGAAAAGAGTTCTATTGTAATAAGCGGAATATTTATGAGTCGGCGTCAAAATTCTATCTTCGTAAGCTGGAACTAAAAAATAAATTAAATTTAGATATCACATTTGAGGAATTGTTGGACATTGTTTTTCCTCTTTTTAATTCAAGTATACAGGACTTTATCGAAGTTAGAGCACCGAAGAATTTTGCAGAAATGCATCAGATATTATCGAAGTATGAGACTCGGCATAGCTCGGATCAACGGGATTTGCGTAACCCTCGTCAGAGACCGGTCACAGATAGTAATTTGAGAAATGAGGGGGAACGTAATTTTGTGAGAGGGGGGCAGCGATTTCCGGATAGTAATTTGCGTAATAGAAATGATGGATTTGGTCGTAATATGTCGAATACGAGTAATGGTAACAGGAATGGTGGTGGTGCTAATAATTTTAGAAGTGGTGAGAGAAATATGTATGGAAATAGACAGAATAGCGGTTATAATCGTAGTGGGGGAGGACGGGACAGGAATGTTTCTTCGCAAGTAAGGAGATTAACTTCGGATGAGAATTTTGAAGGTAGATCAGTGCAAAGGAGAGGTGTGAGGAGGTCGGGTCAGTTAAACTGGTAGGTGACTGTATTTCGGAAGGAATGCAGTCACAGATTAAATCGGAAAAGCCTTCTGTGAGTTTGAATAAAATTACTGTTAATCCGGTTGAGTTACCTGAAGTGTTAATTGTGTTAGATGGTATTGTCGTTAAAAGTGTCTTCGATACAGGGGCAGATAAGTCGTTCATTTCTTTTGATTGTTATCGGAAATATTTTTCGTATAAGAAGTTGAAGAGGTCAAGTCTGGTGGTTCAGTCGGCACAGGGAGTAGCTTGCGATAATAAAGGTTCAGTAGAATTGGAAGTTGAAATTCGTTCGGTTAAGACATGTTGGGAGTTTTGTGAGTTAGATGGATTAACAGTGCATTGTATAGTCGGTGTGGATTATATGAAGGATAGAGGAACTAGTCTGGATTTCTTTAAAAAGTCGTTAATCGTGAACAATGATGAGAATGTGGGTAAGAAAGAGCCAGTTTCAGTGTCAGTTAATTTGGAGGAGTCGGGGTTAAGTGAGGTTAAGAAAGTGGAGTTTAGTAAGTCTTTAGTCGATTTTGGTAAAGTTTTTTCTGATAAACCGAGTTTAAGGAATGAAATTCATATTGGTTTTGACGCACTAGTTGCTAGTAAACCATTTCGTTATGATTTTATATCTAATATTTTTAAGTCTTTGTGTGAAAAGGTGGAGACTGGGGACGGTAAGGAACTTACTCAGTCTAATATGGCTGAACGTGTAAATCGTACATTAATTCAAATGATTTCTTCATATGTTGGTTCTCATCATGCAAATTGGGACCAGTTTCTTCAGCATTTTGCGTATGCACTTCGTACAGCAGTTCATGAGTCGACGGGGAAAACGCCAGCTGAATTGTTTTTGGGTAGAAAAGTCATTACTCCATTCCAAAGGCTAGTTATGGTGTCAGATGCGGAAAGTCAGTACATGTGTCAGGATATTGAGAGGTTGGTTAAGGAAGCTCAGGTTCAGATGGGAAAAGCGCAAGAAAAGCAAGCTCAGTATTATAATATGCGTAGAAGGGAGTTAGAAGTGAAAGTTGGAGATTTTGTGTTAGTAGAAAAGCATTGGTTAAGTTCAAGTCGTCAAAAGAGAGTAGCTAAGTTTGGTCCGAAGTTTGTAGGTCCGTTCGAGGTTTTGGAAGTTCGAAATAATAATTTGATTGTTAATGTCAATGGTGAAAGAATGACGGTTAATTTGGATCAGGTTAGAGTTTATAAGTTTAGAGAAAATGGTAGTGAAGGTTCTCATGTGCCGAGTGGTGTTTCGCGAAATTCCCGATCCAATGAGTGTCCCGAGTCCAGCACTTCTTCATCTAATTCTTTTCATCAATATTCAAGAAGAAAATTTGGTCAAACGGCTCCAAAAACTGTTGTTGAAAGTAGAAAGCCTATCAATCCGAGAGCACAGTATGATAATAAAAATAAGAGAACAGTGTCAAATACATCAGATTCTGTGTGCCATAAAAGGAAAAAGATTGTAAACTATCCCGTTCCTCCACCAATGAGACAGCAACCTCACAAACATACATTATCTAATAGTTCACCACCTTCGGTGCTTAATCCCCGGAAAAGATTTCAGATGGACACTCGGCAAACTGTTAAACGAACTTTAAATTCCGAATTTTTGCCTAATAAGAAACAACATAGATCCGGAAAGAAACGTGGCCTAGGATCTTCAGTAACTTCGGGTGCGTCTAGAAAGAGGAGACAACTCTCAGATTACCGGCATCAACAGTGTGAATCTCGCCATGGAGTGACCCCAGCGAACCGGCCAGAGCAGAGTCGTCGAGCGGAACCTACAAGTATCCCACGGCACCCATTCAGAACCAGGCTGTAGGCACGACAATCAACTGTGGCGTCACCATACAGTTCCGATGACAAAAGATCCTTCGTACAAGGTTTCTGGGACAAGAGGAGAAAGCCATCCTGTAGTATGAAGCCTGCCAGCAGCGAATCATCTTTATGATTGGGTGATAATGTTCTTTATTAAATTTCTATTAGAGTGCATATATGTGGTAGCAACATGAAGGAATAGAAAGCAGAAAGACTGTTTGGTACTTTTGGCCATTTTTGGATTTTTTGACGGACTCACGATTAGTGCTTAATTGTGTTCAAAATTTGTTTGCAAAATTGTTAGTTTTATGTATGTTTGAGATTTTGGTCTTAACTGCTTTTAAAAATTCTGGATCTATTGTTAAATTGTTATGTTATTTGTTAAAAATGTTACTGTATTGTTATATTGTTCATGTGTTATAAAATTTATGTTAATGTATGTTTAAATTTTCAGAAAGTACAGATAGTAATTTGGGTTATTTTGTACACGCGCCGCGGTTCAGGCGCGCACGTGTTTTGCGGTCAAGAAGTCCTTGACACGCGTTTCTATCTCTTATACTAACATTTAATGAATTAACTTTCTCCTTATCGATCGTGTTTTATGTGTTGCGTTTGTACTTTAGTTGGGAATGGTTTCCGCAAGTTGCGAATTTTAAGCTGCGTTTGAATTTGAAATTGTATTGTATTAAAATTGAATGTTAATGTGATTTTCTTGCAGGGAAGTATACCTGTGTTATGTATTGATTCTGCTATTTTTCTTTTAGTTAATACAGATGAAGAGCATGATGACGTCATTTTGTAAATTTTTGATTTTTTTTTTTTGATTGTTGCATAAGCACAGCGATATGACGCTGTACGTATGTGCCCCAATTATTGTTAAAGTGGAGTTAAGTTCTGAAGAATTTTGGGACTTAGTTCTTTGGCTAATGGGTATGTAGGTATTACGTAGTAGCAGGGTTATTTTAGTATGAAGTAAATTTAATTTTAGATGAGTTCGGTATTTGAATGAGGAAAATTTTTGCGCATTGGGTTTTTTGGACTTGGTGCGAATTCTAGTATTAGAAAAGTTTTATGGGAGAAATTTTTGGTAATGTTATAGTTGTATTGCAATATTGAGGAAAATTTCGGAAGTTTAGTGTTTTGAGAAATTTTAGCACTCCCAGTGGAGTGGGCTGTTTTGAAAGAAGAAGTAATTAGTTTTGAGAGTTTTACGAGTTTTTGGAAGTTTTACGGAGGCTATTTGTAAGATAGAAAAATGATTGGATTGAATATGTGAATTTTTGAGGCAAACTGAGGTTTTTTGGTTGTGGTGGGTTAAAGTTAATATTTTAAAAGTTATGTTTCGGCGCTAAATTTCACCCATCACTGTGTTTATTACGGCTCGAAATTTATAACAAGAAAAAGTTCTGGGCATGCATTTGGCCCAGCCCTTTTTCTCTGTAGAATCCGAGGGGGGGTTGTGAGGGAGTGACCTTTCCATAAAGGCACTCTAGTGTTTCTGAGATCGTGACGTCAATAAGTTAACATGTGTAAGCGTAAAAGCGACATCTATCCTCTCTTTTACTTTAACTTTCTAGAGTGTGTGTGCTCTTTCGGATTTTACAGTTAGCTCGCGGTTATTAGTAATATGTTAATGTGAAGTATCTCAGTTTGCAGCATATAAAAGCTTGGGTTTGAGTCAATGAGGTGTGTCTCTGGCATTAGCCAGTGAGCGTCTCTGGCATAGCCAGCGAGAGAGCATCTGTGTCTAGCCAGTGTGTGAGGATCTCTGGTATTAGATAGCGAAGTGAAGTATTGTCCAGCGATGTGCTAGCCGATTGAAAAGTAGCAACGAAGCCTCCAGTGAGTGGAAAGGAGTTCCGACAGTTGACTTAAGAATTGGCCGGGGTAAGAAACCTCTTAGTTTCATTTGGATTGTTTGTGAATAAAGGATTACCCACAGCCACGGGCTGTTTAATTAAGCTTTATCTAGCAGATCAGCCAAGAGATAGCGGAAGGTATTAGTAGGTGCCCCGACTGAGCTAGGCCGAAGCTTGTGAGTATGTGTTTAGTTTTTTTATAGTCTTCTCAGTTGTGTAAAATTTAAGACTTGCTCCACTTCCCTCCAGCCCTTATCATTTCAATAAACGTTTTTGTTTCATCTTAATCACTGAGTATGTCTACATTTAACCTGCACCACGACCAACCTAACGTTACAAATGACACTCAGCATGCATGTAACGTTACAACATTTAAGTTTGAAATATTGAAATATTTTATATGAAAACTTATTTGTATTCTTGAAAGCTTACAAAAGATTGCATAATTATTCTCAAACATTTCACTCTGAAACATTATCATTTCAATGCTATTATAAGATTAGAAATTCTCGAGGGTGATAATCGTACACGTGTCAGATTGATTAATTAAATAATTAAAAATACATATTTCAAATTATTTTAGATAGCGCAGGGGTCGCAGCATCCCTAAAATTTTAGCACATTTCTACCAGCATTTTAAATAAGAAATCTTCGCCTCAAACACCTTTAACATCTTCAGTGTAATAGTACAATAAATATTTTTGTTTTAAAATTGTCGTAGGAAAGTTTGAAAATTTTAGGGACGTTGCGAACCCTGATAGTGATTAAACATGGAAGTAACCAGTCAAATGGGGGTATTCGTCGCTCAAAGAGTGTTTCATACAATAGATATATGAATTATTAATTGGATTATCGAGAAAAATCGTTGCTAAAAGAATAACAAAACATTGTAAAAAACTATAGAACGTAGAAAGTGGTATACCTGTGTATAGTAGAAAAGTATGAATGCGTATAGCACAAAAACGCAAAGAGATATAATACCTAAAATATGTGAAATACTGCAATTTTGTATATTTCTTTTTTTAATATTGTCTTAATTTTTAATCTTTTTAATCTTAAATAAATAAGTTTTTTATATAAATGTATATATATATATATATGTACAGGGTGATTCATAAAAGATGGGCAGAACTTTAAGGGGTTATAGTACACTTAAAGACAAATAATATTAAATAGGAGACTAAGGGTCCCAGACGTATTCCCAAGGAGATAGGGGGCATTAAAATTTAGGGTCCGAAATTTCAAATGATTATAAAAAATGGAAAAATTGGTCGATTCGTTTGCGGTTTTTGCAAAAAAATTTTCTTTATGCCAGTATTTTCTTGAAATAAAATTTTAAAGTTCAATTTCAAAAAATGCCGATAGAGGGCGCTTTAGACTTTGGAGTAACAAACAACTATTTTTTAACGTTATTTTTTGTATTTCTTTAAATGATTTCGAAAGCTTAGACTTAAACTTAAATTTTGATCTAAAAATCTGAGTCCTAACGAGTAGTTAAGTAGCGTAAACTGAAATTTGAAATTTGAAACCCTTCTCCCCCAGAACAAAAATCAGTTATTCCCGATCTTTGTGTCGTAGATTAGGCTCTAACTACTGCCGCGTTTTGCTAAAATTATTCTTTATGTCAGTATTTTCTTGAAAATAAATTTTAAAGAAAAGTTTCAAAAAATTCCGATAGAGGGCGCTTTAGACTTTGGAGTAACGAACAACTATTTTATACCGTTATTTTTTGTGTCTCATTAAATGCTTTCTAAATCTTAGACTTAAATTTTCAGCCCAAAATCTGAATCGTTAGACGTGGTTAAGTTTCTGGGGAGAGGGGTTTGAAATTTCTACTCCTGAGCACAGTTCAGTTTACCATGTCCACACATTGTGTGCTGTGATACGAGGTAAAAAGACACAAATTAGGATTATGTTACCAAAGCATATTTATTAACATGTAATTACAATAAATGTTCAAAATTGTGACCACCAGAGGTTATGCACGCAGAACAACGGCGAAGAATGGAACGGCGAACATTCGCGAAAACATCAGGCTTTTCGAGCACTTCCCCTACAGCGGCGGAAAGTCTGGCGACCAGTTCCTCGAAGGATTCAATGGGTGTCTCATACATAAGAGCCTTCAATTGTCCCCAAAAAAAGAAATCGAGGGGTGAAAGATCTGGCGAACGAGCAGGCCAAGCAACAGGACCACCTCGACCAATCCATCTGTTCGGAAATGTGATGTCCAGATAGTTGCGGACGCCTCGTACGTAATGGGCTGGCGCTCCATCGTGCTGGAACCACATGACCCGCCGGATGCGTGGAGGAACAACGTTTAACAGGTCTGGCAGCACATGTTGCAGAAATGTGAGGTATGTTTTACCGTTGAGGCGTTCAGGAAGAAGGTACGGTCCGATTAGGTGATCTCCGAGGATTCCTGCCCAAACATTGATGGAAAAGCGTCTCTGATGAGCATTTGGATACGTAGCATGTGGATTGACATCCGCCCATACATGTGCATTGTGTGTGTTAAATGTACCTTCACGTGTGAAGGTACATTCATCGGTGAAAAGCACAGTTCGTCCAAAATGTGGATTTAGTGCGTTCTGCTGCAGAAACCAGCGGGCGAATTCAATACGATTTGGATAATCCCCTGGAGACAGTTTCTGGACTCGTTGCACATGAAACGGGAGCAAATATTCATCCTTCAGTACCCTCCAAGTCATGGACTGTGAGGTATCCACCTGCCTAGCCACTGTTCGTGTACTTGTACTTGGCTGCGCCGCTACTACATCCAGAATGGCTTCTGCAACAACTACTGATTTCGTCCTTTTTTGCACGACCTGCATTCGACCGGGAAGCGAGAAATGATCCCGTCTCACACAACTGTCTGTGCAAGCGCTCGAAAGTTTTGCAGTTAGGCAACCGCCTGTTGGGAAATCGCTCTCCGTACATTCGTTGTGCCTCTGCACCATTTCCATCTGCCGCTCCGTAAATTAAATGCATCTCAGCCTTTTCCTTATTCGTGAAGGGCACCATCTTCCGATTCATTACTACAGCGACTTACACTTGACTCACCGTTCAGTGGTTTTTATGCCTGAATCGTGTCGAAATTTTGCATACGTGTTCTTCTTCTTCCCCATTTGACATTTGCATACTTTCTGTCTCCTTCTTCACCCGGTGACTAGCGTCAGGAATGGAGCTTTAACGTTTGCATGAGCGACGTTTCCAACTGTGCCAGTGCCTTTATGAGTGAATTCCGACTATGCAGTCCTTGACGAAAATTGTATTTTTGCCTCGTATCACAGCACAGAATCGTTGGGCATAGTTAAGTAGTGCAAACTGAACTATGTTCAGAAGTTGAAATTTGAACCCCCTCCCCTCGCTACTGAACCACGCTCAGCGATTCAGATTTTGAGCTGAAAATTTAAGTTTAAGTCTAAGCTTTAGAAAGCATTTAATGAGACACAAAAAATAACGGTATAAAATAGTTGTTCGTTACTCCAAAGTCTAAAGAGCCCTCTATCGGAATTTTTTGAAAATTTTCTTTAAAATATATTTTCAAGAAAATACTGACATAAAAAATAATTTTAGCAAAACGCGGCAGTAGTTAGAGCCTAATCTACGACACAAAGATCGGGAATAACTGATTTTTGTTCTGGGGGGAGAAGGGTTTCAAATTTCAAATTTCAGTTTATGCTACTTAACTACTCGTTAGGACTCAGATTTTTAGATCAAAATTTAAGTTTAAGTCTAAGCTTTCGAAATCATTTAAAGAAATACAAAAAATAACGTTAAAAAATAGTTGTTTGTTACTCCAAAGTCTAAAGCGCCCCCTATCGGCATTTTTTGAAATTGAACTTTAAAATTTTATTTCAAGAAAATACTGGCATAAAGAAAATTTTTTGCAAAAACCGCAAACGAATCGACTAATTTTTCCATTTTTTATAATCATTTGAAATTTCGGACCCTAAACTTTAATGCCCCCTATCTCCTTGGGAATACGTCTGGGACCCTTAGTCTCCTATTTAATATTATTTGTCTTTAAGTGTACTATAACCCCTTAAAGTTCTGCCCATCTTTTATGAATCACCCTGTATATATATATATATATATACAGGGTGTTTCTAAATTCATGGTCCAAACTTTAAGAGGTGATAGTACACATCAAGACAAACAATATTTATATAGGAAACCAATGGTCCCAAAGTCTTCCAAAGGAGATAGGCGCCATTAAAATTTAGGGTCCAAAATTTCAAATGATTATGAAAAACAGAAAAATTGGCTTTTCTTTTGCGAATTGTTTGGAAATTCTTTTGCGGTTTTCACTAAAATTATTCTTTATGTCAGTATTGTCTTGAAAATAAATTATAAAGATAAATTTCAAAAAATGACGATAGAGGGCGCTTTAGACTTTAGAGTAACGAACAACTATTTTTTACCGTTATTTTTTGCATCTCATTAAAGGTTTCGTAAGCTTAGACTTAAACTTAAATTTTGAGCTCAAAATCTGAATAGTTGGAAGCAGTTAAGTAGCTCAAACTTAACTGTGTTCAGAGGGTTTTAAATTCAAATGATTATAAAAAACGGAAAAATTGGTCGATTGATTTGCGGTTTTCACTAAAACTATTCTTTATGTCGTTATTTTATTGAAAATGAATTATAAAGATAAATTTTAAAAAATGCCGATAGAGTGTGCATTAGACTTTGGAGTAACGTACAACTATATTTTACCATTATTTTTCGCATCTCATAAAATTTTTTTAGAAGCTTAGACATAAACTTAAATTTCGAGATGAAAATCTGAATCGTTGGGAGTGGTTAAGTAGCGAAAACTATATATATATATGTATATATATATGCATATACAGGGTGGTCATAAAAAAACTTTGCCGATATATGGAGCTCTATCGGCCAGTCCGCTCAACCGATCGAGGTGAAATTACAGATATAGCTATTCAGAGGTATGAGCTCGAGATTCTGTGAACGGCAACAAATTGGCGCTCACGGTTACGGTTATAGTTACAGAAACTCGAAAATTTCTAATGGCAACACCTATTTTTTTTCATCGCAAAATGCTCAGCGCATGCGAAAACCCGACAGAGCGCTGGAACCGTACGTGTATCGCAAGAAACGGACATGTTATGCACGCACAAAAAACAGTTCTGCGAATCCTTCCCCCCATAGAAAAAACTCGATTGGGGCGCAAGGAGGAAATTTGCTTATGACACAGAGTCAGTACACTAATCTCTGATTAGAATACAGATCGTAAAAATTAAAACTTTTATTTTGATTACACATTTTCCACATGGGTGCCATCACCATTAATTGCCTGTGGTGAAACCCATGTGGAAAATGTGCAATCAAAATAAAAGTTTTAGTTTCTCCGATCTGTATTGTAATCAGAGATTAATGTACTGACTCTGTGTCATATGCAAATTTCCTCCTTGCACCCCAATCGAGTTTTTTTTATGAGGGGGAGGATTCGCATAACGGTTTTTTGTGCGTGCATAACATGTCCGTTTCTTGCGATACACGTACGGTTCCAACGCTCTTTATGGTTTTCGCATGCGCTGAGCATTTTGCGATGAAAAAAAATGGGTGTTGCCTTTGGGAATTTTCGAGTTTCTTTAACTATAACCGTAACCGTGAGTGACATTTTGTTGTTATTCACAGAATCTTGAGCTCATACCTCTGAATAGCTATATCTGAAATTTCATTTCGATCGGTTAAGCGGACTGATCGCTAGAGCTCCGTATATCGGCAAAATTTTTTATGACCACCCTGTATATAATGTATCTAGAGATCTACTCAATTCAAACTAGTCGCTAATCCCATAGTATTTATATGATTAATTACAATTAAATTATTCTCTTATTATAAAATAAATGTTTACTGCTTTTAAAATGCTACTAGGCGTTTCATTATACAACAGCATCTTTAAAATTTGTTATCTTGGCTTTAAAATTCTACCGCTGATTTATTTAATCTTATGAGTGCTATTTTTCAATATAAAAATCTTTGTCGTAATTGAAGATTGAATTATATTGTTATTTTCAGTGGCGATCTTCTATAAACGGGTTGCATTTGTTTTGAGTTTTTGTTGGTTTGTTACTTTTTATATCCAAGGTGAGTTTTACTACCGTCGAGTTACTAGAAGGTTTATTTAGTTAATATCTATCTCACATTTGAAAATAAGCCTGTATGAAATTATTGTATGGAAAACGTCGCTGATTTTGAGATTTTTGTAATTACATCTAAATAATAGTTTTTCCTACGCTGGCGCTACAGTAGTATACAGTATAACAAATATACTAGCAGTAATATACCATATATTATTGTTTCAGAATAATGAAATTCTGTATGCAAATTTTAAAAATACAATTTGAAAAATCGTTGCATCCTGAACACTACAATCTCGTCAAATATGTGCCTGCCATAAAGATTTATATTGCTAATATCATATAGCATATAAAAAGATATATATGCGATATAAATCGTTTTCAACTGAGCTGTTTTGGAAAATTAAAGACTAAATGGCTCTTTAAAAAATTATTTGATTTAAAAACCACTTGACTCATCGTTTTTTTATTGTACATTTTTCTATATAACCACCAGTTTTTATCATTTTATATGTACTAGTTTTTTTATATTAGTGGAGGAAAAATCCAGTTATAAAGTATTCAATTATGACAGGACAGTGATAACACTCGTAAGTTTTCTAAGAGCAGGGAAATATTGTAAACAGTATAGTTATAAAGAATAGCAAAAATAAATTTATGAGTGTGTTTTTTTTTAAACATACATTGTTAATTTTTTCAAATGAGAATACACTCACATTATAAATTTATCTTATATTTATTTTTCCGACAATGCAATTATCATATGTTGATAAATCGTAAAACCTTTATACACTATAAATTTTACCATTTGGAAACATGTATACCTCTTTTTTATAGACATTCGAGGGTTAAATTTGTTTGATTTTCAATTTCCTTAGACATTACACTTTTCTGTCGGAATTCATCAACCCGATAATACTGCACTCCTAATGCAAGATTATATTAAAGAATGTTGATCATTTTTTTAGCTAAAACACTTTTGTATGTCGAAATAGCTGCTTATTAGTCGAAATATTTCATCAGAATTAAAAGATTAGAACTTCCCTATCTTTGAGATAAAAATTACGCATGATATTTGCATACGTTGAATACTTAAGCCTATTTGTGCACAAATCGTATTACTATTAAATATTGGTAATCAGATTATGCCATGATCTTAAAAATAAAACAATATTGTAGCGTATATTGGGTTCTTTCGATCTTATGGTTAGACAACTTCAAACTCTTGCTCTTAGAAAAGTAGAAAATAATTTATTTACACACTTCAGAACAACAGAGTCTTCGAAACTCACAAATATTACTGGATATTCAAAAATAACTGCTTAAATCTATCGTACAATTACAGCTTTAGACACCAAAGACTCTTTATACAACGTCTCAACACTTAATAACATTCAAAACAACATAGATGAAACTCAAGCAAACTTGCTTACGCCTTGTCCACTCAATGACTGACTGGTAAATAACAACAACAGCTCGCATCGCTTCTCTTCTTATATAGGCTCGTAGCATGTGCTAGAAATTTCTAGAACCTACTCGAAAAATCCACGGAATAACAAACAATGTATCAGTATATCTAAAAAGGGGTTACCATTAAGAGGGAAGGGTTACCATCGCCAACAATCGCCAAGTTTGTCGCCAACTCGGCGATATATCGCCTAATTTGGCGACCAAAATTAGTCGCCAAAAGTGACGCCAACTTGGCGATATCGCTAATATTTCGCAAAGCTGCCATAGACATTCACTGAAAATAATAGACAAGTTTGCTTGATAACAGAGACAATGTAACAAAAACTAATATTAGTAAAGAAATGGAGCTTAATAAGCTTATTTACATTATTTTACAGTACAAACACTAACTATTTACAAAATTCGTAACACTACACCCTACTCAAAGACTGCACGTCCCGGGCAGTGCAATCCTTGAGTTAGAGGAAAACACTTAAAATAAATAAAGAAATAAATAAATAAATAAATAATAACAATAATAATAAAATTTACATAAATAAGAACTAATTACTATTTACATATTTACAAAAAGTGACTTTCATGACCATGGTCTGAAATTCGAGTTTTGAATTTCTAATCACTTTGGCCAAAAAAAGGGGCTAGCCGGTTATAGTGTACGACCTTGGGTTTGGCGTGTGGCGATTTTTGTATGCGTACAACGACGTCATTCAGCCTGTTGACGACTGTGTAAGGACCGTCCCAGTTTCTTTGTAATTTTGGGACAGTCCCTTACGACGTATCGGATTCCACAACCAAACTTTGTCACCTTCGTTGAACTCATGTCCTGTTGCCTTAGTGTCGTACCGTGTCTTCATCTCTTCCGTTGCCAGTCCGATTCGGTTCCTCGCTAGACGATGAATCTCCTCAATCCGCGCCTGGAGTTCATCGACATATTCCTCAGGCGATGAAGGAGCATCAGGAGGACGGCCAAACAAAAGATCCGCAGGCAGACGAAGATCACGACCAAAGTGCATTTGAGAAGGGGAGTAACCAGTGGCCTCATGAGTGGCACTCCTGTAGGCAAGCAGGAAAAGAGGTAATTTCTTGTCCCAGTCCTGTTGGTCTCTAGACACCAGGAGGGAGAGGCTATTTAGGATGGTACGATCGATTGAACCGCTCCACCATGCCGTCCGATTGCGGATGTAGAGGTGTAGTTCGAGTTTTGTCCATGCCGAGTAGTCCACACATTTTCTTAAACACAGCCGAATCAAAGTTTCTTCCTTGATCAGAATGGATTTGAAGAGGAACTCCGTATCTGGAAACCCAGTGTTGAACCAGTATGTCTGCTACGGTTACCGCCTCTTGATTAGGAATGGCGTAGGCTTCAGGCCACTTAGTGAAGTAGTCCATGACAACGAGGATGTACTTATTGCCATCAGATGTTCTAGGAAGAGGACTCAGGATGTCTAGAGCAAGTCGTTCGAAAGGAGCTCCTACATTATAACGCTGCAATCGTCCACGGGTGCGCCTCTTTGGACCTTTGCGTGCTACACAGGTGTCACAAGTTCGACACCACTTCTCCACGTCACTGCAAACATTATTCCGGTAGAAACGCTCTCGAACCTTCTGCAGGGTCTTCATTACACCAAAATGACCTCCTGTGGGACTACCATGAAGTTCTTGAAGGACCATAGAAATTCTCGACTTAGGGAGTAGTAGTTGCCATCTACATGTCTTTACATCGTCAGACTCCCATTTTCGGTACAAGATGCCGTTCTTCAAATGTAAGGAATCCCAGAGAGCCCAATAACGTTTAGTCGTAGGATGGTAATGGGCCATGACTTGCCAGCTGGGCTTCCTGTCGGACTCCTCTTTCAGCTCTAGAATTGGCTTAATTTCAGGATCAGCAAGTTGATCTTTACGCAGGCTCTCGTCACTCCACGGATCTTGCGATGATGTAGACCCAGTTGTAACTTGTCTTACTATAGGACCTTTGACATTAAGTTTCTTCTCAACCCGGTCGCAGTATCTACAATTCTCTGAGCAGGGTCTTCTTGAGAGAGCATCTGCAGAAGAACCACCAATACTCCGGCTTGTGTACTATTGTCTTCTAGATAATCTATATGGCCAAATCGGTAATTAGTTTCATTTTTCATTTCAGCTGGAAAATTCTGTTCTTGGATCTAGATTGATCTCTTCTTTGGCTATTACTGTTTGTTTACATTCAATTTCATTATTTAATCCAAAAAGACTTATTTCTTCAAATTTTGAGAGCATTTTGTTATTTTTGAAATCAAGCTTGAAGCCAAACTTCTTCAGAAAATCTAGCCTGATTAAGCAAGGATCTGTTATGTCAGCCACATATGCCGTATGGTAATATTTCGTTCCTCCAAAGTGTATGGTTAAATTGGCCTTTCCATATATGCCAATCTTGTCGCCCGTCACAGTTTGCAGGGTAACGCATGGTGGAGTCCAAATGAGTTTACATTTAAATTTTCGAGCCAAATCTTCTCTTATTATTGTCACATTGGCTCCTGTATCGACAATCATACGGCACTGAATTCCGTTAATAGAGCCTATCACATATAATTCGTTATCACCGCCACTCATTTTTGATATCTGGAGGATCTTCAGGTGGGGCTTTTCATTCTCTGGCAACCTCCGCCCCGCGAGATGGCCAAAATTTAGTTTCCCTGCAGACTGTTTGAATTTATCTCATGTTCGTGGATTTTGGGGCAATTTCTTCGGAGATGTCCTGTATCACCGCATCCCCAGCACGTGAGGTCTTCTTGCGCTTGTTCTTCCATATTTTAAAGCTTCAATCTCTTGATTTAATTTTATAATTTCTTTCAAGAAGTCGATCTCAGTGTCTGAGCTTTTGTTCACCGTTGCCCATCGGACTGAATGACGATCTCTTCGGCTGGCTTGTGTAGCTGCTTCCAACTTTAAGGCATATAGTAGTGCAGCCTTTAAATCCTGTACATCTGCCATTCGTACCGCTCTCTGCACTTCTGGATCTTTTATTCCGTCTACAAAATATTGCAGTGAGAGCATTTCCCGTACATTTGTTGGACAGTCAATGAATGCTAAATTTGCAAGCCGTTCAATTTCGGAGGCAAACTCTTGAAGGGTTTCACTCGATTTTTGATGGCGGCTCTTCATTTGTATTCTCGTATAATCCTTGAAGAATTTTTCGCCGAATCTCATTTCAAGTGCACAACTTAGAGTCTCAAAATTGAGTTGCGTCATATCAGGCAATGTTTGCAGCACGTCGGCGGCTTCTCCTCTTAAAGATGCTGCCAGTTGACAAGCTTTCACCTCGTCACTCCATTTGTTCGCTTCAGCTACAATGGTGAATTGGGTCTTGTAAACTTGCCAGCAACTCTTTCCATCGTATGTCGACAGCTTAATGTGCACGGGAGAAGCAGGCGGATTCCTAAATTCTTCATAATTACCACTAGACTCTGAAAGTTTATTCTTAAGATCTTGTAATTTTTTATTTAGCTTTTCATCTACTTCACCTAGTATTTTCTCTTCAACGTTACTGATTTTCTCTTCAACGTTGCTGATTTTCTCTTCAACGTTACAAACTTCATTCTGAATTTTCTCTTCTACTTCCGCCATTTTCCTTTCCATTTTCTGTTCAACATTACTAACTTCATTCTGAATTTTCTCTTCTACCGAATCTATTCTTCTCTCTACCGATGAGAACTTTTCTTCCAAAGTTTTCTTCATTTCTTCTTGGCTTTTATTAACTTCCTCCTTTAATTCTTCCATTCTCTCTTGGCTTCTTTTCATTTCTTCAGTCACATCTTCTTGGCCTTTGTCAATTTTATTTGTCAACTCTTCCATTCTTTCTTCGTTTTTATTCATTTTATCCGCCAACTCTTCTTGGCCTTTATTCATCTTTTCCGCCAGCTCTTCTTGGCCTTTATTCATCTTTTCCGCCAACTCTTCTTGGCCTTTATCAATTTTATTTGTCAACTGTTCCATTCTTTCTTCGTTTTATTCATTTTGTCCGCCAACTCTTCTTGGCCTTTATTCATTTTATCCGCCAACTCTTCTTGGCCTTTATCAATTTTATTGGTCAGCTCTGTTCTTAATCCGTTAATAGCTTCTAACAGTTCTTTCAGTTGTCCGTCCATTGTTCGTGTTTTCGCCATAAGATCCCGACTCTTGACACCAAAAATTGTAGCGTATATTGGGTTCTTTCGATCTTATGGTTAGACAACTTCAAACTCTTGCTCTTAGAAAAGTAGAAAATAATTTATTTACACACTTCAGAACAACAGAGTCTTCGAAACTCACAAATATTACTGGATATTCAAAAATAACTGCTTAAATCTATCGTACAATTACAGCTTTAGACCCCAAAGACTCTTTATACAACGTCTCAACACTTAATAACATTCAAAACAACATAGATGAAACTCAAGCAAACTTGCTTACGCCTTGTCCACTCAATGACTGACTGGTAAATAACAACAACAGCTCGCATCGCTTCTCTTCTTATATAGGCTCGTAGCATGTGCTAGAAATTTCTAGAACCTACTCGAAAAATCCACGGAATAACAAACAATGTATCAGTATATCTAAAGGGGGGGGGTACCATTAAGAGGGAAGGGTTACCATCGCCAACAATCGCCAAGTTTGTCGCCAACTTGGCGATATATCGCCAAATTTGGCGACCAAAATTAGTCGCCAAAAGTGACGCCAACTTGGCGATATCGCTAATATTTCGCAAAGCTGCCATAGACATTCACTGAAAATAATAGACAAGTTTGCTTGATAACAGAGACAATGTAACAAAAACTAATATTAGTAAAGAAATGGAGCTTAATAAGATTATTTACATTATTTTACAGTACAAACACTAACTATTTACAAAATTCGTAACAATATATATATGAAATATTTACAGTAGTAACATATGTTTGGAATACATATATAAGGGGCATTTTTATTGATAAAAATAAAATACATAAATACTAAAAGTTTTATAGAAGCATTTCTATCGGATTAAATGTTAGAAAATCCATGCTGTTGAAATGAACAAACAATTAATTTGTTGTATGTTAAATAATTTAAAATATTTTCAAAGTATGTGTAGTAATATGTTTACTAATAAAATAATAAAAAAAGTAAATCACATATAGCAGTTGAAAAATAAAACATTTATAGGTTTAGTAATGCATAATAAATATACAAATTAAAAATAAAATATATTTAATAAGTACTAGCAAAAGCCATGCTTTGTTTGGATTCGCGCATTATTTTATAAAACAGATATTTGAAAGTAAAAATATTTTTTATATTATTTTTGCATCTTTATTAAACAAAAACGTTATTTTATGTTTTGGCGCATTTTAATTTTTTATTTATGATGTAAGGCTGGCATAATAAAATATTTTCGAAGCAAACTTTTACAAAATATTTTTAAATTTTCAACTAAAAGCCCTTTTAAAGATTTTTTTACAATTTCCAGTAACCACTGGTGTTTTTTAAAGTTGTTTGAAATATGCATATTTCCAATCTTTATAATTAACATCAAATAATCTTTGATAGCTATTTTAGAATAATATATATGAAGACAGCTTGAAGAAAGTTACTTCGTCAAAATCCTATTTTCTGGAAAAACATTTGAAATATGCTCTCGTTGATACTATGAATTTTTAACTGTAAAACTTTTTTTTTCTAATTTCTTCGTTTTTATGCATGTTAGCGTATCATAATTTTGGATATTGTAGAATTTTTCGTAAGGAAAATTTCTATTGAATGCTTAATTTTGAAGGATTTTCACTCTCGACAACGTTACGTACGTTTTTAAGCCAACTGGTGTCTATATATCCTCAATATCTACAACTGCTTCATTTAATGTTAAACCTTGGGATTTATGAATTGTAACAGCAAAAGCTAACTGCAGAAGAAATTCTTTCCTTGAGCAAATTATGCTTCCATTTTTCCAGAATTTAATTATAAGGGGAATTGGTACGTACCAATTCTTATAAGTTAAATTATTGTAGTATTCAAATTTATCCATGATTATTCGCGATATCTGGTCTGGTGGCTTGTGATTTTCTTTATTACGTGCAACAAAGTATAAAGTCCCGTTCACTAAACATTTTTCGGTCCACAAATAAGAACGTAACATTACTTTAGATCCAAATGATAAAGTAAGAAATGGTTAAAGTCAATTTGTCGTTTCTGAATCGGCCAACTTTGCTTTAGTATATTTATAAAGAGCTTGAATCGAGGCAACAACTTCAAGCTTCAATTCTTTTAATTTTTCATTTATATAACAAATTTAACAATTAATTTTATTTGTTTACAATTCTTTTGTTGCTACTTTACATAAAAAAATCCACAATACAATTTTTATTAATTTTTTAAGCGTCATCTGTGCAAACGATTTTGCTGAATAATGAAAACATATTTTATTTATTAAATTAATCACGATTGTATCTGTAATTATGATCTCCATGATTTATATATATATTTTTTTTCTGAAAATGTACGCGTTTCATTTTTTATTTATTTGCTAAAATGCGTCCGTATTGGAAATGCATGTAAAATAAATTAATTGAAATAATAAATTTTTTAACGTTTTACTGTAAAAAAAATTATATTGTGCAAATCTACAGATCATAATTTATTTTTGTGTTTAATTTGAAGTTAAAATATTGAATAGTTTTTTTGTAAAGTGTACGACAAATTGTAATTTGAGTGGCCTAGTAGAGGATTCGCTTCGCTCATCCTAATAAATATTTAATAATCATTGTTTCATCATCTAGTTATAAAGTTTTAATAAATAAATATCAATGACTAGTTTAAAATTAAAATAATTTTAATTAGCACATTCACTGTACAAAAGAACACAAATTATTTAGCTACGAAATTACATAAGGCAAAATGAGTTATTATTATTTTTTTTATCCTGAAATATATTTCACCTAAGAAATATATTAGCTTATAATGATATTGGAGTGATAATTTACAGAATTTTTTGCAGGAATAATTCAGTAATTGTACGTATACATAAAATTTGATGTTATTCGATGTTCACTACTTTTTACTTTGTGCATTTTAATATTTTAATAGATAGATTTTTAGTTAATTTAGATTCTAAACAGGCTTCTCTCTGTTTTGAACTAGTTCATTTATCTTTTATTTGTGCTTCTAAAATGCTGCAATTTGTTCAATAATTTTAATATATTTCAGATAAAAATTATTTTGTATTCTTAAAGGTTTAGAAGAGATTTCATTACTAATGCATAATAAATCTGAAATTCTGAATAGAAATATTTCAAAATAATTAAAAAATTAGAATTTTTTTGCCATTTATAAAAATCACACATGATATATAGACATGAAATATAATACTTAAAAATACAAACATAAATCCACTCCATACCAATTACACATAATGGGATATGATATGCAGGGTGTCTCAGAAGTAATGAGTCAAACTTAAAAGGGAGGTAGGGTACATCACAAGAATTCAGAATTGCATATCAACCCACGGTCGGAAACTCTTTCCTAGCGCGGTAATGACGATAAAAACACAAAAACGACAGGACACAAATAAAGGGAGAAAATATTTTTATTAGCCTTAATACAGCAGAAAACTAAGAAAAAAGAACATTAAAGAGACAGCGATCGTCATCAATGTTGGTGTTCGAAATATCGACCCCGGGCCATAATACTTGGACGCGCATCTCCGATGTATGGAAGATCTAAAGTTCTCTTGAAAATACCTCGAATGTTCCGAACTTCTTTAGCAGCTGCCACGATGCGTGAAATAAGTTCTTAAGCACTTTCCAGTGTTGTCTCGGCATTTTTTCAGTATTTAGAATAATAAAAATGATTTCTCTCATTGCCCTTATAATTTCTTTCTTGTGTTTTGTGACGTCAGTACCACGACAAGAGAGCATTTCTGACCATGGGTTTATATGCCATTCTGAATCCTTGTAATGTTCCCTACCTTTTCTTAAAGTTTGTCCCATTACTTCTGGGACACCCTGTATATCCCAAACTGATGTATATCACTTGAAAAATACAATTCTCCATAAATGGATGACATACTGAGAATTAAAATGGAACAATAAAGATAAATATATTTTGAATATTTCATAATATTTAACTTGAAGGGAATGTTTATGAATAAAAAATCATTCAAAAAAATGTAATTAACACGTTTAGGATTATTAAAAAAATTCTTTTATTTATTTCTTTTTAATTCTGCTCATGTTTACTTTTCTGGACTTTTCTAAAACATTTTCTAAACTCTTTAATCGGCTATATACAATTTCAAGTTATCTATTTTTACTATAAGTGTTATTTTATGATTTTTGATACAGTGCTTTTCTTTATCCTTTTCACTACTAGATGCGGTGTCATTTCCTTTTCTTCATAAAAATATACTGTTTCTTTTTTTCCTTTTTTGACATCAATTCGTACTACCTAAATTCTTTTGCTTTAAAAGCTAACCAATAAATGACACCATTTATGCTGATTTTCTCATAAAATAAGTATTATTTTGATCTCAGATTGCAAAATGAATTCAAGACAGCCAAAATGACTGACCAGAACAGTGAGAATTAAATTCTTTACAAAATTACTTTTTATGAATATTTGTAGATGGTCTACTTGTAAACTCGCATTTGTGTAACTTTAGATTAATGATAATTAAACTGCTATTTTTACAGGGTTTGTAATTTAGATCTATATTTGTCAACAAATTTTATTAGTCTCATAAAGGGGCAATTTAAGCAGAGTTCTTTTTCTGTAATCTATAATGTCTTTTCATATGTAAAAACAACAACGAATGAATGTAGTATTACGTTAACTTTGCGTCTGAAGAGATTAAAACTTGAATATTTTAAGAAATATGAAGATACAAGAAGAACTATTGTATAAATTGAAAACTTTTTTGTTTATCGAGTTAGTCATAAAAATTAATATTCACAATTCTAGAGAATTATAGCATTCAAATTGACGAAAATAACTTGAAACTGGTGTGAATTATAATGAATAAGATGCAAACATCTTAAACACACCATATAAATATTTGTATTTGCCAGGCCATACGAAAGAACTGAGTCTTTATTCATCAGGTGCAAAGAAGTACGTCTTCTCTCAAAACGTCTACTATGAGACGTGATTGCAGTCGTGCTGCTGCTTTCATAGTAGACGTGCGTTTTCATTACGCCTGACGAATGAACACTCGGTTCTTTTGACAGGTCTAGCGAATTCAAGTATTTTTTATGGTGTGGTTAAGTAGTTTTTATCTTCTGAATACAAATTGATATTTTTTCAAGAAATTAAAGTTTTTATTAATTTAGACAAAACGTTGAAACATTGCATATAGAATATTTTACGTTTGTGTTGCGATTTGTGTACGTTTTTTACCCAGATAATTGTATGCAAAGGATTTATAACTGTTGAGTAACTTGTGGTAACACTTTTTCTTACTTTCATCTTCAATCTGACTGAATTATGCAGCGTGTGGAACATGTATTTCTAAATATATATTAAATTGCTACGAATACTACAGTCTTATTCTTTAATCTTATTGAATTATTTCGAAATCTATTTTCCCTTCGATTTTACTGTCGAATCTCAATATTCTCTTTGTTTTCAAAAACTTCCAATTTTGTAGTAATACTGCTGCCAATATATAACAGGGAAGATTTTACGTATTAATATTGGTGACAAATTGTTTAATAGAAAACTGTTTATATGATTTTAAAGATGTCAAGCTAATGCATTTTAAATAGGTTCCAGATAGCAAATTAAATTTCAAGCTAACACGTTTCATTAGATCCCCTTAAAAATAACTTTTCACGTATTTCTAACAGAGGGGAATATTATTATATTCCCCTATCTAGTATTATTTTTTTACCTAGGCTGATATGAGGACAGATAATAACAAGAACAAGAAAATAAGTTGTCATCAATTAAAGACTGTCCGCCGTTGAAGTACTTGTTATTAAAATGTTCTTAAAGGAATCAACCCAAATATATGTATGCCTACGCTTGTTGAATGAAAATGTGCGAAAAAATGGTGAAAAAAAAATTACCATTCATTAAAATCTACCTATGCGGAAAAGATGTTCTATTGTATGGAGATTAAGGGAAAAATAATAAAAAAAATTAATTTTAAAATTTAATGCTGCCACAAAACGGTTGAATTTTCGAAAAAAATTGAAAAAAGACCGAATTTTGGTTTGGTTATTTTTGTCAAAAACTAATTATTTTAATAATTTTTAAAATCCAACAATGCGGAAAAGATGTTATATCGTATGGAGGTTAAGTAAAAAACAATAATTAGTAATAAATTCGAAATTTAATACTGCCACAAAAGAGTTGAAAATTCAATAAAATATTGAAAAAATGGAAAAAGATCTAATTTTGGTTAGATTTATTTTTGGCGCAAAATAATCATTATAATATCAATCAAAACCTACCTTTGCGTAAGAAGTATTATATTGCATGGATATTAAGTAAAAATTAATAAATAAATTAATTTCGAAATTTAATACTGCTGCAAGTGATTTAAAGTTTTAAAAAAAACTGGCAGTTCCAGTTTTTTCAGTTAGGATTTGTCTGCTTGAGTATTCTGTAGCTTACTGTACCTTGAATATCACTGTACCATGGCGCTGTTAAAATAAATAAATATATAAAAATAAAAAAAAAAGAGAGAGACAGACAGAGATATATGAATTACACCTTATTTGAATCTGGCTTTGATATGCTAGTAAATATGCTCCCTTTTACAAAAAGTTATAAAATTTATATATTGGTATTTAAAAAATAACCAAAGAAAGGAATCGGTCAACATCTATTTATTTCCTTCCATGAGAAGGAGTTGCTAATAAGTCACAAGTGACATGTAAATGAGATTCAATCTCAATAATTTACCACTGCAGCATTTTAAATTAAATTTACTGTTTAACGACAAATATTGCGCTCTTCTTAATTCTTGTAAAACAAAATAAGAGATTGAAAGCTACTACAGTCTTGTGGACCATTTCCGAAAATACTGCCTTTTTTTCAGTTCAATAGATTTGAATATGAATAAGAATATTGAGTGTAAACTAAACCGACGTATTGAGAGGAAACTCACTTTTCTGCATCATGAGCTATCATTGAAAACCCAAAATATATGCCGAGCTAAGTCTCACATCACCTGTAGTGACGAAGCTTGGCATCAGCCAGAAAATTGGACAGTTTGGGCATTTCCAACCAAGCAGGTGCTGCCATCGTGTCTGGTGCACTTCAAGATGTGGGCATTATCTCATTAAACTATGAATCGAATGCTATTGACAGAAAAAAAAATCGGCATGACAAAACAAACCAAAGACCACTTAATCGTTTTAGTCGTTCTCTTTAGTCATTTGTAAAAGATTATGATCATGGCCATTTTCTTTATACTTTGATGGGTGTAAAGACAGACTACATCACTAGAAAACAACAGAAGAAAAATCATAATAGAAGCAGACTTGAGTTTGAAAAAAGAACTTGATTCCGAATACATCGACCACATATATGTAAGTTCTGGGAGAGTACCAAACAATTTGAAAACACGACGTACATTTTTTTGTCATGTGTTAACAATGATATACATGCAACAAAGTTGGTTGCGATCGGTTGTGGCGGAATATCTGTTAACATACATGTTAAAGGATATGTTGTTCAAAATATGGAACTGATCTTCAAGCGTCCACTACAATGGTTTTTGTGCTAGTTACACACCAATGGGGTTCCACTATGTCATCTTTTCGCAGCGTGGATGGAACCGCTGCTGGGCACAGATGTTTCACTGGTGAAATAGAAGATTATTTGCAGCATGCTAGAAGCTTTTTGTATTCTCATATATGTCAGTATATTAATTTTAAAAGCGCGCAAGTGAAATCAAACGGTCTGCTGTAATCCTAATCATTACATTAAAAAATATCTATATTTTCCATTTACCAGCTTTTTGATCTTTTGAGACGGATTACATAGATTTAATTAAATAGGAAAATGTGTGGAACCTCCACTAACTGACGGATTTAGTAACGACATGTGTTCCATGTAGGCAGACGATACCGTGCTACCTATAATTAAAATCTCAGTGTCCAGAAAGTGAAAAGAAGTGAAGTGTTTTTTATATTATTATTCTAAAGTTGTGTTTGAGAAATGTGCAGACGATAATGCAGCAGTGAGCTGCGAGTGAGTGTTATTCTTTTAATAAAGTGTTTTTTAATATAATCAGTGCCTATGGAATAATTTGTGCAGTGTGTGCATTATTTTACATGGTCCGACGTTCCGGGAGGTGAAAATAATTATTTATATGAGCGAATAATCATCGAAATTATTTATGTGAGTGAATAATCATCGAATTTGAAATATGTACTGATGTTATGTTAAGAGTTCTATTAAAGATCTGTCCAACATTCAACATGAGAATCTTCGAATAATATCGTGCTCAAATTAGTGAAGTGTTGTGCTCAAATAAGTGAAGTGTGTCTAAGAAGCTATTGTTTTAAGAGTTAATGAATATTTTGACAATTTGTTTTTGATACCGATCGCTGGAATTTTTTTTTTTTTTTTTTTTTTGGAACTATGCTTTTTGGAAGCAGTCAGAAGTTTAGAGGCTGCTCTTCATATTTCGTGAAAAATTTCTTTGAAACGACTTTGCCAATTAAACTTAAAGAAGCCATATGTTGGTTAAATCTGACGATGATATGTTTAAATTATTGTGTGATTAAGATATGGATAAATAAGTTGGCTTTTTGTATATTCAGCGGACTTTTTGCATATTGAGAGAATAAAGTTTTCAGTCTTTTTTTGTGGGATATGATAAGAGGAACTGTGCTGATTTTTTTTAAGTTTATCGCCTCCTGAGAGACAGTGCTGGTTTCATTCTGTTAGTGTGATGAAAGATGATAAGACCTGAGTATGGTCTGCGTCCTAGACATTGGTGTTTATGTATTTTTGTCGTGAATGTCATGGTGCAGCAAGTAAAGTGTGTGGGCAGTATGAAAGTTTGATTGCCCTGAATGCTCACAAGAACCTTTCAGCTTTGTTTTTCTTGAACTGTGCTCTACATAGCCTATGACGACTTTGCCCAGTTGGACTTTTTGCTGTGATGCCTTATGGTGTCCGAAAGGACTTCATCATGATGAGTTTTTGTTTCGATCATGAACTGCGATCTACAGTGCTTGAAATGAGTTTATGAATGAGCTTTTGTTCCAAGGAATCATGGACTTAGTTGTGACAGACTGTATCCTGCATACCTTCAAGAGCTCTGATAAACTGGGAATCTACTTGGCTATGACGTTTTTGCATATTTTCTCGACAGAATTACCGGTTCTGGTACTTTGTGTGATGGAGGACTTCTGCAGTAAAAGTGAAATTTTTAAAATTATTTTTATTGAAAATGAAATGATTTTCTTTAATTTAATAGAAAATATTCAATGGATAAATTTTTAAGTAGTTTATGTGAAAAATATTATATAGAGATATTTATTAAAAATGAAGTGTTAAAACCTTAATAGTTTTGCTATATTTTTAAATTTAAACTGTTAAATTTAATTTTGAAGTTTAAGTATAATGAAGTTAAAAATTGTTACTTCTATCTATCTATCTATATATTTTAATTAACAGGCCTGCATTTGAGGGTTTTTGAAAAATATAAGATTTGAGAGTATATTTCAACTTTGAATAAAGTGTGCAATGTTTTAATAGACTCTTTTATATATTTAAAACTTTTAATAAATTTAAAGTTTTTAAAAAACTTATAAGGTGCTTAAATGGTAGAAAATCAGTCTTTGGTGCTCTCTACTGGCGGAGATTTATGAATTATTAATGAAAGTTTATAGATATTTTTGAGTAATTTAATATTTTAAAATCTGTTTTGTGACAAAGCTCCAGAGGTTTACTTGATCTTGCTGATTTCCTGGAGTTTATGTCCTATTCTTTTTAGTTTAAAAGTTTGGTATTTTTTTTATATATAATCTTAAAATTTATCATATGTTTTAAAAAATCAAGTATGTTTTTTTCAGTATGGGAGGTTTCTTGATTATTAGTGTTAGATTTAGGGAAACATGATCTCACGAAAATTTTGGCATATTAAGTACAGAATATTCTAAATAAATTTGAATTTTATTTACTGGATGAGTTTTATTATTTACTTTACACCAGTCATTGATTTAGTGCATATAATCTATAATCAGAGATAAATATTTCTTTTCTTTTTCCTAGTTCTCATAAAAATATTAATTTTTGAAATATGTTTTACAGATTCTTTTTTTTCGAGTTTTAGAGTTGATTTAGAGTTTAAGAGTTGATTTAGAGTTTTAGCGTTGATTTAGAGTTTTAGAGTTGATTTAGAGTTTTAGAGTTGATTTAGAGTTTAAGATTTGATTTAGAGTTTTAGAGTTGATTTAGAATTTTAGAGTTTTAGAGTTGATTTAGAGTTTGAGAGTTTAAGAGTTGATTTAGGGTTGATTTAGAGTTTTAGAGCCATAGAAGAGATCCACCATTTTAAGTGTTAGGATTTTCGAGTTTGGTCTGGTACATTTATTTTTGTCCTTTTAAATGTGTATGCAAATGTTCAATGAAATATGTATTAAATATGATTTATTTTTACAGATAAAATGAATAATTAATGTTTGTTTATTTCTGTTTTAAGTATAGTTGATTTAGTATGTAGTTTTTCTGTAATTGTACAATATTTTTTTAATATAAATCACAAAAATAGCAATAGATACTTTCCATTTTGGGAAATGTGAAAGCCATGATCCCGAAACTCGGTGCTACACAGATACCCAAATTGGAAAGATTAAATTAGAATAAGTATTGAATTAGTTATTAGACATTAAGTTCTCTGTGGATAGCTTGATGTTATTGTTATAGGTTTTCGTTGTGTAGTACAATTGTCATGTCTTTAGAGAATAGCATATTCTAGGGATCAGTATATTTAAAGATTTAAATTGTTTACTTACCCTCTCTGGTGATCAGAAATGTAGAATCTTCTGCGTTGGATATCTTAAGTGAATAGTGTATGACCCCCCCACGAAAGCTTGAAGATCCGCTGAAATTTTTCTGTTGGTTGAGAGGTAGTTGTCATAGTGGAGTATGGTTTAAGCAAGTTTGGTGTAATCAGAATTTGGAAACTTTTGCTATGGAGTTTTGGTTAAAGGATTTTTTGCGGTCGTTTAGTGTCATGCCTGCTCAGTGCTAATTTGAGAAATAATTTTTAAAGTTGACTTTTGTTAATTGGAAGTTGAAAGTTGATCACTTGTAAGGCTAAAAATTCAACTATTTTGATGAAGGATTCTTTGAAGATCTGATCCATTTTTTGATTGAGTTGATGGATCTTCTTGCGGATATTTTTTTTTTGGTATTGAGTTTAAGCAATTGTGAAATGTTGAAATAGATATGGAAATAATTTAATAAAGTTTTTGTTATATTAATGTAATAGAACAGATTTAAATATTTTGTGTTAGCTTCAACTGTAGGATTGCATTTTTTTTAAGTTGTTAGATTTGTCTCCTGAATGTGGAATGAACATCTTTCAGCTGGCTTGTCAAGTTTTCTAAATGTGTTAGACTTGGTCAGATAAAACTCAAACTCCAGTGAATATAAGAGCAATAGTTTGGGGGAACCATGTTGTAGTGTAAGAGCGAATGAACCCTATGGGCTAAACTTGGTTTAGTTGGAGGTGTTTAGTATGTGATGGACTCTCATGGAATTGCTTGTTTTCAATTCTTGGGCTAAATTTCTGGATATTTAATGGAGATTTTTCGGAATGAAAATTTTTGTTTTGAAAACTGATGTTAAATTTCCTAAATGTTTCTGTGTTTAGTGGAGGGGGGATTGATTTTCAGATGTTAACTTTGCTCCTCGCTGAGTGACAAAAACAATCATGTGATAGTATATTCAGTCAGCTGTGTAAGTTTTAGGGCTTGTGAGGAGAGTCTAATTTTTGTGAAAGTGTTTTTGTACTGGTGGACTATTTCTCGGCAATAAGGAGTTTCTATGGTCTTGATGTCAACATTGGTTGATCTGTCCTAATATGTTAAGTATGGAAACAATAGTTTATTATTTGAGGTTTATTTGTGATTGTCTGAATTCAAGTAATCTGTATCCGTGCTACAACTCTTGCCTATGTGATTTTGTGTTTTTCGAGAGAGTGAGGTATGAAGACCTAGGGCCCCAGGCAAATTGGGAGAGAGTGAAAGGGTAGCCGGATGTACACGGCGCTGAAAGTTGTATGAATGTTATGTAACAATTTAATTATATGTGTCCTCCGGATTCTTAGGAGATGTTGTAGCTGAAACTTTGTTTTTATTGGAAATTGGCTGCTGTGAAGGATAGGATTATTTTTGAGAATGGAGTCATGTGTTGATGCCAGACCGGGAAGTTTGTATGTTGTAAAAATAAGATTTGGTTACCTTTGAATTTAATCATGGGGTTGCACTATTCTTAAATTTTATAATTGAATACTAAAGATTTTTTATCTTTTTATTTAATATGTGAAAATACTATTTTTATATTGTTTAAAACAGTTAATTGTGTAAGATATAATATTAATGTATATGATTATTTAAATTTCTTCCTATTATGGACTTTGAAGATTGTTTAATGAATATTAAAATATTGAAAAAGTTTAGTAAGTGTAAGATATTGACATGCTGTGTTCTTGTTGAAATATATGTAGGGTTTTTTCAAGTGTGTATAAGGTATATAAAAGCAGTATATATCAATATTTTTGAATATGTTTTAAAACCTAGGAGACAGATCGAGTGGATCTTGTTGGTATGAGAGTAATTTTAAGTGACTACCTACCTAGTAAAAGTTGTTTTTTGATGTGTGTAAATATTATATAAAAGTTTTTATTTTGTGTATAAATATGTTTGAATATTTTGGGTGTTGGGCTGAGCTGGAACTTTGGCAAATTTTTATTGTTTATTCCCGATTATTGTGTCTTCTTTAAAGATTTATTAATATATTTAGAGTTAGTGTACAGGTGATTAAGTGCTGTTGAGATAATGGTCCTTTTTAAGATGTTATACTTTTTTGTTCTAAATATGGACATCGTCAGGATGCACAAGTGTGGTAGGCTATCCTTAAGAGGATTAAAACTATAGTGGTATATTTTAATATTCTTGTAGTCGCCTCTCCTTTTTAAATAAAAGTGTTAAGAGGGGGGGTTTGATAGGATTTAACATCAGTAGGATACTAGCAGTTCTTATCACTTTTATCTCCTTTCTAATATTTCTGTTTAGAACTAAAGTTTAAATGATATTTAAAGCAAAGGCTAAAAAGTTTATTTATCAATTGTTAAAAAATTAAATTTAAAGTTAAAGTTCTATTTAATTTAATCAATAATTAAAATTAATTGTAAGATTTGGTAAATGGAGAATTGAAAAGGATAATGTAAAAATAGGAGATATAGTGTTGTTAGTAGAGTAAAATATACCAAACAATAAGTGGCCATTAGGCAGAATTATTGAAGTACATTACGGTAATGATGAGAAATTTCGCGTAGTTCAGGTAAAAACTCTGAATGGAATTTATAAAAGATCGATTAGTAAATTATGTATTTTCCTCTCCCTGAAAACCATAGTACTTAAAAAAAAGATAAATAAATATATATATATATATATATGTGAGTATTATATTGTATCTTTAAATTTTTTATATTTGAGTAAACATATATAGTGACCTTTTGTATTTATTTGTGTAATTAGTGTACTTGGTAAAAAAAAGAGTTATTATTGAATGTGAAACATGTCAATGGGGGCCGGTATGTTCCATGTAGGCAGACGATACCGTGCTACCTATAATTAAAATCTCAGTGTCCAGAAAGTGAAAAGAAGTGAAGTGTTTTTTATATTATTATTCCAAAGTTGTGTTTGAGAAATGTGCAGACGATAATGCAGCTGTGAGCTGCGAGTGAGTGTTATTCTTTTAATAAAGTGTTTTTTAATATAATCAGTGCCTATGGAATAATTTTTGTAGTGTGTGCATTATTTCACAACATGATTTCAGAAGCAATAGGTAAATCCAGAAATCATTCCAGTGGCAATAACATCTGTACTATCAATAATATTTATTCATGCAACGCTCATTCTACAAAACTAATAATCAAAAGAGTCATGGAAGTATTTCTGCTGTGCATGGACCATACATAAGAGACGGTTTTATAAAAATCGAATTGAATTACAAAATCTCATGTCGATTTTCAATACCGAATGTCATTATCGCCAATTGCAATGTTGACGATTTTTCTTGATTTAATACTAATGAAGGTCTTAAATAAGAATCTAAAGCTTCCATCTTGTAATCAATTAAATACCCCTCATTGCAATAAATGTTAAAAATTCTAAAATTCATATTTTATTTTACAAAAAAAAAGATTTTTTACCGTAAAAACGTTTAAATACATAAATTTGAGCCACATTGCGGCAGATTTAAATTTTGAAATAACTTTTAAAATTGTTTTTTTCATACTCAGCATATAATATAACATCTTTTACGCATAGGTAGGTTTTGGATAATTTTTTAAACTATTATTTTGAATCAAACATCATCTAGCCAAAATTTGGTCTTTTTTTCACTTTTTTTCGAAATTCAACCTCATTGTGGCAGTAGTAAAATTTAAAATTAATTTTTTTAATTATTTTTCCCTTAATCTCCATCCAAGAGAACATCTTTTCCGCATAGGTAGGTTTTGACACTGTGAAAAAAATTTTCGATCCACCCTAATGTACAGTGCATTTTTAAAACAGTCTTGATTTTTTTCGAATAATAACTGAAATCGTGTACTGATTTCACGGGAATGATACATCATTACATCGTTTCCAATGTTACTTAAAAATGCATTTGTAAAAGAAATGAAATCGTATTTTAGAGTAAAATCTATTAATTCGGCCATTTCGATCATTGAATTTTCATACTCTGCATTTCTTTTCATTATAACTATCGTAAAATGTAACATATACTATACGAACCACATTGTATGCATTATTACTCTGACTAGGGAACTGCAAGAAATGTAAGTCACCGATGTTGACGAAAGTGGCATCGTTGGAAAGATCTCATCGGGATCAGTAAAAAACTCAATGGAACTACCCGTCCCAAATGAGCCGTTTTCTTGATATCCTCAATTTATGTCAAATAATTAGTGCATACTTAATGGGACCCGCAAAAAATTTTAGTCTCGATTTTAACGCTAAAAAGATATTATCATGAGGGAGAAAAAACTCAATAGAACTATCCATCGGAAATGAGCCGTTTTCGAGATATCCGATAACTAGTGCATACTGTTCTAGTGCACACTTAATTGGGGACCGCAAAAAAATGTTTTCTCGATTTTGATGAAACTGGTGTTGTTGCATAGATATCATTGTGAGAAGTAAAAAAAAAGGAAGTAACCATAAGAAATGAGCCGTTTTCGAAATATCCAACAATTTTTGTCCCTTTATGCATTTTACCAGCAATGTGTATTAGCAATGTGACACAAATTGTTAGATATCTTGAAAACGTCTCATTTCTAACGGGTTTTCATTGAGTTTTTTAATCCTCACGATGATATCTTTTCAAAGATACCACTTTCCTTAAAATGGAGTATACATTATTTTGCGGTCCCCCATTAAGTGTGCACTAGCTAAGTGACATAAATTGTCGTATATCTCGAAAACGGCTCATTTGCGACGGGTAATTCTATTGAGTTTTTTATTGCACTCGTTGAGATCTTTCCAATGATACCACTTTCGTCAAAACCGGTGACTTACACTTCTTGTAGTTACCGAGTGAGAGGGAAAGTACCCCTTGTAAAAATCAACTGTTTAGATTTTTTCTCAAAATATTTCTTTCCACGAATAAACTTTCTTAATTTTTTTTGTTTTTTCATTGTAAATAGATTTATGGGGTCCAAATTATACAATAACAATAAAAACATTATCTTTAAATCGGTTAGTACATATGCACACTATATCGTTACTCCAAGATTAAATTAATATGTTAGACACAAAACAGCTGTTGCAATTTATTTTCTCAAAGCCATGTTAATTATTATATTTTAATTACATACATAATTAATAGAAAAATGTATAAATGATTAATGATCAGTATACCATTTTTTTTAAACTCTCTATTATCTTAATGAATATACATAAAAAATCAGCATTCAATTTGTCTCTTGAATGACAAAACAATTCTGAAATTAGGTTATATATCAACGTACGTGGTCATATACGTTAGAATTTTCTTTTGTGTTGCTTGAATTATGAAGCTTACTTTTCTTTCAACTAAGGTACCCTGGGGTAATAACGCCAGGCGGGGTAATAACGCCAAGTGCTAATATTTTGCATAATTATGAAATAATCTGGTAAATGACACCCATGTGCTCTGCGCAGAAGGGTTTTGAGTCATATAAATCGCAAAAAACAGCTTCAAGTTAATTTGTTTCGTTTTTAGGTCTTATTGTTTTTACAAGCAACAAAAATTAACGCTTGATCTAAAATTTGCGAGATACGTTTTTTGATGTGAAGACTATTTTTTTTATCCTGAAATACTTTGTTAATTACATAAATTTATAGTACATTTCATGGACTTTCAAAATGTTGTTGAAGATTTTGAATGTCTTCTCGAGATAATTTTTAATTTAAAATGTACAGCGCAATAACTACAACGGGGTAATAACGCCAATCCTTGGCATTAATATCCCGGTTGATTCCCTACAGTGGCCGAGCTACATCCTAAATACTGATTCAAATAAACACAGTTAAAACTGTACAATGTTTCTAATAATTCTATTTAAGCGGTCCTTTTTAAGAAAAAAGAAGCTCATGGTCTGGTATTCTTTTGCCCCCCACCCCCCGCACCACAACTTTATTTTTTTTATACTTTCACAAAAAATTGAACATTTTCAATATCTTAGAATGCAGTTTGTCAATTTCTAAGTTTGTAGAGTGTGTATTTTTAGAATTGGGCAATCTACATGCAATTATTCCATCTTATTTCATAGTTTTGTTTACATGGCGTTATTACCCATATAGGTGGGTAATAACGCCGAATAGCATTGGTCAAGAAATCACGCCATTACATTTTATGAATACATATCTGTTAAATTATTTTTTTATATAGATAGTCAATGAGTTGCTGTATCAAATTATGTATTTGTTTGAAAAATACAAACTAAAACTGAGCCGTGAAAATTGGTAGAACCTTAAAGTGGCGCTATTACCCCAAGGTACCTTATGTCATTTGAGAATTTACAGTTGTAAAAATTATCATGCATGGGGGATTTATTATCACTGTGATATGATCACTGTTCTTCATCTCTAGTCTACACGAAACGTTATGTTGTTCCTCCTACAAGGCATTAAAGGAAAATTACATCTATCTACATTTTCCGCTTTACATAATTTTCGATCAAAGTTTTGTGATTTTAGACATGTATTATATAATAATACTTTTATACACAAATATATTACAAAGTAAATATAAAACTTTTATTAATCGAAAGAAAATTTCTTCATTCATGTTACTCCAAGCAACTAGTTTATGGCCTTTGTCTCATAAGTTGTTAGATGGAAAAAAAATTATAAATAATTAGAAGATTTCTAATTTTAATTTCTAGTTTTAGTTTGTGAATTTCATTATTTTTATATAGTTTACAAAGTGAAACGCTGTCTCTGATACCTATAATTCGAATAATTTAAATTCAACACAGACTTATTCTTTTTCTGCCTCTCTTTCTTCCTCTGGTAATTTTTGTTCTTCAAATGTTTGAAATTTCTCGATAATTAAAAAATGTTGGATGTGAAAGCTCTTTTGTGTTCAAAGGCTTTTATAAATAAGTCGATTATTAATAGTAGTGAATAATAGATTATAATAAGAAATGCATGAATAAAATTTAAAGATTTAAATGTATTCGAAAATGTCTTTTCAAAGTCTATTCGGAAATGTCTTCTCATAAATGATAAATTTTAAGTATTCAGAAAAATATATTTACAAATTGGTTTTATGTTTTTGACAGCAACTTGAGCATTTATGAAATATTGAATTTTTCATTAAAAAGAAGAAAGATTCATAATCGTAAAATATTGCGATTATTACTGCTAAATGAATCTCAGACTTGTTAGAGGAGGAAAATACTCAAATAACTATTAAAGTAGTAAGTATTTAAAAATGAATCTTTATAAAATCTTTCTTTTTAGCCTCCTACACACTGTCCTGAGAAAAATACTAATTTTTCAATTTTTAATGTTAGTTTGTAATGTTGACTTAACTTTGAGCAATTTTTGAAACATTTGCTTGAAAATAAAAAAATTAAATTAGAATTGAAATTTCTGAAACATGTAATTCTTTAAAAAATGTATATATACTCTTAAAGAAAAAAAAAAGATGTTATCTTGATCATTTTTCCTTGCTAAACTATGCATTGAATTATCAACAATTTTTAAAAATACACATTTATTAAAAAATAATGAATAAATAATTTTGCAAGATATTTTTTACATCTTGATGTCCAAGAAAAAATGTTCCATTTCGGTGTGTTATTTTGTATGCCAGACGTTTCAAAATCATATAAAGAAAGATGCCTGAAACTTGGGATGCGTTTATTGAATAAACTTTAAATAAAAATATCAGAAATTTTATTTTATCAAGCCATAAAATGTCAATTTTTGAGATTTTTTTGGGGGGCTAATCATAAACGATACTTTAAAATGCACTGATAATACGATACATTTTAGTACTGATAACGATATTATAAAATGTACTAGTGATTTAAAGTAAACTGGGAGGCGTTTGCAAAAACCGTTACCTTTATGTGTTGACGGGTTGGAAATCCAGAGTTAGTTAAAATTTGATACGTATATTGACATGCAATTGTTTTTTAAGTCAAATCTTAAAACCAAATTTTTGCGATTCAAAAATAGATTTACTATTGTATTATATATTTGTTTTCATATCTTTAGGTGCAGGCAAGCACAGGAATGCATTTGTCGAATGAGGTTTACATTAAAAATATCAAGAATTATCTTGTTATCAAAACGTACTATGTCGATTTTCGCGATTTTTACATATTTATTATTATTACTATCATTATTTTGCCTTATCATAAATTATACTTCGAAATACACTAACAGATAGTCATAAATTTTTGGTATATAATGGGAGGCATCCGCACAATCCAACAACTTTTTGAGTTCATGGCTGAAAGACCAGAATTAGTTCAAACCCGATTGACATAGTAGAATTCAATTGGACTGTCATATCTTGGAAGTCATATCTTGGTTGAAAATAATTGGAATCCTGGTATTATAAGTCGATTTGTATGTGTTTATTCTGCACCCAGTCCTCACATTTTTATACCTATAAGTGCAAAAAGCACAAAGATAAACCTACCGATTAACTACTGAAATAGTGTCTGCATGTACTATACACAAGATATGACTTAGAAGACCTGTTGTTATGCTAATCAAATTCTGTCTTATCGTGGAATTTCAGATGCCAACTCGATGATCTATCTAATTGATTGTGAGAATCTTGACAAATCTTAGCCTCTTCAGATCCGAGGATTTATTTATGTACTTTATAAATATCAGTTGCGGATTTATATTAAGGGAGCTCAGGGGTTGAAAACTTTTTAAAAAATATTTTTTTTATTATCTAGTTTGATTATTTAATTAATTCTGAACTCAGTGCAAAAAAACGAATAAAAATAATTGCATTTTTAACGGAATTTTAAGCATTTATGTATCAACACTTCCATAGCCGCACCCATAAAATTTCAACTTTAAGGCGCGTTTTACTCAAAACTTGATTTTTGACGACTAACACCAAATTTAAAAAAAAAAACTATTTGATGGAATGGCTTAATTTTTTTGTTATTTATTTTTATTTTGCATGCATATAACATTCTTATCTATAGAATGAATTAATATATTTTAAATAGTTTAATATTTTGAGTATTTTTAATGAAAAAAAAGTTGTATTCCTTAGGGGTTTTTTAAATTTCCAAATTTGAGAGTTTTTTTATTTTTTTTTCTGAGTGATAGTCATATCCTTAATTCATTCTATAGATAATGATGTTACATGCATGCAAAAAAAAATAAGCCATTCCATCAAATATTTTTTAAATCTTGGTGTTAGTCATCAAAAATCAAGTTTTGAGAAAACGCGATTTAAAGTTGAAATTATAAGGGTGCAGCTATGGAAGTGTTGATACGTATATGCTTATAACTCCATTAAAAATGCAAATATTTTTATGCGGTTTTTTGCACTAAGTTCAAAATTTTGAATAATCAAACTACATAATAAAAAATCGCTTGTTTGAAAAGTTTTCATCCACTGATCCCCCTTAACATAAATAACTAAGAAATGTCGAAAAGAAAAATAAATGAAATGAAACAAAATAAATTAAATTTCATTTTTTCTACACAAACTTTTATGTTACATGGGGACTCAAAAAATACATTTTTTAAAAATTATTTTATTTTATTTTATATTTTGCATTGCAAAAACTCTAAAAAACATAAAATAATAGCATAGTTAATATATTTTAGTACTAACATACTAGACAAGTGGTATCTTAACTCACATTGAAATTATTTGTTTTCAGTTTTGTACAATCCATATCTTTCTACTTCAAACCAATTTTATAAAACCCATAGTTCACTGAAAAACGCTATAAGAAACAAATTACTATTTTGATTAGTTATGCTATATGTTAGGCTCCAATCACACAAATTTCTCTCTTTTTTAACATTATTTGTCTGCGTGAAAAAAATACTAAACTTTTGTATTATATAGTACATATTTGGTTTGAAAATTTTAAATGAAGCAGAAACAAAATCACATTGTTCTTACTTCAATGATGTATTTCAAAGGGAAGATAAATAATCTGTGAGACAGTCATCTTTAATTTCCTCCCGAATTCATAACTGTCGAATGAATACTCACTAATATTAAAGTGGGAGATAGATATTATGATCATGGTAACAAATGCGTTATTTGGTTGATCGTTTAATGTTATATTCTGCATATGGAAATTAATATGAAAATCAAATTAAAAATTTTAACCATGAAGTAAATATTTCAAACAAAACTTCTTCCGCTCAAACTTATAACTAAGAAATACTGACCTCCCCACAAAAAAAGAAGAAGAATTTTATTTTTTGTATCCAGAATTTGATAATACGCGGGAACTAAAAAAAGCACATTTTTTGACAATTTTTAAATTTTTATTTTTTTTTTTACTTTTTTGTATTGCAGAAACATTGAAAAATATAAAAAAATAAGTAATTAATAATTCTTCTTTACTATTGTGTTCAAGAGAGTTTGTAGACTAATTACATGCATAAGCTAAATTGCATATTAATTACGAATAAAATGTTTCCGATAACGCATGTTTTTTAAAACTTTTTTTAAAACAAAGTTCGTGAAAATATTAAAAGATAATAAGTTTCCTTTCAATTCTCGGACTAAAGCATCAATTGAAATTAATAAATTTCAATTTGAACTTGATTATGGATTGAGAGATCTTATTGGAAATATACAACAATTAACTCTTTGTAATATTGCATTATTTTTAATTGTTAAAAATATGTGAGATTAAGGAGACAGGTGGTTTTTAAAGCAACCAAAAATTTATATTTAAAGAAATGCTCATAATTATGATTCATTGGGAAAAAGTGGAAACAAACTCCGTACAAAAATTCAAATTAGAAGAGTTGTTAAACCTAAAATACTCTGAATTTTTTATGTATTATCAAGGTGTGATTTAATGTTTAAAAACAATTTATTCAAAACAGCGATTTTGTTCCTTGCGTGCATGATTTCTCATAAATGGCTGTTTGGAATTTCAAAAAATTTACGCTGGATATGTTAAACGTATAGAAGCAAAAAAATAACTTATTATTATGTCTCTTAAGTAAGAAGTTTGGAATTTGTACTACTTTTGTATAAAAAAATCCCAATTTTTCAAATTTCTTTAAAAAATGTTTTTTTATTCTGGATCTATAAGCTTCAATTTTTTTTTATTTTGAAAAGACATTATATCTTTACTCATTAAAATTTTTTTATTTGTTTTAGCCATTCAAATGGGAAAAATCTTGCACACAATACAAGTAAAAATTATTCTATTGTAATAACTGTATTATCCTTAAAAATAAATTACGAAAGAATATCCATGTGTGTACTTTTCTTTACAACTTGAATTGATGCAATAAGTTATTCTTAATATGTGTTTCCAGTTTTACAATTAAAAATCAGTTAGATATAGAGGGATTGCAATTCTTGCAGAGGTCGCTTTTTTCGCGTATTTTGTTAGTTCAATGAGTACCTGACGCCTTAAACTTTAAAAGAAAGCAAAAAGAGTTTTATTTGACTGCCAACAATTTCAACTCTTCCTAAGTCATTTGTAAAACAAATAAAAATGATATTCTGAAATTTACGTTCTGTCATGCATTGAACTCCGTTATTCAGTTTTTTTTACGCTATTTGCTTTAATACTACTAATAATAATAAGAAGGAAAATAAACGTTTAAAAAAAATAACTTGTGTTCCATAAAAATGAATGATGAGCTTTCAGTTCAATGAACTATAGACCGCGGAGTTTTAGAATATCATTAGGTACATTCCTAATTATGTAAATACTTATCGCCTATATTAGCCGTTCAATTCGTCATAAGGACAAAAACTACTCAATCGAGCTGTTTCAAATTTAAAATATATAATTTTTGCATAAATTTATCGAATCGTTTAAAACTTTATGAAAATTGGTTATATAATTAAATTATAGAACAATAAAAAATGTCCCTTACATTACGAACAATGAGAAAAAATAGTTTCGAGTATATATTAATGATGTCGCACTCTTATGAATATGCTCTTTCGAACATAGTGAAATTGGTATGCAACTATGAAACACATAGTTAAATAAACATTTTTTGAAACCTATGGGGCAAATAATATTTGTTTTTAATTTACAGGGCTTAACAAAAATTTTGAATTATAAAATACCTAAAAACGAAACAAAGTAGCATATAATTAGAACAATTGTTGACGCTTCGTCCTTTTTATCAGTGGTATTTTTGATATGAATGGTTATATTTTGAATGATCAAAATCAGCAGAAATCAATCTGTTAACCATTTTAACCTTTTAATGCATCAAGGACCGTATATGGCACATTTTCCTAAAAACTTTATAATTCTCATTATGTCAAATAAATTTGGTCAAAATGATCGCTATCCCTGATCATTAACAACCAAAAGAGTGGAATAACGCTACGATTTTTTAGGTCATTTCAGATGGTTGCACTATAAAAAAAAAAATCAGAATTAATTAGTCGGAAAGAGGATAAATTTCGATCAAGCTATTTCGATCAAGTAGGATTATTTTCGCTGGTTTTACTGGATATTTAAGAATATAAATGTGGAACAAAATGTGTGTTAAGCAGATAAAAATAATTATTTTAAGCTCTTTATTTGCAAAGTATAGCAATGCGATATTTTATAACATTATTTGTACACATAATACTACACAATATACCATAATATATATATATATATATATATATATATATATATATATATATATATATATATATATATATATATATATATATATATATATATATATATACATATATATATATATATATATATATTTAGAATTTGAAAATATTTAATTAAAATGGAATGCCAGCTAAAACGGTACAATAAACTAAAAAATTATGAAGCAATTCTTCTTATTTTTTAAATACCGCATAATAGAAAAATTTCGGATTTTTTCTTCAAAAGGAATAGAATAATTTTATTGAATAATTTTATCTGTAGAATAATTTAATCGTGTTAGGTTATTTTGATATTCCTGCATATTTCCATACCCATATTATATACCCATATTATATACACACTTCATGATTCTGGTGATGAAAATAAAATAAATTACTGTATTAAAAACTAGCATTACACTTTAAAAGTTTAAAATTGATGCAAAAACTTATAATCAATTCGTAATCGACACTTACTTCATAATTTGCCTCTTTATTCAAAAAGAAAACATTAATATGAGGCTAATGACACATTTGATCTATCTTTCTGTAAAGGCTCTACGAATAAAGACAGGTGTATTCTGCGGACAGTGTGAAATACAGTCATTCGTAAAAGAAAATCATGCTGCATATATGTTATGAACAACATGTTTCAAAACAAAAATCATTGTCGTCATTATCAGGTCATATTTAGTTATCATAATTTTCAAATAATAAATAACTATTATTTGTATGCATTTTGTGCAAAAGAAATAAAGCATACGTATGTTTTCAGCGGCCTCTTAACTGTTCGAGCGGAACTTGCCATTTAGGATTAAGGCACCCCAGGCTCTGAAAACGTGCTAATTGTCTGTTTTTAAAACATTACCCGGTTACGTAATATTTAATTGTATTGTCATTCTCAGTGGCGATCTTCTGTAAAGTTTTTACTTTTGAATTTCCGTTGTCTGGTTATTTTTAAAAATGAGTGGAGCGTTTTATTACCGACCAGACACCGAAAAGCATATATAGAACACATTAATAAACACCTATTCCACATTTGAAAAATAAATCTGTATAAAAAAGAATAAGTAAAAATTCCTTCTGCCTTCCAATTTTTTGCAATAAAGTCTGAAGGAAAGTTTTCTTACGCTTCAATAAAAATTATTGACTACAATATCTAATACTGATACCCCAGCTGCCAGTATTATAACATAAAATTAACCATAATTAATCAGTAGCATTCCGTGTTATAAATGTACTAGCAGTAATATAACTATATTAATGTTTCACAATAATGAAATTTTGACTAAAAAATTTAAAAATAGAATTAAAAAAATTGTTGCATCCTGAACACTATAATCTTATCTGCCAAAAATACGTATTTATATTGCTCTTCACTATAAAATGTTTTCAATTGGGCTTTTGACTGTGCAAATAGTAAGCGGCGCCTAAAATAATTATTTAATTTTAAAATCACCTGCTTTATCGCGTTTATAAATCATTTCTCTAAATAATCACCAATTTTCACAATTTTATATGCAATAGATTTTATTTTTGAATTCAGCCGAGAAAGAGCCCGGTCACAATATGTTCAATTTCAGCAGTGACAGTGCCCATCGGTTACTTTTTGTACACTGTAAAAAATGTCAGATGTTTCTGAATATATAAAACTGTACTGTAGTCAAAAACGAAAATGAACAGTAACCTCTTCTAACTCGCCTATGGTTTCGAAAACCGTTCCTTTACTTTTAAAAATCTCAGAAAACTATTTGCTTTTGAAATTTATGGAAGAATTTATAAAAATTAATTTTTATTAGCTGCCCGTCCTTTCCGGAAATGTTTCTAAGTAGCTTTTACAGTACAATAATCACTTTTCTCAATTCAAAATATCACTTTTTCGGATTCTACCAATTCATACGAAAATACTTTGATATTCAGAGAATAAGTTTAATAGAGAAATAAACAATATTAACAGTATTAACATTAATATGAAAATTAACATTATTTTGCTACAATTGCATGCACAAAATCAGTTATGTAGCTAAAAATGTTTACTGGAGAATTAGTAGAATTCGAAAAAGTGATATTTTGAATTGAGAAAAGTAATTATTGTTCTCTAAAAGCTACTTAGAAACGTTTCCGAAAAGGACGGGCAGCTAATAAAAAGTAACTTTTATAAATTCTTCTTTAAATTTCGAAGACAAAAAGTTTTCTGTGGTTTTTAAAGGTAAAGAAACGGTTTTCAAAACCATAGGTGAGTTAGAAGAGGTTACTGTATATTTTCGTTTTTGATTATAGGACATTTTTATATATTCATAAACATCTAACATTTTTTACAGTGTAGATATTATAAGCAGTATAATTATAAAAATAACAAAAATAAATAATTGAATGTACTTATTTTTTAAACTCACATTATAAATTTACTCTAGGATTATTTTCCAGACAATTAAATGACTATATGTTAATAAATGTTTATGCCGATATGCATTATAAGTTTTATGCTTTTAAAACATGCATATTTCTACATTTTCGCATAGACATTCGAGTGTTAATTGTTTTCTACAATTAATTATACTTAGACATTACATTTTTATGCAGAAATTCCTGTGCCTTATAATACTGCACATTAAACACAGGATTATATTCAATAATTTTGAAATATTTTGAGTGAAAACACTTCTATTTCACGAAGAGTTACAAGTAATTTGATTATTCAAAGTGAGCAAATTTTAACTTGTGAGTAGAAATATTTCAACAGCGTTAAAAGATTCAGACTATCGTTGACATAAAAATTACATATGATATTTACGTATGTTAAATACTTAAGCCTACTTGTACACAAATCCTATTATTATTGATTACTAATAATCAGATTATGCCATGCTTTTAAAAAATTAAACAAAACAATGTATATATATATATATATATATATATATATATATATATATATATATATATATATTTAAATAAGACTGATATATTAAATTCAAATTGCACACCATATATAATTAACTAAAGAAATATATAAATTATAAAAATATTCTTAAAAGCAAAACTCACGAACATCTATACCGCTAAACAAAATTGAAAAACCACTACGTGAACAATAACTAATCCATAAATTATAAAATGATCCAAAAAATAACAACTCATAAATAACTTAAACAAGAAACTCGAAAAGTAACAAACAAGGAGACGGGCGGCATGGCTAATGACATGCACTGCTGGGTTAAATCGGATTTTATGCATGCAACATCCCCCATGCCCGTCACAACCATAAATGAATTTTAACTAAAAGCAATCCATACTAAAAATAAACTATCGACCAGCAATAACCTTCAAATGACCCTCAAACTAAAACATTAAACTTGTCGAACTATCAAATCCATTCAATAATGATTTCAGTTCATTTCGACGACAACTACCCCTAACAAAATCATTCATAATATTTTTCATAAAGTTCCGAGGGTAATCTTGTTCAGAACCCAGTCTGTACCACTCCACAATGTCATTAATCGCATCTCCAATTTCTGAACTCAACCTATCAATACGAATTAAACCATTTCTGAAAATATTTCTTTTTACCGAGACATGAACGCATGAATTGAAATTCATTAACTTTAAAGTTCGGAAACTAAAAGTGTTCCGTTTATCAAATATCTTTGTAACCAATTTTTTACGCTCCAAAATTAAGTTTACATCCAAAAAATCAATATTTCTGCAATCCAATGAGGAGGGCTCTAATTTTAATGTTGTAGGGTAGTATAAGAAATCTAAAATTATATTATCGTTATTTAATTTAACTATTAAAACATCACCAATGTATCTATAACACAAAATATTTTTATTTAAGTTATTGTTACGTTCATATAAATATAGGTATATGTCAGCTATAATAGAACTACAACTCCCCCCCATTGGAATGCCACGAATTTGTCTAAACGTTTTTTTACCGTCGTAAAGGTAATTTTCTTCTACAACAAATTTAAATAAATTCAAAAATAAATCGATATCAGTTCCTGATTTACACTCAGTAACATAAAATTCCACAATTTTCTCTTTTAAATCCGTTAAATCTATATTATTGTATAGGTCTGCGAAGTCATATGCATACAGACCTGTAATGTTTTTTATATTTTTCAGCTTATCCAATAAGATGTAGCTATTTTTTATAATAAATGTTGATTCCCTACCTGTCACTTTGTGAAACACACCTGTTAAAATCTCCTTTAATTTTTTGCTAACTACCTTAATGTAAGATCCGAAACCACAAGTTATGCTTCTGAATTTAATTGGCTTTTTATGAAATTTAGGAACTAATATAAGATATGGGAAATATATACATATATTTATATATATATATGTATGAAATAGTATGAAATATATATATGTATATATATATATATACATATATATGTATATATATATATATATATATATACATATATATAAATATATATATATATATACATATATATATATATATATATAGATAGATAGATAGATAGATAGATAGATATGAAGTATTTACAGCAGTAATATAGGTTTTCGAATACATTTATAAGTAATATTTTTATTGATAAAAAATATAATACATATGCTAAAAGTATTATAGAAGCATTTCAATGGGATTATATTATTAGAAATTCCTGCTTTTGAAATATATAAAGAATATGTTTGTTGTTTGTTAAATATTTCAAAATATGCGCAAAACGATGGTTACCAATAAACTGATAAAATAAATAAATTACATATATCACTTCGAAAATGAACTAATTAAAAGTACAGTAAGCCATAAAACATCTACAAATTAAAAATTATTGATATTTAGTAAGGATAAATATTTATTAATAAATATTTTAGCATCTAATTAACGAGTTTTATTATTATACTAGCGAGCTACGCCCGCTAGCTGGGCCACTTTTTCCAAACGAACCTCGATATTAAGCAGTATATAATAAGCAAAAAAATTCATTTAATAAGCAAGTCTTGGTGTTCGAATCCTCAAGCACAAAAAAAAGTAAATTAAAGAGCTATGGTTGTTATACGCCCATTATCCCGTTAAAAATATGTGATTTCTCACAATGGGCGCTACGTGCCATGGTCGCCATCGTCCCGTTAAAAATATTTGGTTTTGCACGGTTGGCGCCAGTGGCGTAGCTAAGGTGGGGCAAAGGGAGCGTCCGACCCGGGCGCCGAGGCCTAGGGGCGCCAAATTGAGAGAAATTGTTATATATCTATATTGGGTGGGGGGCGCAAAATTTCTTGCTGGCCCCGGGCGCCAAAAAACATAGCTACGCTACTGGTTGGCGCTGTGCGCCCATAAGACATTTTCTCGTATTTTTTGGTTCATCAGAAGCAGACTTTTACGCAGATTCTGAATATGTAATCAATTTTTTTTCTATTTTAAAAACTGTCTGCATGATGCTTTAAGAAAAAACGCGCAAAAAAAAAACTTTCGGTATTAAAAACTGCAAAAGACTGCTATTAAAAAAAAAGTAATTTCATTAATATCACGAACAACATAACTAACAAATAATTTTGGCAGCTCGTTTTCCGTTTGTACTAACAGAAATTAGCATTATCGCATAAATCTTAGGTTACACAATATTCGTGCATGCTACAAAAAAGCAAAAGTATGAAAATGAGATACAACGATTAATACTCACATACAGAATAAATATATGAATAGCCAGTTACATCTGAGATCCTCAAAATATTAATTAGCAACACGATTACCTCTTAGTGAACATATCTTGCTGTGCTTAAATAGTTGTACTTATTATATTAATTAAACCGTGTTTAAAATTTTTTACCAATTAGTTATTTTTCTCTTATACATTCTTTGACAAAATGACGGGAGAAAAGGGGGTTTTCGACTGCTTCTTCTTTTAGCCAAAGGGGAAAAGTTCCTGTCGATCACCGCAAGGTGGCGCAGTGTTCTGCCTAAGAGCTCCGTTTGAGCTCGGTTTGGGAAATCAGACGTTTTCCGTTCCGATTCCCGACCGGTTTTTAACTCATAACTTTTTTTTGTCCCATGGTCTCGAAAATGCTCGAAATGACTTTCTCGGAATTTTTCGAATCGAAAGACACCTCTCCCGACTTCCAACTCGCCCGCGTTGCGAACTGTAATCGGCTTCAAGCAGACAGACACACAGAGGCGCACGGATTTTATTAGTATAGATTAATATGAATGAAACATACAAAATTGATAGCTTGATTGCATTAAAATAATTTTAATTACCGCAAGCTCTATACAAAATAACACAAATTATTTAGCTTTGAAATTACATGAGGCAAATTGAGTTATTATTATTTTTTTATCCATATAAATAATCTTGAAATATATTGTACCTAAGACATCTATTAGATTATACAAGAAAATAAGTTATTGGAGTAATAATTTATAGAAACTTTTGCAGGAGTTGATGTTATTACCGATGGTTGATTATCGGCACGAGAAATATAGACCCTAGCAGTGAATGCTCTGCTTGAGGTACTTTATAAGGGAATCTAACCCGTATTTATGCCAGGTTTTAAGAAATCCCAGAAAACTCCGAACGGTTAGGCTGACGGGCGAGATTGGGTTCGAACCCAGCACTTCCCGTCTAACAGTTTCGAGAACAAAACCTATCAACCACTGGTGGAAAAATCTTTAGTAGGACGTTTTCAGTAATTGTAGATGCGCATAATATTTGTTGGTATTTGATGCTCATTACTATTCACTTTGAGCATCTTAATATTTTCGTAGTTAAATTTTTAGCTCATATAAATTCCACACAGACTTTTCTTAGTTTTGGATTAATTCGTTTGTCTTACATTTCTACTTTTAAAATGCTGTTATATATTCAATAATTTTGATATATTTCAGAAGCGATTTAATTACCAATGCTCAATAAGTATGAAATTATGAATAGAAATATTTAAAAGAATTAAAATATTAAAATTTTTCGGCCTTTGATAAAAGTCACACAAGCTATTTAGACATGAAAAATAATGCTTAAAAACACAAACATAAATCCATTCCATATCAATTACAGATAACGAAATATGAGATGAACACAAAACAGATGTGTACCATTTGAAAATGCTGATACTACATAAATACTAATGACGTACTGAGAATTAAAATAGGATAATAATGAAAGATAAGTTCATTTTGAATGTTTTAAAATATGTAATTAGAAAGGAATATCTCTCAAGTAAAAAATCATTCAAAAAAATCTAATTAACAAATTTATGAGTAACAAGTCAAAAAATATATACACTTTTATTTATTTATTTATTTTTAATTATACTTATGTTTATTTTTCTGAACATTTGTAAAGCTCTTTAATCAGTTATATATAATTTCAAGTAATTTATTGTTCCTATAATTGTTATTTTATATTTTTGATACAATATTTTTTCTTTATACTTTTTGCTGCTTGGAACCTCAGGTGTGGACTTCTTTTATTTTCTTCATAAGAAAAAAATTGTTTTATTTCTTTATTATTATTTTCCCTTCACAAGCTTATTTTTTTGTTCCAAAAGCTAATAAAAAAATGGCCCCATCTATGGTGATTTCCTCATAAAAATAAATATTATATTCATCTGAGACTGCAATATAAATTCAATAATGCCAAATTGACTGTCGAGCAGAATGAGGAAATTTCATAATTATTGAACTTAAATTTTTTGCAATAAAAATTTAAATTTTAGAAGATCTTTAGATCATCAATTTATTTAAGAGTCCTTAAATTTGCAATTGCTTGAATTTAATTTACTGATACTGATATTTTAAGAATGTTTGTGATTGTAGTCCCATATTTGTAAATATAAATTACTAGTCTACTAAAGGGTCACTTTCAGCAAAAATTCAAAGATCTTTCTATCATCTATAATTTTATTCTTTTGTAAAATAAATAAATAAATAAAAATAAAAATAAAAAAAATTAATAAGTAGGTCTAAATAGGTCTAAGTAGGTTAAAGGGTGAATATTTCGAGAAATTTCAAAATACTAGAAGAACTAATTTATTTATTGAAAACATTTTTTTTGTTTTTGTTTATAGAGATAATCACAAAACTTAATATACCCAATTCTAAGAAAAAATAGATTTCAAATTGATACTTTTTTTTATCAAATTAAAGGTTTTATTAATTTAGACAAACCATGGAAACATTGCAAATAGAACATTTTACTGATTACCGTATGTTTTTTACATGAAAAACATTAACAACTCTTTAGTAACCTATGGTTACATCTTTTCCTACTTTCATAATCAATCTGACTGAATTCTTTAGCACGATGACTGTACATTAGGGTGGTGCGAAAAAACAAAAGTTTTTATTTCCGAATCGCTATAGTGCGGAAAAGTTGCGATTGGTAAATACAAGAAAAACTAAAAAAATTTTTTTGAAATCGGACTTTATCTTCCGATCGCGCAAACCACCTAAAAATTAAAAAAAATTGAAAAATTCCTATTTTTTCAAATTTTTAAAAAAAATATTACATATACACATATTTAATCACTATAGTGGTAAATATTTGCATATTGTACTGTTTAATATTAATAATAAAATAAATTGCGTTTAGAGAACATCTTCCGATCGCGCAAGCTCATTAAAAATCGGGAAAAATCCGATTTTCAGTAATTTTTGATATATTAAGAAACTAATTAAATAAGCTGAGTTTGCAGTCTCATGTTAAAATTTAAATGTAAATTAATACTATTGAGCATGTTATGCTATTTTTGAACAACCGAGATCTTACCACAATGAGATCGCTGCAAGGTTTAGTAGTTCTTCAAGGTTTAGAGTTTCGCGCGCATCCTGTTAGCCACATTGCGAAAAATCGTTGAAGTCGCTTTATGTGTCCACATGCTTCTGTCCCCAACCTCGTCCACTTGCACAGAGCGCCATTTCGTATCTGAGAGCCCGTGAACGAATTTCATTTGTTAATTGGATGTATTGTGTTATTAAAAATACATTAACATGTGACAGGGACACGGATCTGGATACGTCGTTGACAAAGAAAATTACTAGACAATCTTTTCATTGTCCTATATTCGGTCATCCAAGAGATTTTCTGCCAAATATTCTTGCAACACACGAAGATGTTTTTCAATGCTACCTTGAGGAGAGGTCTCTATTAGCAAGTAAATTCAACAGCATTAAAGTGAGTTTCTCATTTGTCAGCAATACAGTGGCACAAAAAATAAAATATATTTATTAGAAGGCGTCAATCCCAAAAGTGTTTGATTGTAGAATCATTTAGCTAATTAATGCCTACTATGATAATATTCTAAACTAACGAAATCTTATATTCGAGACAAGGAATAGCCAAACCTTATAAAAAAGTTTGATGAATTTAAAACACAAGAAACTCAACTGTGTGATATTTCAGCCTGCAAACGTGTAATGAATTTATATTGCTCCTGTAAATGTCACCAGATCTGAGGGAGTGTCTAACTGAGACTAATTGTACGTCTCAAAAATACAACAAAAGTCCAGTCATTGAGCATAGATCTACTTCCAGAGAAAGGACGGAACGGGAAAGATTGGTACTAAAGTTTAAAAAAAACTGAGTACAAGACTTGGAAGACGAAACTATCTTTTGAAAAGGCAACCTTCCAAATTTGTTGAAGCGAAAATAAAAGACCTTGAGCATTTAGATGAAATACATGAAAAATTTAATGCTAATGTTGGCATATGTAAAATATGATTACCATGACGGATACAGTCTATCAGATTTAAGAAGAAGAAATTACCATAGCAAATGAAAGTGGAGTTACAATCTACATTTTTACATTGCGATCGCAATGGTGTATCTGACAGTGCAGGTGCTGCTAAAGCATTGAGTGTGCTAGAAGATATTCCTGTAATAACTAAAACAGATGCTTTTCATGTTATTGACCTATACAAAATTAGAAGAAAACAAACAGAAAGAAAAAGATTACGGCAAAATCAAGTAGGACCAGAAGAACCACATGACATACATTCTGATGGAAAAAAAGGACGATTATTTAGTTATCCTCCTCAGTCCAAAGACAAATATCACGATGGACAACATACACTGTTTAAAATTACTATAAACCATCTTCAAACATGTATCATTCTACATATCAATGCGTGTTATATGGACGCATTTATTGAAAAAGTCTAGAAGTATTTTTAACGATTTTAGAAGTATTTAAATTCTTTTAAAGGATTTTCTTTAGTTTCTCGTACAGGCGCTATATTCGTGAAGTGTATTTTACAAAAAATCTCTTGGGGATGACAAAATATAGGACAATGAAAAGATTGTCTAGTAATTTTCTTTGTGAACAACGTATGCAGATCCTTGTACCGGTCACATGTTAATGTATTTTAAATAACACAATACATCTAATTAACAAACGAAATTCGTTCACGGGCTCACTGATACAAAATGGCGCATTGTGCAAGTGGACGATGTTGAGGAGAGAAAAGGATGTGGACACATAGGGCGACTTCAACGCTGTTTCGCAACGTGGCTAACAGGAGTTGCGCGAACTACTAAACCTTTTCGCCCTGCAGCGATCTCGTCGTGGTAAGATCTCGGTTGTTCAAAAATAGCATAACATGCACAATAGTATTAATTTACATTTAAATTTTAACATGAGATCGCAAATTGAATTTATTTAATTATTTTCTTAATGCATCAAAAATCACTGAAAATTGAGTTTTTCCCGATTTTTAATGAGCTTGCGCGATCGGAAGATATTCTCTAAATGCAATTTATTTTTTTGTTATTATTATTAAATAGTACAATATGTAAATATTTTTCACTATAGTGATAAAATATAGGTATATGTAATATTTTTAAAAAAATTCTGAAAAAATCGAAATTTTTCAATTTTTTTGAATTTTTAGGTGGTTTGCGCGGTCGGAAGATAATGTCCGATTTCAAAAAATTTTTTTTAGTTTTTCTTGTATTTGCCAATCGCAACTTTTCCGCACTAAAGCGATTCGGAAATAAAAACTTTTGTTTTTTCGCACCACCCTACTGTACATATCTCAATATATTGCTACGAATTTTGTAAATAGTTGGTGTTTGTATCCTAAAATCGTGTAAATAATCTTATTAAGCTGCATTTCTTTACTAATGTTAGTTTTTGTTACATTGTCTCTGTTACCAAGCAAACATGTCTATTATTTTTCAGTGCATGTCTACGGCAGATTGGCAAAACATTAGAGTTATCGCCAAGTAGGCGTCACTTTTGACGACTAATTTTGGTTGCCAAATTTTGCGATATATCTCCAAGTTGGCGACAAACTTGGCGATTGTTGGCGATGGTAAACCTTCCGTCTCTATGCAAACCCCCCTTAGGTATACTGACACATTGAACGTTATTCCGGGGTTTTCTGGATTTTTCTAGAAGCTTGTAGAAATTTTTAGTGCATGCAGCGAGCCTATATATACAGGGTGAGTCATAAATATCGAAACAATAGGCTATCTCCTTAAATATTGCCCCTAGACCCATACTTCCAATTGCAAAGTTTCATCAAAAAAGGTAAATTTTTTGGTAAGATAAGTTGCAACTCCATGGGGGGTCTATTTTAAAAAATACGAAAATTAAATTTTTATACGACCCCCAGAGAATAAAACTTTCAATTAGAAAATTTTTCCTTATCCTCTTCTGAATCGAACAAAAAAAAATTCATCTCGATATCTGCAAATCCCTGGATGATATCAAAATCCAAAATTTTTCAAAATTCGTGACTTACACCACTTTAGCATACATCTGAGTGCAGCGATATCAGTTCATTTGAAATACCATTTAGGGATCGACCATTAATTTACGCATTGTTAAATGTAGACCCAAGACAATGCTTTAACTTTTAAATATAAAATAAAAGCATATAGCTTTTTGCTTTAAACTTCCTTGACATATGCTAGATGTCTGCAATATCTCGAGCTTGGCGTCAGGCTCGTAATTGGCACGACCCATTGGCCGGACCGTCTTATTAAAAACTTATTAAAAGTGTTATTAAATTAAGTGATATTAATTAAACTCTCATTAACCGTGTCTTTAAAACTTATTGCCACAGGTAATAAGTTTAGTAAAAATAGTAATAGCGATAATGACCCTTATATTAACTGGATCATATGGAATATATTTTAATGTTATTGTACATTTTAATGTTAATGGAAATATATTTTAAAAAATTACTTAGAATTTTTTTCAAAAATCTAGTTTTTACTATTCAGCTTCAAAATTTATGTGGTTTTAAACATATTTTTACTTTTTTCTATCTTTACAAGAAAAAGTATTGGATTCATGAAAATTTTGAATTCCGGTTTTCGACGGATTCACACGTTTTAGGGCTCAGAGATACCGAAAAACATGTTTTTACAAAATGTCTGTCTGTGAGTCACTGCTTCTGTATCTCTGTATATGATATACATTTTGTGAGCGCGCTATCTCAAAAACTAATACACAAAATTTAATAAAAAATTATATTTACTTAGTTCTTGATCTACATTGATGCTGATTAGTTTTTGGTATGAATTGCTTAACAGGTGACTCTACTGAAAAGGCTTTTGTGCGATTTCCGCGATCGCTGTATCTCCAGAATGCAAGGAATATCATCAATCTTCAGATTCAGTTATTCCTTGACATGAATTGATGTTATTTATATTTTGTTGTATATGGCTCCACGAGAGGCGCTGCAACACTGAATTTGTTAAGATTTCTGCAATAGCTCTACTTTAAGAACTAATGCAATAATTTCCATAAAAAGTCAGATGCAGTTACTTCTTGACATGAATTGGTTTTGTTTACGTTTTTGTATCAATCATCTTTCGGATGGCGTTTTCATAATGAATTTTGTATAGTTTACACGATTTCAGCGATATCTTGTACTAATCCACGGAATTTCGTATCTTTAGAGTCCTCCGATTGCTACATCCGAGTAGTTTATTTATTCCAAACGGCATTAAAAAAAATATTTATTCGAATGTTAAAGTCGAAGAGTATAACGTTTCTGTTGCGTATTTTTTTTTATGCTAAGCTCCCACTAATATTTCATTCTAAGTGTATTTAATTGATCAAGGTTTAATGCGTTCGAACCAAACATCATTTAAGAAATTCAATTGAATAATTTCAACTTAAAACATTTAAATGAAATATGCCGAAGATTCATTAAACACCTGTTCTTGTTTTAAAAAGATAACTGATTCGAAAGTTAAACAAAATTTAAAATGTATTTGTATTTGAATTGAAAACTGTATGTTAAACTCTAAAAAATGAAAAAAAAAAAAAAAAAGCGCAGCGGCCTTTGAGTCCGCTTACAGCAGTTAACACGTTGGGGATTGTTTTTTTTTAATTGTTTTTTTTTATTCCGGCCAATTATCTGCAATTGGAAATCCAGGGTTCGAAAAAAACTACGGAAAACGTCGAACGGTTAGGCCGATGGTTGCGATTGGGTTCGAACCCAATACCTACCGTCTACCAGTTTGGAGGCCCGTAATTAGAGACATCTTTTACGCATCGTGTAGTGGCAATTTTAACAAGAAAAATATGAAGTTGACAGGGATAAAACAATGAAAAAAATTGAAGTCGGCGTGATAAAAAAATTAAGATTAAATAAGCTGACTCATTTAAATAGTAATTAAAGAAGGCGAAAATGGCAAAACTTAAACAAAATCTGAAATTGAAACTACACAAGAAGAAGTTAATCACCTAGTTAATCACCTATTTTAAAAAAGCATTTAAACGTTAGGAGCCAATCTTTGTTTAAAACTAAATGCACATTTCTTCATCAGATGTTTTTATTTCAGTATTTCTCATTTTTAAACTTACATCATAAGTCAGTAACCCTTGGTTACGGTAACAATTCAATAGTTTTTTAACACCTCAATAAAAAAAATAATTTAAAAAGATGCCGAAAGATGTTTTCACCTCAGAAAATTTACTTTTAAAAATATTATTTGTTCACAAAAAATTGCATCTTTTTTTTAAATTGCTATTTTAAATACTTTTATTTTTTAAAAATATTATTTAAAATGCTGAATCAAAATTGAAAATTAAACATTTTCATTTAATTAAAAGAAAAAAATTCAATGCGACAAATAATATTTTGAGTTATGACAATTTTAATTTACTCTACATTTTTTGAAAAAAAAAATTATTAAGAAAGCTTATTATGTGATAGTGCTTACAAATTATGTGTTTAACCATCACAAAACATTCAAAATTCAAACTCTGTAAATAAATAAATAAAATAAATGTTTTCTGGACAACATACAGCAACATTGTTTCTTCAATTACACGCATTTCAATTTGTGTCTGATCCCTTGAAACCTCACGATTTATTAAAATTATCATAACTCTCTGAGTTTTGGAGATATCAAGATGGAATTTTTTTTGTTCAATTCAGGAATGGATAAGGAAAATTTTTCTAATTGGAAGTTTTATCCTCTGGGGGCCGTATAAAAATTTAATTTTTGTATTTTTTAAAATAGACCCCCCATGGAGTTGCAACTTATCTTATCAAAAAATTTACCTTTTTTGGTGAAACTTTGCAATTGGAAGTATGGGTCTAGAGGCAATATTTAAGGAGATAGCCTATTGTTTCGATATTTATGACTCACCCTGTATAAGAGAGAAATGCGAGCTGGTTGTTGTTATTATTTATCAGTCAGACATTGAGTGAGCTACTAGAGATTGTTTAAGCAAGTTTTCTTGATATATTGACATTTATCTAAGTTGCTTTGAATGTCATATAATGTTGAGACGTTGTATAAACAGTCTCTGTGATATATACCTGTACTTGTACGTGTGATTTACAGAGTTATTATCGAAGACTCTGTAGCTGTGAAGCTTTGTAAATAAGTTATTTTCTATATTTCTAAGAGACAAGACTTTGAGCTTGACTAACCATAAGATCAGAAGAACCCTATAAACGCAACAACATATACAGTTGCTCTGAATAATTCAATGGCATGCTTTAATCTTATCAAACAATTTCGAGATTGGTTTATTAATTTACTGTGAAATCTCAATAATCTTGTTGTTTATGTATTTTTTTTTTTTTGGTTTCATAAACTTTTATTTTCAAATTGTAGTAATACTGGTTTCTAATACTGAACCGTTTGAGTCAGAGGGTGTTGTCAAAAAATCCCAGGCCGCACTGCGTATGATAGTGCTGTGTATGACAGCACTTCTTTTATTTTAAGCCGAAAAGTCGCAAATAGGGCAATAAAGCCTCTTTTATTTTATGCCGAAAAGATTCAAGAGGTCGATTACCTTTTTTTATTTTCTGTAGAAAAGACCCAAGCAGTGTGACAAAGATTCGTTTATTTTACGTAGAAAAAATCGAATCGGCGAACCATCAGTGGTCTACTGTGTTCGGAATATGCAGGGTTTTCCGACATAAAAACTGAATAGAGCAATCGCTCTGCTTCGGACTCAGTCAGTTAAAAGAAATATTGTAAGTAATTCGTTAATAATGATAACAATCGGGTGAGAGGCTTAGTTACATAGACAGGCAGTTCAAGGTGTGGATTATTACACTGAGCGGGAATGTACTCTTTATAAAAACACACGTATTTAAATATTTTTCACAAAATATTTCTATCCAAGTTTACATTTACTTAAAAACTTTTAGTTATTTTATTGTAAATTAATTCATGTGGACAAAAGTATATATTAACATGTAGAATATTCCTTCTTAACCAGATAGTACGTATGCGTACTGTATAATTACTTAGCTTAATGTTAAATTAATACTGTTACGAATTTTGTAAATAGTTAGTGTTTGTACTGTAAAATAATGTAAATAATCTTATTAAGCTCCATTTCTTTACTAATATTAGTTTTTGTTTCATTGTCTCTCTTATCAAGCAAACTTGTCTATTATTTTCAGTGAATGTCTATGGCAGCTTTGCGAAATATTAGAGATATCGCCAAGTTGGCGTCACTTTTGGCGACTAATTTTGGTCGCCAAATTTGGCGATATATCGCGAAGTTGGCGACAAACTTGGCGATTGTTGGCGATGGTAACCCTTCCCTACTCTATGCTAACCCACCCTATTAATATACTGTTACTTTGAATGTTGTTCCGTGAATTTTTCGAGATGGTTCTAGAAATTTCCAGCACCTGCTGCGAGCTTATATAAGGAGAGCGATACGAGCTGTTGTTATTATTATTTACCAGTCAGTCATTGAATGAACAAGGCGTTTGTTAGCAAGTTTGTTTGAGTTTCATTTATGTTGTTTTGAATGTTATTAAGTGTTGAGACGTTGTATGAAGAGTCTCTGAGATCTAAAGCTATTCTTGTACGATAGATTTGAGCAGTTATTTTTTAATATCTAGCAATATTTGTGAGTTTCGAAGGCTCTGTTGTTCTGAAGATCTGTAAATAAATTATTTTCTACTTTTCTAAGAGACAAGAGTTTGAAGTTCTCTAACCATAAGATCAAAAGAACCCCATATACGCTGCAACATTTGGTGTCAGAATTTGGGATCTTATGGCGAAAACGAGAGCAACGGAAGAGCAACTGAATGAGTTGTTGAAAGCTATTAATGGATTATCAAATAAAATGGATAAAGGCCAAGAGAATTTGGCGGAAAAGATGATTAAAGGCCAAGAAGAGTTGGCGGAAAAGATGAATAAAGGCCAAGAAGAGTTGACGGAAAAAATGAATAAAAACAAAGAAAGAATGGAAGAGTTGACAAATAAAATTGACAAAGGCCAAGAAGAGTTGTCGAATAAAATCGACAAAGTCCAAGAAGATGTGACTGAAGAAATGAAAAGAAGCCAAGAGAGAATGGAAGAATTAAAGGAGGAAGTTAATAAAAGCCACGAAGAAATGAAGAAAACGTTGGAAGAAAAGTTCTCATCGGTAGGGAGAAGAATAGGCTCGGTAGAAGAGAAAATAGAGGAAGTAGAAGAGAAAATTCAGAATGAAGTTAGTAATGTTGAACAGAAAATGGAAAGGAAAATGGCGGAAGTAGAAGAGAAAATTCAGAATGAAGTTTGTAACGTTGAAGAGAAAATACTAGGTGAAGTAGATGAAAAGCTAAATAAAAAAGTACAAGATCTTGAGAAGAAACTTTCAGCGTCCAGTGGTAATTATGAAGAATTTAGGAATCCGCCTGCTTCTCCTGTGACGATGGAAAGACATGTAGATGGCAACTACTACTCCCTAAGTCGAGAATTTCTATGGTCCTTCAAGAACTGCATGGTAGTCCCACAGGAGGTCATTTTGGTGTAATGAAGACCCTGCAAAAGGTTCGAGAGCGTTTCTACTGGAATAATGTTCGCAGTGACGTGGAGAAGTGGTGTCGAACTTGTGACACCTGTGTAGCACGTAAAGGTACAAAGAGGCGCACCCGTGGACGATTGCAACGTTAAAATGTAGGAGCTCCTTTCGAACGAATTGCACTAGACATCCTGGGTCCACTTCCTAGAACATCTGATGGCAATAAGTACATCCTCGTTGTCATGGACTACTTCACTAAGTGGCCTGAAATCTACGCCATTCCTAATCAAGAGGCGGTAACCGTAGCAGATATACTGATTCAACACTGGGTTTCCAGATACGGAGTTCCTCTTCAAATCCATTCCGATCAAGGAAGAAATTTTGATTCGGCTGTGTTCAAGGAAATGTGTGAACTACTCGGCATGGACAAAACCCGAACAACACCTCTACATCCTCAATCGGACGGCATGGTGGAGCGGTTCAATCGTACCATCCTAAATAGCCTCTCTCTCCTGGTGTCTAGAGACCAACAGGACTGGGACAAGAAATTGCCTCTTTTCTTGCTTGCCTACAGGAGTGCCACTCATGAGGCCACTGGTTACTCCCCTTCTGAAATGCTCTTTGGTCGTGATCTTCGTCTGCCTGCGGATCTTTTGTTTGGCATCCTCCTGACGCTCCTTTGTCGCCTGAAGAATACGTGGATGGACTCCAGGCACGGATTGAGGAGGTTCATTGTCTAGCGAGGAACCGAATCGGACTGGCATCAGAAAAGATGATGACAAGGTACGACACAAAGGCAACTGGACATGAGTTCAACGAAGGTGACAAAGTTTGGTTGTGGAATCCCATACGTCGTAAGGGACTGTCGCCAAAATTACAAAGAAACTGGGACGGTCCTTACACAGTCGTCAACAGGCTGAATGGCGTCGTCGTACGCATACAAAAATCGCCACACGCCAAACCCAAGGTCGTACACTATAACCGGCTAGCCCCTTATTTTGGCCAAAGTGATTAGAAATTCGAAACTTGAATTTCAGACCATGGTCATGAAAGTCACTTTTTGTAAATATGTAAATAGTAATTAGTTCTTATTTATGTAAATTTTATTATTATTGTTATTATTTATTTATTTATTTGTTTATTTATTTTAAGTGTTTTCCTCTAACTCAGGGGTTGCACTGCCCGGGACGTGCAGTGTTTGAGGAGGGGGTAGTGTTACGAATTTTGTAAATAGTTAGTGTTTGTACTGTAAAATAGTGTAAATAATCTTATTAAGCTCCATTTCTTTACTAATATTAGTTATTGTTACATTGTCTCTGTTATCAAGCAAACTTGTCTATTATTTTCAGTGAATGTCTATGGCAGCTTTGCGAAATATTAGAGATATCGCCAAGTTGGCGTCACTTTTGGCGACTAATTTTGGTCGCCAAATTTGGCGATATATCGCCAAGTTGGCGACAAACTTGGCGATTGTTGGCGATGGTAACCCTTCCCTACTCTATGGTAACCCCACCCCTATTGATATACTGATACATTGAATGTTGTTCCGTGGATTTTTCGAGATGGTTCTAGAAATTTCCAGCACCTGCTGCGAGCTTATATAAGAGAGCGATACGAGCTGTTGTCATTATTAGGTAGATTTCGTATGAAATACTACCTATTGCATTGTCTCCCATGTTGGAATTTATGAAAAATTTTTGCGGATCTACACGAATCATGACTCCTAGACCCCAAAACTACCATCAGTAAAAAAGTTTATATATCTATCTATCAATCTATCTATCTATCTATCTATCTATCTATCTATCTATCTATCTATCTATCTATCTATCGGTGTATATCACTTTCTTCTAGACACGATAACTTCCATAATTATGCTCAGATCTTCATCAAACTTTTACATAAAATCAAGGGGCATAAAATCTCGGTTAAGTTCGTTAATGGGCAAAATCGGACCAAGGGGGTCAAAGTTAGGAGGGTTTTTGTGAAAACAGAAAAAATGCGATAACTTTTTAATTAAAATAGATATCGAATCGGTTTAAAGTTTATATTACTTCTAAAAGATGAGGAAAAAGTTTATGCGTGACAGATTTTTGATAAAGTTAAAAATGGGCTCAAGGGGCGAAAAAAACATGGTTTTTGGGAGAAAAAAAATCATAACTTCGTCAATTCTCAAGATATCAAATCCAACTAAATTTTATATAAATGTACTCAATATTATCTAAAACTTTTGTATTTACAAGTTTTTGATAGGACCAATTTTTACCGATGAAAAAAATTAAAAACGAAAAGAAAAAGGGGGGAGGAAAAAGAAAAAAACCCATAACTTACTCAATTCTTAAGCAATTAAATCTAATTAAATTTATTTTACATCTTCAGAATAATATCTACAACTTTTATATTGACAAGTTTTTCATAGAACCAATTCTTATAGCAAAAATAAATTAAACAAAAATAGGAGTTGGAGAAAAAACCTTAAATCCAAACTGCTTATATTCTGACTCATTTTAAAATTCATTTTTGATTTTAAACGCATCCAAATGACAGATCCTCTTATTTAGCAACTATATAATGCGACTTATTGGCCAATTTTTTGATAAAGGCAGAATATATTTTTAAAAAGGCTGCCAAAAGAGGTATTTTGAACAGATTTCCCGAAGTTTTCATCATTAAAAAATTCATTAAGTATAACAAATTGCGTTTTTCATGAGTCATTTTTAAATTAATTTTTGTTCTCAAACCCATCCAATTTACAGGTCCTATTATTTAGGAACCATATAACTTGACGTATTGGCCAGTTTTTTGATAAAGGCAGAATATATTTTTTAAAAGGCTGCCAAAAAGGGTATTTTGAACAGAATTTCACGAAGCTATCGTGATTAAAATTTGAGGAAATTTAAGAAATTGCGTTTTTACCGAGTCATTTTTAAATCTTTTTTTGTTCTCAAACGCATCCAATTTACAGGTTCTCTTATTTAGGAACTATATAATGTGACGGAGTGGCCAGTTTTTTGATAAAGGCAGAATATATTTCAAAAAAGGCTGCCAAAATGGGCACTTCGCAAAAAATTTCCCAAAGCGAGATGATTAATGAACTGTGGGTATTCAAATAACAAATTGGTTATTTTATGACTCATTTTTAAAACCAATTTTGCTCTGACGCGCATTCAATTGACAGTTTTTTGTTACTTAGGAACTATATAATGTGCGTATTCTTCGATTTTTTGATAAAGGGTGAATATATATATTTTAAAAGCTGTCAAAGTAAGCACTTCGCAAAAAAATTTCCCAAAGCGATCATGATAAAAGAATTGAGGTTGTATTCAAATAACAAATTGTTTATTTTATGACTCATTTTTAAATTCAATTTTGCTCTCAAACGCATTCAATTGACAGTTATTTGTTATTTAGGAACTGTGTAATGTGCCGTATTGGTCATATTTTTGATAAAGGCTAAATATATATTTAAAAAAATCTGTCAAAGTGGGCACGTCGCACAAAATTTCTCAAAGCGATCTTGATTAAAGAATTGTGGATGTATTAAAATAATAAATTGGTTATTTTATGACTCATTTTTAAATTCAATTTTGCTGTCAAACGAATTTAATTAACAGTTTTTTGTTATTTAGGAACTATATAATGAGCATATTGGTCAATTTTTTAAATAAAGTAAGAATATAATTCAAAATATATTGCCAAAATGGGCATTTAAGTAGAGATAGGCTTTTTTTTTTTTTTTTTTTTTTTTTTTTTTTTTTTTTTTTTTTTGAGATGAAAACTTTTCGAAATCTACCTCCGCCTATAGGCCATGCCGAAAGGGATTTTTATTTACCAGTCAGTCATTGAGTGAACAAGGCGTTTGTTAGCAAGTTTGCTTGAGTTTCATTTATGTTGTTTTGAATGTTATTAAGTGTTGAGACGTTGTATGAAGAGTCTCTGGGATCTAAAGCTATTCTTGTACGATAGATTTGAGCAGTTATTTTTGAATATCTAGCAATATTTGTGAGTTTCAAAGACTCTGTTGTTCTGAAGATCTGTAAATAAATTATTTTCTACTTTTCTAAGAGACAAGAGTTTGAAGTTCTCTAACCATAAGATCAAAAGAACCCCATATACGCTGCAACAATTCGTTAGGCACAAAATTGCTATTGCAATTTATTTTCCCAAATTCATTTTAATTCTTAAATTTGAATTACATGCTTAATTAATAGAAATATTTATAAAATGATTACTGATACACATACAACTTTTATCGAATTATCTATTTTCTTAAATGAATGTGCATAAAAAAACAGCATTCATTATGTCTTTTAAATTACAAAATTATTATGAAATAGATGATTTATCAGTATACGTTGTCATATGCTTCAGAATTTTGTTTTGTGTTGCTTGATATTAGATGTTATTTGAAAATTTACACATGTAAAAATTATCATATATGCTGGACTTACTTTCATGGTCATATGATCCCTGTCATTCATCTCCAATCTATAGTAAAAGCTTTGTACATACTACAAGGCATTAAAGGAAAATTACTTCTAAATTTTCCACATTACATAATTTTCCGTAGTGACTTTTGGATTTGTGACATCTTTTTAAAAATATTTCTTTTTATCTCAAATCTATTGCACTGTAAATATAGAGTTGAAAGACAAATTTTCATTTATGTTATTTAACACCAATCTTTTCTGTTACAGCAACAAGTTTAGAGTCTTTGTCTCATGAATTGTCAGATGAAAATGAATAAATAATTAGAAGATTTCTAAAAGTTTTAATTTGTGTGTTTTGGTGGTTTCATATAATTTAAAAAGCTAAAAGTGTCTCTAATGTTTATACTCAGTGATATTTAAATTCAACACCGAATTATTCTTTTTCTGCCTCACTTCCTTTATCCGGTAATTTTCGTCTTCAAAAGTTTGAGATTTCCCGATAATTTGAAAATGTTGGGTGTGAAAGCTCTTTTGTATTCAGAGGCTTTTATAAATAAGTAGATTATTTATAGTAGTGAATAATAGATTGTAATAAGGAATTCATGAACAAGATTTAAATGTATTTTAAAAGTCGTGTTGATAATGCCTTCTCATAAATGATAAGTTTTATGTATTCAGAAAACTGTATGTACAAATTCGCTTAAGTTTTTGACAATAACTTGAACATTTATGAAATATTGAGTTTTTGTTAAAAAGGAAGAAGGATTCATAATTGTAAAATATTATGTTTTTTAGAGCTAAAAAAATCTCAGTCATTTCAGGGAAGGAAAAGGATCCAATAAGTACTGAAATAATAAGTATTAAAAAAATGAATTAAAGTTGTTTTTTTCCAACTTGGGATTTCCATTTTTTTTTCTTTTTAGCTTCGTACATATTGTCCTAAAAAAATGTAAATTTTTCAATTTCGAATGTAAATTTGTAACGTTGAAATATCTTTAAGCAATTTTTAAAGCATTGTATTAAAAATTAAATATTAAATAGACTTTTAAATTTCTGAAACATATAATTCATTCAAAATTATATGTACACTCTTAAAGAAAAAGCAGTATGGTATCATGTTGTTTTTTCCTTGCTAAACTAGCATTAATCATTAAAGGTTTTTAAAATTCACATTTATACAAACAATACTGAATGAATCTTTTTAGAAGATATATTTTTACAGATTAATATCCAAGAAGAAATGTTCCATTTCGGTGTTTTTGTGTATTCCAGAAGTTTCCAAATCATATAAAGATGCAAAAAACTGGGATGCGTTTATAAAACAAGCTTTACACTAAAAATATCAGAAATATTATTTTTATCAAAACATACAATGTCGATTTTTTTCTTTTGGCCTTATCTTAAAAGATACTTTAAAATGTACTGATAGATAGTTTCAGTATAAACTTGGAGGCGTCTGCATAATTCTTCACCTTATTGTGTTGATGGGCTGGAAATCCAGTATTACTATAACTCGATTCACATATTAGCATGCAAATGGTTTTCTAAGTCAAATCTTGTTGGAAAAACCTTAAAACCCAATTTTAGCTATTCAAATTTAGGTTTATTATTGTATTGTTCTATACCCAGTCCTTTATGTTTTTATACTTTTAGGTGCAGGCAAGCACAGAGATGCATTTATCGAATGAGCTTTACATTTAAAATACCAAGAATGATCTTGTTGTCAAAACTTACCTCGCCGATTTTTGCCATTTTCACTTATTTATATATTTATTATTATTATTATTATTTGGTTACCTTGTCATAAAATATACGTTAAAATATACTGACAGATAATGATAAATTTTTGGTATATAATGGGAGGAAACTGCACAAACCACCACTTATTGAGTTCAGTTAAAACTCGATTTGCATATTAGTGCAACTGGACTATAAGGTCATATCTTGGTTGAAAACACTTGCAATTTCGATATAAAAGATCGACTTGTATGTGTTTTTTTTGCTCTCAGCCCTCCATGTTTTCATACCTTTAAATACACAAAAACACTCAGATGATTTTCAGATCTATTTTTGGACTCTACAAATGGTAGCTTAACTCGTATTAAAATTATTTACGCTTTTAGTTTTGTACATTTCGTACTTTTCAGCTTCAAGCATTTTTATAAGATGTGTAACTCACTAAAAAGCGCTATAAAAAACAAATTGCTGTTTTCTTTAGTTTTGCTATTTGTAAGGCTGCATTCAAACCAATTTCTGATTTTCTAACATTATTTATAAACATGAAAAATATTGTAAACATGTGCATCTTAAAGGAGACATCCGATAAGAAGATATTAAAACAGAAACAAAATCATGCTGTGTATACTTCAATGATGTATTGCCCAGGGAAGATAAATAATCTGTGAGCCAGTCATCTTTAATTTCCTCCCGAATTCATAACAGTCGAATGAATAGTCACACATATTAAAATGGAAGATAGATATTTTGCTTACGGAAACAAACGCATTATTTGGTCGATTGTTTAATATAATATTCTACATATTGAAATCAATATGAAAATCAAATTATATTATTTCACTATGAAGTGTTCCTTTCAGTTGTGAGTAAATCAGGTACCTAATCTAATAATTGTGTATTAAATACGAATAACATATTTCCGATTATGTTCATTGTTTCAAACTGTTTTTTAAATAATGGACATTCTGTAAAAATGTTTAAAAGTATTATGTTTCCTTTCGTGTTCCGAACTAAAGCATTAATTAAGTTTGATAAAAAGTAGCATCAGGATATCTCATTAGAAATATATAACAAAGTAACATTTTTTAATAATACATTCATTCTAATTGCTAAAAATGCGTAAGATTAAACTTTAAAATATATATTTGACTGGTAGCATGTTTCAGTCCTTCCTAAGTCATTTTCAAAATAAATATAAATGATATTCAAAAATTGACGATACATCATGGATACAACTGAACTGCCACAAATAGATTTTTCACATCCACTTTGCTACATTATTTTACTACCACTACTTATGATAATAATAATAATAAAATACTTCCAAGAAAAATGAAAAAAAAAAACTTGAGGTACATAAAATGTTAATGAAGTAAGTTAGAAAGAATTAAGAGAAAGGATGTCTCATTAGTAATATAATGTAACATCAAATCATAATCTATCGTTGAAAAATCACAAATCCGTAAAATAATATTCAATAAAATAATCATTAAAATATGGCTGGAATACAGAAGTAAAGAGATGTTTATTTTCGAAAATGAACATGATCTATTATAGTTTTTCCTTTGCAGATCTATAGACCTAACTGCTCTTTTTATGTAAATACAAACATTTTATTATTATTTAATTTTTTATACAAAAGAAATCTAAATATTATTTTTCTCAGCATTTACTTATTTCATTCATTTTTCTCAGAAGTAATTTCAACTTTCAAAGCTGCTTAATATAATAAAATAAAATAAAACGAAATTACTGCAGTTTTTTAACCCTGTCAAGTTCTTATGTGAAATATGTTTATTCATATGCAACACTCATAAGCAGCAATAAATGTTTGATATTTAGAATAATATCGAAATACATTTTTTTTCACATGGGGTGTTTACAATCATAGTTGTATTATTTAACAATTTGATGGAAAACTGAAAACTGAATTAAAACTTTCGCAATTATTAAACTTTTTAATTAAATCTCATAGCATTTCACCTTAAAGTTTTCACTCAATTTTTATTCCATCACAATTTTTTTAAATATAACTAAACACTACCACATCTAATATAAGAAAGCATGCACTTTTGAATAGTTCAAATCCAATATTATGAAGTTTTAGTTTTTTATATTCATTTTTAGCCCAATTTTTAACTTATTCATAAAGCTTATCAAAAGTTTTATTGAATAAAAAAGTTAAAAAATAATTTGGCTGAGTGTATTGAAAGATTAGAATTAGGTAATATTTGCAGTTTTTTTAAACTGATTTCTGTTAAAAATTCGATTGAGTATAACTTATATTTATTTCGAAAACTAATTTGAAAAAAAATGCATATTATGTAAATTAATTTTTGTACGAAAATAAAGAGAGCGACTATGATTTTATCAAGGAGGATGTTATTTTAATATTTAAGCTTTTTGATTACCGCCAGGTAAACTTCCATAAGCACATTTCAAAAAAAAAATGTCGTCTTATTTATTGTCCTGAATGATACTAAATTTTACATAAATATTGTAAAAAAATCTATTTGTTCTTATTGGGTTGCATTGGAAATATTTCCAATAAAATTCCAATATTTAACCAATATTGGCGTTTTATTGGCAATATTTTCAATGAGACCCCAATATTGGCACAATATTGATTGCAAATATTGGCTAAATAAGGACAAAATGTAAACATCCCAATATTGGAGCAATATTTCATGCCAATATCGTGCCAATGTGCCAATATTGCTCCAAGATGTAGCCAATATTGGTCCAATATTGTTTGGCTACTGGGGATATTTTTAGTTAATTATTTTTTATCTGTATGGATGACAATATTAAGCTTATTAATCATTCTATGAATCATACCTACGTGTAAGATATTTAGAATTTAAGAAAGAAAATTACAAAAAAATTTACTTCAGTTTAAATTCAATTTCAAAATACTTGCTTTATACAATATAAATTACTAGTACCGGAAATGTTCTTGTCTACTTTTTGAAGGAAAAAAATAATTAATCATTGCTCTAAATGTATGTTTGTCTTTAAATAAGAAGTTATTAAAAAAAATCAAACCAAGAAGCATTAAATGTACAAAACTAAGTTTCATTTGAAAGATATCTAAGTAAAATGAATTTCAATCATTCATTGTAATTTATTTAAAATTACAAACTATCCTAGACCTGAAAATTGATAGCTACCTTCTGCTTTGTAACAAATGGTATTAACATTTAAATTTAACAAATTCTTGAAGCTAAACCTCAACTACAATAGATTTGGAATATTATGCCGTCATCAAAGGTTCCATTTGTATTCCTTCAGTAACAGATAATTGTTTATTGATTTAAGTACTTTTGGACTTTTTAACTTGAATTGTTTGTTTCTTTAAATTTTGCTATTTATTCTTGAAATTTACAGGAGAGCTGGCAAGAGATTTGCATTTAAACTGTCATCTGCATTTGCATTTAAATCTCAACAAAACTTAAACCATGTTTAAGTAGTTTATGAGCTTAAAATTACACTTTTACAAATACTTTTTAAAAAAATATAGCAAAGATAAATAATAAATGACAATTTTTATTCTTGACACGTTTTTCAAAGAAATTTGTTCTTTGAAACTGCATCCAATTTCTTTCTTCTAAAATTTAAGATAAAATATTTTGAAATTAAAATTTTTTGAATTGATTTCAACAACATTTAGCTTTTGAAAACAGCAAAAAGGAAACTAAGAAATCACTACTTAATTTCATAGAACATTTTTCTAAAGAATGAATAACTTTTAACTTAATTTGTTTACCATTTACAATAGCGTTACAATTTACTAAAGATAATATATTAATTTTTACATTATTTGTAGGGAAAAAATATTTAGATAAAGGATAAAAATAGCACCAGTTAATGGTATTCAAAAGCTCTTTTAATAAGACGTTTAAAGCTAAATTTCTTTTTTTCAGTAGTTATTCTTTTACATACACAAAATAGAACCTGATTTTAGCAATCATCGATTTTACAAATCACTTTTGTTTTCAATTTCGAAAATTTTTAAGATTTCTACTTTTCGTATTACGCCAATTTACTGATGAATTTTAATTAATTTTAAAGAAAGTAACTATAAAAAAATCCGTTTGTATTAGTTAATTAAAGATTTTTTTCACTTCCATGCTCCTTTTTAAAAATCATTGTCCTCGTTAAAAATACGCATGAGATTTGATTTAACGCACACAAAACTCCGTTCTATAGTTTGAAATAAATCAAGGCCATGCGTTACGCAAAAGTTCCACTGTAGAATTTTGGACTTATGGGACTTATTTTGGTCTTATTTTTCCTTTTATGATCAAACAGGTGAAAATATACCAATATCATCTAAGAATATAAATTAAATATTTCATTTTTATAAAAGCGTTCTATTACATTAAAGCTATTCTTATTTTTAGATAAAATATATTAGCAAGTGTTTTAAAAGAATATGTTTAAGATAATTACTAATTAGTGAAATTGAACGAAAGCCGAGAGGATTAGAATTAAAGAATTCATGTTAGTTTGCAATGAGAAATAAAGATATGTTTTATAATAATTGTACTTAAATCATTTAAGTTTAAGACATTAATTAATAAAGATGCATTGCTTTATTTTTATATTAAATACCTTAAATAACAAAAAAAGAGTGAAATATTACAATGCTTTAATTTTGTATGTTTTCACGGGTATTTCCAACTGATATAAAAATTAATCTTATATGTAATTTAAAAAGAATGAATTTTAATTGGTTAAATATATATAAATATTAAAGAAGAAATTTTTACTAACGAAAATAAAATGTATCAGATTAAAACAACCTATTCTGTTAAAGACTGGATATAACTTGGTTTTAACTAAAATTGAATGCAATTTTAGCAGGTAATGTTTAAAATGCTTAGATCTAACAAAAATATTAAGTGAGTGTTAGCTTGTATTCATATTGGCAATTTGTAGTTTTTCTGTGTGGAAGGAGAAATTATAATTTTTTTTCATTGATAGTATTTGTTTCATGGATTCTTAGTTTTAAAAATATAAATCCGTATAAAGTGTTCAAAACTTTTAATAGTATTATATGCACACTGTTAAAAATATTCGTGTAAAATTACTGATAAAGGTCAGCAAATGATATGCAAAACATATACCGTAAAAATAATAATAATAATAATAATAAATACCAGTCTATAACCATTATTTTGTGCAGCCCGTAAAACCGAATATAATGCATTATAAAACACTATAAGACTTAAATTACTGTTCGATGGCATGCGCATGTTACGTTATCATCTCAGAACTCCTTTTTTTAGCGGATTAAAAAATGTTACTGTAAAATGGCACTATTTTGCAAAACACGACTGAAATGAATGGTTACACTAGCGGAGGAATATACTTAGGGTCGTACCGCAATATTGCCAACAGATGGCAAGAACTGTAAGAACACGTGGATTGACCTTTTTCTAAGTATCTAAAGCAAATGACCACTTATTTAGTGTACCAGACCGCTTTTCACTAAATAAGGATGCTGCTCTTGAAAACTGAAAGACAAATACTCAAATTACAGTTTTTCTGACGCTGAAATTGCAGAAAATTTACATTTTCCTCCGAGAATGTAGTCTAGACTCACCAGAAAAAAAATCTATAAAGATACTAAATTTTTCCTAGAAAACTGGGATTTCTAGAACTTTTTATGTAACTGAAACAGAAAAAAATTATGTAACCAATTCTGTTACATGAATTTTTCACGTTATCCTTTCTTAAAAAGTTCTAGAAATTCCAGTTTACTAGAAAAAAGCTTTGCAAGTTTATAGATTTTCTTCAGTGTACTTATGTAGATTACTGGTTTCCTACCAGTAATTTATTTGTTTGAAAATTTGTATTTCATAGATAACAAACCAAACTGCCTAAAAGCAACATTTTTTGTAAGAGGATACCCAGAATAATAATGACAGTAAATGTTTCCGAATGACAAAGAATAATTAAAAGAATTGAAAGAATAATTGAAAGAATTACAAGAATGTCTAAAAATTACATTGGGCCTGTTTTTTTCAAAAGTCATTTTTTAATAAAGTGCATTCATATGCTAAAGATATAAAAAAAAGTTCCGTATTATTTAATCCGAATTAAAATATATCTTTAATATGATTTTAAATTCTATATTTTAAGTTAACTTTAAAGAAAGCATGCTGAATTAAAATTTTAACTATACAAATATGTGCTGATTCTTTTCATTCAAACACGTTTGTAAAATTACAGGTAAAAATTTCAATAGCAGCATACATCATGATGAGTAATACCTTAAGGAATAAAATTTAATATTTAAATAAATTTTTTTTTATCATAACAACTACGTCTATGACAGTAAAAATCTAAAATTCAGCAAAAAAATGATAGAAAAAACTCTTGTTTCAGCATAAAAATATATTCGAGAATATTTTTCTATAATTTACATTTAATTTCAGGATATCGTTAGAATTTTATTTACATATATTTTTGATTAATTATTTTTTATCTGTATGCATCACAATATTAAGCTTATTAATCATTCTATGAATCATATCTACGTGTAAGAGATTTCAAATTTAAGAAAGAAAATTACAACAAAATTTATTTCGGTTTAAATCAATTTCAAAATACTTGCTTTATGCAATTTAAATTTTTACCGGAAATGTTCTTGTCTATTTTTTGAAGGAAAAAATAATTAATCATTGCTCTAAATGCATGTTTGTCATTAAATAAGAATTTATTAAAAAAACTCAAACCAAGGAGTATTAGATATACAAAACTAAGTTTCATTTGAAAGATATCTAAGTAAAATGAAATTCAACCATTCATTGTAATTTATTTATAATTACAAACTATCCAATTCCTGAAAATTGATATCTACCTTCTGCTTTGTAGCAAATAGTATTAAAATTTGAATTTAATGAATTCTTTAAGTTAAACTTCAACTACACAAGATTTGGAGTATTAAGCTGTTATCAAAGGCTCCATTTGTATTCTTTCAGTATCAGATAATTGTTTATTGATCTAATTACTTTTGGACTTTTAAGCTTGATTTGTTTGTTTCTTTAAATGTTGCTATATATTCTTTAAATTCGAAAGAGACCTGGCAAGAGATTTACATTTAAACTGCTATTATCTGAACAAAACTTAAACCATTTTTAAGTAGTTTATGAGCTTAAAATTACACTTCTACAAATACTTTTTTAAAACATATACCAAAGATAAATAATAAATGACAATTTTTATTCTTGACACGTTTTTCAAAGAACTTAGTTCTTTGAAACTGCGTCCAATTTCGTTCTTCTAAAATTTAAGATAAAATATTCTGAAATTTAAATTTCTTGAATTGATTTCAATGACATTTATGTTATGAAAACAACATAAAGGAAACTAAGAAATCACTAATTAATTCGAAAGAACGTTTTCCTAAAGAATGAATAACATTTTTAATCTAATTTATTTACCAACAATTCACGGAACCCAAAGTAAGTGATTTTGCTATTAGAGATTAATTTTTTAGAGATTAATTATCTATTTTTAATATTTTACTCAATTTCTATACATATAATGACGTGTAACATACGTTTTAGATTGACAAATACATCCAGTGTCTTAATCATTACTTAAAAAAATAAATGTGTTGTAGATTGTAATTGATCTTGTGTAACATGCTAAATGAATTTACATTATACTAGCTAAACGAGTGAAAGCCAGTGGGTACTTTGTAAGTGGAGTGCTTTGTAATTAAAAAAAACTGTATATAATGAGTCACTGGCTCAGAACAGTGCAGTTATCATTTTGATATGTGCTATCGGGCTTGCTTTAAATGCAATAGGTCTCAGGTTCAAATTCAGTCCACGCCAATTTCCTAAAAGCCTTCAACACTATTTTATTGCAAAATTTGTTATGAAATAATTTGCACTTTAAAAACATAGAGCAAATTTACCCCGTTTCTTAACTTACTAGCAGGAATGACCGAGCTTAGCTCGGTCAAAATTAACTTTGTTTTCAACTCGATATAGTATTTTCACTTTATTAGCCTCTCTGTATTATTGCTATAAAACATGTTATTTATAATTGTATTATTTACAAAACAATCAATAAAAAAGCTATGTATGTATGCTCATGTTCATTAATTTTACATTTTAAAATTTACAAGAAAAGGACATCGATCCAAAAAACTTTTGTAGCTCGACTCTAATTCATTTAACCATGCATCCCGAATTCTATTAAGGATCTATAAAAAATTTCTTCCCATTCTGAAAGCTTATTTTCTGCCAGATATAACCAAATTTACGACATTCTTTCATTTGACACCAAATATGTATTTTGGCTTTTGTAATCTTAATAGTCGATTTTTTTGCTGAATGCCATCAATATTTTGTCAAATATCGCCAATATATTGCCTGTTGGGATCACCCTGACCCATATTACCAAAAATGAATCACTAAACAAATTTGATCAAACATGTGACTTAGCTTAATGATAATCTGGCAATCAAAAACTGTAAAATATAAAATTGAATCAAAATCGTTTACGACATTTCTTAGGTAAAATTAGCTTAACAGCATCTCAGAGTGAAGCCGAAATGACCCACTAATGTAATTTTTTTAACCTGCGACTCAGCCCAAGAGTCTTCTCGTAACAAAAAACGTTTCTTTACAAAATTTAGGTAAAATTGATTGAGTCGTTATTACTCATAATTAGAATGACCCTGGCCCATTATGAACCAAAATGACCTATTAAAATTTTTTTTGCGAGCATGTGTCCTAGCTCAATGGTTTCTCCTGCCCGAAAACAATATAATACAAAGCATAGTCAAAAACATTTTCTAGATAAAATTAGCATGACTTATCATGACCCACAAATTACTCCTATTATCGAAATCTCTCGAAAATGTAACCTAGTCCATTAGTTTTTGCGTGCCAGAAAACGTTTAGAAACAAAAAATTTAGATAAAATGATCCATTTTTTAGGTATAATTAGTTTGATCCTGACTCGTTATAACCCATTAATTGAATTTTCTCGAACATCTGACCTAACCCAATGATTTTTTCGAGCTCGAAACGATAGAATATAAAATTTAGTCCAAATTTCGCTAGACATTGTCTAGATAAAATTAGCATAAAGCCACAATGACCCAAAAATGACCCACTAATCCAATTCTCTCTAACATGTGATTTAACCCAATAATCTTCTTGTAATCCGAAACGGTAAAATATCGAAACTTGGTCAAAGTCGTTAGAATCATTTTATCCATAAAATTGGTTTGACCCAAAATGACCCAAAAGTGACCCATTAATCGAAATTTCCCGAAAATGTGACCTAGTCCAATAGTTTTCCGTGCCAAAAAATGTAGTATGCAAAATTTCGTTAAAATCGATGCACCCGTTCTTTAAATATAGCTTGACCCATATGATAAATATGACCCATCATGACCCACAAATGACCCATCTAATCGAAATAACTCGAGCATTTGATTTAGCCCATTAGTTTTCTCGTGTTAAAAAACTGTTACTTACATAATTTCACTATAATCGATCTTGCCGTTCTTGAAATATAAATAGCTTGACCCAGAACCTTAATGACCTACTAATCAAAATTTCTCGAACATGTGATCTAGCTCAATATTTTTTTCGTGCCAAAAAAAAGTTGTATACAAAATTTCGTTAAAATCGATCCACTCGTTCTTTAGATATAGCTTGACCATGACCCATTGTTACCCATCATGAACCACAAATGACCCTTGTAATCGAAATCATACGAACATGTGACTTAGCCTATTTGTTTTCTCGTGTCAAAAAACTGTTTCAGGCAAAATTTCGATGAAATTGATTCTGCCGTTCTTAAAATATAAATAGCTTGACCCAGACACTTAATGACCCAATATGAGCCATTAAATTTTTTTCTCGAACATGTAACCTAGCCCAATGTTTTTCTCGTGCCCGAAAACCATAGAATGTACTTTTTAGTTAAAATTGCGTGAGAAAATCTCTAGATAAAAATAGCATGACCCACAATGACCCCAAAAATGACCCACTAACCGAATTTTCTCGAACATGTTACCTAACCCAATGGCCTTCTTGTAATCCAAAACGATAAAATATAAAATTTGGTCAAAATCGTTAGAGCCGATTTTTAGATAAAAATGGCTTGACCCATAATGACCCAAAAATCACCCACTAATCGAAATTTTTCGAACATGTGACCCAGCCCAATAGTTTTTTCGTGCCAAAAAACAATTGGATACAAAATTTCCTTTAAAACGATCAAGCCGTTCTCTAGCTATAAATAGCTTGATCCTGACCCATTATGACCCCAAATGACCCAATAATCGAATTTTCTCGAACATGTGACCTAGCCCAATGGTCTGCTCGTGCCCGAAAATGGTAAAATCTAAATTTTTGTGAAAATCGTTAGAGCCGTTTTTGAGATAAAATTTACACACACAGACACATACACACACAATTTTTGCTCGCATTATAGTATAAGACTAGCAGGAATGACCGAGCTTAGCTCGGTCAAATTTACTTCGTGTTCAAAGCGATGTAGTATTTTCACATTATCAGTCTCTTTGTAGTGTTCCAATAAAACATGTTATTTATAATAGTATTATTTACAAAAACAATCAAAAAGACAACTAAGTATGTGTGCACATTTTTACATTATTTTAAAATTTACAACGAACAGACATCGATATAAATGATTTTTTTTAGCTCGACTCTGATTGGTTTAACCAAGCATTTCGAATCCTATTAAGAATGAATAAAAATTTCTTCACATTCTGAAAGATAATATTTTTTGCAAGATATACCCAAAATCGGCGACATTCATTTGGCGATAAACATGTTTTGGCTTTCGTAATCTTAATAGTCAATTTTTCGGCCAAATTTCGCCATTACTTTGTCTAATGTGGCCAACTTATTGGCTGTTGCCATATTCTCCTGACCTGTATTGCCCAAAATGATCCACTAATCAAATTTGATCAAACGTGACTTAGCTCAATTGTCTTCAGGTAATCAAAAAAAAATATATATATAAAATTGAATCAAAATAATTTAAGCCATGTCTTAGGTAAAATTAACTTGATAGCATTTCTAAATGAAACCGAAAAGACCCACTAATATATTTTTTTTAATATGCGACTCAGCTCAACAGTCTTCTTGTGATAAATAAATAGCTGGACCCAGACCTTTTATGACCCAAAATGACCCAGTAATCGAAATTTCTTAAACTGAAACCTAGCCCAATAGTTTTCTCGGGCCAAAAAATGTTGTATACAAAATTTCGTTAAAATCGATCCACCTGTTCTTTAGCTTTAGCTTGACCATGACCCATTATGACCCATCATGACCCACAAATGACTCTTATAATCGAAATCTCTCGATCGTGTGACTTAGCCCTTTAGCTTTCGCGTGTCAAAAAACTATTACATGCAAAATTTCGATGAAATTGATTCTACGGTTATTTAAATATAAATAGCTTGACCCAGACCCTTAATGACCCAATATGACACATTAAAAGTTTTCCTCGAACATGTAACCTAGCCCAATGTTTTTCTTGTGCCCGAAAACCATAGAATGCAATTTTTAATCAAAATTGCGTGAGAAAATCTCTAGATAAAAATAGCATGACCCACAATGACCCCAAAAATGACCCACTAACCGAATTTTCTCGAACATGTTACCTAACCCAATGGTCTTCTTGTAATCCAAAGCGATACAATATAAAATTTGGTCAAAATCGTTAGAGCCGTTTTTTAGATAAAAATGGCTTGACCCATAATGACCCAAAAATGACCCACTAATCGAAATTTTTCGAACGTGTGACCCAGCCCAATAGTTTTCTCGTACCAAAAAACGATTGGGTACAAAATTTCCTTAAAATCGATCCAGCCGTTCTATAGATATAAATAGCTTTATCCTGACCCATTATGACCCAAAATGACCCAGTAATAGAATTTTCCCGAACATGGGACCTAGCCCAATGGTCTTCTCGTGCCCGAAAATGGTAAAATCCAAAATTTTGCGAAAATCGTTAGAGCCGTTTTTGAGATAAAATTTACCCACACAGACACACACACACACACACGCACACAATTTTTGCTCGCATTATAGTATAAGATAATAAGATATATTGGGAAATGGTAACCTAAGCCAATATTACTTTTACAGTATTATGTAATTAATCTCCTTAATTATTGTATAATTTTGCTCATTTAATGTACATAATAATAGTTTTAAAAAGTTCTTTTTTAGATATTTTTGCGGAAACAGTTTTTGTGATAACTATTTTTTTTTGTCGCAAAATGTTCGTGTTCAAAATGACCATAATAGGTCAGTATATTAAAATTCATTTTAACGCCTTTAAATGCACTATTTCTCAATGTTAGCATGTTGAAACTTTAGTTTACTGCATATGTAACAAATTAAAAATATTTACGAAATTTTGCGATTTTAAGATGGGTGTTTACAGAAAATGTAAATTGTCACGGTATTTCAGGTTAACTTACGAAACTTCTCTACTACATAATGTTGTGTTACAATGTTGAATATTAGCAATAATTTTTCCATTTTGAAAAATAATCGGAGTAATATTTTTTTTAGCCATTATTATACATCTTTCAGTTTTCTTTATATACATTACTTGCAAAACCCGCGGCTATGATCGCGTATAAGATGATATACGCCAAGTGATATTTGTATATCGGATTTTTATTAGAAGTAATAATGTATATGGAATAATTCAAAAAATTCCTTTAAGCCAAATTTTACTAAATTTCATTAATATATGTATCATTTCGAAATAAGATATAAAATAATAAGAAGAAATAAAGAAAATATTAAATAAATGGAAATATTTTGAAACTTTTATGCTCAATTCATATGCTCCTTTCAGTATGTACCTGAAGTAGTTATTTTTTTAGAAAAAATATTCGTATGCATTTACATTTTAAAATTAATCATCTTGTCAAAATCCAAAATTCTTTTCTAAGGGTCTACCATTTTCAAAGGGTAGCTGCACTACCATAGAATGTCTATGTTAAAAAAGGGACTGTCACCATTAATTTGCAAATGATAATTTTGAAATCGATTTGATATTACTTAATAATAGATAGAACAGTAATTTAGAGAGTTTTAAAAGGAATTTTTTAGAACATTTGTTGTTCTTGCCTACCCCCGGTAGCAATGACACTTCAAAAAATACAGTCTATGCATGATTAATGAGTGTGACGATTGATTCGAAGCCATTACTTTTGTAATCGGTTTATTACTTCCTGAGCTTGCATAGAAATCCTAATTTGGGAACTTTTAATAATACTTTTCGATCCGTCCCTTCCTTCTAAAACTTTTAGATGACTTTCATTAGAAAAAGTAAAAAGGCTACCTACTGCAGCCGTCCGGAGGAAAACACTTCCGGAAAATTTTGGTATATTTTCATTGATCATGTCTCCCAGATTCCCAAAACCACCCTCCGTTTAAATGTTGATATCTTTCCCATGTTGCAACTATCGTATTTCTCAATCGGTTTGAATGAAACTGTGTGTGCATAGAACATACTAATGTCTCCACCGAGTTCGTTGGTCAGCATCATCCATCCTCTTGTTTCAAAATGGCTGTGTTTTATTTTTTTGATTTTAAAATTGAAAATAAATTAAAAAAAATTAGAAATTAAAAAGTATTTTTCTTCTATGCGTTTAATTTTTATACAAAAATTCCAGAGCATTTTTTGTTGTGTCTATATCTTAAAAAATCTGATTTTGTATGGAATAACGGACGTACTTATAAACCGATTTGGATGTAACTTGGTGTGTGCATAGCATATACCGATGACTGAGCCGAGCTCAGATACATCCGCCATCTTGTTTCAAAATGGCGGCCAATTTAATTTTTAAAATTAGGTACACACAAATTAGAAGTGAAAAAGACTTTTTCTTTATGTGTTTTAGCTTGATACACATACTCCAGAGCATATTTTGTGTCATCTGAATTTTTAATTAATGAGTTATAGTACTTTGAATTTCAAGTACGGCTCACATTTTGAAATGATCTGATTTTTGTCATGTGATAACACGCGTATTAATGAACGGATTAGGATGTAACTTGGTGTGTGCATAGAAGATACAGATGTCTCTACTGAATTCGTTGACCAACTTGATCCGCCAACTTGTTTCAAAATGGAGGACATTTGAATTTCGGTGAAGCTCATCATTTAATTTCGCCCATCATGTTGTTTTAAAATGACAGGCACTTCATTATATCGCCGAACTCGGCGATCAAATATAAACCGCCTTAAATAAAACTAACTTGTATAAATTTGATGGATGTTTTTTTATTCCAAGTATTGAATCTTCTATAAACGTGTTTCACTAATTTGAGCTTTGTATGGTTGAATACTATAACTTGATTTTTTTAAAAGTAAGGTATATGAATGCTACATCATGCTGCCTGTACTGAACGGAAGGACTTTTAAATTTCAAATGTACTTCTGACTGTTCTTAGAAGAAATTTATGTTTTAAAAGTAACTACCATGCCATATTTAAAGTACAATAAAATTACCATTTTGAATATTTTTGGCTTCAGCAAACCTCTGTTGATAATGTCACCCCCATCAAATGTCACTAACGCTTGCTATGTTTTAACAACTTCAATCACCAACAATTTACTGTTGACATCAGTTTGATACGAGCACAGATTTCTTACAAATTCGCATTTAGATCGTTTTTACATGTTAAAAATCTGCAGCATTTGACGAATTGTCACTTCATGTCTTTAAAGACTGTCTTTATTCTGACAAGTGAGATAATTATGGCACTACAGTGACATATGATTACAATTTAAATAACCATAAAAGCCCTTTTTGTGGGCAGGTTAGGATAAACCACAACCACAAATGACAGGAAAAGCGCAAGCTTCTGGTTAACTTTTATTTTTAGTGACTATTAAAAGAATAATTGCGGCCAATTTCAGGCTATCTAATAATTTGGTAAAAAAATATTGGCATGATTGCGGTCATCTTCTTGTATTTAATTCAAATTCACTTCTTACTGCATTGCGTCCGGTGTGACACATTTTTGACGTCGCTGTTAAGGCCAAATATAGCGTGCCCCCATCGAACACTTTCGGTCAAGGTTAACAAACCCATCAGCGGCACTCAAGTTCATTCTTAGTTGGTTATAATGAAGCAAGGATTGGCCCTGACATCATTTGGCATCATTTTTTTAACCAGATCGTTACTTCCTGAGATTGTTTGAAAATCGCTTTTTAGAACCTTTTTGAACGCTATTCGCGCATTTTCATCCGTTTTAAATTTTGTATGTTTTAGCAAATGTTCTTATGGATCATTTATATCTTATAAATAATTAACATGCAACATTTCATGCTTCTAGGCCTTCAAGTAACACAAAAATAGCCTTTTTAGAACGTTTTATACGCCTGCACCGCTTTTGGATTAGTGGCGTTGACATAAGACACAGCCTATGTTTGATTCGGGGCAAACATTATCAATTTGGTACAAATAATTACGAAATTGGTTCGGTAGTTTTGGAGATTACCCACTACAAACAAATAAATACCTATTTATTATTTTGGTATAGACTGCAAGAATTGCATTATCTGGTCGCGTACTATCTGGTCGCGTGTGATAAATCTTAAAAGATTGATCTCATTCTTCCTGTTGCAGCATTCCTTTTATGTAAAATATAATCTGTAAAATATATCTTTGATTGTTTTATTTAAAATAGGTGCATGTAAAATACATATAATTCGTGCATTTAAAACCACAATTTACACCTTTCACACATTTTATTAAATTTGAAAAAGTTTTAAAATATTAAATATTACTTTAAATGAAATGTTCTATTTCATCATCAATGTAGTACAAAAACCAAATTTTAGTCACATTGTTTTTTGCAATCTTTTAAAACTAGTTGAAATATACTTCTCTAAGTTTAATTAAATGAAAAAAAAAAAAACACAAAGGAAACACGATATAGGCTTTTTTTTCTTACATCAGTGTACTTTTTCTGAATTATTTCTTATTATAATAAACTGATTTTTGAAGCTTCAATGTGTAAAAGTTAGTTTCTATTTTTTGAGATTTTCTTGAAAAGTACAATTCATTTTCCCAAAAAAATACTAGCCATCATTACAGAAATGGCATTATTGAATATATGAAAAAGCAATATTTTAAAAACGAATTCAAATTTTAACATATTGAGACCACTTTTAACATCCAAGAACCTATCTTAAAAATTGGCGTTAAATGGATCGTACAATTTATCATATTCCAAGTATATAATACAAATATAGAAAAGTATCTATAAAATACAAATGGATACACACTGCTTAATTTAATAGATTAAAAAAGTTTTAATTTATTTATTAAAAAACCTGAGAAATACTGAATTGCTTAAATTGATTAAAGGAAAAATGTGCTATTTTGTAATGAAGCCTATACGCGATGGACACAGTTAAAAAAATCAGTCAATTAATGTGCACTTTTCAAACAAATTGCTTTCGGAAAAGATTTTTTTCTTATAAGACAGTGTAAAAATTAATCATTTGTGACGATTGAAAATTTAAAAAAAAGTATAAGGTCATTGTGCCTAAATGAAAAGTCCTCTGCATTCGACAACATTCTTCTACATAATACCTTAAAGAAAAAAAAAAAACATAACAACATCTAATCGTATTTCCAAGATTCTAGAACAAAAGCCGAAATATTTCTCTGTATATTAAAAAAATTAGCTCTTTTTTTCACTTAATTGTATTAAAATATTCATAGTTTATCAGAAAGCGGCCCGTCATCACAAAATAATGTAAAATTAAAATCATTAAAAGGAATTTTACATTTCTTCAATTTTTACCATTTAAATCACGCCCGCTGCTGAAACCGAAATTTTCTTAATCGTTGTTTATTTGATGTTTATAATTGGAAAATTGACACGTGAATCCCAATATTTCATGTTGTTCAATATTATAAACTGTATAAATAAGCCATGATGCTTGTTGAGTCTACGAAAATATACAAATTGTTTCAAACACGTTTTCTTTCACATTGTGATAATTTTGAACTCTTTGTCAAATGTTTGATTTTGAATTGGTATATCAAAATGACTGACTATCATCTATCGAATGTAATTGTATTAAAATAGCATATTCGTAAATAGAAAATCTTAGAGATATTGAAAATCGCAATAATTCTTCTCTGTTTAATTTAAATATCGGAAAAATATGCGCGATGCAATAATTACCTGATTACATCATAATGGAGGTAATATTAACAATGCTCAATATACCCCGTTGATGGGTGAATTAGTACATCATCTGTATTAACGATTTTTTTCTTACATGCTATAAGTATATTTAAGAAACACACATATATGTTAAGAAATAAACAAAACACAAACAAAACACAAAATGTTTAATTCTCAAAAACAAATTAGATCGAAAACTAAGATAAGTAACAAAAACCAATCAGTGTAATTCACTCAAAATTAATTAGCGTAATTCACTATTTTTGACATCGACTATGGTGGGTGATTTTCATGCTAGTACGCGTGATAAGTCCTATCGTTTCTCATGACCCTCTTATATGCGTGCTACAAATATATTGAAATGAATAGCAATATAAGCTCACCGGTTTCGATCTAGAATTAGATAATAGCATTATTTATCTTATATTATAAGAATTACAGGGCTCGCAGCTTCCCTAAAATTTTCACACTTTCCTTCCGCAACTTTAAAACTTAATATTTATTGTAGAACTTCGTTGTAGATGTTAAAAGAATCGAACACGAAGACTTTTGATTTAAAATACTGGTAGAAAAGTGCGAAAATTTTAGGGACACTGCGACCCCTGGAATTACAGCTTCATTCAAAGCATTACCATTTATAAGAATTTATTGATTCTTATTAAATTCTTATTATCTAAGCTATACATAACAATTATAATGTAAGCATTCCCAAATTAGAATAATGGCCAGACGTTTCTATAAAAATGTGCTCTTGAAGTTGATAATGAATGAAAATGAAATGAATAAAAATTGGAAATGAATAAAATCATCATTTAAGCAATTTTGAAAAGTGTAATCATGGATTACACTGACAGAGGGATGAATATGGTATATTTCAGATTAAAAACAAAATATTTAAGTTAAATAACTATTGTTGACTAGTATCTGACATAATTCAATCGCAGATGTTTACAGTTCAAAATTATAAGTTTTCTTATGTCGTTTTTAAAGGGGGTTTCAAACTGATTATATCTGTATTAAAAATATTTATTTAAACATTATGTCGCTGCACTGTTTATTTTATGTATATTTCTAATAATTTTGTGCATCTGTAGAAGTAAATATAATAGACATAATATTGCGAAACATTCACAAAATACACTTAAAATATAAATTCAAGCCTCTCTTTGTAATGCACAACAATATTTGAATTTTAATATCAAAGGATCTACGCATTTACATAAAATATATATGAAGAATTAATTGCTGATAACAATATCAGTTTGCGCATTCAAATATCAATGTCAATTAAATCCCTTTAAGAGTTTTTCCAGCAATTACAATGTAAAAATTGATGACTATATATGCAATTATGTTACAAGTGACTGATCAGGTACACTTTTAATGATCCAGTAAGACTAGAAATTCCTTTAACGTTTAAAAAACATGTATTCAATATATAATGAAAGTACTTGTGGGCTAATTCACATAATACTTTTTGTAGGTCATGAAATGAAACATATTCAATACTGTTCTTTAATGATCTATATGAATAGCTGTGAAGTCTTAAGTAGTTTATCTTTGAAGACCTCATCCTCAAAAATAAACCCTTGGAAATATGAAGCTTTGTTATTTTTATAAAAATGTTATGAGTGTATTCCTTCCGATAAAATTCGTTTCTTAATGATAGGCAGCTACTTTTCTCAGAAAAAAAAACGTAATGGTGCATTCGGCAGAAAAAATTTCTTGTTTATGAGAGGATGTTAAAAAAATTGACATGAAGTTGAATTTTTTATGGATTTTACCTCGTTAAAAAGGCAGATTTATAAAATAAGGATAAAAAAGTATCTTTATCATGTTTTCATCCTCTCTTGATATTTAAATATTAGATTCAGTAGAGGAACCGAATGCTATTCTTCATATAATTATCAAACAATATCTCAATGCAAATGTCGTTTGATATTGTTTCTAAATTATCAAAAAGTGGAGTTTAACCCAGTTCTTATTTAATGTATTTAATTAAATCTATATTTCGTAAGACCTAATATTATTTTTAAATAAATTAATTTATACAATATATATATATAAATTAATATACCAAACAAGAATTTAAGAAATTATCGGGGTTTCCTTATAACCTTGTTATTGATTAGAAGGTAAAAGACACAAAAACATAAAGAATAATTTGTCTCACTCAGGTCATTTCTTTTATAGAGATAATAAAATGTGTTTCATGCACTGTAATATATAAAATAAAAATAATTAAACAAACGGTCAAGTGTGAGTGTTATTCGAGCTCAGAGGATTTCGTAGACAAAAATATATATTATTAACTGCTTGGGACGAGCAACTTCTGTATGTGCACTTAAATTTCTCATAAACATTCTTTATACACATCAGTTTTTTAATGTATATTTATCTTATTTATATGAAACGTTTTCGCGATTCTACTACAGAAAGCTTTCAGTTTTAAAAAACCAGAAGCAAAACATTAAAAATTAAGCAAAATTCTCTCATCGCAAAGGAAATAACTGTATTATTAAAAGAAAATCGTTGCTGAAAGAATAATAATACTTCGTAAAAAAATATACAAAGTAGTGATCGTCGTAGCTGTATATAACAGAAAAGTATGAATGGGTATACAATAAAAGTTCAAAGAGATATGAAGCCTAAATAATGTCAAATATTGCTATCCTGTATACTCGTTTTTAAATATTATTTATTTATGCTGTGCTGTTTACATTATATTTATTTCTAATAAATTTGTACATCTACGGAGGCAAATATAATAGATATAATATTGCAAAATATTCACAAACTACACGTAAAATGTATATTCATGGTTCGCTTGCAATATCCAACATGCATAACAATAATTGTATTAAACTTTAATGTCAAAGGACCTGCAGATTTACATAAAATATATATTAAGAAATAATTAATGATAATAATAATAGTTTGTTCATTCAAGAATCAATGTCAATTATATCCCTTGAAGAATTTTTCCACCCCAATTACAATTTAAAGATTGATGACTATATAAGGAATTGTATTTCAAATATCTCATTAATTATAATTTTAATGTTCTAAAAAGAAAAGTAATTCCTTTGACATCTAAAAAATATGCATTCGATATATAATGAAAATACTTGTAGGCCAATACTCATAATACTTTTTTGTGGGGCATAAAATGAAATATATTCAATTCTGATCTTTAATGATCTACATGAATAGCTAGTAAATCTTAAGTCGTTTATCTTTGAAGACGTCAACCTCGAAAAGAAAACTTTAGAAAAATGATTTTTTTTTATTTTTACAAAAAAATGTTATGGGTGTGTTCCTTCCAATAAAATTCTTTTTTTAATGATAGGCAGCTACTTTTCTCAGAGGAAAAAAATGTAATGATGCGTACGGGAGAAAAAGAACTTGTTTATGATAGGATGTTAAAAAATACGATATGCAGTAGAATTTTTTATGGATTTTATCTCCGTAACAAAGTAAATTTATAGAATATGGATAAGTAATTGTCTTTATCATGTTTTCATCATCTCTTGTTATTTAAATATTAGATTCGGTAGATGAACCATTCTAATTGTTCTCCAATATGGTAACTGGAATTATGTATACAGTGTTAAATCTTAATTTAAGAAATTTTATATATTATATCATTAAACGAAATCATGAGTTATGCAGTTTTAATTTTATATTGTATTCATATTGTACAAATTAAATATTTCGTAAACAATAGTATTATGTTTTATGAAATAATAATACAATCCAATCCTAAATAATAACAATAAACTCAAATTAATACGAGAGAAAACCCGTTTATGACAATGATTATTATTGACAAGCGCCTTACACAACTCGATTTGCAGTGATTTAGAGTTCAAACTGTAACTTTCCTTATATCGTTTTTTAAATAATATGTTAAACTGATTATATGTTAAAAATATTTTAAATTAACTGCTTATTTATACATTATGATGCTGTGCTGTTTAGTTCATGTATATTTCGAATAAATTTTTGCATCTGCGGAAATCAATACAATATATAGATATAATGCTGCAAAATATTTACAAAATGCAAATAAAATATGAATTCATGGTTCATCTTGAAATATTCAACATGCATAACAATAATTGTGTTTTAATATCATATGATCTAAAGATTCATATGATGATATATATATTGAGAAATAATTGCTGATAATAATAGCAGTTTGCGCATTCCAGTATCAATGTCAATTAAATTCCTGGAAAATGTTTTCCTGCAATTACAATGTAAAGATTGATTATTATATAAGAAATTGTATTCCAAGTGACTGATCAATTTTAAATTTAATGATGCAATAGGAATAGAAATTTGTTTGACATTTTTAAAAAATATGCATTCAATGTGTAATAAAAAAACTTGTGGCCAAATCCACATAATACTTTTTGTAAGGCATAAAATTAATCAAATTCAATACTGTTTTTTAATTATCTAAATGAAAAGCTGGGAAGTCTTAAAGACTCTTTGAAGACGGCAACCTCAAAAAAATAAAATCTTTGGAGAAATGCAGCTTTGTTATTTTTACAAAAATGTTATGAGTGCATTCCTTCGTATAAAACTCGTATTTTCATGATAGGCAGCTACTTTTCTCGAAGAAAAAAAGTGTAATGATACACACGGGAGAAAAAAGGTCTTGTTTATGATACGATGTTAAAAAAATATGATATGCTGTAGAATTTTTTATGGATTTTTTTTCGCACGAAACTAAATTCATACAATATGAATAAGTATTTGTCTTTATCATGTTTTCATCATCTCCTGTTATTTAAATATTAGATTAAGTAAAAGAACCATTTTAATTGTTCTCCAATCTGGTAGTTGGGATTATGTATACAGTGCCAAATCTTAATTTAAGAAATTTAATATATTATACCATTTCAAAATCACGTGTTATATAATTTTAATTTTATGATGTAATCATATTGTGCAATTTAAATAATTCTCAAACAAAAGTATTATGTTTTATGAATTAATAATACAATTCTTTCTTAAATAATTCAAATAAACTTAAATTAATCCGATAGGAAACCCTTTTATTTCAATTATTATTATAGACAAGCTCCTTGCACAGTTCGATTGCAGAGATTTAGAGTTGAACTATAACTTTTTTTATGTAATTTTTCAAGTAGTATTTCAAATTGCTTATATCTGTGTTAAAGATATTTTAAATTAACTGCTTATTTATACGTTATTTCGCTGTGCTGTTTAGTTCATATATATTTCTAATAAATTTTTCCATCTGTGGAAATCAATTGCAAAATATTCGCAAAATGTACATAAAATATAAATTCAAGGTTCATCTTGCAATATCCAACATTAATAGCAATAATTGTATTTTAATATCATAGGATTTAGCGATTCATACAAAATATATATTAAGAAATAATTGCTGATAATAACAGCAGTTTGCGCATTCCAATATAAATCTCAATTAAAGTACTTGAAAATTTTTCCCGCTATTACAATATAAAGATTGATGATTATATAAGAAATTGTATTCCAAGTGACTGATTAATTGCAAATTTAATCATCTAATGAAAATAAAATTCTGTTTGACATTTAAAAAAGTATTGATTCAAAGTATAATAAAAATACTTGTGGGCAAATCCACATTATTATTATTTTTTTTTTGTAGGGCATAAAATGAAACAAATTCTATGATGTTCTATAATGATCTACATGAATATCTAAGGAGTCTTAGGTCGTTTATCTTTGAAGACGTCATTCTCAAAAAGAAATCCTTGGAAAATGCAGCTTTGCTCTTTTTACAAAAATGTTATGGGTGTATTCCTTCGGATAAAATTCGTTTTTTAATGATAGGCAGCTATTTTTCTCGGATAAAAAATTTAATGATGCATACGGATGAAAAGATGTTGTTTATGAAAGGATGTTTAAAATAATATGATATGCGGCTGCACTTTTTATGGATTTTATATCGATACGGAAGTAGATTTATACAATAGGGATATGCTGTTTTTCAGATAATTATCAAATAATTTTTAAATACAAATGTCGTTACACAGCTCTTATTTAATGTATTTAATTAAATCTATATTTCGTAAGACCTAATATTATATTAAAATTAATTAATTTGTACAATATGTTTAAAGTAATATACCGAGCAAGAATTTATGAAATAAGTAGGGCTTCCTTAAAATCTTGTCATAGATTTGAAGATAAGAGACACAAAAACAAAAACAAAAACAAAAAAAGAAGTAATTTCTTTAATTGAGACAATAAAATGTGTAATTTCATGCACTGTAAAAAAAATAAAATAAAAATAAATTTAATTAATTAAAGGAACAGTCAAGTGCGAGTGTTACTCGTGCTCTGAGGATTCAACAAATATACGTATTATTAACCGCTTAGGACGAGAAACTGCTATACGTGCACTTAAAATTCTCAGATTCCTTCATTATTCCCACCAATTATTTTTTATTAAAATTTATCATATTTATAGAAAGCATTTTTGCGATTTGCTACTACAGAAAATATTCCGTTCTGAAAAACCGATAGTAAAAGATTAAAAATGAAGCAAAGGTCTCTCATCGCAAAGGAAATAACTGCGTCATTAAAAGAAAATCGCTGCTGAAAGAATAATAATACTTTGTGCAAAACTATACAAGGTAGGGATCGTCATAGCTGTATACAGGGTGATTCATAAAAGATGGGCAGAACTTTAAGGGGTTATAGTACACTTAAAGACAAATAATATTAAATAGGAGACTAAGGGTCCCAGAAGTATTCCCAAGGAGATAGGGGGCATTAAAGTTTAGGGTCCGAAATTTCAAATGATTATAAAAAATGGAAAAATTGGTCGATTCGTTTGCGGTTTTTGCAAAAAATTTTCTTTATGCCAGTATTTTCTTGAAATAAAATTTTAAAGTTCAATTTCAAAAAATGCCGATAGGGGGCCCTTTAGACTTTGGAGTAACAAACAACTATTTTTTAACGTTATTTTTTGTATTTCTTTAAATGATTTCGAAAGCTTAGACTTAAACTTAAATTTTGATCTAAAAATCTGAGTCCTAACGAGTAGTTAAGTAGCGTAAACTGAAATTTGAAATTTGAAACCCTTCTCCCCCCAGAACAAAAATCAGTTATTCCCGATCTTTGTGTCGTAGATTAGGCTCTAACTACTGCCGCGTTTTGCTAAAAATATTCTTTATGTCAGTATTTTCTTGAAAATAAATTTTAAAGAAAAGTTTCAAAAAATTCCGATAGAGGTCGCTTTAGACTTTGGAGTAACGAACAACTATTTTATACCGTTATTTTTTGTGTCTCATTAAATGCTTTCTAAAGCTTAGACTTAAATTTTCAGCCCAAAATCTGAATCGTTAGACGTGGTTAAGTTTCTGGGGAGAGGGGTTTGAAATTTCTACTCCTGAGCACAGTTCAGTTTACCATGTCCACACATTGTGTGCTGTGATACGAGGTAAAAAGACACAAATTAGGATTATGTTACCAAAGCATATTTATTAACATGTAATTACAATAAATGTTCAAAATTGTGACCACCAGAGGTTATGCACGCAGAACAACGGCGAAGAATGGAACGGCGAACATTCGCGAAAACATCAGGCTTTTCGAGCACTTCCCCTACAGCGGCGGAAAGTCTGGCGACCAGTTCCTCCGGGGATTCAATGGGTGTCTCATACATAAGAGCCTTCAATTGTCCCCAAAAAAAGAAATCGAGGGGTGAAAGATCTGGCGAGCAAGCAGGCCAAGAAACAGGACCACCTCGACCAATCCATCTGTTCGGAAATGTGATGTCCAGATAGTTGCGGACGTCTCGTACGTAATGGGCTGGCGCTCCATCGTGCTGGAACCACATGACCCGCCGGATGCGTGGAGGAACAACGTTTAACAGGTCTGGCAGCACATGTTGCAGAAATGTGAGGTATGTTTTACCGTTGAGGCGTTCAGAAAGAAGGTACGGTCCGATTAGGTGGTCTCCGTGGATTCCTGCCCAAACATTGATGGAAAAGCGTCTCTGATGAGCATGTGGATACGTAGCATGTGGATTGACATCCGCCCATACATGTGCATTGTGTGTGTTTAATGTACCTTCACGTGTGAAGGTACATTCATCGGTGAAAAGCACAGTTCGTCCAAAATGTGGATTTAGCGCGTTCTGCTGCAGAAACCAGCGGGCGAATTCAATACGATTTGGATAATCCCCTGGAGACAGTTTCTGGACTCGTTGCACATGAAACGGGAGCAAATGTTCATCCTTCAGTACCCTCCAAGTCATGGACTGTGAGGTATCCACCTGCCTAACCACTGTTCGTGTACTTGTACTTGGCTGCGCCGCTACTACATCCAGAATGGCTTCTGCAACAACTACTGATTCGTCCTTTTTTTGCACGACCTGCATTCGACCGGGAAGCGAGAAATTATCCCGTCTCACACAACTGTCTGTGCAAGCGCTCGAAAGTTTTGCGGTTAGGCAACCGCCTGTTGGGAAATCGCTCTCCGTACATTCGTTGTGCCTCTGCACCATTTCCATCTGCCGCTCCGTAAATTAAATGCATCTCAGCCTTTTCCTTATTCGTGAAGGGCACCATCTCCCGATTCATTACTACAGTGACTTACACTTGACTCACCGTTCAGTGGTTTTTATGCCTGAATCGTGTCGAAATTTTGCATACGTGTTCTTCTTCTTCCCCATTTGACATTTGCATACTTTCTGTCTCCTTCTTCACCCGGTGACTAGCGTCAGGAATGGAGCTTTAACGCTTGCATGAGCGACGTTTCCAACTGTGCCAGTGCCTTTATGAGTGAATTCCGACTATGCAGTCCTTGACGAAAGTTGTATTTTTGCCTCGTATCACAGCACAGAATCGTTGGGCATAGTTAAGTAGTGCAAACTGAACTATGTTCAGAAGTTGAAATTTGAACCCCCTCCCCTCGCTACTGAACCACGCTCAGCGATTCAGATTTTGAGCTGAAAATTTAAGTTTAAGTCTAAGCTTTAGAAAGCATTTAATGAGACACAAAAAATAACGGTATAAAATAGTTGTTCGTTACTCCAAAGTCTAAAGCGCCCTCTATCGGAATTTTTTGAAAATTTTCTTTAAAATTTATTTTCAAGAAAATACTGACATAAAAAATAATTTTAGCAAAACGCGGCAGTAGTTAGAGCCTAATCTACGACACAAAGATCGGGAATAACTGATTTTTGTTCTGGGGGGAAAAGGGTTTCAAATTTCAAATTTCAGTTTACGCTACTTAACTACTCGTTAGGACTCAGATTTTTAGATCAAAATTTAAGTTTAAGTCTAAGCTTTCGAAATCATTTAAAGAAATACAAAAAATAACGTTAAAAAATAGTTGTTTGTTACTCCAAAGTCTAAAGCGCCCCCTATCGGCATTTTTTGAAATTGAACTTTAAAATTTTATTTCAAGAAAATACAGGCATAAAGAAAATTTTTTGCAAAAACCGCAAACGAATCGAATAATTTTTCCATTTTTTATAATCATTTGAAATTTCGGACCCTAAACTTTAATGCCCCCTATCTCCTTGGGAATACGTCTGGGACCATTAGTCTCCTATTTAATATTATTTGTCTTTAAGTGTACTATAACCCCTTAAAGTTCTGCCCATCTTTTATGAATCACCCTGTATATCTATAAAATGTGAATGGTTATATAATAAAAGTACAAAGAGATATGAAGCGTAAATAATATCAAAATATTGTTATTTTGTATAATCGGTTTTTTAATATTATCTATTTATTCTTTGCTAATTACTTTATATATATTTCTAATAAATTTGTGCATGTACTAAAGTAAATATAATAGATAGATATAATATTGCAAAATATTCACAAACTACACTTAAAATATATATTCATGGTTCAATTGCAATATCCAACATGCATAACAATAATTGAGTTAAACTTTAATGTCAAAGGACCTGCACATTTACATAAAATATATATTAAGAAATAATTAATGATAATAATAGAAGTTTGGGCATTCAAGAATCAATGTCAATTATATCACTTGAAGAATTTTTCCCCCTCAATTACAATGTAAAGATTGAGAATTATATAAGGAATTGTAATTCGAAGGACTCATTAATTATAATTTTAATGTTCCAGAAAGAATAGTAATTCCTTTGACATCTAAAAAATATGCATTCGATATATAATTAAAATACTTGTAGGACAATACACTTAATACTTTTCTGTGGGGCATAAAATGAAACATATTAGATACTGTTCTTTAATTATCTATATGAATAGCCGGAAAGTCTTAAGTCGTTTATTTTTGAAGTTGTCAACCTCGAAAAGAAAACTTTGGAAAAATGAAGTTATGTTATTTTTACAAAAAAATGTTATGGGTGTGTTCCTTTCGATAAAATTCCTTTTTTTTTAATGATAGGCAGCTACTTTTCTTAGAGAAAAAAAAATAATGAAGCGTACGGGAGAAAAAGAACTTGTTTATGATAGGATGTTAAAATAAAATATGACATGCAGTAGAATTTTGTATGGATTTTATCTCCGTAAGATAGTAAATTTATAGAATATGGATAATTAATTGTTTTTATCATGTCTTCATCATCTCCTGTTATTTAAATATTAGATTCAGAAGATGAACCATTCTAATTGTACTCCAATATGGTAACTGGGATTATGTGTAAAGTGCCAAATCTTAATTTAAGAAATTTTATATATTATATCGCTAAACGAAATCATGTGTTATATAATTTTATGTTCTATTCATATTGTACAAATTAAATATTTCTTAAACAATAGTATTATGTTTTATGAACTAATAATACAGTTCAATCTTAAATAATCCCAATAAACTTAAATAATTCCGATAGAAAACAATTTTATGACAATGATTATAACTGACAAGCGCGTTACGCAATATGGTGCGCAACGATTTAGAGTTTAAAACTGTAACTCTTCTTATGTCGTTTTTCAATGAGTATTTCAAACTGAATATATCAGTGTTAAAATTATTTTAAACTAGCAAAAGCCATGCTTTGTTTGGATTCGCGAAGCATTATTTTATAAAACAGATATTTGAAAGTAACGATATTTTGTTATTATTATTTTTGCATCTTTATTAAACAAAAACGTTATTTTATGTTTTGGCGCATTTTAATTTTTTATTTAAGATGTAAAACTGGCATAATAAGATATTTTCGAAGCAAACTTTTACAATTTTTTTTTTAAATTTTCAACTAAAAGCTCTTTTAAAGATGTTTTTACAATTTCAAGTAGCCACTGGTGTTTTTTAATTGTTTGAAATATGCATGTTTTCAATCTTTGTAATCAACATCAGATAATCTTTGATAGCTATTTTAGAATAATATATTTGAAGAAAGCTTGAAGAAAGTTACTTCTTCAAAATCCTATTTTCTGGAAAAAACATTTGAAATCTGCTTTCGTTGTAAACTGTAAAACATTTTATTTTAATTTCTTCGTTTTTATACATGTTAGCGTATGAGAATTGCTGTAATTCTCTCCGCGTGGGAGAACTTTTTACTTTCTGCGAATGGCAACTCAATTAATGGAATTACCTTTTAACGAAGCACTCTCTCATTCTCGCAGTGACGTTTTCACGAATAATTATTGTTGTGTTTGCGAACTTATTAAAGTCTTATTTTTCTATAAAATCCTTCTGAATAATGAGTCGATATTATTTAGCCACAATACGACCTTCGCAAAAATATTTATAAAGAGCTTGAACCAACAACTTCACGCAGATCTTTTAATTTTTCATTTATATAACAAATTTAAGAATTAATTTTATTTGTTTACAATTATTTTGTTGCCAATTTACAAAAAAAAAAAATAAATAAATAAATAAATGAAAACCATAACACAATTCTTTTAAAATGTTTAAGTGTCATCTGTGCAAACGATTTTGCGGGAAAATGAAAACATGTTTTATTTAATAAATTAATCATGATTCTATCTATAATTATTTACTCCATGATTTAAACTTTTTTTTTTCTTAAAATATACGCGTTTCATTTTTTATTTATTTGCTAAAATGCGTCCGTATTGGAAATGCATGTAAAATAAATTAATTAAAATAATAATTTTTTTAACGTTTTACTGTAAAAAAAAAATTATATTCTGCAAATCTACAGATCATAATTTATTTTTGTGTTTAATTTGAAGTTAAAATATTGAATAGTTTTTTTGTAAAGCGTACGACAAATTGTAATTTGAATGGACTAGTAGAGGATTCGCTTCGCTCATAAATAGTTCATAAATAGTTCTTTAGTTCATAAATAGTTCTAATAAAATATTGCATCTGTAGAAATCAATATAATAAATACAGGATGTATCACAAAGGACCCCTAACTTTAAAAATCTATAACTCGGAAACGGTGATAGATAGAAACATGAAACCAATGGTGTGTTTATTAAAAAAATTGTAAGAATCTTATACATAAATCAGTAAATTTAGTGAAAAATAGCGCTCATAGATGGCGCTGAGAGTGTTAAGACCTTCTAAAGAGACACTGTTAAAAATTTGAATTTTTTGCTGCATCGTAACTCCATCGCCTACATAGAAAACGATTCCTTCAATGTATTATGGATGATTCTCATTGGCCAAAATTAAGATATCCTATAAAAGCGATGGAGTGATGATGCAACAAAAGTTTCAAATTTTTAACAGTGTCGCTTTAGAAGGTCTTAATGCTCTCAGCGCCATCTATAGGCGCTGTCTTTAACTAAATTTTCTGATTTATGTATAAGATTCTTATGATTTTTTTAATAAACACACCAGTGGTTTTATGTTTCTATTTATCATCGTTTTCGAGTTATAGATTTTTAAAGTTAGGGGTCCTTTGTGAAACACCCTGTAGATATAATATTGCAAAATATTCACAAAATATACATAAATTATAAATTCAATGTTCATCTTGCAATATCAAACACGCATAGCAATAATTGTATTTTAATATCATGGGATCTAACGATTCATATAAAATATATCTTAAGAAACAATTGCTGATAGTAACAGCAGTTTGCGCATTCCAATATAAATCTCACTTAAATTACTTGGAAATTTTTTCCCACTTTTACAATGATTGATGATTATATAAGAAATTGTATTCCAAGTGACTGATTAATTGCAAATTTAATGATCGAATAAGATTAAAATTCCGTTTGACATTTAAAAAAGTATGCATTCAAAATATAATAAAAATACTTGTGGGTAAATCCACAAAATATTTTTTTGTAGGGCATGAAATGAAACAAATTCTATGATGTTCTTTAACGATCTACAAGAATAGCTAGGGAGTATTAAGTTGTTTATCTTTGAAGACGTCATCCTCAAAAAGAAACCCTTGGAAAAATGCAGCTTTGTTATTTTTACAAAAATGTTATGGTTATATTCCTTCGGATAAAACTCGTTTTTTAATGATAGACAGCTACTTTTCTCGGATAAAAAATGTAATGATAAATACGGATGAAAAGATGTTGTTTATGATAGGATGTTAAAAAAAATATGATATGCGGTTGAGATTTTTGTGGATTTTATTTCGATAAGTAAGTAGATTTATACAATAGGGATAAGAAATTGTCTTTATCATGTTTTCTTTTTCTGCTGCTATTTAAATATTAGATTCAGTAGAGAAACTGTATGGTGTTATTCAGATAATTATCAAATAATTTCTAAATACAAATGTCGTTATACACAGCTCTTATTTAATGTATTTAATTAAATATATATTTCTTATGACCTAATATTACATTAAAATTAATTAACTTATGCAATATGTTTAAAGTAATATACCGAGCAAGAATTTTTGAAATAAGCAGGGCTTCCTTAAAATCTTGTCATAGATTTGAAGGTAAGAGACACACAAAAAAAGAATAATTCAAGTAATTTCTTTAATTGAGATAATAAAATGTTTAATTTCATGCACTGTAAAAAATAAAATAAAAATAAAATAAAATTATTTAAAGAAACAATCAATTGCAAGTGTTACTCGTGCTCACAGGACTCAACAAACATACGTATTATTAACCGCTTGGTACGAGAAATTGCCATACGTGCACTTAAAATTCTCAGAATCCTGCATTATTTTTATTAGTTATTATTTATTAAAATTTATGTTCTTTATAGATGAAACATATTTGCGATTCTACTACATAAAATATTCCGTTCTGAAGTAAAATATTAAAAATTAAGCAAAATTAAAAGAAAATCCCTGCTGAAAGAATAATAATACTTTGTGCAAAACTATACAAAGTAGGGATCGTCATAGCTGTATATATCTATAAAGTGTGAATGGGTGTACAATAAAAGTTCAAAGAGATATGAAGCGTAAATTATAACAAAATATTGCTATTCTGTATAATCGGTTTTTTAATATTATCTATTTATGCTGTGCTGCTTACTTTATATATATATTACTATATATATTTCTAATAAATTTGTGAATATACGGAAGCAAATATAATAGATATATATAATATTGCAAAATATTTTTCACAAACTACACTTAAAATATACATTCATGGTTCACCTTGTAATATCCAGCATGCATAACAATAATTGTTTAAACTTTAATTTCACATTTACATAAAATATGTATTACAAATTAATTACTGATAATAACAGTAGTTTGGGGCATTCACTAATCAATGTCAATTATGTCTCTTGAAGATTTTTCCCCGCAATTACAATGTAAAGATTGATGACTATATAAGGTATTGTATTTGGAATGACTTATTAATTGCAGTTTTAATGTTCCAAAAAAATAGTAATTCATTTGACATCTAAAACAAATATGTATTCGATATATAATGAAAATACTTGTACGCCAATACACACAATACTTTTTTGTGGGACATAAAATGAAACGTATTAAGTAGTGTTCTTTAATGATCTATATGAATAGCTGGGGAGTCTTACATCGTTTATCTTGGAAGATGTCATCATGAAAAAGAAACTTTAGGAAAAATGCAGCCCTTTAATTTTACAAAAATGCTATATTGGTGTTTCTTCTTATAAATTCGTTTTTTAATGATAGGCAGATACTATTCTCGGATAGAAAATTTAATGATGCATACGGGAGAAAAAGACATTATTTATGATAGGATAAAAAAATTATGATATGCAGCTGCACTTTTTATGAATTTTATCTCTGTAAAAAGGTAAAATTTATACAATGGGGATAATAAATTATCTTTATCGTGTTTTTATCCTCTCCTGCTATTTAAATATTAGATTCAGTAGAGGAATCATATGCTGTTTTTAGATAATTATCAAAAAAGTTCTCAATGTTTTAATTTATTCAATGTGTTATACCATTTATAACATATAGAACTTATTAAATATTCACAGTGTCATCGAAAACTTTTCATCGACAAAAAGGTGGCATGCACAAGAGGAATAAGTATAACAATTCACCTTACAAGTAATTCAGTTAATGTGATAAAAATACGTAGAATCTTATACCATTAAAGAACTGTAATTGTACAAATGTAAAGTTGTAGAGATCTTCAAGTTTTACAAAAATTTTATCTTTGCAGTGTATAAAAATATTCAAATTCACAATTTTTTTCTTGAAAAGCTTCAGAAATCTCTGCATTTACAGAAACATTTACTAAAGTTACCACATTTGCTAAAAATTTTATATGTAACCCGCGTTATTCTTGCATAAAACGTTCTGGGCTTCCGAAAAACATAAAAAAGTTCTTTGTAACTTTAAAGATTTTTGTTATTTACAGTGCAACGTTTATCTCTTAGATTGTTTTATAGCCATTGTATACAAAGTTCCAGGAATCCAAGCTTCCAAGAAAAAATTTTGCAACTTTATTTATTTTTTTTAATCTTTGTGTCGAAATAGGATTTTTTTATACGTTTAACTATAATGGTAAACATTTTTCAAATTATTTTCAACAAATTAATATCGCTTTGTAATAACACTAAAATTATGAAAACATAGGAATAGATGCAAGTGATTATGTCAAAGTGGTATCAATTTATACAGTTACATTTTTATTTACAACTTTATATGTATATATACAGGTATTTAAAAAAACGGTTACATTCCATGAATTATTGAGAATTGCGTCATATAACCAGAAGTGCTTAAAAGAGACACCATCGGCATAAAACTGAATATAGACGAACCATTAAAGGAAAATTCATTGAGTACCCATGTCGAAATTCATGCTGGTATTTGTTTGCAAGACAAGCACCATGTGCTATAACACAACAAGTAAAATAACATAAACTAGCATTACACATTGCTGGTTCCAGCAGAATTTCCATCAATTCATGGTGTGTATTGGCCCACTTTTCTGTAAATAAGCATTAAATGCTTGCATTTAGGTTGTTGTGCAAGCTAGCGATATAGAATGTGATGCTAGCTAGCATATAATAGCATGGAAATCTAGGAGACATACCAATACCTAGCAATAACTAGCATATTTTTGTTGCTGGTACAAGCATAAATTTTGACCTGGGTATTGAAGAAGAGATTGGACTTTTATCCCACTGCAGAATTCGTCCACTGCAGATTATTAATATTTAAACGAAAAAAGTTTTTTCCTTTTACCTACGCTTTTTGTGAAGAGTATGCACAAGTCACTATATATAAATCATTGATAAATTTATGAATGAAAATCCAAAATTAGTTTTTGATGAAGTAATTGTGTATGTTTCCGTCAAACGATAAATTGAAATTTAAGTGAACCAGGAAAGATTTGAAATAATAGGCAAAGAAAAAATATCCATAATAACATATTAAAAGGCAGAAAATATTATCTCTAAAATTATGAGTGCCTGAGAAAATTTTTATGATATACTACACATTAAAGTTTTTATTTTGTATATTTTTGTTTATATCGATAAAACAATAGAAAACGAATTCATTTATAGTAATGCAAACACATATATACACCAGAAACTTGCATTGATTTTTAGTCAGTGACATTTAATCCTCTTTATAAATGCTTATACAATATAGGGGTTCAAGCATTTCATATGTTTGTTTTTGTTTAAATTGTGGCTTTATAATTTATATTATAAATCAAATAGCAATGTTCACAAATTTTTACATGACATTTATGTTCTATTGCACCAATAAATTTTTTTTAATATCAACATATTTAAATGTCTTTGCATAACTCCAATTTTATTTATATTTTGAGCAATATGTCTATAGACACACTTTTTTTACATGACCTTATTCTTAACCAATTCTTACGTATATGTGGGGTAATTGTGATATTTATTAGGAATCTAGTGTAATCAATTACATATTTTTGAAAACGACTTTTCTTAAACAGGTTTCATATTTAATGTGCAGCAACTCACAAAATTGAAGGTGGATGCATAATTTCAACTAAGGTAACACATCCTCACTTTGTGTGAGAGGCGAAAAACAAATTTCGAAATAAAGTATATTTCATTCCTTCTTTATTAATTATTTAATAAACTATTTGATTGTTTGTGTAATAAAATATTTAATTATTTATTTAATGACTTATATAATTATTCATTCATTTTTTTGATATTATTTTTATTTACATATTAATTAATTAATGAATAATTGCGAAATCATCATCGATAACACCTGGCAGCGTCTTGCATATGACTGAAGCATTCTTTCAAAGCTATAGACAACGGTATATCTTTGGTATAAAGGTATATACGTTCAAAGTTGACTTATAGACAATGATTATTACCCAATCGCAAAACGAACCATTCGGTTTAAGAATTAAAGCTCCGATAAGTTAAAATTCCTTTTCATTCCACAACAAAAATTCAGAATGAATAAGAATGAATAAAAAATAATGGTTATTAATTATAAATTAGCTGTCTACGTTACCGGGTCCCCTTTTTTTTATAAAATCTCGAAACGGACGAATGTCCCGGCCGCCCTCGGCAGCGCACAGCATGTGTGCTACGAACTCGCTGCTGAATCTACACCTCCTTTTAGAAAGAAGCTCGATTGTGTCCACCTGCGACAACGTATAGCAGTCGCAACGGCAAAATTTGTTTCCCCCATTTCGAACGAAACTCGATCCATGTCACCGTTGCCTACTGCAGTTTATAGCAGGCGTGCAGCGCAAGCACCGCCGAATGTGCACCTTCTTTTTTTGTCAGAAACTCACACAGATATATTACTCGAGGAGGTGGTGGGGCATTTTGAAGCAAGAGTTTAAGATTTTTGTAAAAAATACTATTCGTAAAAAGTGACATTTAACGCAGAATATATTTTATAAACTTATATCATGTGCCATACATTATCTTAAAGTTTCAAATGATCAACCAAGAATTTCTGTTGTATTTCCTGAGTTTGTTCTCACTCACCTCTCCCCCCCTCCAACCGCCGAAATGTATTTTTTAAAATAAATTTATATCTTCTGTCAACAACTATCATAAAGTTTGAAATAGTTCCAGCAAGAAAGTAACATTAAAAAAAATACTTTTAGAAAAAAGTGGTATTCGACTCGGCATCCTTTTTCTTAAATATTGATCATCCTGTTTTATAACCTATCCAAAAGTTTCAAACAGACCACGTAATAATGGTAATGTTTAAATAGCAATTCAAATGGTAAGAAGCACTGACGTTTTTTTAAAAAAAAATGTAGCTCCCCTTTTCTTCCTGCCCTTTCCCCCCGGCATCCTAAATTTTCAGTGCCTTGTTTATTTAAGCTTTTTGTTATATTGAAAAGGGATGTGATGTTTTCTTTCACAGTAATTTCACGTGAACTTATCTGTGCGAAAACAAATATGTGTAACGAATTAAAAATAGATATTTCATAAATCCGAAAGATTTCGTCTGACTGAAGAAATAAGGCATATTTTTAAACAGAATGAAAATTTACATCGGTTTCAGTAAAAATACGAACTCAAAAATGGATATTTTATTTTATTTTTATTTATTTATTTATTTATTTATTTATTTATTTTGTATTTTTTGTATTGTTGAGTCTACCATTGTACCTGTTTTTTATCGCCTGACATTGAAATTAATGCGGCAAAGAAAATATTTTTTTAAGATTTCGATAAAAATTCATAAATTGGATTCTAATTGAGCTACGGACACATTTCTTAGAAAATAGATTTTCTGCAATGTATAGAAAAAAGTTACAGATCCCCTCCAAATTCTCCTAGTAACAGATGTCACGTGACACTGAATCTACAGTAAAATGATTTTAACTTCTCTGAGACATGCATCTATGCACATATTAAAAAAATAATCCAATAAAATGAATTTTTGATCTATTTTAAGTATATTTCGAGAAATAATCATGCTATAAAATTAAATTTTTAGAATTTCGGAAAGCTCTTTAAAATGCACGTTCTCATGTACATATTGCGTGCTTTTTTTTAAAAAAAATTGCCTATTAAAAATGTGCCTAATACATAAATTCCGTTAAATTCACACCTATTTTTGATCCAATTATGCTGAAATTCATTAAAAAAGAAGTGTTTAATTAATTTCGTCACTAATTACTGCCAGATTTTTTCGAGATAGCCGTTTTCGGGTATATCGAATAATTAGCTTTTTTACATATATTTTGTACCTTTCTGTTCAAATGGGAAAAATGTTTTTTGGACTTCAAGACTTTTACCACTATTAAAAGAAATAATAGTACAAAGTATTACCAAAGCTACGCAACGTGCCCTAAATTCTATACACATCATGAAAAAGTGAACAAAATTTGTCTCCCTTGACGACAAATAAAAAAAAAATGTAAATTAAGAAAATTTTAAACACATATGAAAATCTAACTTAAATACATTTAAATCTCGATTTAAGATAATATAGAACAAAAGCATATTCTTAAAAAAAGAAAAGAAAAGGATAAGAAAACTGAACTTTAGAAGTTTACGTAATTGTTCAAAATTATTTCCTGTATAATAAGCTAATTTTGAATTAAGTAATGAAATCTAAAATGTAATAATGCATTTCATACGAAGAACGTCATTTTGTTAGGAGATTTGTAGTGTTTCATAAAATCCAATATAGAGGTTTTTTAGATATCCACAAAGTATAAACATATCACCAAAAACTCTATGGAAAAAACTCAACAAGAAGAATTGAATTCGAAGAAACCTTAGATCTTTTTTCAATAATCCACACGTAATGGAATTCGTTCAGAAGTCATCCAGAATGAAACACTGGAATTTATGCTAAAGTTAAAAAGGTCGAGAAACAGGTACATTTATACAAGGGAGAACATGTAGACAGGTGCAGGTAAAGTCAAAGATATCCGCAGGACTATATATCTAATGGGCAAAAGGTCAGTAATTTTTTTTAAAAACCGTATTAGTTGGAAAAATTACAGAAATAAAAAAACGGTTTATAAGATATCAGGTTTGCAGCATCGATAATATATGTATATATATATATATATATATAAGTGCAAAGAGAGAAAAATAAATAAATAAATAAATAAATATATATATATATCATGTGTGTGTGTGTGTACTGAATGAGGATTGAATTCCTGTAATATTTTAAACGCCAAGCACTTGAATAAATTCCATGTTAAAATTTATGTGGAGCACTGTAAATATTATAAATTAATACATTCTCTTTTTATTTTGGATGGGTTTTCAGAGTTCAAGAATCATATTGTTTAGCTAATAATTTAATAATAAATGCACATGAATTTTAAAAATGCGATTTTGGACTGGCCATGTATCAAGGATATCAATTTTATTTGCATATTTTTTTTAGTTAAATGTATAGAGCAACTTTTGTAAAAGTCTCAAAAGCATAACTTGAAAATTATAAAAGTAATCGTCCATAGAATAAGGCCAAAATTAGTTATTCCCAAAATGAAGCAAAAAGATGAGGGGTTGTATCCATATAATTATTGATTAGTGTCAATAAAGAATACAAAATATGGTACATACTAGTATATATGGATATAACCCTTCATATTTTTTGCTTCATTTTGGGAACAGCGGAATTTGAACTTATTCAATGAACAATCACTTTCAGAATTTTCAAGCGATGTTTTTGAGACTTTTATAAGAGTTGCTCTATACATATAGCTAACACAATATGCAAATGACATTTTGATATCGTTGACGCATGTGCAATGAAAAAATATTTCGTAAATCGCTCATTTTTTAAAATATTTTTTTTCAGTTCTGATTACAGGGTAATATGTACAATGTTGTTTGTCATATTTTTAGAAAAAAAAAACATAATTTTATCTTAAGAACTTTGCAAATTACGAGCAAAAAACTTGAAAAAATTTGGGACTGCTTTTATAAAAACCGTAACTTTTCTACGAATATCTATTTTATCCACATATAATTGAACATAATGTATTGCAATAGACCACTTAATCAAAACCTACAGTTTGCGTTCTTTAGGTACATTAGTTTTGACAGGCTTATCCAAAAGATATTCGTTCTTTTTTCAGTTTGTTTACGGTCCCCTATGGAGATTCGGGGGAAAATCTTCACGGAAATGTATAACATGTAGGATTTTTAGGATAACTTCTGGTGTATTTTTCTAGATATTTAAGAAAACGTCAAAAATCGCAAGTAGCTGTTCACCCTTGGTGTATAGTATATATATATATATATATATATGATTGATTAATACTATATATATGATTGATTAATATTACTTCTGACAATAAAGTTCGGTGAATGAATTCCGAACGACCGATCTGGCAACACTGGGGAAACAAATCTCTGCACCTGTATAGATGCAAGAGTTGACGATCTTCCCCACCGTTGTTCAGTTGAGTGTCTTTTATGTTCTGTGTAAGACATGCTTTACTAAGTGCTTGTTCAGTGTGTTGGTTCTTAACTGAGAACAGGAAAATGAACGAATAAAAGATCAGTTTAAAGTTTGGTTTTAAGCTTTGCAAGACACCGAAAGAGATTAATGAGGGATGGTGCGAATTGAACACCTACCATACTCGCCAGATCTCAATCCTTTAGACTTCTTTCTATTTTCACGACTCAAACTCTCTTCGAAAGAGATATCACCAAATTGCTGACATCCAACGAAACGTGACGAAACTTTTGAACTTCATCCCAAAAGAAGACTTTTTGCGTATTTCCCAGTACATGTACAGCAGATCTCAGGGGTGCATAGTTATAGGAAATGATTATTTTGAAAAATGGTATTGTAACTTTCGTTAATATTTCATCTATATTAATGCTACAGGACTAGTCAGAGGTAGTATATATATATATGTAATAAATATATGTTGAACTCGACGAAAATAAACTATGTTGCATAAATTCTAGAAATTCTCAGCTGCACGAGCAGAGTAGTCGCTCCGACAGTTGACGAGCAGTGGAAGAATTTCATTGGGGTATTTCCCCATTATAAAAACAAACACCATCAGTCTTCAAGTTATTTATTGATGAACTCATAAATTTTATAAACTCTTCCCCGCAATCACCTTAGCACTCATCGACACTACAACTTTCGTTATCTAGTCCACATCATCAGATATTCTAATTCAGTGAAGAAATGAAACGTGCGTCTTGATAGTTTGAAAGGCAATCGCATTCTAACCTTCCTAAAAAGCCAAATGAATATGGGACATTCCCAGGACAAACTAGCTCCCTCCTACTCCGCGTCAATCATTTTAAAAATCCAATTAGGATGAACTCGAGTCTTAACGAAAAAAATTGATCAATTCTGATTGGTCTTAGCAGGCGGTCCTCGGCAGGAACTATATTTTTTCCTCGGAAGTAACAAGCCCTTTAGCAACGCGTATTAACACCTGTCACGCGATGTTAAATAAAAAATAAAATTAAAATCCCGGGAATATTCCAGAAAGTAAAAAGGTTACGAAATACCTGCCGCCGTTTTGAGAAGCAAGCAATAATTTATTAATAAATAAAATAAGAAAAAGAATTTTAGCTGTTACACGTTAATACATTACGAAACTAAGATTGAAATATGTTCCACAAATTTAGAATTGAAGCTAAGAGAGAACAAAAATGGCGCAAATTTTTTTTTATTTTATTACATATATATATATATTTATGTATCACTTTACGAAAAGAAAATAGAACAGATAAATCCTTAGGTTTATTTTAAGGACATGTTAAATTACACACGTCTGTTTTAAAATAATTCGTGAAATATATTCTCTGTACCCAGTTTGGGATAAAATACTTAAAATTCAATTTTTAAAGTGATATTTAAAAAACGTTTACCTAATTTCGAAAGACATTTACTTTTTTCCATTTATCAGACTGATCTCTTAGAAAATACGTGTCGTTACAGTTAGTTTATATTCCACTCATACCTGAATATGTGCAGTTTTGCATTTTTAGATATGTGTTAACATTCACTTGTTCTTGAAAAATCTACTCTTCCAGGTATGTCTTATTTTTTAAAAAGTATTTTTGACATTTATTTTAAGAATCACAATTTCCTTCAAGATTATTTTTCTCACAGAAAAAAACTTACATTTATGTTGAAAGTGGTTGTATTATTTATGGAAAATTATACACAAAATTTTTCATAATACCGAAATAAGAATTTTTCAAGATTAAATTCTATATATAGAAAGTTAATGTTTATTGTGATATTTTTGGATGGTTCTCTGCAACTAAATATTATATAAGTTTTCGAGGAAATTCAACAATGCATCAGGTAATGTGTCTATAAATAAGTTCTGATTACCTAGATTTAAATAGAGGAAAATAACTAAAATGAAATGTTTGGTTTATAGGTTTTGCATTAAATATGTAAAGTTTCTAATTTTAGTATCCTGGGATGCTTATTCATTTATCTATTTACTTAGCAAGTTATTAAAATATTGTTCTGAATGACGAAGAACAATTTGTTTATTTATTTTTTATTTTGAAATGAGTATAACCAAATGTAATTGTGTAAATTTGTTTCAAAATAATTTTATAACTGAATCTATTGTAGGATCGAGGAACTGTTATAATTAGTTTTAAAATTGTCAAATTTTCTAAAATTAATGCATTAAATTTTATTTTTTGATTTATTATAAATATATTTGCCAAGAAATGAAGAATCTTTTAATTAGATATAAGTCCATTTTAAATTATATAATACAAATAGATATTAAACTAATAAATTATATATTTTTTCAAGATTGAAAGATGTTATTCATTTTTTAATCTATTAGTACAAATAAGTTATTTAATATCAGGTTAACTCGTAAAAAATCCCAAAGCCGTTTCTGTTTCGTTATATTCTACTGCCATCCGAAAATGTGCGAGCTTTGTATAATTTAGAAATATATTAATTTAACATACGAATTTTCTTGAAAAATTCTGTCTTCCATATGTATCTTATCTCTGGAAAAAGTATGAGGCATATTGTGGTGGTTTCTCGAAAACCCCTGCCATATTTTATTTTAATTTATTTGTATTAACTATTTTATTTCCTATTATCTCCTTTTTATTAATGTTCTCATTTTAAATATTATTTCGATTTCGTTTCTTTTGATGTCTTCTCCTGTAAATATTTCTTCCTTACATAGCTTATCGAATGTTCTAAAACGGTAAAATCTTGTTTGAAATCATTCCTTCCGGTTTAAAAAGCTTCTAGAAGCTTCTCCAATGTTCTATGGGTGGTTACTTCCGTTTAATCAGACCTTCCCCTTAGCCTATGAAATTAAATTCTACAGATGACGTGATTTAAGCAGTTAAGTGCCTGGCCACCTTTTTGGCTTTCCTTCTTTAAGTGTATTATCATTTCTTTCCTATTAAATTCATATTTCCCTATACATTTGTACGTAGCTTGGCTTTTCTCTCTCGCTTCGCTCATTCTAACTTTGCCAACTTGGCGTGTTGCGAGATTACAGCAACCCTTTCTCTTTCCTCTCCCCTCGCTGACAGCCGCTTGGCAGTTGGGTTGAGATTTTGGAGTGTGTAAGGCACGGCTTCCGCGCCGATCTAATCCTGTGGTCGTTTCACCGGCCGTTTTATAATCCAGGTATGTTAAGAGCTATAGAATGGAATTTTTGAGGATTTATGCAAAAATCGGGTGCACCATCCGATGTCATCTTGTTCTGCTCCTCTTCAAAAGTTTCCTCTTTCATCTCATATATCTTTCATGAAGATCATTTTTCCTTTGAAAACCTATGAAGAATCAATTAACGTTCTCGTAAAAAGAAGCTCTGATATTTTATGATCTTGCTTTTCCTAAAAAATATATAATTGTATTTGCAAGGGCATCCCCAGAAGAGAAAGGAGAAAATTCATCACTTTTGTCGATTTCCCTTTTATGTTTCTTGAGATGTTATAAGTTTGTCTTTATTTTTGATCTATGATAATATGATAGATCGTTGTTTTTGTCAAGAGAATATATAAAGAAAAAATTATTGTAAAGTGAATTTCGACATCTGTTATCATTCATGGGAAAATTATTACAAGATAAATAACGATATATATATATTATTCTTCATAAGAAAATATTATAAAATATGATATCATTATTTGTGCTTTCAAGAAAAAATAAATAAAGTTTTGTTCTACATTCTTCAACAAATTCGTCTTAAGTGATTTTTCCCTCATGTTTTGTCTCATTCATCATTCGTCAAGACTCAGGTAATATCTTTTCATTTTATTTTTCATCTCTCAAGTGTTTGACTTAATTTTATTATCAAAGAATCTTCTTCAAAGAACCTTTCAAGATATCTTTTGTCATGTCCTTTTTTTTGGTATTTTTGCTGGCCCTCATTCAGCACATTGTACTAAATACCACTACGATCATTTGGCCTATTTGATGGAACGAAAGCCACAAGCGTCCCCATCCTTCTTTTCGGAAACACAACACATATAACTTCAAGAATCACAAAATCCCCCAAGATTATTTATCTGGCAGATAAACTTTCAAAGAATGACGAAAGTTGATGCATTATTTATGAAAAAGAATATACAATTTTTTTCGTAATACTGATAGAAACAATATCGAAAGTGGAATTCTATACTTAGGTTTTGTGCCAGATTTCTTGGATAATTCTCCAGAAGTAAATACTATATAAGGCTTCGAGGAAAATATGCAAATGTAAAAATCACAGATTCAGGGATACAGTTATCCATTAATCCATTTATTTAGAAATTCGCAAGAACATTGCATTAAAGGACCAAAAAGTATTTTGTTTATTTATTTTAAATTTTATACTGAGTATAACAGAATGTAATTTTTTAAATGTACTTCAATATAATAATTTTTATACTTTTTTCCTATTGTAAAATCGAGAAACTTTCGAATTTATTTTTTAAAGTAACAATTTTCCACATGTAATGTTTTTATTTATTTATCACAAATACATTTGCAAATATATATATATATATAGTAGTTATAATGCTATGATAAAATACATAATATAAATGAATTAAAAAATAATACAATATATATTTACTGTCTATCTTGAATTACATTATTCAAAATTATCTTTTTAATATATTAGGAACATGTATGAAAAGTTCGATTTCTAGTAATTTCCAAAAGTAAATGAAGTTTCTCCTGTTACCCTATATGAGATTGAACTGGAAAACAAAAATACAATGAAAATTCTTTTAGGTTATATTCTACTGGTATCTGAAACTGCGGGCTATGTATAACTTATACACTAATTTAATCTACATATTTTCTTGCAATTTTCCACTCTTCTCTATGTATTTTATCTCTTGAAAAAGTATTTTCCACATTAACTTCAAGAATTACAAAATTTTTCCAGATTATGTTTATCGCAGATAAATTTTCAATGTATTTCAAAATTGGATGCACTTTTTATGAAAATGAATGCAAAAATTTTTTCATAATACCGAAAGAGAAATTTTGGAAGGTGGAATTCCATACTTAGTATTTGTATAGTAAATTTTGGATGATTCTCCATGTATAACTGTCATACAAGGCTTCGAAGAAATTCAACATTATATTTTTGACGTGTTTTTCAATAAGCTGTAATTACCTAGGTTTGATTAGAGGAAAATTAAAAATATTAAATGTATTGACAGTATTAAACGTTTGTTTTTGCACTAAATATGCAAACCTATAATTCGCAGCCCCAAGGGGTAGTTATACATTTATCCATTTTCTTAGATATTTGTAAAATATTGTATTAAATGACCTGAAATATTTATACTATTATTCTGAATATAACCAAACGTAATTTTTAAAACTGAATCTATCGTAAAAAAGAGAATCTTTCATATTTATTTTGGAAAGTTTTTTGACTATTGTCCACACATAATGCATTGCATTTTTTAGTGATTTAACACAAATTTGCCAAGTAAAAATTCACCTTTACATTAATAATCAAGCCATGATATGTAACATAAACAGGTATAACATTAACACTTTTAGCAGGCACAGGTTTAACATTATGTAACATAAATCAGGCATAAAATAATAAAACACGTATTGTTTGTATAGCTTGAAACAAATTAATGAAAAATGTCATTTTAATATATTTAAGAAAAACTTATTAACTAGTGCTTTATGACAAGTTCAATTATATTTTTTCCAATATTTCTATTTGAGATTTATCTCAAAAAAAAAAAAAAAAAAAAAAAAAAAAAAAAAACGAAAAAAATTCCCAATGTTGTTTCTGTTTGGCTGTATTCTATTGGTATCTAAAAATATACGAGTTTTCTATAATTTCGAAATACATTTATTTAACAGACGCATTTCTTGCAAAATCCACTCTTCCATGAGTTTCTTAGAAATATCTTCTACCTTTATTCAAGAATCACAATATCATTCAAGATTATTTTTCTCGCAGATACATTTTCAAAGAATGTCGAAAGTGAGTGCATTATATATGAAAAAGAATGAAAAAAATTTCAGAATACCACAAGAGGAATTTGCGAATATGGAATTCTATACATAGAAGTTTTGCATGATATTTTTTTCTGATTATCTAGAAATATGACATTAGACTTCCTGGAAATTCAGCACTCCACCTGTTAACTTGTTTTTGAATAAGAGCTAATTACTTAGATTTAATTAAAAGGAAAATAACAAACATTAAGGATAAGTGCAACATCTCGACAAATAAAATGAATTTTGCTAAATATTTACCATCGTGTTTTTTACTTTGAAATAGCGATAAAAAACGACATGTTTACAGCAAATATAGGCATTATAGCACATGTATAAATCAAAGAAAACATTGTTTAACGCATAAGATGGTTTTAAAGATATAACTAACATTTTATTACATATTTGTTAAACAATACGTCTGTTCGGTACATTTTTCTAAAAAAACTGTCTAATATAACACCTTTAATTTTGTTGTGGGACAGAAAACGTACTATTTCAAAATAATAAGATTTTCATTTTTTTAACAGAAGTACAATAAAAAATATTTTAGTAAAGGCTTTGAAGCTTTTAAAAATTTTAAGAACATATCTTTTATTATTTAAAAGATTTTTTTTTTTTGCTCAAATCTAAAGTATTATGTATTTTTAAAAAAACCTGTTAGTTACGCAGTTTGAAAAGTTTCAATGTTTACCTAAAAATACAATTTTAAAAAAGTGAACCGGAACAGTAAAACAGACGCATGTTTGAAGAAAAGACAATAAATATATAAATAATTATATATACACATAATAAGCAAATATATATATACATACCGTCATGGATCAAAATATATTATTTTAAAACCTTCTATCACCATTATCTTTTAGGTCCATACACGTTTAGTGTATAATGCTTCAATCTATTTCTTTGACCGACAATTAAAAGTTCAAATATTTGAATCATTTTATATTTCATGTACCCTTAAGCATATTGATAATCCAGTGTATTTTTGGAACATTACTATATTTTAACTTGAACAAGACGAAAAACATATTTGGTGCTATGTTATTTTTATACAACGGGTGTCCAGTAAATAACTGACCCATTTTAAAATTAAATAACAAAAAAAAACGGTTTGAGATAAAAATGCGCGGTTTGCGGTATTCTTATTAGAATATCAATAAAATTTTAATACGCACTTCCTTCAAATAGTTCTAATTTCGGCCAAAAGATGGCGCTGGCGGCATCAGACTGTAGAAATGCAGCCTGTTTTCTTGTTCTGAAGCTGATGATCTTTCCGGTTCATTTTTCCGAGTCGAATCCGAGTCGAAATGTTGAATCGACTCTCCACTCCCAGACTGCAGAAATAGGATTTGTTGATTGAAACAAGATTTAAAATAACATTTAAGATTGAACTAGGTCTATTGTAACAACCTATGTCTATTGTAACATCCTCAGACAAATATCAGGGGGAACTACAAAAACTAGTTGAAAATTACTGTAAAACATCTCCAAAGGTGTGTCAATCTATTAATAAATATTTATGACAAGCAAACATTTGTTAAAGAAACTGAGAAATATTTTTAACAATTCTAGAAAAATTTAAATTAATTTAAAGGATGTTCTTTAGTGTCTCAAAATTCTCTTCGGAATATGTTATTTTAACCGCTTAACTGATACGCTTTTTTACGTATATATATACGTAATATATATGTATGTTTTCATATTAAATTTTATCTAGCTATATTCGACGATTTCATACAATTTAGAAGTTGTAAATATAACTTGTGTCGCTTTAAAAAATATCTCTCAGCGTTTTTTAGGTTGATAATAAATTAAAAAATAATAATCATTTTATGTTGCATACGTGTCCTTAAATATATTGAGTATAGAGTGCGTTTTCAGTAAATTAGAGTAATTTGCGGTAATAAAAATCAGTTAATTAAATTCGTTGAGTTGCACTGAAAAAACCTGAAAAAATAATTTAAATAGTGTGTTATATTTTATTTATTTTTCATTTTATGTGTCTTTGAGAAAAAACAAATGTTTTTCTCATTATAAATTTCGTCTACCAGCATCCGACGATTTCATACGTTTTAGAGCTTCTGAATTTGATTTCACTGTATCTAGAAAATGTCTTTCAGCTTATTAGTATCTCTGTCTTTTTGTCTTATATATATTTTATGAATACTCTGCTAACGGAATTTCATCAATGTTAAGATTGATTTAGAACTTGATATGAAAGTACTTATTAGGTTTTAGTGTAAATTATCCAACATGTAGTGCTGCTATACTACTACTTTTTTCCGAATTTCCGCTATTGCTATATCTCAATAACTAATGTATAGAACGAAATCTCTGTTACGCCTTGATATGAATAGCATATTATCGAACATAACATGTGGCGCCACCATTCTGTACTTATCCTTTATATGTCAAGAACTAATGCACATAATTTCGCAAATCTTTAATAGCTGTTAGACACACACATAAATAGATTCTTGTTAGATTTTATTGTGTACCATTCGACAGGTGTAGCTTCTATTCACAGTTCTTCATGGTTTTTACAGTTGCTATGTATCAAGAACGAATAAATTGTAATTTAATTCTGAGTGTTGGCGATTTAATTGTATAGGGAAAAAATTGTGATTGCCACAAAAATTCACGTTTTGACATGAGCATGTGAATTGCAAAATTTTTCATATATAGAACTAAAATAAATCGAATTTTTTTAATCAATCCGCACTATTGAATAAACTGTACACAAAAGATATTAAAATCTGTAAAAAAAAAAAAACTAGTTTTTTTTGTTATTTATGGTATTGTAATACTTTGAATGGTTTTCAGTGGAGACAATTGGTCGCAATCAGAGGTTTTTCGTAATTTCTAAAAATATTCTTCTAATAAATTTCTAATAAATTTCTAATCTTCTGATCTTCTAATCTTCTAATAAATTTCTAATAATTCGTGCTTTGCAACTCCCATCCTCATATATAATCTTGATATTACAGATATATTTTTAAAAAATCTTTTAAATATCATTAGTCTAATATGCTTAATATTTTAATATTTTTTGTCTTTCATTTCCTACAAAGTGTGGAAATGTCATACAAACCAACAAAATTACAAAAATTGACACTGAATTTAGGTTTTTATTCAGAAAAAAATTCACGAGGAATTTTTGTATCAGAAAAATAATTACAAATCAAAAACATACCGAAAAAAGAAAACAAACATAACTACATAATTAATATAATGAACTGAGTACTTAACGAATCTTTATTCGACTAAATAGAATGGAATTCTAATTATAATATGCCAGGTGGAATCATTTTTCAATGTTTCTGTGGCGAAATTGTAGTTCGCTTTTTATGAAATTTCCCTACCCACCAAGTGAGTGAATATATTAAATAAGAAATCCACATATAGTTTTTAAGGGTTTAGAATACAATGTTAAATCCAGTTTTCTTTGTAGAAATATGACACAAAAATATATTATTACAAATTACATTCTGGTAGTACTTATTTTAGGATGAATACTTTAATTTAGGAAAAAACTCATGTAAATTATGCTACCCATAAACCACATAACCACGGACAATAATTATAGGTTTCTAATATATTTCAGTATGCACAGAAATATTTTATCTTAACAATGTTTTTAGCACAATTTGCATATTATATATATATAAATATATACAGAGTGTTTAAAAAATTACCGGTATATTTGAAAAATCAATAAAAACTAAACGAGCAGCGATAGAAATACACCGTTTGTTGCAATAGGCTTGGGTAACAGTAAATTTTCAGGCAGACAAACTTTCGAAATTAGTTGCAATTTTCAATAACAGATGGCGCTGCAGCCTGGAAAAATCTAAAGTACGATATTTTCCACATATCCACCATGTGCAGCATGAATATGGCGTAGTTTCTGAACGAAATTAACGGAAATCTTTGTAAGCGTGTTAGGCAGGATGGCTTCACATGCAGAAGCGATGTACTGCTTCAGTTGTTCAATTGTTTCTGGATTGTGCTGGTATACCTGATCTTTCAAGTCAAAAATCCTCTGTTCTAAGGAACAAACCATTTTTTCACAGCAAACTTGCAACATGTTAGCAGCACCTGCTTACAGCAGAAAGACAACTTACAAAAGGGCAAACTCACAGACTGTGTTTTCTTCTATAGCGTTCCAATCGCATGCAGCGCCATCTGTGAATATATATATGTATATTCACACTTCTTGAAAACTAAGTGTGAAATTTTATTCCAACTTTTTAACCACGCTACATTTGAAAGTTATTTTACATAGGTTTTATTTGATTTAGTAGACTTTTCGATTATGAATTAGTATTATTAACGATATGTAACTAAATGTAGCATTTTAAAGGGAATAAATACCTGATATGACGAAGAAAATGATTGATAATGCTGAACTTTACGTCTGTTGATATACATCTTTGACTGCATTATTCAGCAAGGGTCTAATGGTTAATGGTCTAATAACTCTGAAAGAAAAAAAACTTCACATTTTTCCAAATAAAATATATGTAGACGGCAATGTCGCCTTTCCAGTAAAAATAGATAAAAATATATATCAGACTGTATTCAGCCAGAGAATTCTATGCTTGGACGTTGAATTTTCAGTTTGTTCAACTTAAATTTGATGATTATAATTATGAATTACAGAAGGGGGATTTATATATAGTATAAGTATAACATAGAGTATAAGTCAGATGGTCAAGTTTAGTACAATATATCAAAATATTTTTTTTAAATGTTCTGCATTATGCATAAAATTATTTCATGAATTATTTTATAAGAAACATGCATATACATAAAATACATAATACATATACTTAAAGATAACATTAATTATTTTATAAGAAAGGTATTGTTTCTTGAGAGGTACACAACATTGATAAAACATTCTAAAACAAATTAATACAGATTTGTACGTTTATCGGCGTTCTCCAAAATTTATGTAATTCATGGCCTTACGATTGCTATTTTTGGTCAGAGATTCCAAAAGACACACGTTTCTTACAAATTTTGTCTGTCCGTGTGCTTGTCTGTATGTATGTCCATATTTCGCCACTCTACTATAAAAAGTATAAGAAGACATGCATAGAATTGAACGAAATTTTTTGTGTATGTTTTTGGTTAAACAAGCAAGTCCTCCGTAAAATTTCGAAATGGGGTACTGTACTAGCGATTTTTGTTCCACCTTCAACGTTGTACCACGGAAAAGTGCATGAAGTGTAGAATTGCACTAATGTTTTTGTGTAAGTTTTCGATATGGCTAGTAACTCCTACCTGAATTTGTAAAAACTTCCGCCGGAAGGCGGCGCTGCAGTAGAGTTTTTTGCTCCTTTTTCAATATTGGACCATCGAAAAGTGTATATATTTATGAATAGAATTGAACCATTTTTTGTGTGTTTGTCTGTGGCTAGTAGGTCTTCTCTGAATTAAAACAAATGCCGAAAGGGGGACTGAAGATAGAAAAATGCATGAAGTTATGCATAGAATTTTTTGTTTAAGTGTTTGGCTTTGGCAAGCGTTTTACTCTTTCTGATTACGCTGGTTATTAAATAGTCCTTAAGGCTAGCTCCTCCCATCAACCAATGGAAGAGCCCGAAGTACTCTTCCATTGGTTGATGGGACCTTTACATTCCAAACAATCTTAGTGGATTTTTAAAAGCCATACGTCAGAGGGGAGGGGTAATTTTATCTCAGAAATTTGGAGATAGTCATTGGATTTGGTCGGAGCAGGTAGAATCAATTGACCTTGCCACCGCTAAAGTTCTCACGCTTCTTTCCGATTGTTTTGGAATATTTTTGCAAAGTTGCGATGTTTTTTCGGAAGCAGCTTTACACGGAGCCCTTTGTATTATTTTATTGTTTATGGTGATGCGTCCTCAGAAAGGATAACTGGTCTGCCGTGGTGAGTTTCTTTTCTTCTGATGTAAATGTTTAAATCAAGAACAATCCTGTATTCATTATAGAGTGATGAAGATTGAGGGTTGTGTGGAGTGACGGTGAAATTATACGGTAACAAAATATGATGTTTCTGTTTTCTTGTATTTTTTAATGAGTTGAAGAAACCACTCAACCACCACCTTCACGTATCTACAATCAAAATTGTTCGGCCAAGAGTAAATGAGAAGTAACATTTTTGCAGATGTGATAAATAATGATGTATCGGTCGGCGACGCATCTCGTACCCTCTTAATGCTACATGCATACTATATAATATGAAAATAAAACGCATGTCAACTATTTATAACATGCAATGTAGTTCCAAAATAAAATTTAAACGTACATTTAAAAATTTTTAATACATAGTAATGCTCTATTACGGATTTGCGGGCAACTACTTGATTATCCGGTCAACCCTTTTCGGCAAATTATATAAATCGCCAAACTACTCGTAAATTATACAAATTTATATATTTTTTTCTTTTAAATAAGGAAGCAACAAAAAAATTAGATTTCTTTTTAAATTACAAATTAAATGTCAAATTAAAAATCATTTATGATATGCAAACACAGATAACATATTTAAGGTCAAGTGCACATGAAATTTACGATGAGACATTATTGGCATTAAATCTTAAATTTTAACGATAGTCTTTTGGCAAACGAAATACACAAGTAGTAAAAGAAACATCCTTATAACTTCAAAAATGATAAACCTATTAATTAACAGTATACTGACACTGATGAAGTGTCTCATTTTCAGTTCAAAGATATATTTGAATTGAAATTTGAAAAAAATGCAGGGTCATGAAAAATCAAAGAATAGTATTAAAATTGTCTCTGAAAAAATGTTTTTAAATATCTCGAAAATGAATTATCTGAACGATTTCTCACTTTATGAAAAATTCATACTTTTTATTGTTTTTTACCGCCACTACTTAAAATTAAAACAAAATCGACAATTTTTTTATACCTTTCATCCGAACGAATATTTATAGAATCCGAAAAATATAATTACAGATAATCGAGATTACTAATATTATTAGTCTTCTTCTCATCATTATATACTAAGAACACAACAAATTTTAAATATCTATTTGAAGCTGTTCGGGAGATAGAGCATTTACAGGAAGATAGACAGACAGAAGAGGGTTTTGTTTCTAAAAATATGTTTTTTTTTTCGGAATCTCCAATATGTGAAACACGCGCGTAAATCCATGAATATTTTTTCTAATTTTAAAACGATTGCAAGACTTATCCCATACTATGTATGATGGGATAAGTAATGATATCGTTAAGATTATATTTATTATTTAGTTGATGAAGTTCAAAGTGTATCAGGACTGGAAATTATTTTTAAATTAAATAACATCTTGCAGTATTTTATTTATTACAATTATCGGAGCAAAGTAATAAATATATTTCTTTAAAAATATATATTAAAGAAAGTAGTACACAAATAATCTCGATTCATTTACTTTAAGAAAAAAATAATAAAATGTGTTATTTATCAGATACAGTGTATCTGTGATAAAGAGAAGTCTCTATAGCAATAAAAGTGCAAGAAAAGATAAATAAAACTGGGCAAAAAAACAAAAGTCCCTAATGTTCCTCAATATAAATAAAAGAAAGATTCGTAAATTACTGTACAAAGATAGAAAATTTTGTTACTTTGTACAAACAAAGTTAGTATAAACTATGTCAAACACTAAAGTTATGTTTCTTTGTGTAAGTTGATTGCAATCTACACACGTTTCTTATGTTAGCTGTTAGCAGTTATTATATGTTGCAGTTATTAAAGTTATTTTTATATAGTCTACAAATCAACTCATTCTTGTTTCGAAATTTGACTTATACTGATATACTATTTTTTTAGAACGTTAGTATATTATAGAGATTAGTTCAGAAAAAAAGATGTATCTGAGAACATTTATCGAAAAATGAGCCTATACTACAGTGTTTTCCAATGCAAAATCTAATTAAAATTTGAATATTTACTAAAATACTGATACAATTAGCATTATCTTAATTTTCTATGCCCACACCTTAAAATTTTTTAAACAAGGAGCATTGAAATATAGAAGAAATTTATATTTTTTTGAAGTGTAAAGACTTATAAAAGATACAGTACGGGCGTTACTCGCTGTCAGAGATTTTTACACAATATATACATATATATGATTTACTAACTGTATTATTAAAATAATTTTTCCTACAGAATAATAGGACTTAATTATTTAATTTTAAAAACATACAACGTAGGGTTGGGTATAGATGTATATTATAGAAAAATATATGGGCACATTAAAAAAAAATAAAGAGAAATGAATCTTAAATGGTGTCAGATATTGCTACATTTTATTACTCGCTTTTTATTTAAATCCGAATCTATTTATAATAAATTTAATTTAGTATTCACATTAAAAAAGTGTATACTTAAACTTCATTTTGAATTTTATAATACTAATTTTAGCATAATGATAGTCTTTACGTTTTACTGTATAGCTAAAGCAAAATCCTTGTTCAAAATTTAAACTTGGCATTGTGATTAGCATACCTCGAAATCATTTGAAAAAGTTCCAACACCGCCTTGCCCAGTACGCCATTTTTCCATATAGGTTCACATTAACATTTAAAGAATTTATATTGAACTCTCATGTTGAAATTGTTTTCTAATTGTAATTGTATTGTATTGCAGATTGAGATATTCACTCAATGCAAACTACTACAGAATTCTATAAAATTTATGTGATTAGTTCTAACGAAATTTGTCTGCTTCTGATTTTTTGACGTTTACTGCTTTTATATTGATTCAGCGCTCCTCAGCATCTTTGTTGAATGTTTGCAAATTGCAATTGTTAACGGAAAAAGGCGATTTTCTCAAAAACTATATGTGGGTAATCGATATAGTTTTCCTGTAATTTATGTAGGATAACGTTTAATATCTCTAGTTTTCAAATAAATTTTGTTTCCGTTGATTCGAAAATAGATAGAGCAGAAAATATTTCTTCATTACATTTTCAACAGTATCTCTAAAAATATAACAACTAAAATTTTAAAAATCCATTTTTGAGTTCATCGTTACGAAATCTTTCACACAATATCCAAAATATAGACAAAAAAGAGATTGTTTTTTTTTTTCAAGTTTCTAAAATAGCCCCTATTTATTTTTCCTAGAGGTATTTATGAAAGTTTAAAAATCTGTAAATTAAGTGTATCAGTAGCCTTTATTAATTCTCCCAGTTTGAACAATCTGCGACCCTTGTTTTACGAGTAAATTTCTGTGGCAGTCAGACACACACGCGAGTTATTTTATAGTAGTACCGTATTTTGATTTTAAGTACGACACCGTAAAAAGGGATTGAAAAAAAGACTGATTTATGATAACAAATTGTTTTAAGAAATTGGACATTTATGCGACCTCCTTAATTTCCACACTAAAAAAAACTTTTGGCATTTTTCCATGCTGTATATACATTTAGAGAGGATTCCGAGAAGTTTATGTAAATAAATAAGCAATTTTATTCCGGAAACTGTCACAATGTTTCAATTTCTTTTAAACTAGCACATAAATGTCATATTTCGCGTCAAAATCATTTACGAATATAAGCAAATATTTTTACTTACAAATGATAAATAGAGTATTTAGCTAACCATTAACTTTAAATTTCGCTGGTTGTTTATTTGTATTATTATGTATTTGTATAAAAGATTTCAACAATGATTAAATATTACAAGACTCCATTTTATAATAACGTTTAAAAGTGTGCTGTGCGTTTACTATTTTTCTTAACACTAGAACGGCGGCAAAATTTTACCTACTGGAACGGCGGAAGGGGTCAATTTGACCCCTCGATGAAACTACTGAAATAACAATGCTAAAACAATTTTAAATGGCATAGATTGTGACAAATATGTAATTTCCCTGTATTTCATAATTTATAGTTAATATTACTCGATATTTTATTTAATTTTTAAAGTACTGTGTATGTAACGGCTGCAAGGCGATCAATTTGGTACATACTAAACTACTCAAAAAACTCATTAATTTGACATAAAAAATGGTTTAAAATAAATGTTTTCAAAAATTAAAACCAATGTTAACTAAAATAAAACACAATTTATAAAATAATAATTTTTTTTTAAATCTACTTACTCGTCGAATGAACCACACTCATGAACCAATAAATGAGAAACGTATTCTGTTGTTTCCTTTATTTCATTATAAATGTAGCTAAAGGGTTTATATCTACAGCATTTCGTTTGAATTTTTTTAATGCTTAACATAGTCCCGTACATGTATTAGACATTAATGCAATTGATACCAAAATATTTTTTAACAATTTTTCCAGTGCATTTTCCGCACACAACTTTGGAACACGATGCACAAAATTCTTGTGATTTGTTTCCATTGCATTTCTGTACTTGACACTTTTTTCTCTTTATATCCACTTTATTTTCGTTTGTTTTTTCTGAAGATTCAGGAAGGATCTTTGGGAGTTTTGAAGCCATAAGAATCATTCTTAATTCCTCTCCTAATTTCAATAGAAAATCTCTTCTACTGATGGGCTTGCCTGTTACACTTTTATAAATTATCCAGGCGTTCAAAGCTGCATGATCCAAAATATTGAAAAAGATGTGTACAGGCCATCGTCTAGAAGCAGATTTAACGGGGTATTTTCGGCACATCTGATCACGAATATCCACACCACACTTTGTTGCGTTGTAATAATCTATTGAATCTGGCAACTTTTTCAGGCTGTCCTCAGTTTTTACAGTAGAATGTAATGAGCTCAATAGAAAAACACTTTTGCTTCGTTTGGCTTGATAGATGGTAAATGTCATATTATCATGTTCCACTATCTTCGATGAATAAAGAGTACAGCGCATATTTTTCAAAGCTATAGGAATTTCTCTTCTGTTCTTTTTCATTGTGCCAACCAAAGTTGTATTTTTAGATTTTAGCATTTCAGCTAATTTGATGCTAGTAAAGTAATTATCTGTCGTAATATTCCTCCCTTTGTTTGGATGGGGATCTGTTAATTTCATGACAACATTTTCAGATAAACGTAATTGAGGATTTGCTGTTTCATCTTTTCGTAGATAAGGAAATCCATTCAAGAGGTATTTAGTATCAACATCAACAGATAACCAAAATTTTATTCCAAATTTATCAGGTTTATTTGGCATATATTGCGTAAATTTACATCTAGCTTTAGATGGGAACAATTGGTCATCAACTGTAATATTTTGTCCTGGTCGGTAGCATGTTTTGCAATTTTCAATAAATTTATTCCACATTTCAGATGCAAGAGCAAATTTATCAGTCTGTAATCGACTAGATCTTGTTGTTTTTTCGTCAAACCTCAAAAATCTTTTTATTTCTTTGAACCTATCTCTTGAGATAGTTTCTTTGCAAAATGGTGTGCCCCATGCTTCATACCACAATGAATATAAATCTAAACCCTTTGCTCCTGTTGCTCCACGAATATATAATGTAGCAACAAAAGCCTCTAACTCAGCTAGAGATAAACTCCAGTCGTTATTTCCACGTTGTCGATGAGCTTCTGATTCTGTACATTTCTTTATATACAACAAGATAGCATCGTCAATGAAAAGCTTGAAAGCACTAGACACTTTGTCCTCAAAAACACGAGTCTTTGCAAAAGATGTTGGTCCCGCCGTTTCTTTTAGAACATTATAAGCAGGAACACGGCCACAAGCTGAATTTTTAGAAATTATTTCATTCCAGATAGTGTTATCAGGGGCAGTGAAAACAGTTTTGATAATATCCCGATCCGCTTTTTTTCGTTTATTTCTGCTTAGCTGTTCTTCGTTCACATCACTGTCCTCGGATTCACTAATAGTTTGTGTCTGAAATTCATCTTCAGATTCTACAGAAAAATTATCATTTTCACCTCCGTCAGACTCATTTTCAGAGAGCTCCTGCAACAATTTTTTAATTTCTTCATTAGTAAGACCTCTTTTTCGCTTATAAGACATATTTTGTAAAATTTGAAAATAAGATGGAAAAAAGTCAGAATATCAGCAAACGACAGAGTTTATGTTTCAGCGTATCATTCACAGAATAAAGGTAAGGCGATAATGAATGTGACGGCAGAATTTTCCCGCCAAACTGTCACTGGTTTTCGCGCGTTCCACACAGGGACCTGGATTCATTTCACCGGCGTCATCTATGTTTCTTTTATTGCGAGAACGAAAACAGACAGGTACAAAGAAAGGGATTATGGCCAAAAAATTGACACCCTTTTGTCGATGAAAGCGGGAAGATATACGTTCAACTGCCTGCCTTAGGATCAACTGCTTGCCTGCCTACTCAAATCATAAAATCCCTCCCCTACGGTTACCACCTGCGGCGAGTAATCTGAACTAACAAAAGTAACAAATGCGAAAATACATTTGTCTATTTGTGAAAAGAAATGTAAGTATAAAAAACCCTGCATCTGCTTTTTTTTTTTTTTGAAATATTTTCTTCAAAATAATGGAAAAAAGCTAACAAAAGAAAACAACTATCTTAGAAATAACAATATAGTGTGACCACCCTGGTTTGTATTTCTCTGGGAGACAGTATAAATGCATCCGAAAAAAAGCTTATCACTGAATTTTTCTCATGGTTTCACAATGCTTCGCGTACAAAGACTATTTTACCAAAGGGGTCAAAATGACCCCCGTCCGCCGTTCTAGGAATACATGCAAATATTTCAAAAACTAACAAATCTAGAATGCTGATTTTTTTAAAAGAAATATATGTTATCTATTTAGGAAAAGTCAAAAAATTTCAAACGATTTCTTCCAACCAAACAAAAGTGATCCAAGGACGAAAGTGCTCAGGTGTCAAAATGACCCCTACCGCCGTTCTAGTGTTAAACATAAAAAATTCAAAACATATGCAATGCGTGTTGTTAAGAAACAATAACAAACTTAAATTTTACAATTGTGTTATGTGGAAAATAAAATTATTTAATTTAAAAATCGCATCACGAATTTTTTAACAAAAAAGTACATTTAATTGCAAGTACTTTTCAAACGTTTTATATAAATAAAAGAATTACACATAATTAGAAATGTCCAAAAATGATAGTTTTAATAAATTACGAGGCAACTTTTGTTATAAGGATTTTACACAAGTTAATGAAATAATTCCAATATTAATGTTAAATGTTCTATGATTTTATTAGATGCGCTATGTTTTCAGCTCTTCTTTAATCGCAAAAATAAAATGTTCTCATAAGGCAGAGAAATCGGAGAAGGAAATCCATTTAAAAGATACCTATGTAGCTTAAATAAAAGTTCGTTAATGGAGAATTCTAAATAATTATTATTTTTCGTTTAAATTTTTTAGCTTGTGCTGTAACTGTCTGGCCTCTGAAACATATATTATTTAAATTTATGTATAAATTAAGCTGAAATAAAGTTTATTTACAGAATAATTACATGGAAATTTTGTTCTTGAGATTATTTTGCTGTTCTTGTTGTAGGAAGAAAAACAATCTTGTTTCGAGTTCTGTGAAACTCTTTTGCATACCATTTCTTTTTATTTTGATAAAAAATTCGATTTTAGTTATAACTCAGTTCATACTATAGTTTTACATGCAAAGTATTATGTGCATCGTGTGTAGCTTTGACATATATTAATCATAAATTTATGCATCGAGGCTTAAGTAATTTAGGATATCAAATTTAAATCTTTGACCCAAAAATGAACAGGAATTCGAACTCTTCTGAGATTAAGCTGATAGAATGTGTCTTAAAGAATGCGTGAAATATGTATTGCCCGAAAATAAATCATCACTGAATGGTAATTCTAATATAAACTTTTCATTGAAACTTAAAATAAACACAAAAAAAGAAATTGCGTTGCATTCGTCCTAGTCGTTACTCCAATTTCTGCTGCAGCAAACTTACAGAAATCGAAAGTACAAGCATAATTGTATGTAATATTTTGAATATAAGTATGCATCAAACGGCATACATTAAAAATTACCGAGATGAATACGGCCGCTGAGTGAGTAGCACTTTTAAGACGCTATATTACTGACTGAAAAATATCCGGATGGTAACATAAAGGCTAAGGAAGCGTTCTTTTTAAATATCTCGCTCAAATTTTTATATTTTGACGTGATTTTTTCCATAGAATAGCTGAGGATGTTCCACAACCGGTCTAGTTTTTACTTTTTCGATTTTGGTGTCAGATTTTTTTAATACTTTAACTTTCAGAACCGGTTTGAAAATGTTAAGAAACTGATACTATCCTAAGGTAAAAAGAATATAACCAAAATAAAAAAAGTAAAAACTAGGCTGGGTGTGGATTGTCCTCAGCTATCCTATGCAAAAAAAGCACATCAAATTATTAAAATTTGAGTGAGTTATTTGAAAACAACGCCCCCGTAGACTTTACATTATCATCCGGGTCTTTTTCAATCAGTAGTGCGGACTCTTAAAATCCGGGATTTTAAAATTATTAAAAAAATTTACATGCAGTAAATCTTTTCGAACTGACAAAATTCAATATAAATTTTGATATGGGAATTTAGAAACATTTTGTTGGAATTAAAGCAATTTTATGAGAAATAAGCATGTCTTATAATCCAATTTTCTCAAAAGCTGCCCGACCGATTATGATAAAATTTATAATTTCTATTCACTGAAATACACTCATAGTTTATGACAAACAGTTTCGTTCTGCAACTAAAACTTATTTTTTTAACAATGGCAAACTTTCAGAAATTTTCCATTTTTCCGATTTTTTTTTCTGAAACTAATTAAAATTTTTTAGCTTTTACAAAAAAAAATTTGCCATTTTATGAAAAAAAATTTTAAACTATATATTGTTGTAATATTGGAAAAAATAATAAAAAAATTAAATATCAAATTTTCAGGAAAAAAAATGATATTTTATGGGGAGTATCCTATGTACAAAATTAGAGTTTTAAAACGTGTATCGCAATATTTTGCCACCAAATGTACTTAAATTAATTAATTTCATCTGTTTAACAATGTTCAACATTTTCTTCATATTATTAAGTATTTAGTAAAAATAATGAAAGTAAATTTTGACTTAAAAGCGAAATCGAAAAGTTTTTATTGTTTCCGAAGATTAAATTCTATTTTTTATCAAATGCTGCTATCGTATATGGATAAAGTAAATGTTGTGCTGTTTTTGAACAGAGATAGACACCATATTGACCAAATTAATGGTACACATAGACAGTTATAGTGTTTTTAGATATGTGCCAGTTGTGACATTCGGTGAAGTGGAAACTTAAAACAGCCAACCACATACGATATTACATTTGTAATCTACCATCAGAAAATGTTATATCAAAATCTCCAAAACACTTCAGGAGTTAATATGTTTTTAGCTGAAAAATACACTTCTTCGTAGAGGTAAAAAAGGTGGCCTTTTCTACTTGGTATAAAGTTTTTGCACAGCTATATCATGACTATGAATTAAAGTATACAGAAATATCTGAATAAAATTTTGTTACATATAATAAATGGGTATAAAATATTTGAGCAAAAATTATTTGAGTGGTAGCGGTAACCGAGTTGTTTCGTCAATTCAATGCGTTAGTTTCTTGCAGACTAGAAAAATTTCGAATAATAATTTTGGTATCTTAAAATTATCAACTTAAAAAAATCAGAGAAATCTCGTATTTTAAATATTGTAGAAAAAATTTATTTAAAGCATTTACATTACACCTTGTTTTTAATTCTATAAGAGACATGAAAACATTAAGTATCTAAGCGGAGAAATGTTAGTGGCGAATTTTCCTTTATATTTAAAACGTAAAGAATTTACAGGAAAATAAATGCGTTTATATTCGAAGAAGTAAGTTGTTCAGACTGCAAAGCAGCCAAGTGTAAAATAAATTTTTGCAGAAGTTCTTCAACGTTGAACATTTCAATCAGGTTCATAACGGGCAAAAATTTTCTTTTAGACCTAAATGTATTACGTATTTTACTCCTTTTTAAATTTGAAGAGAATTTATTTCATATTCAGGTGCTTTCCATGAAAAACACGAAAATGTTTTACACTGCACTACTTGCAGTTTTTTAAGAAAATGTTTCTTACCATATTGTATATTTATTCAAAGAGTTTTATTTTACAGTAAAGTACTAAATGATGAAACAGTTTCTGCAATTTTCTTTATAATCCTTCTAAACAATTCCCTTTTAAAGCAATTCTAGTCTTATAAAATTCTTCGTCATACTTTAGCTTTCATGTATTTAAGAAGATTCTTTTCGTGTATACCGTTAAGTGTTAGGATTTTTCTATAGATTTAAAATGTATTGAAATATATAAATGTATATAATTTCATTTTAAACAGGATATTACTGATTTTAAAATTGTTTACTTATAACAGATATTTAATCGTGACGATGATAATTTAATTTTGCTGTTAAATGCAGTCCGCTTTTAATTTTCATTAATTTTAATTTCATTTTGTATGTTCTTTTTCATGTTATTAAAAAAATATTTTGTACACAGATCCTTTTCTATTCAATTTTACGTAAAGTATTAAAAAACATATTGGAAAAATTCAGAGCCATCTAAAAATTTTAATCAATAATATGAAAATTGATGACAATTTAAAATATTTTAAATAATTTTTAACGATTTTTAATCTCAAAATAAACAATTCCTGTTGAATATATGTATTTTTTATTTGGTTCAAGAAAACATTATTATAAATCATTCAAGGAATCATCTTTATTGATGAAAATTTTAGTTCAATTTAAGAAAGTCATTTTTTACACATACACTAATTGTCGTTCATTTTCGTAACTAAAAAATATTTCTCTATGTAATTACCATTACAGCTTACACAGATAAATGTCAAAGAATATTCTAGAAATATATGTGTATTCTTCCGAAGTTTACATATTCATGTGTTTATTTCAACGGTGATCAAGAACCTTTTACACACTTATTGTTATCATCTAAATTACACAAAAAGTGTATTCCGTAATTTACGCAATATTTTTGTTTTTTGTCAATTTACACACCACTTTACATATACAGGCAAATCGTTTTTGTATCATTCATAAATAAGTTTTTATGCGTAAATTTACAAATTTATTTGTAAGAGCGTATCCAAGAATTATTCCTCCATATGCACCACTTCAATGTTAAATAATCAGTAAGAACTGTGCTTTCAAACAATATTTTGTGCGTTTATAACTACTCAGGTATTTCCCTCTACCTTACGCATTGTGACTTTTGAGAGTGAAGAAAATCGAAATTAAGTTATAATACTATAAAAAATATTTTTATAAATATTCTCTGTTTAAAAAAATGGTAGTTAGTTATAGCAGAAATATTACAAGTTTAAAATATTCATTTAACTTATCCGCTACGGTCCCTGGGACCCCATTCGGGAACTTCTATTTTTATACTTATATAAACTAAAATTTCTATTTTTTAACATCACTTTTTAAGAGCTGAATGTGTTTCAGCTTTGAAAGAAAACAAGTAAATGGTTAGGTCTAAGCTGAGCCCCTGATAAAATAAAATGTTATTTACACCTGAGTCTGCAAAATGCCTAAAAATGTCCAAATGAGAGTGTGACAAAGAAAGTGATAAATTTTTGTAAATATTTAACAATATTCAATTATTCAATAATTAATTATGAGGATTTGTAAATTATTTATTTGTTAAAGATCTTAAATATTTGATTAAGTTAATTTGGGTTAATGCATATTAAATTGATGTTTTAAGGAGATTTGTAGTTTTAGATCAATATTTTTGAGCTTGCATTGCTAAGCACTTAAATGATTTATTTCAAAGAAGGTACATTTTCTGTTATTTGCAATGTCATTTTGTATATAAAAAACAATTTACAAGCATTTGTAATATTATTTTAGCTTCCAAGCTGACGAATTAAGCCTGCTCGAAATATAAACCCTCCCGTCATATATTTTGCAAACTATATAAATCCAGAGAAATTTACAAATTCCAAATATATCTCCCCACCTTCCCAATTTCTTTCTCTCTTTCACAAAAATGCAAAAACTTTCCGTAAAATTATTAAAATGCTTTGTCGGCAAAAGTGGCCTTACTTTCAGTTTATTTTACCGTCATATTTTTTCTAAAAATAATTCATATCTTAAAATTATGAACGTAAAGTAATTCATAGAAATATTGTACTTTCATATTAGGTAAAAAGTGGGTAAAGCATTTACACTACACTTTCTTTGTAAATGCTTAAAGGATATGAAAACATTAATTTCATAAGCTTGAAAATATTATTAGTGATTTATCCTTTAAAATTTAAAACGTAGAAGAGAATATAGAAATAAATAAATGCTTTTATATACATAGGAGTACTTTGTTCAGATTGCTAAGCATTAATATTAAAATAAATTTTTGTGTAACAGTTCTTCCACATGAACTTTTTAATCACGTTTTAAACAGGCAAAAGTATTCTTTTAGACCTAAATGTATTTCGTATTTTATTCTTTTTTAAATTTAAACAGACTTTCTTACAAACTCATATGTATTCCATGGAAAACACGGAAAACTTTTAAGCAAGACAACGTGAAGGTTTCTAAGAAAGTCGTTCTTTGCATATTATATATTTATTCAAAGAGTTTTATTTCGTAGTAAAGTACTAAATGATGAAGCAATTTCTTCATTTTTTATGTTGGTTCCAGATAATACCCGTTTAAAGCAATTTAATCTTTTTCATCATACTCTGGATTTCATGTCTTTAAGAAGATTATTTTAAAGTATTCCGTACAATCCTCCGACCATCGTCAATAGATATTTTTATTAATTGCTGTTCTATTCATTTTAAATAGGGGAGACCAGGGCTAGTAGTGACATTTTCGACATTTTTTTATTAGTCGTAAGATTCGAACTGAAGCGAAACTTTTAGTGGGAACATATCATTAGAGTAAGTCTTGTGTAACATATTTATAAAACTACTATTATCATTATAACGTTTTTCATAATACAAAATGAATGCTGCATAACCTCAAAATTTGTTACTACTAACTCACGGTAAACAGCAAGTAGTGACATGCTTCGGGCACATTGTGACACATAAATGACGCATACAAGTACATTGTAACATATACAAATTATGTAAGGAAGGAGATTAAATGGGTTATGTTGAAACTGATCATTCTAGAGGACAGTTAATAAAAAAAAACTATGTTCGTGTAGAAATCTTCAAATGATAATCTTCGTGACATTTTTTTCATTTATTTTCACATCACACACATATATTTGAACATACACTGACACTTAAAACACAAATATTTACACAAAGATATACTTTTTACGAGGAAGTAAAATTTTGTCCCCCATTTCATGAATTCGGAACAACTTCTGGGTTTTTAACAAAGCATTGCGTCATTGCATTTCCATCGGCGACCGTACGGCGCCTTTCTCTTGCTTCACACGTGATTTGTAACAGGATATGTTGAATCAAGAATGAGAAATTTATTCATTTATAACATTCTTAACACTCTAAAACACTTTCATGTTTTAATAATATTATAAATCAAATGAAAGTAAAATAGTTAAATTGTTAACACTTCTAAACACTTAATAGTTTATATTTATACTTTTAGAGACACTTTACAAAAAAAAGGAAAAAAGTTGTCATAATCAGGAAAGAAATAAAGAGTAAGCCAACACTAATCTTTGGCCATATTGATCTTCGACTCGGGAGCCGACTACTACGTGTATGCCTATATCCTACATTTTTAATCACTCATTGTCATCGCTTCTTTCAGCGTCTGATTTGCAGTTAATACAAATATAATAAGTTTCATTTTTTGGAATATTTTATTTGCGCCCATGTTTTACATGCACAAAGTCTTCTCCGTGTCTAGAAAGTTTATATTGCTCCAAGCAAACTAGACTTAAGTAATTTTCGTCTTTTTCAGAGCTATCCAATTCTTGCTCCTCTCTTTTTTAAAAAAACCTAGATGTAATTTTTAATGCACTGCTTGGCTTTTCCATATTTTTTTCTTTTTCTTCTTCAATTTGTTCTCTGCGTTCTTTTGCTTTTTGTTCTGCTTGATTTTACTCATTTATTCTTATTAGAATGGCAGATTTCAAACAGTTACAAATAGATTGTTTGCTTTTTCGAGGTCCTGCTTTAGGAAGTGGTCTTTTTTCTGTAAGACTTACCTCTGACAAATTTGTATTATCAGTTGTGATAGAATCATCTAATTCAATGAGATTTCTTACTTCTGAAGAGGGTCCTGCAATCTCACCATCATTGATTAAAATTATTGCTGAAGTGCTTGGTTAATTAACAGTTACATATTTACTATTTTTTTTCATTGTTATTATGGTCTTTATCGCTCTCATCTCCGATAGGTAACGGTCGTCATTCACTGAAGAACATAGGAAGACCTCATCTGTAAAAATGTTATTATTAAATTCCCAAATTCTAGTACAACAAAATATTGCTTGAATGTTTTTGGAGTGGTAGCACTAGAAAGGGCTATTTTGACAATACCTGATATGTTGTAGATCGACATAGTGTTTCCAGAATGCGATTTCAACCATCCACATACAATCTTATAGTAGAATATTTTGAACAGCCCTTATACAGACACATCAAGGGGCTGCAATCTGTGACTCGTGTGAAGTGGAAATGATAAAAAAATCACTCCGTTGTCCGTGAAATAATCCAAAACATCAATATTTCGATGAGAACTATGGTTTGATGTACAGCAGCAGCCTATGGGACCTACACGAATAAAATGAGTTTTAAAAAACTTACTTGGAAATACAAACATTGGCGGGACGGAATTTCCCAGAGCGTTAATGCCATTAACTATAGTCACGTTTGTTCCCCTTTCTGCAGTGGTCATTCCTCCAACTCTTTTTTCACACTTTTCTGCAATTATTTTTACAGGTTTCTGCACTTTTCCTACTTTTGTCTCATCAATATTACATATGTCGTTTGAATTATCTTTATTAACTTCTTAAACAGACGCTAAGTTATTAAAAATAGTTCTACATTATGTTTATTAAAACTTGTGTTTCTACTCAAACTTGTTATTTCAGGAACTCGAAAGGAAATATAGGATGTCGCATAAACATAGTCAAGCAATCAGCACTTGCAGTTTTATTTTTTAACCGATTTTCAGGCATGTTTATGTCATTTCTAATGGCAAGCTCATACGCTAAATTTCATAGTTCTGCAGGACTAATTCCATAAAACATATTCGCTGATTGTGTGGCGTATTCACACAACTCCATTTCCTATTTAGATGTGAATATCATACGCGGTTTTTTATATACCATTTCAGTATTTCCTTCCGTATAAGTACGCTTCTTTTTATTCATATACCTAAGAAGGAACATTCGGTTTACATAGAACAGTTCTTGAGCTTTCCTTAAACTGCAGTTTCCTGAATAAACTTCTATTGCAGCCCTTTCATAATCTACTAAAGCAGCTTTAGCTCTTTCGGTATCCCACTTGCTTTTTCGCATAATTTTACCTGAAATATAAAAACCTTCATTAAACATTATAATGCGGTAAGTAGTGATACTGTCAAAACGTGCCTCTTGAACTTTATTCATTAGTTTCCGAAATGTAGGCAGGATTAACAAATGAAATACATAGAATAACAGCTCAAAATATAGCATTTAAAAAATGTTAGATATCTTTACATACCTAAGTATCGCTAGTGGAAATGACGATTCAAATGCAGGTTGCAAAATTTACTTTTTAGATAGAAAACAAGATAAATATTTTTTCTCAAAAACAACGCGACGCTATACTTAAAAAAATACGCAGCACATTGAGACAACCAACCCTCTTTACTCACATGACGCTACATGTGCTGCAACCTGTTGGCTCAATCAGGAAGCTCAATGGCACAACTAACCCCGGTCACCATTACATTACTTCGTTTGAAATGGTAGGATTTTCATTTCATCGTGAGGTTGTAGAATGATGTTTTAGTGCTCTGGATGAAAATTATGGAGAGGAAACTATTTAACAGCCGATCTATTCAATTTAACATGCATCTTTCTTGACATAATTCACTTTCTTTTTTAAATGCTTAATAGACCGTAGCAGAAGTATTACGTAGTAGAAATAGTTTAAGTTTCGCATTTAAAAGCAAAAGTACGTATATGAACAAAGTGACTTTTGACGCTTCTGTCAGTTCGTCGCTTCTTTTTTTAAACATTTTCTTCTACACAAAATTAAGACGGAGCAGTATAATTTCTATTTCCAGCTACAATAAGAAGTGCGGATTGTAAGATTTGTAAATAGATAGCTATTGAAGGAGATTTTTAACATTTTCAAAGTTTCCTATTGTAAACTAATTTGCATTTAAAAACAATATGTAAAAAAAAAACCCTGTAAAGTTAATAAATATATGTTTTTGCAAACAAATTATATGTATTCTCTAACTTCAGAATAGAAAGCTGTAAAATGTGGTAGAATTCTGAACGCTAGGGTCATACTTCTCGAAAAGTGGTTACATTGTGTGTAATTTTAAAAAGTCGAAGTGTGCTTAGTACTGAGTCTTCAATACCGAAACCATAAATTATTCTGAGATGCTTTATACGTATATTTTGTACGTGATAAGGCAATTTTTAGTGAAATAAACATGGTGAAAATTAATACTCAAAGTAAACATCTGTGCAATTTCATATAAACAATTGCCTTAAAAAATAGGCTGGATCCATACTAAATTTCAGTTGCTGATATTATGCGATTCCTGTTGCGTTTCATTTTCTCACGCCAGCAGTTTAGTGGAAACTTGATTTTTAAATAACATTTATTTATAATTCAACTCATTTTTGATTTCAGAATGCAATACTTGGAATGTATTCGAAGACAACGGTAATTAATTATATTTGAAACACGTTACAAATAAAATAATAGATATATTATCAAGTAATAATAAATTAAAAAATATGCGTATAAATAAACATATGTAAAATAATCATTGTTCTTTCATTGAAATTTAATATTTATAATTACGCTGGAAAAAAGTCTTTAAAATCGAAATTAATTAATTGATATCTATACAGTCAGTTTAAAATTTACAAACATAAAACCATCAAATATAATTTTTACTTTACATTTTCTCTGAATAAACACACTTACTAAATATTCTTTTTAAAAATGTTTAATCATTAAAATTTATTTAAGAAAAAATTTCAACAACTTTTCTGTAGGAGTCTAATAGTTTATTTAGATATATTTTAACTTAAGTGATTTCTTTTATATTTCAAAAACTTCAAAATTACATGATTTTGGCATAATAAAAGGACATCTAATTCGTAGTTCTGGAGCTAATCTACATACTCACGACTTATTTCTTGTTCAGAATCGATTTGTTTATACCTTTATTGAAATGTTTCTTTAAGTTAAAAAAATTTTGAAATATTTTAGTTGAAAACTTATTTGTATTCTAGAAAGCTTTTAAAAGATTTATTAATTATTCTAAAAATTCTCGTTCTGAAACGTTAAAATTTCAATGAACAAATGAGATTAGAAATTTTTACCAATACTATTTTACACTTCTCAGTAAGATAAGTTAAATAATGGAAAATACATATTTTAAAATATTCTAGATAATATGTGAATATCGAAAGAAATACTACAGAAAGTTTATGTTTAATGTGTTTAAGAAGTTTTGAACTGGATAAGTCCTTTAAAAAGATTATAAGCGAGAAATTTTCGATTTTTCGTTATTCAAAAAAATTTCTGTGCACATAAATGTCAGATAATTTAAGGCATTTTATGCGTTACTTTTTAAAATTTACCAACCAGTTGCAGATAATAAGCCATTCATTAAATTTCTTTCATATACCATAATATTTCATTAAATAGAGGGGTGACATTTGGACGTAAGTTTGACGAAATATTGATGAAGTCCAGAGAACTTTTAAACTTCAAATGGACATGTACGTTGATCCAAATTACGTACTTTGCGCAAAAATTGGACAAATCTGTCTTGTGGGGGTACAAATCTTTGCAATTTCATATAAACAATTGCTTAAAAAAGCTATGATGGATCCATACTAAATTTCAGTTTCTGAGACTACGCGGCTCCTGATGTTGCGTTTCATTTCGTCACGCCAGCAATTCAGTACAAACTTGATTTTTAAATAATATTTATTTATAATTCAACTTATGTTTGATTGCAGACTGCAATACTTGGAATGAGTTCGAAGATAACGGTAAATTTATCATGTGAAACACGATACAAATAAAAAAATAGCTATATTATCAACTAATAATAAATTATAAAATACGCGTATAAACACATATATATGTAAAAAAAATGCTGTTTTATTGAATTTTAACATTTATAATTGCACTGAAAAAAATCTTTAAAATCGAAATTAATTAATAGATATCTAAACAGCCATTTTAAAATTTACAAACATAAAACCATCAAATATAATTTTTACTTTGCATTTTCTCTGAAGAAAGACGCTTACTAAATATTTTCTTTAAAAACGTTCAATCTTTAAAATGCATTTAAGATAAAATTTCAACAACCTTTCTGTAGGAGACTAATAGTTTATTTCGATATATTTTAACTTAAGTGATTTCTTTCATATTTCAAAAACTTCAAAATTACATTATTTTGGCATAATAAAAGGACATCTAATTCGTAGTTCTGGAGCTAATTTAAATACTCACAACTTATTTCTTGTTCAGAATCGATTTGTTTATCCCGTTATTCAAATGTTTCTTTAAGTTTAAAAATTTTTGAAATATTTTAAATGAAAACTTATTTGTATTCTAGAAAGCTTTTAAAAGATTTATTAATTATTCTAAAAATTCTCGTTTTGAAACGTTAGCATTTCAGTGAACAAATGAGATTAGAAATTTTTACCAATACTACTTTACAGTTTTCAGTAAGATAAGTTAAATAATGCAAAATACATATTTTAAAATATTCTAGATAATATGTGAATATTGAAAAAAAGATTATAGAACGTACATGTTTAATGTGTTTAAGAAGTTTTTAATTGGATAAGTCTTTTTAAAAGATTATAAGCGAGAAATTTACGATTTTTCATTATTCAAAAAAAAAAAAAATCTGTGTACATAAATGTCAGATAATTTAAGGCATTTTATGCGTTACTTTTTAAAATTTACCAACCAGTTGCAGATAATAAGCCATTCATTAAATTTATTTCATATACTATAATATTTCATTAAATAAAGCAGAGGACATTTTGTCTTTCTTTAAGTCATGTGATTTTTAAGTAAACGATACAAACAATATCATTATATTTTATACATAAAGCCTTTCTGAATTATTTTTATCTAAATCTTACTCATTAAGTACTTGGACAATTTCACACAACAGAACCTCTCACTTGCTTTATTTTGCATCATATACAGGGTATTTCATAAAATATGTGTAAAAACTTTAAGAGATGAAATTACATATGCAAACATACAACTTTCATCAAATAATATATGGTAGGAAATAAAACGCAAACATTTACGCGAACTTGCAAACTTGGTTCACACAAACGTTAAAGCTCTATTCTGTTCTGAGTTATCGGAAGAATAACTACACCAATATCAATTGAATTTGATATGAGAAAGAAGATGGCTTCTTAGGCGAATTTCTTAATAGATATTAACTAAAAGCCACTGAAACAAATGTGGAATTGTCAGTCGTTATAAGAACGTATGTTATTATGTTGTTTTTAGTTAATAGAAAAAAACTGATTTGTAATTCACTTTTAAAATGTAAACAAAAAGGCCTCAAATGTACAAATGATTTTATAGGAAGCGGTTTTACATATTGTATTTGTCATTTAATCACTCTTTGTGTGTTTTTATTTCATGTAAGAACACCAACTTCGGCGCCCTCAAGAACCATTGTTTTTTATTTCCGATCATGAATTCTTTGATAAAAGTTGTTTGTCTGCTATCATCTGTTAAAACTTTGCACATATTTTATGAAAAATCAATTTATCTAAATTGCTGGGACATTAAAATATCATTTTACGTTAAATTTAAAATTAAACAGAATTACTATATAACACAAGATAAAACAAACAAGAAATTCGATTTTTTTTAACATGCGCAAAAAAAAAATTAGTAAAATTAAAATGTGAACAAAATATTATCAAAGCGATTACTAATTAGGGATGGAAAATTAATATTAAATGCATAGGTTACAAATATCATGGATATGGAATACGACTACTTCTAAATAGCAAATTATCACATAATTTTGGGATTAAATAATGCTAAGTTCAGTACTCAGAAATAGTGGTAATCAATATATGCAGGTACTGGAACATATTCATCAGGCACATAGTCATATTCACACTATTGTATTTCACTAACATTTTCTGTTGGACGTTTAAACAAATAATAAATAAAAATTTTGTAAAATTGGCGATTGTTGCTGTTGGAATGAATGAAAAATTGGCGAGGCAAAATACAAATAATATTATAATTTTTATCTATTTGTATGGAACAGCACGTATATATATATTTAGCAAAATTTTAAAAAAAATGCATCTTGTAATGATAGATTGATTTTGGATCTGAAAGAAAAATCAGTAAAGTTAATAATTTTTTTCTAGGAAACTACAATTTGGAATAGCAATAACAAAAATTGATTTACAGATGCACGTTTGTACTATTAATTGAAAAATCTATAAGATTACTAAGAAAATTTTAGGAAACTAAATTTATTTTTTGAGACTAAAACTTTTCTCCATCTTTTTGTGCTTTGTTTGAACCATAGTCCGGTTATAAATTTAACCATTATTTAGAAATAGTTTGTCCCTTGATTTGATAATAAATTAAACCACGATATAAAATATCTTGAGTCACGATTTGATAAAAAGTTAAACTATGATTTGGTAAAATGTTCTACCGTCATTTGGGAATAGCTTGAACTATAAAAGGAATTTTGTTTCAGCCATACTCTGGAAACATTTTAAACAATAAAATCTATTTATGCCATTGCTTGTAGATTTTTATGAAGACAATCGGAAAAATTTGTTTCAAAATTGAAACCAAATAAAATAAAAAATTCAAGCGTATTGATACATTTTTGTTAAAGTATAAAGAAGTTAAATTTTCTACAAAGATAAATCAAATTCCAAACAATTTGCTTACGATATTTTTTCGCAGGCAATTTAACTAGCTTATTTGGTGTGTTTGGGGAAAAATATTTGTTAAATTGAAATTATTATTTAAAATTATAAGAGAAATTGAGCACTCAAAACTGAAAATTAAATTTTAGGCATTTCTAATGCAGTACATAAATCAAGTATATTTAAACAAATGTTTGACCCACTAGTGCTATTGCTAGGATGGGTTACACTCGGGCCGGATGTAAATGGTATCAGCCCCCCACTTCCTACGCACACACGAACACTTGTCCTATTATTACAATTATTTACGATATTATTTTTTACGATTACGATTTATTATTTACGATAAATATACGTTTTAACATTTTTTTTCGGATTACTCTTAAAAACTTTATATAAAGAAATAAGAAAAATAAGAAAAAAGAATATATATATATTTATTTTTTGGTACTATATTCTTAAGTCAAACTATTAGGAAGTATCCTTTGAAAAACATAAAATAAAAATAATTCTATCGTATAAACAAATATTTTAATATTAGAATAGAATGGAATAAAATGAGATTTAAAATTCAAAATACAATTCTTCAACGCTATGATCCTTTGTATTGACTTCTAATAAATTTTTGAAAGATTTCCATTACTATAATTTATTAATTTTTATTTTACTTTGCGCTAGACATGATTATCGAAATCTTTTCTCTAATTCCAACACCAATGAGCTAACATTCATTTGATCAAACAACGTGGTAATATAATATATTTCAAATGTATGTTAAACCTAAACAATATTAAAATTATTTGCGAATAGAAATCATATCTTAACAATAACTTCAATTTCACTTACTTAACAAAGTGTAATTCATAATATGAGTGCCTAATCCAGCATATAAAAATCAAAATTAATATGACATACAGAATTTAAAAAATAAAAATAATTTATGGGGGGCCGCAAAAATTGTTTTCTCGATTTTGATGAAAATGGTGTTGTTGCAAAGATATTCTGAGAAATAAAAAACACAATGGAACTACCCATCTGAAATGAGCCTCTTTTCGAGATATCCGACAATTTATATCACTTAATGCAGTTTCCCAGCAGTGTGCATTAGCAATTGTCGGATATCTCGAAAACGTCTCATTTTCGACGTTTGATTCCATTGAGTTTTTTAGTCCTCACGATGATATCGTTTCAACGATACCACTTTCATTAAAATCGAGACTAAAATTTTTTGCGGTCCCCCATTAAGTGTGTACTAGCTACGTGACATAAATAGTCGGATATCTCGAAAACGTCTGATTTGCGACGATTAGTTCCATTGAGTTATTTACTGCTCACGATGAGATCATTCCAACTATATCAATTTTGTCAAAATCGGTCACTTACACTTTTTGCAGTTCCCTAATTAATATGAATGCTGATAAGACATTATTTTCTAATGTATAATTTCGTATAGCCGATAACGTTTCTCTTAAAATTCAAGATTATATTTCATACTATTGAACCATTTTGAGTGAAGACTCTTTTGTATCCCGAAATAGTTACAAGTAATTTGGTTATTCACAAGGAATAAATTTTGTCGGTAGATATATTTTGACAGATTAAAAATATTAAAACTTCTCTACCGTTGAGATTAAAAATATACATCATGTTTTTATGGACTACACATGCACAAATACTTTTGTTATTCATTACTAGTAATCAGACTATACAATGAACATTAAAATTAAAATAACATAACTCTTGTAGGACATATAGTACAAAATGTAATATTCACAGGAATAAAATACATGCGAAACAGATATAAAATCGTGATACATTTATGAGGAAGGTTTTTATTAACGATCAAAAATTACTTATGGTAATAGTTCTACAGAAAAACGATTATGGGTTTAAATTTTTAAAAAATTCCTGCTGTTAATATACATGTATATATATATATATATATATATATATATATATATATATATATATATATATATATGGAGATTCTTCTTTAAAAAGTTCTTTTGAACACATAAGTAAATAAACTCGGAGGTAAATTAAATTCTGACACCGTTTTTAAACTTTTAAATGACTTATATTAAACGTTAATATTTACAAAAAAAGATATTTACATAAGACTATTTACAAAGCAAACAATCATAACTCTAATTAATCAATTACATCTTATACGGGAACTCGTCTTCATCTTACGTTCTTTTTACACCAACTTAAAACTAAAACCTTTCCATTCTCCTTTCTTCCGTTCAGTTCTTTTTTCTACCGCTTAAATCGTCTGGCTTCTTAGGAATTAATAGTTTCTTCAAAATCGTCTGCCTCACTGAGAGCCTGTTCATCAGAGTTGCGATGCGTAGAAAATAATATGCAGATCTAATAGTGGAGGAGATTTCCCATATTTCGGCCATACTGATGAGACATTCGTCCTCGAATGTATTCTTGTTGGCTGGAAACAGCAGCTGGATCATCTGAAAAGATAAAGAAAAAAAACACAGCAGCATCCAAAGTCTAAATTGAAAAAAAGAAGTCATCATTCAAATTGTTTATCAAAGCTTAGATTATTTCTTGAAAAAAATTCATATATATTTTTTTTTCGCGTCTTTTCGTCTTCTCTTTCTTACGTCCTTTCATCTTCTTTTATCTTACGTCTTTTCGTCTTCTTCTTTCATACGTCTTTTCATCTTCTATTACCTTACGTCTTTTCGTCTTTTCTTTCTTACGTCTTCCGTCTTCTTTTATCTTACGTCTTTTCGCCTTCTTCTTTCATACGTCTTTTCATCTTCTATTACCTTACGTCTTTTCGTCTTTTCGAGAATAAAGTTAAAATTCTATTAGTTGTCAGTCCAGAGGTTTGTCATAGTTGGTATAGTGTCACAATCGGTGAAATTCTTTTTTTTTTTTCAAGCTTCGTCCGTCCACGGCTTCATGTACTCTGCACATGTACTGGTGACCATGGGTCCTTCGTTGAATCCAAGTTTCTTTACATCGTAGGTGTCATTATTTTTTACTTTTATGACTTTGTACGGACCTAAATATTTTGGTTTTAACTTCAAACCTGGACCTTGTTGTGTGCGTTTTATAGCAACCACATCATTAATCTTAAATTTGTTAGCTTTCTTTCGTCTGAGGTTGTAAGTTTTACGGTTCTCTTCTTGGACTTTTAAAATCTGTTTTTTAGCATTTTTTCTCATATCTTCGCGATTATTTGTAAAATCAGATTGTATTTCAGCATTCAGAAGACTAGTAATTTCAATGTTATTTTTTAGTTTCATTTTAGTACCAAACATCAATTCAAAAGGAGTTGTGCTTATACTTCTCTGAAAAGTCGAATTTATCACCTGTTGGACGTTGCTTACATGTGTATACCATTTTTTAGGATTATCGACAGACAATTTAGACAGAACAGATATTATGACAGAATTTAGACGCTCAACTTGGCTGTTAGACCTGGGTAATCCAGTGGTAATCGGGATATGTTTAATATTTTTATTGATGCAATAATCTTCAAAAGCTTTAGAGGTAAATGCAGGACCTTTATCTGATATAATTCGAACTGGATTTCCAAAGATAGATTTTTGGATTTCTAATTTAGAAATTACTTCGGCAGTATCGGTAGATTTTGTGGGATACAACCAAACAAATTTTGTGAATGCGTCAATGACCGAAAGGATATGTTTGTAATTTTTATTAGTGCTTTCTAATGGACCTAAGTGATCAACATGGTACGTATGTAATGGAGCTTCTTCTTTTTCTAATGGGTGAAGTAAGCCTTCTTGTTTACCACATTTTCTATTAACTAAAATACAGGGAACACAATTTGCTATACATTTCTCAATTTTTTGTTTAACTTTAGGGATGTAAAAATCATTTTCTAAACTTTTCTCTGTTCTTGCAACTGCGTAATGACCTTTTTCGTGAGCGGCCTTGATTATATTCATTTGCATGTCTTCCGGTACAACTAATAAATCATTACCATTAACACATTTATAAAGAACATCATTTTTAACTAGATAATCATCATAAGATTTCACCTTTAGGATTTCTTTTATTGTTTTAATATGGTCATCGGTTTCTTGAGCTTGGATAATTTTTAAAGTTAAGCTATCTTGGATTACCATGCAAATAGGATACCTACTTAATGCATCGACATGTCTCATACTGCTACCCTGTCTATGTTCAATAACATAATCAAAATCGGATAACATTATTGCCCATCTAGCTATTTTTGTACTCATTTCTTTTTTATCCATAGTCATTTTAAATGCATTACAATCGGTTACAATTTTAAATGGGATACCTAGCACATATACTCTAAACTTTTTCAGGGCTTCAATTACAACTAAAACTTCTAATTCGTAACTAGTGTACTTTCGTTCAGCTTCGGTGGTTTTTTTACTTGCGAAATAAACTGGATGAAATTGATTATCTACTGGAGATTGTTGCATTCAAACAGCTCCATAGCCATCAATACTGGCATCACAATGGATTTCGGTCGCACTTTTGGGATTGTAAATTAAAAGTACTGGTTTTGACGACAAAATACGTTTGAGTTCATTAAAAGCTCTTTGTTCTTCTATATCGAATTTAAATTTTGAATCTTTTCTTAGCAGGTCACTTAACGGTTTAGCTATAACCGAATAATTTCTTATAAATTTTCGAAAGTATCCTGTCAATCCTAAATAACTTTGAACATCTTTGGTACACTTTGGTTCGGGAAAATTTATTACTGCTTTAGTCTTCAGTGGAGAGGGATACAATTTACCATTTATGATTCTATACCCCAAGAAATCAATTTCACGCTTCAAAAAATTGCATTTTTTAAGATTTAATTCTAATCCATATTCCGATGCAGTTTCGAGTACAAGTTTTAATTTTTCTAGACCTTCAGCTTCGTTTTTAGCAGGTATTATTAAATCATCCATATAAATGACAACAATGTGATCTTTTAATAGATTTCGAAATACATTATAAATATACTTTTGAAAAACACTAGGGCTATTGGTCAACCCGAATGGACATTTCAAAAATTCGTATTGTCCTTCATGAGTAACAAACGAGGTGTATTTCCGCGAGTCTTCTTCAACATCTACATGAAAGAAACCGTTTTTCAAATCTATGGTGGTAAATACTTCGGCAGAATGTAATTGGTCTATTACATCATCAATAACTGGCAAGGGGAAATGCTCGCGTACTGTCTTTTTGTTAAGACATCTGTAATCAACACAAAGTCTCATTGCGTTATTTTTTTTCTTGACTAAAACAACCGGCGAAGAAAAATTAGAAGAACTTTCTCGAATTATTCCCTGAGCTAGCCACTCCTCAATTTGGTTTTCGACTATTTTTTTCTTGCATGGCGGTAATCTTCGAGGAGAAGAACAAACTGGGATTTCGTCAGTTAAATTAATTTTCATTTTAACATCTACTGTTTTAGTTTTAATTGGTACATAATTTTCAATTAAAGAGTATAACTCTGAACGTAATTTTTTGTCAGCAATGTGAGTTAAATCAATTTTAGGCTCATCCAAAACATTTACAATATTAACTAAAAAGTCATTAGACTGAACTTCAGCTTTAAACAGTTTCACTTTATTCTCAGAAATAGTTAATGTACCTTGATGAATAACATCAGTGCCAATAATTAAATCGAAATTAATGCAACTGTCCTTAACGACAAAAATAGTAACTTTAAATTTTGAACCATCTACTTCGATTTCTGAATTGAAACAACCTTCTGGTTTAATTGAGGCTTTTCCTAGACCGGTCAAAGAGATACTCGTAGGTTTTAACTCTACAAAGTTCTTCAAATTATCATAAATACGTTTCTTTAACAAAGTCTTTTGGCTACCAGTATCTATTAAAGAGATTAAACGCAAAGAATAAAGCTTTATCTCTTTCAGAATTAAATCTTGGGATGTAATAATGTTTACTTGTGACTGAGCACTTTTAACACTTGTATCTTTAGATTTATTACATTGAAATGATTTATGACCATAAGCGTTACAAGCAAAACAAAGCGGCCCTTTATCTTTATTTACACAGTTAATACTCTTATGATTATTCCCGCCACAATTAAAACAACGCATATTTGGCTTTACAGGCTTAAATTTGTTCTTAACTTCAACTTCGGATTTAATTTTAGGCTTAGCTCCTTCATATTTATGAAATTTTGCATTTTCATACTCCGATCTTATTTTTTATAAGTCTTTAATTTTTGTTTAAATTCAGCAATATTGGGACAACCATACAAAAAAGATTTTTTAGAAATGGGGTCATTAATTCCATTTATTACATACTGAATAAGGGCAGAATCTTCAATATTGCCTTTTGAGCATAATTGTTTCATATTTAAAAAATATTCATCTAACGATTCATGTGGTCTAATTTTTCTTTTGGACAGCAATTCGTGTAATTCAGCTGAATTGCACGTTTGACCAAATTCAGATATGAGTAGGGCTTTTAATTTAGACCACGAATTAATATTTGTTTCACTTTCAAGAAATAATTTTGCTTTGCCTATCATACGGCGTTTAGCCAAAATCAATTTGTGCAAATCACTAACGTTAAACAATAAAACAATATCTTCAAAATCGGCAATCCATTTATTAATATTTTGTACTTGAGTACCTTCAAACATTGTAATCATACTTTCAATATCATTAATAGAAATGCTTGGTTTAATAACATAATCAAGAATCAGAATTTTCTGATTTTCATTACTTTCACAATTAGAACTACCAGAATCATTTCTCATATTATTCTCAAAAACAGTTGAAATATTTTTAGTTTTATCTTGTAAATCATCATTAAATTCATCGACACTTTCGTCATCATTAAGAGTACCTACATCGGCTATCATATTAATTTTTAAAATATTAAAATCACATAAACTAGAAATTATTCTGGCAGCAATTTCATTAAAAGTTCCCGAATTATTTATACACAAAACATTGCAAATGGTAATTAAGTCGTTAACAGAAAAATTATCTTTAATTTCTTTGAATTTAGTTTGATATTCATCGGAATCTACTTCAAACGTAAACCCAGTAAAATTCCGAATTCTACGTCGATTATTTCTGTCACCGATTTCTCCAAAAATTAATTTGTGCAATGTCTTAATACTAGCTGATTTTTCAGTTTTCAAAGAAAACTCTAATTCCTTTAAATCAACTAATTTTTCCCTTATTGAAAAGAAAAATGAAATAATAAACTCACTTCATAATCAGATGCTCAGCTTCACACACTTTGATTTCACTTTCATCGCAAAATTTTACCTCTTCTGAAATAGCTTTGTAGGCTTGACATTCCATCACAGTTCTAAAAAATATCGGCTTCCAAGATATTAAAAAATATGTATTTCCATCTCTGTGGGCGTGCGTCTGTATCTCACTTACTGAGACCAAAATTTATGGAGATTCTTCTTTAAAAAGTTCTTTTGAACACATAAGTAAATAAACTCGGAGGTAAATTAAATTCTGACACCGTTTTTAAACTTTTAAATGACTTATATTAAACGTTAATATTTACAAAAAAAGATATTTACATAAGACTATTTACAAAGCAAACAATCATAACTCTATTTAATCAATTACATCTTATACGGGAACTCGTCTTCATCTTACGTTCTTTTTACACCAACTTAAAACTAAAAACATTCCATTCTCCTTTCTTCCGTTCAGTTCTTTTTTCTACCGCTTAAATCGTCTGGCTTCTTAGGAATTAATAGTTTCTTCAAAATCGTCTGCCTCACTGAGAGCCTGTTCATCAGAGTTGCGATGCGTAGAAAATAATATGCAGATCTAATAGTGGAGGAGATTCCCATATATATATATATATATATATATATATATATATATATATATATATATATATATATATATATATATATATATATATATATATATATATATATATATATATATATATATATATATATATATAAATATATATATAGATATATATATATATATATATATATATATATATATATATATATATATATATATATGTATATGTATATATATATATATATATATGCTTGTACGATAAATATTTCAAAATATACATATAAATTTATTTCCAATTGATTTCTAGTAATCAGGTAATAAAATAATAAAATAAATAAATCACAGATAACGATTGAAAAATAAACTAATTATGCGTATAGTAAGGAATAATAAAATTACAAATAAAAAATATGGATATATAGTAAGAATAATTATTTAATATTAATATATCTGCATTTTATTAATGAATTTCATCATTAATGAACATCTAAGAAAAATAAATACTTAAAATAACTTTATTTAGCATGTGTCCTGTACAAGAGAAAAAAAAAATTAATTTTAAAGTTAGAGAAGTCAAATTAAATTTAATATCATTTTTCATACTAAAAATAAATCGCATCTAAGAAATCATTGAGCTTGCAAAATTATTTTAGAAATGGTTTACAGAATTTTTTCTAGAAATAGTATAACTTTTCATATGGATAACATTTGGCGCTGTTTAAAGTTCACAATTTTTTTCTTAGTGTATTTTGATTTTTCATTGATAGATTTTATTCTAATTTAAATTCTGCACAGATTTTCCTTTGTTTTGCATCAGTTCGTTTATTGAATAATTCGGCTTTTCAACTCCTGAAATATATTCAATAATTTTCAAATATTTCAGATAAAATCTCATTTGTATTCAGAAAGGCTTACAAAAGATTTGATTACTAATGTTGAGCAAATATGTACTTCTGAATGTAAAAGTTTCAAAGGAATTAAAATATTAGAGATTATACCATTGTTACAAATTACAGATAATTTTTATTGCATAATTGAAAATACAAACAAATTCATTTCACAGCAATTACTTTAATGGGATATACGATACATTTAAAACAAATATGTATATCCCTTTAAAATGAAATATTTAGAGTATTATTATTAAATAATATTGAACGATAATTATTTACTTGTTTAATATTTATTAACGATTTTTAAATGTGTAATTAGAAGAAATCATTTATGATCAATAAATGATTGAAAAAATATTAACCAAAGTATTTCAGAGTACAGATCACAAAATATACTAAGAGGTTTTAGATATTAAACGAAAAAACATTTAAACTCTGCTTGCGTTTATTTATTTTTTTATATCAATCTGTTTAACTATCATAGGGTAAAAAACATTTAGACATTTAAAATTTGTCATAAAATATTTTTCTTTACTATAAATCATTTTGTTTACCATGTTTGAATATTTGAATTAAAATTATGGTTTTTGCTAATTTAAAAAATCAATGGAAACATCGCATGTAAAACATTTCATTTGGAATTTTATTATAAAATTACTGCTAATAATTTAAAGAAATGCCGTCTTCAGTTCGGTAATATAAGTGACAAATGAGTTGAAAGAAATCTGTTAATGTGATTTAAAAGCTCTCAAAGTAAATGCATTCCATTTCGAAATAATTTCCTGATAGCGAATTGAATTTCACACTGGTATATTTCAAGATGACCAATAATCAAGTCCCCTTATGAAAATCACTATTCAGATATTTCTTACAATAGTTAGGGAATATTATTTTATCCAACTTAATAAAATATCCGTTTATAACCACGAGAACAAGAATATGTGTTGAGTTCAATTAAAGACTATTCTCGATAAAGCTACTTCTTACTGTAACGCTATGAAACGAAATGACGCAAAGATATGCCTGATTTCATTGATCGAAATAAAATGTAATTTGAATCACACAGCATATTTTTACGTTTTAAAATGAGTCTGCAATTTCTTTGGGAAGTAGTTCAAGCCATGTTTTAATTTGGCGGAGCAATGTCTCCAAGAATGACAATTATTTTTAAACAAACGTTTGATTGCAGAGGAGATGTGGTAATACTTCAGAGTAGAATTTCTCATTTAGTTATACTCATCGCTCAATTTTTCTTCTACTATTTATTTTTCTATATGTTAAATTCAAAGAAATTTTAGCATGAGCCATAAGCTTATTCAGGCTGTGAAATTTGTGCCATATTACACTCAGATTATGTATAATCCTTACGAAAACTCACACATTTACATTTTTTCACAAAATCTTAGTTTCAAAGTAATAGTTTAAAACAATATAGTTTTTTAATAGTAAGATACTTCACGTGGACAAAAGTATGTATTATCACTTAGAATAATATTTTTACACCTTTTTGGGATATATGCAGATTTAAACTAATCTAAATGTCAAATTCATACGTTTGACACAGAGAGGTGTTATGATTTATTTGTGCAGGATGAACTTGATTATTATATTTCATTTGTAGCTTTAATTGACTGCGCTATGTATAAAATGATTAATTATCTGCGTAGAGTTATTATTAACTTGAATGAATTTGTATAAAAAAGTAGAAGTCATCAAGTCTTAAATGACACATCTAGTCTGAAATTAGGTTATATATCAATAGACGTCTTTATATAAGTCAGAATTTGAATAGCATTGCTTGACGTTTAAGGTTTCCTTTTCTTTAAAATACATTATTTGTGAATTCACAAATGTAAAAATTGTCTTGTATGCTGAATTTTCTTTTACTGTGTTAAGATTTTTGTCATCCATCTCCAGTATACTGGTATATTTTGTATACCAGTATACCAAACTATATTTTTTTTCTCTTATAAGATATTAAGGGAAAAACAATTTTCTAAATAAATTATCACGACATAATTTTACATCGAAGCTTTGACTTTTATGACATTCCTTTTGAAATAATTATTTTTTCCTTAAAATTATTGCGTTGTAAAAATAGAATTTATATTAAACGAAAGAAAATTCATTCACTAATAAGCAACTAGTTTGTGTCCTTTGTTTTACGAATTATCAAATGAAAAGAAACTCACTAATAATTAAAATAATTTCTTTAAATCTCTTTTCAATCTTTTCTCAAACACTAAAATCTCTTTTTCTTTTTAAATCTCTTCTTTAATTCAGTACAGTATAATTCTTTTTCTACATCACTTACCTTTATCAAGTAATTTTACACTTCAAAAATTTTAAAATTCTAGATAATTTAAAAATATTGGGTAAGAAAGCACTTTTATATTCAAAAGCGTTTATAAATGAGTAGATTATTAATACTCGAGAATAACACTTTGCTAAAAATCCAAGAAGATATAAAAATTCAAATCTCGATGATAAATTTATCTCCCAGGTGATAAATTATAATGATCCATAAACCTATGTATATATATATATATACAAATTAGTAAATTTTACAGTAGTTTGTAAGAGAAACGTTTGAGCGTAGTTTTAATATTTATGAAATATTGGCTTTTATATGAAGAACATGAAAGTTTCATAAACCAAAAATATATGTTTTAATTCTATTAAGTCCCAGGTGTTTTTTTTTGGGGGGGGGGATATTCCACAAAACTAATAATAACCCCTAATATTTTATTTATTTCTGTTAGTAATTCAAGTGACGTCGCTAGAAAAGAACGTTTTATTACATAAGCCAGCCTTAAAATGAAGCAGATGTATCATGGTACGGTAAAATACTGATGTTATCTACGGCAAAGTTTTTTAACAGTTAACCATCGCAAATTTTCAATTTTTACATCGTCATTTTACATTACATTTCATTTTACATTGAATGTAGAAGTACTTTTAAATGCAGTTTGTTTGAAAGCTGCAACTGAAATACTCCATTTTTACAGAGAGTAAAAGGAAAATAGTTTATTATTACATATTTTTTCCATTTTATCATAAAAACAGAAAAAAAAATTAAAAATGCAAAAGAATCCTATTAAGAAGTCTAGATTTAATACGCAATCCCATTCAATATATAGATTTATTCCAATCCCTTGAACATTACCGATAAGTCCAATGTAAAAATATCACATTTCACACGAGCGGTAATTTCGTGATCGCGCTAAATAAACTATACATTTTCTGTCTCTTGAAAAAATTATCATTTTAAAGACGTAAATAAATTGATTCAAGTTTTAAAGATGCAAATTCTTCTTGAGCGAATTCTGCTTGCCATTTTAGCGAATTTTGGTACACTGTTAAAATTTTGTAGCTATTGCTGCATAAACATGTCAAAGTTTTTATTATAAAGAATTACATGATGATATTATGGGGCATTCTCATTCGCCAGAATGGTTAAATACTATAAAAGTGGTGGACTGACTATGTAGCAATTTTTAACAGTGTTTTATATTTAAAAAAAAAACATTGTTTTAGAAAAGTATTTTTTACTAATTACGAATAGTACTGTCCAAATAGTAATGTTTATTGAATAATTGAAGCGAAAAATTGCTAATCGAAAATCTTGGTAAATGTTTGTATAAAAAAACCTAGCTAATTTGGCAAAACTACAATTCTTCTTTGATTCCATATTCTTTCTTTCATGCCTTGAATGTTTTCACTGTAGTCGAGAAATAGAGATTAATTTAGGCTACTCACATACGTTATAAAAAATTTTGTGATTAAAAATGATCATAACTGTTGTTTGTGAAATTTCAAATGTACTTTATAACCAACTATGTTTTAGAATTCATATTAAAAGCAATATCAAATGAAGTTCAAAACAAATAAGAATTCGGTTGGATAGTTCTTATATGTTTTTCTATTTTTTGTTACGTCCTATTTATCAAAGTATATTTTTAAGGAAATAGGGAATTTTTAATGTCTACACTGTAAAAAAAAAAAAAAAAAAAAAAAAAAAAAAAAATCTTGAGGTTTTTAAAATTTTTTTGAGTAAATTTGTATACCGCAGAGTTTTTTAGTAACCATTACTCACAGTACAAATAGTAACCATTACAAACTTTTTTTAGCATCAAACATTGATACCTGCTCAATTTTGATATGCTACTGAAGGGCAGGAAAAGACCAGAGATCATTACTCATGGTAACTGCTACGACAGGTGTGTCTTTGGTGGTTTCGCGCATCGAACCCGGGACTTTTCAGCCTGGAGTTCGGTGCTATGACCACTAAGGCATCACGGTCACGCCAAGGGAGTTTTACTAAAAGCTATTTAAAATATAAAACTATTAACTCTATTCGTTGCTAGCTTTTTTCTAGTAATTCTTAGAGATTTTCTTGTAATTGTGTAAGGTTACAAAAGTTTTTTAGTAATTGCAAGGATCACTGAGAGAAACTAAAATTTTTTTAGTCGATCGACCATTTTTTTATAGTGTATACAAAAGAAAAAGTATGCTACTTCAAGCTGTTAGCTTTCTTTTACAATATCTGTTCTACTACCTGACATTTTAAAGAGATTTGAGTTCGTCAATAATTATTTATTCTCACAAAGAACATTTCTCTCAAAGTATTTTTCTATCTCTTTCTGCGATTATCCATTTACAAGTGATGTTCTTCAAAAGTTAAAAAGCATTTTGAGCGGAAGTCAGATAAGACCTTGGAAGGTATTCGAGAGTTTCATTGACCATCATATTCCCCCTGCTATCACTGCAGGGAGGGGGGATGTTTACTTAGAAGGAGAAAGGTCTGAGTTCGATGCGCATTCCTCAAAACTTAGTCTATTATTGATTAATTTCATTACCCCTCATTTATATATTAATCAATCACTGTAAATATAGACAAATGAAATATTCAACTCACCTTTCAGTAGCAAGTCATCTTCTAGTTCACCGGTTATCTGCAAAACAGTATTACAATAAAACCTCCATAACGGACACTCCCGAACAGCGGACACCTCTATTTAACGGACAGTTTACCGATCCCCACTCCCAAAATCTAAATTTTTGTATGTTTAACCTCTGAATAACGGACAGTAATTTTGGGAATAAAGTATGAAAAATTGTTTTTTAACAAAGAAAAAAAAAGTGAAAAGTTTCTAAATTTGTCAGGGCAATGTGTTCAAAATTTTGTGATCACAGACAAATGTAGAGAGTGGGCCGGGAAAAATCTTTCCTACTACGTTCAGTATTAAATTCAGGGAATGGTCCGGAGAGACATTACCTCCCGGAGGCATTTTACCTTCCTTTACTCGAGTAGAGACCATAGAGATGTTTCCAGCCTCCTGATTGGTTGGTTTCGTTTATCGATTTGCTTTAGCGCAATTATCAGAACGCTAACTTATAACAACCGTGAAAATAAATCGAAAAGTCACTAATGTATGTGTAATGATGTACAGCTCATATTCAAAATATTAGAATAATTGAGAAAAAGTAATAAGAAAAAATTATTTATTTTTTATACTAAGTAAATGCAATTAAATTTCTTATAAATTAAATCTGGAATGTTTAGATAAGATTTTAACATTTATAAAATATAAAATACAGCACAATAAATTAGGTATACAGCTTCCTTAAACACACCAGAATATTAGAATAAAATTTAGATTGGTTCAAAATATTAGAATATTTTATTTTACGCAACAATATTACCTTATGAATATGAAGTAAATGGTAGTTAATATTTTGTAGCATCCCCTTTAGCTTTCATAACAGCGTACAATCGATCTTGCATACTATATACAAGGTGTTTACAAACATTTCTATCAATATTAGCCCAAATAGACTTTATACGTGCCACTAACTCAGTTTTACTTGAAAGAGGATTTTCTTGAAGTTTTTTCTTCATTATACACCATAAGTTTTCGATGGGATTAAGATCTGGTGAATTTGGTGGCCAAGGAAGTACCTTAATGTTGCGTTGGCGGAACCAATTCTTAGTTGACACTGATGTATGCGGGGACGCTAAATCTTGTTGAAAGATGAAATCATCTTCAAATAAATCTTCTGATGATGGAATCATGTAATATTCTAAAATTTCTTGATATATCAGAGAGTTAACCTTTTCGTAGACGATGCATAACTTTCCAGGTCCTTCTGCACTCATACAACCCCAAACCATGACACTAGCAGCAAATTTTACGGAACGTTTAAGGCATTCTTTATCAAATGCTTCTTGCTTCATTCTCCAAACTCGAATACCTTGATTACCATATGAAACACAAAACATACATTCATTACTAAATAATATATTTTTCCAATCTTCATTGCTCCATAAACGTCTTGATTTACACCAATTCAATCTTATACGCTTTTGTCTTGCAGTCATGAGAGGTTTTGTTTTCGGTACACGAGATTCAAATTTAAATTTATGGAGACGTCTTAATGTTGTCGATGTAGAAACTTCAACTCCTTCTTCTTTCCATTTTCGGTGCAAGAATCGCAAACTTTTAAAACGGTTTTTCTTAACTATACGCTTCAGTTTCCTGTCATCTCTAGCAGATGTTTTTGGTTTTCGGCCACCATTTCGGCGATTATTTTGAAATTTTCCAATTTTTGAATATTGTGTTAGTATTTTACTAACGCTCGATCGCGAACAATGTAAATAATTCGCTATAAAATACTGATTTTTACCGTTCCGATACAAATCAACCATACGAAGTTTAGTAGATTCAGGAATATCACTCACACGGCCCATTTTAAGACGAAAAATAAACTGCAAAAAAGAATACTGATTTTAAATAAAATAGTCTGAATTTAATCAATGATGCCACCAGTTAAGAATTGGTAATAATTAAAGGAGAATTAATGTGAAATATTCTAATATTTTGAACCACTTGAATAAATATTCTAATATTTTGACTTTTCAAAATAATTTTTTTTGCAATTAATTTTTTCAAAAATGATATTAAATTTAAGATAACAAGTAAGTTTAATCAACAATAAGTTCTTAATAAAAATATCGTTTGCATATTTTCATTAAAAGACATTAAATTACCAAACGATATTTTCAATTTCTAAAAAAAAGGTAATTATTCTAATATTTTGAATATGAGCTGTATATAGAATGTTGTAAAGTTAAAAACTAAACAAACATCAACAAATGTCGATTATTAATATTTAAATTCAATGTTTCTTTAGTTTTTAACTTTGCAATATTATGTATTCACCATATTCATGTGATTTATTTTATTATCAAAATAAAAATTTCAGTAATTCCTTTCATCATGAAATTGTCGAGCTTGTATAATGTATATCTAAATTTAAAAAAAAATTTTAGTTTTTTATATATAATAATTAAAAAACTTTTTATGTGTATGAATGTATATATTTCTTAAAATTTATACACATTTAAAACATTTTCGAAGCTGGCAACTAAAATCAAATGTTATATAATTCCCAAAAGGGAAAAAAAAAGTTGCAAAAGACAAAAATTGACCAAAAGTCAGAAGTTTCGTATTAGATGGCGCCAATACATATTTTTTTCTAATGTGTTCCGTTTAATTTGTACTTTCTAATGTAATAACAAATTGCGGAATTCTGAACTAATTAGCATTTGTTAAAAACTGACTTATAATGAAATATTAAATGTTAAGTGCTGATTCACTTATATATAAAAAAGAAAAAATATATATAATATAGTATATCATACTGTCTTCATAGAAATTCCTATTTCCAAAGACCTTAAACAGCAGAAAGGACGAAAGAGAAGCTAACCAATCAGGAAGCCGAAAAATTATCTGTGGTCTCTAATCATGTAAAGGAAGGTTAAATGCCTCCCGGAGCATCACAATGCCCCGCCTCCACTCCCCTCTGTAAGATTTGAGATTTTATGCTTTTAAAAAATGGCAAAATACAATGAGCAGTTACACTTTTTTTTAAGATAATTTAGAAAAATCAAAACTATTAACAGGGTTACAATTTCTCATTGAAAAAAAAATTACATGTAATCTTTAAACGCAAATGAAACTTTTAAAATACATTTTTTCCGTAAGAATGTAATAAACAGTGATCAAAGGTATGTACCATTTTATTTCAACTTTATTGCTTAAAAAAATAATTTAATTTCTGATTAATCATACATTAGAATTTTAGAACATATAAAAGTCAATTAATGAAATTTTAAGCATTTCTTAACAATTTTTGAATCTCCGAGGTTTTTCCAAATAGCGGATACCTCCGAATAGCGGACAGTTTTCGCGCTCCCGAAGTGTCCGTTATTTGGAGGTTTTACTGCAGTTGTTTCATAAAGAGGAACTATTTTATTCTAAATATATTTCTTGTTTAATTATACTGAAAAAATTACATAAAAGTTAAAAATATATAATAAATCTGAATTAAGTGTATATGATTACAGAATAAGTATTATTTAAAAAAAGGGGCAAGATATAGGAGGTTTTTAAAGCTTCCCATAAAAAGTTTTTAATATCATGCAATTAAAGTTTTTTATGTTCTTTCTCTCGTCTTCTAATAATGTACGCGTTTTCGCTAAAACGCAAAGTTCAAAAATAGTTCTTAGTCATCAATTTCTATGGTCTTTTCCATTTGCATGCAGCAGAGAGAATATTTTCTTCAGTTAAACTGCTCCGGGAAAAATGTCCTTGTAATACTTCTATTTGGTGACGTCACCTACAAATCCTAAATAGTATTAAAAGGGTTGCTCGGAATAGAGGCAGATGATCCGTTGAAACACTGATTACTGACAGAAACCAAACAATGACATCCCAGTAAAAGGATTCATTTTTTTGTAATTTCGGGGTTACAGGCGGATCATACAACCAGAATGTTTTGCTGAGAGTCTATATCTGATATTAAAGTAAGTTACTTCCGACATTTTACTTTATATAATAAGTAGAGGAATTGCAAAATTTCGTCTAGACGAAGTGTGCAGACATATTGTGTGAAGACATATAAATGACTACTGTTCATTTGCCGACCTCTCTTATATTAGGCCGAAATTTAGCCGATATCTCTTGCTGTTAGGGACTGTAAGTACTTTTATTAAGCTATATATATTTTTTAAACTATATACTCATAACTGCATCAATATTATGATGCATCTACACATATTTATTACAATCTTCAAATATAAGGTCAGTGTCCCAGTTACCCTATTAATTTTTCAAGAATGCGGTAACTACACTGTAAAAAAAAATCAAGAGATTACTAAAATTTTTTTAGTAAATGTGTATTCCACAGAATTTTTAGTGACCATTACAAACTTTTTTTTGGAAGTGAAACAAACATTTTTTTTTTTTTTTTTTTTTTTTTGTAAACTGAACAAAAGAATTTTTTGTATAACTAAGTTAAAACATTTTAGTATGAGCCACCAAGCAAATTTTAGTAATAGCTCCAAAATTACTTTTAGTAACCATTACGTGTGCCCGAAAGGCAGGAGCTTCTTACGAACTGCATCCAGTGGGTAAAAATACAGACTACTGAAGCGGAAGATTTTCGGCGAAGCCGCAATAGATGGCAGCACCAAACGTTGCTACCTGCTCTATTCTGACGTGTTTCTAAACTGGAGGGAAAATCCAGAGATCATTACCCATTGTAACTGCTACAACAGGATTTTCATAATCCCTTATTTAACGAGTACTTACATTGTATACTTTCGGTGCATATTTGGTGGCATCCAGCATCGAACCCGGGTACTTTCAGCCTGGAGTTCGGTGCTATGACCACGAGGCTATCACGGCCATACCAAGTGATCTTTATTAATAGCTTTTAAAAATGTAAAACTATTAACTCTATTCGTTGCTAGCTCTTTTCTAGTAATTCTTACAGATTTCTTGTAACCGAGTAAGATTACTAAAAATTTTTTAGTAATTACAAAGATCACTAAAATTTTTTTAGTAGATCGACCCTTTTTTTACAGTGTAGGACATGTATCAGGGATAACTAGACTTACTTTGATCCATACTGAGTTCAGTTACCCCAAAAGTTTTAAATGTTTTTTGATGCTTCTTTTACTACAGAAAATTAAGTTCTTCATTGTACTTTCTTCCTCTTCTTCTTTTTTTCTTCCAGTAAAGAAAATTATAAAATATCTTATTAAAATTGCATTATAAAATTTTGGCTATTAAACAATATTTCTTTAGAGAGATAGCCAAAATTTGAAATTTTACGATACATATAGAGAGCTGTACATTAGACATAAAAAACCTTATTAGAAAATTATCGAAACCAATAAAAAGTAGCTCTGTACGATGTAAAAACATGATTTTATTCTTCTCACATTTATTGGATGTATGTAACTTTAATTATGGGTAACGCTCTTCAATTATCTACAACGCTCATTAATTGATGAAGTACTTACACGACTTGCCTGATTAAATTTTTTTTAAAGATCTTTATTCTGTTTCAAACTGGAATACCTCATAATACTATATAGTCCGTTTTCTAATTACATCCCGTGTGCAATTTTATGATTAAGTATCGTGAGTGGTCTCATTTTGTTCGTTATGGTCTTGTAGACTAAGAAAAGCGATGGTAGACATCCAGGACCCGCGACTGGGGAGGGGGAGGGGAAGGGAAGGGTTGAAAAGTGCAATGGAAAAATTTCATTTCATAAAAAATAAAGAAAATTATGTATAAATATTAATGTTTTAAACAGTTATAGATTAGGAAAGACATTTGTGGACATCCGGGACCCGCGACTGGGGAGGGAGAGGGGAGGGGAAGGTTTGAATTGTGCAAAGAAAAAAAAAATTCCATTTCATAAAAAATAAAGAAAATTTTGTATAAATATTAATGTTTTAAACATTGATAGATTAGGAAAAACATTTGTGGACATCCAAGACCAGCGACTGGGGAGGGGGTGGAGGAGGGGGAGGGTTGAAAAGCGCAAGGGAAAAAATTCCATTTCATAAAAAATAACGAAAATTATGTATAAATTTTCATATTTACTACATTTATAGATTAGGAAAAACATTTTTGGACATCTGGGACCCGCGACTGGAGAGGAGGAGGGTTGAAAAATGCAAGGGAAAAAACTCCATTTCATAAAAAATAAAAAAAAAATTATGTATAAATATTAATGTTTAAAACATTTATATATTAGAAAAAAAAATTGTGGACATCCGGGACCCGCGTCTGGGGAGGGGGAGGGGAAGGGTTGAATAGTGTGGGGAAAATATGTAATAAGGGTAATTTAAAAGGAACTGAGTGATGCTAAATACTAAATGATACAAATTTTTTAACTCTAAATATTATTTATTATCTTTGTATTGTTATTCTATATTATACATCATATACTTAAATGGTAAAAACTTTCAAATTTTAAACTGCAAGTAAAAGTTTAACTTCAAAACAAAGTAGGATCATTGGTATCACTTTCATCATAATTTACATCATCAAGGCCTCCAACATTATCACATTTATCAGTCTCACCCGAGCATGAACACATTTCAGTACAAGGTACTCCATTTTGTGAACATTTACAGGATGCTACACATCTTGACACACGAACAACGCACCGATGAAACCAGTTCTTGAGGAGCACATGGCATGTCACACCTGACAGGTAGGTATTCTTTTTCCTTTATCATCCTACCAAAATCAGTTGGGGGTGGAATATTAGGTTTTAAAATGTGTGCCTTTTGCCATATTATTGCTTGGTAATGAGCTCTTCTTTTGGCTGGGTAAAGGGCGGCTTGAGTTTGAGGCATATTTGGTCCCTCAGCTTGCTTTTTTGTAAATAACCACCATCTTAGCTCACTCAATGTTTTAATGTTTAATTTTGGCATGTACACTGAACATATGTATTCTTCAAGTTTAATATATATTTCATTCTCAAAGATATCTGTTTGACCTAATGCGGCAAGTGCTTTCAGAATTCTGTCGTTAGCATTTATGAAGCTCTTCCAGAAATTGGTTTTTGATTTACCACTAAATGAAACAGTGGTGTCAGATGCAGAAAGAGAATGCAGTCCCAATAAAGCCCAACAGATCTTTTCTGACCTAAAGATTTATATATTAAGCCAACAGAAATGCTGCTTTTCTGAGGACCAGTTAAAACTAATGCTGTATCATTTGGTAACTCTGGATATTTAGTGATCACCAGTATAAGAACGTCAGTATCTGGTGCAAAAATTGTTAATTTTTGAGCTCCTCTTTGAGTTGCAAGTACTGCGTGTAGGATTAACTTTGTATCAGCTTCTTCTTGTGAAATGCTTATATCTTCTACCATTGTTTTATTTTATTTGACTTCGCCACGATATGAAACAATAAGTTTTTTTCTAAATTAGTAGATTTTTTGAGCAAATTTTGATATATTACAGTAAGCAAATCTTTATCTGTATAATGAAACAAATGTTTTTTCATGGCGACAGTTTTCATACTCATCTATTCTTCGTCTTTGTATATAATAGGGGTTACCATGCTGCCGTCTTTCTCTGGAGGCATTTTTTAGAGAATTCCCAAAATAAGTATCGAATATGATATGTATTTTTGAATATTCATTGTACTTGATTAGAATTTTTTCGCTGAACTGATTTGTCAAATCAGCAACAGTTTTAGTGCCTTTTGAAGGTATCAAAATATGTAATTCTTGCATACCATCTATGATTGCAACATCAGAGTCAGAGGATTTTAGTTCAATTGCACCTATGCTAGCCCCTAAAGAAGTATTCAGAATGTTCGTTGTTTGTTCTTTTGTGCAAAGTTCTTCTAAATGATGGATTAGCTTACTTTTGGTCTGGGTTTTATGCATCGTTCCATCGCTTGCGAATAAGGTTCGTGGAACTGCAGCTAACTCGTATTTCCCGATACATTCTTTTAAATTTATATCATGACGCGAGCGGCATAGAACGACAAAACGATTAAACAACTTTTCGTCATCCTTTATTTCTATAATGCTTTCTGAAGTTGATACTTTCACTTTTTTATCCTTGTTTTAGACAATTTTTTTTTTTTTTTTTTTTTTTTTTTTTTTTTTTTTTTTTTTTTGTGTGTGTGAAAAATGGTCCCAGAAATTTTTTGTTCTATTGATAATGCACTCCTGAACAAACTTTTGGTATTCTTCTAAACCAATGTCTGGCATTCTAGTTACATCATGTTTCACATCAGGTGGTGCAACAGTCATTTAAACGATACTGAGTAGTTCGTCCCCATCATAGGCAAAAGGATTGACATGGTTTTAGATACATTCCACCAAATCACTAAAAAAATGTCTTTAGCGAACTGAAGCAGCACAATTTGCATCCTGGTGGTCTTCAGCTTTTCCCAATTCATTTGCATCGACTCCTAAAGACCATAATTTTCTCATTCTGTAAAATTTTGAACATTAATATATCTATATATCTATATCTATATCTATATATATATATGTACATATATATATATATATATATATATATATATATATATATATATATATATATATATATATATATATATTAAACGGAATTTTTTTTCCTCCCTGCCTCGTTGTGGGTCCCGGATGCCCACTATTGCTTTTCTTATTCTAAAAAAGCTTTAAATACTAATATATATACTTATGTATGTATATATTAAATGGAATTTTTTTTCTTGGCTCTTCGGACACTTTCCGCTCCCCTCCTCTTCCTTTACCCCCGTCTCCCTAATCACAAGTCCCGAATATCCACCAATGCCATTCTCATTCTATAAACGTTTTAAATTTTGATATTTATGCATAATTTTTTTCGAAACAGAATTATTTTATTGCCCCTTTCGAATTTCTCTCCCCAGTCACGAGTTTCGGTTGTCCACACATTTTTTTCCTAATTTATAAATGTTTTAAACATTAATATTTATACATAATTTTCTTTATTTTTTATTAAATGGAATTTTTTCCCGAGCAATTTTCAAAACTTCCCCTTCCCCTTCCCCTCCCTCTCCCCAGTCACTGGTCCTGGATGTCCACAAATGTTTTTCCTAATCTATAAATGTTTTAAACATTAATATTTATACATAATTTTCTTTATTTTTTATGAAATGGAATATTTTTTCTTTTAAACTTTTCAACCCTCCCCCCCTCCCCCTCCCCAGTCGCGGGTCCCGGATGTCCTCCATCGCTTTTCTTAGTCTACAATACATAAGGAACAAAATGAGACCACTCACGATACTTAATCATAAAATTGCACACGGACCTATGAAAAGCTGTAATTAGAAAACGGACTAATATGCTATACATACTATATAATACTATAAGACTGATACACCATATAAAAATAATATAAATGTGTGTGGATCAGAGTTTTAATCCTAAAATCTCTTCTAGTGGAGCCAAACTTATGTCAACGTTTAACACTAACTGTACACTGAAAAATAAAATCCGTTAATGTATGGCAAAAACTGCTAGCAGCAATGTTGCCAGCAGTTTCTGCCATAGAATTAGATGTTTTTTAATACATCTAATTTTACTGCAATTTTTACGGCAGAAGTGCTAGAAATATTGCTGACAGCAGCTTTTTCTGTAAATTTATTTATTTATTTATTTATTTATTTATTACAGTGTATATAAACACACAGTATAATCATTTGAATAAAGCATGTGAAAGGTCTTTATTAAATGTTATACAGAAATTTATAAATGAAGATTTTAATCAAAGCTAGAAAAATCAAGACCGTTTAAATCAAATGAAAAATATTAGAATTACTATCACATAGACTTACGATTGTTTGACAGTTGAATGCAACTGAAATCTCGGACGTGATGCTATAATATGTTTCCCTGAAGTATTGTGCAAAGTTTGCCCTATATAATAATATAGTTTCAAAACTATTTGCAAAATCTTCTAATTTTATGTGGAAAATTCCTTTAATCTAATTTAGTTACTTGGCTATAAATGTTTGACTTTTAAGCAATCAATGCAAATTATCATTCAATTTAACATACAACTCGCTACATTAGTAGAGATGAGTATATTAAATTTTAACTGGACATTGAAAATTATTGGAAAATTGCTCAAATCGTTTTCTAAAAAGAACATTGACTCAAGTTCAATTTTCGCATTCGGAAGTTACAGGTTACAGTAAATCATTTGACTTTGAATGAATGCAATCATTTATAATTTAAATTAATTAAAAAATTTATTACATTAAAACCTGCTATTATTGAGACTTGAAAGTAAATATTTAATTCGAGTTGCAAAGCTAGAATAATTTGTTAATTTATCTTTTATTTTTTCTTGAGATAACAATGCAATCTATTCTATGTCAAATACAATAAATAATGCAGAATAACAGATTTAAAATTGTTGAGTTCGTTCTCGATACGATCGCTGATAAGCAAATCGCATTTAGATGAGTGCATTCAATGAATAAATTACAATCATCAAAAGCTACTGTAGCAGAATCAACGTTTAAATTAAATAATGTCTGTTTATTGAAATATTTGTGTCTTTTAGGTATTTTATTTATGTTAAGATAAAAATACAGAAATAATAGAGTAAATAAAATTGATCGTGTTACAATAGTTCTGGCAGAAAACAATTGACCTTAATTGTAGAAAACTAATAATAAAACAGATAAGACATTTTTCTATTGAAAAATTAATTTTCACATTAAAAAAATTCATGACTGCCGAGAATTTCGAATGTATTAAGAAGCATGCAGTTTCGGAAATATTATGATCAGAATACTCTTGTGCGTTTCTGATTTTCATGTATCGCTGATTAATGAGGATAATTTCATTTCAATTGCTAATTTAATTTTCTGCTTTATAAATTTAAGCCCAATTTCAGTATTTGTTCTTCAACATTTTTAGACAAAACAGGTTAAAAAAACTAACATCATTCAAGAATATCAATTACATAAAGCACTGTAATAATAAATTCATATTACCTTAAAATTATACTGAATTTTTGATCAAAAGTTTTCCCAATTGTTTTCACTGAGCTAGTTAAACATATGTACAAACTAATTATGAAAATTGAACGAAAACACAGAGGATTAATGCTAATTAATTCCCGTTTGTTTGCTGTGGGAAGTAAAATAAGGCGTATTGATTAAGTTTAAATTATTCCATTTGTATACATAAATAAACACCATAACTTTATTTCCATCTTTACTATCTCAAACAAGAAAGAAGTTGGGTAAAGTATTTTAATGCTTTAATTTCAAATTCTGTGTGTCTAATTACAACCATATTAAAATTAATGTTGAATGTTATTTAAAAAGTCAATAAAATATTTATGTTATGTTTAATAATACAAGGATGAAAAGTAATGAATCACCATAAACATGGAACTATTGTCTCTGTTAATTATTGCTTGAAGGCCTGTTTATTCAACTACGATCATCGAAATTGCATGAACCCTGTTCCATTCAAGATGAATACAGTCTGTTTCAGAGAAAAAAAAAACTTTAAGTGCACTTTATTTGTCGCGTTGTTTGTTTTACAATGGATACACAGACAGTTTTAGTTAGACACATAAAATTATTACTTACAAACGCAATTAATCAAAAAATTCGTTCGTCATAGTATCTCTTGGATTTGACTAAATTTAAATGACCAAATAGCAAGTAATGGCTAAAATTCTTAGTTCTAGATATAATGAATAATATGCTAATATGTTTCATTTACTCTGGTATTTGTAAATTTATATGTCAGAAAGTTTTAAATGCAATTTTTGCTTATTTTATTTATTAGAAGTTTTTAAAATAATGGGTACATGTAAAGTTGTCAAAGCTTTTATTAGTATTGTGCGTAGTCTTTTAATGAGAATTTTTTCTCCAATGGAACTGTTGATAGTAGATATGTGTGCAATTTTATGTAACACTTTTTTTTATAAAGATTCTATTGGAGTAAAACCGGATGTCCGTCGTAGAAAGAAATCGCTGTAAAACAAAATTTTAATTAATAATTTACGAATAAAAATTACAGCGACAAGCTCACCGATCAAAACATCACACAAATCTGAAACGTTATGAGTTTATTTTCTAAAATTTCTTAAAATATAATAAAATTATTAGATTTAGGATCGAAATACTGTTAAACAAGTTCGTTAGTTAGTCAATATATAAATATCTTGTTTCTTTTAAAGCAAAATTCTTCACTCTATTTCAATAATACAATTTGGCTAAACGGATCATCTACTTATAATCATATTATTACACAAAGATAAGAGCAAAGTGTTTACAGGAATATCCATTACATTCTGTGGAAATTACGTCTTCCGACGAAAGTAAACATAACGTTTTTGATTTTAAGCATCTTTCCACATTCCTGCTTATAAACATAAAAAGTAAAGACAATATTATTTTTCATGGATACTGATTTTACATTGAAAAATAATTAAACATGTTTACAATGAATTAAATAAACACATAGCTTCAAAAAAAGGCAAAGCACATTTATTCACTTGGCGCTAGGTCAGGGCTGGTGATGAAAATATCCGCAACTACTTCACATTATTAGCGGTACTACTTGGTTTTTATCGTCGACCAAAAAACAATCGATAATAAATATCGATATCCAAATTATAAAATTAAATGCCAATTATGGATTATAGTAAAAGTCGCATTCAATGACATTAAATGCGATATACCTGTTCAAAACATCATTAAGTGATTTTTATTTCGAATTTTTATTTGTATTTTTATTAATATTTTACTACTTATTTCTTTTTTTTTTTTTGTTTTTTTTTTTGGTTATTTGAAATAAAAATCATGTCAATATGTATAATTTGGCTATATTATTATAGTATTAGTTTGTATATTGTATTGTTTAGTATTAGTTTGGCGATTTGTATAATTTGGCGAAATTGGTTTACGAGATAAGCAAGTACTACCCGATAAGCCTGACATAGCGCCAAGTTTCTAACATACTTTTAACATTATCATGGGCTGCCAGTTCTGTAGTGACGATGATAACCTTAAAACAGCAGTGACGCAATGTAGTAGGAGGCAAATTTCCATAAGAATGACACAGAAAAGATGGTTATGCAATACGAAAAATGCCTTAATGTAGCACAATATTATGTTTAAAATAGATTTAGTTAAATGATTTCGTGTAATAAAATGTGGGTTACACAAAATATTTTTTTCTTTAAAAATACTCTTCGAATCTCTGCTTAATTTTCGGGAAAAAAAAACCACACTGTACAGGTTATTTTTACATAAGTCATCAGAACAAAAATCTTAACATAAACAATAAAATGAATGTTTAAAGATAAATTTGAAACTTAGAAATACATTTGTTTATTAAAAAAAATCCCTGTCGGCTGGGCCTATAGGCGGAGGTAGATTTCGAAGAGTGCTCATTTAAAAAAAAAAAAAAAATATGATTAGAGATAAACCCAGTTTAATAACTTCATTTGGCCGTTTATGAAAAATTTTTAATTTCATTTTTCTGCAAAAACTGGTTTTATCAGAATCATCTTAAGAAAAAATCAGCTCAAATGCCCATTATAACAACATATTTTGAAATAGATTCTAAATTTATTAAAAAATCGACCAAAACAGTACATTATACAGTTCCTAAATAACAAAAAACTGTCAGTTGAAAGCATTTGAGAAAAAAATCGAATTTAAAAATGAGTCATAAAATAACCGATTTGTTGTTTGAATACATCCTTAATTCTTTAATCATGATTGCCTCGGAAAATTTTGTGCGAAATACTCACTTTGACAGCATTTTTAAAAATATATTCTATCTTTATCAAAAAACTGGCCAATGCGTCACATTATATAGTTCCTAAATAAGAGGATCTGTAAATTGGATGCAATTGATAGCAAAAATGGATTTAAAAACGAATCAGAAAAAACGCAATTTCTTATTTGAATACTTCCTTCAACTTTCAGTCCCGATGACTTTCGGAAATTCTGTTCAAAATACCCTTTTTGGTAGCCTTTTTTGAAATATATTCTATCTTTATCAGAAAATTGACCAATGCGTCACTTTATACAGTTTCTAAATAAGAGGATCTACCATTTGGATGCGTTTAAAATCAAAAATGAATTTAAAAATGAGTCAGAATATAAGCCTTTTGGATTTGAGGTTTTTTCTCCAACTCCTATTTTTGTTTAATTTCTTTTTGCTATACGAATTGGTCCTACGAAAAACTTGTCAATATAAAAGTTGTAGATATTTTTGAGAATATGTAAAATAAATTTAATCAGATTTGATATCTTAAAAATTGACGGAGTTATGGATTTTTCTCTTTTTTCAGCGCCCTTTTTCTTTTCGTTTTTTATTTTTTTTCATCGGTAAAAGTTGGTCCTATCAAAAACTTGTAAATACAAAAGTTTTAGATAATTTTAAGAACATTTATAAAAAATTTATTTGGACTTGATATCTTGAAAATTGACGAAGTTATGAATTTTTTTTCTCTCAAAAACCCTGTTTTTTTCGCCCCTTGAGCCCACTTCTAAATTTATCAAAAATCTGTCATGTATATACATTTGGCCCATTTTTAAGAAGTAATATAAACTTTAAACCGATTCGATATCTACTTTAATTAAGAAGTTATGGCGTTTTTTCGGTTTTCACAAAAACGCCCCCTATTCCGACCCCCTTGGTCCGATTTTGCCCATTAACGAACTTAGCCAAGATTTTATCCCCATTGATTTTATGTACAAGTTTGGTGGAGATTGGTAAAGAATTATAGAAGTTATCGTGTCCATAACAAAGTGAGATATATATATATATATAGATAGATAGATAGATAGATAGATATATAAACTGGCGATTGCAATAGGTAGTATTTCTTACGAAATCTACCTAATAGGAATTTCAACTCCTTATGTCTAGACTTTCTACATATCTCAATATAGACTGTCAATGTAAATAATTTAAAATATATTTTAGTAAATTTTATTGTAAATTATTTAAAAAATGGATTAAAAAATTTAAGTTTCTGATTTCTTCTTTTCAATATTTGCTTCTTTTTAAATTATTGCTCAATAAATTACTTTAAAATTATAAAAAAATATAAAACCATGCGTAAGCCGTGCATTGCTTTCTGAGTAAAAAAAAAAATTAATATGTATAAAGATATTTACATTTTCGTATCACCTATGAATTATTTAACGCATTGATTGCAATTTTTTTGTCAATAAAATTTAGTTAAAGGATTCCGTGTAATAAAAATGTCTCTTACATAAAATAAAAACGGATTAAAAATACGCTTCGAATCTCTGCTAAATTTGCGGGGAAAAACCCACATTGTAAAGGTTCTTTTTATGTAAACTAACAGAACAAAAATCTTAACACAAACAATATAATGAATGTTTAAAGATAAATTTGAAATTTAGGAAGACATTTGTGTATTATAAATAGAAATTTCAACTTCTTATGTCTAGACTTTGTATTTACCTCAATGTAGACTGTCAATTAAAATAATGTAAAATATATTTTAGTAAATTTTATTGAAAGTTATATAAGAATACGTTAAATAATTGCTCTCATTTCTTCTTTTCAATATTTGTTTGTTTTTAAAATATTGCTCAATAAATTACGGTAAAATTGTAAAAAAATAAAACCATGCGCAAGCCGTGCGTAAACCGGGCATTGCTTTCAAAGTAAAAAATAATATATATATATATATAAAGATATTTAAATTTTCGTATCACCTACGCATTATTTAGTGCAATGATTGCAATTTTTTTATGTCGTTATAAAGCAACTTTAAGAAATAAGGAATTAAGAATAAAACTAATCAATTAATATAGTATTTAAAATATGCATTTTTATAAGGATTATGAGTTCTCTGTTAACAAAAAACTTTTGTTTTCTGAAATTGCCCACGCATATGCAACACAGGAAATGCATTTACAATTATCTAAAATTATATGCAATTCTCAACAATTATCTTAACTTCTTCAAAATAAATACAGCAGAAAAATGGGTGAAGAACTTACAGGGGAGCTCATTTAATATCAAAGAAAAATAACTATGTAAATAAATAATATAAAATATTTCTGTTAATTACTTGTGATGCACCCGGAGATAATAGATATGCTACAAACACGCACATAATTAAGATAATTACTACTGGTAACTGCTCTCATTATTTTAATACTAAAAGTAATATCATAATGTTAACGTAATGTATTCAGACTTTATTGGTGATATTTTTTTCATATAAAATCAAATGACATTTCGTGTTACCACCCCCGTAATACAAGGCGTGACCGCTGACTCAAAAAAGACGGCTTCCGAAGGTAGTTTTTTCAGGTCTGTATTTATAAGATTATACAAACCAAAGAAATCTTTTATAAAATACTAGTATTAAAACTTCGGGGACCGTACATACTTTTAAAAAATCCGCCTTCAACAACCGCCATTTTAGTATAAGAGTTCAGGAGGAGGCGATATGCATCTCATGACATTCTACCTTATGTAAGGGGCGTTGGTAAATCTCCACTACAGTGCTATGATCATTGTAATTTTCAATGTGTTGATATCATATGTCCTTTTAATTTTAATAGTACAGAAAAAGACATAAGAAAGATGATTAATATAGCTTATATGCATGGATTTTAACTATTTCAATTTATACAAAAATGAGTTATACAATAAAATAAAGCAGTATATTTCATTTTCAAAAAATTCTTCCAAATATACATTTGGGGAAAATTAAACACTCTCTTTGCGAAGAACCAAAGGCAACCTACGAGATTTGCAACTTGCTTAGATAAAAAAAAAAGTATGTGAATGTTTAGTAGATTTATGTTTCATTTTAATAGAAACTAATATGAATTTGCCTTTCAAACATTCCATCTTAGAAAAAAGAAATATATATATATATATTATAAACTAAAACTGTAAAATTTCATTTTTAAAGAACTCTTTAATCTACAAATGGGAGAAATTAAACATGCCATTTGAAAAAAAAGGACGAGAAAGGCTAAAAGAGAAAAAAGGGCTATTGGCGAGTTTTGAGACTTGGTCACATAATAGAACTTCTAAATATTTATATAAAAAAAGCTAATATGGACCTTGATGTATGACACACAAATTAAAAAAAAATCTAGTGGAATTTTTAGTTTCACTAAGCAAAGATGTTCGTAATATTATTGTCATAAGTAGTGGACAGACATTTTGTCAAATTATCATTTGTCTACACATAAATGTTATGATTATTTCTATAATAAGATTACATTTATAAAATGTATTACATAAATTGTATTGCATATTATTATGAATAAAAAAATAATAGATCACGCGTGAATCATACATTCTGAAACATTTCTAAACACATTCGGAATACTATAATAAAAATTGCATTTTTAATAAGGCGAAGGATGATATCGTCCGTACCATCTCATACTTTTCAATATGAAAAAATTTTTGGAATTGGGTAACTTTTTAAAATTCAGATTTCTTGATTGGTACCAACTTTTTCAAACAGTAAAATTCGCCTCATTTAACATTATTTAATGACATGTTAATTAAGGTAAAATCACGAGGAATTTTACCATTTCAAAATAATATCCCAAATAAAGAAATCGGAATCTAAAAAAATAGCCCCTCAGCTGCATTGTTTTCATATTGGATAGTTCGGCATAGTACTGATGATACTTTAGTAAACTATTTGGAAAACGTGCAGTATATTTCGAAACCTAATACCAGAAATTTATATGTATAGCCGGAAAAGTATTGAAAATATTTTTTGACAGTCCTCTTTGAGATATAAAGTTTTGAAAAAGTACCACATAGTATGTAAAATTTAGTTATATTAGAAATCTCTTAACATTGTTGGACATGCTGTTTCAGCAATTTCCATTTATAAACGAAAAAGAATTGAAGAGATCAGATGATAAATGTGATAAGTGACACAATTATTAGTATGACGATGCGAGATTATGTATATATTTGATGTTATGGTGAAATCCATCATTTATTATTTAAAATACTTCTGATCATTATTGATTTATAGATTGATTGTTTTTCAAATAATAGTTTACTAGATGCTAAGAACCATTGATTATATTAGTGTTAACATTAATTCTATTTTTTTTAGTCACATACTACTTTTATCATCTGATCTCTACAAGTATTCTTTGTTTAGACTGTATACCATCTAAGCATTATGACACCATAAGGTGAAATCCCGTATCAACATTCGAAGCTTCCTAATTCAACCTCGTTCCAACAATTTAAACCTTCAATAGAAGCTCAAAATATTGGTTCAAGATTTCACCAACTTAAAGTATCTGCTATTGAGCTCTAAAGTTTTGTTCAAACTAGGACAAGATTTTTAACAGTGTATATAATCTAATCTCAACAAAAAATAAGCAAAAAAATCAGTTAAGCCCATACTACAACTGAAAGCGAATTTCCAGCAAATATCTTTTATATACTGTGTTGTAATGAAATTCATTCACGTGTACAATTCATTCATTAAATAAACAATAAAAGATTACCTAAAATAAGAATCTTATAAAAACTTCTAGGAATATTTATTGATTTCAGTATGTTTGAAATAACGGCTGATTATTAGAACTAGTTACGTGGCAGGTAGGTGTGCTACTTTTGAATCGCCCGAGATCATTCGATTCTTATGCAGAAAATGAAATCTAACTTTAATGTATATTTGGGATACGTGCATAGTATTAATTTCATTATTTATAGTCTGTCTCAAATGTTTAAGCACTCTGCAAATCTGGTTTAAAAGAAATGAAGAAGAAAATAATTTGTGCTAATTTACTATACATACTCGACATTTATTCAAAATAAAATTAAATAAGCCATTTTGGGTGGTTAAAATAAAAAATATATTTATTTTCATTTAATTTTTTATTTTTTTCTTGAAGAAATGCTGTCTCAAAAGTTTAAGCAATTTACGCAAAATTTTCCAGAAACATGGGATTGGCCGCGTGTAATGACGCTGTACGGCATCTATTGCAATTGCATAAAAGTATAAGAGGTAGAGAGATTAATTCCTTTCTGTTTAAAAATGCCGAAGGGTAAAGAATTCGCAAAATGTAAGATTTTGAAAGTTTTTAAATTGAAATCGCAAAATAAAGCTGTTTTCTGAAGTTGCAAAAGTTTTAATTCGATAAAAACGAGGTATATATCAAGTACTTAGTAGAAATGATAATTTTAAGCGGAAATCAAAATGGTGACGACCACATTTGACTACTGTTAAGACAGATCGGAGAGTACGGAGATTGGTATCTGGACAAAAATACGTACATATGACAGATTAAAAATAATCTCAGTGTACAGGCGTCCAAAGACACTGTACGCAGATGTATTTAAGAGTGTGATTACATCGTACTAAAAAAATGGCTCGCAAGCCGTCTCTCAATTTGCATCACAAACAAGCTAGAATGAGCTGTGCTAAAAAAACACATGTCCTATGGGAACAAATGGCTTATTGTTTTATACAGCGATGAGAAAAAGTGTAACTTAGATGGCTCTGATGTTTTGAATGCGGATTGGCATGATTTACGATAAGAACTAAGGGTATTTTTCAGCAGGCAGAAAAGCTGTAACTCTGTTATGGTTTTGGGAGAGTTTGGACCAGGATTTTTTAAAAGGAAGACAAGGTTAAAAATATCAAGAGACGCTTAACCAACATTTGATTCCATTCGTTGACATTTTGGAGGGTCCTGAATGGACTTATTAGTAAAACAAAGCCTCAATCCACTTATCACATTCTACAAAACTTTGACTTTCTCAGGAAAATTTTAAAGTTCTTGACTGGCTAGCTTTAAATTCAGACCTAAACTTGATTGAGAATGTCTGGCCTATTTTAATCCGCCAGGTTTACGGCAATGGAAAACAGTATGACTCGATTGAAGAACTTCTAGAGGCCATTGAGAAAGCATAGTACCCTTTGCCACCAGAAACCCCACAAAAACAAATAATTTCGATGGGCGTATGTTTATTTGAACTAATCCGGAAAAATAATTTGTAATTAAAAGTTCTGTAAAAATTATAAATCTGGTTGTTTTTGGCATTGTGCATATACTTTTAAGAGAGTTTTTTTGAACATTTTTAAAAATTTATATTTTTTACAATTATGTAATTTATTTTTTTTCCTACTTTTGACATCATTTATTCAAATATTGTTCCAAAATCTGCAAACAAAAAAATTTTATTCATACTAACTTTTTATAATTCTTTTAATATCGACATTTTATGCTTGTGCTTAAACTTTTGAGACAGACCTTATAATATTTTAAGTAACATATTATCTATGGTTTAAAACAAAATCTTTCCAAATAAAAATGCATATATTCTGTAAATTTATTTGCGAAAAGCTTTTCATATTTTTAAGATTTTGCATAAGAGCTTTCAGAAATGCCGTCATTCGGGTGAATATATACAAAAATGAATTCGTTTTGGCGAATTCATTCTAAAGCATATTCTATTTATGAATTACAATAAATGTTTAGTCAAAATTAATATCTCATACTAGAGCATTTTGTCATCAACGGCATTGTGAATATTTTTAAGCGTCATTTTAAGGAAATAGTTTAAAACCTATTTTTTCCCTTCTAAATTAAATTAAAAACACTCCGATAGATTTGTTTTTTTACGCGAATGGAATTTAAATGAATATCCTAATCGACAAGTAATTTTCTACTTTTTAAAGTAAAGTAGTACATGAAGCTTGAATGTGTGAAAATAAGTTTGTGTTTCATGAATTTTATTTCGAAAAAAAATCAGTTCAATAGAAATATTTTTTTCACTATCAATTCATGTAAAAGTTAATTTCAATTTAAATCTTTTGCCAAACAAAGTACAGTGAAGTAAAGTAGTCTTACAACGGTCTAGTAAGTTTTACAACGGTCACTCCAAACAACTGTAACCTCCGAATACCGGCCCATGTTTTATTGTTACCGAATCTTTTCCAAAGAAATAACTTTACACAAAATCTCCGAACAACGGCTACCTCACAGAAGTTTTTGACATATTAAATTTCATTTACAACTGAGATTGCGGACAATTTTAACCTTTTGGACTCCGCTATCTCTTACACCAATTTTATTCTATTGGCTCCTCTTTTCAAAAAAGTTACCTCTATTTACACAAGACAAGTATTTACTTAATATATATTTACAAATATTTACTACTGAGTCTATTTACATTTTTACAAATAGATTTTAAAAATAGCAGAATAATATACCCTTCTAGATCATATTTTCCATCAATCATAAGATAATCAATAGATATCAAAATACGTAGAGACAATGCTTGCAATGAATTTGCCTTCATGGAGCTACCTAAGATTTGGAAGGAAATGCTTCAAAGGTATTTAAGACAATAATTTGTAATATTTCACGTTCAAAATTATTTTTATTCACTTTTATTTCCAGTTTTACTTTTCTATGCTCATGTTCACGTGATTTATGTTTTTCTGTTTCTTTTTAATTTGAAGATATTTTAGCGAAAAATTTGTTTTTATCATTTATAAGTTTTATACCATTAATCTCCAGCAGTGTCCCCTTATATATTTTCATTCAAGAGAAAAAAAGTAATAAAAGTTCGCACCTACCTCTCAGGAGCTGGTTGCTGTGTATCCGTTATGTAATTGCAGAATTAAAAGAACTAGACAACGCGATGGAAACACCGACACGAATTTCACTTTCTTGAGTAATTTAATCACGGCACACATCTAAAATAAACTTAAACAGAAATTGGGTTAGTTAAAACATATTAAAGAAAACATATTCGTGAAGCTCTTTAGCTTTCACGGTTAGGAAGATTAAAATATTTTAGCCAGCCTCAACAATTGGCTTGGCATCATAAAAACTGCTCGCAAAAGCGTAACAGACGACGAGAGTCAAGATAAAAAAAATTGAGTTCTACATACAAAAGAAAACTGATGATTATACAGTTTTATTGTCTCTGGGTTATAATAATATGATGTCCGGCGTGCACACAATACTACCCTGTGTGGTGCTGTCACCTGTTGACTGATTTGAGAAGTAATCTAAGCGGATTACCGCATCTTTGTCGCTTCACAGTCATATTTTGGACTTGACACACAGATTTATATATGATAAATAAACACGAATAAAAAAAAACAGATGAATTGCGTTGCATGCCTCACTTGAAATTAAAATGTAATTTATTCTAGTCATAGTAGTTTCACACAAAACAGGGATTTCCATTTGTCTAACATGAAATTCTGTGCAGGAAATCTAACACCCCTACTTTTTGTGTATAATTGATGACTCAGATAACTGCAATTCTTTACGCAAGAGTTCGAAATGAGGTTTTGGAAGGGGCTTAGTCATAATATCTGCTAACATCAACTTCGACGGACAGTACGTTAATTTAATTACACCAGTTTCGCGCAAATGCTTGATGTGGTGATATTTCACTTCAATGTGTTTCGTACGCGATTGAGATTTTTCATTTTCTGTCAGCTTGATCGCTGATATATTGTCCTCGTAAACAGTTATCGGTAGTTGTTGTTCCAGTTCTAGATCTTTAAGTAAGTCTAGCAACCACTTGAGCTCCTGAGCGGCGTTAGAAATGGATATATATTCCAATTCCGCAGTTGAAAGCGCTACACATGATTGTTTTCGAGAAAGCCAGGTTAAAATATTTTTACCAAGTCTAAAAATGTTTCCAGTGGTGGACTTTCTGTCCATCCTATCGCTTGCGAAGTCCGCATCGCTGTATACAGTCAATATTGGAGGTTTAGATTTATCTATGATAAATTTCAGATCTTTAGTGGTGAGAAGATATCTTATCAGTTTCTCTATGGCTTCCCAGTCCACTTCTCTCGGTGACTCGTTCCTCCTCCCCAGTATATTTACTATGGAAGCAATGTCGGGTCTGGTTAGAGTAGCAATGTACAGTAGCCCCCCTACTGCCTTTCTGTATCTCGTGTTATCCTCCATAGGTTTCCCGTTTGGGTCTAAGCTGAAATACTTTGTGTTCATTGGGGTGTATGTTGGCTTACTGTCGATCAGATTAAATTTTTCTGCAATTTCTATTATTTTATGTGTTTGATCTAGCTCCAAACTACCGTTTTCGGTTTCTCTTATATTTATTCCCAAATACTGCGTCACTTTTCCCAAGTTTTTAATTTCATATTCGCGGGAAAGTTCAGTGTAAACTTCGTGTGTAATTTCCTCATCCCCTGCTACAAGAATGTCGTCGACATACACTATTATAAACGCGATCCGATTGTTTTCGATTCTCTTATACGTGCACTGGTCTGATACGCATTGTTCAAATTTCAAATTTTTTAGTGATTTACTTATTTTTAGATTCCAAGCTCTAGCGGCTTGTTTGAGACCGTAAATAGCCTTGTTAAGCAAGCATACTTTGTCTTCCTGACCTTTCTCTACGTATCCCTCCGGCTGGGACATATAAACCTCTTCCTCTAAGTCGCCATGCAGGAAAGCGGTTTTTACGTCAAGGTGAGTAATTCTTAAATTTTTGTATACTGCGGCGTTTAGGAACGCTCTCAGTGTTGTGTGTGATACGACCGGTGCGTAAGTCTCATCGTAATCACTTCCGTATTTTTGTGAGAACCCTTTGGCTACTAGCCTAGCCTTAAATCTTTCTATGGTTCTGTCCACGTTTCGTTTCGCTTTAAACGTCCATTTATTGCCTATTACGCGTTTCCCGGAAGAAGGTTTGACTAATTTCCATGTTTTGTTTTGCTTTAAGGATTCAATCTCTTCTTTAGCGGCCTCAATCCATTTATTTTTAATTTGGACATCTTCAATGTTTTGTAATTCATCCCACGTCTTGGGTTCTTGTACGCGACACATGTTCGCACTTATCCCAAATCTATCGGGCGGTACACCTCTATTATTTCTCTGAGATCTGCGAGGTTCGTCAGGAATATTTTCCGGAATCTTAATTTTGTTTTCATCATCATCGCTTAAATCCACTCCAACTGTTTCGGTGGGAGTTTGCTCACCGTTTAGGTTTTCACTAATATTGCTCCTTCCGTTCTCAATAAATTTCACTGTTCGCGATATTAGAACATTATTTCCGCCGGTATATATCCTGTAACCCTTGCTACGATTGTCGTAACCTAATAAAATTCCTTCTATCGCCTTTTCATCAAATTTGGATCGTTTCTGTTTATCCACATACGCATATGCTTTGCATCCAAACGTCCTAATATTCGATAAGTTTGGTTTCCTACCGTTCCACAGTTCGAAAGGGGTCCTTCAATTTTCGTTTGCCTTTGTGGGTAAGCGGTTAATTAGGTAGTTCGCGGTTAGTACGGCTTCACCCCAAAAATGTTTTGGCAAATTCGCATCCGATAGCATCGTACGTGCCATTTCAACTATAATCCGATTTTTGCGCTCTGCCACGCCATTTTGCTGGCTGGAATATGAGACGCTTAATTGGCGTTCTATCCCGTTTTCTATATGAAAATTTTCAAAATTGTCTCCAAGATATTCTTGGGCGTTATCGGATCTGATTGCCTTAATCATTTTCCCGAATTTATTTTTAGTTAGTGCTATGTATTCGGTTAGTTTTGTTATAGCTTGAGATTTGTGCGATATCAAATAGATCATTGTGAATCGGCTATAGTCGTCAGTAAAAGTTATAAAATACCTTTTTCCACTGAGTGTTTGTGTGTTCATAGGCCCGCATATGTCTGTGTGTATTAGGTTTAACACCTCTTTGGATCTGTTTGTGGCTATTTTGGGGTAAGGCGCACTCGCCAGTTTGCCCTGTATGCGTTTGGTGCAAGTGGTTTCGTGCTTGCAATCATTTATTTCTATACCCTCGACAAGCGCATTTTTGATAAGTGATCTGATTGCATCGTAATTTTTATGGCCTAACCTGTTATGCCACATGGATATGCAATTTTTATTGTTACAATTAGTTTGTGTTTGGGTTCGAGTGCTATATCCATAGTCGTCTTTGGGTCCTAACTCGTACAAATTATCATTTAATTTGGCGGTCAAGATAATATTATCATCTTTGACAAACATGCATGATTGTTTTTCAAAAATTACTTTAATATTATTTTCTGTAGCCTTTTTAACCGATAGTAAGTTGCTTTGCAGCTCGGGGCAGTATAAAACATCCTTAAGTGTGATGCTGTGTTGTGCGTCCGTTTTTAAATTTACGTCGCCCACGCAATGAGAATTTAATCTTTTCCCGTTAGCTATAGTTATATTCCCGAAATTTCCTGTGTGAATGTTAAAAAATTTTCTCTCACAGATGACACATGTCTCGTGCATCCTGAATCATCAATATAAGTGTAGGGGTCTGTTGTCTGTGTTCTGTTGACTAGTGTTGTGTCGGTTTCAGACTCGTTTTTCACTGGGGGAGGAGAAACGTTGCAATTATTCGTTCTGCTTTCAAAGCAGTAGTTTGAAGTGTCGTGTTTATCGTCACTTTTGTTTTTGTGGTTATTATTTTGGCTTTTGAAGTTCTGGCCATTATTATAGTTTTTGGATCTGTTATTATCATTTTTATAATTATTTGTCTTCTGTTTATTTTTCAACAGAAAACAATCGCGCATTACATGGTTGTCGCGATGGCAGTGCGAACAGTACTTTTTGTACTTGTTCGTCTTATTTGTCGCTTTGTACGCGACATTTGAAATTTTGTTATGCGTTCTGTGCGTATATTCATCAATTAATTTATTTTTAACAAGCTCAAAGTTTAATGTAGCTTTATCTCTCGCCTCAAGGCTTGTAATAAGAGGCGAATAGGATGGGGGCAGTGAGCAAAGCATGATCGCAACGATATGCGATTCATTAATATTCTCTCCTATTGCGGAGAGATTTGACTTAATAGTCAATATGTTGTTTATATGCTCAATTAAATTGCCCCCTTCGCCTAATTTTTGCGAATGTAGCTGCCTGAGCAGAAATAATTTTGAACTTAAGTTATTTCGCTGATGAGTGCTCTTGAGCTTATCCCAAATTTGCTTGGGTGTTTGTAAGTCTTTCACATAAACAATCTGTGAGTCGTCTATACAAAGATTAATGATGGCCTTAGCCTTGTTACTGTTTTTTAGGTACGCAGCATCTGCGTCCGTGGGGGGGGGGGTCTTCGAGCACATAGCTAAACAAGCCATCTTTTGTTAGTAAATTTTCCAATTTAAAGCTCCAGTTATAATAATTTCCGTTATTGAGCTTTTCTATATTTAAAATATCTTTTGACATAGCCATGGTGGCTTTTATTATATGTATATATATTTTCTTTTTCTTAATAAACGTATCAGTTATTTTTCAAAACATGCTATGTCACTATGTTAGTATTGTAATTCTTTATATATTTATATTACATTTCACAATTTTTATAATTTATCAATTATATCAATTATAAACATTTATTTCTTTTTCTTTTCTTTTCTTTTCGTAAAGCAAAATATAAATAATGAGACACTATTGTGCTGGTTTTATTTTTCTAGCGCATCAGTCTCATAATCTATAAGTTTTATACCATTAATCTCCAGCAGTGTCCCCTTATATATTTTCATTCAAGAGAAAAAAAGTAATAAAAGTTCACACCTACCTCTCAGGAGCTGGTTGCTGTGTATCAACACAGCCTCAACAATTGGCTTGGCATCATAAAAACTACTCGCAAAAGCGTAACAGACGACGAGAGTCAAGATAAAAAAAAATTGAGTTCTACATACAAAAGAAAACTGATGATTATACAGTTTTATTGTCTCTGGGTTATAATAATATGATGTCCGGCGTGCACACAATACTAGCCTGTGTGGTGCTGTCACCTGTTGACTGATTTGAGAAGTAATCTAAGCGGATTACCGCATCTTTGTCGCTTCACAGATTTATATATGATAAATAAACACGAATAAAAAAAACAGATGAATTGCGTTGCATGCCTCACTTGAAATTAAAATATAATTTATTCTAGTCATAGTAGTTTCACACAAAACAGGGATTTCCATTTGTCTAACATGAAATTCTGTGCAGGAAATCTAACATCATTTATTTGTTTTTTAGAAAGTTGCTGTAAGAGCAATGAAGTATGTAAAACTATAATGTTTTTGTGATTTTTTTTCAATAGATCACTTAAAGCATTTAAAAATAAATTGATTTTTCAGTATCGCAGTTTTAACTTAATACGTTTTTTCGACAATTACATAAAACAGTTGTTTAAGTTTTATAGCTATAAAAACTAAGAAATAATTTTCAGTTGAAAATAAAAATTGGTGATCACTTTGCTCAGGGGTTATGAAACCATAAACAAAAAAGCTATTAAATTTACTAAGATTAAAAAAAAATCAAAATAAAAGAAATTACTTTATAAAGTACTTTCTATCGACTTTTTATTGCAAATTACAATTTAATACATATATTGTAAAACACGATTAAACTACCATGGCTCCAAGAATTATCGATGTATATTTCAAAACCACAAGCCTTATTAAATATTGATATGATTTAAAAGAAATCTTAAGAAAATGTTTAATTATGTCATTAATATAAACTCAAGTAATGTAATACAAAATAAAAAAAAAAACATATGTCCACATAAATAATTCGCATAGAATAAATAAACGTCTAACATAAATAAACAGGCAAATATACAGGCAAAATGATGTGAAAGTGAATTATTTATCTACTTTTTTCATCTATAGGTAAAACAATTTTGACAGCAATCAATAAGTAAAAGTTACATATATGTTATAAAGTTATGCTCATAATATGGACCGAGAGCGGTAGAAAAGAGAATCACTTCCTCGTGTTGGAGGGTGAAATCCCAGAATTAGATAAAAATGGATTCTCAAACTTAAACGTAATCGATCTGTCAAGTTATATTTTAGAAGAATGTGCCTGAGAAGACGATCTTAAATGGCTGACTCGTAAGTATACTATTGAATTTTCTTGCACCCAAATATATATGAAATTATGAAGAACTAGGAGCAGAGAAACACAAGAGTAACTATGAGTTAAATTGTGGAATTGGGTTTTTAAGTGTTTTCTATCAAGCTATAATTTAGCAGACCAATTGCGTTTTTATATGTGAATCGAGTTTTAACTAATCGTAAAACATCATCTGTGAATTCTATGAGATGAATGTTAGTGCTGTTGGTTCTCTGTTTATCATTTTCCGATTGCATCAAGCTCTAACATCTATTACAATCAAATCTTTTTAAACAGAAATTTGATGCTGAATTAGTTGTTGCTAATGTATCAGATATAGTTAAATGAAAAACGATTATGCATTAAACTTTTCTAGGTATTTTAATTTAAAAAGCTCTTTTTATATACACTGTAAAATAAAAGTGTCGATCTACTAAAAAAACTTTAGTGATCCTTGTAATTACTAAAATTTTTTTAGTAATCTTAGTCGGTTACAAGAAAATCTGTAAGAATTACTAGAAAAACGTTAGCAACGAATAGAGTTAATAATTTTATATTTTTAATAGCTATTACTAAAAATCACTTGGAGTGGCCTTGATAGCATAGTGGTTATAGTAGCGGACTCCAGGCTAAAAGGTCCCGGGTTCGATACTGGCCACTGCCAAATACGCCTCGAGTATATGTAGTGTAAGTACTCGTTAATAAAGGGATTATGAATATACTGTCGGAGCAGTAGCAATGTTTGGTGCTGCCATCTATTGCGCTTTTGCCGCAAATCTTCCGCTTCAGAAGTCTCGATGCAGCTCGAAGGAAACTCCTGCCCTTCGGGCCCACGTAATGGTTATTTAAAAAATTTTGGAGCTATTACTAAAATTTATTTGGTGGCTCATACTAAAAATTTTTAAGTTAGTTATACAAAAAATTCCTTTGTTTAGTTCACAAAAGAAATGCTTGTTTCGCTTGCAAAAAAAAAAAGTTTGTAATGGTTACTAAAAAATTCTGTGGAATACAAATTTAGTAAAAAATTTTTAGTAACCTCTTGAATTTATTTTTACAGTGTAGTACAATCATTGTAAATTGTGTTTTTAACTTACTCAATTGCATAGTTTTTAGTATTACTTATATTTTATTTATTCAATTTATTCAAAACCGATTAATAAGAAAAAATAACAGTATCATCTTATTTTATAAGGTTTTTCTAATTTATTTTTATCGTGTAACGCATGTAGTAAAAATGAAATATCTTCTAACATAAATAGTTAGCTTTATCATAAGGATTTTTTACATATCAATGTATTTGAAATTTCGATTTTGCAAAAGGGATTAAAAATAGCTTACGATATTTATCATCATAAAAATAAAACGTTTGCAATTTTTTCGAGCAAACATTTTCATTAGAGAAATGTCAAATGCAATAGCTATTCCAATAGTTTACATATGTTTTATACATTTTAATTAGAGGTTTAATTATCAGCTCTTAACGTCAAACGAAAGCTTTATCATTGAAAAAACAATTTTTTTTAAGAATATCGTTTAACTATATTAATAAAGGTTGAAATGATAATATGATGACGTTTAATATTTATTTAATTTTTTAAATAAGACAGCATTATTAACCTTTCGGACTCCGGTGCCTCTTACACAAATAGCACCGTTTTTTTTTTTTTTTTTTTTTTTTTTTTTTTTTTTTTTTTTTTTTTTTTTTTTTTAATCTTTCCTTGAAGTAGACAATTTCAAAAATTCTCTGATTAAACAAGGGAAATTTTATTTTCTTTTATTATTGGTGCCGAAAACAAATTTTGAAGGAAACATGATGTATCCGCAGCAGAGACAACGGAGTGCCAAGGTTTAAAATATATCATACCTCATGTTTTGCTTTTCTATAACTTTCAAGTATTAATCACAAAAATTAGAGTTTAACAGTCAATACTTTAATATATATATACACTACTCAAAGTTTTGTGAGAAGGTTTTAATATTTACATGTTTTAATAGGTGTACTCTATACATCACGATATGTGAATTGTTATTCCTTCTGTTCTTCATCATTTCAGTTCATTAAATTCATTTGTTATTTTCGCCAACTTAAGCTGTTATCAGATTCACGGACTTTAGGCAAGACAAAATTTTCAGCCGATTTTAACCCCAACATTTTCCTGTTCAAACAGAGAAAAATATTACAATTGTCTTTGAAAAGTTGCAGGAAAAGCCGGAAAACCAGTTTCTACTAGTACCAGGAGTTAATATTTATCGCCTACTCGTATAAATCGCTTATCTCTGATTCGTTGAAATGTTCGAAGTTGGATGAAAAATCTTGACTAGGAGAGACTTTTTTGGAACAGCGGAAAAATTTTGGGGGAACATTTCAGTTTCCTATCACACTGGGTTTTTGACGACTTTTCAGAAAAGTTAAAGGAAATCAAGTGTTAGCTCAAAAGGTCTTACGAAATGTTAGTAAAGCTGATAGCAGCTTTAGCAAACATTTTCTTTATTAGTATGTATATTCGAAGTGATGTCACAGACGTCTGCAAGCCGGAGAGTTACAAAAGCAATCAGATGGTATAAATTCCATTTTGTCAAACCATTATTCTCATACAGAGCCTAGTTTTCAACCAACTCGTCATGTGACATATCAAATGCATTCTGATAACAATATAGATAAAAGAATTACATATCAGTTGTAATTCTACAAATCTTTCAAAAAACAGTGAACCTTCTTGAAAATGCAAAAGATAAACTAATTAACTCATAGATATATTATTTATTAAATTGAAAAATGGCTCAAAAATTGAATGCCTCATGTTTTTAAATTAGAAAATACAACTACATTATTGATAGAGTGCATGTAATTATTTTATATATAAACCCAATATAAATGTCTCTTGTGTTGCAATAAAATATGTAGCAGAATGAATAATATCTAAAACTAACAATATATAAAACAGTACTTATGAACAAACAGACAAATAATCCTGATCTTTATAATTCTCTGATCGAATATAATACATATACATTTTGTGAATATAATCTTCGAAACCTCCATAATTTCCTGACATAAATATTATTTTCAAAATTAATTTTTGCAAATAGTTAGGTTTGAAGCAATATTTCCTTTAAGTGTTTAATAGAAACACTTATATTGCTGCATTCAGGTTTTTATTAAATATGTAATTGATAAACAAACATTCCATTGATTATTAAGCTTGATTTGCATAAATATAAGTTTTTTTAATCTAAGATTTAAAATTTCACGAGTGAAAATTATATCAAATTTGAGACATCTGCTTTAAAAAAAACCCTTCAAATTTGAAAAAAATACAACCTGAAAATTACAAAATAAGGATTAATTAGTAGTGATATTAAAAAAATATATATAAAACGAAGAAATTAAGATACAATTGATGCCACAATAGTTTATACAAAAGAAAAATAAATGAATATGAAAACATTCCCCATTATAATGCACTATCAATCCAAAAATATATTAAGATTTATTTTATTATTGTTTGTCATTTCTGAGATCGTTTGTATCTGTTTGCCAAGAAAAAATATATATACAAGAAAACACTTAAACAATCTATATCAGAAGCTGCATGTGACTCAATCGTTAATCTTTGAATACATCATCTGTATACTATATTATGCGCGTCACTGTTACTTTGACAAAAACATATTGCTGTATTCCCTTTTAGCAAATCTACTTTTTCATGTATAGTCTGTTTTTCTGAATATGTTTTTAAAAATATATTTAACATGAAAGTAGTAATATTTCTGATAAATTTAGCTTGTTTTGTTGAGATTCAGGTTGCAAAGAAAACAATTTTTTTAAATATATTTTTAAATGATATTTTAAAAATATACAATCACGCATGAAGATATATTTTTTAATTCAATTTTTCGAAAAGCAACATTTTACATTTTATTATTATTATTAGGCTTTAATTAGTTTTTACATTTGGTTTACCTACCAAAATAATATAAATAAATAGTTTCATATAATAATTTATAATATGTTTTTCTGAATATGTTTAAAGTTATGTGTATATGTTTAAATGTGTTATACATTTAATATGGAAATAAAAATATTTCTTATAAATTTAGTTTATTCTATTGGGATTCATGTTGCAAAGAAAACAGTATTTTTGTGTGCAATCATATTTATTTAAATAAGTTGCACAAATAGTTTACGTCCAATCTGTATGTCTGTCCGCATATAACAGAGCAAAAACTACCCAGCCGAATCGTTTGAAATTTAAAGTATACAGTTACATAATTTTGTTCTGTCAGTCCAAATTTTATAAGAATTGTATGCATAGTTTAATTACAGGAAAGATCAAAATAATTTCTTTACATTGCGACCACTTTGTTAAAAGATTTCACGAGCATTTTAATGCTGTTACACTTTTTCCAACATAATAAAATTGATAAACATGTATGAAACATATGCAAAAATATACATTCTGTACAATCTGTGGTACAAAGAATATTTGTAATTAATTTACAAGTCCACACAAAAGTATTTCATTGTATAATGGTATAAGGGGTAAAAAATGTTTTAATTATATTAATCTACGTCACATTTTATGAAATTGATATACGTTGCTATAAGTTACCTCTTGTATAATAGAAATCAGATAGTATTTACAGGAATACATAAAATATTTCGTTTTTTATACTACATACCATTACATCAAGATATGAATATTTTTAAAACTTCGTTATAGTAAGAACACAACACATGTACTACGCTTGAAGTGCATTTTCCAACTCGGTTTATTTGAAAAAAAAAAAATTACATATTTTTTCAACATAAAATTACGCATAAAGCAAAACTTCTAATTCGATTCTAAGAAAAAAAATTACGCTTAATTTTTATTGTTATGCTTGTAATTAGATCTTACATTTTATTCTTTTATCAAAATAATATAAATAAACTAGAAGACCCGGCAAACGTTGTTTTGCCATATAAATTATTTCTAGGGATTATTATATTAGAAAAAATATGTTTAATTTATTGTAAGTGTGCGAGGATGTGGTAAATGTGTGGAAGAGGCATGGAGCGCTGTGAACGATGACGGAATATAAAAACAACAAAACACCAAACATTTATATTTTTAATTCATTAAAATTTATTCTATGTACATAATTATGTACATCGCTAATTATGATAATTTTACTCAAAAACTGTATCAATCCCTTCACGAAGAGTGTACAATATTTTTTGCCATTCCATCATTAACTAACACAAACAAACTGGATGGTATGCCCAATCGAGATCATGCCACGTATAACTGCCCGTGTGAAAAACATGATATGCTCAAATCTAATCCACAAACAGACATCGTTTGGCTTGAGATTTAATGATAGTCATTGCAAATGCCAATCTAATTGGAAATCGAAGACGTTTGAATTGAATTGGCACATCTGCGGGTATAATAGACATTCGTGGTAGCAATATATTTTTTCCTCGGAATTTGCCATTGAAAATGATGGCTTCGACAATATTATTTATTATTTTTTTTAATAACTCGCGTGCAGTTGCACAGACGTGGTGGGTTTAAATTACGAAGCAAAATAATCGGTGATCCAACCTTCAGTCGTCAACTATGTGGTGGCATGCCTGGTAAATCTAATGAATTTAAAAACTCTGCTGGAAAGCTTCGGTAGCATCGCAAACTCTATCAATTTATTTGTATGTCACTAAGTTCCCTGGCAACAACTGATGTTTCTTCAGATTCAATTCGTTGATGTCCACATTTTACCGCTGTTAAAATTGCTCTTTCGGCCAGCCACTCATGATTAATGTATTGTGTGTGTACATCGAGAAATATCTGGTCAATGAGAGCATCTTGCGAATGAATGATTGTTCAATAAATAAAGAATACTGCCCAGTTAAACTGATGGCATTGAGCTCACAGGCTACAAATACGAATTGTACATTAAAGCCTTATATTTTCAAGCGTTAATTCCGTTCGAAAAAAAATTAAGAAGGGGAAACAGTTCTCCCTTTTCCTCTTTTTTATACTTAATCATTGAACCTCCTATACTATCAAATACATGCTTTATCATATACAAAAACTATATCCAAAATTCAGAGCAAATGAGATAATTCTTAATAAAAACCCATTTAGCATTTATATAATTTAAAAGGAGTTATCCTCCTCTTTTATACTTAACCATTAACCTTCCAAAACTATTCAGAGATTTGAACGAAATCTGAAAATTCTGCTTGAAAAACCCATTTATATAAATTAAGGGGGGGCATTAGAACCCCTGTTCATCCTATTTATACTTATTCAATAAACACCTAATAACAGTCACGAAATCCTAATTTAAATTTTGAACGAAAACTTAATTCTGCATGAAAATCGCATTTACATGAACTAAGAGGAGGGGCATGAGGCCCCGTTCCCCCTCTTATACATATCGAATGAACTCCAAAAACTAATCGCCCCACCAGTGGCCGAGAGGTTCGGACCTCTCAACTGGTAGACGGCAGGTGCTGGGTTCGAACCCAATCGCGGCTGTCGGCCTAACCGTTCGGAGTTTTCCGTGGTTTTCTTCGAACCTTGCGTAAATACGGGTTAGGTTCCCTTAGAAAGACCCCCACGGAGGGCACTCCCCCTGGTCCTATATCCCATTAGCGTAGATAATCGGACGACAACAATCAACCAACCAACCAAAAACTAATCAGGGAAGCGCCTTGTCAGGATATACCTACATACAAAATTTCAAGTGGATCGGATATTTTTATCATGAGTTATCGCGTTACGCACGAACGTACGAACGTACATACAGAACGGACGGGCACATAAGCTCTCAGGCTATGATAGCTTGCGAGCTAAAAAGCGGTCGGTAATTTTATGCATCCAGTTTCATGTACAGTAATTTTTCCATCGCCGATATCTAACAGTTGTTTTGAGAATGTTTCAGCGGATGGATCTTGAAGCATTTGAACGCGCATATTTACTTTTAGTTGCAATTTTTAAACATTACGCTACAATGGCGGTGATTTTAATCAAACGTTGAACGTAGAATGACTGGAAAAGTTTGTCTAAAATCACCTGAAAGGATAAGTAACAGAGTGCCGCCGCAATATTTAGTGGCAGCTTAAATTCTGATGAGCTGTTCTACTTTCATTCAATAAAGTTGCCTCAAAGCCAGAAAAAATTGAATTACTTAATGATGAAAAACAGTATAATAATAATGTATATATTCTTTGATTGTACATATATACACATACATATACATGCATACAATAATTAATATTATTTAATTTCTTAATTTATTTACCTTTCACAATATTTCTCTAGAATGATTCTCACTGTATTTTGCACCCACTGACTTTAATATTTTTATTATAGTATAGTTTAATAATAAACAAATTAATAAAGAAAAAAAAATGTGATTTATCAAATTGCAACGATTATTTGGAAAATTATATTTTCAAAGACTAAAATTTTAGACTTATAAAAAAGGGTACTACTCTGTTATCCCGTCGACCAAAATACTATCGCCAAATTATAAGATTAAATGCCAATAATGGATGATCGTGAATGTCAATTCAATGATATTAAATACGATAAACGTGTTTAAATAGTCATTAAGTGATTTTTATTTTGACTTTTTATTTGTATTTTTATTAATATTCTACTAATTATTTGTTATTATTATTATTATTTAAAATAAAAATTACGTCAATATGTATAATTTGGCTAATAGTTTGGCAATTTGTATAATTTGGCGAAATCGGTCGACGGAATAACAGAGTAGTACCTAAAAAAAATCTATATTTTAAAAAAGTAATAAGAAGAAACATAATTTTTCTGATGATCAAAACTTGGTTTTCGTAATAACAGAGTCCAATATTACGTATGCCATGTATTAAAAATTTTTATTCCTGTACCAATAATATACAAATTTTAAGTGAAATTTTGGTTTTACAATTTTCGGTTCTGCGAATTTTTAAACTTCTAAACTTTAAACATTTTCAATTTTTACATCGTCGTATAGAGGAAAAAATGTACTTTTAAACGTAATTTGTTTGAAAGCTATATCTTATTTTTTTTTAAGTTGTTAAAATTTTTGTAGCTTTTTAATACTTTTTTCTCATCATGGCAACAGAAATATTCCATTTTTGGACATTAAACATGGATGAATGAAATAAAATAAGTTGCGGAATCCAACGAATAAAAAAATTCAGGTGTACTTTAGATTTCCCATTTCGCTGCCGTGGATAGTTACTATTTTCCAAACAGTTAATAATAAATAAAAACTAATAAATTTATAAGAATAATTTATCCGTGTAACACAATAGTCGTTGTTGGCGGGAGCTCGTCACACGCGTTGAGTACTTTGGAGGTTATATGAAAGCACTTATTTAAGTAAACGTGAGAACTACACTTATGTAATTAACAATTAATCATGAAATAATCATCAAAAATCTATAAAATAAAAGCCTAAATCATGTGACTGACATCAACAGTTCCCGTCTACCCGCTTCACTTTTTATGTGACAAACGGTTATTTCGGTTCTTTTATGTTACTTGAGTGCAGCTGATAAATTGCCAAACATTCTTTCATCGCCACCATATCATTTAAAGTATAATCTTTTCACTCATTTAATTTAAAATGCGTCACTTTAATTTAAAACACATAAATTTAAAATATACATACATCTTTAATTCAGCTCATTTAAAATACGATAAATAAATAAAAATATTTTTACAGTATAGATCCTTGGAAAGAAAAAAAATTATAGAATTTTGCGGCAATTTATTTTACGTGTATAATTACGTGTCCCAAGCATAACATACGCACCGAGATACTTAATTTCCATTATTTTGCCTGACATGGTGACCTGGCTATTGTTGTTTATTTAATGAGAAATTTTCTTTTTTCTTTTTTAAAATGACATAAATGGTTTTGTTCTACATAGTTATTGTATAAAATATTATTTATTTATTATTTCCTCTTTCAAATAATAGAAAATAATTTTAAAATATGTGTGTAACTGATATTCAAAAATTAAGTTATCACCAAATAGTTGCAAAAAACATCGCGCCAATGACATTTGTGCCAAATATTTTTTTAAACATCAAAGGTTGTTATTTCTAATTTACATTCTAATAAACATATTTTCTACGATAACTTCAATTGAAATTAAATTGACAACTTACTATCCGACTTCATAAACAAAACAAATGCAGAAGTTTCATTAGCATGAACGGTAAAAAATATTAAACCACAAAGATAATAATTCGCAAAGCATTTCAACAATGAATGGACATAGACACTAATGCTTATGACGTCATAGTATGAAAATTTCATCAAAATCGGTTAAGCCGTTTCGGTGAAATTTTTAAGGGGTGGGCCACCTTTAACACTTAGGGGTATTAAAAATAGATAACAACCTATTCTCAGACCTACAGAATATATATATAAAATTTGATCAAATTCGGTTAAGCCGTTTCGGAGGAGTATGGCAACTAACACTGTGACACGAGAATTTTATATATTAGATAAATTAATATAATAATATATAAATAATAAATAATAAATAAATACAACAGAGTCCCGCTAGTCCGAACTAATTGGTATAGAAGGCTGTTCCGTGAAGCGGGAATCCGTAATAGGCAGATTTCTCAAATAATAAGGAAGGTATAGACTTATTAAGGCTTAAATTAAGTGCAACGCATTTGCTGCTGGCAGCTCTATAAAGCGTTAATTGGCTCCTCGTGAACAGATAATGTTATCTTTGATACCTTAACTCACTGTTAATAATTGAGAGACTCTTCCAATAATAATAATAATAAAACACTGTAGTATCATAGCAATAAATACGTTTTTGCTCCACACATAAATCTGTGTCAACGATGACAAAAAGCAAATTATTTAGTCGATCCAGAGCTGTTTGTGAGAAACAAGTCTCATTATCTACTTCTTAATTGTATCTAAATTAGTTCTTATATAATCTTAGCACAATTATATAAATGAAGCCGACATGAAATGATAAAAGCCAGCTTTCCTTCTAGTTTGGTTTTATGTGTTTTCATCAAGCTTAGGCTCTATGTATTTCACTTCTTAGAGTAATAATAAAAATACTTTTTTTAATCTTTTTTTTGTTGTTGTTTTGTACGCACGTTTGTCCCTCTGTTCGTTCGTCCATGTGTCCGCATGCAACAGAGAAAAAAACGCCCATCAAATCAATTGAAATTTTAAATACAGAATTGTTATATAATATTGTTGGTACTTTTAAAATTTTATGAAAATCGGTTGCATAGTTTAATTACAGGGATAATCAAAAGTATTCCTTTATCTTACGGACAATAGGAAAAGTAGTTTCAAGTGCATTTTAATGTACACTCTTTCGAAGAAAATAATTTGATATGCATCTATGAAATATATACTAAATCATACAATCTGTATTATATATAATGCAAATAATATTTGTTTTTCATTTGCATGGCTACACGAAAGTATTCTATTACAACAAGGTATAGAGCGAAACATTGTTGGGGAGCCTTTTAATAATATTAAACTATTTCACATTTTATAAATTGCTATACTTTCTGAGGTTTACTACCTGTTACTTCCTGTATAATAGAAAGTAGATGGTGTTTACAAAGACACACAAAAGATTTTGGATACTCTACTGTTTCCGAAGTAATGTATAATTTTACACCAAGACCTGAATATAAAAAAAATCCTTATAGTACGAAGGCATCTCATTAGCTACGCTTTCCGTGCAATTTCCAACTGTTTAAGTTTAAAATATCACTATTTTTCCTTATACATCATAGACAAAGCGGATTTTTGGAATAGCATGGCTGTACTGTAATAATACAAGTAATATAACTTTTATAATAATATTACTTTTCAACACTACAATTTGAACACTTCTTTATGACATTTATAGAGTAAATATATGTTACACTTTCATATCACTTCTCGATTCTTTTCACAGTGTTTTACTACATGATTTTTAACTTACTACATTTATTTCATGTAAAGACTTATAACATCCTAATAAATAAAAATAATTTTAACTTGAAAATATCGAAAAAAAACCCCAGATCTGACGAAATGAAGTTAAAATATTACGTTATGTCTTACTCATTTTCCTAGTCTATGTTGATCAAGATCTTTAACAGAAAAAAAATATTAAGGGGAAAAATAATTAACCAAACCTGACGCAATTGATTTTGCCTCAAACTCAAAATTAAAATAGCAAAATACACATATGCGTACAAAGTTATCTTTTCAAATTAAAAAGTAAGAATTTGAAAGAAACATGCTTTATTCGTCGATTTTGTTTGCTAATTATAATTTTTTAATCTGATACAGTAAAAAAAAGTAATTATCTACAGATGTAAAATTCTAGAAATATGTACGTTTACTGAAACTTTATTTGTGTAATGTACAAAAAAAGATGTAAAAATACAAAACTAGTTTTTCGAAAACTACAGGAATCTTTAACTTTACAAAATAATCTAATAAATTTCCAGCAATCTAACTAAAATTTAAACTGTAACGCGGCTTGCCTTACATAAAGTGTTCTAGGCACTCCGATTTTGTAAAATATTCTCACTAATTGGATATATTATTTTGATTTACAATGCAAACGTGCATGTCTTACATATATTTTTGTTCGCACAAGTTTTCAAATTCAATAGTATAATCTTTACAATGTACAATAATTTTAATGGTATACTCCAAATATCTACTTATAATAAAATGCGTTCTGGAGAGCTGTGTGGAACAGTTCCAGGATTCGCCACTCCTATCTGTGAATGGACCCTAGCAATACGCCACGTTAGGCTTAATGGAAAACAAATGCAGACATATGACAGCTAAAAGATAATTTCTTTTACTTAAAATAACGTTTAAACAGCATATTTTTCTATAAAACATGTATATCATATCCAATTATAATGTATTAGGCTCCAAATTAAAAATAAGTAATTGTAAACATCAGATTACGATATAAACAAACGAACTCTGTTGCCATTCAGATTTTCCAAATCTTGAAACAAATGAATGACTCTTTGAACGCATTATTTAAAAAAAAAAAAAAAAGAATACACGTCAATTATCTAATTCTGTTCTTAAAATATTTATAAAATCGTATTAAACTCTTTAAATAATTTGATTTTGTTTAAAACTGTCAAAAACTCTTTTTGCAATCATCTATTGGCAAATAATATAAAGAATCGAACTTTGTAATAAACACGAGTTAATGTTCGGCATATCAAAAAGTTAATGTGATATTTTCGGAAATTACATTTCACTTTGCTAATAATTAATAGAGATCTAAATCAGAAGCATGCATTTTTAAGAACTTTTCACTGTTTCTTAAAATGCAGAATTCTGATTGGTTAGTCACGTTTCGCTATCAGCGAAAGTAGGCTGGATCGTGGTATTCTTCTCGCAAAAAATGTAGTGAATCAATCACGTTTGAGAATCGTTCAATCAAAATTATTTTACTTGAGAACGCACGTTTGTTTGTTGATCTTTTTGAACACGCGGTAGGTTTTTATATATATTTTCAAGTAAATCGTTGTTTCTGTAATTTAACGATAATTTTAGCAATGCCTGATGAAAATAACGAAACGCCGGTTGAACGTAGACGGCGATTAGCTCGCGAAAGAAAATCGAGATGGCAATACTCGAAAAATACTCGAATTTTATCGAAAAATCGTGTAATATACTCAAATTTTGCAGAAAAATCGTCCGAAAATACGCGAATTTTGAAGAAAGATCCGGGAAAATATCAAAATTTTGTAGAAAAATCGGGGAAAATACGCACATTTTGTCAAAAAATAGCGGAAAATAGGCGAATCTTAACGAAAGATCGTGAGAAATGCGAGAATTTTGACGAAAGATCAAGGAAAATACGCGATTTCTGTCAAAAAATCGCGGAAAATACGAGAATTTTGTCGAAAAATCGGGGAAAATACGCGAAATTTGTCGAAAAATCGCGGAAAATACGCAAATTTTGTCAAAAAATCGCGGAAAATATGCGAATTTTCTCGAAAAATCAAGGGAAATAAACAAATTTTCTCGAAAAATCAAGGGAAATACACGAATTTTCTCGAAAGATAGTCAAAAATATGCGAATTTTCTTGAAAAACTTGCTATTTTCAAAATAAAACTGCTATTTTTTAAAAAAAGTTGTTTTGTTTCTATTAACTGCGTATAGATAGCGCCAAATCCAAATTTAAAAAACGAAACACAAAGGTTCTTAATTCATGCCTAAAAGCATCGAACTAAAAGTATCATATGCCCATGATTAAAGCCACTGCCAAATCATACTTTTAATAAAAATAATGTATTTTAAAATTTAAAATACTTCAATATTTAATTTTAATGCTTTGTGAAATCTTCAGAAATTGAGTTTCATTTTGCTAATTATCATTATCGTTATTGTAATAAATACTGCTCTTGGTTTTGAAATTAAAATTTGTTCAAAAACTAAATATCAAGTTAAAAAAAAATAAAAAATAAAAACTTTATCATTTGTATTTGTAGAAATCTATTGTTATTTTTAAAATGTGCTTTTCTACAATACAAACTCTTCAATACTAAAATCTTCATTCTGTTTGTATTATTATGAAAATAAAATGCAAATGAAAATTCCGTCATTTTTGACGGGGTTGTTATACTAGTAGAATATAAAAGAACCCTTTTTTTCTATTATGAAAAGCAATAGAGAAAAACTCCTTAACAAGAACATATCTCATTCTAGGCAATTTTTCATCTGAACAATGTTTATATGTATATATAATTCTAATTCTATAGTTTATAATCTTTATATATAAGATTGGATAAAAAAAATCGTTTAAGGCATTTTTTTCCTTTATATACGAGTACTTTTTTCAGAGAACTTATTATTAACTAATATTTAAATTATTCATTAAAAATGATGATTTAATTTTAAAAGAGAATGCGCACTTAACAAAATGTCAAATACGTTTACTATTGTAAAAAAATATGAATTTTTATTAGTTGTATTATTATTCAAATAATGCGATAGTTATCCGGTTATATCAAATGTAGTTAATTTTTCTTTATAAAAATTAAAACATGATAATAATAAATCAAAATGCATGTTTTAATTTAAACTGATAAAGGAAGTGACATATAGGAAGTACATAAAAACTATTAAAAATGTACTTATGTTAAAATTTTATAGACTTTTTTCTTTATTGAAATTAAAAACTCGGTTTAATTAGTTGAACAAAAAAAGAAGAAAAAACCACTGAAATTTCAGAAACATCAACATTAAAAATCAATTTAACAACTTATTAAGCAAAGAGAATGACAATTTTTTAATAATGTAATTTCCAGATTTCTTTCTCCACTTTGTTTACTCAACTCTGTTTTAAAAGCATATTACTTAAAACGGTATAAATAATTTTAAGTATAAAATACATAGGCTATTATTTAGAACGAATCAAGATGTACAAAAGAAAAATTAATTACATATTAACAGAGTCCTCATAGTGAGTTTTAAGATTGTGTTTATTTTTTATTTAATGTTAAAGTTAATGTTATTGTTATTTATTTATTTTATTTTTTTAACAATTTTATATTATATTTATTACGATGAATATTTTTTTATTTAAAACTGGTTTACAAGAAAAATATTAATAACCTTTCTGTCAATAGTACAATGTATATATATTTATACAGATTGTGAAACACATATATTGTAAGCTAATTTCTAAAAGAGTAAATATTTTATTAACCGAAACAATTTTAGTAAAGAAATTGAATTTTCATTGAATTGAATTAAAATTTTCAATTCATTAATTAGGGTAAATTTGAGAAAGCTCTGGGGATTTAAGATGCTTAATATATCTAACTGCTGCAAATTACGCAAATGCTCACATTTTGAAATGTAATTAACCCACTTACCTTTTAAATGACAAATAAGGAAAATTATTTTGAAATAACGATTGGAAATGTTAATCTTTGAATTTAAATCAGAAATAAAACAAAAAGGTTTTTTCAAAAGTTTAATATAAGTAATTTGAAGCTTTCCAATTATATAGAATTTGTTTTAATAACTGAAACATATGACTTCTACGATAGATTAAATTTATTAAAAATACCATAAATGCTTTATAAATTTATAAAAAATAGCATAAAGTTACACATTTTCTTTAAAATGTTACATATAACTTTATGTAGTTTCTTTATTTTTTTAATCATTTTAATTGGTAAATGATACATATGAAACAGGGCTTTGTTTCTAAAAATAAGCAACAGATCTCTAGTTATTCTTTCATACTACACAACACAGAGTATCTACTATACTACACTCCGCCTACGTTTTGTATTTTATACATTCTTAAAAAAAATGCTTAAAGAAAAAATATTTAAAAATACCCCCTTTTTAATGTATCCATTATACAAATAAATACTAATGGAGAAAAACATACATTTTTGTAATAAAATTACATTAAATTTCCATAAAATGTGACTCACAAAGATTAAAACAATAGCGTATTTCCTTGAATATTGTTTCAAGACAAGACTTTCAGTCACAAAATTTTTTTTAAAAAAGGCAAAACAATTCATGGCATAAGTTCCACTACCATGTTCGTGGGCATCTATTTAGGAAAATTCAAAGATTTTTATAAGACTTCGTAGAGATTTTTTTCTGTCTGAAAATTTGAAAATCGGTGCAATAGTTGTATAATAATTTGGGTTTTGTATATTATTTCCAAATTGATCCCCAAGGTGTTGTAAAATCTTTTATCATATTTAATACGTTTTTTATAAAACATTGAAATTTGAATTACGTATCTAGGAGTAATTTTTAAGGAAATAGGATATCGTTTCAATCATTATGAATCACACTATAAGTTAGTTATTTGCTATAAACGGACATACAAAGCGCAATCAAACTTCTTAAAAGTATAAATTAGCAGAGCTGCCAAGACTCCAATTATTGGATACCAATATTTTAATTCAGAAAATGTTGTTTTAGTTAATGGGAACATTTGGACAGTTTAAAAGAACGAGATTTTCTCTAAATAATAAAAGTGGATGCATGGAAACGCTGAACTAATATTTAAAGAGTAAATTTGATATTGTCTGTTTGTTTGTTTTTTAAATAAAATATGTGAGGAATAAAAATTAACTTCATAGTTCAATACCTTTTTTCACAAGTTGACATTTCACACGGAGGTAAAATTTATAAATAAGGTACCCTGGGGTAATAACGCCACGTTAAGGTTCTACCAATTTTCACGGCTCAGTTTCAGTTTGTATTTTTCAAACAAATATGTGATTTGATACAGCAACTCATTGACTATCGATATAAAAAAAATAATTTAACAGATATGTATTCATAGAATGTAATGGCGTGATTTCTTGACCAATGTTATTTGGTGTTATTACCCCCCTATATGGGTAGTAACGCCATGCAAACAAAACTATGAAATAAGATGGAATAATTGCATGCAGATTTCCCAATTCTAAAAATATAAACTCTACAAACTTAGAAATTGACAAATTACATTCTAAGTTATTGAAAATGTTCAATTTTTTGTGAAAGTGTAAGGAAAATAAAGGTGTGGTGTGTGTGGGGGGGGGGGAGGATGAGGCAAAAGAATATCAGATCGTGAGCTTCTTTTTGCTTAAAAAGGACAGCTTAAATAGAATTATTAGAAACATTGCACAGTTTTAACTGTGTTTATTTGAATCAGCATTTAGGATGTAGCTCGGCCACTGTAGGGAATCAACCGGGGTATTAATTCGAAGGATTGGCGTTATTACCCTGTTATAGTTATTGCGCTGTACATTTTAAATTACAAATTATCTCGAGAAGATATTCAAAATCTTCAACAACATTTTGAAAGTCCATGAAATGTACTACAAATTTATATAATTAACAAAGTATTTCCGGATAAAAAAAATAATCTTCACATCACAAAACGTATCTCACAAATTTTAGATCAAGCGTTAATTTTAGTTGCTTGTAAAAACAATAAGACCTAAAAATGAAACAAATTAACTTGAAGCTGTTTTTTGCGATTTATATGACTCAAAATCCTTCTGCGCAGAGCACATGGGTGTCATTTACCAGATTATTTCAAAATTATGCAAAATATTAGCACTTGGCGTTATTACCCCGCCTGGCGTTATTACCCCAGGGTACCTTATTTAGACAAATCATTTGAGTTCCCATTTCCTCTCTTTTCCAGAAGTTTTAATAAAAAAATTCTAAAGTTCAGTAAAACTGTTATTTTATTTATATGAAAGTTTTTGCATTATTTCAAGACTTCATCATCACATGTGATCTCCGTTTACGCTGCAATAAACAGGCCAAAAATTTGGAATTAGTCGCATACGAGATGTCACGAAGTACAGACTAATCTGATTTTTAAAAAAAGCTTAAAATCGGTGTGACAAAAGTATGACTCTTAAGGGACATATCTATTTAACAGAATTATCCGAAATCGACTGTTGCCTATGTGATTCAGAAGTGGAAAGTGAACGGTGATTAACGGAATACGCCCAGTGTCGGCAAACCTATTAAATGATACTTACTGTTGATTTTCATTTCGATCACAGATGTCAAACACTTATTGCTAAGATAATGTATTTTAACCTGATAAACCAAATATTAATGTTAACGAAAATAAAATAAAAATATAAGTATGTTTATTTGCAAATTACTTATATTTTGCTACAAGTGATACCTGAAAATAAAAATGGTAAAAATACCTTTTAATTTTACATTTTATATTGTTTCGTATGCTCTAACGGCAACATTTAAAAAAATAAAAACGATAAAAAAAAAAATTTCGCAAAAATACTTTCAAATTGAAAAATAGTAAACAGAAAAACAAAAATCTCGCGTACAAAAGCGCAAGGAAATAAATTGGAAAATTAAAAATGAATAAAAGTTTTGTGAATGCGTGAAATATTACATATTGCTGTTTTAAAATCATTTTTAGCATTTCCTTCCAAATTTTAGGGAGTTGTATGGAGGCAAATTCATTACAAATTTTATCACGCCGTATAAATATTTCTATTGCATTGGAAACGTTAAATAATGGTACTATATATTATTTTGATGTATTACTAATCAAGACGCACCAAGGAATCAAACTTATTGTTTACTGGAAACCTATTGCCAACCACGTCATTATACCTCGTAAGGCTCAAGCACCATTAAAACTATGTCAGCTTTTTTTTTTTTTTTTTAAGTTGCCGTTAGAAAATACGAAACATGTATGATTAAAAAAAAATCCATTTTTATTTTAATGTCTCTTGTATCATACTATACGTAATTTGATATTTTAAAGTGATGTTTCATATTATATATGTTTACAGTGGCGGTCAAAAGTTTCCGGCCACCAAAAATTTTTCAGTTAATTTGTAACTATACCCATATGAAGAGGAATCTCAAAGTGATATTTATACATTTTGTTGACCTAATATTTAGGAAATTACTTGTTGAATAACATGTAAATATCAATAAATTTAATTGACAAAATTAAGTACAAAGGAAATCGCATGTTCTCAAAAGTTTCCGGCCACCTTCACAAATTTTTTAAAAAATGTATTGTAATAGAAAACTACAGCGATCAACAACATTTATAATTAGTATTTTATAGTATTAGTATTTTTATTACCTTTAGAAATAATTTCTACGGTGCAATAACGTAACATTCATACAATCAATGGTTAAAGTTCGTCTATGGTACGTTTTTTCCACATTTCTAGCAATTTTTTGGAATTTTCTGCTGAGTTGGAATATTTATAGTTCGTCAGACGTTTGTCAACTTCTTTCCAAAGATTTTCTATTGGATTCATGTTGGGCATTCCGGCTGACCATTTCAGAAAGGAAACTTTTTTGTGCGAAAACCATTGCTTGCAAAGTCTCACATGCATTCATTATGTTGTTATCCTTTTAAAACCTTTAAAACAAATAGCATCCTTTTAAAACAAATAGTTGCGACCAAAATTTTCCTCTAATAAGGCAGAAAATAATCTTGCAAGATATCCTTATACATTGCATCATTCATCTTGCCTTGGATTTTAAATAACGGACCGACAATTTTTGAAGAAAATACTTCCCACATTATAACGTGTCCTCCGCCATGCTTCATTGTAAGAATAACGTATGTTGAATCACATTTTTTGTTGTTAGGTCATCGGACGTACTGTCTACCATCACTCCCAAAAAAGTTTCAAATTCTATTGATGGAAAAATAGTACTTTTGTCCAGTTTTCACTATAATAGACTTAGTGGTTTTTTGGAAAACACCAGTCAGTACATTTATATTTTTTTACCTACAAAAAATTTTTGAACACCGACACTTACATAAATTTCTGTATCACGTCAGAAATCTTTACACGGTAGACCGACTTATTTCAACAATATTTTAATTTTGTAAATAGCCTTATATTTCAACGGAATTTTTATGAGGGTCATCAATTGTTTTTATCTATATAATTCAGTAAACGAGAATAGTAATTGGTTGAAGTCTTTCGGACCTCACAAAGTCCTGAAGGCCACGGCCATCTTTATATAATTTTTAAATATCGTTTACAGTTGATTTACCGATCGATAACTTTACCGCAATACCTCGAGAAGATTAGCCCTTTAGTGACAAATTAATCCCTCATTTAGGGACAATATTTGTTGAACTTTTCAATTTTGAATTTAAAGTATGCTATTCATATTGATTCATTCACAAACACGACCAAAAAACACTTTACCGATAGAAAAGAGCTAAGGAATGATGAGTGGCCGGAAACTTTTGCACACGCGAACTTCAAATTCTAACCCTTTGCATGAAGCGTCCACAGTATCCAATTAAAATGATCACGTGGTCAGAGGTCATTCACATATTCCTAACTTTTGAAGCAATTGTACTTCTTTGCTGAAACCTTCTGGTAAATAAATCAAAGAAACAAACTGCCCGGAAACTTTTGACCGCCACTGTATGTTTATTATATATTTTTGTTTGCATTGTACAACAGCTGCAACATGAGCTATTTTATTCTGTATACATAATTTTTAACTATTTACTTTTTATATTGTAATATCGTACAAAATGCGATTCAGCTGAGAATCAAATGATAATAATTTTATAATTGATATTTCTTATGATTATATTCATGGATTTCACCTATTATAGAAGTATTAATAATTCATTTATTTTTATTTTACATAAAAACTGATGGTCCAACTTTTATAAATATTTACGCTGATTTTGAAATTAATACACCAGAGCAATTTTTTTAAATCATTAGTTTATTAAAAATCATTAATTATTCAAGTTGTTTATAAGGCAAAAAAAGGTGACATTTCAGATACCAGTTCAATAATTTAACTTTCAAAGAATAAAGTTTCGAAACATGGACATATTTTTTTTATTGGAATGGATAGAAATTAATCTTCAGCAAAAAAACTCCAGCTTCAGATGTTATGATTTTCATAAATAATTAGATTGAAATTCACAAAACAGATAATTAACTCCAAAATTATGTAGGAAAAGAAAAATATTCAACCAACATAATTATAAAATGGAATATGAGTACATTCAAGTCCAAGCAATATTTTTATTTAATTAGCACAATTTCTGTAATGTTAAAAACTGCAAATTTAACTATAATTTATTTTTTATTTTCAAAAAGAGCTTGCTTTCGCATTCCCCCCCTCATCAAGTTGTCAAGTTTTTTTAAGAATTGGTAGTTGGTTAAAAATCTGGTAAGTACGGTGGATGAGACAGTGACACATAGTCTACGCATGCAACTGTTGAAGGATGAATTGTGTGTTGTTAGTTGTCCTTCAACTCATAAGACACCGACTTCTCAAGTTTCTTTATCATGTCAATCTGATCTAAGTGACGAATGATATTGCAATAAACAACATTGAGTTCATTTAACACTTATTGATTTGTTTGTTTAGATGAACTTTGATTATTGACTACAGACTGTCAATGTCAACAACAGAAGGACACTTGCGATTGCCTTTGTCTGGAACTTACAAATCTTCTGAAAGAAAATTTTGAATCCAATGCTGAATTATTCTTACATTCATAGTTATCATTTGCCTAAATTTCTTTAAAGTTTCGCACGATTTTTATTTCACTGTGACCGGTTACAACATCATAAAATAAATTTGACAAAAATCTTGTTTTTACACCACCGCTTTTAACTTTTTTTTCTGAAACGAAAAGCTAATATTCCAATTATATACATTCTTGAATTAGTAAAAATGATATTAGAATTTTTACTTGGTTCTTATTTCTATTTAAACGAAGGGTATGTATTTATAGGTTATTATGGGCTATTACAATTTAGGGTATAGCACAATTATGCATAATAATAATATATAACTATTAAATTTAACCAGCAGTATACTTATTCACTATTTATAAGCATTTTCAACGTATTAACCATTAATTTTACGCAGCTGAACACAATTCGAAGGTATTAACCTTTACGCGGGGGCTCGGACAACATCTGTCCGAGAATACCTGCTATGCCAGACAGATGCTGCCCGATTCCTCCCCCCCCCCCCGTAAAGATTAATTTGAATACATTAATATCAATATTCGTGTTTATATTTATTTTCAGTATTTTCTCTCTTCATGAACCAACTGTAATCAGCAGACATTCCTGCATATGCCATTGCGATCGATAAGGAGACTCCATAGAAGAATTTTTTTAGTAAAACCTTGCCTATGCCTAATTCCTCCCGTATTATCTGGGAAATATTCAATGTGAGAGTGCAAGAAATGGAGCTTTACTGACACGGGATAATTTAGCGTTTTAAAATTGTTTATCATATTTTGAACTATATACATGTAATTTGTAGTTTTGTCGTTAGAATGCACTCATATATAAGAATACTTTCGTATTTTCTAACCATTCTAAGAATTCTTTCAAACTAATAATTGCTCATAATTTTTGAATGTCTGGATCTACAAATATGCCTTCTTTTTTTGGAATCCGATATTGATTGGAGCAAGTTTCGAATTAACGCAAATACTTTACCATCCCGATTACAAGCTCCATGAAAATTTTTATAAATCCGAATTTGATATATAGCGGTGGGAATAGTATATTCATTCATGCTACAAGATTCTTTAATATATGCATACATATGATGACGTGGACCTTATCCAAAATTTAAAATATCGTGTTTTATCAATCGATATATTCTGTTTGTAAACTTGCACTGTAAAACCCAACCATATGAAAAAATACTACTTTAAACATCATATATTTCTGCCATTGTAGACGCTAGATTTACAATGAAAATCAAAGGACGGCGTTAGAGATTTTTCGTGATTTCCCAAAATTTCATGTTCGGATTAATATCTTAAACTATGATGCGAGCAAAAATTGTGTGTGTGTGTGTGTAAATTTTATCTCAAAAATGGCTCTAACGATTTTCGCAAAAATTTGGATTTTACCATTTTCGGGCACGAGAAGACCATTGGGCTAGGTCACAGGTTCGAGAAAATTCGATTATTGGGTCACAAAGGGTCATAAAGGGTCAGGAACAAGCTATTTATATCTAGAGAACGGCTGGATCGATTTTACGGAAATTTTGTATCCAATCGTTTTTTGGCACGATAAAACTATTGGGCTGGGTTTGAAAAATTTCGATTAGTGGGTCATTCTTGGGTCAATATGGATCAAGCCATTTTTATCTAACAAAACGACTCTCACGATTTTGATCAAGTTTTACATTTTATTGTTTTGATTACAAGAAGACCATTGGATTAGATAACATGTTCGAGAAAATTCGGTTAGTAGGTCATTTTGGGTTATAATGGGTCAGGGTCATTCTAATTATATGTAACAACGACATAATCAATTTTAACTAAATTTTGTAAAGAATCGTTTTTTTTCTTTTTTTTATTTTGTCACGAGAGGACTATTGGACTGAGTCGCATATTAAAAAAATTATATTAATGGATCATTTCGGCTTCATTGAGGAATGTTGTCAAGCTAATTTTGCCTAAGAAATGGCTTAAACGATTTTGATTAAATTTTATATTCTACTGTTTTTGATTACCTAAAGACAATTGAGCTAAGTCACTTTTGATCAAATTTTATTAGTGGATCACTTTGGGCAATACGGGTAAGGACCACGAGAATATGGCAACAGCCAATAAGTTGGTGACTTTTGACAAAATATTGGCGACATTTGGCCGGAAAATCGACTATTAAGATAACGAAAGCCAAAATACGTATTTGGCTCCAGATGGAAGAATTCGCCAAATTTGGCTGGCAAAAAATATTGTCTTTCAGAATGTGAAGAAATTTTTATACATTCTTAACAGGATTCGAAATGGTTAAACCAATCAGAGTCGAGCTAAAAAAGTAATTTGGATCGATGTCCTTTCGTTGTAAATTTTAAAATAATGTAAAAATGTGCATACATACATAGTTGTCTTATTGATTGTTTTTGTAAATCATACTATTATAAACATGCTTTATAATAATAATACAAAGAGACTGATAAAGTGAAAATACTACATCGTGTTGAACACAAAGTTAATTTTGACCGAGCTAAGCTCAGTCACACCTTTCTAGTGCATTTTCAAACACACATCCTCATTTTTCGTATATTCTTCATAGTGTAAAATAATTCTAGGTAATTTTTCAACTAAACAGTATAAACCATTTTATAATTGGAATGAATTAGTTCAAAGTCCAGATGTATATGTTGGGATAAAGTTTATTTATTTATTTATTTTTTCACTTTTATCACTTTTTCCTATCTATAACTTTTTTCTTTCCTACAACTACCGTGTTCACAGGATTTATTATTTGTTATTTACAGGATTTATTATTTTATCTAATAAATCTCTGTTTTAATTTCGAAAGAGAGTGAGCATTTAACAAAATTTCAAATACTTTTAATTACAGACAAAACCAAAATTTTATTATGGTATTACAGGACGAAAAATATTGCAAACGTCTTTTAACCAATGCAAAGATAGTAATTATATTTATTGTGTTAATTAACTTACAAAAGTTACGAATTTCTCATCTTTAAGTGCATTTTCAATTATATAATTAAGTAGAACCTATAGCCGTCGCCAAGTTCGTTTATCTTTCTATATGTCTGTCCGTCTGCCCCCATGCAACAATGTAAAAATTACCCACCAAATGTGTTCAAATTTAATATGTATAATCTGATATAGTTTTGGCATGACATTTTAAGTTTTAGAAAAATCGAATAAAAACTTAAATAGAAATAGTAATTATGTTTTTTTATCTCTAATAAATAGTATCATATGCAATTATTTTTTGATATATTGCGATGGTTATTGATTGTAATTTGCTAGGTATATTATTCTATTAAATCCTATCACACGTAATTAATTACACATCATATAATATGATGTGTAACGGTTCTACGTTGCCATGTCGATTACGTCGTATTTTACATGGAGCTATATTATTTCCGTATTATTGAATATAATTTGTACAATTGTAATAAATTTTGCTTTCATGCATTTTTTCATAAGAATTCAATAGCTATTGCACCAAGATATGTATATTTTAAAACTAAGTAAGGGTACGAAAGCACCTCATTTGCAATTTTAGACGTACAATTTCCAACTTGCATAAACGACGCTGAAATACTTTAACAATACTTATTGTGCTACTTAATTTTCATGAAATATATGTTTTTTTCTTTTCTTATAGAGTTTGAAATACGTGAATAATATGTTTAACCACTCGTTTTTTTTAATACAAGTTTATTATAAAAATAACACATTGGAAACCTGTGAGTTAATCTGCAAGAAAAAAATTCCTTTGATTTATTGAAACTTGGAGTCTGATCAATCAATTACAGACAATGTACGAAAAATCAAATGATTCATCATCGTCAGTCATTACGCCTGCGTTATTTGTCAAAACCTATTGGCACACTATTTATAGTAGTTCCTGTATGATTATTCATAGACTTATATAATTAAATAAAGAAGGTTATTTTTCATTCGTAAACATAAATATTTAAGTACAGATTTAAAGTTAAATAAACAAGTTTACAAAAGTTTACAATTTTTTCAATTAAATAATGTATATTTTTGTTATTCCTTTTAAATTTTATGAAAATCAAATCAAAGCTTAAACAGTCATAAAAATATTCTTCATTTTTTTATATGTAAACAATTCAGTGGATTCTCAGGGTTGGTAATATTCTAGTTATGCCATGCTCATTTTCTATTAATTCCAATCATTCATAATTAATTGCACTGTATCCCATCAATAGGTAATAATACATGATTGACATATTTATTATGCCATATTTTAGATAGAATCATATTATAATTCTCATAATTCATTGCATTGTGTAGCCTAAATTCCGAGAATTTCAACTCTTGTATTGAGGAAAAATATAAATTAATAATTTCAAGAAAATTAAAGCATGACTTGATTCAAAATAATAATAATAATAATAAAATAAATAAAAATTAACAATTAAAAATTAAATAAATGAATAAATAATTCTAAAATTATCTAAAATTCAAAACTTTTATTGCTAGAAAATACTTTTTTTTGCTAAAGGACTATGGAAAATTTTAAAACTTTAATATAAACTTGTTGAAAAAGCAATGGAAAGCTACCTTTTACTTCTGAGGACTCCTGGAACTCCTGAAGGGTTAAATTTAAGAGATATCTAGACCTCAAATTTTCCATTATAAAAATTCCTAAACAAAATGTCTGTTGTTCCAAACAATTATATATCAATAATATTTTTTCAGACATTAAATAGTAACGAAATGTTGTATAAGTTTACAATTATTCATGCCTATTTTCAGCATGTCCCTTTTAATGCATTATAAATATTTTTTTTTAATTACAATTGTAGAGTCTTAAAACATAAATGTTTTAAATTTAACTAAGGCTTAAATTTTAAAAGAAACTGTAACTAGATTTTTTATTCATTGTATTATATCCTAAAATATGTAATTAATTCAATATCTCACAATAGGTAATGATTCTAGGTTCCCAATCTCATTATTTTATGAATCCTATCATATGTCTATGTCCTGTCGTATGTCTATGATATTTAACAATTCTAGGTCGGCATGTGATTACGTCGAATTTAGGATGGAGTCATGTAATTTCCGTGTTAAGGATTTTAATATACATAATCTTCATAAATTTTGTATTAATGTATTCTTGTATAACAGTGAAACAGCTAGTGCACCATAATTCATTTGCGTCTTAGATGTATAAATTCTGACTTGTTTCAACAGTACTGAAATATGTATAAAATAATTTTGTGCTACTTAATATTTAAATAGTACATTTTAAAAACTTTTTTGTAAGTTTGCAATTCTTGAATAATATGATTAATCATAAATTTCTTTTAATTAGAAGTTTTTATAGAAATAATACATGGGCAATTAAAGGGGAAAATATGATTATGTTATACATGCGAGTTAATCTGTAAGAAAAAAAGTTCATTTAACTTATTGAAACACTATGTTCTCACTTATTTATTACAGTCAATGAAGGAAAGATTAAATGATTCATCATCGTTAATCATTACGCAAGAGTTATTTATCAAAAACGCTAGGAACTTTATTCATAGTAGTTGCTCCACTTCAAAGACTTATCTAATTAATTTAGGAGCGTTATTTTTAATTTGCAAATTTAAATATTAAATATAGATTTCAAGTTAAATAAAAGTTTAAAAAAAAACACTTAAAAATTTAAAATTTTATAAAATAAAATTTTTTAATATGGCAAATTATACGTTTTTCATTAATGTTTAAGGCCGAAAAATTGTAATTATTATGACATATTAAGTTTGATCTATTGTGTTTAGCAAATAAATAAATAAAAATAAATAATAAAAATGAACCTAAAATATTTCTATGAAATACAGAAGGAAAGTATTAATATTTCATTAATATTAATTAATTTTAGAAAAAAAGTTATTTTGACTTATATAATTTGAAAGTTCAGTCTATGTAATTTGAGAAGAAAGGTGAAAATAATCAATATCACCGATCTTCCTAATCTCGATAAAAGAAAATATAAAAAAATACGTTAATAATTGTAATTCATTTATCTAGGTAAAATTAAAATATTTAAATCATTTTCATTTTTAATTAGATAGTATGAACATTAATTTCACATTAAACCAGGAGCTAACAAATGAAGATATAAATGAATTATTCTTTGAAAGATACATCATGCCAAATATTAACCTTGTCGTTAAGTTAACAATTCCTTTTAATAATTCAATTTTAGAATTCTTACGTTAAATCAATTTTAATGGTGTTTTAGAAAAAAAAATAATCATCAAAAATTCGAAACAAATTAAAACATTTGTTTTACTTTGAACTAATTACGAAAGTCAGACATCATAAGTATATTTTACAAGTGTAATTGGATGTAACCGAATGTATAAAAAAGTTATCTGTTGAAATTAAGTATTAAGTTTAATTAACTACGGAAAAAGTAGGAAGGATGAGAGTATTTAACATCGTAAATCATTTTAACAGCTTACTTGACAGTGTTGAAAATTATAATTTTATCGGTGATAGTTTATCAACTCATCGTCATAAAATAAAGTTTTTAAATAAGCAACGTCATTTTTAATTGGGAAGTATTATATGCTAATAGTTAAAATTCAATCAGAAGCAAAATAATAAAGTTTATTCTTTAAAATATTCATCATGATAAATTTTTAAATTGTCTTTAATGTTTAAAGTTATTATAAAAAATTGAATAACATACTTACCACAGTAATTCTGTCTGTTAAAGTTTTTTTTTTTTTTAATTTACGCAGATTACGATCATGATGAAATGGAAGAGACTTTTAAATCCGTAAATAGTTTAAAAATACATTCAAATACAGTGAGAAAAACACTTGCTTTTACTTATGAAAATTAAGAGTACTAATTTATTAATTCAAAAAATGTCAAGGTTGAAAATTAGCTTTATTGCAAGGCGAAATAAAAATGTCACTTTTTTCAAAGTATTTTATTTTTTTTATCTTTGAGAGACGAAAATAATTTAACAATTGGCATCATTTTTAGATTTTTATACATATGACTAATCTTCAAATTAAATTTAAAACATCACATTTAAAAAAATTGTGCTATGTTTTCTTTCGTAATTAATATTAAATGATTGTTATTAGTATTATGGTTAAAATAATGCTATATTTGTTCGGCTATATGAAATATAGTTTTTGTTTTACAAATTTTTGTTTTACAAAAAAAAAAAAAAAAAAAAAAAAAAAAAGATAGCAATACATTTTAAAATTAAAATACATATTTTAAACTAAACTGATAACAAAAGGAATGCATATGACGCATAGGAAGTATATTAAAGGTATTAAATTGTGCTTATGTTAAAATTTTTAAAGACATTTTTTTTAACTTTATTGAAATTAAGAAGTCATGGTTGGAAACTATAACTTAGACACCGCAGTAATTTATAAGATGTAAATGCTCGTTTAGAACGAGCTCTAAAAAAAGAATTCCTTAACTCTTTTGGACAACCTCATTGCCATCCTTGGAAAATAGATATTCAACAAAATAAACTATTCAGAGGGATATCACACAATGTAAAATACAGTCCATTTCCTAATAACATAATATTTTTTTGTTATTTACAGTTAATAAAATTAGTGCGGAGCGTCTGTTTATGCTATCATCACTTGACGTCATTTCAAAGACTTAAATTTACAATATAAGATATGTAAGTGATTTTTTTTTTTTAACTGCGCTATTTATGTATGAATTTGTAATTCTGTTATTCAATTCGCTTATTTTCGTCATTTCAATTTATTGCAGCGTATGGCCAATTGAAGTAGCATCCCATTTTCTTTACTTATGGCAAGCAATTGAGTCATTTTTCTCGGGAAAATTGCTCAGACTAATCCCAGCGAGGGAAATCATATTTGAATAATTAATAACATTTTTTAATTTTATACACGTATGATTAATGTTTTGATTGAAAGAAAAATCCTATTTTAAACATTTTTGCATCCTAAGTTTGTTTTTGTAAATAAATTTTAATGTTTATTAGTAGAAATATTATTAAAATAATGCTGTAGTTATTCGGCTATGTGAAATATTGTTAAATTTGTATTAGAAAAAATAAAACAAGATAGCAATGAATTTTAAATTCAAAACGCATGTTTAAAGTTACACTGATAATGAAAGTGGCGTCTAGGTAGTATATTAAAATTATTAAAAGTTTACAAATATTAAAATGTTTAAAGACTGTTTTTTTAATTGAAATTAAGGAGTCGGTTTAATTCGTAGTAGAAAATTGATAATTTCAGAAAATTTAATATCAAAAATCATTTTAACAAATTATTAGGCTAACGAGAATGTGACACCTTTTTAATAATGTTGTTTGTAATTTTCTTTCCTCACTGTTGTTTATTCAAGTCTGTTTTAAAAGCGAAATTACTTAAGGAAACATAAATAATTTTAAGTATAAATTACATAAGATGTAGTTTAAAATTAAACTAGAAGAAAAAATAAAAATAAAAACATGTTAACAAGATTCCACATGCAGAATTTTAGGATGTTGTTTATTAATAATTTAATGTTAATTTAAACAAAACTTTTTTTACAATTTAATATTATGTTTCTTACAATGAATATAATTTTTTTAAAACTGGTTTAGAAGAAAAACAAATAATGATCTTTTTGTCAACAACATAATACACATATTTATACCGATTGTGAGCTAGATTTATTGGAAGGAATTTTTTAAAAAAATAAATATTTTTTAAACAGAAACAATTCTAGAAAAGAAATTGACTGAATTCAATTAAAAATTTCAGTTTATTAGTTATGGTAAATTTCAGAAAGCTGAGAGGATTTAAGATGCTTCATAATTTTAACTGCTGCAAATTACGAAAATGTTAAAATGTTAAACTATTGACTGTAATTCCCTCATATATCTTTTAAATAATAAATATGCAAAATTAGTTTCGAATGACAATTATAAAGGTTAGTCTTTGAAATCAAGTCTGGAGTAAAATAAAATATTTTTTAAAAGTTTAATATGACTAATTTGGACTTTCTTATTTATAAAGAATCTGTTTTAATAACTGAAATATCTATCTATTATAATAAATTGAATAAAATTGAATTGAGTAAAATTTTATAAAATTTTAGAAGAAATGTTTCTTTATACAGCGTAATATGTATTTTAAGTCATTTTAACTAAAAAAATATACATTTAGTATAGGAATTAATTTGTAACAAATAAAGACACAAATATCTAATTATTGTATCATACTACACATCATAGGGAATCCGTTCCACTTCACTGATCCCATATTTTTGTATTTTTGACGTATATTTCTAAAAAAGGGCAAAACTTAAAAAAAAAAATAATGTATCCATTATTATAATATCACACGTGTTTTTTTATTCAAGAATGACTTACTAGCCCTAGACAAACACTTACCTAGAAAAATGGTTCAATTGTATACACAATTGTATACAATTCTATACAACTTCGTATATTTTCCGGTGGTACAATATAAAAAATGGCACAAAACTCCTTATTACAACGTTTTCTGCAGAATATTTCAAAGATGAAGGAGACCTGCTTGCCGCAGGCGAAAACATACACAAAAAATTATTTTTAATTCTATGAATATCTTCATACACTTTTTAATTATATAACGGCGACATACGGACACACACACAGACACACGGGCAGACAGGCAATTTGAAGAAAACATGTTTTTTGAATCTCTGACCCGTAAAGCGTATAAATCCGTCGAAAACTTGAAGTACAAAAAAATTTAAAGTATAATATTTTCTTTTATTGAAAATAGAAAAAAGTAATGACATTAAAACTGAGGCTTTTATTTTTTTCTTTTTAATTAAAGCAAACAAGTCAGATGTTTATAATGTAACACTTTGCATTCTAACAATTTTTAATTATCCCACTTAAAGAAATAATAATAAATGAATGTTTTCTTTAACTTTGCGAGAAGTTTTAGAACATAATTGTGTTACGATACTACATGGTTGACCATGATAAAGTAATTTAAGATTCTAAATCAATAATAATTTTAAAAAATGTCTCCGGACTCCTTTACTATACAGAAAGCCACAAAATTACGCACATTTTAATTTGTGTCTAATTCTTTAAAACCTGACGAATTATTTAAACGGGCATTAGCGGGCATTATAATTTAAAATATCTATGCGAGTTCTTTAGATATCAGAATGTTTTCTTTGTGCTTAATTCAGAAATGGAAAAGGAAAGATTTACAGTGCGTTCGCTGTTTAAAAAAATTAGGTTTTGCATTTTTTCAAAAAGATTTCCTTGGTGCTGTAACAACGTTTATGAAATTTTGCACCTTTTTTTAAAACTAAATCTAGGGGCAAATCTTAAAGAAATGGGATGTTGTTTTAATCTATACTAATCCCAAAATATGTCAGTTGTTAACTATGAACGGACATATAAAGCCCAATCATACTTCTTAAAAGGACAATTTAGATGAGCTGCTAAGTCTCCGCCTTTTAGCATACCAGTATTTTAACATACAAAATATACACTGTTAAAAATAAAGGTGACAAACCGGTTGCATTTGCCGCCTAGTGGTGGAAAGGTGTTACCATTTGACACACGCGGGCTTGAAAATGTGTTTGGGGTGCCGTTGGATGTTTTACGGTAATTAGGGTGCCGCGCAATGCATATCGTTGGAAGAGTTTCACCCCTTAGTCATTTGCGCATGCTTTGTGACGCGTATCCTTGCTTCTTAACTGTCTGTCACTGGTGGATCAACACAGCAATTTTTCCTACTTTGACTATTACCGGTATACGCTATCCCGATTTCGTTTAGAACTTCGGATGGCAAACTTTTGGCGAGCTTTTTTATATAAAGCAACCTTTGAATTTCAGGACATTTGGAGCATTTCAGGGAGATTTTGAAGGTAGCTTGATGGCCGAGTGGTTAGAGCGCTGAGCTTGTAATCAGACGTTGTGGATTCGAACCCGTCGAGGGCCAAAAGTCGGTGTGTATATTTTTTAATTTTTTATTATTGGGCACTCTGGATTAAGGGTGGCATCTTTTCACACTAATTAAAGGTGCCATTTTGGCTCCTTTAGGGGTATCACCAGTGAGACAAGCCTTTTACCCTTTAAAGGTGCAATGTGTCACCATTAGTTTTAACAGTGTAGTTTTATTTGTTTGGAACGTTTGGGCAATTCAAAATAATGATAGTTTCTCTAAGTGCAAAATCTCTGGTGTGCAAAATGCCGAAAACTTGGCAAATCTGATCTAGTATAATAAACACTCATTTTGACGGAGTTTTTTTGTTTGTTTTTTAATTAAAATAAGCTGGGAATAGAAAATAACATCCTAGCTCCCTACCTTCTTTCACAATTTAGCATTTTACACGGGCATATAATTTATAAATATTTAGGGATTCTTTTGAGCTCATTTTTCCTTGTTTTTTTTTCAGAAGTTTCAATAAAAATTCTGAAATACAACTAAATTATTATTTTTTCATAACAAGATTTTTGCAATGTTCAAACACTTCGTCGTCATATGTGATCCAGGTGTATTCTGCTGAAAAAAGGCCAACAATTTGGATTAAACCTTTACAGGCCAAATTCAGATCCTGGGGTATTTTCAAATATTTTTTACACAATATTTCTTCTAATGTTTTAGTTAAGCGTGCATTAATCATTAACGTAAAAGAAATTTTTTATACATAATTTTCAAAATGTTCCCAATTGGGATCATTGGTCAATTCCTATGATCATTTTCCAGTGGTCATTGGTCATTTTTATGATTTTCTGTACATTTCCCCATAAATGATAGAAATGAAACTTCTATTTAAAAAAGTTAAGTTATCCAATTCGAAAATTCTATTTCAAAAAATCATTTTTATGACTGATCATTTTGCAGTGGTCATTGGTCACTTTTATGATCTTCTATACATTTCTTCTTTAATGATAGAAACGTAAGTTCTATTTCAAAAAAATCAAATCATCTTTTAATCATTTCTGCTAATTTTTTCAAGTAATGTTTGATTGAATTTAGTTTTTAATAATTATTTATACCTATGTTCACACTCGGGAACGTTGGCCTGTAACAGGTTAAGAACTCTGAAATATGTTTTTAAGAATTTTTTTTATCTGTTCCAATACTTCTTGAACAGACAGGAAGATTCTGTTTTTTATCGAATTAAATATCAGTAAGCAGCGGTGTATAGTATTTATGACTAAAATATAATTTTTCATCAAAACAAAAAAAGAACTTTTGCTGAACTCTAATTCGCTTCGGAATAAACTCAGTATTGATTTGAAGTGACATTTTTAAAAGGCAAATTGGCTGACTTTTCCAGTAGAGAATAAAATTTTAGAAATATTGCACCATTTCAGACAGAAAGGAGTATTATAAGTATTATTATACATATTTTTTTATTTGAATGTTATTGCCCTTTTTCGCACATTATTATCTGCTGTCTGCTGTAGCAAAATCTATTTTGTGATTTTGTTATTAATTATTATGTAGTTAAGTTTTATTTAGTTAGGTAAGTTACGGCATATTAAAATAGTCTACTTCTATCTTGTAAGTATAATAGTCGGGGAGCCGACCGTCGATTTTCCTATGTATCGAGTACAAGGACCAGAAATACATCAAAATGTAGGTTTCAATGTGCACATTAAGAATATCACTGGCTACCAGGTCCTATCCTGCCAGAAGCCAAGGCAGCCGCAGTTTTATGACGTCAATTTTGACTGTTTACCTATGTATCGAGTACAAGGACCGGACATACATCAAAATGTAGGTGTCAATGTGCACATTAAGAATATCACTGGCTTCCATATACATCAAAATGTAGATTTCAATGTGCACATTAAGAATATCACTGGCTACCAGGTCCTATCCCGCCAGAACCCGGTGGCAGCCGCACATTTATGACGTCAGTTTTGAGTGTTTGCCTATATATCGAGTACAAGGACCGGACATACATCAAAATGTAGGCCTCAATGTACACATTAAGAATATCACTGGCTGCCAGGTCCTATACTGCTGGAACCCGGTGGCAGCCGCACTTATATGACGTCAATTTTGACTGTTTACCTGTGTATCGAGTACAAGGGCCGGACATACATCAAAATGTTGGTCTCGATGTGCACATTAAGAATATCACTGGCTGCCACATATATTAAATGTAGGTTTCAATGTGCATATTAATAATATCACTGTCTGCCAGGTCCGATACATAGGTAAATACTCAAAATTGCCACCTGGTTCCGGCAGAATTGGACATGGCAGACCATGATATTATTAATGTGCACTTTTACACCTTCATATTTATTTATATATGGTCCTTAAATTCAATACATCGGTAGACATTCAAAATTGATGTCATAAAAGTGTTGCTGCCACCTGATTCCGGTAAAATTGGACAAAGTAGACCCTTATATTATTAATATGCATTTTCAAACCTACATTTTGATGTATGTTCGGACCTTGAATTCGACACATAGGTAGACACTCAAAATTGACGTCATAAATGTGCGGCTGCCACCGGGTTCCTACATGGTTGGACCTGGCAGCCAGTGATATTCTTATTGTGCACATTGAGACCTACATTTTGATGTATGCCCGGTCCTTGTACTCGATACATAGGCAAATACACAAAATTGACGTCATAAAAGTGCCGCTGCCACCGGGTTCCGGCAGAATAGGACCTGGCAGCCAGTGATATTCTTAATGTGCACATTGAAATCTACATTTTGATGTATGTGTCAGCCAGTGATATTCTTTATGTGCACATTGAGACCTACATTTTGATGTATGTCTGGTCCTTGCACTCGATACATAGGTAAACATTCAAAATTGACGTCATAAAAGTGCGGCTGTCTTGGGTTCCGGCAGGATATGACCTGTCAGCCAGTGATATTCTTAATGTGCACATTGAAACCCACATTTTGATGTATGTCCGCGTCCGGTCCTTGTACTCGATACATAGGAAAATCGACGGTCGGCTCCTGGACTATAAGCTAATATTTTTACAAAAACTTTCTGTTAATCACAGCCTAAATATTATGGCCTGATCAGTTACTGGGAATAATACAATAAAAAAAATAACAATTTATCGATAATTTTGTGCTGTTTAATTTTATGGGACTTTGTTCGACTCTAACAAAAAAGACAGGCTACAGTGCGGCATTTCACGTATTTTTTCTACAGACTGTTAGAATGACGTAATACTCTTTTCGTGCACCTTAATTTGTGCATTCAACCACACATGATTTCAGCGGTCTGTAAAAATAAATAAATAAAAATAAATTAAAAATAAATAAATATATACTGGACAATTGCACCATAAAATTTAAGTACTTAGAAAGTATTTATCAAAAATACAACACACTGCTGAATGGTGCACAAAACAAGAATTTTAATATGAACTTGTACAATTAAAAAAAAACAAAAATATCAACGTTTCGCGCCGTCTTCTGTTTAAAGATGAAATTAAAGTCCATAATTTAACCTAGCATTAGTATATTTCATAAATATATACTGGACAATTGCACCATAAAATTTAACTACTAAGATTTAATGTCTCAAGCTATTAAAACCTCCCTTAAATCTGGCCTAAACCTAATAGTTTTCAGTAACATTTTCGTTTTTAATAAGAATATTTACAGACAGTTGCATGGTGCGCCTATGTATCCAGTATCCGGTTTATTTGCTGAATTCGCGTTAAGACCACTAGAATAATAAAAAAAAATAATACGTTTAATTTGAAACCTGAATGTTGGTTCCGTTATGTTGATGATGTTTTCATCTTATGGAACCACAGTTTGGCTGAATTATCTATTTTTCTGAAAGATGTCAATATATTAGGCAATAGTATTAATTTCACCCTTGAAGTCGAAGAAAACGCTGTCCTTCCATTTTTAGATGTGGCCCCACCAGTGGCCGAGAGGTTCGGACCTCTCAACTGGTAGACGGCAGGTGCTGGGTTCGAACCCAATTGCGGCTGTCGGCCTAACCGTTCGGAGTTTTCGTGGTTTTCTTCAAACCTTGCGTAAATACGGGTTAGGTTCCCTTAGGAAGACCCCCACGAAGGGCACTCCCCCCCTGGTCCTATATCCCTAGCGCAGATAATCGGATGTCAAAAATCAACCAACCAACCATTTTTAGATGTTCAAATTAATAGATGCAATTCATGTTTAAAATTTTCAGTCTATAGAAAACCAATAAAAGAAAACACAGTTATCCCGTTTTCAGCCAACATGCCCTTCGAATACAAAATATCTGCATTCAGGTCATTTATTAAAAGAGCTTTTATAATTTGTTCGAATGACAAATTAAATAAATAAATTGAATTTATACAGAAAAAAGCTTTTGACCATGGTTTTCCTGCAAAATTTGTAAATAAAATAGTTCAACAGTACAATACTCCTCCCACATCTGGCCAACGACAGGATAAGCTTGTAATTTACAGAAAATGTCATTATATCCCTTATATATTTGAAAAAGTATAAAAGATCGCACAAAAATATAACATAAAACTTGTCGCCATTCCACCTCCATATCTCATTGGCATTGTTACAGTTAAGATCGACAAAATTCCAATAGATCAAAAATCTGGTATTTATGAAATCCCCATCACTTTATCGAATAATGTTAAAAAAGTCCACATCGGCATGACAGCACGCAAACTTTTAGCTAGAATTAAAGAGTATCGCAGCGATATTAAATAATATAAACAGAATACTGCTCTTTCTCGCTTCTACTTGGCGAACAAGGGTTGCCGTATTAACTTTGATGAGGCCAAAATAATAGTTCCGTGCAATAACCCAGTTGAAGGTAAAATAAGAGAATCTGTCAAAATCATTGCACGAGAAAATAAACCTTATAATGATAATTTGTCCTACAATGTACCAAAAATATGGCATAACATCCTAAAATCTTATATTTTATCTCGTTGCAATGTTTTAATTTTTACTCACGTGTAAGTGACAACATTTTTAAACATTTTATTCATTTCGATTTTAATTTATTAGAAATATTATCTCTCGATCAGGAAGCAAACTTAGTCCTTTCATTATCATATTTTCCTGTAGACGGCCGCAGAAGACGGCGCGAAACGTTGATATATATATTTTTTTAATTGTACAAGTTCATATTAATATTCTTGTTTTATGCACCATTGAGCAATTTGTTGTATTTTTAATAAATACATTCTTAGTATAGTCATTTTAATAAATACATTCTCTTTAAAAATCTATTACAATAGACTTTCTAGAAAATCTATTACAATAGTTTATTTAAATTTAAATTTTTGATTAGTTAACTAAATGAAGCATTCAAATACTCATGGTTTGAAAATGCATTTAATTATTTCACCCGTTTTAGGTTCGTTCGTAGTTATGTAAATACGTAGCACCTATAGTGGTCGTTCAGTCCGTCCGTCTGTCCGTCCGTCCGTCTGTCTAACCGTCAGTCCTCATATAACAACGCAAAAAATTACCCAACCGAATCGTTTGAAATTTAAAATACATAATTATTACATAATTTTGTCGAGTCATTTCAAATTTTATGAAAATCGGATGCATAGATCAATTACAGGGGCAATCAAAAGTATTCCATTACATTACGGTTAATGGGGAAAAAGTTTCAAATGCATTTTAATCGTTTGAAATTTAAAATACATAATTATTACATAATTTTTTTGAGTTATTTCAAAATTTCTGATAATCGGGTGCATAGATCAATTACAGGGGCAATCAAAAGTATTCAATTACATTATGGTCGATGGGGAAAAAGTTTCAAATGTATTTTATACGTTTGAAATTTAAAATATATAATTATTACATAATTTTGTCGAGTTATTTCAAATTTTATGAAAATCGGATGCATAGATCAATTACAGGGACAGTCAAAAGTATTCCGTTACATTACGGTCAATGGGGAAATATGTTTCAAATGCATTTTAATGGTGTTACACTCATTCGAATTTAATAAAATTTATATGCAACTATAAAGTACATGTTATAATATACATTTTACATAATTTGTGGTGCAAATAACATTTGTTATTGATTTACAAGGCCACTCATAAGTATTCCATTACATAATGGTATAGGGAGAACATTGCTTGATGAGCGTTTTAATTGTAATTCACTATTTACAATTTTATGAGATTGATATATGAGAGTAATATTTTTAAAACTTCGTTATCGTTCATTTGCTACGTTTCACGAGCAATTTACAACTTGTTATTATATTTATTATTATTTTCACTGACTTCAGAAACAATGTATCAGATTTAAAAATCTTAAAAGTCGATTATTTTGTAAATATTAGAAATCTAAAAATGCGGTAACAGGATTTATCAAAATTAGTAGCTTCTATTAATTATTTAAAGAAATATAAGAAAGCTCGAGAATATTAACATCATTAATCATTCTACCAGCTTGTTGTATAAAATAAAACTAGCCTATTATTAATTAGAGTTCATCAAATTAACTTTTAAGCGAGAAAGCGCATGTAAACAACATTTTTAATTATGAGACATATTTGTTAATCTTTTAAATGAAGTAGAAATAAAAATAAACCACATTGCAGCATAAATATTTGCGTTATTTTTAACAATGGAATTTAAACGTTATTTCAAACAAATCATATTTAATGGTGATTATGCATGAAAAAATAAAACAAGAAAAATATCTTTATAAAATAAAAATAATATTTATAAACAAACATTTGATATTCATACTTTATGATTAGAAAAAATAAAATAAATGATTTATATTATGTGGAGGCGTAAATTAAGCATTTAAACATTTTATAGCATTTAGTTTAAGAAACATTGGAGAATTTCATAGCTTATTTTATTTATATTCTTAAAAATACACTATAACAACTAATAGTAATAACTAATTTATACAAATCATTGCTCTTTCTCAAAGTAATTTAAAAAATTGAAATAACAGTCAAAAGTGATACGGTTTGATTTATTTTACTAATAAATAATAACTTACTGATAATTTTGATTTAATTTGGTTTTTCTCTGTAGGGTATGCATACCCAAGTAATTTTTTAAAAATATGGAAGCATGTGTGATAATTAAGGTCATTGACATTACGCGTCAGTGCTCTACCATTGAGCTACCTGGACTATGCTACAGGGAGAATGTCTCACTCTTTTCTTTTGACGTGTGAGAAATTTTAAACTAATTTTTCAGCTATTCTTTGTTTCTGATTTTTCTTAAATCAAAATTTCTTCATGTGGCAAAACAAATATTGGTCTTTTTCTGTTACTTTTACAAGTCCTTCCCAATTTTGAGTGAATCTTGGGCCAACAGGTTAACTGCTTATCTGTTTATTAATAGTTTGAACTTAATTTATGAAAATATACTATACATTAGTGCTTCTTCTGTTGAAATCTTGTATAAAAATCTTTTTTTCTTCTTATAAGTTAGTTAACTTCAGTTTTGCTCTTATTAACACATAGCAGAGAAGCAAAAATAGTATAATACTGTTTTTTTCCTTTTGTCGTTTAATAGCTTATGATCTATTTGCTCTTTAATACCCTTCAATAAGTTTATTGCGTGATACTAATTAATTATTTCAGGAGTAGGTACCACAAATGTTGCCTCATTTTTTCAATTGATGCATATCCTCTTAAGAACGTAAGGATACATAATTATAAGCAAATTTTTATAGGTTTTCCTACTATGCAGAGTGTCTGACTGGGTAAGAAATCATTCCTATCTAAATATTAAGTTATTACAATTAATCCGAGTCGTTGCGGATTTAGAAAAAATAAATAAAACCGATAACTTTTGGAAATTTATCCAAATTTAAAATTGACTTGCTTTCACGGAAACGAAAAAGTATTACTTAACCATCATACGTAGTATAGGGTAAATCTTGCAGTCGTTTTGAAAATCGATTTTTTTTGACGGATTTACGCGTTTCGAACACAGAAGATTCCTAAAAACATATTTTTAGACAAAAAATAATTCCCGTCTGTCTGTCTGTCTGTCTGTCTGTCTCCCGAACAAATTGAGATAGAGACTTGAAATTTTGTATGTTCTTAGTGTGTAAGAATGGAATAAAGTATATTTAATATCAGTAACTTCGATTATCTGGAACTATTTTTTTCGGACTATCGAAAAATTCGTTCTGATGAAAGGTATATAAAAATTTTCGATTTTTTTTTATTTTAAAGAGTGGACGTAAAAGGCAATAAACAAAGACAAATTTTGCATAAAAAACAAAGTCGTTCTGATTATTAGTTGTCGAGATATTTCTAACCCTGTTTTCCACATTCTTTGATTTTTCATGACCCTGTATTTCATTCAAATTTCAATTTAAAGATATCTTTTAATTGGAAATGAGACACTTTATTTGATGCAACAAACCGTTAGTGAATATGATTATTATTTTTGGAGTTATAAGGATGTTACTTTTATGCAATTCAGTGCTACTTGAATAGTTTGGCGTTTCATACAATTTATCGAAATTGGTTCATCAGAAATTCATTAACAGAGCATGATTATGTGCTAAAAATATTTAAATATACGTTTATATTTTGTTTTGGAATTGTAATGCATTTTATAATTTTTTTACATATGTTATGTTTTCATACATTCTGTTATGCATATCCATGATGGGTAAGTATTACGGTGCCCCCAACGACTAGTTTTTATATGTGTAAATACCTGTCTTCCTATTTAATGTGTGGAAAGAACGCTGTTGCCTTCAGTATTGCTCCAATGTAAAATTCGAGTAAGACGATTTAACCGCAGAATCAAGTGACATCCAGGCTACATTTTGTGATCATTTTTAAGTTTTTAGAATCCAGTACGTACGAAAACAATTTAATTCCTTTTAAATGGATCATTTACAATGTTCTTACTTTTAATTTTTAATAAAAAAGTAATTGACCCACATAAATATTTTTTCGCAAATTCTTTTAATTGTGCAAGTCGTTTTACACATATTTACAGTGATGGAACAATGGTGCAGCAATTGGCCGATTGTCAGAATTCTTCGTTTTAGTAGTAGAGCATTCTTCGATTGAGAAAAATCTCCTACATTCTGTGTTGAGATAAGAGCGAAACACTATTAATACTTAGCGGTATCAATATATTCAATTCTGTTTCACATATTCATCATTGTCAATTAACGTGACTGTAAATTGCATAAATTTTAAAGTTGTCCCAATGAAATAAAATCACCGTATACTTTGTATTTTTAAGATAAAAATTTTAAATCCAATTTGGATACATCGTAATATCACATCCAGCAAAAATTTATGATTTGAGGTTCTCATATTTGAGAATTTTCCACTTACAACATAGATGTACATAAATACATATATACATATATACTGGGTGTTCCAAAAATAACCGGTGGATTTTAAAATTCAATAACAAATCGGTGACAACTGTTATTTTTTTTTTTTTTTTTTTTTTTTTTTTTTTTTTTTTTTTTTTTTTTTTTACAGGAGTGTTATGTATGATGTCAGGAGTTTTTTCGCCGTGATTTTTGATTTTAGTTCGGATTTCAAACAATAAATGGCGCTGACGGCGATTGGCACTCACTCGAAGCCGAAGCTGACCTCACTTAGCATTGATATAAAGGAAGGAGATTAAGGATATGTAGTGCGTCTCATTCTATTTGATTTCAATGGAACGCATTTTTGCCATGGAAGTAACAGATTCTTCGATAGTGGAATACAGCATTCAGAAATGAGTATACATTTCGCAAACAGTATTTGAGTTTGCAGGAGATTTTACATTTATGAAGTTTTATTTGCCCGGATAAAATTACTTTCTTATGGCATGGTTTAAAGAATATTTTATGCATCGTATTTTAAAACTACACTTGCATCGTATTTTAAAACTACACTGTTAAAAAATTGAAACCTTTGCTGCATCATCACACCTCCACTTTTATAGAAAATGATTACTTTACTGTATTATGGAGCATTCTCATTGGTCAAAATAGAGATATTCTATAATAGCAATGGAATGACGATGCAGCAAAAGTTTCAAATTTTAATAGTGTTGGTGAAGATATTTTGCTACAATGTTGCTCTTAGGACCCGATTCTGAACTCATTCCATATGATTTCAATAGTTCAACTCTTTCTGATAACGTAAATAATTTTGAAAATAAACAATAAGAAACTGGGAAAAGGAAGTGGCGAAAATGTTTGAGATTCTGGAAAAATTAAATTAAATAGTATTTACAAAAATTAATTAAAAACCTCAAAAACAATTCTATTTCAAAATTTAAACATAAAATGAAAATTTTTTGCCGTTTTCTTTTCAATGAATTTTTCGATATAACGAATATTTTGACTGAACGAGGGATTTCGTTATATAGAGACTCGACTGTATATATAAGATTCAGATTCATTTAAATAATTGAGTCTCCTTAAATGCGAGTACTTTGAGACAGTTTAATCATCATCATCATATGTAAAATTGAAAAACTCCCTTTTAGAAATCCTTTTATCATAAAAGTTTTCTGCATTCAGATATTTTTAAATATGTAAACAAATATTCCATTTATTATTAAATGTGGTTTGCAGAAATATAAAATTGTTTATTTAAGATTCAATAATTCCCGCATGAAAGTTATATTAAATTTAAGACATATATCCGAAAAGAACCTTCATATTTTAGTAAACACAACCTGAAAATTAGCAAAAAAACATTAAATATTATTGTAGTGATATTTAAAATATTTATAAAACGATAAAATTCAAATTCAAATGGATTTTAAAAATTAATGAATATCAAAACTTCCCCCATTATAATTCACTATCAATCCAAAAATATATTAAGATTAATTATCTTATTGTTTGTACTTTCTGAGATCCTTTGTCTTTCTTTTCCCAGAAAAAAGGATATAGTATACAAGAAAACACTTAAATCATCTGTATAAGCAGCTGTATATGACTCAATCGTTAATCTTTGAATACGTCATCTGTATACTATACGATTAACTGTTGCTTTGACAAAAAAATACTGCTGTATTCCCGTTTGACAAATTTACTTTTGCATTCATATTATGTTCTTCTGAATATATTTAAAAATATATTTAAGATAGAGGTAAAAAAATTTCTTATAAATTTAATTTGTTTTGTTAAGATACCAGTTGCAAAAAGAACGATACTTATTTTGATTTGAAAAAAAAAAATTATTTTTAAATATATAATTGCGCATGAAGATAGATTGTAATTCAATTTTTCGAAAAGCAACATTTAAGACTTAATTATAATTATTATTAGGTTTGTAATTAGATTTTAAATTTAATTCTCCTATCAAAATAATATAAATAAATAAATTCATGCAATAATATATAAATAATAAATAAATAGATTAGAGTCCTGCGATTCCGAACAAATTGGGATCTAACACTGTTCGGTTTAGTGGAATTTCGGAATACTCAGATTTCATTAATAATATACAGGGTGTGCACTCTCAACGATGGCCAATGGCTAATTTCTATACCGTTAGTCATAGACACATAGTTCAAATTGCAAAAATGCTTGAAAAATGGTAAAGAATTTCTTTTTAAGCAATTTAGGTCAAAAAATATTTTTATAAAAAAATTACGAAAATTAAATTTTTATACGGTCCCCCCGTGCTATAAGTGATATTTAGTAAAAATTTCCCAACACTCTAAAAAGCAATACAGAAAAGGTCCCATTCATCTAACATTAAAATTGACCGAGTTATGAAACTTTAAATTTCATGACCTAAACCAATTTTCTATAACTGAAAACGGATGAGTTCCACTAAGCTTTAAGGGAATATACACTAAGTGCTTAAAGTATTATAAAGGGCGTAGATTTCCAACGTGGTCCAAAGACTAATTCCTAAACCATTTGTCACAGATTTATAGTTCCAATTACAAAATTTTTTTTAATGAGTTAAAAAAATATTTTTAAAGCGTTTAACTAAAGAAGATGTCACCGCATAAGTTTTACGGTAGTTTTAGTTTTAATTAATTAACTTCAAGATTGATTATTCATATAATTGAAGACATGAATTTCAAAATCAATTTTTGGGAAATAGCGAAAAACCTTTGAATACGTCCTTTGGTTTACATTATAAATTCGGAGATTGCAGTGTTACAATAGTGCAGATTTGTATAGACTGATAGAGTCAACAAAAGCGATAAGGCGCGTTTTGAAATTCATATCCTCAATTGTATTTTTACGTATATTTTATTTATTTAAGAAAATGAAGCTGATTCTTTTCGTGATTTTATTTTAAAAAGGTATGTTATTTTGATAAACTTTTATTTTACTCATAGTTTTCGTATGTAAGTTTTCCTAGTTCAAAACTTATATTAAAATTTTAACTCACTTCTAAATATCCGATCGAGGCTCAATTTGAATACTTATTTATGTCCAATGACAATGTAATATTAGTATGATTTTAAGTGCGTACCATTTATTTATTTTATAAGACAATTTCAAATTCTATTGGGTTAAGTAATCTAATAGAATTTTAAATATGTATCATTTTGTAACGATTTGTGACTGTTGCTTTTCATAATTTAATTTAACATAATTTCTCTTTTTTTTTCTTATATTTTTAACACAAATTGTATATTTTGCTTTAATATGTAAACGTCAACATAAATTCAGAAACACATTCTATAAATTATTTTACTCTCAATATTTAAAGTTAAATTTTCTATCTGACGTTTATTTTCATTTCCAGTAAATTTGTGACTGACCCCTATTTTTCAGCAAAAATGATGCTTCAACTTCAAACAGTTATAACTCGGTCAGTTTTAATCGCAGAGGAATGGGACTTTTTTGTCTTAATTGTTAGAGTAGTGGTAAAATTTTTCTAAATATCACTTATAGGACCGGGAGACCGTATAAAAATATAATTTTCGTAATTTTTAGTGCAACATTTTTTTTTACATAAATCACTTAAAAAACAATTCTTTGCCTTTTTTAAAGCCTTTTTGTAATTGGAACTATGTGTCTGTGACTAACGGTTTAGAAAAAAGCCATTGGCCACCGTTGAGAGTGGACACCCTATATAAGGCATTGAATTGTTAAGGCTTAAAATTTTTATGAACAGTAATATCTGCTATTATCAACTCTATAAAGCTTTGATCGTCTAGTGCTGGATAATTCCTGCTAATTCTAATAACTTAATTTAAGTTTCACTGTTAATGTATAACAGATTTTTCAAATAAAAACTACAGCTGTTGTCCATAGCAATAAATACGATTTCTCCATAATAATATGTGTTTCTCCACATAGAAATCTAAGTCAATGATGTTAAAAAAGATTTATTTTATTTTTATTTTATTTTATTTTTCTGTTTCTACTCAGAAATAGCGGATATTTGGATTAGTGGGACTCTTCCGTAATAATATAAATAATATAATTTAAATATTCTTTTTAATGACAAATAAATTTTCAAATTACTGTAATCGGACATATTTTCGTTTAAAAAGAATTTTATATAACTATGAAACAGATCTTAAAAAAAAAAAAAAAACCTTGGTTGTATAAAAACCAACATTCAAAAAAGTTTGTCAAAACAATTTCAACACTTCTTTACGACTCTCATAGATTAAATGTACCTCATGTTTTTCTCGTCACTTTTTTTCCCCGCGTGTGGCCGAGAGGTTTTGACCTCTCGACTGGTCGACGGCAGGTGCTGGGTTAGAACCCAATCGCGGCCGTTTGCCTAACCGTTCGGAGTTTTCGCGATTTACTTCGAACATTGCGCAAATACGGGTTAGGTTGCCTTAGAAAGACCCCCCACGAAGTGTACTCCCCCCAGCTCTGGGCATATACCCTTAGACTAGGTAATCGGCCGACACAAAATAAATCAAAGTTATCAATTTTCAGTTTTTTTTTTTTTTTTTTTTTTTTTTAGAGTTTTGTACTACACGATTTTTAATAAATATTTTTAAGTAAAGGTTTACAGCACTGAAATAAATAAAAATCATTTTAAATTGAAAAAAAAAACAGATTGAAAGAGATGAAGATAAAACTAGCGTTGCAAAGGTTAGAAAAAACCCGGTTTATACCAGGGAATAAACCGGGTTTTTAGGAATAAACTTGGAAAAACCCCGGGATTTTTTGGAATAATTCTGTTTTTTGGAATAAACCTGGGAACAAACCTGGTCTATTGGAAATAAACCCGGCAATAAACCGACTTTTTGCAACTCTAGATAAAACATTACATTATGTTTTACTAAATTTTATTGTATGTGTTGATAAATGACTTTTTGAAAAAAGAAAAATTATTAAGGGAAAAAGTAATCCAACATCCTGACTCAATAGATATTGAAATAAAGTCGAAATTAAAATAGCAAGATATTTATATGCGTACAAATCTATCTTTTATAAGAAAAAAAATGAGAATTCAAAAGAAAAATTCATTATTCACAGATTTTCCTTGTTCAATATAATTTTTTCGCTTGATACAATGCAAAAAAAGTAAATATTTACCGATATAAAGTTGCAGGAATATTTTTTTTCTAATATTTTATCTGTACATTGTACAAAAAGATGTAAATTTGCAAAACTTGTTTCTGTAAAACTACAGAAATCCGCAGCTTTACAAAAGTATCTAATAAAATTGCAACAATCTAAGTGAAAGTTTAACTGTAACCTGATTTTGAAATTTATATAATGTTCTAGACATTCCAATTTTCTAAAATACTCTTATTAATCTGAGATATTTTCTGATTTAGAATGCATACAAGCATATTTTACATAATTTTTTGTTGATGTCGTTACGTATCATAACATACTCGAGAAATACACTTCCTAGAAAAAAAAAATGGCAATTTTACAGAGTAAATTTGGTACAACTTGGTTATCCCGTCGACTAAATTGCTGTCACTAAATTCTAAGATTAATTGCCAATGATGATTTATCGCAAATGTCACATTTACTGAATATTAAACACTATAGTCGTGTTTTTACGCCATGAAGCGATTTTTAAATTGACTTTCAATTTGTATTCTAATTAATTGTCTACTAATATATTTGTTATTTCGTTATTTAAAAAATAATTTCTTTCAATTTGTATAATTTGAATAATAGTTTGGCAATTTGTACAATTTGGCGTAATTGGTCGACGGAATAACCAAGTAGTACCGTAAAATTACTTTTTTAAATTCATGCTATAATGTCATATTTAATACATTTATTGTTATATACATAATTTTTTATGGACATACAATCATTATACATACATATATATATCTTAGGCATTTACTATTTTACACACTCATCTGTTTAAGGGGTCATAGACGTCTTATTTTTTACCTGGTGGTGCAATTTAGTAACATGTCAAATTTAGTTTTTTTTTCTCAGTGATTATGTAACATAAATGTTATAAATCTTTTAATGTAAACAACTTAATATTCCTTCTATTTAAAACAATTTTAAATATTCTATATTGAAGTTGACTGGACAATATTTTTCTTTGCAAAATTTGTTTTTGTCATACCAGTAACAAAGGAAATAAAATTTGTGTTATTTAATTAAAGGTTTTTTTTAATTGTGTAACTTGAAGGAAACCATTTTAAAAAAGTAGTGTCAACTGAATAAAATTTGTGTTAGAACCGTCCCAGTCGAAAGGGTTAATCTCATTTTCAAATGTCCCTTAAATTGAGTGTCCCTTATTCAGAGGTAAATACATTGCAATTCCTATACCAAGGGCTGGGTCCGAAACTTTTGTTCCTTAAATCGAGGTGTCCCTTATTCGGAGTGTCCAGTGGCGTAGCTACGGGGGGGGCAAGGGGGCGCCCGCCCCGGGCGCCGAGACTAAGGGGCGCCAAATTGAGAGAGTTTTAAACCCAAATTATCATACATATTTTAACAATAAACAAAAATTGTTGACTTTTAATTTTTTATGCGTGTTAATGTTATTCTTTAGTAAAATATTTTGTTACATCAAATTAATGAAGATATGAAAAATTTATGAAATATTTCTAGGAACGGCTCAACACAATCGGTAACGAAGATAATTATGTTTCTGAATTGAGTCGCAAAACGATTAAATAGAGGCGCCAAATTCAGAGGAGCTTTGAACCGAAATTATTTCACATATTTTGAAAATGAATAATAATGGTTGACATTTTTCTGTGTGTGTGTGTATGTGAATGTTTGAAGAAATTCTGTGAAGGTGGAAGGATTGGCAAAATTCATAATTGTCAGTCGCTGATGGAGGCTTTTAACTCTCTAGTCTGAAGTAAATTAATCAAAGAGCCGATTGGAGACTTCTAATCACATTTCTGGTATCAAGAACAGTTTTCATTTGTAGCTAGCTGACCCTAGCTGAACTTCGATTTCTCCATATGAACCGCGAATATTAAAACCTCTATTGAAAAAAAAATTCTTTCAAAATGAACCTCTGGGATGGGTTTCCAGTGTCTTCGGCAGCATAGAATGGGTGTGCTACGCAGCCAAGAACCAACCATTAAAGGCATGCATTCAAATTTATTTCTGTCAAAATGAATCTCCGGAATGGATGTACGCTGCCATGTCACCGTGTAGAAGGCGTACTGCGCACATGCAAGAACATCTGGTGATAATCATAAAATGAATTGAAAGACAGAAAATGCCCTTGAAATAGGTCCTGTGAAATCTCAGATAAAAATGCTCCTGTCGGTGGAAGATAGAACTAAAACCTGTAAGACAATCGAAAACCAAGTTGAATGAGAAAAACCCAGTGGAAATTGGGTCCATAGAACCCGAGATAAGAATACGTCATCTTCACATGAAGATGGAGCTAAACATTTCAATGAAATCATAAGCTAATTTTTAAGAATCAGTACCTGTTGAAAGCTTTTTTGTAGAATCCGACAAATAAGGGGTTTAAAAGTTCGATAGTCATCACACTTTAAAATGTAAATAAAGGAATGAAACTGTTGTGGACGGACTCTTAACTCCTATCACTTCACTCTGTCCACAGAACACACCAGTAATTTTCGATTAAATTGATAAAATACTTTTAAATTATGATTTTAGCATTCGATAGCGTTTAATAAGTAAATTGATAGTCTGCATGTTATATAATCTTTGATAGAGCTGTTACAAACCGCACATATTCGTTAACGTATAACGGGTATTCTCTAAAATACGAAATACCGAATCGTTTCTTTGAAATATCACTCGTTTGTAGTTACTGCCAATACGCCACCGAAAAAACGAAACTAACTTCAAACTCTGTTTACATACGTTTATACAATTCATGAATGAAACCAGACAGTCGACGCGTAAGACATGCGAATTAGGCGCCAATTTGAGTTCTTTTGGTATGCGTATCGTTCAGTTTGAATGTATCAGTTATTCTCAAATGATTTGGATTTCGTAGGTCTTATTTATTTATTTATTTATTTATTATGGAAAGAAAAAGCAGTAAATTATGAATATACTTTTCCGTAGTATCAAGTGATAAAGCAAAACGTGATTTATGCCAAATGAAGTATTCAATTAAAGGGAGTTTAACGACGAATAATAATAATAAAAATAACATTTATTAGTAAAGCGTCGTCTATCACATGATACTTTGGTTCCATCAAAATTGTTGTTACTGCCATCATTGAACCAGCTAATGATGATGAAAATGTTGCAGAGAGCAATGTAAATTTTCTGAACATTTTCAAGAAATTAAGTTTTAAAAGTTACAGGTTTGCTTTAAGTATATTATTTTCCTATAAAAATATCTTTGCTTACGTATTTATATTTTATATTTGAAAACATATCCATGATAAAGACAAATTTTTAGATTGCTTTTAAAAAAGTTTTTATGATAAAGTTTACTTTTCTTTTCTATTTTTTCGTTGATTTTAAAAATATGTTTGCTGTTTGTTTTTAAATTTCATATCTGAAGAAAAAAAAGTTTTTTAAAATATGAACAAAAAATTTCAGAGATAATAATGTGCAGGTGACGGTGCCCAGACAGGGATCGAACTGGAGATCCCACGGTCAGAAAGCGAGCGTCTTATCCGCCGAGCAAAAGGCTAGCTCAATCGCTTCCTGCGAGAAATTCGTTTTACTGACCGCACAAGATGGCCGCCACAGTACTCCACCCCCCATGGAGAAGAACGTCGCGTTGACGTTGGACGAGCGATATGCACTCGTGTTGCGCTGTCGCGTGCCAGAGTGATGCTTTGTTGTAGTCGTGCTGCTGCCGATTGCACGTGTGACCCCTAGATGATGCGCGGCGTGGCAGGCTTTGCTTGCTCTGAGCGTTACAGAGGCTTTCGTGCTGCGAGCATTTCGCAGGCTTTGGATGCTGGGGGTGTTTTCGGTGCTGCCATCTGTTGGACTAGAGCGAAGGTGGTGAAGTGTGTTCGTTTGTCCGAGGTCACCAATGCAGGTGACGGTGCCCAGGCAGGGATCGAACTGGTCACGGTCAGAAAGCGAGCGTCTTATCCCCCGAGCAAAAGGCTAGCTCAATCGCTTCCTGCGGGAAACTCAGTTTACTGACCGCGCAAGATGGCCGCCACAAATGGATTGAAGTAGAAATGTAGATGTGTGTTTGATAGGATGATCACATAAGAAATAAATCATATTGTTTTTAAATTATTCCAGAAATTAAATTTTCATTACACATAATTACACATATTTTGTTAGTGTAAAATTAGTGAGAGAATTTGCTTGTAAAAACATTCTGTTCGTGTAATTACATCTCATAATTTTATTGTATAAATTTTGTAAGCTTTTACTCTTGCTAAATTGCTTTCTCCGATTATTCTTTACTTTCATAAGTAATAAATTCTACAATTTAGACATTTTGTACTCAATTATGCATCGTTTTTTATTTTGTTTGCCAAAAAAATTAGAAATTTGATTAAATCTGTGTTTTATGGACAGATAGATGGCGGCACATAACAATATGTGAAGAGTTAAAAATGCTAATTCTTCCAAATACTCATGTTCCATATGTAACTAGATTTGTTGCAGTTATGTAGTACATACGATGATTTTTAATAGCGGGTTTCTGAGCAGTAACGAGTAACGATAATTTTTAAACGGGTAGTCAGTTTTAAAATAACGCCATCGCACGGGTATTTATTTAGTCGTTAGTTTTACAGCACTAATCTTTGATTAATCGATTTTGGAAAACTAGTAGGATGTTTGTTTCTGTTGTTTCTGTATGCAGGGCTGCCACAGGCGATTATTTTGCTAATTCTAATTGATACCACTTTCCCAAAACAGAAATCCTTACACACACTTTAATAACATTTACAATAGAAATAATCATCAATATTTGTATTAGAAAAATACTTGTTCGAACAGAATACAAAAATAGCCGACTGTGGCAGCTTTTGCATATGGGATCTCTCTGTTTTGTATACTGTCACCGTCAATTAAAAAGAAAAAAATTTACCGAGAGATTTTCAAATATATATATATATATATATATATATATATGTGTGTGTGCTTTGAAATTTTCAAATTGAAATTTTAATTAGTTTTTTTTTATTCGCTAATAAGTGAAAATTTTTAATTTCTTTCGACTGGGAAATCAAATTCAGATGAGTGTGCGATTTTTGCCATTTTGCGGGGGAGAAAAATCGCATTTTTGATGAATTTTTTATTGATATTCTTGACTATAAGAAAAAAGAAAATAAAAATTTTGGGTTTCACATGCATTAGGATAGGATTTGCCTTGTACTATCTTCACTCAAAATTTCAGAGTTGTATGCATAGTAGATATTTTCAGTCCTCTCCGTCTTACACACGGACACACATAGAATGGTTTTCACGCTGATTTTTGTTGTTCTTAGCATTCCATATAAAGATTTAAAATGAAAGCTTCCTTAAACCAACACAAAAGGTATTTAGCTGAAAGAACAACATGAAAAGGTATTATTTCTTCCTTAATGGAAACTCCGTTTTTCCGTCAAAATGTCATTGAGAAAACCAAATAATGAAATGTGAGCGACCTACCCTAAATTTTTCCTACTTAAATCATATTAAAAAAATGAAGTAGGACTTTTCAGTCTTCCTAGTACGACCACTATAAACGTCTGTTATCGTCGTCTTGAAGGTTCAATTTATTGTACATATATTTAAATTCAGCGCATATGCATTAGAGAAAACTACATCTATGTAAATTATGGGAATGACAGAGATATCAATGGAATAAAATAATCTGACTCGGGAACCTCTTTGGATCAAACTCTTTCGTCATTATATCTTACAATCATCTCGGTGAATTCGATCGGAAGTCTTACGACTCATTTACGCCAATTTCGGGATCTACATGGTCGTAGATTATGCAGACTTATCAAAATTGCCAAATCTAAACTTTTTCGTTCCAGTTCATGTAAATCTGTTGAGGCTTATAACATTTTCCAGTAGGGGGCGAAGATGACAATTTGCGAGAAACGTTTAGTTTAATTGGTTAATTAGCTCTTGATTGACATATGGTCAAGATCCGCACAATTCCTGGAATCTGAAACAAACAAAGATTTAGCCACAAACAAAAGAAGAATTGCTTAAATGTCAGTATTTTCCATCTTAAGTTACTCTCTGATTTTACTGGTGAACATAATAAATGTCATGCTGAAAAACAATTCAAGGAGTAAAATGGATTTTGAGAAAAAGAATTTATGGATTTTAATTTAAATTTTTGAATATCAAAAAGATTTTAGTTTTTATCATTTTCATTTACAGCATATCTGTCTCTATATTGATATCTGATCATTGTCATGCGACTGAGAATATGTTAAAGACTTATTAAGATGTCAAAAAAATTCGTTGGATATCTTGATTTACCATAAGAATTCAAGACCTTTTATTGTTTTCCCATCCACAAAGTTGCCAACCTCCGGCTTTTTTTAAATCATGAAAATGTACTTTGAACCAGAAAATTTATTTAATTAGAAGTGTCTAGCATTAACTCAGAGGGTCATGTGAAATTTACTTAATTTCGTTGACTCAATAAATTTCTGGTTAGAATTATAATTGTTTGATTTTTAAAAAAGCCGGAGGTTGGCATGCCTGCATCCATCTTTAAAAATGAATGCGTATAGCAATTTGAAATTCTAGGGTGACTGCAGTTTTTAATCCGGAGATTTTATTACCATAATCGGACGTATCATAACTTAGCAGTTTTAGTAAATGTGGTTTTTTTTTTAATTTATTCTCTTTGTCGCTATTCCCATTACAGAGCCAGATTACCGCACAGGCCTATAAGGCCATGGCCTTGGACCCACTGTAGCTGGAGACTCAAATTCATTAAAATGATTTTTTAAAAAAATCTTAAAATTGTAGTTTCCGCATTATTTTCTCAAAAACAAAAGTATATTTTGATTAATTTTGAAACCGTATCGTAATACCAAACATTAATCCATTTCTTAACCTCTACAAATCCCCCCCCCAAAAAAATGTATAGGAACTGCAAGGTGCCCTCAAACAGGTGCTGGGTCATGGCCCCCGCACAACCCTAATCGGGAACTGCATCTCACATGCTTAAAACAACATAAACATGTCCGTGAACATACCGCTAAGTTTTTGAAATTTCCATTCAAATTCAATATTGATGAAAATTGGAAATCTTCAGTAATCTGGTTCTATGCATTTTAGTTTAGTGTGTCTGAGTAAAATTAGCCGAATCCTTAAAAGCAAGAAAAAGTGAGCAAGCCTTTTTCTCCCAGTACAAGTCAAAAAGACTATTTTGTTTCTTCTTCCGAAAAAAATATTTTTTTTTTTTGGGGGGGGGGGCGCAAAAATTAATCCTGCCCCGGGCGCCAAAAAACGTAGCTACGCCACTGGGAGTGTCCCTTATTTGAAGGTTTCAAAAAGAAAAACTAGGGTTACAATGATTGCTAGGGTTATCGCCAAGCGGTAATAGATGCCAAACTGGCGCCAACATACCGGCCACTTCTGTAATATTTATTTCAGCAACATATATTTGAAAATGTCCTTAGTTGTAAACAACAGAATTTTAACATTAAAATTTCAATGTTAAATATAAGTTTCATTTCAAATCCAGAATATAAAGTTAATTAACCATACCGGCCACTTCCGTAATATTTGTATCAGCAACAAATATTTGAAAATGTCCTTACTTGTAATGAATTGAATTTTAACATTAAAATTTCAATGCTAAATATAAGTTTCATTTCAAATACAAAATATAAAGTTAATTAAATTCAAACATCATATAATATAAAGGAACAAGGTTACTACCAAATTTCCAAATACAAATGCGGAAATTTTCTAGAAAAATAAATATTTACATTATAATTTAGGATTATTTATGGGTAAATTACAAATATATAGGAATATTACGTTTAAGAACAGAGCGTACGTTTTAAAATTTGGTATGCGCTTTTAAATTTAAATAGTTTTTTGCATAATACTCTTTATATATGAATTCTATACTTCATATAGAGGGCTGCACAAAAGTTTTCGCATACCATTCTTTTTATTAGAGGAAAATGCTGAATGGAAATTTTCTGAAATATGTATACCTATTAAATGAACTGAATTTTGGAATACATGTTATAATTAGATACAAATCTCTGTATCATATACAGGGCTGCTAAAAAATTCCGATAAATTTCCTATTTTAGATTATAACACCTGAAATTCGGTTTTGAAATTTGTTATACATTTCCATATGGTGAAATGAGACGGAATGTTTTAATTTTTTAAGTGATACAGTTTTTGTTGCGATATTCTAAATGTGTCGAAATTTTCTTTATAATCTATGCTTGATGCATGATTTTTTTTCTTTCTTGTTCACACACACACATATATATATATATAAACATATTTACGAGTACTGTTTTCACAGGACTTATTATTTAACTAATATTTGAAATTATTCAATAAAAATTATGTTTAAATTAAAAAAGAATGGTTATCTAGTAAAATTTCAAACACTTTTAACTTAAAACATTTTCGTTTTGTATTTGCAGACAAAAACGAAATCGTATTATATTACTGGACGAGAAATATTGCAAACGTCTTTTAGCCAGCGCAATGATAGTAATTATATTTATTGTGCTTATTAACTTACTATAATTACAGATATTTCATTTTTTAAGTGCATTCGCAATTATATAATGTTGTTGTCTGTGTCGTTCGTCTTTCTATATATCTGAGTGACTGTCTGCATGTAACAATATAAAACTACCCACCGCATGGTTTCTTTATTATTATGTATAATATCAGCTTAATAAATGTATAATTTTTTCGAATCATTTCAAATTTTGTGAAAATCGATTAAAAATTTAAAAGTAAACAGTAAAATTTTTTTTACACTCTGTTTAATATGTAATTAATTCATATGTAAATTATTCAGTGATATCTAATGGTTTTAAGCAACTAGATATTTTACTCTATTAAATCCTATCATACGTAATTAATTCTAAGATATATTATCATATGTGATGATTTTATGTTGCCATGATGATTACGTCGTATTTTAGATGGAGTCATTTAACCTCCTGACTGCCGCTGGCTCATTTTTTCGCACACTAACCTGCAGGTTTCACTGCAGCATAAGCAATATTTAAATTAATATAATTCTACAAATAAAACCCAGTTTTGAAAAATTAAGTTAAGATTAATACTCTCAAAGATTATACACCTACACATAATAACATCTTTTTATCAGGTTGGAAAAAAAAAAAATCTTTTTTAAAAATTTTTAATAAATTACAGAGAAAACAACATTACAATTTTACCCTTTTGCCGGGCAGTCAGGGAGATAACTTACGTATTTTTTAATATAATTTGTATAATCGTAAAAAAGAATGCAATAACTATTGCATCAAGATCTGAATATTTTAAAACTAAGTTAAAATTCGAATGCACCCAATTTCTCACATTATACATACCATTTCCGACTAGTCTGAACACATATTTTTAAAAATTTCTTATAGACTTTCGAATTCCTGAATAATTTGTTTAACCGCCTGTTTTCATTAGTTTTAAGTTTAATATAAAAATAATTCATAGGTAATTATATATACAAGTATTATTTAGTTTTGCAGGCGTGTTAAACTACAAGGAAAAAATATTCCTTTGATTTATTGAAACTTGGAGTTCCGATCAATTATTAATTACGAGCAATGTACGAAAGATCAAATGATTCATCATCGTTAATCATTACGCCAGCGTTATTTGTGAAAAACATTGGCACATTATTTATAGTAGTTCCAGAATGAATATTAATAAACTTGTATAGTTAAATAAGGCAAGTTATTTTTAAATAGAAAATAAAAATATTAAGCACTAATTTCAAGTTAAGTCAAAGCAAAAAAATACACTTAAAAAATTTCCGCATGCTAAATCACACGTTTTTTTAAATCAATGTTTAAGATTATTTTTAATAACCGAATAATTATAATTATTATGACATACAATCTTTGATAGATTCTATTGAAGCAATGATGAAGCAATTTCTCTTCTGTAACACACACAATGCATATGATATTTTATAGTGTTTTTTTTATTATTATATACTTTAGAAGTAAATTGTTGAAAGTATAAATAATTTAATTATTCAATGTAAATTTAGAAGAAAAAAGTTACTTTGACTTATACAGTATAAAAATTCGGACTATTTAATTTCAGATAATGTAAGAACGATGAAAACATTAAACACCATCGAACATAATATCCACAAATCAAAATATAGAAAGATACATTAGTTAGAACAATTCATTTATATTTGTAGGATTAAAATGTTTAAGTCATTCTCATTTTTAATTGGACCAGTTTGAATGTTATTTCAAACTGGAAGAAAGTGAGACATGATACTTTAAATATCTTACCATGCTAAATATTAACCTTGATGTTAAGTTAACAATTATTTTTAATAAATGAATTTTAAATTTATTACGATAAATTAATTCTAATAGATAGTGTTTGAAAAAAAAAATCATGAAAAATTTTATACAAAGAAAAATATTTGTTTAATCTAAACTAATTACTTAAGTGAAACATGAGAAGTATATTTTAGAAGTGTAAATGGATGTAGCCGAATGTATAAAAAAGTTGTGTATTGAAATTAAGTGTTACGTTTAATTAATTATTAGAGAAGTGGGAAAGATGAGAGAATTTAACATCATAAATCATTTTAACAGCTTACTTGACAGCGTAGAAAATTATTATTTTATCGGTGATAATCTATCAACTCATCTTCAAAGAATAATGTTTTTAAATATGCATTGTCATTCTTAATTTTAAAGTAACATTTGTTAATGGTTAAAATTCAATCAGTTTAAAAGTATAAAATTCATACTTTAAAACATTAAGAAAAATAATTTTTTATAACAACCTCATCACAGTAATTCATTGGAGTTTTTATATTTATGCAGATCATGAACATAATACAACGAAAAAGACTTTTGAAACTGTAAAAAATTTAGAAATACATTAAAATGCAATTAAAAAAGGTGTTACTTTTACTTATGAAAATGAAGAATTCTAATTAATTATCTCAAAAAAGCTCAAATCTGAAAACTAATTTTGAAAGCAAGACAGAATAAACGTATCCTATTTTTCAAAGTATTTTATTCTTATTCCATCCAAAGAAGAAACAAATTTAATAAATAATATCATTTATAAATTTTTATACATATGATTAATTTTTAAATTAAATTTAAAAAATCACAATTAAAATATTTTTCTTTGCTATATTTACTTTCGTAAATAATATTAAATGTTTATGAGTCGTATTGTTATTAAATAATGCTATAATTATTTGGCTATATTAATTGTACCTTATTTTATTTTAGAAAAAAAGCAGCAAGATAGTACTAAATTTTAAAAGCAAAATACATGTTTTAAGTTAAACTAATAACGAAAGTGAAATATAGGAAGTATATAAAAAGTATTAAAATTGTTAAGTACATTAAAAGTATTGAAAGTGTAAAATACATTAGAAGCATTACATTTCTTTATTGAAATTAAAAAGCCGGTTTAATTAGTAGAAGAGAAAAAGTCTGAAATTTCAAAAATTTCAACATTAATAAACATTTAGTAACTTATTAGATAAATGAGAAAATGACACTTTTAAAATAATGTTGTTTGTAATTTTCTTTCTCCACTTTGTTTACACAAAACTGTTTTTAAAGCAAAATTATTTTGAAATGCATAAATAATTTTAAGTATTAAGTACGTATATTATTGTTTAAAATGCAATTAGAAGTACAGAAGAAAAATAATTACATGTCATCAGATTCTCTAAGCGGAACTTTAAGTTGGTATTTATTGTTAATTTAATGTTAATATTAATAAATCCTTTTTACAATTTAATGTTAAAATTATTACGATGAATATAATTTTCTTTAAAACTGGTTTACGAGAAAATATTTGTAATCTTTTTGTCAACAGCAAAATATACATAGTTATACCGATTGCGAAATAGATGTAGTGGAAGCAAATTTCTAAAAGAGTAATTTTTTTAAACAAATCCAAATCTAGAAAAGATTTTGATTGAATTGAATTACTTTTTTCAGTTCATTAGTTATGATAAATTTTAAAACTGTTAAAACTGATACTTCCATTTTTCTTTTTAATTAAAACAACTAAGTTTGATATTTATTAAATTATATTTCTTAAAAATTTCTTAAAATTTTAAATTACTCCACGTAAAAAATAATAATGAATAAAAGTTTTTATTTAACTTTAAAAGTTATTTTAGGATATAATTCTGTTATATAGATATTATAAGACTAACTATCATAAATAAATGGAAGATTTTAACTTTATGAAAATAAAAAAATATTTCCGGACTCTTTAAGTTCACATTGTCACTGAATTACACTGTCTTTAATTTGCGTCTAATCCTTTAAAACCTGCAGAATTATTTAAATGGGCAAGAATGGATATTTCTATTTAAAATATTTATGTGAGTTTTGCAGATATCAAGATAGATTTTTTGTGTTTAATTCAGGAATGGATAAGGAACATTTTAACCTGCGCTAGCCATATAAAAATTTAGGTTTTATATATTCTCAAGAAATCTTCTAGACGTTGTAACTTCTTTCATCATATTTATAACTTTTTTTATGAAATTTTGTTTTTTCAGGTTTTTTTAAAGGAAAATATTTAGAAAAAAGGATATTGTTTCGATTGTTATGAATCCCACTATAAGATAGTTGTTGCTGATACTTGTGCTATGAACTATGACTTGTGCTATTTATGGCTATTTATGACTTGTGCTATGAACGGATACATAAAGTGTAATCAAACATTTTGAAATACACAAAATAGCAGAGTATCTACGTATCTATCTTTTTGCATGCCAGTAATGTATTTTTAATTTAACTTGAACCTTTGCGTAATTTAAAATAACAATATTTTCTTTAAGGTAAAAACATTATCTAAGATAAAAAGTTATTTTGACTTTCAAAGTAAATTTATTTCAGAAAAACAAGAAAAACTCAGCTAATTCAAAATCATTAATTATTCTAATAGCTTATAAGATTTTAAAAAAATCACATTTTTGAAATCTGCTCATTAATTTAACTTTCAAGGAATTAAGTTTAGAGATCTTAACATAATTTTTAATTACAGTGGATGGATATTAATCTTCAAGAAAATACTTTAGCTTTTGATATTATGTTTTATTTAATAAATAAATAAATTGTAACTCTAAGGCGGATGATTGACGCTAGAAATTTCTAGCAAAAGAAATATTATCTACCTATATAATTATAAAATATAATATTTGTACATTCAAGTCTAAGGCAGTATTTTTCCGTAATTAGCAAAATTTCTTCTGAATCCTTGTGATTTCCTTGTGTTAAATCGTGGAAATTTAAGTATGTTTTTTTAATGCCTGCATTGCAAATTTGTCCGCATTTTCTCATCAACGGTGTGATCTATTTCTTCAAAGAAATGATAGTCCATTAAAAGTACTAGGTTCGTTAAAAGTAGTTGAGTTTGAGTTACCTAGTAAGGTGGTGCGAAAAAATAATTTTTTTTTATTTCCGAGTCGCTATAGTGTAGAAAAGTTGCGATTGGTAAATACAAAGAAAACAAAAGAAAAAAAATTAAATCGGACTTCATCTTCCAATCTTTCAAACCACCTAAAAATTTTTAAAAAAATTGAAAATTATTCGATTTTTTCAGATTTTTTAAAGTATTACATATACATATATTTTATCACTAGAGTGTAAAATATCTGCATATTTTACTGTTTAATAATAATAATAAAATAAATTGCGTTGACAAAATATCTTCCAATCACGCAAGTTCATAAAAAATCAGGAAAAATTCAATTTTCAAGATTTTCATGTATTAAGAAAATAATTAGATGAGTTCAATTTGCGGTCTCCTGTTAAGTTCAAATGCAAATTAATACATTGAGCATATTGTGACATTTTTGAACAATCTAGATCTTACCATGACGAGATCACTGCAAGTTCACTTCTACTTTGCATTTCCTACTTTGCAACTTCTACACTAAAAAATATGACTATTTTGCTGCATCGTCACTCCATCGCATTTATAGAAAACGACTACTTCAGGCTATCATGGAGCATTCTCATTGGCCAACAGAGTGATATTCTATTAAAGCGAGGGAGTGGCGATGCAGCAAAATAGTCATATTTTTACAGTGTGCTTTGAATTTTAGCTACTTTGTGAAACAGCGCTGAAGTCGCCCGATCTCTCCCCAATCCAGTGCATTTGCATAGTGCGCTATTTCGTATCAGTGAGCCCGTGAACGAATTCCCTTTGTTATTTGGGTATATTATGTATTTTAAATACATTAAGAAGTGACATAGATACGGATATGCATAAGTCGTTGACAAAGAAAATTACTACACGGTCTTTTCATTGTCCTATATTTGGTCATCCAAGAGATTTTTTGCCAAATAATATTCCAACACACGAATATAGCTATTGTAAGAGACACTAAAGAGCACCCTTTAAATGAATTTAAATGCTTCTAAAATTGTTTAAAATATTTCTAGACTTTTTCAATGAATGTGCCCATATAATACGCATTGATATGTAGAATGATACATGTTTGAAGACGTTTTATAGTAATTTTAATCATGTATATGTTGTCCTTCGTAATATTTGTCTAGGACTGAGGAGGGTAACTAAAGTATCGTCCTTTCTTCCATCAAAATATATGTCATGTGGTTCTTCTGAATCCATTTGACTTTGCCCTTTTTTTTTTTTTTTTTTGTACGGCTGTATTTTTTTTAATTTTTATCGGTCATTAACTTAAGAAGCATCTGTTTTAACAATTACAGCAATATCTTCCAGCACACTCAACGCTACAGCAGCACCTGCACGGTCAGATACAATATTGCGATTGCAATGTAAAGATTTAGATAGTAACTCCACTTTCATTTACCATAGAATTTTTTTTTCTTAAATCGGAAATGCTGTATCGATAATTATCGATTTATCGATAATCGACACTTAATATCTTATTTAAGCAATAGTACCTCGAACTTTTTCTAATAGAATATGAAATTACACTACTAGGACAAGCTAAATAATTTAGTACAGCACGGATATATTGTTGCTGTTAGTCAATATAATCTGTTAAATATGCAAAATTTTCAAAATCTTCAACATTTAAATAAGCATTATCTAAAAAATACACCACGTTTGGATAAAACAAAATATCTCACACAATAGTTAAATATATGTACAATAATATGGGAAAGAAAAATAAGTGGGGCCTCGTGATATTTTTAGGTAAAAAAATGACATAAATTAGAAGACAAGCAATGTCCATTATCACAGTTTCCACCTAAGAGAAAATGAAACATCCTATATCTCTTTCTGAAGCTGCAGCAAAAAAAGGGGTATTTCATTTTCTCATAGGGAAAAACATAGAAAGGGGAAAGAAAACTAGGATTTTCCATTTTCTCATAGGGAAAAAACATAGAAAGAGGCAAGAGAACTAGGATTTTCCATTTTCTCATCGGGAAAAAACATGGAAAGAGGCAAGAGAACTAGGATTTTCCATTTTCTGATAGGAAAGAAATGTTGTCATCGACATTGTTTATTTGAAAATTTGTCATTTTTTTGCCTAAAAATATCACGAGGCCCCAATTTTTTTTTCTTTTCCATGTTTTTGTACATAGGTTCAACTATTGTGTGAGATATTTTGTTTTATTTGAACTTGGCGCTTTTTTAAGATAACACTAATTTAAATGTTGAAGATTTTTAAACTTTTGCATATTTAACAGATTATATTTACTAACACAAACAATGTCTCTGTCACTGCCTCCTCTACAATGCCTTCTCCCTTGTGACGTAGTGGAGGCGGTTTCCCTGACAACGATCGCGTTCTGAGCTTCGTGGCGATTGTAGAACCAGTAGGGTTAGTGATTTCGCCTCCACTTCATGACGTTTCACGCTTGTCGTCTGCTCAGTGAATAGGCATTGTAGAGGGGGGCAGTGTCTCTGTACAGTAATATATTATTTTACTTGTCCTACTAGTGCACTTTCAAATTTTATAAGAAAAAGTTTGGGGTAATGTTGTTTACATAAGATATTAAGTGCGGAAAATGGACAAAAACATCATTTTGACTGTACTTTGTAGCAACATAACAATGTAAAGTAACAATGTCCCATGGAAACAAATGCATTTTAATAAGTAGGTAGGGTTATACTAATAGTTTATTTCAAAATAATTTTGGGATGTTGTTGATGAGGGGAATATAAATAAATAATACATTTTATTTAATGTAAGAAAATACTGTATAGTCCGAAAAAATAAAACAATTTAAGGAATATTGAATATATCTTTTTAATACAGAAGATGTATATATATATGTCTACGTACATATATAGAATATATACAAGCTGCCAATAAATGAAGTTCCATTATATATTTTACACTGTTTTTATATCAGCATATTTGTATATAAAATGATATTATGTATGCATATATTATTATTATTATTATTATTATTATTATTGTTATTGTTAATTTTTATACTGGCTTTAGAAATATTGTGTCAGATTTAAATTTCTTACATTCAATTATTTTGCAAAAATTATAAATAGAAAAATACGTTAACGAGATTTATTAAAATTGGTAGCTTTCATTAATTAGTTATAGAAAGCTCAAGGAGATTAACATCATTAATCATTCTACCATCTTGTAATATAAAACGAAAACTATCCCATTATTAATTGGAGTTCATCAATTTAATTTTTAAGGAGCGAGAAAGTCTATGCAAACAACATTTTTGATTGCCAAATACATCTGTTAATCCTTTAAATAAGCATAAATAAAAGTAAATCACGTTTAAACATAAATATTTTCTCTATTTTTAATATTGTAATTTAAACGTTTATTCCATTAAACCACATTTAGAGAAACTTGTGCACGAAAAAATAAAACGAGAAAAATATCTTTCTAAAACATGAAAAAAATATATAAACAAACAATGATTTCAACACAACGATATTACAACAATTATATTACTTTTTAATTAGAAACTAAATAAATTATTAACTTTTATTATGTTGACGCATACATTAAGTGTTTAAAATTTTTATAGCATTTTATTAATGAAACATTGCAGAATTTTATGGCTTGTTTTACAAATATTTTTAACAAAGTGCTATGGGTACTCTTAGTAAAATATGGCATAGGATTTTTATGGAAACATATGGTTTTATATGGAAAATCATAGCAGTTTTATGCCCTTATTTGTAAACATGTTATATTCATTTGGTAAACATGGTTTTTATGGTTTCCCCGAACAATGTGTACGGTAAAGTTATAGGATAATGATATGTACCATACATTATATGGTATTCCAGAGCAACGTGTACTGTAAAATTATAGTAAAATGAAATTTGCCATAAATTAAATAGTGTTTCATGACATGATGTATGGTAATCATACGATAATTTTTTGTGCCAGAAATTGTATGGTATTTCAAAGCATGGTGCATAGTAAAATCTTAAAATATGCAATACCTTTTTAAAGTTAATAATATATTGGTTTTTTGTAACTATAAACTATACCACAGCATCAAACATGGTAAAATCATATAATAATTGCTTTGTACCATTTATTCCCAAATTTGTTGGCATTGTGATTATTCTAAATAATCATCTGCTATACTAGAGCTTATTTAAAAAGAATTCGGAACACTTTCGAGGTTTCGATTTAAAATGTTTCTTAAAGTACTTTTAAGTTGGCAGCTGGGCACATGAAAGTATCTTCAAAGTTTACTCATACAGGCATTGTTTGTTTTATAATTTGCACTCACATGTTGAGTGTCAGTCTTGACTGATCTCTGAACTTATGAACTGTTACTGTGTCATAACTGTCATTGTAATTCAATCATAATTTTGACTGATTATGACTGAATTATAATATGCGTTATAAATAAAAAAATCCCATGGGGGAAATAAAATCATCTACCAAAGATATGTAGTTAACATATTTTCTATAAAATTCTAACAGCGTAAAAATATTGTAACATATTCTAAAACAAAACAAACTGCATCAAAAATTTCTCCGTTATTTCATGCTTATAATAACGTTTAAATTGTGTTTTGATCATAATTAGAAATAATTAGACATTTTGATCATAATTTCAACATATAAAAAAAAAATCTACCAATCTTTTCTGCATTAAAATTTAAAAGAAAGATTCAAAATTTCAATAAAAAATTATCTAAAAAAATAGCAATATATATATATATATATGTGTGTGTGTGTGTAAATGCTCCTAAGTAATGAATTAATATGCTACATTAATATAATCATTAAAAATTTATTATATATTAAATTATCAAATGTTTCTAATTAAATGTTATTTATTTCCGACTTTCGATTTATGGAAATAGACTTTAATAAATAGAAATAAAATTTTTTCTTTAATTAACTGGCTTTAATAACCAAGTAATATTCGCTAAGACATTTATTCTATTCATTAAGATAATAAATGAGCTTATAAATATATGTGACAACATAACAATTTATATAAATTTAAATAAATAAAAAACTCAAAACTCCCATATTTTTATTTATCACCGACAAATAATGATGGTTTTCCGAAACGCTTGTTTCTTATTTCATCTTATAGGCTAAGCACAACATCTCCGTACCCTAAACCCAGCCATTTCCAAGGTCGAAATACATGAATAAGCTTGCTTCTCCATATCCATACAAGATTGCGCCACCAAAATTATTATTTTTTTTTTAACATACAGTACCATAATGAATTAATATACACTTAACATTTATATAGTTTTTTATAGAATCACTTTTACCATAGGTAAAAAACCATAAGATTTGATAAGATTTATTGTTTTTTTATGATAATTCTATGCCATTTTTTTCTGAAGGAAGGAATACTCTTCTTGTAATTGAAATTCATAAGAATATAAAATTTCAGATTTTCTTGTTAGTTCAAATGGTGCCCTTATTACACATATGTTTTAATTTCTGGTGGTTAAACATTTAATTATGCAATTCCCGTTGCTTATTTTGACTTAGAGCAATTCATAGATCATATAATGGGGCGTTCATGGCTGAGTGATTAAGGCAGCAAGCCGCCAATCACTTGCGAGCGTAGGAGGTTGTATGGGTCCATTACCACTGGCTCCATTGCACACATTCTTTGTGCGAAGCTCTCGGTTGACCTTCTCTCGGGTTGTAAAAATTTCTTGTGCTATCTCGCCTTTATACGTGTGCTAATTTGTAAAAAATAATGATTGTGTAATTATATCTGTTAGAAATAAAAGATCATTCGAGCCGAAATCCATGGTAGCTATAGGCCTATAGGCCTCACCTCCACTTCGGTAGACTGTTGTCAATGGCAGATATTATAACAATCAACAAAACTTTTCTTCATCCGCAGTTTTTATCAAAAATCATAATATTGACTACTTGTTTAGAGCACCGTATTTTTAACGAGAGCAGAAACTATCATTTAATATTTTTCGTAATATATTGATTGAATAAGAATGTATTTCTTGTTTCGGTTTCTGTTTTATCCAAAATAGCAGAAGCACAAGCATTGAAGCTGTATATCCAACAATATATTCAATGTGGTAATTTTCTGTTAAATTCAATGGCTCATATATTGTAACACAATTAATGATTATACAGGGTGATTCAGCTCGTCGGTGACAAACTTTAAGGATCGATAGAGCACACCTAGACGAACATTTTTGAATAGGGAATGTAGGGTCCCTGACGCGATGGTAAGGCGCTAGGCGCTTTCGAAAATTTGGGTGCCGAAATTCGAAACGTCATAAAAACTAGGGAAATGGTTAGATTTTCTTGCTTGTTGCGTCGAAATGATTCTGTTTGTTTAGACTTTCTTCAGTACCAATTTGATAAGCGTATCTCTTAAAACATGGATAGGGGGCGCTGCAGACTTTGGAGAGCTAGACAACAACTTTAAGCCCGTTATTTTGATAATTTAACACATGCTCGCCAAAGTTTATACTCTAACTTAAAGTTTGAACCCAAAAGTAGAGCCCTGCAAAAAGCGTAAGAGCCGGAATAAAATGTCAAAGTACAGGGTGGTCGAAACTCGAAGGCTCCTAAGAGATAAACAAACAGATTTCTTGACTTATGGCATGCATTTTCATGATTCTGTTTGCTGGGGCTCTCTGAAACTCAGTTGAACGGTACAAAAAGAAACATCGATAGGGGGCGCTTTGGGCAAAAAACATAATTCGTTGACATTTCGGACGCTAACTGGAAACGGGGCGCTACGATCAGTTAGAAACAAAACAAGAGAGTAATTTACTTATCATAAGAAGCTATTAAAACTGCATTTTGTTTGTTTTTTTTAACAAACATAGCTGGTTTCAATCATGCACAATGCGCGCAATAAAATTTACATAAGGTGCTTTTTGCTGATTTATGCAAAAGATATCGTACCATATCGATATGCAAAAGATACGTAATGCGTAGACGACAACGCGAGATGACGTAGTTGTATGCGCAGACACGTCTTTTGAACGTGCGGTACCTACTTAAGCTTCGGGTTACCTGTCTGCAGATCGGTAGTAGGATGGAACGGTACACAAACTCTGAATTGGCTGACATGCATTTGGCGTATGGCGCTGCTGGTTGTAATGGACGAGCCGCTCAGCGGTTGTACGCCGAGCGTTACCCCAACAGGCAAATCCCCTGCGATGCCTTCTTCGCTCGAGTACACCAGAGGTTGTCCACAACGGGATCTTTCGACGGAGGCAGGCCTGAACGGGAGCGATCAGTGAGCACCCCCGACAACGAAGAGGCTGTGCTTAACCTGGTTGAGGACAACCCAGGTCTTAGCACGAGAGATATCGCCAGACATGTTGGCATTTCGCAAGCAACTGCGTGGCGCATCTTACGTTCCCGGAATCTGCACCCCTACCACATCCAGCGGGTGCAGTTGCTCAGAGAGCAGGATTTTGGCCCTCGAGTGGAATTCTCAAGATGGTACTTGGCGATGAGATCCAGGGATCCCCGTTTTGTAAACAGCATTTTGTTTACGGACGAGTCCACCTTCAGCCGGGAGGGAATGTGGAACGCCCACAACAGTGTGTGGTGTGATGAAAATCCACATGAAACCAGAAGCCGAGCAGCCCAGGAGCGTTTCTCAGTAAATGTGTGGGCCGGCATTCTGGGGGATTGCCTCATTGGCCCTTATTTGTTACCTGAACGGCTGACAGGTGGAAATTACCTGATTTTCCTGGATCAAGTGCTGCCGCAGCTTCTGGAGGAGGCGCACGTACCCGAAGGTTCGCGTCGCCAGATGTGGTTCCAGCACGATGGAGCTCCGGCCCATTACACGAACGACGTGCGTCTCCATCTAAACGCAAGGTATGGCCAGCGGTGGATCGGGCGTGGGGGTCCAGTTCACTGGCCTGCCCGATCACCAGACCTCACCTGCTTGGATTTCTTCCTTTGGGGTTACCTGAAGGCTGAGGTATACCATACACCTGTCAGCAGTGCTGAAGAACTTGTGGCGCGCATTGTGGCAGCTGCAGGGCAGATCAGAGATACTCCTGGCATTGTTGGAAACACACACTCCTCAATGCGACGGAGGTGCGAAGCCTGCATCATGGCCCAAGGTCGAAATTTCGAGCATCTTCTGTAGTGTTATTTTTTGTAAATAAATTTCCAGTATCATTGATGTTTTTGGTCTAAATTTATTCAGAAGTGTTGAGCAGAGGTAGAAAATGTGTTTTCATTATTACTAACTGATCGTAGCGCCCCGTTTCCAGTTAGAGTCCGAAATGTCAACGAATTATGTTTTTTGCCCAAAGCGCCCCCTATCGATGTTTCTTTTTGTACCGTTCAACTGAGTTTCAGAGAGCCCCAGCAAACAGAATCATGAAAATGCATGCCATAAGTCAAGAAATCTGTTTGTTTATCTCTTAGGAGCCTTCGAGTTTCGACCACCCTGTACTTTGACATTTTATTCCGGCTCTTACGCTTTTTGCAGGGCTCTACTTTTGGGTTCAAACTTTAAGTTAGAGTATAAACTTTGGCGAGCATGTGTTAAATTATCAAAATAACGGGCTTAAAGTTGTTGTCTAGCTCTCCAAAGTCTGCAGCGCCCCCTATCCATGTTTTAAGAGATACGCTTATCAAATTGGTACTGAAGAAAGTCTAAACAAACAGAATCATTACGACGCAACAAGCAAGAAAATCTAACCATTTCCCTAGTTTTTATGACGTTTCGAATTTCGGCACCCAAATTTTCGAAAGCGCCTAGCGCCTTACCATCGCGTCAGGGACCCTACATTCCCTATTCAAAAATGTTCGTCTAGGTGTGCTCTATCGATCCTTAAAGTTTGTCACCGACGAGCTGAATCACCCTGTATAATCATTAATTGTGTTACAATATATGAGCCATTGAATTTAACAGAAAATTACCACATTGAATATATTGTTGGATATACAGCTTCAATGCTTGTGCTTCTGCTATTTTGGATAAAACAGAAACCGAAACAAGAAATACATTCTTATTCAATCAATATATTACGAAAAATATTAAATGATAGTTTCTGCTCTCGTTAAAAATACGGTGCTCTAAACAAGTAGTCAATATTATGATTTTTGATAAAAACTGCGGATGAAGAAAAGTTTTGTTGATTGTTATAATATCTGCCATTGACAACAGTCTACCGAAGTGGAGGTGAGGCCTATAGGCCTATAGCTACCATGGATTTCGGCTCGAATGATCTTTTATTTCTAACAGATATAATTACACAATCATTATTTTTTACAAATTAGCACACGTATAAAGGCGAGATAGCACAAGAAATTTTTACAACCCGAGAGAAGGTCAACCGAGAGCTTCGCACAAAGAATGTGTGCAATGGAGCCAGTGGTAATTGTTTGACCAGTGGCCAGTGGTAATTGACCTATTGTTTTTGTATTTTGATTGTTGAATTTTTAATTTTAAGGAAGTTTTGTTTTGTGAGGGGGGTGTGGGGGATTTTCATGCAGAATTAACAGTTTTCGTTCAAAATTTAGATATAGGATCATTCTGATGAGGCGAGTCCGTGGCTGTTATTAGGTGTTCATTGAATAGGTATAAACAGGGGGAACGGGAGGCTCATGCCCCTCCCCTTAATTGATATAAACGGGATTTTCATGCAGAATTAACAGTTTTCGTTCAAAATTTAGATATAGGATCATTCTGATGAGGCGAGTTCGTGGCTGTTATTAGGTGTTCATTGAATAGGTATAAACAGGGGGAACGGAGGTTCTAATGCCCGTCCCCTTAACTTGTATAAATGGATTTTTCAATCAGAATTGTCAGATTTCGTTCAAATCTCTGAATAGTTTTGGATGTTTAATGGTTAAGTATAAAAGAGGAGAATAATTTCTCTTTAATTATATAAATGCTAAACGGGTTTTTATTAAGAATTATCCGATTTGCTCTGAATTTTGGATATAGGTTTTTTAATACGATAAAGCATGTACTTGATAGTTTAGGAGGTTCAATGATTAAGTATAAAAAAGGAGAAAGGGGAGAGCTGTTTCCCCTTCTTATTTTTTTTTTCAAACGGAATTAACGAAAATACAAGGCTATAATGTTCAATTAGTATGCGTAGCCTGTGAGCTCAATGCCATCAGTTTAACTGGGCAATATTCCTTTTTATTCTTTTCTACATCCCAGCAATATTCCCAAAGCTGATCGTTGTATTAAGAGAAAATCCCCTTTACAATATGTTTATTAAACTACAAAACATTTAACAGAAACGGATTTATAGAAGGTTTCAAAACTCAAGTCCAAAATTACATAATGTAGTTTTTCAGTTATGCATTTCTCCCTGCTATGAATTATATTTACATTTATAAAAACAGCTTTAATCATTGTAAGACGCTTCGATGGTTTAATACTTACGTATTGTCTATAATGTTTGACAGAATGAATTCCAGCTCATTTACATTCATATATAAATCAAGTGAAAATTCGAACATGTTGTGAAATTTGGATGTTTTTAAATCAAAATATCTGAATTCCGAACATCTTTATTTCATATACATTTCACTACATTCAATTTTTTATAATATAAATTGAAAGAATAAGATTTCCAGTGGAATGATTTTTTATATATTTTTGATTTCGGAGATATTTTTTTAATTAGATTATTTGCCATATTATATTATGGATATTTTATGTGTATATGGGTTTGATTTTTCTTTTTCTCGACTGTATACTTTAAAAAACTAAGTATTCATTAATGAGTAAGTCGATGTATTCATATCGTATGATCAGTTTAAAAATCACCCTATGTTTACTCAATTTTGAAACATCACATGCTATCAAACACAAAAGGAACGATAATTTTGTAATCTGAAATGATTTATTTCATCCATGGCGGCATATAATCCCAGCAAACACAGAGCTATAAGTAAACAATAGGTCCACAGACGCTTTGCGTTACCGACGATATGGGTATGATATCGTCATGCCGTATCGGTTCCGTACATTTTTCGAAACGCCGGGCGACTGCCGCCCGACTCACAGTGAGGCAAAAACCCAAAAAGCTGGCCAAAAGTCGAAAAATGAAGTTACGATTTAGGGAATTTCGATTGTACAGTTAGCTAGAATAATGTTTGGAGAGTCTGAATCTGTATTTAAAAAAAGATTTTTGCTTTGCCCTTACAAGCAGTATCATTTCAAAAATGATGCTTGAAGGAGTATCATTTAGAGCAAACAAAATTAGCAAAACAACAGTTCCTCTAAACGCGTGCTATATTTTATAATATTATCCGATTTTAATGATTTGAAATGGATTCATACTATGATAGTATGTACTTTATTTGCATGTATTACAAAATTTATATTAAGCACATAAAAATTAATAAATTCATTGTCATTTTTGATAAAAAATTTTAGAATTTCTTTTATTTTTTTGCTTTTAAACATCAAAAAGTTTAAATGTTCCACAGTGTTCCGCAACGAAATTTAATGGAAATAATAACTTGGGCTATTGTCTAGTGATTCATAAAAAACCAGCTGCCCCAAACTGCCTTTCTGCATTTCACGCATATTTTAGTAACCGCAAGTAAAAATGCCACTTTTTCGGCAGCCTAAAAAATTTTAATATTGACTACTTTTCACATAATTTAGCTGATAAATATGTTTCAAATTTTCGAATTATTCAATTTTATAATAGTTTATTTCCTATTATATTGTAAATAAGTACTATAATCATAAGATTACATTAATTTGATAAGTAAGCTTAGTAATGAAAAAATGAAAATAATTCTCGATTACTGATCCGGTAGAATAACATTTTCTTGTCTTTATAGGTGGTAATTTTGTTTGTTCTATTATAATTAGAAGAATTATTTCGTCAATGGCTATATTTGCTAGATCAAACTACTGAGCGTATTTCATTAATGCGAGTAAAAATCATTATGAATATCACTTTTGATTATATTAGTAATTTCGATTTGATTTGCAAATGAGAATGTGATGGCACATCTATTCTGAGTACATTTAAACAAATATTTAGCTATGAAGATGGAATTATGTCTAATGTATTTTCTTTTCTTTTGTACTACTAGAATACATAAATATTGCGATTAATTCATGAATCGTCAATTTGAAAATATCGGGATCTTCATTTGACTGATTTTATCGGGCCAATCAAGATCCATTTTTCTTTTTCAAGAAATACGGAAGCAACTGTCAATGAATGGGATTGCATTAAATACTTGCAGAATAAACTTATTTCGTTTAATACAATCATTGATACAGAAGAAAAATAGTTAAAAACGAATTAGTGTAATACTCAACGTTGCTACCTATGTCAGACAGCATCAAAACAGCATCTTGCCGATCTGACATTTTTTATTAAAAGTGGATTGAGATAATTTAGAATTCAGAATACCTAAGTTACATTCAAAAATGTTTAGAGAGGTTTTACACCTGGCAGACAACTGGATAGAAAAAATAAAAAGCTCGTACTCTGCATGAAAAGAAGAACACTGAAATTGCAAAATAAAATATGCAAAAAATATTTCGTTTACAATCAAGACTTCTCGTCGAGAAACTAAATCCCAGATTTGGAAGCACAAATGATGGAAATACAATTCAACTATTCTTTGAAAAAGCAAATATTTGTGTTTCTAAACGAGCATATACGGAGATTTGATTAAACATTTCTATGCCATAAGTAATTTCTTGTATCCATGTTATTTATTTGATGAACTTCGAAAATTTTCCCTTACAAATAGCTCGTAGATTTGAGCAGCACCGCTGGTTCTATATGCTTACTTCAGTACACAAACTACTTATTAATGACAAAAAAACAACATTATCTTCATTACTGCCAATATGTCAAATGCCATAAGATACTCAAGAATCATGCAACAAACTGATCAAAAGGCATCGAGAAGATTTATCGCAAAGATGCAGCAGCGAGAAAAAAAGATATTTTTACGTCTTTTAATGTCATCAGATTCTTTCCTTTCCAGTTTAGGTAAATTATCTTAGAAGAAATTAAAATCATTGATCCTAAGAGTAACAGGATTTTCCAATATTGCCAACAAGTTCTGCTAACTATTTCGACACCTTGACCTCTGAAAAATCTTTTTATTATGCTACAGTTGATCCTAAGGGTTAATTTCTGGAATATATTTTCGTTTTTATTTTAATAATATAAAAATTAAATAGCCTAATGTTTTACTTTCCATTAACGTACTTAAGTTTCGTTTAAATATGTCTTTGTTTTTTGAAAATTCCCTTTTAAGTTTAACTCGAAATTTTAACTTTTATTTAAATTTTATTGTTTTTACTCTTAATCTCTAATTTTATTTCTTTATTTATTTTTAAAATTTAACTTTTGAATTCTTATTAGCATCCTGAAAAGTTTACGAAATTGCATATAAATTGAATAACTTTCGAGACATTTAAATTTTTATTCCGCCATATTGTATCCGCCATTTTTTTTCAATTTTAATTTTGTATTCTTACTTAGCATCCTCAAAAACACCTGTATACGAATTTTCGTTCAATTTGAATAACATTTTCATATTTTGGCCAGCTTTTCGGGATTTTGCCCCACTGTGCGACTGTTGGGCAAACAGGCAGTCCGCTTTCACATCCCCAGCATAAATTGGGAGAAAAACAGTGTTGCTGGTGCCATCTGTGATTCATCTTGGAACTATATTTGTTAAAAATCCCCAAAAATGTACTTCAGCGTAGGATGACGTCGGGATCGACCTCAGGCTCCTACGGACAGATTGTGAGTGCTTTAACAAATTGACCACTCAGCCTCCTTGAGGGTGATTTTATGGGATAATATAAAGAAAGCATTTGTCGGATGCATTTGTCGTTGAAGGTAAACAGTTGATGGAAAAGTTGTAAATTTTGAGGTGTTTTTACATTATTTTTTATTTGTGTATTATTAAATAATGTAGTATTATTTATTTATTTATTATTAATTTATTTTGTAATTGTCTGATGCTGAAATAAACTAAACTTAATATTAACTTAACATTAAAATGAATTAAATAATTATCATAGTGAATTAATTAAACCAAACGAAATTATTTTTCTAATTATTTTTCTATCTGACAAATTTAAGAATAGAGTATTTAGAGGTTTCGTATTAGTTAATATTTTTTAATAAGATTTGTAATATAACTACACGCATTGCATTAATTTATAAATCATATATTTTTAACATAGAAAAACTTATTTTCATAAATAGTAAGTTGGTAATTTATAAATTTAAATTAGATTAAGTATTGATTTTATGTCATTTGTTATTTTTCAATATTTTTAATTTAAAAATAAAACAAAAATATTAATTTCTATCAATATTTTTTTCTGTAGGTAGATAGTTTTTATAATGGACGATATTTCTGAATAGTTCTGTAAATTTAAGAATACTTTAGTATTTAATAAAATCGGTGAATTTAAAAATTTTTTCGTTTGTACAATTTTCGTTTTAGGAATTATAATGTAAGTAAACGTGTTAGATTAAAGAATATATATTTGTAACAAAAAATATATGTACAGGGTGATTATAATTAAAGTCCGAGTTTCAAAACGCTCTAAAAAGCGAACCACTCGTTAGAATGGCGTCAAAATTTAACAGCGTATTATTGAAGAAGGGGGGAAAGAACATGAACCAAAAAAAAGTTCCAAATTTTAGCGACAGATGGCGCTGTAAGCGTCAGAATTTCGACTACAAAGGACAAATCGTAAAACAACGGCTAAGACGTAAGTTACACGATATAAACCAACTGTATTGTTCAGTGTGCATGACTGTATGCATGCGATACTGTTAGTTACGTAAGCCCATCCACCACGGCAAGATCGTACCACATCGGATGGGAAAAATCAGTTTTTAATTGTCCTGAGGCCAAAAACCGCATAAAAAGCATCCCTCCAATCGGTTTTTAATTGTCCTGAGGCCTATTACTAAGATTATTTTATCTTATTAAGATATTTTAATTTACATATACTGACGTTTACAGCGCCATCTGTCACTCAAATTTGGAACTTTTTTTTTGGTTCATGTTCTTTCCCCTTTCTTCAATAATACGCTGTTAAATTTTGACGCCATTCTAACGAGTGTTTCGCTTTTTAGAGTGTTTTGAAACTCGGACTTTATTTATAATCACCCTGTATATATATATATGTTTGTAATCAATCTCTTTTTATTAAAAAAATATTTAGTGTCATTTGATGACTTACTGTAGAAGATATTTTTAGTGAATATATATAAATATTATTTATTTTTGTTTGGTATTTTTTTTAAAGGGGACGGGGGTTCAGAATCTTTCATTTAAATTTTAAGGCTAAAAAGCTGGGTAGATTTCTTATATTTTTATAGCTTGTAAAATAAATTTACAAAAAAATTTAATAATTTGTTTTTAAACAAAATAAAAAAAACTATTTCTTTTAAAATGGACATATAATTAGAAAAAAAGTTGAATTAACTTATGAAGTATTTTTTAAATTATTATTAATAATTGTACGATAAAGATTATAACGTATAATAATTTTAAGGAGAAATTAAAATATGTTTTCTGCTGATTCAAATAATTGTAAGTCCTTTTTTTAAATAAATTGAAATAAATATATAAATAAATATTGGCTATTTGTAAAAAATCTTTCTTTTAATGCCTGTTAGCATTTTATATGATATATATAAAATTTAGTTATCTTGTCAAAATAACACAAACAAAATTTAGAAAAAGAAAAAATAAATCTCGGTTAAGAGTAAAAATTCTTAATTCGGTCCAATGTTGCCAAATCTAATCGGGCCTCTATCAGAAATCACATACTGGTCCTGCGTCACTTGCCGGTATAAGTCGCTTGCCGATATAAAATCATAAAAGGACCGTTTACGATAACCGGAAGCTGTAAAAGCAGATTCTTATGTTTCAGTTAACGACATGCTGCCGATACTTTACCGAAATCACTTGGTTATGTGTCCATGCCTATACATAACCGACACTGCCAGCTGCGGTCCAAAGTGTGCCGAAATGTATGGTTTGCTGGAATGTGTCTAATATTATGATTATTAACTTATGCACTAATTTTTTAACATTTTAAAAGTGCATGAAAATAAATACCCTTATCGTAAAAATATTCTATATGAAAATCTTGCGAATAATTTTGCTATATTTCTTAATAAATAATCAATTAAACGTTTCTTGTTAATAATTCAGAGTAGAAATAAATGTGAATACAATTTAATTTTAATTCGATGCATAGGATGAAGAAACACATTACGATTTATATTTGAACACAATCTCTTGATCAACGAGTTGAAAATTGCACGTTAAGCTTAGCAAATGAAGTTCGTTCGTACTGTATCAAAGTTTTATAAATACCCAGATCTTGCTTTTATAGTATACAGTACTTTGGATATAGTATAGTGGTGGAATTCTTTTGCGTGTTCCTGTAAATACTATCTAATATACAGGACTATACAGTAACTAATGTAATGTCTTGTAACTATCTAATATACAGGACTTCTAATATACAGGAAGGAAATTGAATAAAATTTCAATTTCGAAAAAGGCGACAAAGAAGGGATTTTCATTTACTTATAGGGAAAAATCATAGAAAGACGAAAGAAAAACAGGATGTTTCATTTTCCCTTAGGAAACAAAATATGATGATAGCCATTTCTTTCTTATAAATTTTGTTATTTTTTTTACTAAAAAATATCATGAGGCCCCCACTTTTTTTTCTTTTCCATGTTTTTGTACATATGTTTAACAATTGCGTGACATATTTTTTTCATTCAACTGTGGAGGGTTTTTTTTTTAAATAAACTACTTTAAATATTGCAGATTTTGGAAATTTTGAATATTTAACATGCTATAGCTACTAACAGCAACAATATCTGCGTGCAATACTATATTATTTAGCTTGTCCTAGTAGTGCATTTTCATATTCTATAAAAAAACTAGATAGATAGGTATTAGAACTTAAATAAGATATTAAAAGCGGAAAATGGACAAAAACGTCATTTTGACTGTACTTTGTGGCAACATAACAATGTAAAATAACAATGTTCCATGGAAACAAATAAATTTTAATAAGCAGGTAGTGTTATACTTTAAGTCTGTGGCAAAAGAATTTTGGGATGTTGTTGCTTGCCAGAGATACACACTTTTTTTATAAAAATGGGATTCACAGCCTCGAACTTTGATATTTTCTATAGCAAAGAGGACCTTTTTTCAGGGCTTGAAATCTGCACACTACACATTATATAAGATCTACTTCAACATAAAAAAATATCTAGCAAATTAAAAAATACAACTATCACATTTTGTCGGATTTTCAAAATAAGGGCTCTTAAACTATCAAATCTAATTAAATTTATTTGACATCTTCTCAATAATATCTACAACTTTTATACTGATAAGTCTTTCATAGGACCAATTCTTATAACAAAACTTTAAAAAAGGTAGTTGTATAAACAAAACCTCAAACTTCTTATATTCTGACTCATTTTTAAATTCATTTTTGATTTTAAACGCATCCAAATGGTAGATCTTCTTATTTAGAAATTATATAATGTGACGCATTGGCCAGTTTTTTGATAAAAACAGAATATATTTCAAAAGAGGCTGCTAAAAGGGGTATTTTGAACAGAATTTCTCAATGTGATCGTGATTGAAAATTTGAGAAAGTATTCAAATAACAAATTGAGTCTTTCCTGACTCATTTTTTAATGCATTTTTGCTCTCTAACGCATTCAATTTACATATTTTCTTAATTAGGAACTATATAATGTGACGTATTGGCCTGTTTTTTGATAAAGGCAGAATATATTTCAAAAAAGTTTGCCGAAATGGGTATTTTGAAAAAAATTTCCCGAAGCGGTCGTAATTGAAAAATTAAGGTATTCAAGTAACAAATTGCGTTTTTCCTGACTCATTTTTAAATTCAGTTTTGCCCTCAAACGAATTCAATTGACAGGTTCTCTTATTTAGGAACTGTATAATGTGCCGTATTGGTCAGTTATTTTTTTTTTTTATATATATATTTAAAAGCTCAATATATATTTTTTAAAAAGCTGTCAATGTGGGCACTTCACACAAAATTTCCCAAAGCGATCATGATTAAAGAATTGAGGATGTATTCAAATAACAAATTGATTAGTTTATGACTCATTTTTAATTCAATTATTTTGCTTTCAAACGCATTCATTTGACAGTTTTTTTGTTATTTAGGAGCTATACATATAATGTGCCGTATAGGTCGATTTTTGAATAAAGTCAGAATATATTTCAAAATATGTTATCAAAATGGGGCATTTGAGCCGAATTTCACTTAAGATGATTCTGATAAAACCAGTTCTTACAGAAAAGTGAAATTAATTTTTTTTTCAAAAGTGGCCAAATAAAGTTCTTAAACTGGGTTTTTCTCTAATAGCATTTTATTTTTTGTTGTTGAAATGAGCACTCTTCGAAATCTACCTCTGCCTATAGGTGAAGTCGATAGGGATTTTTTATTATTGTTTATAGAATTTATGTTAACATAAATGTGTTTAATTTCTTAAGATTTCCCCAAACATTCATATTCATTTTTAGGACTTAAATTTTGCCTCTTTAGACTCGCTGGCGGTTTGATATATTGTTGCATCAATGGTATATGATGTTAAGCCATTGAATGGAGTCGATTTATTTTTTACTCATAAATTTAATACCAATATCGAAATTGCACCATACGTTTGGAATGTAAGTTTTCGTTTTATTAAATACTTGATATTTTTTTAATTTTTAATGTAAAACCTGATGACATTCACTTATTTAAGCATTTTACTAATAGAAAAACTTTTTTTCCCAAAAATCGTAATCAGTTTTTTTAGATTATTTCTTGTCCTTCTCATCGACTGAGATCATCAACAGAAAATTTGAAATAATTCTTTACCACATTCTGGTTACGTAATTTTTGAAACAGTCAAACTTTAAAACTGCTTAAAGCTCTAAAGAAAATCTGAATTATAACAAAGTGTTTTAACATATAAAAATTAATTTAATACTTTTTTTTAATACGTTAACATTTTTTAAAATTCGAGACAGTATTTTAACGCTACGTCTCTGGCACATATGATCTATATTTAAATTTGTGATCTAATTGTTTTTCTCTAACTACACTAGCTATTTAAAATATCAATTCAGTGAATTATATGATTACTGGCAGAACAGTTGAGGGAAAATATAGTCAAAATTATAATATTGGAGTGGATGTAAAACATTTCTAATATATAGAGTTGAATAATGAATTTCAATGTATCATATAATGCCCATTCTTTAAAATATTATTGCCTGTTGAAGTTCAGATGTTTAAATTTTTAATAATTTTCAGGGTTACTTTACATTCAAATATTCACATTTGTTTTTAAACAGGAGAGTCTTCATATATGATTAAAAAAATCTTTAATAATCACAAGAATTACACCTTATGGAGATTTATTTTCATATGGCTCAAACCTGAAATTTGACTTTTATAGTATTATTGGATAAATATTATAACTAAGCAAAATTTAATGTGTTAGAAATACATTCAAAAAATAATTTTTGTATTTATTAAGAAATCTCACTTATGAATTTTTTTTTGAAAATGTTTTATTCTACTTGAAAGTACTTAAATCTTATGTACTTGAAGCATTCAAAATTTTAAAATATAAAATGTCTCATGAAAAACTGCAATTCTTATACACATGATTAATGGACAGCAATACCCCGTTTTCTGAACAATTGACAATACGCCAAAATTTAATAACACATTCTTAAAGTAACGTTTTGTAACATTTATTTGAGAGTTTTTGAAGCAATTAATATTTGAAATAAGTATCTAGGAATGCATATTTAAGCATTTGATTCAAAATAACACATTTAAACATTATTATATAAATTCCGAAATTATATTATTCAATCGCATAAGAAACTACCTAAATTTTGGGCAATAATACACTTTTGCACACAATTTAATGCAAGATAATCCCGATATACGCTTTAATTGCAAAACTAGAATCATTGCTCATGCAGAAGTTTCAGTTATTCCAGCAATAGCTTTCAAAATTAAATGATTGCTAAGACTTACTGAATTTCATACTATATATGTGATATTGTGTAGTGTAATTTTATACGTATTTTAACAATTAAACTTAAAACACAATTCAATACAAAACTAATGGAACCTATATGTAATTTAATTTAAATGTAAATATGAATATAAGTTATTGAAATGTACATAAGCTGAATATTTTTATTTAATCCTTTCATAGTCTGCTGTCATACAGTCTAGACACCAAATTTTAATTCCAAAACTGACAAGTGGTAATAAGAATATTTTGTGAAATTTTGCTTTTGTAACGAAAGCGCAAAACAGCTGTTTTGTATTTTCTAAGAATTTTTCTTGAATATTCTGGCGTTGGTCAATTATTTCATTATTTTATGAACGGATTTCTGCCTTCCCTGAAAGGATTTAATATATGGTGGAAAATGACAAAGATGTGTTTGATAAATGATAACAATTTATTTTGACAATCCTATCCTTACAACACAGTTTAACCGTTCATTGTGCGTACATTATACATCTGAAAAAGTGTATATATTAATGTCTTTTAGTTTGAAGTAGATTAAAAATAAAGGAAAAAAAATCAATGCGAAAAATACGCATATATTATAGGCATACCACTTTTTGCATAATTTTTTTTTCTGGTAAAAGAAGCGTCATTTATTGTTCGTATAAAGAAAAAAACATAAACCCAAAATATTAATATCAAAATCACCCCCTCCCCCCCCCAAAAAAAAAAACAATTTGATTGGATTATAGTGTTTTTTTAATTTATGTTTTAATACAGCTTTTTCGTTTGGAAACACTTCAGTATCATAAAACTGTACCAAAATTTTAAATTTTTAATTAGAACAACCGTTAAACTGTGTGACATATTTGCTTTTTCGGTAAATTTTATTTGTGGATAATAAAGGGAAATCTTTTGGTTTGAATAATTACCAGTCATGAGAGTTTAAAGTTTTAAATTCTTAATGCTACATATCTTCTTTATTATTGAAAATCAGAAACCACTACAGTATCAGCATAACTAGGAAGAATCTAGACTGGATGTGGTTTAATTTTGAATTTCTGTGATTAATATTTTCCGAAATCAATTTTCGTTAAACATTTTATGCATTTATACATAGTGTTTTCCAAAACCTATTTTGTTTTTCGAAACGAATTTCGAAAAAAAAAAATATATTTTTGGCCTGTAAATTTTAATGAAAGAAATAGTTTTTGAATAATTCTGAAATACCTTTATTTCAAATTATATAACACAGATAGCAAATGAATTTAACATTTGGAATTTCAAGCTACACTATTAACTTGTAACCTATTTGTCCAAATAACGTCTTGTATCCTATGGTGAATTTTTTTAAATAAAATGAAATATTTTATCAAAATCTGGTGTTTGTTTTGGAGATAGCAGAATTTGGTAAATTTAATTTTGAATTGAAAGCCTTTGAAAATTAGCTTATATTTATAACATACATTGAATTAAAGGGTAATTTCTAGAGTAATAGCATTTATTTTTTGGGGGGTCACTGAATAAATAAAATATTTTTTTGTATTTATTTTATTCTACTACTTTTTCCATGATGAATATGCTTCATAAATTATTATGCAAAATATGATTGTGCTAAATACCTTTTACTGTGTTTGAAAAATAAAAACCGCAGTTAATGTCTGATGAAGCAATCCCCGAGCAAATATCATGACCAATTTGAAATAATTAAGATATCCATGAGAAATAGCGATGGGAATTGCGTGTAAGTTATTTAATAATGAATATATTATTTTATACTCGAATAATATATTAGAAGTTAAAAACTATCCAAAAATATTACGGTAGTCAGGTTGAAACAGGTAGACAGTAGAAAAATCTAGACATTACATAAGTCATGGACACATTTAAATAACTGAATCGTGCTAAAAAAATAATTTTCAACTACAGGGTGTCCCAGAGCTTCGCGTGCAAACTTTGAGGGGTGATAGAGAAAATCGTTTGAACCACAATTACATAGGAAAGCATGGTCGGAAACGTCTTGTTAATCCTTTCACAGACAGGTTTTTGTATATGAATCTACAAAATTTTTAATACAAAATGAACATTGTCTCCAGAATTTTAATATGATTTTTCCATTTATTATGTATGTGATGTGTCTGCCCTTTTTTTTCTTTGCAAATACATGCTTCCGTAATTTCTGATGTCATTCATATTTTTCCACATTTTAGCAAGGGAAGTTCTTTGTCCGCGTAAAGTTCAAATAAACACAAAGACATAGTTATGACAGAATGCGGAAAACAGTTAAGAATACTTTATTACACAAAAAAAATACAAGAAATGATTTAATTTTAAATTAAATTTAAAATTATGGTTCTTTAAAATCAAGTATCTTAGTAGCTATTAGAAATTCCGAAAATGCGTAAAATCAACAATGACATCAGAAATCGTGGGAAAATGTGCTTCCAAAGAAGTAAGAAAATACATTTCACATTCATAATACGTGGAAAAATCATATTAAAATTCTGGTGTCAATGTTCATTTTGTATTAAAAATTTTGTAGTTTTCTTATACAAAGCACTGTCTGTAAAAGGGTTAACAAGACGTCTCCGCCCATGCTTTCCTATGTAATTGTGGTTCCAAACGATGTTCTCTACCACTCCTCAAAGTTTGTACACGAAGTTCTGGGACACCCTGTATAATCACCGAATAAAAACTAGAACTGGCGATAACAAAGAAACTGAAAAACGGTTACTAATATAAAAATCAAAATATGTATTTTTTGTGAAAAACTAATTCTAGTACTATAAATAATGGCATAGTTATACGTAAGCAACAGATTAATTATGCACATACATTTTTCGATGCACAAATGAATTATTCTAATATACAATGAAAATAAATATAGGCCATGCTTTTCACAAAAGTCAATGTGCTTAAGTACGACAAAATGTCTCAAACGTTTTCCACATATAGGATTTTTTCGCATTCTATTAAATATATTATGCCAAATATAAATGTTTACGTGTGGAATTTTAAGTTTTTAAGTCAAACTTAATTGTTTTTGAAGAAATCTAATTATGTGTGAAATTTAATTAAAAAATATATAGTTTTCATAAGGTAATTCTTATTACATTTACAACAAGTAAGAAAAATCATGCGTTAAGCATAGATTATGAAGCACTTTCCATAACTTTATGAAATCTTAAACAAAATTTTGTTATTTAGGGAAATAATAGTGTATAGCCAACTATACCCAAATATGTATTCCAGTACATTAGAACAGCCCTGTATTTCATATGTCAGTTCATATAAAGGGAAAATTTAGCTTAGCAAGAAAATACCCAGTAGCTTGAAATTTCTTTTTCAGCAATTCATACTATTAGATGGAAACATACTTGAATACATTTATTCAGCCCTGTAGTTTACATTGTACCTTTATTACACGTCAGCATTAGGCTAAAATTTATTGTAAACTAAAACACTTTTAAAACAACTGAAATCACATTCTCATAAATCATCATTCAGAGGCGACCATGTACCGAATTCTTTGCGTGGCCCTGTATATCCCTTTATCTATATTCTGCAAACATTTCTCAGTAAATTAAATGCAGCTCAGCGTAAAAATGCATAGCTTATTTAAGAACCACGTTTAAATAATTTACGCTCATATTCAGTAACTTTGGTGAGCTCTTTTGGGTAGCCCTGTATAAGAACAATAACATTTATACACACCATATAATGTGCATATATTTAGCGAAATATAAACGTGAATATCATAATTAAAATGCATTTCATCATCGGACACAAATACGGTACTTCGGAAAGAATATACTATTTGAAATCTTTTGTATGGCCCTGTAAATGCTATGTACTTCATATTATGCAAGACAGTAGCGTATAATTTATATTAAGCTTCAGTGACATATATCAATTTTACTATACATGAAAAAGCTTAATATATTTAAAATATGTCACACATCTAATGAAATACTTTTGTGTGGTTCTGTAAATGAATATAGCTACATTTTCACCCTATATTTCATAGAATGCATATTTTAATATGTTTGACAGGGTATAACATCTTTAAAGTTCCATTGAAATGATTTTTCTCCATAGGCCGTAATGTAATAGGAAACTTTTGATACGCCCTGTAGATAAACTAATCATGGTAGAAACTTCATTTTCGATAGGACCAGTGCTACGGTAAACTTCAGTAACGTCCTAAAATTTCATGGCAATCCGAGTATATTAACGATTTTTCCCCATAGGCCGTAATGTAATGGAAAACTTTTGATTCGCCCTGTAGATAAACTAATCATAATACAGACTTCATTTTCAATAAGGTTCGTGCTAGAGTAAACGTCAATAACGTCCTAAAATTTCATGGCAATCCGAGTATATTAACGATTTTTCCCCATAGGCTGTAATGTAATGGGAAACTTTTGATTCGCCCTGTAGATAAACTAATCATGATAGAAACTTCATTTTCAATAGGACTTGTGCTACGGTAAACGTCAATAACGTCCTAAAATTTCATGGCAATCCGAATATATTAACGATTTTTCCCCATAGGCCGTAATGTAATGGAAAACTTTTGATTCTCTCTGTAGATTAACTAATCATGGTAGATACTTGATTTTTAATAGGGTTCGTGCTAAGGTAATCCTAAATAATGTATAAAAATTGCATAGCAATCCGAGTATATTTACGGGAGTTAGAGCGCATACAGACGGCCATCCGGCCAGACGGACAGACGGACAGACAAACCGAATGCATAAGCACTTTTCAACTTTGTTGGAAAGTGCTAAAAATTAAAGTTTAAATGAGATGTATAAAGCACATAAATGTGACAATGCAATTCATGCATGTTAGTCTTAAATTTATTTTTTAACACTACCGGGTCTGGTGTACTATGGATAGTACATGTTCTTTTAATTATTATTTTTTTTAAGAAATACTTTTGTTACTGTTTACATGTAGTAATATTAGAATGTATCTATGCGTTTATTATATGACACCATTAACGTTTAGGCATTTGGCAAAAATAATAGAAATAAATATTTGCTTATTTCTCTTTACACAGTTTCTGATTATTTTATTTTAAGCATATATTTCATACTTTGAATTTAAAATAAAAGTTATTTTTCTGAAAGAATCCTGTGTAATAAAGCGAAAAAAGTATTACAAAATTGTACCCCAGTAGCCAAACAATACCGGACCAATATTGGCTGCATCTTGGAGCAATATTGGCTTATTGGCGCAATATTGGCATGAATTGCTCCAATATTGGTGTGTTTACATTTTGCCCTTATTTAGCCAATATTTGCAGCCAATATTATACTATGCCAATATTGGGGGTTTTATTGGAAATATTGCCAATAACACACCAATATTGATTAAATATTGGAATTTCATTGGAAATATTTCCAATGAAACGCCAACATGTGTACAATATTGGTGTTTTATTGGCAATATTTCCAATGAAACCCCAATATTGGCGTAATATTGTCTGCAAATATAAGCTATAAATAAGGGCAAAATATAAACATCCCAATATTGGAGCAATATTGACGTTTTATTGGCAATATTTCCAATTAATGAAATACTGTCGCGACGTTGGACTAATATTGGTTTGCTACTAGGGTAATATCAGGAAATCTTGTTATAATATAATATATTCTAAAGATCTAAAAAAACTCTTGCTTAGACTATTTTAATAAGAACCATCTGCAAAACAACAACACTTGGTATGTGTGGGACAATGAAATATTCGCTATACTCAAATTAATATATTGGGATAGGTAATGTTATTGCCGTTAACGTATTTTTTATTGAGAAAAAAATAGTCCCCGAAAGCTTAATTCAGCTTTTTTAATGTTTTATACTACATTATAAGTAAAAATATAGTCATTAGACTTTCATAATTTAAATGCTTTTAAATATCACAACTAACAAAAAAAAGTAATAATTTTTTTTCTGAATGATTTTCTGCTAAACTGTAAGAAACATGTTAATTTTTTAAAAGCAATGTGTATTACAGCACATTCTACACAACAATAAACTACCTTTTTTATGCTTGTGAATACTGGGATAACTAAAAAAATTCTTGCAAATTAACATTCGTTATAGTAAATAACACAATAGTCATTTATATTTGATAGTCATATATACACTACCTGGATATTGTTGAGCGTTCACTTGAGATTTTACTCATTTTGGTAAATATCTAGAAAAATACCCGAGGAATTATCCTGAAATTCTCAGTGTATATGCATAATAGTATAGGTCATATATTTCCGTGAAGATTTTTTCCCGAAACTTTAAAGGGGACCGTCAACAAATTATAAGAGAATGAATATCTTTTGGATAATCCTACCAAAACTAATGTAGCAAAAGAGCTCAAACTGTAGATTATGATTAAGTGACTTATTGTAATAAACTGTGTTCATTTTTATGTCGATAGCATGTATACTCGTAGAATAATTAAGGTTTTTATAAAAACAGTCCAAATTTTTCCAAGATTTTCGCTTATAATTTGCAGATTTCTTAATAGAATATAATATTATTTTTTGATAATGTGACAAACAACATTGCACATAATACCCTGTAATCAGAAATAAAAAATAATAAAAATTGAATGATAAATGAGAAGGTTTACGGAACAATTTTTCACTGCACATGCGTCAAAGATATCAAACTTTCATTTGCATATTTTGGTAGATAGATGTATAGAGCAACTTTTGTGAAAGTCGCAATATCATAGCTTGAAAATCCTGAAAATAATCGTCCATAGAATAAGTTGAAAATCTGTTATTCCCAAAACGAAGCAAAAACAAGAGGGGTTGTATCCACATACTCATTGATTATTGCCAATATAGAATACGCAATATGGGACGTACTACTGCATTTGAATAAAATCCCTCATTTTTTTGCTTCATTTTGGGAACGACGGATTTTATGCTTATTCTATACACGATTACTTTCAAAATTTTCAAGCTATGATTTTGAGACTTTCACAAAAGTTGCTCTATACATTTAGCTAACACAATATGCAAATGAAATTTTGATATTGTTGACACATGCGCAGAGAAAAGTTATTTAGTAAACCTACTTGTGTATCATACAATTTTTATTATTTTTTAATTCTGATTGCAGGGTATTATGTACAATTTTGTTTGTCACATTTTCAGAAAAGTATATTATTTTATATTAAGAACACTGCAAATTATAAGCAAAAATCTTGGAAAAATTTGGGACTGTTTTTATAAAAACCTTAATTTTTCTTCAAGTATACATGCTATCGACATAAAAATGAATACAGTTTATTACATGAAGCCAATTAATCATAATCTACAGTTTCAGCGCTTTTGCGAATCAGTTTTGATAGGCTTATCCAAGAGATATTCATTCTTTTTTAATTTGTTGACGGTCCTTTATAAAATTTCCGGAAAAATCATTACGGAAATATGTGACCTGTTCTATTATGTTTATACACTGAGAGTTTCAGGATGATTCCTCGTGTATTTTTCTAGATATTTAACAAAATGTCTAAAACCACAACTGGACGCTCATCAGTGCCCAGGAAGTGTACATAATTGCAGACAAACACTTTAGTAGATGAAATGTTTGTTATTTGTAAGTGGTTAATTATTAAATTCTTTCGCTTATAAAATTTCTGATTGTAGTAAACGCGACAAAAAATAGGAATGTAAAATCTAAAAATTCACAAAACTGTTAGATTACTTAAACAAATTTTATTACGAGTACGACTACAGAAACAGTTCAAAATATAAATGTTAAATATTTATCATCCGATTTATTTTTATATGGTCATATAAATATTCTTGTAAATATCATTTTACAAGTTTATATGTTTTTACGAATGTATTATTCTTCATGTATTTGTAGTTTATATCTGTTGTTTTGTCATAAAAAAGTATACAGTAAAAGGAAATCTTCTACCGATAGATACAGATTATAAACTTCAGGTCTCTAATTTTAAATTGAATAAAATTGTTCCCTTAAAATGAAAGTATCACTATGAAAAAGAAAAAAAAAACAATCAAAGGTGTATCTTTGTATCCTGTTTCATGTGAATGTGGATGAATAATAGTATTTTTAAAAAAGTAATTATGGAAGATTTGTTTTCAATAATCTCATAAATAATCTCTTTAAAACAATAAAAGTTGTACGGCTGCTATTTATTTGTTTAAAAATTATAAGAAATCTTGTTGAAAAAATAATTTCGTACAATCAGAACTTTAAGATAAAACAACAATATGATTGCATTTTCAGTAAATGTGAATCATTAATCAAAATATTGAAAAGGAATTTTAAAAATCCCTTGACACAATAAACTGTACATAATAAAACAAAGATATGATAAATAATTTTTTAAGTATAAAAGGATTACCATATACAGACAGATATATGAGATCTAAAAATACAAAGAATTTTTTTCTGTAATTCTGTGTTCTTCTATGTTAAATTAAATGTATATTAATTAAGCGTACATTAAAATATAATTTACAAATGTCTTCTATTGCAATATTTTACTAATTTCGTATCCCTTTCATACTTATAAAAAAGTCGGTACTTATGCCTTTTGATAAAGTGTACGGTCATAAAAAATTATCACAGAGTATTTCGTTATATACTTCATTTCGTAAGTTCATTTATTGTCTTTTGATATTGCAATGTAATAATGATTAATATGTCGTGTTAAGAGTGCTTGAACATATCGATGGTTCCGTCATTTACGGTGAAAGTTTATATTTTGCTTTCTATCAAAAAAGGAAATAATGAAATCAATTACTTTTGTTGATATTGATTACCCAATATTATTGTCTCTTCCGTTTGGTTGTATTATATTTTTTATTTGAATGTTATATAAGAGTGACCAATATTTATACATTTTTAGTAATTGTAAAACGTTTATCGTCTGTGTAAGGTAACATCCTTTTGATATTAATTCGAATGTAAAATTTGAGAATATTATATTTTAAGCATAAATTATATTTCTAAATATTTGGCTTAAATTGTACAACGTTCAAAATTACGTGAAACAACTAGAAGACAAATAAAAATAAGAGTGATTTAATAATATGTTTTACTAAAAAACAACAAAACGCATTTTCTTCTTAAATCGAAAAATCTATATATAATTATCAAAGATGTCAATAAAAATAATCACAATACTTTTGAAAGTGTTATAAAAATATATATGCACAGTTATTTTATCACTCGTGTAAATCCATCGCAATTATTTATATTTTGCTCATCACAAGGTAGCTAAAAGAAATTTTTATGAAAACCTTTAAAAAGTATCTTTCTTCGATTTCTTTTTTTTAAAGTACAGAAAAAATGACATTTTGATAATAATGAGCCCTGTTGTGTTGATATAAACTATCTTTCCAATTTTTAAAATATAGGGGAATTTATATTGTATGTTTTTTACTATTTTACATAATCAAATTTTCAACATTATTTATAATTGAATTACATTAGTTGAGAATAATTATTTTTTTACTATAAAACAATCATTTTTAGAAAGCATACTAATCAACAAAAAGATTAATTGTTTTGACACAATAAACTAAAAATAAAGACTTTGCATTCTTTTTCCTTCGTTTGCTTAATATAATTTGAAATATGTCTGGCATTCAGTAAAGCGAATTATGAAGTTTAAAACAACTGGTGTTCAAATGTGTTCGTAACGAAACAAGGAAATTTTACTTGCCCATACGGCAATCAGCATGACACTCAGCCAGATACTTTCTTAAAACTGATACTTTCAATCAACAAGCTTCAAACTAATTTCTTTACTTTACCTTTTCTGCACAAAACAAATCATGTGCACACTCAAATAAATAAATAAATATACAATACGTAAATAGCCAGCATCTAGTTGCACTTTAAAAATCAATTTATTTGCACTATATTAGGGTGATAGTCTCTTAGAGAAGAATATATATCCCACAAGTACAAATGAAGTGGTAACAGCCATCATAACAAATCAAACTAATGAGCTGATAGATCATAAAATAACAGATTAAAATCAAATGTCAAAGCACAAAAATATAATTGCTACCTTATGTTAAAATAGACATTTATAAAAGAACATACGAACTAAAAACCGACGAACAGGCTCCAACTTATAGCGTACCATGCAAGCAACAACGCATGAATAAACTAGCTTTTGGTGAAAATTTTAGCTAGTACAATTGATGTGACTATATCAACCAAGATGTGTTACACCTACTACCAAGCTTTATGGAAATATTTCTTCAAAAGTCATTTCATGAAAAAGCTAACTAGACCAGATTGTGACTACAAAACAAAACACAGCATCCAAACTACATAACAACTACCACCAAATTTATATTTAACCATGAGAAGAGAGTTCACATTCAAGAAAAGTGAAAGAATAAGTTTAGTGAGAACAGACTGAGAAATATGACCAAAAACGACTGCGATAAACTTTGAGCTAACATCAAATGTTGGGCACTAGACAAATTATAATATATGGTCAGTGGTGACCAAGCTGACAAAGAGTCGTGTTCGTATACGGAAAAGATCGATAAAGAAAATAATTTAATGCATAAATTAGTTTTCCAGGAACGTATTAACTTTTTACATATTTTTAAACAATATTTCTGTGAGATAAATCTTTCCTAAAAACTGTTGATTTTCACCTTAAAATTTGTTTGTAGTGTCAGACGACATGTTATTTGAGAAAAATAACAAGCAATTTTTGTATTGGCTTAAAAGAAAATAAACTATAAATAATTAATTAAAAAATTTGAAAATCCTAAAAATTTTATGAAAAGATTTTTCATTATTTAAAATAATTTTTCGCTCAGATCTAAAATGTTAGATATACAGAGTGTTTCTAAATTAATGGTACAAACTTTAAGGGGTGATAGCACACATCAAGACAAACAATATTAAATAGGAAACTAAGGGTCCCAAACGTCTTCCGAAGGAGATAGGCGCCATTAAAGTTTAGGATCCAAAAATTCAAATGATCATAAAATACAGAAAAATTGGTCGATTCGTTTGCGGTTTTCACTAATTCATTTCTTTATGTCAGTATTGTCTTGAAAATAAATTATAAAGATAAATTAAAAAAAAAAATGCTGATAGAGATCGCTTTAGACTTTGGAGTAACGAACAACTTTTTTTACCGTTATTTTTTGCTTCTCATTAAATTTTTTAGAAGCTTAGACATAAACTTAAATTTTGAGCTCAAAATCTTAATAGTTGAGAGCGGTTAAGTAGCGCAAACTGAACTGTGGGGGGAGGTCCAAAAATTCAAATGATTATAAAAAACAGAAAAATTGGACGATTCGTTTGCGGTATTCACAAAAACTATCCTTTATGTCAGTATTATCTTGAAAATATATTATAAAGATAAAATTCAAAAATTGCCGATAGAGGGCGCTTTAGACTTTGGAGTAACGTACAACTATCTTTTATTGTTATTTTTTGCATCCCATAAAATTTTTTAGAAGCTTAGAAATAAACTTAAATTTTGAGATGAAAATCTGAATCGTTGGGAGTTGTTAAGTAGCGCAAACTGAACTGTGTTGAATGGGAGTGGGGAGGTTCAAATTTCAAATAATTATAAAAAACGGAAAAATTGGTCGATTCGTTTGCGGTTTTCGCTAAAACTATTCTTTATGTCAATATTTCCTTCAAAATAAATTTTAAAGATAAATTAAAAACATTTCCGTTAGAGGGCGCCTTAAACTTTAGAGTAACTGACAACTATTTTTAACTGTTACTTTTTGTATCTGATTAAATGCTTGCAAAAGCTTAGACTTAGATTTTGAGCCCAAATTCTAAATCGAAAGCAGGGGTTAAGAAGCGCAAACTGAACTGTGTTCAGGACTTGAAATGTTACCCTCTCCGACCCTCGAACACAGTTCCATTTTCCGCTACTTAATTACTCACAACGATGCAGATTTTGAGCTCAAAATTTAAATTTGAACTTTTACAAGCATTTAATTAGATATAACAAACAACGGTTTAAAATAGTTGTTGGTAACACTAAAGTTTAAGGCGCATTCTGACGGAATTTTTGGAAAGATATCTTTAAAATTTATTTTCGAGGAAATATTGACATAAAGAATAGTTTTTGCGGAAACCGCAAACGAATCGACCAATTTTTCCGTTTTTTATAATCATTTGAAATTTGAACCTCCCCACCCCTATGAACACAGTTCAATTTGCGCTACTTAACCACTCCCATTGATTCAGATTTTCATGTCAAAATTTAAGATTATACCTAAGCTTCTAAAAAAATTTATGAGATGCAAAAAATAACGGTAAAAAATAGTTGTACGTTACTCCAAAGGCTAAAGCGCCCTCTATCGGCAATTTTTGAATTTTATCTTTATAATTTATTTTTAAGATAATACTGCCGTAAAGAATAATTTTTAGTGAAATTCACAAATCAATGACCAATTTTTCCGTATTTTATAAACATTTAAAATTTGAACCTCCACCCACAGTTCAGTTTGCGTTACTTAACCACTCCCAACGATTTAGATTTTGAGCTCAAAATTTAAGTTTATGCCTACGCTTCTATAAAAAAGTAATGAGATGCAAAAAATAACGATAAAAAATAGTTGTTCGTTACTCCAAAGTCTAAAGCGCCCTTTATCGGCATTTTTTGAAATTTATCTTTATAATTTATTTTCAAGACAATACTGACATAAAGAATAGTTTTAGTAACACCCCAAACGAATCGACAAATTTTTCTGTATTTTATAATCATTTGAATTTTTGGACCCTAAACTTTAATGGCGCCTATCTCCTTCGGAAGACGTTTGGACCCTTAGTTTCCTATTTAATATTGTTTGTTTGATATGTACTATCACCTATTAAAGTTTGTACCATGAATTTAGAAACACCCTGTTTTTAAAGAAATAATTTTAATTTAGAAACCAATTTTAAAGAAACAAGTGACACAATTTTTTAAAGTTTCAACTCTTTACCCGAAAAAGAATTTTTGAACAGGTACAAAGCATAAAAATCAGATTTGGAAAAAGAGGTGAAGAGAAATAAATATACACATCGACAGTGCTTTTATGATTTTCAAATTGAAAATATAATATTTTCTATTCTTCAAGTACCATTATATATTAGATTTATAATAATTTCACTACATAATATTTTAACTCTATTCTTTTACCAATTGATAAAATTCAAAAATTAAAACCATATTATTTTCCATGTGTCCATAAAGTTCGCAAAACTTCATATAATTATCACAACACATAAGCAAAGTTTATGTTTTTGTTTTTTGGTAGGCTGATACATTTTTTACTAATCTCTAGGTAATTGTTTTGTTTGAAATATTAACATCTATCATGTATTAATATTTAAATATATTAAATTATTTTCAGATAGCCTAAAAAGAAGCTTAAGTAAGGCTAAAACAGCACAAATGTACTGTTATACGTTTTCTGATGGGAAGAAATATAAAAGATGAGCATTATAAGGATGAAGTTGCTGGAAACCTAAGAAAAATTACCCTCAATTCTAAATAAAAGAAATGGATATATATTATTTGTCAAATAACAAAAAAGAAGATTTCAAAAGAAGTCATTACTTTTATTCGCAAGTAAAAAAGGAATTTTCGTAAATGGTTTCCTGACACATAGAAAGATTTGTTAAATGTTTAAAACATTTCTGTTTGTGTCATCTCCTAAGAAATATATGTGTATATGTAAAGCAATATTATTTCTAGAATAAGATTTCTTGAATTCTTTTAAAAATCCAGCTGTACCCAGTTAATCCTTTTTATATGCTCATCAATTATTCCAATTTAATGAGATGGTTTCTTAAAATTTTAATTAGCTACACCTACATTAAAAATATCTCTGCGAAAAGATATATAATCATACGATTCTTAAAAAGTAAGCTATTTTCTTTTAAACTGTCTAATTAACTTCTACTCGTCTTTTTCATTCACGCACTTTTCCAGTCTAAATTCAAATTTAAACAAATTTTATGCTAATACATATTAATTGTTTTCAAGTTCATAACATAGGTAAATATCTAAGGCAATTATATAGAAATTCTCAAAGTAACGAATTTTATATCTTTTAATTTATGATTCGTTAAATAAGCATTTAAAATTATGCTTGGCGCTTTAAGTGTTTATATTTAAGATCGTACTTCCATTAAGCAATTAGTTTAATAAAATATAAAAAATGTTACGATATATATATAATACTCTAAACGTCATATTTAAAAAATACAAATTTAACGTTTTATAAGCTTTAATTGAGAACATTAATTTCATTAAATGCACCATAAGGATAGTGTACACATAAATGGCGAGTACGTTGAAAAATATATGTTGAAATGTTTACATTTTGAAATTACTCATGTTTCAAATAAATACCAAATGTAAAAAAAAAAAAAAAAAAAAAAAAAAAAAAAAAAAATGTTTGAGATTTTTATACTTTGAAGTATTTAAAGAGAATTGGATGCAATGGAATGTATTTTTCATCAATTTTATCTAACTGGATACTTAAGTTTTTTTTTTCAGACTATAAAAAGAATTTTTGTAATTTATTATGAATAAATGTAACAAAAAATAGAAGTTTACAAACACACAAACAACTATATTTGGGGACTTTCAAATCTTGCTTTATAAAAAAAAATTGTCATTTCTCTAAGAATGTATTCAATTGTTATACAGTACGACAGTGCTGTATAGTAGAGCTCAGATGCATATCTAATGTTAAAGTCCAAAGTTTGCCCCATAATAACTTTGGACACTATCATCAGATTGCGACGAAATTCAAAAGTCGAAGTATTCTACTACAGACCTGAAAGTTTATAAAATTTCATCCAGATTCAAAGATAAGATTTGGAGATCCATCACTTTTTCCACGTGAAGCAAGATAAAAGGTCAAACAACTCAATTATAACCCGAACTAAGAAACATTCAGCGATTTGTAATAGCTTGTTCGAAAGCTTTTAATTTAGGTATGTGACTTTCGAAAGTCCTGTCAAAAAATATCTAATATTAAAGAAGTGGCATCAGTTTAAAATTTTTACAGCGCTACATCCTTCTATAATTTAACATTATTGAAATCTCTCCATTTTAATTGATAATTTAATTATTTCTTTCAAGCTGCCACCACTAAAAACAGCACTATAATTTTTAAAAAAAATAACTGATAACACGTCTTTTTTTTTTTTTTCTTTTGATAGGTCAATAAAAATTTAGATTCTCCTAATAGATTTTTGCATTTTTGAAGTTGATGTCATTCGAAACAGAAAGTGCATATTTTTCATGAAAAAATATGTATAAACTATAACAAAATTCATGTTAAAACAACATCAAACCTTTATTTGAATATTTCCGAAGTTAAAACATTTACTATAATGCAGATATTTTCATTAAAAAAGGATAATTTAGAAAAAAATCCTTCTGTATGTAAAAAATAACGATTTGGAAATAGAGCAATGAAAATCTCTGTAGTTATCAATGGAGAAATTAAAATCTGAATAGATACCACGAAACTGTTGGGGAGACTCCACGGGGGCAGTTCTGTCGCCAAACATCGCCAAGTTTGTAGCTAACTTAGGAATGTATAGCCAAATCTGGTAGTCAAAATCATTCAACAAAAGTGACTCCAAATTTGCGGTATTTTCGTTTTTTTTTTCCAAACTAATATGTCTACTAATAACTTTAACCTAATACTAATATTAGTTTAAATTTATTAGTTGAAGCTAGTTGATCCAATTCTTGAAAGGATCAGAAAAATTTATGAAATCATATGAAAAAGTGGTGGAATCAGAGAAAAAAGTAGAGCTCGATCTAAAAAATGATACAGTAACAAATTGGCAAATATTTTCAATATAAAAATGTGCGTAGAAAAAAATGGAATCAGATTGTCTGTAAAGCTCATGAAATTACCAAAATTATTGTTAGCTGAAAATTAGGACTGAACTTTACTGGTGCCTTATTTTCAGAGTCATACTATTATCCATTCAAACTAATTACCGAGCAAAATAGTTAGTAGAATATATAGTTATGTTATCTCAAATCAGCTAAGATCCACAACGCTAAACGAATATAAACATGAAGTAATAATTAACGTATTACATACGTATAACATTAATATAGTAAGATTGTTGAGGCATTGACATAGAAAAACATTTTTGAAGAGAAATATTTAATATATAGTTGTATAGTATATGTTTAAGATTTTGGGTTTACTTGGAGCTTCCATCTTCCTCTTATCGAAAACCCTTGGAATGGAATTTTGTCCACACCTTGTAATGATCGTATCTTTTAGGTTCTCGTAATTTATTACATCAGCATGTTACTTATAGTAATGAACCCAATCTTTAAAATTGGTTACTGTTTATTGAATATGGAGTGCGTTAAAAATGCCTCTTTTAACATTACTAAGTTTAATGCATCAGTAAATCTCAGCCCACATTTTTCAGGTAACAAAAATTTGAGTAATTTCATGAAATTTACAGACAATTTGATTTCATTTCTTTTCTATGCACTTTTTTATATTGAAAATGTTTACCAATTTGTTTCTGAATCATTTTTTAGATCGAGCTCTATTTTTTTCTCTGGTTCCACCAGTTTTTCATATGATATTTTCAAAGAAAAATACAACAACCTGATAAAATAAAACTAATTTTATCTGTTTTTAACTGTTTGCAAAGAAAACTAACGGACGAAGTCAGAGGTTTTTGCCGATTTCCCAGAATTAGAATTTTTGAGTAAGAGAGTTTTGAAATTCACGGACAGTATATATATATATATATATACTCATGTTGAAGATATAGATAATTTTCAGATTCGGCAGATTATCTTCGAAATTACTCGGAATTACTCGGCAGATTTCAATAATTTAGGTATTATTTAGGTTTCCTTGAGGCAAGAAAAAAGGAAAAAAAAGTATTCAACGGTTATTATATACAGGCCTGATCGTGTGTAAAGGTCATAAACTGGGGGGTAAAAAACATGCCTCAACACTTTATGCCAAAAATGAAATAATAGGGGCTATATTTCTTGAATTGATAATACTATTAAACTTGATTTCATATTAAAAATCATGCAAATTATGAATCCCTGTGGTAGTTAGCAACATTCTTCCAACAAAACACTTGAGTGGTTTTGCTTTTGTGAGAAATGCAACTATTTACCGCAGAGCGATTCAGAGATGCTGTACAGGATTTAGATTTGAAGACCTGGCTGTCAAATTCATCAAGCGAATACCTACCCTATCCAGAAATCCGGCGACCAAATGAGCTCTATCTGGTCTTGTGTTAGTTACAATAAAGTTACAATAAAATTAGGGCCAACGACATCCTTGAAAATACAAATATAGGAATCCGAGATATCATTACTATATTTCACATTAGTCACAGAGTCACCAGACACATACAGAAGTTTGAATCTTTGATTATGCATAATATTTGAAAACTGAATTGTGTATAAAAAGTGAAAACTGAATTAAGCCTAAAATGTGAAAAAAAGACACTGTTGGTGCCATCTTTGGGGATTTCGGAAGCACTTATTAGCTAGAAAAATTTACTTCGGATTTTTTCTCATCTAGGGGACGTAAACTCACTATCTGGCTTTTGGTATCTTAACGTTCTGCCTATCTTGCTACTTGAGTCGGTTTTAAATACGGCTAATGGATGATGAATGTAATGTTAACTTGAATGATTGACTTGATTGTTGATTGAATACTGTGTGTTGATATAGGTAAAGTGTGTTGATATAGGTATTAAGATAGAGGTAAATTTATAGATGAAGTACTAAATCCACCGTCTTCCACTTAATAAGATTAATATATCATTAGCTTTTTTTTCTATGTGTAATAAATAATTAGAATATGGCTTGATTAATTTAACTCATTAGCGGATTCTTTCCTTAATAAATGGATTGAATACCGTCGTAATTATTTGATGCACAGAAGTAAACAATTAGAGTTATCAATCTCAGGTAAGAGGAAAGATTTCAAACTTTTAGTGTTCATAGCAGGGGGGAAGGGTGAATCATACTTATTTTCAAATCTATTGTTATGATCATACTTTAAAGTGAAAAGTGCGCTGAATTTTGAAATTTTGTTAATTAAATTATTTTTAAAAACATAGTATATTCTTAATAATTAAAAATAATTGGGCAATAAGAAAATGGGCTGCTATGAGTTTTACGATGGAGGAGAAGAAAGGGGCGTATTTTCCATAAATCCTTCAGGGAAATTCATTTTCAACCTTTTATTTGGATTTATGTGTTAAAACGTCCTCTAAAACGAGTTTCCCAAGTTACTGTTAAATTAACGTTCTAGTAGCCCGACAAAGAATTTACCGTCCCTGAATTTTGAAACTTAAAGTATTATTTGTTTTACTCTAATTTTAATCTGTATCGTAAATTTAATCTTTTCATGTAACTTAAAAGACTTAAATTGTAGGAAAAAAGAACGCTAAAAATTTTCTGCCATTTCTAGTGGGGAAGGGTGTTTTACCCTTTAAATTTACCATGGATTTTTTTTGTGTGTGTTTATGAGTTTAAAAATTAACACCAACGTATTTAATGGGCATTATTCAATTCTGATGACGGTGATATATTTCTCTATCCCCCTTCCTCCCCTCATAAGCCATCAGTTTTGAAATTTAATAAAAAGAATAGTGTCCAATTAGACTGATGATATTGAGCTTACACGCTACGCATACTAATTGTACATTACAGCCTTATATTTCCAAGGGTTAATTCCGTTCGAAAAACAAATTAATGAGGGGAAACAGCTCCCGGCGTTTCCCCATTTTATTTTTAATAATTGAATCCCCAAAACTAATCAGGGACATGATTTATCATACACAAAATCTATATCAAAAATTCAGAGCAAATCGGAAAATTCTTAATAAAAAAACATTTATATAATTTAAGATGAGTTATCCCTCTCTTTTATACTGAACCATTAAACTTATAAAGCTATTGAGAGATTTGAACGAAATCTGATAATTCCGCATGAAATACCCATTTATATAAATTAAGAGGAGGGGCATTAGAACCCCCGTTCCTCCTGCTTATACTTATCCAATGAACACCTAATACCAATTACCAAGGCGCCTCATTAGAATAATCCTAAATCTAAATTTTGAAAGAAAATTAATAATTTTGCTTGAAAAACCCAATTATAACAATTATGGGAAGGGGCATTGGCCATGGCCGAATTTATTAGAGGCCACAAAAGCTTTTGCTTCTTTAGGCGAGTCTCAAAACGGAATTAATGATCTAATCTCCGTCTATCCAATCTCGTGAGAAAGTTGTCCTAGTAAGGGGCGTTACAAACAAGCTCTGTCTCTGCCATATTTGTCAGGCATGATATGATGTCATGAATTCCGTCCTAACAACCAAGAGCTTCCTAGGCCTCTAATGAAGTTGGCCGTGCATGAGCACCCCGTTCCCCATCTTATACATATCGAAAGAACTCCCAAAACTAATCAAGGAAGCGCCTTATCAGAATATACATATATACAAAATTTCAAGTGGATTGGATATTTTTATCATGAGTTATCGCGTTACGCACGAACGTACATATATACAGAACGGGAGGGCACATAAGCCCTCAGGCTATGACAGCCTATAAACTAAAAAAGTTAAATTTTATTTTTCGTCGATTTTTAAAGACTAGTAAATTTTTAATTTTCGAGTAAGTTAAAATAATGTAATACTAAGAAGATGATCAGTTACAAAAGTTTCTTTGGGAGAGAGTTACTTTTCTAAATCCACTACGATAAATAAATATCTACTTTTTTTTTTTTGTTATCGATGTTAATGTGTTATAAACTAAACTCAAATGGGTAATTTAAGACAGTCTCTTAGATTTTAATGAAACATATTTCTAATTTCCGTTTTTTAAAAACATATTGTATTTTTTTCCAAATAAGTTATAATACTTAAATATTCAGAAAAAGAGAAATATTTTTTTTTAAAGTTTAGGAAGATAGAAGCTAATAGAAGCTAATTCCCTCACGGATTTTACTTCTCCAACCCCCCCCCCTCCCCCCAAACAGAGCTAATTAAAAAATAAAATTTCTTTTTTACCTCTTGCGGAATTTCAATATACAGTAAAACTCGGAAATCTCTTGGATAGCAAATATCTGTATTTATTGAATGTCTATATTTTTCTATTCTCAACATCTCTATCATTGTTATTTTTAGCTTTGTATAGCAAACACCTTTAAAAAGCTGACAGATTTCGAGCTCCCGAGGTAACGTTCTTCTGTTGTTTTACTGTATTTTACTATGTGATTTTTTTTTTGGTTCATAAAAATAAACAGTTTTCGCAAACAAATGTCAAAACATAGGTTATACACTTTTCTTATTCAAAAAATATCAACACGCGTATTTTGAAAGCATCAAATATGCACTAATGTGCACAGTAATTGATAACATGAAGTGTGCACTTATTTGTATGCGTACTAAAAGCAGATAATTTGCAAAACAAATGTATACATTTGACATATTAGAAAAACATCCACTTTTTATGCACAAGTTGTGTAAAACTCATTATATCTTTTACAGGTGATAGGCAGCGGATCCCTAATATTTGTCAGCTGAAAGTACATGGAGAATTAGCGTTTAGACTGAACGGAGATTCATCGAATTTAATGAAATTGTTTACCTTTATCCTTGGTCAAAATTCATTATATGTGATGCATAGTGCTATTCGTATTCTTCTGTGTGAAGAAGTAAACGGAATGCAAGCTGTATGTCGTTTTGAAAGCAGCCTTCAATGATGTAACATTCTGGGAACAATAACCCTTAAAATCCAGTTTCATGTGGACTAATAAATATTATGATAGAGCTGAGAAGCTGTTGGACTGCCGTTTCGTCTTATTGCAATAGACTATAGCTATGTTTATTGTCTGCCATGGCTCTTGGGCGACCTTTTCTCTGCTTTTCATCTAAGAAATTACAATCTGTTTCCATATGTTGTAAATGACGATGGGTGTTATAGTAAAGTCTTTCGAAATCGATAAAGACTACGCAGATATTATATTTGAGACTGCCTTGTTTCCAGTTTCCCTGCGATTCGCCACCTCATTTCATCAACCAATCGTTTATGGTTATTTTTTTAATGTTTGTTGAGAAAAAAAGTCACCAATATATTTCGCTGGGTGTGCGGTGATAGAAACAAGAAAATTACCGTTTTCACTCAGAATGTATGTTCCGCTACTTACTTTTTCCGTACATATTTATATGCTTACGTATTCGGCTCTACAGATTTGCACCTTTGTTTCGAAGTGTTAGTTTTAACTTTTTTCCAGTGCTTTGCATAAAATTAACAAAATATGAAAAAATATCACATTTTTGAAAATTAATGTAGGGGGATCTGGGATACATTGATACATGGGGCACATTGATACACCCCCACTACTGCTCACAGGGTCATTACATGAAGTTTCACAACAGCTCCAAAAGGTGATGCTAGTGCGCTCAACTACATACAGAAAGTCTTGGAATGATTCAGTTGTTTGATGAAACGGGATGTATGATTTATTGTTTTTTAGTTCAAAAGTAAATTTGGGCTGTACAATTGAAATGGTATTATACAACTGTTCTAATGCTTTCAACCAAAAAGAATACTCTCCCTGGAAAGTAAAACTACTCTTTATCAGTTTCTCATTCTTTTTTGTTAGATAAATTATGAAGTATTGGATTTGAGACGCTTTTTATTCAAAATGGCTGTATGATGCACATTGATACAGTCTTTGTCGGGGCACATTGATACAGCCTAAATCCTTTTCTAGTTCATTTTTTCATTACCTTTTATTATTTATTTTACAATGCACTCCATAATCCAAAAATTTTTCGCTAAAAATTTCTAATATTAGTTTTTACTGACGTGAAATAGCTTTAACTTCTTTATATTAGAACATTTTATAGTATTTTTGCAAAGAGAAAACGTACGAACATACCCAACGCATAGTGATAGTAGAACTAATTATAGAAAAGGGCGGCAGCTTAGAAAATCTCAAATTTATATCAATTCGCCAGAGAAAAAAGTATTTTCTACATGAAAAGTGTTATGTAAGAGAAAGAAGCTGCAGAAAAAGCATAGGATAATTATATTAAAAACAGAATTTTTAATATAATTGTCCTTAATTTTCTGTTTATAAACCGATTTATAAACAGAAAATTTGGTAATTTTTCATATTTCCTAAGAAAGAAGATTATGCTGGGGTTGAAGTACCAGATATGACAAGGTTACCACAGCCAACAATCAGACAAGGAACAGCCAGAACATCAGGTCATTATACATTTTATTTTGAATGCTTTAATATCGTTACAAATAAAGTGCGGGTGATTTGAGTTTTTATAAATAATATAAAATAGTTTGCTAATTATTTTTCTATGAAAAATGTGCATTGGTGTTATTTTGTCTCCATTTTTCTCAGACGTATCATAGTGTATTAATCTGCCCCGGGGATGGGGCACATTGATACAAATTACTTTTTTTGATTTTTTTAAAATAACATGCAAAAATAATATATAAAACAGCGATTGCACATTTTTATAACATACTATACAGGTTTTTCTGACATCACGTAGAAAAATAATTTGAAATTTCTGCTTTCTAGACACCAAAAAAAATTTTTTTTTTTAAAGCTGTATCAATGTGCCCCAGTTCTCCCTATGTATAATATCATCATTTTGATTTTTTTTTAAATGACTGTTTAAAAGGGCATTTCTATTTCTTTATTAAGTCACTCTTACATTAAATGCTATATCGTTACAGAAAAAATTTTAAAACTTCATCTTAAATACTGAAAAGCAGTTTTTTTTTTTTTTTTTTCTAATATAATTTTTAACGCTTCTTTTAATAAAATCTCTCTAAAGCATATTTTCACTGGGATTTAATTTCCTTTATTCAATAATTCAGAAAATAATTTTTTATTTATTTACACCATTAAATAGAATTTTTTAATCTTACTTTCATTTCAAAATATTTAAATATTTCGGAATTACTAAATGAATATCAAAACTCTATTTAAAAAAATAATTTAGAACTAAATATTAATTTAGAATAAAAAACAATTTTAAATGTTCATTGATGATTAAATATTGTGATGAATTCAATTCAACTAAGTAATAGTATTATTGAAATAAAAGTCTGAAGAAATGATCTTTCTGTATTTTTTTTTTGTTACTGTTTAGTTCATAACAGAACAGTGTAATATAACGATGATGATTGTACTTTCTTCTAAACCCTTTCCGGCACACTGTGTCCGTTCTGGGATACCTAATTTTAATTCCAAACTTTAGAACGGCACCAATAAAATTTTAGTAAAAATTCGCTTTTACAATATAAATTTAAATTAAGGAATTCTAAATATCTGAAAACTTCGCTTGTGAATTCCGGTGTCAGTCGATAAATTCTCATTTTTCATGAGATTTTGCCCTTGCCGGAAATGGTTAAGGGCGTTTATTTTTTAAGATTAAGAAAAATTAACAGCATTATGCATTGTAGATATGGGTTTAGTTAATGCGTTTACTACAATTTAAGTTGAACAACTGTGAATTTGAGTTAATTATCGTATCATGCGTACATCAGTTTCTGCTGGTGGCTATAAATATTATGACGATAATCAGAGTGTTCTGAGAGCGATCTAATTGCCAGAATGCGACAAATTTTGATGTAAGATTCGTGTATGTAAGACTCGTGACGAAGGATTCCGCGAAAAAAAACCAATTTAGTTCCAAAAGTCACCACCAGAGGAATATGTGGTGTTATTTATTCGAAAAATAGTGTTTCAAAAAGGAAGAATCAATACTGAAATAAAATTACCGTTTATTTAGCATATACTACTCAGGTTCGATGTGGCCACCGTTTTTGTGAACCACATATAGCATTCTGTGCACAGCATTTACAACAGCAGAAAATAACGTGTCTGCAAGTATCCCCCGTGCACTTCACGATATGTTATCGTTAAATGTAGTCAGGTCCTGGACACCTCTCTGATAGATCTTGGACTTCGGTTAACCCTATAGCCAAAAGTCGCAAGATCAGGGGACCTAGGAGTGCAAGAAGTTGGAAAACAGCGTTTAATGACACTTTCTGCTGTGAATGTCTGTCGTAGCAGCTGCTGTACCCCCAAAGCCATATGTGGAGGGGTTCTATATTGCATGAAAATAGTTTTGTCAGGACAATTCATTGCTGAAATGCCGGAATAACAAATTTGTTTAGCTTTTGGCGATATTTGTCTCCGGTAACGGAACAAGTTACGGGTCCTCTGGGAGTAATGTTCTCATAGAAGAATGGACCTATGATAATATCTGCTGTGAAACCACACCAAATAGTTACTTTTGGTGAATGCAAAGGAATTTCACTGAATGCTCCGTGTGATTTGTTATCCGAAATTCAACAGTTCTGTGTATTTACTGTTGCATTCAGATAAAAGTGGGCCTCGTCTCTATATAAGATTAACCACGTCCAATCATCATCTAACTGCATTTTCGCAAGAAACATGAGAGTAAAATTGAATCGCACATCGTGATCGGTGTGACGTAACTCTTGTACACGACTGATCTTAGACGGATAGAAGTGGGTAATCTTTCGTAGGAATTTCCATTCCGGACAATAAGGCATATCCAAATTCCGAGCTATCCTGCGAGCACTATAAGGGTAGCATTACTGTCTACTGCTCTGTTAACAATCGCCGTTTCCACTTCTTCGATTGTACCCTGTGATACGGGTTTTCGTCCTATGCCTGACTAAAAATTTAAAGAACCTGTTTTCTCAAACTTCTCAACCAAGCTTGCTTATAAACCTCTTGATTTTAAACCATTAACTGACAAAGGAGCTCTACCTTTACGCATTTTTTGTGTTTCTAAAAGCACGAAGAGCGACTGGCGCAATGCGCTGATTGAGGTAAAAGAATTTGACTAGCAGAGCTCGTTCGACTAAAGAAGGAGACATTATGAAAGGTAACTTTCAATAAAATTGTTTCTAACAGTAGCACATTACCTTTTAAAGCTGAATAAGCTGGAAACGGGCACAAAGATATAGCATGAATTTCAAATAAAGAACTTCTTCTACTGTTGTTGCTTTCTTTAGGGCTCTGTAAGTTAAATCTGAGATAAAGAAACTTTACCGCTGTTTATGTAAATTTTTAACTTTTTAAAAACTGCTATCATTTTGAGCATGGATTAAATTGCTAAATTTATTAAATAAACGGCAATTTTATTTCAGTATTGATTCTTCATTTTTTGAAATTTCTTTTTTTTTTTGATACACAGTGCCAGATATTTCTCTGGCGATGACTTTTGTAACTATTTTTTTCGCGGAATCATTCGTTCCCCATCTTTTTCAAACTTCCTACTAAATTTGGTGCCATTATTGCAATTAGATTGCTCTACAGAACATTCTAAGTACCGTTAATTTAATTACGGCCACCTTGTATTATGTGTCTTTTTAACACGTACATGAATATTTTTATTTTTATATTGTTAGCATACCCATTTTAAAATAAAATTTCAACTCATTTTTTTCTCTCCCAGTATATTTTTTGCTACACTATTTTAATAACAATTAAACTGGTCTATATTGAAAAACGCATAAGTGTTACTACTTTTTCTCGAAAAAATCATGTTTTTATTTTTATTTTCAGATTTTGTAGGTTTTTCTCTGGAAATAACATTTTTTTAGAAAATTAGCAAACGAACTGACTTTTCACCTTAAAGCATGATTTTTTTCATAAAATTAGTATTAATTATCTTTAATACCCTTTTATGAATATATACCCGTAGGTTTTATGTCACTCTTTTATTGAAATTATTTATATATATATTTAAATATATATATATTCTTTTTTTCGAAGAAAAATTTGATTAAGTTAAGATTTACCCCATCGCATATCCTTACAGATAAAGATTAATAAATTTTAATTATGTAACACAATGTATAAAAGAGATCATATCTATAGTACACCATATCCGTTATGAAAAAAAATGAGATAGTCTATTTTGAAGGTATAAAACACCTGTTTTATCTTCTCTTACAGTGAGACAAGACTGTTTTCACATAGAATTTCCATACAGTAAAACCTCAGTTTGAGACTACCTCCATCAAGCTATCACCTCCCTGACGACTATTTTATATGGAACACAATTTATTCACATAGACGCAATACTAATTTCGCTTCAATTCAGAGACCATTTCAGTTAAACTTCCACCATGAGCGTCCAATTTCTTCAAAAATAAATCTGTTTATTCCTGGTCGCTCACAGAAGGTATTATTAGAAAAGAATTTCGGGAGATCGCGTTTTTCATCAAATTTCCAAATTAACTTCAGATATTTTAATTATTATTATTAATACGGTAACTTTTAAGTGTTTAAAACCATTTGTGCCTTGTTAGACAATGAATTTAACCCTGGTGCCAAACTAAGAAGGGCAATTAATAAACTTCTCTGCCCTATTCTGTCGGAAAACTTGCAAAGAAATAAATAAATTAATGAAATTCTCATTATATGTTCCGATCCAGAAAAGATGCATTTATTTATGAAACTCTGTAAGGACTTGGAAATAAATATTACAAAAGATAAAACCTCAAAATCGATACAAACGTCATATTCATGTTTTAAACTCTGCAGTAAATAAATTATATAATTAATTCCTGCTTTCATATTTAATTTTTTATATTAATAGTACTTAAATTTTAGTAACATTAATTGCTACACATTTCTTCAACAATTAAAATCTCGATTTACAGATGACATTCATTAAGAGACCTTCTCTGGTAACTATCGGATGTTATTAGAATAGAGTTATAGTTGTTGATTTAGGAATATTTTTTATATGACACTAGTTTACAGATTTGATTCTCTGAGGGGAAAAAAGCACCTTATTAATGTCCTATCTCGTTTTTCATTGCACAAGTCATGGTCTAATATGGGCATCCATCCTATGTGACTCCTGTTGACGTAAGGGAAGAGCAAATAAAAGGAATATATAAAGAAAATAAAATAAATAAAGTGATATAATAAATAAAGTAATAAAGTAAGTAAAGTGAGTAAAGGGTCAGCAAAAGGAAGCAAGTAAGAAATATCATGCGTTAAGCACAGATTATGAAGCACATTCCAACACGTCATGGAATCTTTAACAAAACTTCGTTAATTAGGGAAATAAGAATGTATAGACAAATATGTATTCCAATACTTTTGAACAGCCCTGTATTTGATCTGTCAGTTGATATACATATTATAAAATAGTAAAATTTAGTTTAGCAAGAAAAAAGCTTAAAATTTCTTTTTCAGTAATTTGTACTAATAAATGAGAATCATACTTGAAAACTTTTGTTCAGCCCTGTAGTTTACTTTGTACCTCTATTAAACATCAGTAAGAAGTTAAAATTCATTTAAAACTAAAACACTCTTAAAACAACTGAAATTACATTGTTATAAATTATCATTCAAAGGTGTCCATGTACACAATTCTTTGTGTGGACCTGCATGTCTTTTTACCTATATTCTGCAAACATTTCTTTGTAAATTGAATGTACTTCAGTGTAAAAATGTATACCTTATTTAAGAACCACATTTAAGTAATTTACGCTCATACTCAGTAACATTGGCGAGCTCTTTTGGATAGCCCTGTATATCAACTATAACATTTATACTCACCCTTATAATTTACAAAGATTTAGTGAAAATTAAATGCCTGTATCATAATTAAAATGTATTACAATCATCCACCATCCATCATCGGAAAGAATTCAATGGGTCAGTCGGAAGGAATATACTATTGGAAATCTTTTGTGTGTCCCTGTAAATGCAATGTATACTTCATATTATGCAAGAAAGTATCGTATAATTTATATTAAGCCTCAGTGACATATATCAATTTTGGTATGCATGAAATAGGTTAATATATTTTTAAATGTCGCACACTATCCCCCCTTTGCCATTATCCAATGGAATTCTTTTGTGTGGCCTTGTAAAGGATTAATAGCTATATTTTCACCGCATACTTTATAGAATGCATATTTTAGTGCACCACTTAAATGTATGTAATATTCTATATGTTTGACATGGTGTAACATTTTTAACCCTTTGGGGACGTGCGACACGTATACGTGCCGCAAAAAAACATAAGAATCTTTGTTTATCTCCACCAGTAAAATTTTATTGTAAAATTTGACTTTTCTCGATTTAATAAGGTGCAAATTTCTTTTTTTAAAAACCGGTGACAAAACATTAAAAATTTTGTAAAAGGCTCCCGTTGCAAAGGTGTTAAAACGCCTTCGAAACCATTTTTCCACATACTCCATAATGTAATGGAAAAGTTTTGACTCTCCCTGTAAATAAACTAATCATGGTAGAAAATTCATTTTCAATAGGGTTCGTGCTAGGGTAAACGTCAATAACATACAAAAATTTCAGGGCAATTCGAGTATATTTACATGTGATAGAGCGCGGACGGACGGACAGACGGATAGACTGGCAGGCGGACAGACAAACCGAATGTATAAACACTTTTCAAACAATGGATAGGTACTTTTCAAACTTTTGAAAAGGGTTATACGCGTTAAAATTCTTTTGAAACGTTTTTTCCCCATAAGCCGTAATGTAAAGGAAAACGTTTGACTGTCCTTGTAAATAAATAAACATGGTAGAAACTTCATTTTCAATAGGGTTCGTGCTAGGGTAAACCTAAATAACGTCCAAAAATTTCATAGCAATCCGAGTATATTTACGAGAGTTAGAGTGCGGACAGACAGCCAGACTAACCGAATGCATAAGCACTTTTCAACTTTATTGGAAAGTGCTAAAAAGACAAACTAATAAGATCATTTTTTTTAAATGTAATAAATTTGGAAATATTCCATTTTAAAAATTAATAAAAATATACATCACTTACGGGTACTTAAACACAAAAGAAAATCACAATTATCGATTTTAAATATTTTCGACTTTTATAAATTAAGATAGTTAAAACATATTTAAAAATGTAATAATAAAAATACATGCGGAAAAATGAGATTATTGATCACAATTAATATCACAATTTGAATACACGATCTTCATATCACGAAAAACTATCATTTTAAATAAAGATATGGTGAATCAAAACTTTATTAATCTTTTTCAGTAATTTTGTCTGATTTTTATGGACTTACATCGTCCTAGCACTGCTCTTTGTGGCAATAATAATATATTTGAATTTCTTTAAAATAATATTTCTTTAATGACAAACGAGAGCATATTGATCAATCTGGAACACATAAATACCACTATTTCTTTCAATTGCATTGACACTATTCTATATAAAAACTAAATTTATCTTCTGTTATTAAGACAATAAAACAAAAAAAATCCTTTTAAAATTATGTTTTAAACGAGAAAAAAAGACATATAATTTCAATTATAAAGTTTTATGTATTGCCCCGCAAGTACATTTCATAACAATCTTGAGAATCATTAGCAGTATTTTATATTAAATGAAATACTGACTAGTAAGTGCAGATGTCTTGAATAGGAAATTAATCTCAGCAAACAATATGGCGGAAAAACGATCCTTCAAAATTTTCACTCCGATTATGCAGCTTAAAATGAATATAAATATGTTTTTGTACTGTTAAGTTCCATACAATAAGTTGCAATTATTTAAGTTGAATTCAAGAGTTCATTAGTTTCGTTAAATTTCTTCTTTTGTATTAAAGTGGATTATCGATTTTAAATATTTTCGACTTTTATAAATTAAGATAGTTACAACATATTTAAAAATGTAATAATAAAAATACATATCAAAGTTGAAAGTTGAAAGTTGATATTTAAATCGAACATGATTTTTAAGTATTAGTCACAAAAGCGAATTTTCTTTTACTTATCATTGAGTGTCGTTAAAATAAATGGTGCAGTATCTAAACCTTACTTAATGCTTAACGTAGTATTTGTACTTTGTATGTAACCTTATAAAATAAGATTTTTTCCTTTTTATCATGATTTTTTATGCAAATAATGCAACTTATATGGAATATTTCGTAATTAGATGGTTTATATTGCGGCTGTTAAATAGCATGATCGGCTCGATAAATCAAAAAGTTTTCCTTAGAAATTCCAAAAAGATGAAATGGTACATTTTGGTGAGACTTTTCAAATTTCATTTAAAGTTGTAAAATACATTTTTATTTAAAACTTTGTGATAAATTTACAATATTTTTTTGGAAAATTAATCACACCTTTAGAAATACAAAATTTATATACATATATTTTTGTCTAGTCAGGAAAACAAGTTTTTCTTTCATTTCACAAATATTTTGTAGTTAAATACTTTTTATTTACATGCACTGATTGGGAAAATAAAAAGTATTCGTCTAAGGCTACCATAATACTTACCTATCATGGATATGCGAGATATAAAATATGAAAATATGATATGTGTAAACTATTTATAAAATGAATTGCAATTCCTAAATAGAATTTAAACGTGTATTTAAATAATTTTAATAGATAGTAATTCTCTATTATTTAATCGAGGGTGCTTCTTGATTATCCCGTCAACAAATTTTGAGAAATTATAATAAATCGTCAAACTGTTTTTTTTAACATACTTAAAAAAATTCAAAGATAGCATCATTATAGATTTGCATTTTTGATTGGCGGTCAGGGAGTTAATTTATTTAGAAGGTGGGATAAACAGAAACGATTCACATCACTACCTTAATACAGTCAATATCAGAATTGCATGTGTAATACGTGAGAACTTTTTTAATAATATATACATTTTCATTTTTTACAGATTTCTGCTTTTTACAGTTTTTTGATAGCTGACCCCTAAGCAATTAGTTTTGTAAATATGGTTCCAATTTTCAGATATGTTACACATATAAACTTTGCCATCGTTTAAAGTTCTATTTATTTCAAAGCAATTAAATTTTAAAACATATACGACTTTTTATATCGTTGATCATGCTTTTTAGTTATACAAAACAAACATTATTAATTCTCTAACAAATAAATACTAATTACATCTTTCTGCAATTAAATATTATTTGTTTATTATTATACTTCTAATTTTAAAATTTTGATATTCCCTGGCACTAAAATCAAGTTTTGAATTGTTTTTTTTTTCTATTACTCTTTTTTTGTGTTAATTTTTGGCATAAATTATTTACAAATATTCCATGCATTTATTATACCAAAATGCTGTTTAAAAATTGTTCAGTATGTTTCAACAACGTAGTGTACTTTCACAATATTTAATTATGACGTGTGTATCTCAAATAGTGAATAGTTCATGAATTGAGGGCTTGAAAATAATTAATTTACATTGCATAAGTTTCTGACACATCATCTTTCTGAAAAGGTTGAACTGTAGTAGCAATATTAAAATGTCCTTAAACTGTGTTTATGGCTAGCTAATTTTTCAAGCACAAATAATTACACGTTTTAAAAAAATAACTATACATTTCGCAGTTAAATATTTTTTAAGTGTTAAAACGTAAATTTCGATGATGGATTAATTACTTCCGATAAATTGAATGCAGTTATCAATTTTATGAACAGTTGGAGCCTCGATTTGTTAATAGTTTAACTTAATTTGTGCTCAATTAAGTATTGTGAAAAATAACTTATATTATGCTTGTAAAATATCAATTTTAATGTAATCAATACAGTATAACTATCGTATTTTTTTCTTTGTTGTAAGATACATGTAAATATGTAAAACATCAGCTGCGGATAAATAATTTATCACAATTTCTTTTAGAATGTGGTGTTTTTAATTTATTTTGTGAAACATACTTTTTAAGTAATACATTATAATTTATTGTTCAAAAATTTTAGTATCATTGTAGTATGTATTTAAAAACGCACATATATATGTTTAAACCTAATTCATACTCGTACATAAGTTTAGATAAGACAGTCATACGTTACCGCTCACAAAAAAGAGTAAGTAGTGTGAATTATTGTGGCAATTCAAGTGTACAAGAAAATACACATGAAGTCAGTAAGTGTGCTACTAACGAAAAATGTTAAATATGGTTTTGAAAACAAAATTGCACTTTTAAATGCACATTTCAAATTTTATTTGATATGGTACAAAATTCCAGCTTTTAAAATTGAGTGCCATACAAATTTGTTAGGAGTTACATTGGATAATATCAAAGTTATTTATTTATAGGCAATTCATATATTAATTTGTCTTGCAGATTAAAATTATTATAAAGTAGAATTTTCAAAATATTATTAAAGTAATTTGTAGGGAAAATCATTACTAATGTATAATATAAAAAAAAACTGGCGAATTTCATACAACGTTGTTAAACAATAGAATATGAATTTTGGAACAAAAATTGCTGGTAGTTCGGCTGCCAACACAGCTTTTGGAAATTTTACATTCTGCTGTTGCTTAATTCGATGTCATAACACTATAACTTATACAGGCAGCTGTCATTTATAATTTTTGAGGACTAGGAAAGGCACGTAACTGTTGACTGCGTGTTACATATGACAGAAATTTTTCGAATCTTATTTCACTTGTTGCTTTAATTCGATTTCACAAAAATTACAATGCAATGTGCAGGAAAAATCAAAATTTCTTCTATAGTAAGTTGTAGGAAACAAATTGTAGTACTACATTTTCAAAAAATTAAAAATATATATATTACAAATTTAAATTTTTTTCGCCAAAACTAACCTTTATACTATCTTAATTTTCTTATAATAATATTCCGTACTTACTTCAAATTATTAAATTAAAATCTTGTTTCTAAATCTAATCTGTTAATCCTTATGCAGACGATATAAATTCTTAATTTGCCTTAAAAAACATTATTCCAGTATGCGTAAATTTAAAAAGATGGCTCTAAATTAAAATATTCTTAATTAAAACTTTATTTCTTAATATTCCAAATAAAACTGATTTCTTCTATGTTTTTATCAACCCTTTTTAAGAAAGTCTTATTAAATTTATTCCACAACCATACCTTTCAAAAAAAATCATTATTTTATTTTATCTATTTATTTATTTTTCCTAAGTCAACCTTTGATGTGTGCATATTAATAAATTCATTTCTTTTCTTTTTCTCTTAAAATTAATCATTTATAAAAATCGCCTGCCTAAGATATTTAAAATTCTGAGTCAATTATAAATTGGTTAAATAATATTTTTTTTTAAAATAAATTTATCGTTTGTGGAAAATAATCTCGTAGCTGGACAAGAATTCTGTTTACATAAAAGAATGATGGTTTGAGGTTACAGAATGTTCCAGAACTTTCTTTTTAGTTTAAAAAGGTGGAAGTCTCGAGATGAAAAAGGAGATTTCTTGGGTTGCTTCTTCGATGAGGACAGCTCGCTGAAATAATGATGGAATTTTTGCAAAAGGAGCTTTTCCTTCCTCATTATTACGAATTTAATAAATGAATTTACAGCAGCCCATGACTAATTATTGGATCTTCTACATTTATTTATTTATTTTGTTTTTTCCCTCGCTTGCCATGACTGTGTGTTTCTTTTTAACCAGTGGAAATAATTCGAGTTCTCCTTAAATCGTCACAACTAATCGAAAAGTCCGACAGGATTTTTTATCTGTGCTGCCTTTTTAATGAATGCTATTTAAAGAAAATTGCGATGGAACGAAGAAAAGCATGCTATCGCCGAAGTTAGATTGAAGGACAGTCTATATGGTATTTTCAGCTTGCTAATGGAATGGGCTCTGGAACGAAATGATGTTAGGTTTGTGAATCGCCAATAATTGACTTCTCGTGAATTCCTGAAGCTTGATATTTTTGGTCATAATGATAAATTTTTGAGACCTGGTGATTTCGAATTGGATTTAATAAGGAATAGAAGCGCCATTCATCTTGTTGCGGCCCAAATATGCGATCATTGACTTTAAATATTACTGGTAGTAATGACAAGAAAAAAAAAAAAACGTTTAGAGACAACTGAACGCCGATTGCTACTTACTTTCATAATTTTCGTTATTATTGTCTCTCCTAGGATCATCTTGAGAAATTCTTCTTAAGAGTGAGTTATTTCAAATTAATTGAATATTATTTGTATCCTTTTTAAGCATTTGTGTAGATTGTTTATTCTCTATTTGTGAGGTTTATTTATTTATTGTTTTGTTTTTCTTTGAGTCTTATTTATTAATCTATTTATGAGTATTATTATTATCATTATTATTTGTTGAAGATTGAAATATTTTTATTCGTAAGGATTTAATTGAGGAGTATGATGTTCTTAAGATATTTACTGTTACTTATTAAGATTATTATGATATTTTTATTCACGTTTAAAGATAAGTTCGTAATAATAATGATGTATAAAAGAACTTAGAAGCTCAAGTTATTTTTTAAAAAGGTACATTTTCTAATTTATTGATATTTGTTTGTTATCAAGAACTATTCTCAGAATGCAGTATTTTCATGATAATGTTCCTACAACTAGACATTTGAGTTGAAAATTAAGTTAACATTTATGTTTTTCATTTTATTTGTTAGAATTTCTGGTTACAGTGAGCTTTGGTTCCCGAATTCTTATAATTTATTTAAATTCAGTAAGAAAGATGGAACTGTGCAAGGCTGTTAATAGAATTTTGACTGATAAATATGATTAATTTTGTCAGTAAATTTTGTGATTTTAAGTAAGACATTACCAATTTTTGAACCTGTTTATGATCTATAAAATAATAGAATTAAAAGTTGATCCCAATTTAAGGTATATCTATGATATTTACAATTTCTGTTTTATTAGATAAAATTTCTGGTTAAAGTTAGCAGCTAAATATAGTTATAATTTTTGCGATAATTTTGATTCAGATTTTTAAAAAGGTGGGTAATGGTTCTGTGTCAGGCAGTTAAAATGTGTACAACACCAGTAGACAAAGCCCTCAAAATTGCGAAAGCGCGAACTCATGAATTTTACCTTAAAAGTAAAAGACTCTATGATCGAAATTTTGTCGAATGCCCATTAAAAATACAAGACTCTGTAATTTATGAAGAATTTAAATACCCTAACACTCGAAAATTAGAACCTACTTTCTCTGGACCATACAAAATTATAAATAAACTTTCTGATGTAACTTATGAAATAGATAAATTTAATTATGAGACAGGACAGAATTCCGTTATTGTGCATGTTTCTAAATTAAGACCCTATTTTTCACCAGAAGATTTTAAACTGTTTCATGAGCAACCCAAAAAACAAACAAAACCTCAGATACAATCACAATCACTAGATCAAACTAAAGTCAAGACAGTAGATTAAGTTTTAATTCTTATTCTTTAAATAGTTTATCACCATAATTTTCAACATTAGCAGGTATGTTCTTGGAGGCCTACAAGAATATTACTTGTTTTTGGGAGTTTTTGGGGTTAAATTGGGCTCCTTATGCAGGCATAAGGTGTACACTTTGATTGTAAAAGCTTTCAAATTGATGTTGATAAATTAATTTTAAGTGTATTTAAGTCTAACTATATTTACTCATTTATTGACATTAGTATTATTCTACTTATTCAGCAGATATTTATGTTACAACAGTTATAAAATCTAATGATTATACTCATACCTATAACATAATATGAGATTTTCAGTGATTGTGAAAACTACAGATATTAAGAGTTTTTCAGAAAAGCACACTATTTTTATTTCTATTTCTCAATTAAGAATGACACCTTTTATTCCTATTGTATTTTATTATTAAAGTTTATAAACCATGTGTAGATAAAACATTATTCTACATTTGGCATTTGAAAACTTATAACCAAATTTGACAATTTTGTAAAAGAGTATCAGAGAGGAATTATTGTAAGGAAATACTGGTTGAGAGTCCATTTTCTAAATAGTTAGATTTAATTTTATTTGGATTTTGGAATTATTATGATTTTTTTTATTTATACTTTCGGCTAGCAAAAAATACTTTCTTATGCTATTAGAAGATAAGAAAATTATTTAGTTGCTATGTAATTATTTTTATCCTCAACCAATATTTTCCCTATCAATAATAAACAAACAGTGATATTTTCTTTTGATTATACTCTTGTTTTAAAACTTTATTTCTTAATATTCCAAATAAAACTGATTTCTTCTATGTTTTTATCAACCCTTTTTAAGAAAGTCTTATTAAATTTATTCCAAAACCATACCTTTCAAAAAATATCTTTATTTTATTTTATCTATTTATTTATTTTTCCTACGTCACCTTTGATGTGTGCATATTAATAAATTCATTTCTTTTCTTTTTCTCTTAAAATTAATCATTTATAAAAATCGTCTGCCTAAAATATTTAAAATTCTGAGTCAATTATAAATTGGTTAAATAATATTTTTTTTAAATAAATTTATCGTTTGTGGAAAATAGTCTCGTAGCTGGACAAGAATTCTGTTTACATAAAAGAATGATGGTTTGAGGTTACAGAATGTTCCAGAACTTTCTTTTTAGTTTAAAAAGGTGGAAGTCTCGAGACGAAAAAGAAGATTTCTTGGGTTGCTTCTTCGATGAGGACAGCTCGCTGAAATAATGATGGAATTTTTGCAAAAGGAGCTTTTGCTTCCTCATTATTGCGAATTTAATAAATGAATTTACAGCAGCCCATGACTAATTATTGGATCTTCTACATTTATTTATTTATTTTGTTTTTTCCCTCGCTTGCCATGACTGTGTGTTTCTTTTTAACCAGTGGAAATAATTCGAGTTCTCCTTAAATCGTCACATATATATCGAGACTAATTTGTATAATCAACAGTATAGGATATTTAATATAACAGTAAAATGATTTTTTAATCAAAGTTAAATGTAAATATTGTTGCTAAACAATTGATAGACATATGTTTATATATATATATATATATAATTATTGTTGAGACAGCTTTGTTCCTAAAATAATATACACGATGATCCGTTATGTTTGTTTACTAGTAACATGTGCAAAGTTAATTTATCTAAGTCAATGTCAGCTGCTGATATTGATTACCATATATGATATTCAATGCGTGTCACTTGTGCCTTACGAAAAAAGAGAGAGATGCACTGAACAATTATGATAAATATAAATAAATCTCAAAGGTTAAACAGAACGTTTCTTTTAAAGCAATACAATTAAGCATAAATGTCATTGATTTAACCGAAAATTAGATACTTAAAAAATAAGAAGGCTTTGTCTAAAATTTTTCTAATATTGCATATTGTATTTTTTCATGCAATTTTCTCCGAAATCATAAATATATGCATAATTACGTTTTTATGACCTTTATTTATTAATGGATACTATGATTGTTTTACTTAATACTTATACACGATTAAAAAAATCTTTAAAATGACGTACTCTTGGAAGTAAAACAATCTTTATACTTCAACATCAGTTAGAAAAGATTTACATTCTAAAAAGATTAACATATTTTCAATAAGCCGATTATATATTAACTTCATTTTTTATACAAATATACTATGTACACTAAGTAATTTTATAAATTTCGTATGTGAACGATATCTCTGTTTTTTTCTTTCTTTTTTTAAAGTTGGGAATAATTTTGATTATCATATCCTAAGTACCTGTAATTATTTTTATAATTACACAATTGTACAATCTTACAGTCTCACAAATATTGTGAAGTTATTATGAAAATATATGCATTTTTCATGTAACGCTATGTAAATTTACGAAAAAGTATATAAACTATGGTTTATTTTTTGAGCTGTCTTTATTCATACAAGTCATTTATGCTTTTGCCTGCTTCTATTGCCATTTTAAATCTAAAAATTGCTAAAATGTTTATCATACTGGGCAAATGGGCGTCTGGGCGTTGAAAAACATGTTCTCTGCAAGAAATCTAAAACCAGAAAAATGTCAAGTCAAACATTTTTTGCAACTCTATCAGAATCTTTTTAAAATATCCACCGTTCGAAACTTCTGTATAACAATTTTACAGTTTACCAAATAAATGAACTGTTAACCACATAATACAATCGACCTTTCTTTTATTAATATTTAATTTTAAAATGAGGGTCTTATTTGCTGGACACCCTGTATAAACGAATGCTATATCAATTTTTTATTTTTATTTTTTGGGATATATGTGTGATAATATCTAGCAAACACTATCTCTCATATCTTTCCGCTATAATTTGGTGATGTAACAAAATGGATTTAAGGATTTTCATTTATTAATTTATATAGAGAAGCATAACTTAAGTATGCACCTTTACTGTTATTTTTAAAAATATAACAAAATGGCAATTTGTTGTAACATGATCAACAAAAGAGACTATACAGCTCATAAATATGGAAATTCTTATTTATATGTAATATTTTTAATTCATGTTCAGTAAAATAATATGCTTAAAGCTTTAATAACAACTAAAAGGATAAGCCAAAATAAAAAGTTTGGTTTCAACAGCAGAATTATCATTCATAACATCTCATTACAACTATTGTTCTCTAAAAGTTTTCAGACAAAGACATAAAACTGGAAATATGTAAGTAAACTTTCATAATCAAAAGACAGTACAATAATATAATCTGAGTTATTCAATTCATTATTAGTTTATAATCTTAAAGCATTTGAAAGTAATAGGAAATTCTGCAATTGGATAGAATTTATTCCACGAAAAGAATTTATTTACGTAAAATTGTTATGAAAGGTACAAACGAAAGCCGTAAAGACAGCTTTATATATTGTTGATACATAATATTATTTTCACTATGTATAGAATAATACAGTCGAGTCTCTATATAACGAAATCCATCGTTCCAGTTAAAAATTCGTTATATAGAGAAATTCGATGTATAGAGAATGATGTTAAAAATCGTATTTAGTGTGTAAATTTTTAACAAATATTATTTTTGATCTTTTTAATTAAGAATTTGAAATGTTTAAAAGTAAATATTAACCTAACATTTTATTTCTTAATTATGTAAGCTGTTTCAAAAAAAAAAAAAAAAAAATAAAAAAAATAAAAAAAAAAAAAAAAATAAAAAAAAAGAACAGACATTTATTTGAAAGCTCAATGAAAATTGAATGAGGAAGAGTTGCATTAATTTCAGACGAAGAAATCTGTAATTTTTTGTTGTTTTGATTTTAAAATTGCTACACTCTCAAAAAAAAAAAGCTCAAATTTTAGCAAGGAAGGAAAAATGTAGTTAACATTTTCTTCCATTTGAAGGCCTCTCTTATGTACCTCTCATTGATTCCTCTCTTATATGTGTACAATCCAATTGATTCTGTTTTGAGAAGGAAGTTGAAAAATGTGTGGGAGGTGGGATGAACTCGTTGGATTTAAAGAACAAGAAGAGAAGTAATGTTTTTAAAAAACTCAGCACTGAACGATAAATCAAAAATAAATGATGGAAAATTGATTCCATATGATTTCAAAGCTTTTTAAAAACTAAATTAAGACCAATTTATGAAAAAAATTCGTTATATGGAGATAGATATTTCGCTATATAGAGACTATTTTTAATTTAATCATGCGAAAAGGGGACCGTTCCTACGAAAAATTCGTTATATAGAGAAATTCGATGTATGGAGTTTCGATATAGACTGACTCGACTGTATATGTTATTAGAATTGTGAAAAGTGTTACAAATTTTAAATCGCTGAATTACTGATGAATGAAAGTCTGTTTATCTATAAGTTTAGTTTTAGTAATTTAAAGACTTTACTCAACGAATAGTTTATGCAAAAATTATCTTGCCAAGAATTAAATATGTGTGATATCTATTCATGTGAAATCGTGGAATATCTTAGAACGAAAATCACTTACGAAATAATATTTCTACAAGAAAACTTATCGAATAAATCCCCTTTTTTCCTATATTTTAATTGAAGTAGAATGTGCTTATAATACTTATTGAATATGATATATATTCTCTGTAGTAAAAGTTCTCATATTAATTTAGCACAAATATTTATGTACAACAAATTACATGCAAAAATATTTTCATACAGGAAAATGTGGAATGATTACAAATAAGGAAAAAAAATCTAAAAATAACGTTGAGCATTTTTATAAATTCTTTTGAGTTTTTAATGGCTAAATATTTAGAAATTTCAGGTCTACTTTCCATCGGATGACAGTGTAACATCTTTAAAATAAAGTTCTGATTGCGAAATGCTCAGATATGTTCAGATAAATGATAATGCTCAACAGCATTATCATTTTGCCTTACATACATCATAGACACATATACACTAGATAAAAGCATGATAGTTTTACCCAAAGTAATTAGAAAACTAGTCAGATATGGCAATCCCAAAGCTTTTTTCTATGTTATACACGCTAATACATCCTGCAAAATGAAGCATAAGCGTGCCGATTTACGCCAAAATCTAATCAGCAACAAATTATGTCACGTTTTAACTGAATTTAAACTGAAGTTTAGTGAAAATGCGTGCGTTAGTTTATCAGATAGAACTATTATGGAAAACGCAAAAGTATCTGGATAGAAGCGCCACCTGCTGAACGATTTTTCCAAAAACTAACAGCACAAATTTATTACAGGAAATAATCAAATCTGATGTTTTGTGAAATTCGTGTATTATTTCTTAAGAAAGATATGTCACGATAATCATGAATAATGTCGCATCACAGGGCCACCTGTTAAGATATTCGCATCAAAAAGAATCAGCACCATATTACAAAACGGTATAATAGAATCTGAAGTTTTATGAAAATCCGCCTATTAGTTCTTGAGATATAAAAATCACAGAAATCATGAAATGGGCAGAATAGCAGCGTCACTTGCTGGGTGGCATAAACTTAAAACAAATCAGATCAGTTTGTATCTTGGCCTAATTAGATCAAAACATTGTAAAATTCTGTGCATTAGTTCTTGAGATAGAGTGCTCAGTAATTTTTTGTCACAAACAGAGTCACAGAATGTCAGAATGACAGAATGACAGACAGACATATAGACAGACATTTTCTAAAACCATGTTTTATAAGATCCCTGTAAATTAGTCGAAAAACGGAATTTGAAATATTTCACGATTCCAATATTTTCTTCTTCTAAGAAGAAAGAAAAAATTGGTTATATTTTTTTTCCTGATTCTCGATTTTTGTGCAAATGTTATGAACTAACAGAACTTTCAAGTACCATGTCAAGAAATTAGCCGTAAAAATCGAAAAAAAATAAATATTTTATTTTTATTGCACATTTCTTTTAATGAATCATAGAAGAAATGTGCATGGAAAATGCATGTAAAGAACTATACTTTAGATAGTGTTTCAAATTAATAATTTTATATCTAAAAAAGTTAAACATTTATTCTTTACACAATAATATTTTGAATGAATTAATATATATTAATTAGAATAGAAATGTTGCAATTATATAACACTATTACATCTATAATTCACTTAAAAGTGCTTTGAGATTATTTATGATTTTGGCACTCGTTTCCATTTGCTTACATAAGCTAAATAAATATCTAAATGCGTTTTCATCATTAACATAACAAACTGGATAAAACAAGGGTCGTTAATCTTTAAATATGTCATATGTGTACTGCAAGATCCATTGTTACTTAGACAACAGCCTTATCGTAACATTTCTATCTATGTTTAAGTCTCTGTTTATAGTCACTCTGTACATTTTGTGAGAAAAAAGCATTTAAAAAATGGAAAACTGCAAAAAATATTTATACAAAATGCAGAAGAGGATTTTATGAGGAGCAAAATATTTGGAACCAATATACGTATATTTTATTTGTTTTTATAATGATATATTTATGAAGAAAATAAATATTAAGTTAATAAAATATTTTCGTTTAATTTTGTAGGTGTAAGTGATATTTTCTTTTTTTTTAGACAAATAGTGCAATAGTGCAATTAGTGCATGATTTAGGAGCATTAAATACTTAATGACTCTCTGTCATTGCACTTCTGATAATTTTTAAAGTAACATGGTTTGAATGAAATTAATTGCCGTTACGATATATTCTAATGGAATTAAAATATTCTTAAATTCCATTATTGAAGAAAAAGAAAACGTGGAAAAAGGAGAAAAACTCGTTTGTTTAGAGCTAAGAAGTCTTAAAATTTTAAAATTAGACTTCCAGGTGATTTTGTAACGAAGAAAATAATTTTTATTATTTTACTTATCATGGAAATAATACTTTTTCTACATACTTTGTAGAAAGGATCAAAGGTGGAAATAAAGATATTGTTGCAGCGTATATGGGGTTCTTCCGATCTTATGGTTAGACAACTTCAAACTCTTTGCTCTTAGAAAAGTAGAAAATAATTTATTTACAGAACTTCAGAACAACAAAGTCCTCGAAACTCACAAATATTTCTAAATATTCAAAAATAACTGTTCAAATCTATCGTATAAGTGCAGCTATAGGTTCCAGAGACTCTTTATACAACGTCTCTACACTAAATCACATTCAAAATAACGTAAATAAGACTCAAGCAAACTTGCTTAACAAACGCGTTGTTCACTCAATGACTGACTGGTAAATAATAACAACAACAGCTCGTATCGCTCTCCCTTATATAGGCTCGCAGCATGTGCGGGAAATTTCTAGAACCATCTCGAAAAATCCACGGACCACAAACAATGTATCAGTATATCTAAGGGGGGTTACCATAGAGAGGAAAGGGTTACCATCGCCAACAATCGCCAAGTTTGTCGCCAACTAGGCGATATATCGCCAAATTTGGCGACCAAAATCAGTCGCCAAAAGTGACGCCAACTTGGCGATATCTTTATTATTTCGCCAATCTGCCGTAGACATACACTGAAAATAATGGACAAGTTTGCTTGATAACAGAGACAATGTAACAAAAACTAATATTAGTAAAGAAATGGAGCTTAATAAGATTATTTACATTATTTCACAGTACAAACACTAACTATTTGCAAAATTCGTAACACTACCCCTCCTCAAAGACTGCACGTCCCGGGCAGTGCAATCCTTGAGTTAGAAGAAAAAACTTAAATTAAATAAACAAATAAATAAATAAATAAATAATAACAATAATAATAAAATTTACATAAATAAGAACTAATTACTATTCACATATTTACAAAAAGTGACTTTCATGACCATGGTCTGAAATTCCAGTTTTGAATTTCTAATCAGTTTGGCCAAAATAAGGGGCTAGCCGGTTATAATGTACGACCTTGGGCTTGGTGTGTGGCGATTTTCGTATGCGAACGACGACGTCATTCAGCCTGTTGACGACTGTGTACGGACCATCCCAGTTTCTTTGTAATTTTGGCGACAGTCCCTTACGACGTATGGGATTCCACAACCAAACTTTGTCACCTTCGTTGAACTCATGTCCAGTTGCCTTTGTGTCGTACCGTGTCTTGATCTTTTCTGATGCCAGTCCGATTCGGTTACTCGCTAGACAATGAACCTCCTCAATCCGTGCCTGGAGTCCATCCACGTTATTCTTCAGACGACAAAGGAGCGTCAGGAGGACGGCCAAACAAAAGATCCGCAGGCAGACGAAGATCACGACCAAAGAGCATTTGAGAAGGGGAGTAACCAGTGGCCTCATGAGTGGCACTCCTGTAGGCAAGCAGGAAAAGAGGCAATTTCGTGTCCCAGTCCTGTTGGTCTCTAGACACCAGGAGAGAGAGGCTATTTAGGATGGTACGATTGAACCGCTCCACCATGCCGTCCGATTGAGGGTGTAGAGGTGTTGTTCGAGTTTTGTCAATGCGAGTTGTTCGCACATATACTTGAACACAGCCGAATCAAAATTTCTTCCTTGATCGGAATGGATTTGAAGAGGAACTCCGTATCTGAAAATCCAGTGTTGAATCAGTATGTCTGCTACGGTTACCGCCTCTTGATTAGTAATGGCGTAGGCTTCAGGCCACTTAGTGAAGTAGCCATGACAACGAGGATGTACTTATTGCCATCAGATGTTCTAGGAAGTGGACCCAAGATGTCTAGAGCAATTCGTTCGAAAGGAGCTCCTACATTATAACGTTGCAATCGTCCACGGGTGCGCCTCTTTGGACCTTTACGTGCTACACAGGTGTCACAAGTTCGACACCACTTCTCCACGTCACTGCGAACATTATTCCAGTAGAACCTTTTGCAGGGTCTTTATTTCACCAAAATGACCTCTTGTGGGACTACCATGCAGTTCTTGAAGGACCATAGAAATTCTCGACTTAGGGAGTAGTAGTGTCCATCTACATGTCTTTCCATCGTCAGACTCCCATTTTCGGTACAAGATGCCGTTCTTCAAATGTAAGGAATCCCAGAGAGCCCAATAACGTTTAGTCGTAGGATGGTAATGGGCCATGTCTTGCCAGCTGGGCTTCCTGTTGGACTCCTCTTTCAGCTCTAGAATTGGCTTAATTTCAGGATCAGCAAGTTGATCTTTACGCAGGCTCTCGTCACTCCACGGATCTTGCGATGATGTAGACCCAGTTGTAACTTGTCTTACTATAGGACCTTTGACATTAAATTTCTTCTCAGCCCGGTCGCAGTATCTGCAATTCTCTGAGCAGGGTCTTCTTGACAGAGCATCTGCATTTCCATGTGATGAGCCTTTTCAATGGCCTATCTCCATATCGTACTCTTGAAGCTTTTGTATCCACCTGGCTATCTGGCCTTCAGGGTTCTTAAAATTCAATAGCCAAGTTAGAGAAGCATGATCAGTTCGGATAAGGAACTTTCGACCGTAAAGATAGTGATGAAAGTGGTCTATGGCTTTGACTACAGCAAGAAGCTCTTTTCTTGTTACGCAGTAGTTTCGCTCGGCCTTTGACAAGCACTTGCTGAAATAGGCGATAACACGCTCCTGGCCGTCGATTTCCTGGGACAGTACAGCGCCAATGCTTTCGTTGCTTGCATCCGTATCAAGTATAAACTGTTTATCGATTTGAGGATACGACAGAATTGGAGTGGATGTCAAGGCTTCCTTAAGCTTTTCGAAAGCAGCGTCACATTCCTGTGTCCACATAAATTTTTGATTGGCTTCTGTTAATTTATGAAGTGGTCTTGCAATCATCGAGAAGGCTTTGACGAATTTTCTGTAATAGGTGCATAATCCTAGAAAACTTCGAAGCTGGTGAACATCTGCTGAACGACTCCAATTTTTCACGGCCGATATCTTCTCCGGATCAGTCCGAACTCCTTCCGCTGAAATGATGTGTCCAAGGTAGGCGACTTCATTGCGAAACAAACTGCACTTCGAAGGGCTTAACTTCAAATTAGCTTCTTTTAACTTTTGTAGCACCCGCCTGAGGTTGTTCAGATGTTCATCAAAAGATTTTCCTATGATTATGATATCGTCTAAATAAACAAGACATGCCTCATATGACAGTCCCCCAAGAACCGTTTCCTTAAGGCGTTCAAAAGTTGCAGGTGCGTTACATAGACCAAAAGGCATTACCTTGAACTGCCATAATCCTTGTCCCGTTGTAAAGGCAGTCTTCTCACGGTCGTCGGGATGGATCTCTACCTGCCAGTAACCACTCTTCAGATCTAAAGTCGAGAACCAAGTGTTGCCCGCAAGTGTGTCAAGAGTGTCGTCAATCCTTGGCAGAGGGTAACTATCCTTTTTGGTGACGTCATTAAGTCGGCGGTAGTCTACGCAAAATCTTGTAGAACCATCCTTCTTTCTTACTAATACAATGGGAGACGCCCATGGACTTGTTGATGGTTCGATGACGTCATTTTCTTCCTTATCTTTAATTAAATTCTGCACCTCTTCTTGCTTGGCAAAAGGTAATCGTCTAGGGTGCTGTTTAATAGGAGAGTGATCTCCCGTGTCAATTCGGTGTTGTGCCATTTTAGTTCGTCCAAAGTCTTCAGATGTTTGGGAAAATAAACTTTGGAATTCTCTAATTAAATTTTCCGCAGCTTCCATCTGTTTTGGATTTAAGTCTGTATTTTGTAACAAATCCTTGACTAAATTATCTGAAGTTTTCTCAGAGTGACTGGAATTTTGACTTATGCACGTCACAGGAGCACATGACGCTATCACCTCTCCTTTCTTGATAGTCCTCGTCTTATCACTGATGTTAGCAATTCTGACTGGAATGGTCTTTTTCGAGAGGTCTACCACAGAAGAAGCCACCAATACTCCTGCTTGTGTACTATTGTCTTCTGGATAATCTATATGGCCAAATCGGTAATTAGTTTCATTTTTAATTACAGCTGGAACTAAAAATTCTGTTCTTGGATCTAGATTGATGTCTTCTTTGGCTATTACTGCTTGTTTACATTCAATTTCGTTATTTAATCCAAAAAGACTGATTTCTTCAAATTTTGAGAGCATTTTGTTATTTTTGAAATCAAGTTTGAAGCCAAACTTCTTCAGAAAATCTAGCCCGATTAAGCAAGGATCTGTTATGTCAGCCACATATGCCGTATGGTAATATTTCGTTCCTCCAAAGTTGATAGTTAAATTTGCCTTTCCATATATGCTTATCTTGTCGCCCGTCACAGTTTGCAGGGTAACGCATGGTGGAGTCCAGATGAGTTTACATTTCAATTTTCGAGACAAATCTTCTCTTATTATTGTCACATTGGTTCCTGTATCGACAATCATACGGCATTGAATTCCGTTAATAAAGCCTATCACATATAATTCGTTATCACCGCCGTTCATTTTTGATATCTGGAGGATCTTCAGGTGAGGCTTTTCATTCTCTGGCAACCTCCGCCCCGCGAGATGGCCAAAATTTAGTTTCCCTGCTGACTGTTTGAATTTATCTCACGTTCGTGGATTTTGGGGCAATTTCTTCGGAGATGTCCTGTATCACCACATCCCCAGCACTTGAGATTCTGTCTTCTTGAGCTTGTTCTTCCGTATTTCAAAGCTTCAAGCTCTTGATTTATTTTCCTAATTTCTTTCAAGATGTCGATTTCATTGTCTGAGCTTTTGTTCACCGTTGCCCCTCGGACTGAATGACGATATCTTCGGCTGGCTTGTGTAGCTGCTTCCAACTTTAAGGCATATAGTAGTGCAGCCTTTAAATCCTGTACATCTGCCATTCGTACCGCTCTCTGCACTTCTGGATCTTTTATTCCGTCTACAAAATATTGCAGTGAAAGCATTTCCCGTACATTTGTTGGACAGTCAATAAATGCTAAATTTGCAAGCCGTTCAATTTCCGAGGGAAACTCTTGAAGGGTCTCACTCGATTTTTGATGGCGGCTCTTCATTTGTATTCTCGTATAATCCTTGAAGAATTTTTCGCCAAATCTCATTTCAAGTGCACAACTTAGAGTCTCAAAATTGAGTTGCGTCATATCGGGCAATGTTTGCAGCACGTCGGCGGCTTCTCCTCTTAAAGATGCTGCCAGTTGACAAGCTTTCACCTCGTCACTCCATTTGTTCGCTTCAGCTACAATGGTGAATTGGGTCTTGTAAACTTGCCAGGAACTCTTTCCATCGTATGTCGACAGCTTAATGTGCACGGGAGAAGCAGGCGGATTCCTAAATTCTTCATAATTACCACTAGACGCTGAAAGTTTCTTCTCAAGATTTTGTACTTTTTTATTTAGCTTTTCATCTACTTCACCTAGTATTTTCTCTTCAACGTTACTGATTTTCTCTTCAACGTTACAAACTTCATACTGAACTTTCTCTTCTACTTTCGCCATTTTCTTTTCCATTTTCTGTTCAACATTACTAACTTCATTCTGAATTTTCTCTTCTACTTCCTCTATTTTCTCTTCTACCGAGCCTATTCTTCTCTCTACCGACGAGAACTTTTCTTCTAAAGTTTTCTTCATTTCTTCTTGGCCTTTATTAATCTTTTCAGTCACATCTTCTTCGCATTTGTCAATTTTATTTGTCAACTGTTCCATTCTTTCTTCGTTTTTATTCATTTTTTCCGCCAACTCTTCTTGGCATTTATTCATCTTTTCCGCCAACTCTTCTTGGCCTTTATTCATCTTTTCCGCCAACTTTTCTTGGCCTTTATTCATTTTTTCTGCCAACTCCTCTTGGCCTTTATCAATTTTATTTGTCAACTGTTCCATTCTTTCTTCGTTTTTATTCATTTTATCCGCCAACTCTTCTTGGCCGTTCGTCAATTCTGCCTTTATTCCATTAATAGCTTCTAACAGTTCTTTCAGTTGACCGTCCATTGTTCTTGTTTTCGCCATAAGATCCCACGTCTGACACCAAATGTTGCAGCGTATATGGGGTTCTTCCGATCTTATGGTTAGACAACTTCAAACTCTTTGCTCTTAGAAAAGTAGAAAATAATTTATTTACAGAACTTCAGAACAACAAAGTCCTCGAAACTCACAAATATTTCTAAATATTCAAAAATAACTGTTCAAATCTATCGTATAAGTGCAGATATAGGTTCCAGAGACTCTTTATACAACGTCTCTACACTAAATCACGTTCAAAATAACGTAAATAAGACTCAAGCAAACTTGCTTAACAAACGCGTTGTTCACTCAATGACTGACTGGTAAATAATAACAACAACAGCTCGTATCGCTCTCCCTTATATAGGCTCGCAGCATGTGCGGGAAATTTCTAGAACCATCTCGAAAAATCCACGGACCACAAACAATGTATCAGTATATCTAAGGGGGGTTACCATAGAGAGGAAAGGGTTACCATCGCCAACAATCGCCAAGTTTGTCGCCAACTTGGCGATATATCGCCAAATTTGGCGACCAAAATCAGTCGCTAAAAGTGAAGCCACATTGGCGATATCTTTATTATTTCGCCAATCTGCCGTAGACATACACTGAAAATAATGGACGAGTTTGCTTGATAACAGAGACAATGTAACAAAAACTAATATTAGTAAAGAAATGGAGCTTAATAAGATTATTTACATTATTTCACAGTACAAACACTAACTATTTACAAAATTCGTAACAATATTATTGTTCTTAAAAATTCCCCCACAGCTATTTCATTACGATAATCTTAATTCTTAACCTGTCTTAAAAATTTTTACAATTTACATTTCATATTTATTTCAGCAGTTGAATTTATAGTGAAAATTTACGAACCTCTTTAGATTTATTATTAAACTTAATGAATTTAAAATGATTCTTCAATTCATCACTTTATAGCTATTTTTTTATTTTTATTTTTTATATTTATCTATGAGATAATCCAGTAATATTAAAATTATAATTATATTTGTATGAGAAGAATATATTGCTACTTCGATTTTCTATATAATAATTATACTCATCCATAATTAAATTGGGGAATTATCCCATTACAATTTTAACAAAATAGAAGGAAAACGTAGGAAAACAAGGGCGTATGTCACGCACAGGTAAAATTGTTGGTACGTTGATTAGTGACTATAATTATTATTATATATGTTACAGGCCAAACCCGATTTTTGACGAAACTAGATTGGCCTAGGCCAAACTAGTCTATCCGAACGCCCATCGGATAAACTTGTTTTTGTTAGGCCAAACTACTCTATCCGAACGCTCATTGGATAAACTAGTTTTTCCTAGGCCAAGCTAGTCTATCCGAACGCCCATCGGATAAACTAGTTTTTCCTAGGCCAAACTAGTCTATCTGAACGTCCATCGGATAAACTAGATTTTCCTAGACCAAACTAGTTTGGCTGAAGTGTCAATAGGATAAACTAATTTAGCCTGATGTTCATTGGTTTGAACTAGTTTATTCTAAGCCCATCTAGATTGTCCTAAGCCAATTCAATTTGGCGTGATTTAATTGAATATAATTGGCCACGGCGCCAACTTTCTAGATTTGATATAATTTATCCTAGGCCGGTACAATTTAACGCGATTTTAGCTCGCAGACTATCAAAATCTGAGAGCTAATGTGCTCGCAGATTCTCTGTGTGTGTATGTAACCATGTACGTATGTATGTACGTACGTATGTACGTAATGCGATAACTCCTTATAAAAATATCCAATTTGCTTCAATTTTGGACATAGATTGATCCTGATAACAAACATCCCTGATTAGTTTAAGGAGTTCATTGAATAAGAATAAGGGGAGGGGAAAAAAGGCTAATCCGAACCCCTCCCCTCCTTAATTTAGTTAAGTCAGTTTTTCATGCAAAAATATCAGATTTTATTAAAATTTTAGATCATTTTGATAAGGGACCCCCGTGATTAGTTGTGGGTGTTCATTGTTTACGTATAAAGAAAGGAGGAATGGGAGATAGCCCCCTTAATTTTTGTAAATATGTAATATGTTTAAGGGAAAGAGAGGGAGGGGGGGCGAACAAAATCAAGAAATATAACGGAAATTCTAGTGTGATCTATTTTGAACTTTAAGATAGTTTATGACACATGATATAAATTTATAAATATATATTCCGCGTTAAATGCCACTATTTACGAATAGTGATTTTTGCAAAAATCCTAAATTTTGTTTTGAAGCACCGCGACATCGAGTAACATATCTACTGATAGATTGTTTAACGGAATTACCTTCAGATACAGTTTTGTGATAATAGGGTGTGTTCCCTTTTGTAATGGGACTTTTTTATAATTTTTTATCATGTTTCATAATCTATCGCAAAGTTTCAAACAGTTCCAACAAGAAGTTATCATTTTTACAAAAAATACTAAAAGAAAATAGTGGTATTTGACGCGGCATTCTTTTTCTTAAATATTTAACATCATTTTTTATTATGTTTCTAAATGTTTCAAATAATGGTAATATTTAATTAGCAGCTAAAACGTTAAAATACGCTGAGCTTTAATAAAAAATTCAAGCGTTCCCTTACTATACCCCTCCCCCATTATAAATTTCAAGTGTCATGCTTTATTTAAGCTTTTTCTTATTTTTAAAAGGGGTCTAACATTTAGATTTTTAATAAGAACAATTTCGCGTGACGTCATGTGTGCGAAAACAAATATCTGTTACGAATTAAAAATCTTTTTATAAAAACAAAAGTTTCTATCCGATAAAAAAAATAATCCGTTCTCCCTTTATATTTAACCTCAGAACCCCCCAAAATTAATCAGGCAAATGCCTTATCAGAAGTAATCTACATAAAAATTTGAAACAAAACGGTAAATTCCCCTTGAAAAACCTATTTACATAAATTAAGGTGTTACCACCAATTCCTCCTTCTTTATACGAAAACAAAGAACACCCACAACTAATCATAGAGGTGCTTTATCAAAAAGGTCTTATACCTAAAATTTTAATATAATTTGATACTTTTGCATGAAAAACTGACTTAACTAATTTAAGGAGGGGGTGGGGAGGCGCAGATTACCCTTTTGTTTCCGTTCCCTTATTTTTATCCAATGAACACCTGAAACTAATCAGGGAAGTTCGTTATTAGGATAAATCTATGACCAAAATTTGAAGCAAATTGGATATTTCTATCAGGAGTTATCGCATTACGTACATACGTACATGGTTACATACACACACACAGAGTCTGAGAGCACATTAGCTCTCAGGTTTTGATAGTCTGTGATCTAAAATCGCGTCATATTGCATTGGCTTAGGATAAATTAGATCAAAACTAGAAAGTTAGCGCCGTCGCGGTCTTTAGATTCAATAAAATCACGCCAAATTCACTAGGCTTAGGACAATCTAGATCGGCCTAGGATAAACTAGTTTATACCAATATAAAGCAGGCTAAACTAGTTTATCCTAATGGCCGTCCGGCCAAACTAATTTGGCCTAGGAAAATCTAGTTTATCTGATGGGCGTTCGGATAGACTAGTTTGGCCTAGGAAAATCTAGTTTATCCGACGGGCGTTCGGATACACTAGTTTGGCCTAGGAAAAACTAGTTTATATGATGGGCGTTCGGATAGACTAGTTTGGCCTAGGGAAAACTAATTTTTTCGATGGGCGTTAGGATAGACTAGTTTGGCCTAAAATCAGGTTTGGCCTGTACCATATCCATTGTAAAAATCACAAAATATGCAAAAAAATTGAAAGTTATTGCGCATTTTCTGTTTTTGCTGTTATGAAAGTTACTCAATGACAATATAAATGAAAAACTAAACTTTATAGATATGCAACTGGTTATCAAAATTATATTAACTTTCAAACTCTATCAGAAATCCTTTACTAATATGGCATAGGACCGTCTTTGGCATGTACCACACAGGAATATTGCACGATCTTCAGTCCTTATTGGAGGTATTTTAAAAGTTTTGGGAGAGATACAGCAAACGATATTTAATCCACACTGAACGTTGTATAACAGACCATACCGTTTCGATTACATTTATGTCAAAACACTGTGGGTGTTTAGTTCGATGTTATGCTTCATCGTCTAGTTCATAAATCCATGAGTGGACAAGACCTGCAGCAACAATAGGATCACTATCATTCTGTAAAATTTCCGCTCCTTATTGAAAAACCAGAAAAATCCCAAGACTGTTGTCCATACCATCCGCCTCCATCTGTTTGATAGCTAGATAGAGACAATAATTTATATATTTTTGCAGGGGGGGGTGTCCTCCAAACTTACACCTATTCTTCTGTGGAGAAAATTGTGAAAGATATAACTCTCTTCTACTTATCTATCGCCCAGGTATAGTGGTTGTGTACTGTAGAATGCATTTGCCATTAACACTTTGAGAGGTAACTTAAGAATTATTGATGTGCCGAAAATGTTATGTTTGTGATGATGCCACCTAACTGAAATTATTGACATAGGAGAATCCAGATGCTTATTGAGCTCTGTAGTAACTTTGGCTCAGTTTTTTTTTCAGACCTTACAATTAGCTTCAATGCATCTCCGCTTCATTTTGCTTAGCCGAACAAGACAAAATGTAAAATGAGTGCTTAAGACAAAATAGAAAATGACTAGATTAAATGTTATTGAAATGTATTTTATATTTTTTTACTTATCCAAAAATTTTCAAAGCAACCTTAACATATTCCATTAGTTTATTAGTTATATTTCTAGAAAAAACATGCATTAAGCTATTTTGTAATTTTATTAGAATGAATAATTTTTGTACTTTTAAAAATTCAATAAATAACAAAATATACTTAAATATTTTTATGTTAAAATCATTATGCTTAAAAACCTGTAATTCATTAGCAATTAAATATTTTTAATTGCACTTATCTAGTATTTGAAGCAGTTTTGTATTTGCGTAATGATACCGTTATCAGACTCTGCATAATTAATCTTTATGCTGCATATTAATTTTTTGGAAACAAAAATTAACTTTGCAACTTATCTTTTTTTTTCTTTTAAATTTAATGGATGAAAGAGAAAACAATTAAGCTGTTGCGAACGATTAACTTCATAAAGCATGAATAAAATATGTTAATGTTACTGATTGCAGTTTATTGTTTTACTTTACATGTATTAAAGGAATAACTTAAAAAAAAGTAACATAAATTGTTTCAGGTTGAAAAAAATACTATCACTTTGCATAAATAATTCATGTACTATATGTTATGAAGTTTTTTGTAGCTTTAGGAATAAAAAGAATAGACGTTAAACTCTGTTTAAATATTAATCAAAAATTCGTCTTATATTCATTATTGATACATTTTGATTTTCAATTACACCAAAAAAAATTCTTAATCTTTCTTTAAAAAAAATCTAGTCCATTTTTATTATTAGGAATGTTCACCAGATTCTTTCTCGTCCCTTTTTTGTCTTAATATTTATTTTTATGTTCGTTATATTAATAACTTTGGAGATTAGACTTAAAACAGATTCGTGTATTCACGGATGAGAAGCAATTCATTACATGGTTTTGAGGTGCATACTGTAAGAAATGGGTAATTTAAATAATTCATAAAGCCGTTTGAAATCCCCATGATCCAGATGGCAAGCTCAGAAAACCCACAAGTGTTTACATAGTTAGAATTAATTACTATAGAATTAGTGTACTATTAGTGTATTACACTCATAGATGAAAATGTTTCGGTATTTATCCTATTTCTGATTCCATTCCGGATGTTTTAAAGCAGTAATTTTACCTAAAATTTTTATTTTATTATTTTTTTTTCAAAAATATAAATAAACTAATAAGCAACATAAACAATTTTTTTCTCATAATGAATTTTTGATAGAAATTGGTCATTATCAAAATTTTTAAATACTGAAATGTTGAACTTTTTGCTTTCAAATACACTCTTAAAACTGCATCTATGATATAAGATGCACATCCTGATTTTTTGTGGTTGTAAAAGATAAGAAGCACACGGTGCTTTTAAATATCAGTGGCACTCTGTGTCTTTGATAAAAATTAAGAGGTACAAAAAATTAAGAGTGTCTTGCATATGGGTAAAATTGTAATGTTGTTTTCTCTGTATTTATTTTAAATGCTCAGAAAATATGTTTATTTCAACATTATATTAATTAAAAATACGAATGTAGTCCTTCAGAGTATTAATAATTATAAAATGTATTGAAATTCATTAAATCCATAGAATTATATTATCTTAAATATTGTTCCCATTCAAGTGAAGCCTAGAAAAATGTGAAATAACTGGGAAATATGTGAAAGTTGCTTTGTTTTGCGTAAGTTAACAACAAAAGCAACAAGCCATCAATTTGTTAGGTTTCGGATTTGCTGGAAATACCATGGAGGCTCATTGGAATCAAATAACCCTTGACATGCTTCTTCAATTTCATTAAAGAATTTAAATCGATGGCCCTTGGCCGTTGTATGGATGGAAAGAGGTCATAATCGAATGGAGATATCTGTACCGAAATTCTTCAATTGCTATAGATATACCATAAGTACTTCCCCACATAGCATGCATGGTCACAGTGACGTCACTGTGAGTCACTGTGGTCACGTCACATCTGTGACCAAAATGCCACCCCTCAGTGACGTCACATTGTGACTTAAATGTGACGTCACACCTGTGACCGAAATGCAACCCCTCAGTGACGTCACATTGTGACTGAAATGTGACCTTCTTAGAAAATTAAAAAATATATACAAAAATTCTTCAAAAGATGTTATTTAATGGAAAAAATATTTTTCTGTCAATTGAAAATTTTTTGTGACGTCACTGTACCAAAAGGCCACCACTCAGTGAAGTCACATTGTGACTGAAATGTGACCTTCTTAGATAATTAAAAAAAATACAAAAATTCTTCAAAAGATGTTATTTAATGGAAAAAATATTTTTCTGTCAATTGAAAAAGTTTTTGGGACGTCACTGTAATACCACTGAAAATAACGTATGTCACGTCCCATCTGTGACCAAATGGCCACCACTCAGTGAAGTCACATTGTGACTGAAATGTGACCTTCTTAGAAAATTAAAAAAAATACAAAAATTCTTCAAAAGTTGTTATTTAATGGAAAAAGTACTTTTCTGTCAATTGAAAAAGTTTTTGTGACGTCACTGCAAATGACGTCCCTAATAGCATGCATGGTCACAGTGACGTCACTGTGAGTCACTTTGGTCACATCATATCTGTGACCAAAATTCCACCACTCAGTGACGTCACATTGTGACTGAGATGTGACTTTCTTAAAATTCTTCAGAAATTTATAAATATCCTTCAATACATGTTATTTACTTTAAAAAACATGTTTCTGGCAATTTAAATATCGTCGTTTTTGTCACAGTTTTGTCACAGTGTTAAAGTCAAATTAGTTTTAAATGACACATTTTTCACAAATTTGTCACATTGTGACCACTTTGTGAAACGTCACAAAAAAGCTCTAAAATGGCCATAACGACTTCATATTTTAGTCACTGTGACTTCACATCGACAATCGATGGTCAAAAAGTCACAATGTGACTTCAGAACGTTGTTGCCGTGACGTCACCATGCTTTACGGGTTAATCCATCCGCGACTCAAAATGCTTTTCTAGTTATACGAATTTTATCTGATTAAAAAGTATTTTAGGCCTAATACTTACATTTATCTTTTATAATGATTTTTGTAAATGATCATTTGTTCTACTAGAAATTTCTCAAAGGTATTCGAATCACTTCTGCATTTTCAAACTAGAATTTTTATTATTACAATTAAATCTGCAGTTTATAATGTGCATGTAGGTCACATAACTATTTATGCGAATTTTAAATTTTTGTTTTAGAGGTATGTTTTTTTTTAAAGTTACTTTATAAGATGCTTTATTCTGCAGAAAATTAATACGAAAATAATTGGTGATTGACAAATAAAAAACTTTTCATCCTTTATAAGCCCCCCCCCCCCTTGTTTTTTATTAAGAAGATACTATGTATTTTTGCATGTGATACAAACTTTATTTTTAATTTTTTTTCTTTATATTAGCATTAAATCTATCATTTAATACTAAATTGATATCATTTAATGGTTTTAGAGAGTAACTCTAAAAACAATATTTTATCTAATGAATTCTAATTACGAATATTATTATTTACAAAAAACGGTTTTACAATTTATTTTAACTTGAATTGTTTTGAAAGTAATAAAAATAAAAGGTAAAAATAGATTTAAAAAATTCTTTAAATAAAAAAAATTAATCAAAGACGCACTCATAAAATTATTGCGTATTTAAGTTTCTAAAATACTGTATAGAAAAAGAAAAAACAAAACGGCCATGTGCGTGGAAAGTTAAATTCGTCTGCAAACGAAAGGATCACGGAGTAAGAAACTTACTCCGTGGTTTCTTACTCCGTGGAAAGAATAAATAAACGTAAACAGAAGTATTTTAAATTGATGATAGACGCAAGAAGTTAGTTGGCTGGAATTTATGGCAATTGTGGGTAGTTTCGTATTGATACGGATTTAACAATTTAAACAAGAAGGTCTACAACAGCTCTTCCAAGCGGCAAAATATAAGTCCGTGAAAATTATTGGGGCTTTGACTGTGAAAATGATTTTGTCTTTGCCACTTTAATTATTATCGAATTTAGTTTGTGCGACAAAAAGTATAACTAGAACGAAAGACTTCGATGGAAAAAAACGTATGGAAAAATATTTTTCATGCTTGCTTTTTAATTATTATTGTTCTTAGAACGATTTTAATTAGCTACTCAAAAACATGCAATAAAACATTAATTCTCCATTAACTTTATAAAGTCTAATACATTCATTATTTATTTTGTTGAAATAGAACACTTGATTATTAATAATTTGGATTAGGTTGTTAAAGGTAGTGATTTTAACTGCACTTTAATCTGCGTTGTTTTCTTTATTTAAAATATCTGGTTAAAATAATATGTTTCCATAAACATAAAATCTTATATTTTTTAATAAAGAAGCTTTAAATAGAATCAAATTATTTGCAAACATCTTTTTTTAATTTTTGTATTAAGTAATCTACTGAAACATTACATTATTTTATTTAAAAAATTACATATGTTCAGAAGAGGAATTTATAAGGGAACGAGAAGAACAATTAAAAGAAATCGTAGATGTTTCATATTAAAAAAATATTGTTTAATGTATTTTTCAAACTGTAAAATGTTATAAAATTTCTAAATGGATAGTGGGTGAAAACGTTTCAGTTGTAAATATTCTTATTGGAATGTTTTCGGAAAGAACTAGAAGTCTGAATGAAAATTTGGAAGTTACGCAATCAATAAGAATGTAAACATGATTGTATTTAAAACAAATAACGCAAATACTTAAACGGTATGAAGTTTGAAATTAATAACTGTATTTTATTATTTATTTTTCATTCTAGACACGTTTATTATTTCCTTTCATGAATGATTTTACAGAGGTAAATTCCACAATATCCATTATATGTAGTATTAGTATACATCGTGATTAACACTAGAACGCCCGGAAATTTTACTCAAGTTTGATAAAAATATTTCTCACCAGAATTTTTATTCAACATTATTTAATAGATTTATTTAAAGTAAATCCTCGTGGTTTGAATTTAACTTATTTCTAGAAAAATTTCTGGCTCTAATTGAAATTTAAACGCATGGTCAGAGTCGAATCGACTCCTTCCGGTCGTTCTAGTGTTACAGTGGGTCTCTTATTTATAATTACTCTCTAATATGATAAATAAAATATTAATAATTACAATTAACGTATTTGTTGTTCTATTTTATAATTGGAATTTTTATTAGGTAGATGTTTTTGTGATGGACAGCCTTCCAGTAATGGATAGCCCCTTAATGTTTTTTGTTCATTAATATACTAATAAATATTTAGCTTTAATTTTTTAAGTATATTTTTTTATAGTATTTGAAGATAATTTGCGATTATTTTTTGATTTGTGACAAATTTGTCACTAACTTTGTGACGGTGGCAGTATTGTCCATGTTGTGAAGTCACACTGGGACACAATTATACAGTTATGAACATTATTATGTCGTGTAAAATCACTTACATTGATAATTTTATTATACTTTGGCGATACATCTCAATTAAAACTTGGGAGCAGCTATAAAAAGAATGTACCAAAAGAAAGTTACTGAATCAAAATTTAATGCCATACAGACTTTAATCATTGTTGCATATATATATATATGTTACAGGCCAAACCCGATTTTAGGCCAAACTAGATTGGCCTAGGCCAAACTAGTTTATCCTAACGCCCATCGGATAGACTAGTTTTTCCTAGGCCAAACTAGTCTGTCCTAACGCCCATCGGATAAACTAGTTTTTCCTAGGCCAAACCGGTCTATCCTAAGGCCCATCGGATAAACTAGTTTTTCCTAGGCCAAACTAGTCTATCCTAAGGCCCATAGAACAATCTAGTTTTTCCTAGGCCAAACTAGTTTGGCCTAACTCTTATAGGATAAACTAGTTTAGCCTGCTGTTTATTGGTCTGAACTAGTTTCTCCTAGGCCGATCTAGTTTATCCTAGGCCAATTCAATTTGGCGTGATTTTATTGAATTCAATGACCGCCACAGCGCCAACATTCTAGTTTGTCCTAGGCTGATCTAGTTTATCCTAGGCCAATTTAATTTTACGTGTTTTAGCTCGCAGGCGTCAAAGCCTGAGAAATAATGGGCTCGCAGGTTCTGTATGTATGAATGTATGTATGTATGTACGAATGTACGTACGTATGTACGTGCGTATGTACGTAACGCGATAACTCGTGATAGAAATATCCGATTTGCTTCAATTTTTGGATGTACGTTCATTGATATAAGGTACTTTTCTGATTAATTTTTGGAATTCATTGGATAAGAATAAAGGGGAGCGAACTGGAGGCTAGTCCCCCACCGTTAATTTAGAGAAATAGATTTTTGATGCAGAATTATCAGTTTTCATTTAAAATTTTAGATATAGGATCATTCTGACAAGGCGCCTCCATGATTAGTTGTGGATGTTTGTTGTTTAAGTGTAAAAAAGGGGCAATGTTGATTACCCCCCCCCCACACCCCATAATTTAGATAAATGATTTTTGACGCAGAATTTACGGATATGCTTCACATTTGTATATAGGATCTTTGTGATAAGGCGATTCCCTGAATAGTTTTGGGAGTTTAATGGTTAAGTATGAAGGGAAAAATGAACGATTACCCTCTTGCATAGAAAAAACTAGTTCATCCTATGGGCATTTAGATACACAAGTTTGGTGTAGAAAAAACTAATATATCCAATTGGCATAAGGATAAAATAGTTTGGCCGAGGCTAATCTAATTTACCTCGAAAACGGGTTTGGCCAGTAAAAAGCATATATTTCACTAGAAAAAGTATAAATGTGTGTCAAGAGTCATTGCTTATAACACCAATACAGAAATGTAACATGTTCACCTTAGAGACATGATGCATTGAACATTGTGTTTGCTTATTCAAGCAAATTATTATTATTTACTTTAATGTTATTTACTTTTGTACAGGCAGAGCTCTGTCTGTACAAAAATCAGTGAAAAAAGATTCAGTCCGGCTCGATCTGGCCCTACTCAATTTCTGCGAAAAATTTCAGGTTTTACTTCACATACAATTAAGATTCCTTTAAAAAATACTGCTTATATACTTATTGGATAAATTAACAATGTATTTTTAAATTATGTTGTGTTCACAGAATGGAAAATACACAATGTATTAATGATTATCTAGATTCTTAGAGTTTCAATATTCAAATACGGAATCATTAAATAATCAATGTAGTTTAGAACAAATGAAAAAATATGAGAGTTATAAATATCATAACTTTTGAATCCGTTCAGTAAAAAGTAGATTTATGAATATATTTCTCTGTCATTCCTTAAGGTTTTTCTCAAATCCTAAAGAGCTACATCCTAACACATTTATGAACTACTTCCTTTTCGGAAATGCATATTCAGATAATATATAATCGAATGGCGTAAACCATTTTTTCATAAAAGCGATGTATCTTTGAGAAAATAATAAAGCTACGTTTTGAATCGAATTTCCGGTTACAACTTCACAAATAAAAAAATAAATAAAAAAAATGACGTCGTGACAAGAATAGCTTATATGTCGACAGGTAATTAATTTCTCAAAAATGGAAAATGCTGCTCGATTGCAAATTTTGTTCAGCTTCATTCTGGCTCGAATATGCAATAATAATAATAATAATAATAATAATAATAATAATAATAATAATAATAATAATAATAATAATAATAATAAATGCAAGTCAGATCTCAGTTGGCACGAGTGTGCAGACACCATGTCCAATGCATCATGTCTCTAAGGTGAACATGTTAAATTTCTGTATAGGTGTAATGACCCTTGACACACATTTATACTTTTTCTAGTGAAAGATATGCTTTTTACTGACCAGACCCGTTTTCGAGCTAATTTAGATTAGCCTCGCCCAAACTATTTTATCCTTATGCCAATTAGATAAACTAGTTTTTTCTACACCAAACTTGTTTATCTAAATGCCCATAGGATAAACTAGTTTTTTCTATGTAAGAGATGTAATTTTTCCCTTCATACTTAACCATTAATCCCCAAAACTATTCAGGGAATCGCCTTATCAGAAAGAACCTATATACAAATGTGAAGCAAATCCGTAAATTCTGCGTCAAAAACCATTTATCTAAATTATGGGGAGGGGTTAACCTACATTGTCTTTTTTTACACTTAAACAATAAACATCCACAACTAATCATGGAGGCGCCTTGTCAGAATGATCCTATATCTAAAATTTTAAATGAAAACTGATAATTCTGCATCAAAAATCCATTTCTCTAAATTAACGGTGGGGGACTAGCCTCCCGTTCGCTCCCCTTTATTCTTATCCAATGAATTCCCAAAATTAATCAGAAAAGTAACTTATATCAATGAACGTACATCCAAAAATTGAAGCAAATCGGATATTTCTATCACGAGTTATCGCGTTACGTACATACGCACGTATATACGTACGTACATTCGTACATACATACGTACATTCATACATACAGAACCTGCGAGCCCATTATTTCTCCGGCTTTGACGCCTGCGAGCTAAAAACACGTAAAATTAAATTGGCCTAGGATAAACTAGATCAGCCTAGGACAAAATAGAATGTTGGCGCTGTGGCGGTCATTGAATTCAATAAAATCACGCCAAATTGAATTGGCCTAGGATGAACTAGATCGGCCTAGGAGAAACTAGTTCAGACCAATAAACAGCAGGCTAAACTAGTTTATCCTATAAGAGTTAGGCCAAACTAGTATGGCCTAGGAAAAACTAGATTGCCCTATGGGCCTTAGGATAGACCGATTTGGCCTAGGAAAAACTAGTTTATCCGATGGGCGTTAGGATAGACCGGTTTGGCCTAGGAAAAACTGGTCTATCCGATGGGTGTTAGGATAAACTAGTTTGGCCTAGGCCAATCTAGTTTGGCCTAAAATCGGGTTTGGCCTGTAACATATATATATATACATATATATATATATATAGGGGTGCAAAAATCTAGGCGCCAGTGGCTAATCTCCAACCACAAAAATTTTAAAGTCTTCTTCGCTCAAAATTTAATAGCAATCTTACTAGAATTTAACACGAAATATTAGATAAAAAGAAATGAAATAACTTTGTGGTGAAAGACTGTCTGCTGGCGCCTAGATTTTTGCACCCCTGTATATATATATACATATATTGCAATATATGAGAATATTTAAGACAATTGAATATTCGATCTATAACAATTATTTCAAATTTAGCAATATGTTTTTCTAATAAGCTTTCAAATTATCAAAGAAACACTTCCTTTAATGTGCAGCCCTAGTCAGAAAAAGACCCGTATGTTTATGTAAAGTCTGTAGGAGCGTTCTTTTCAAATATCTCGCTGAAATTTTAATATTTTTACATGATTTTTTTTATATAGAATAGTTGCGAACGATCTACAAACGGCCTAGTTTTTACTTTTTCAATTTTGGTTTCAAATTAAATATATATATACATATATACATATATTTTTAAATTTCAAAACCGGTTTATACCGGTTCTGATATTGAAACTATCAAAATATAAAAATATATAAGCAAAATTGAAAAGGTAAAAACGAGACCGGTTGTAGATCGTCCTCAGCTATCCTATACAAAAAAAACATGCAAAAATATTCAAATTTGAAAAGAACGCTCCCGTAGACTTTTTATTATCATCCGAGTCTTTTTATGTGACTAGTTTTGCACCTTAAAGAAAGTGTTTATTTGATAATTTTAATGCTTATTAGAAAAACAAATTGTTAAATTTGAAATAATCGTAATAGATCGAATATTAAGTTATCTTAAATATTCTCATTTATTGCAACAAAAAAAAGTATCAAAGATTAAAGTCTGCATGGCATTACATTTTGATTCAGCAACTTTCTTTTGGTACATTCTTTTTATCGCAGCTCACAAGTTTTAATTGAGATGTATCGCCAAAGTATAATAAAATTATAGATGTAAGTGATTTTACACTACATAAGAATGTTCATAACTGTAGAATTGTGTCCCAGTGTGACTTCACAACATTGACAATGCTGCCACCGTCATAAAGTTAGTGACAAATTTGTCACAAATCAAAAAATAATCGCAAACTGTCTTCACAACCTTGTCACTATCGTCACAAAATAGTCACAGTTTTAATAACAATTTTGTCACAAATGACACATTTTTCACATTTTCGTCAACCGTGACTTCACAAAATGGTCACAATGTGACGTCACAAACGAGCTCTAAAAATTCTATAACGACTTCACATTTTAGTCACTGTGACTTCACATCGACGTCACGTGACGTCACATCGACGGCCACAAAGTCACAATATGACTTCACAACGACGTCACTGTGACGTCACCATGTCTTATGGGTCTATGTGTGACATAAACTGTGGTATCTGTTAGACTAAAAATTTTCAAAAACTTTTTGCTCAATCCAAGAATATTTTTTTTTTACATCTGAAATTTTCGTAAATACGTGATTATCTCTGGAATGCTCTAATCATTTCTTTCTTTCATTCTTTTCTTTTTTTCATAAGGAACATAACTTTGAATATACCTTTCGTGGGACCCATATATTAACCGGAGTATTAAGGTAAGGAGAAACAGATCTGAAAATTTATTTTATGAATAGAAATCGATCTTGAGAAAGCGTACTTGAAATAGCAGAAAATCTCATGCTGAGAAAACAACGCTAGCACTACAAATTAAAATTTTCGAATTATTTTCAGGAATCAAATTATATTTCAAATATTCATAATCTTTTTTTTTCTTGCAAGTCTTTTATTTTCTTTAGGGAACGTGCTTATTTTGTTATATAGGTATACATTTAATGTCTGAATTTTTAGGCATCATCATTACAATCCAATCATTGCGAAACAGACAACAATATAAATCAAGTATAGTTAAAGTTATCTTTTAGAAGCATACTTTATTCACCAAAAATGAAACAAGCTTAATTCAATGTTAGCTTTGTTATTCGACTAAATACATGTTCTAGGAACAATCTTTCATTATAACTGTTACATGCGAATTTCAAAATACAAGTTTCGCAAATAGCGAGATGTGTCCATTTCAAGAGAATGCTGAACTTCATTTGAATTTATATTTCTTTTTTTTTAAGTACCATTTTTTTTCATGCGAATTTATATTGATTAACTTGTTTTACTAATCAATGCGTTATCTCTTATGCGTTACCTTATTTCCACACACATAGACATAAACAGCATCGGGTTTTTATGAGTGAATTAATTTATTTTTTGTTTTTCTACCATTTTTTAATGGAAACATTTTATTGTAACATTCCACCGAGTTCACACTCAATCTAGCATTATTTCAAGTCTTATCACATAGTTCTTGTAGAACGAGGCAACTAATATATAAGTACATATATTAATTTTCCTATTTGTACAAGAAATTTTGTCAGTTCGGGACAATATTAATTTTTTTAACTCTCATTATGATTTTGCGTGTTTGCCATGCGTTTACTTTTTGGCAGTTCACAATGTGATAAATCTGAGATTAATCTGTATTGTATCTATAAAAACCTCAAATACTGTTTTTGTTAATGAAATATATTTTGTTAACGATTAGCATACCCTCTTTTTTTTCTTTCATTCAAAATTTACTTAATCTTTTAAACCTGCTGGAGAATATATATTCGGCATTTTAATTAAGATAATTTCTCAATTAGTTATTTTAAAAACATAGAAATTCGAAATCGATATTTTAAAAATTTTCTCGATCGTTATTAAATACAATTTCAATAATATGCCGTTCGTCGAATGAAATTAAATGATTTTTTTTTTTTTTTTTTGGGGGGGGGGGGAATACTGATTTTAATTTTCGTCGTATATTGAATCTGTATATTTCCACTAAAATAACTAAAGTATTTAATTAAAAAATAAAAATAGTTTATGCTAAGTACGTTGTTCAATCCCCTTTATTTGGTGACTTTCTAAAATCGCTGAAATACATGTATAATTACTTTTTAATATGTTGGTTATGGTAAATTTCTCATTCCTACCTAAAGCGGTTGCAAAATTACGCCAAATGTTAAAAAAAATAAAAATAAAAAGTATCCCGCATATCTTTAACACCCTTAGTAAGTAGGGCATTTCTAATATCACTAGAAAACATGTTCAATTATATTCGTGGTAGATTTAGTTTTTGGAATTTCATGCTTTTGCTAAAAACTTCTGGTGGGAACATAAGTGCGCTATACCCTTAGGGGGAAATGTAGTTTAAATTAGCAGAAAACTTTAAATATAATTAAATGCGTATTTAATCATTTGTTTGACAGTTTTCTTTTCTGGAATTTTACGAATCTACCTGAAATCGCTGCTGAGATATGCGAAATGTTCTAAAATTTCCGACCTATTTAACCAATGTAGGGAGTATTTTTTAGATGGGTCAAATACGTCTTTAGTTACTTAAGCAAGGCGTTGCTAAAGTTTCGACTATACCCCTTAATCTCCATAGGAGGTAATTTTTAAAATCGCGGAAATACGTATTTAATTATTTTTTAGTAGTTTTTGTTTCTAAAATTCCAAATGTGTACGCAAAATTTCTTATGAGATATGCAAAATGTACGAAATTGCTTATTACTTCCAAAACCGCTTAGCTGGAAATTTTCAATGTTTCATTCTTTGTGCACGCCGATGTCGAACGAAATATCGCTCCCCTTCAATTTTCATGTTACTAGATTCATCGGTTCGCGTTCATTATTAATCAACTGGGACAAATTCTTTTATAGTAAGATAAATGCTTACGCTACCTAGTGTATGCGAATTTGAAAATCGGTTATGTCCTTCTTGAGAATATCTGATTTATATGCTAACAAAAACGGAATGATCGCGTCGGAACTAAATTTTACAATTTTTTTAAAATATTTCTTTAAGACAGTTTTACAAATTTACATATACAATGAAAAAAATAAGGTTAAAAATCTTTTAGCTAAAATTTCATCAAAAATCTCATATTTTTCGAAAACGATTGGTATTTACTACATCAAACAGATTTTGCCAGTATATGTTTTTAATTAATATATCGATTAGGGTAACTTTGCTCCACCTTTAAGAAACTGTGATACATTTCGCCATGTTAAAACCTCGACGAGTTATTTCCCATGATAGCCTCATTCACGCTAATGCTGTATCTATATTTTGAGACAAAATTTTGACAGTAACTCAAGTTATGTAGCTGATTTAATCGTTTTTTCTCTCTTGGACCAAATTTACCCTGACAGGTCAGAGTTACTCTGATTTATTGTAGAAATGATTCCTATAAAATAAACTGTTTATTCTTTTCATTTCGAAAACACTTTTTTTTAAATAAGCAGATTTTTTTCTGTATATATCTTTGTGTGTATATCTTTACACACGTCTCGTTTTTCTTTAAATCCATGCATACGCGTAGAAGCTTCAATATGAAATTCAATAATAATGTCAACTATAGTAAACGGTAAAATATATATAGAGCTTAAGTTATATATGTCAAGACTAATTAATACATGTTGTTTAATTTTTATCCTTAAAAAATAAATAGAGAAGAATCGAAGTCTCTTTGGAAATATAGATGAAGAAAATGAAATTTGAAGAAAAAAATGGCTTTTCTGAACTAATATAGTAAAAGATATCCATTTTTTCGCAAATAACAAAAGGAGGAAATCTATACCTTTAAATAGAAAGAAATGAATTTCACAAATGGCTTCTGACATTCAGTAAATTGTGTTAAGTAGAGAAACTAAATTTATGTTTCTGACTAATAACATGTACTTATTTTTGTGTAACGCATTGTAGTGAATAAATTTAAGAAACGTTCAGCCTCCATAAAATACCTTTATAATAAATTAAAAATTAAGGCTTCCATTAAGAATTAGGATTAAATTATTATTTTATGTCAGAATATAAACCTATTAATTTGAAGACCCTTATAATTTTTTCCTTAATTTAAGAACACTTTTCTATTAAATGTTGTATTTAATGATATTGCAGTAAAATAACAGTTAAATATTTACTTTTCAATCGTAATAAATCGTATAATATTTCAGTATGCATAATGAAATCTAATGCAGGCATATCAAATAGCGAAACATGATTACAGAGACGCACCTTCGATTGCAGGTAAAAATGGATATATTCATGATCAATAGATTAGAACCACAGTATTTCTTTAACGCTCTAAGGTATTTGGCATGTAGTATTCCGTTCACCAATATCCGAGTTTCACTGCAATATAAGTAAAATTTAAGATAATACAATTGAATAGATTTTCAATGGACTGAAGGATTATTAATACATTCAATGATTGCATTTATATTTGTAATTATATATTTCTATACAATGTTGAAAGAATTATATTTTCTTAGCAATTTAAAACAAAACTAGATGGTACCCGTCAAGATTCGACGATAAACACGTTAAAAGATTAAGTAGAATAATGTTTGATTTTCTTAATTACCTGTAAATAAAGTTTTGAAAGTTTGATTTATTTGTAGGTTATCTATGTGATTCCAACAGATTCAAAACGTTTCATGGTTTTGTCTGTCTAATCTACTTAAGTAATCATCTGAAAGAATTTTAAGCAGAAGTTTAGGAATTTTAACAGCGCTTGCTTTTTAGCAGAAGAATAACTAAAATTAATTGAACTGATATTTATTTTGGTGAATTTTCTCAATGTTTTGAAAAAAATAACAATGTCTAGTATTTTCTAATTTTTTAAATTATATTGAAAAGTTTATGTTATTTTTTTCAGTCTCATTTTAAATCGATAAACTTAAAATTTTCATGCTACCAAGTAACTATTTGTAATATATTTGAATTTTTGTTAACGTTTTCATACATTATTTAATTATTAAACCATGAATATCACAAAGTAGTTCAATTATAATTCTTACATGACTATTTTTCTTTCCCCCTCTTTTCTCTTCTTTATTTTAATTTTTTTTCCCGGAAAATAATTAATACTTTTCCTTATATGCACAAAAACATATAACTTCATTGTAATGCTCTTACAAAAATATAGCAAAAATTGTAGATTATTATAATTGTATATGTAAAATATAATTAAATGAAAAATAGTTTAGCATAAATATTTAAAGTTAAAATTGTTAAACTATTTTTAAAATATTTTAGCAGACTTCACAATTTTAAAGATTCCGACATTACATAAAAACGGCCCTCGGAGATTTAATTAAAAATCATTTAATATATGGTCTAAATGATGTATGTATACCATTTATTTATATAATTAACGACTATTACAGTTTAAAAATGGATTACTTTTCTAAGCTTCCACGCACATGAAAGAAAAATGAAAAATTACTGTTACTTCTTACCGACAAAATAATGTTTAAATATTTAGATTTTTTAGAAAATCAGAATACAATTTTTTTAAATGTTGCTAGTTGTTAAATTAAATTTTACGACATTTTTACAATTTTTATTTGTGTGTGTTGTATTTGTTTATTATTATTATTATTTATTTATTTAAAGAATGAGATTTATAAAGATTTTCAATAATTTTATTCTGACAAATATATCTCTAAAGCCTTCAAATGGAAATTGGCTGTTTATACCTAATAATTACTATCTTTTGATTACTTGAAATATTTTTAAAAAATAAAATTGTTACTCAAAAAATCATTCTTGAGTGTTAAATTTTACTTAATTATAAAGCATCAAAATAATAATAACAAAAGAATAAAAATCATATAACTTCCCCTCGTAATAAAATGCGTCATTATTAAAAAATAAATAAATAAAAAATAAAATAAAAAATGATTTTGCCGAGCGTTGGAATCGAATCCTAGTCCTCTACAAAAGCTCAGCGCTAAAAATCCGTGCCTAAAACCCCTGAGCTAACCAGACTTGCTTCGACTTCCTTCTAATTCTAAGGGCTAATAAGTTCAACTTCACGCATGCGCAAAGACCAATTTGAGTTGATCTTAAAGAAGCAATTTACTGTTTTAATATAAATGATGATTAGAAAATAATATTACAATTTTACCCTTTTGAAAAACCGTCAGAGTGTTAATATGTCAGCCGATAGAATTTTTTTGCCATCTATTGTGCCACTTTGGAATCACTACTTCCAGACTTGTGTTTGATATGTCGTTAACACTAAAAACACTCACCAAAAAATTATTGCCCTATTTCATTTCAGGGCATATTTCTAATAAGAAATTCTCAAACTCTCCAATCACGTGAATGTGTATTTAGAAATCATTTTCCGGACATGGCAATATTTTAATCAAATTAATTAATTTTTATAGCAATGATCTGACTGGTAAATATTTAGAAAGAATAGTACTTTTTTTAATATGGACGAAGCTTACTCGAACATCAAACTTGAGTCTCTAACTCCCTCGAGACGAGAGTTTTTTTTTCATAAATTTTAATTTTTTTAATCTCGGTATTTCAAAATAGAAATTTTTCTCTAATTGAATCGTGAAAATGCTCTGATTGAATATCGTAAACTTCACAATAGAAAATGAATTTCGTCCGCAAGGGGATAAATAGCAGCGTCCCGCCATTTCAGCCATCTTCGACTGCCAGACAACACGTATTCTTTCGGACTAAAGAAAAAAAATACTTTTTAAAATTATTTACGAATCAGATAATTTTGTTCAAAAATAATAAATGGATAAATAGTTATTTCTTTTTCAATTTCTTTAAACATGTTTCTTCTGTTGTGCTACAACAATTATATAATTCATATAATTGCTACATAAAATAATAATATTATATCTACAAAACATGCATATGTAGCTGCATAGATATTAACAGATGTTATAACAAAATGTTTCGTCTAATGTATTTGTAGAAAGGTATATATTTTTTATTTACGTAATCACTTTATTCGTTTCAATTATAAATAGGAATATATAAATATCAAACATTATTTTCCATGCAAACTGAAGAATTTTAATATCGTAGTAAATTATCAATTATATGTTCATTGTGACTAAGTCTCGGTTTTTACTTTAAATCAAAAATTTTATTACAATTTTTTTCTTTCATACATCCTACTGATTATTTAACAATTTGGAATGCCGGAAATGCATTTTGATATGCTTCCTATTTGATTAAACTTTATGTTTGATTTGAAATATAAAATAAGGCGGAGTTCTGATCGTTAACTGTAATTGCGGAAGTGACAGGTCTCACTATTTATGTTCACTTTTGTTACATTGTTTACGTTGTTTTGCAAGCAGCCATTTCACAAGTGTGATCGAGATTCAAAGCCTTGGTTTTATGCTTCTAACATGTCTATGGCGCAGTTTAATTATACTTTCAACATAATTCTTCTTTAATTTTTCCCCTTTCAATGAAATAACAAAGAAATTCAAAATAGTGCAATTGATTTTAAAGGACGCATGCTTGTAGGGTATTTTGTAATTAAAAATGTACTGTAGTAGAAAAATTTGTATCTATTTAGACATTTTGTGAACTTCACATTTTAAATTTAAAATGCATATGAAACAAGTTTCGTCAATTAAAAATAGAATATACTTTATATAAAAGCAATCAAATGTAATTTTCTTATCTGGATTCTTCAATGGTGATTTGATCTTTTATAAATTTCAGTTTATTAAATATCCCAGGTAATAACCGAAATTATTAAACTTTTTTCCAAAATAAATAAAAAACGATACGACCGGACATGAAACTGAATTATATCTTTTTTATTTTATTTTAACCCATTTAAATATTTAGTATTTAACTGTGCTTAAAATAAAAGTGGGAAACTTATGCAGAATAATTATTCGAAAACTTTAAAATTATTGTCTATGTATTTCACAGGGTTCACTCCTATATTAAAAAGTTAACAAGTTCTTATTGAGAAATATTAAGTCATATTCTACGACAGGAGCTCATCAGAAATAATCTATGAAGTCATAACTTGTTATTCTTCGAGAGACAGAAGCTTTGACTTCGTAGTTTTTTTCTATTGATAAAAGTACCTCATTAGTTGCAACCTCATAACATGTCCTTCAGATAATGTCAAGGAAAAGTAAACGCTGATTGGGGATTGTTTTCACAAGTTTTTACTTTCCTTTACAATGATTTGTTGATAAAGGTTTTAAAACATGTTGTGATTCCAATATTTTAAAGAGTAAGTGGGATCAATAATTATCTGTGAACTGAGCTTATTGAATAATTTGAATGACAATTAAATTTAGGTACATTAATCATGGTGTTTACATTTTTAACAAAGTGAAATTTTCAATTTATTAATGATACATTATATATATATGGTCATCAAAATTAAAGGATATTGTTAAAAATAAAACATAATGGATACTTATTGAAAAAAATAATGGAGATTTGTGCAAATTCAATAGTTAACATAAATTACAATGTTTGGCAGTTGAGTATTCTCAAAATATTCAAATTATTATAAAATTTACGGAAACTGGAAATTGATAAAAAAAATCACCCTTTGTGAAAAAATTTAGAAATTTTTAGTATAATAAACTTTTGTGTATTTCTTTAATATGGTGTACGGTGATCTGGGACAGATACGCATATTTCACATCTTGATTTCATAAGTTTTACAAAAATGTTTTTCAAGTCTTATCACGCCGTTCTTTTAAAAATGCACTTCTCAACTCCTAGGGGGTCCAAGAAGGAGTTGAAATTCTATTACCTAATGCATCCAACACATGCTCAATAGAGTTCAAATCGGAAGAGTAAGATGAAAAATGCATGGAAAAAAGGTGAAAAATCCATTTAAATTGTACCCTCTGCTTGAAAATCTTCTAACACCACCCATTTTCTATGTGCCCGAGCATTGTCACCATTAGTAAAAACTCTGGCCAGAAGTATCCCTAATATTGTACTTTTTTAACAGGTATATCAAGTCAGAGTAACTTGGATTAAACGGTCTAACTTAGAGTTTGAATATCTCCTCCATATATGTCCGAGTGAGACCAGAACATTCTTGAAAGATATATAGTTCGTAACGGCCCTTCTCTATGATTCCTATAAAAAAAATGAAACGGTGGTCGCAGAAACGGATATTCTATTCACCAGAAATAACAAGTTACATATTTCTTCCTCTCTCTAAATCAAAGCACTCCTAAAACCTGTCTTTAGATTTCAATTCTGTCTGAGCAAACAATATCCGGGTCCAATCTTCTTATCTTCATTGAATATGACGGAGGTACTTGTTTAAACGGATCCTTTGGAAGCTTCAGTGAGTGATACAAAATTTAGCAATTTCATTACATACAATGCACGTTTGTTAAAACTACCTACGAAAAATAAACGACTAATTGGAGTTTTCTCTGACGACATAAAACACTTGTAGTTTCTTCGAAATTTCTTCCGGCTCTTAATTACAGAAAACATTCTTGGGATTCCTTTGTTGATCTAGGTCGTCCTTGAACAGACTGTCTATGAACAGATCCAGTGCTTAAAAAGCTGTTACAAGTTCTTCATATGGCATTTTGAGGGACGTTTAAATCTTGGGTGATCTCCATTTGTGGCCAATCTTTTTTTATTCTACCAATTATGCGATACTTTTATCTTTGCTTCAAAAAAACTTTGACCCATAACTAATGAATTCATCATTATATAATCAGTCTCATACTTCACATTTCTTTTAAACAACACTATAGGTATTAATTACAACTTTCGTCTATTGCTCACCACATTGTCAATAGATAAATTTTAATAATTCTGGCACTAACGTTTGCGTGGAAGTAAATAATATTTTAAATTGTATTTCATTAATATAAATAAATGTAGCATTTTTCATTGGTTGTAAATTAACTTAGTGAGCATATTTTTTTCTCTATATTGTGATGATCGGTATATATATATATATATACAGGGTGATTCATAAAAGATGGGCAGAACTTTAAGGGATTATAGTACACTTAAAGACAAATAATATTAAATAGGAGACTAAGGGTCCCAGACGTATTCCCAAGGAGATAGGAGGCATTAAAGTTTAGGGTCAGAAATTTCAAATGATTATAAAAAATGGAAAAAATGGTCGATTCGTTTGCGGTTTTTGCAAAAAATTTTCTTTATGCCAGTATTTTCTTGAAATAAAATTTTAAAGTTCAATTTCAAAAAATGCCGATAGGGGGCGCTTTAGACTTTGGAGTAACAAACAACTATTTTTTTAACGTTATTTTTTGTATTTCTTTAAATGATTTCGAAAGCTTAGACTTAAACTTAAATTTTGATCTAAAAATCTGAGTCCTAACGAGTAGTTAAGTAGCGTAAACTGAAATTTGAAATTTGAAACCCTTCTCCCCCCAGAACAAAAATCAGTTATTCCCGATCTTTGTGTCGTAGATTAGGCTCTAACTACTGCCGCGTTTTGCTAAAATTATTCTTTATGTCAGTATTTTCTTGAAAATAAATTTTAAAGAAAAGTTTCAAAAAATTCCGATAGAGGGCGCTTTAGACTTTGGAGTAACGAACAGCTATTTTATACCGTTATTTTTTGTGTCTCATTAAATGCTTTCTAAAGCTTAGACTTAAATTTTCAGCCCAAAATCTGAATCGTTAGACGTGGTTAAGTTTCTGGGGAGAGGGGTTTGAAATTTCTACTCCTGAGCACAGTTCAGTTTACCATGTCCACACATTGTGTGCTGTGATACGAGGTAAAAAGACACAAATTAGGATTATGTTACCAAAGCATATTTATTAACATGTAATTACAATAAATGTTCAAAATTGTGACCACCAGAGGTTATGCACGCAGAACAACGGCGAAGAATGGAACGGCGAACATTCGCGAAAACATCAGGCTTTTCGAGCACTTCCCCTACAGCGGCGGAAAGTCTGGCGACCAGTTCCTCGGGGGATTCAATGGGTGTCTCATACATAAGAGCCTTCAATTGTCCCCAAAAAAAGAAATCGAGGGGTGAGAAATCTGGCGAGCGAGCAGGCCAAGCAACAGGACCAATTCGACCAATCCATCTGTTCGGAAATGTGATGTCCAGATAGTTGCGGACGTCTCGTACGTAATGGGCTGGCGCTCCATCGTGCCTGAACCACATGACCCGCCGGATGCGTGGAGGAACAACGTTTAACAGGTCTGGCAGCACATGTTGCAGAAATGTGAGGTACGTTTTACCGTTGAGGCGTTCAGGAAGAAGGTACGGTCCGATTAGGTGGTCTCCGAGGATTCCTGCCCAAACATTGATGGAAAAGCGTCTCTGATGAGCATGTGAATACGTAGCATGTGGATTGACATCCGCCCATACATGTGCATTGTGTGTGTTAAATGTACCTTCACGTGTGAAGGTTCATTCATCGGTGAAAAGCACAGTTCGTCCAAAATGTGGATTTAGCGCGTTCTGCTGCAGAAACCAGCGGGCGAATTCAATACGATTGGGATAATCCCCTGGAGACAGTTTCTGGACTTGTTGCACATGAAACGGGAGCAAATGTTCATCCTTCAATACCCTCCAAGTCATGGACTGTGAGGTATCCACCTGCCTAGCCACTGTTCGTGTACTTGTACTTGGCTGCGCCGCTACTACATCCAGAATGGCTTCTGCAACAACTACTGATTCGTCTTTTTTTTGCACGATTTGCATTCGACCGGGAAGCGAGAAATGATCCCGTCTCACACAACTGTCTGTGCAAGCGCTCGAAAGTTTTGCGGTTAGGCAACCGCCTGTTGGGAAATCGCTCTCCGTACATTCGTTGTGCCTCTGCACCATTTCCATCTGCCGCTCCGTAAATTAAATGCATCTCAGCCTTTTCCTTATTCGTGAAGGGCACCATCTTCCGATTCATTACTACAGCGACTTACACTTGACTCACCGTTCAGTGGTTTTTTTGCCTGAATCGTGTCGAAATTTTGCATACGTGTTCTTCTTCTTCCCCATTTGACATTTGCATACTTTCTGTCTCCTTCTTCACCCGGTGACTAGCGTCAGGAATGGAGCTTTAACGTTTGCATGAGCGACGTTTCCAACTGTACCAGTGCCTTTATGAGTGAATTTCCGACTATGCAGTCCTTGACGAAAGTTGTATTTTTGCCTCGTATCACAGCACAAAATCGTTGAGCATGGTTAAGTAGTGCAAACTGAACTATGTTCAGAAGTTGAAATTTGAACCCCCTCCCCTCGCTACTGAACCACGCTCAGCGATTCAGATTTTGAGCTGAAAATTTAAGTTTAAGTCTAAGCTTTAGGAAGCATTTAATGAGACACAAAAAATAACGGTATAAAATAGTTGTTCGTTACTCCAAAGTCTAAAGCGCCCTCTATCGGAATTTTTTGAAACTTTTCTTTAAAATTTATTTTCAAGAAAATACTGACATAAAGAATAATTTTAGCAAAACGCGGCAGTAGTTAGAGCCTTATCTACGACCCAAAGATCGGGAATAACTGATTTTTGTTCTGGGGGGAGAAGGGTTTCAAATTTCAAATTTCAGTTTACGTTACTTAACTACTCGTTAGGACTCAGATTTTTAGATCAAAATTTAAGTTTAAGTCTAAGCTTTCGAAATCATTTAAAGAAATACAAAAAATAACGTTAAAAAATAGTTGTTTGTTACAGGGCTCGAAAAATCTACATGCCCGACATCAGTGTTGTTAGACGACGACTTTTTAAAAATTCAGATTGACACCACTTCTTTGGATTGGTAAAATTACGTTTCGTTCAATGACATATTAATCAAGAGGAATTTTATCCTTTAATAAAAGTGGTGCCAATCAAATTTTTAAAAAGTCGCCGTCTAACAACACTGATGTCGGGCATGTAGATTTTTCGAGCCCTGGTTTGTTACTCCAAAGTCTAAAGCGCCCCCTATCGGCATTTTTTTAAATTGAACTTTAAAATTTTATTTCAAGAAAATACTGGCATAAAGAAAATTTTTTGCAAAAACCGCAAACGAATCGACCAATTTTTCCATTTCTTATAATCATTCGAAATTTCGGACCCTAAACTTTAATGCCCCCTATCTCCTTGGGAATACGTCTGGGACCCTTAGTCTCCTATTTAATATTATTTGTCTTTAAGTGTACTATAACCCCTTAAAGTTCTGCCCATCTTTTATGAATCACCCTGTATATATATATATATATATATATATATATATATATGTGTGTGTGTGTGTGTGTGTGTATTTGTATATATACATATAAATTAAAAAATTCTACAGCAGTCAAGCATGAATATGCTTTAAATGTATTTTACATCTGAGAAATGTATTTTTTCACTAATTTTTACGGAGCATCAGAGAAAGATATTGCTTTTCAGTTACATGGTAATTAATAATTGTCAGAATGTAAATTTTTTAGAGTTTTACATAATTTTAAAAGATTAATAACGTATTTTTGGAAAAGATTATTTTCTTAAATGAAGATATGAATATTTATATGTCTGTATTACACGTTGCATGTATGTTTTTCTATTTGGATTGTAACACTTTTGGAGAATGTTATAAACATATTATTATTCAATTACATATGGTTTTCGGCGAAAAATGATTTTATTCAAATAAAATGTAATTATAATTTTCGTTTCAAAATTTTTATTTGAATTGATGTTAAAACTTTACTTCCATCCTTTGTTTAAAAAAAAATCAGCGTAGTATTTTTGAAAATATAACAATCATCGCTTAAGAAAAAAAAAATGAGTGACGGCATGCATTCCGCACATTGTCTCTTTTCATTGATTTTGAAGCCTTTTCAATGAGCTAGAAACTGCTTTGTGCTTTCTATATGCTTCGATCTAGATTAAAAGAGTAAACGTTGTCCATTTAACAAAAGTCCTTTTCCATGCTCTTATGCATAAAGAAATTTTCAGTGTTTTATTTTTCAAGTTTAGATTCTTACCTTAGGCAAACACGACGCTACAAAACAAAACTTAGTGAATTTTATCCATCACAATACTACTTTGGAAATTAACCTCAATATCTTTAAAAAATAAATTAAATTAAACATTCACATCGAAAGCTTCCTTTTCTGTTTTGCAAGCAGATTTATCTGTAGAAACTTTGATTGGAAAATTTTGAATCACAATGAACGTGTTGATGTAATTCAATTGAGACGAGGTGTTAATTTAATATGAAACTTCGTTATTATCATAACAACTGTAAAATATTTATTCAAAGAAGATTATTTCTATTTTAATTTTCATTTAATTGAATTTTTATGATATCTATTTAACGAAAATCTATTGAACATTTTCTTTATTTTTTGTGGAAGAATGTCAAAACCAAAAACGTGTTTCTAACAACAAGTTTATCTTTACTAAACAAAAGGAAGTAAATTATTGAATTTAAATTTCATGTTACTCACTTCATCCAGATTATGTAATTTAGAAATGCACTTATATCATGGGTGGGAATTTCTATTTTTTTTTAATCATTCCTTAATAAGTGTCAAAGTAAATCAGATGAAAAAGAAAAGCTTATATGAAAATTTCTAATCAAAATGTGTCGCATCAAATTAGTGCGAGATAGGTGCAAGTTTTAATTTAAAATTAAAATACAATTTATATACATCTTTAAAAATAAAAAAGAATCATGGATATTAATATAAATGATCTTTGTTTAAATATTTTTATTAAAATTTCTACACTAACAAATAAACAGTTTCTATAAAATCACATATTATTGTTATACAAAAACAATAACAAAGCGTGTCAAATCAATTTACAAATCAATTTACAAATGTTTCACACGTGTAGATGAAGTATTAAGTATACTGGTTCTAAACGTTTCAAACTTATCTTATGAAACAATTAATTTTAGCTTATTTACTAATTCATACTACGAAAATTTAAAACAATTCACGGAATTTTCCAAACTGTATGTGTATGATCTTGTAATAATATTAACCCTTCGTTGCATGATTTTTCTATTTTTATGAATTTTTTTTAAATCTATATAGCGATTTAGTAATGAGAAAAAAATAAATTTTAATATTTCAGCTAAAATTTCGTATTATATGACGTACCCGCTATACATACAAATAGGGTTCTTAAATTGCTATACTTTGCAATTAAACTAACTTACATTAATTAATTTTATCTGCTTAACACTCTACAACTTTCTTGATAATAATATTTTTATGTATATAGTAAAAATAATGAATGCAAATTTTAACTTATTAGCTTTTTAGAATTTTACTATATAAGTCAGAGCGTTCAAATTTTGTGTACTTATAGCTGACTTCCTCTTGTCACACAACATATCATAAAGTTTTGAAAAATACTATTATTTTGATTAAAATATTTTTCTAATATCATCAGTCCATTTTTGAAGCGTTTTTCTTCTAATTGTTGCACGCAACTTTAAATAGATATAAAAATTATTACGCTTTAAAAAAAAATGGAGAAATTATGTTGCTACAATTACAAAATTGGTATTAAAAACTACAAAAAATTTTATATCTCAAAAATAAATCGAGATACAGCTTTCAAACACATTGCATTTAAAAGTACATTTTTTCCGATACGTAGGTGTAAAAATTATAGTGTTTTTAGGTACGTGCCAGATACGAAACATCGGGCAGTAAAAGGTTAATCTTTCATCAAAGTCAGATTTTTACTGTTTTGATGGTAATCTTTAACTTTTTTTAGACTTGTGCAATAATTAATTTGATTTTAAAAACTATTAAACAAGTCCTGCGGAGAAATTTCTGTTTAAACTTGCGAAAATAAATTTAATGCAGCTGTGGATTGTTTAAGGTTTAAAACATATTAACGCTTTGCACTCGAGAGGTGACTCTGAATCACCACTAGTGTTCCCAGGTGTCCCTAGTAAATTTGGACGCCAAATACTTCTGACACCATTAATATCTTACAGTTTATTTCGTCATCTTTTATTACAGATTATTCGAGCATTCCCTAGTAGCCAAACAATATTGGATCAATATTGGCTACATCTTGGAGCAATATTGGCACATTGGCACAATATTGGCACATTGGCACAATATTGTCATGAAATATTGCTCCATTATTGGGATGTTTACATTTTGCTGTTATTTAGCCAATATTACGCCAATAATGGGGTTTCATTGGAAATATTGCCAGTAAAACGCCAACATTTGCACCATATTGGTGTTTTATTGGCAATATTTCCAATGAAACCACAATTTTGGCATAATATTGGCTGCAAATATTGGTCTAAGTAAGGGAAAAATGTAAACATCCTAATATTGGAGCAATATTCAAGTTTTATTGGCCATATTTCCAATAGATGAAATATTTGCGCAACGTTGAACCAATATTGCTTTGCTACTAGAGTTATATAAGGCGAAGAAAATTAGTTTAAAATACAAGTGTCCAGAACATTTAGACTATTCATCTACGCGGGTCACTAGTGGCCAGAAAATTTCACCTCTTGAGTGGAAAAGGTTAAGGTATCCTTTTTTATTAAAATGAAAGTTACAAGAACTTTTTTTCCAAAACAAATTGCATGGAAAATGCAAGCATCCTTTGTGTAGCATATTTAAAAGTTTGATTTCTGAAACATTTTGGAAACGCATGTGCCTATAAATACATAATTTATATATTATTTCTCAACCCTTTAATAGAATATATTACCATATTTTATTTAAATTAATGAATAAATGTGTGAATTATATAGAAAAGATCATTTCAAAAATTGTAGCAAACAATGCAGGGGTATGTAGCTCACACTGGGTGAATAAAAATTTAGCATTATTAAAAAATAAATTTCACAAGCGTTTTGTCAAAATCTGACCTAATTAATTTAATTTTTAATCATGTAGAAAACTGAATTTTCAATTATAAGGAAACTTATAATTTTTAAATAATTTTTAAAGACTTTTTTTTTTTGAAATATTTAACTGCTTTCAATAAAAAATGTATGATTTAGTTATTTTTTTAATTAATAAAAATGTAAAAGACAAATAGAATAATCCATTTAATATAACATAAATGTGGTAAATTTATATAGAAAAACATGTAAAAAAGTATAAACAATTTGTAAGTGGATTTTCGTTTTTAAAGGTAAAAAGGAAATGTCATTTTAGCTTATTAGATGAAAGAAAATGGTCATGCTCCTCACAATAATACTTAGTATTTTACATTAATATAAAATGTATTTGATTAGAATTTAAAATACAGCACATTTAATGAGGTATTCTTATGCATGAAATGTATTATTCAGCATTACACACACACTAAAACAGTTACCAAAAAAGATATACTTAAAACTAAGAATTCTGAGTAAACTGCAAATCATCATTATTACACAATATTTTCTCGAATAAAACCCTTGAACATTTTTATCTCATTCGCACTCAATTAGGTGTAAAAATCAAACGGAATAAATCGTTCTTTACACGTAATCGTATTTCTCTCAGTAGAAGATATTACTACGAGCATTATGGATAAATAATCGAAACCCATAGTTTTCTGTTTTATGTGACTTTTAAACTGGTTATTTCTTCGATCGATATTTATTTCATTTCTATATGATTTATAGTTCTGTTTAATCGGAAAAACTGTAAATTAAGAATAGTTTTTTAGTGGCTGATTTCGACTTTCAGACAGTATTAAGCAACGAATTATCTTTTATGTTATAATGTTCACTTATCATTGTTAATGTTTCTTTTACAAACATTAACATTATTTTACGAAATACCTTTCCGTGATTTACCAATTATTAGTTATAAGATTATTTACATTATTTTACAGTACAAACACTAACTATTTACAAAATTCATAACAATATATATATATATATATATATATATATATATATATATATATATATATATATATATATGTATGTATGCATGTATTTATATATATATATGTGTGTGTGCGTGTGTGTGCGTGTGATATTTTGAGATAGGAGCCATTAATATTATTTGTAGGTTTCCCCATGTTATGTCATAGGAGTCGAGGCAAGATAAAAATTAATACAATAATAAACCTAGAAACTTCATTAAATTCCACAATTGCTGCTCCAAAAGATTTATTTAATGCAATCATATGCAGAGGGGAAGTGCTCTTTTCATTCCGAAGCAATATTCCATAGAAAACAGTCGTCTAGCTGTTAAATCGTTCGTACCCGAAAACATCGAACAAAAGATTCCATCCATTTCAGGGCCTCTTCACTCAAATTAATAATAAAAAGATTCTAGAACTTTCTCTAATCTCTAACCATGATTTTCACATGTAAACAGAATTCGTGTCCATCGTCGAGATAAATTCATTGAGACGATAATTTTTTATTTAAGAAATTATTATTTAACTCATTTACTGATGAACCACGTTTGAGAGGAACCTGGACAGAACTGCGCATGGGCGAAAAGAGCGAGTCCATGTCAAAAATGGGGAAGTTAGTACCATCTCGAGATGAGTTTGTTTATTAAACAACCCTAGATGTGTCGATTTTTTTTTTTTTTTTTTTTTTTTTTTTTTTTTTGAAGAGGGAATACCTTTTTGTTTCTGTAATTGAATTATCTGTTTTTAAAATTACATTGTAATTCTGTTACACGGAATAAGTTATAAAAAGACAAGTATATTAAAAAAGACGATTTAAAGGTATGATTATTAAATTTAGCTTAATAACTTTTCACTCGCAATATAGCGCAACTTAATCTTTTTTGAAGTAACGGCAACATGGCGTGATTTTAAAACATACCAGATTAGCAATTTTTTAAATATGTTTCTTTACATTATTGTGTACATTATTTATTTATATTATTTGGACGCATTAGATATGAATATGGCGCAGATGTCATATACTTATAAGGTTTGGAACAATTGTTTTTCCAACGTCAATTTGGCGAAAACCTCATTTTCGAATACTGGTCAAATATACATCTTTAAATTATTTTCTATTATTTAAAAAAATAACAATAAATAAAACAATTTTTAAATATAATAAATTTTAAAAACTAATAACTATAGAACAAAAAACATTTTATATAATTAAAAAAAATTAAGGTAAATAAACAATTTATCAAAAAATAAACAGTATCAGGGTTGCCATATTAAGCAAAATAACGCCATTCTGGTGCCAAGTAAATCCCAGTGAGTATATGACACACAAGTGCCCTGAATATTTAGGTTGTTAGAATTGGCGAATTTCTTGAATAGCCGCCAAGTCAGATGCCAAGCAGTCGTTAAAACTGCATTTTAGCCATAAAATAAATGTAAAAAAAAAAAAAAAAGACATGTTTTTATTAAAATTCACAAAAATGTAGGAGAAAATATATATTTTGGAAAGGTTATTCCGAGAACTAATAATAGGTCCACAATCTATTTATTTTAAAATAAAATTTCATTCGGAACAAAAAATAGAAAACAATATTTAATATCATTTCTCGGCCTCATAGGCTATTACCCCCAAAGTCTGAATGGAATCGGCTTGACATTCTGCCAAGTGAAGACCTTACTAAGCTGGTATATCAGTATAATTGAACACTGACTTCGATATCTTGCAGACGACATTTTGGAACAAAAAACGAAAAGAAATGAATTTATTTATACGCACAATATCAAACGTTGAAGAGGGAAAAAATAAATAAATAAAAAGTATGATATTTTTTGAAAGGTGTGGTTTTGGAATAAATTTTATAAAATTTTCTTAAAAAGGGTTCATAAAAACAGGGAAAATGAGTTTTATTTGGAATATTAAAAAATAAAATTTAATAAAGAATATTTTTAATTTCGAGCCATCTTTTAAAATTTACGCATATTGGAACAACATGTTTTAAGGAGAATTAAGAATTTATATTGTTTCCATAAAGAAAACAAGATTTTAATTTAATAAGTTAAACTAAATATGGAATATTGTTAAAAGGAAATTAATATAGTATAAAAGTGAAGCTTGGCGAAAAAAAAATACATTTGTAATATATATATATATATATATATATATAGTAAATTTGTGGACAATCTTTTGTTAAAGACAAATAATATAAAAGTGATCAGCATGGTAAAATTCTGAATTTGTACTTGTATTCTAAAATGAAAAAAAAATATCGAACAAGAAACGAAATTGAAAAGAAAGCAAATAAACTCTGGGCAATTTTATTACAAAAATTAGTAAAACTTTATAAACAACCACCAATCGGTTAAATAAATCATTTATAATTTAAAACAAGAAGGAAAAATTATGCGTTATATACAAATTTGCCTAATTTCAACATGTACGAATCAATAGTTGTAAAAATATCACATTTATCTAATGTAGCTCTAAATATCATTAATATATACTACATAATATGTTATTTCTTTTCTCTTAAAAATGATAAGAACATCTAAAACTTCTATTTGAGCATTTTTTTCGATAAATGAAAAACACACATGTCCACATGTCCACAGCAACTGTGCCTTGTGTGTGTATACTAGCATTTTTCAAGAGTTAATATCATGTTTATAAAATAAAACAAATGTTATTCTTTCTTTAAATTAATCAAGGAGAGGATTTATCCAATAAATTTCTTTTTATAAATAAAATTATAGTATATAAAAAAAGAATTAAAGTTTTTCCTCCATATTCTATTTTCAAAACACGGTCATACTATAACAGCTGGTTATTAATCAAAATTTCATTTTCACATATGACAATAGCTTGAAAATATAAAGTTTTTCCATGGCAACAAGTAGCCATTTTATCTCAGCCTGAAAATAGAAGCATGTATTGTATTTTAAGAATAGAAGTTGAATATTAGCAGCGTACATCAATTGTATGTCATTAAAATGGATAATAATTTCCATGTTTATTTTAGAGTTAAAATTTTTATTTTACTTATTTGCATAGAACTTTTGTGTTTTAAAAAGTCCCAGAAAGGGCTATTGCATTGTGATTATATTATGGCTCATAATCTTATTTAAATTAAAATTTGTCATTAGCATGGAGAAATATCAGTGTCATTAGCATGGTTTTTCTGTCCATGTTAAAGACTCGTATGTGCATAAATGTAACCAGTGCTTATATTGTATCCTTTATAAAGTTTAAGTTTGAATATAAATTTAGGTATTACATTTATTATCCCTAAAATATACATTAAATCTGTAGGAAAATCACTAAGACAGCTTCTTACATTGTTAGTGTCAGAATATTGCTCATGTAAACAAAGTTTGCTCTTTGGTAATGTTTTTATTCTCCTTATATTATATATGTAAAAATGGAAACCATTTGCTGAAAAGGAAGGCTAATAAATATAGAAAAAAATATTTAAACAGAAAGAAAATAAAAATTTCTTAATATATTTATTCCATGCAATTTATTTTGTCATTAGCATGACTCAAAAAATACTAATTATTCTTTTAAGTTAATTTTTAATCATTTAGCTATGCTGACTACATGGAAAGTATACCTAATACTACATTAACAACACCTTTTTTTTCAGAAATTTTGCTAACAGTAATTTTTTTAAGATTACACTTTTGCAAAAGTCTCCTATTTTGAGAATCACCCATATATATATATATATATATATATATAGAGAGAGAGAGAGAGAGAGAGATAGAGAGATAGAGATAGAGATTCATGAAGCGAGAGATGCTGTTAATCAATATTTTCAATTACTGGCATCTAAATACTCTTTGAATAAAAAATCAATTAAAATAGCTTTAAATATTTTTAACGTTCCTTAAAAACTCAGTCATCGTTTAAATTAATGATACTTGCTATAATGATTTTTTTTTTACTTTAATTATTATTAATACATAAATACCCATTTAAAGAAATGTTAATATTTTTTATTCTAACTGCATTGTGTATTATATCTATTATCTGATAAAGAAAACTTCCTAAACTGAAATGAAACACTATGTACTAGACTATCAATATTCTAAAATATGCTGTAGCATTACAGTTATTTTAATCATGCAAAAATTTTAAAATAATTGATATGTCTTTGAAAGTACATTGTAACATAAAATGCACGAATCAAATTTGATTTTCTACATTTTACATATATATCTAATTTTTGATTAGCACGTGCCCAGTGTGTAGCACAAGTATAGAATAATAGATATTATTTTAGATTAAAGAAAACTAGTCTAAATAATTTCCGACACATCAAGTACTCTCTAGTTTCTATAAAATATATTTAGAAAATGTGGTACATAATTTTCATTAAAAATTAACACAAAAAGCTTTTGACAACAGAACAAAACTGTAGAGCTTTTTAATCTTCACTAAGCTGTGCCCTCAAAATATACTTAATGTTTGCGTTTGTTCCTGCAAGATTGACTGCCTAGTAATATTTTGTATTTGTATTTAAAATATTACATTATATTTAATCTGTTAGTCTTAAATTTTGAAACAACCGTGCAACAAGTGATGATGGATTATTAAGAATTTTAATGCATACAATACAGAAAAATGCATATCCTAATCATTAACAATAAAAAAGAAATCTCTAAAAATCCTCATCCGCTAAAAATAAATATTAAATAATAGAATTAATAAGATCTTTAAGAAATTAGGAGTACTTGTGTTATATAATATAATAAATACAATGTCTCTATTTAAAATACTAAGAAAAATATTTTTTTCTTATAATATCATATTTGCCGTTCTCTTTCCATTCTTTATCTTGTTTCTTTCTGCAATATATACAAGCAAATAGAATTAGTGATAAAACATACTAGAGATCATTATTAACATATTTATTAAAACATAATAATTCATCTTTAAAGTTGCCATGTATGTAAATAAGGTACCATGATAAATGGTTGCACGTATGGAATAACAATGTTATTGGCATAATTTTCTCAAATAAGATTAGTTTTCAAAAGACATAATGCAATTTTCCACGGTAATATTCAACACGTAAATTTAAAAAGTTTGTCTCATGTTACATGTGATAAAATGTCATTATTGTTGTTGTAGTATATTTAAGAGAACATATTTTGTGAACATATAATTTGTAACAAATTTATTCAACGGAAACAGATAGATTGGTTTAAAATTAAAGTAATTTTTACTTTAAATAAACATCTTTAATGCTACAAAATATTAATAGATGTCAATATTATCAATTTCATCTAAGATTTAAGATATACAGTGTGATTAAAAAAGCCTTTATAAACCTTTTTGTGAAAAAAAATAAGTTAAAAAATAAGATCGAAGTTATTTAATTCTGTCGAGCATTGCTGTGTCATTAAAAATGCATTCGGTGTACTGTAATTGTGTACGTGATAATATCTGTAATGCGGCATGCATAGTTTATTGTGGAGATTTCAGTTTATATCCATATAGATCAGTATACCCATTTACGGTACTTTAGAGGATATTTTTACATTTTATACAAATCAAGGATATTTCCTAAAAATTTTGAAACAAAATTAATTACAATTACGGATCTGAGCAAATATATGAGCTTAGACTGGAGCTAGATGTTCTGCATTATTGATCAAATGAGTGCATTAAAATCATGATACATAATGTAAGAATTGAAGTGTTCTTGGACTACTTTCTGTCTAAATGAAAATACGCATTGTTATCAGGATGAACAAGAATGGTGACTTGCTAGAGAAAAAGGATATTGTGTCATTCGTTTCTCCTCCAACTCAAATACTCTGTTGCCTAATTCTTGCATGTTCTACGGTGATTTTATGTTAACGTGACAGATATCATTGGTCTGCTGAATACTGCTTGGAATCGAAAAACTACGAATTGAATATTTCCAATTGAACGAAAAATTACCCAGACCGGAATGGAACCCAGATCCTTGGTTTACAGGGCCAATGATTTACCGGGATAAGATAACTGGGAGATAGCCGGCGGGAATTTCTCGCTCAGACAACCTTATTAGTCATAACATATCAATAAGGTTATCTGAGCGAGAAATTCCCGCCGGCTATCATACAGTTATCATACAGGTAAAGCATTAGCCATGTAAGCCAAGGATCTGGATTCGATTCCGGCCTGGGTAATTTTTCGTTCAGTTAGAAATATTCAATTCCGAGAACTACATTTTCGAATTAAACTATGGTGCCAGGGCCAGACAAATGTGTTGTTTAAGGAAAGTAACATTCATATATTCGATGTGACTGATACATACTGCCGGTGGTCGTACTGCCGTCTGAGGCAGTTTTTGCATTACATTTACAGCATCTAAAAAGTAGTTGAAGATCCTGGAAACAATACTTTGTTCAATTCACTTGCTTCTGCTACTTCTACTTTTGTTTGGCGCGTCTATATATGATAAACAACTGATCAAAATTCTGATTTAGTTCATTGTCTTTGTCTAGACATAACTGTCATCCAAATAAAACACATACCGAATGTCGGTGGTTGTTTTTTGCTTAGTCTTTCAGATTGTCGAAAGGCAAATTTTATTCGCTGCGCTAAACTAACGTTTTTAGAAACAATTTCTAAATTTGCATGCATCGAAGTTTTAAAATAAAAAAAAAGTTTAAAATTTTTAAGTTTATTAACTGTAAAATGTCGTTTGGAGACCAACTCATAATTTGACAACATGAAAGTTTATAAATGAGAAAAATAAATATATATATATTTTTTAATTTACAAACTGTAAATGTTATTTTGTTGTTATTCTGAAATCGTTTACGATGTTAGTAATTTAAATATACATTTGTTTCTAATTTATAAGCCGTTCGTAGCATGGAGGAATAAAATTTCTTCTGAAAAGATACATTAAAATATCATTTATCATTGTGTTCCATTGTGACACTTCAACGATGTCGAAGTTTTTTTACACTTACAGAAAAAAGGCACGTATGTCATTCAGTACAGCTAGCAGTCTGAAAAAATTATTATTAGAGAGTATTATGTTACAATAGAAAGTTTGTTTCGGAAGGTTTATAAATGTTATCGCCGTGAAATGATGTTTAATTCATCGTTTTGAGAGTTTTTAATTTATATCGTTTGTTACCTCATTTACGAGGAAAGTTAATAGCTTGTTTTTTGCCCAAGAAAAAGTCAGTAAAATCATTTACCTTTATTGATTGTAAAATTTAATTACATTCTAATCAAAATATATTTTTTTATTTAAAGATTATGTAACTGTATTTGGTATTTCATTATTTTTGGTGATTTCAAAACCTGTAATCTGTCAGCATACGCGCTGAGATAGAATTAAATTATAATGGGATAACTACAAAACTTCTTGAAAATTAACATTCGTTATGATAAATAACACAATATTCATTTATATTTGATAGTCATATATACATAATTGCATACAAACACTTTAGTAAATGGAATGTTTGTTATTTGTAAGTGGTTAATTATTGAATTCTTTCTCTTATAAAATTTTTGATTGTAGTAAATGCGACAAAAAAAATAGGAATGTAAAATCTAAAATTTCACAAAACTGTTAGATTACTTAAACATATTTTATTACGAGAACGACTACAGAAACAGTTCAAAACATAAATGTTAAATATTCATCATCCGATTATTTTTATATGGTCATATAAATATTCTTGTTAATATCATTTTAAAAGTTTATCTGTTTTTGACAATGTATTCTTTTTTTATGTATTTGTAGTTTATATATTTTTTTGGCCATAAAAAAGTATACAGTAGAAGGAAATCTACTACCGATAGAAACAGATTATAAACTACAAGTCTCAAGTTTTCAATTGAATAAAATCGTTTCCTTAAAATGGAAGAATCACTTTGAAAAAGAAAAAAACAAAACAATCAAAGGTGTATCTTTGTATCCTGACATACTTATGCTTATTTGATCTTTTAATATATTTCAGATTATTAGATTTTCCAGGTTATATCAGAATTTTAAAGTTTGTTTCTTTTCAAAAGAAGTTAAAAAAGTTCAGAATATTAAACCGAATTATATCTCTATTTTTTATTTACAATCCTTTATTGACATATTTTAATCATCCATTTAAATTTTTAATATTAAATTGGGTTTAGAAAAACAAGGTAATTTATTCAGAATGCGTATTCTTGTATCTTATCATTATTATTTTCGGTGCAAATCTCATGTTCACAAATGCTTATTGCGAATCATTATGTCATAATCTATAACAGGAAATTGTTAGAAATATTCTAAGATTCCTAAAATATTATTTTTTGAGAGACTTTAACAGAAACACTGACTTCGCTCATATTCTATTGAATAGTATGTCTTATTAGTGATAACATCAGAACATATTTTTCTGATAATGTCAATAAAAAGTAGCCGCGAATAAAATACGATTGTAGTGAAGTTTTGGTTATAAGTGCAATGACTTTTCGTTGCAGGTTCATTATTTTTCGTGAGATTTTAAAATTGATTTACTGGTTTCATATAATTTTAATACTTTAAAATCATATATTTCATGAACACGAGTTATTTTAGAATCTTTCTTTTTGTTTTTGTCAAATGAAGATAAATATATTTATATATCTCTGTAACATATTACACAAATTTAAAAATTTTGGAAGATTAAAAAAAATGGTAAAACTTTGATTAAAAATCCAAACATAATATTGACGGAAAAATATATTACTAAGACGATATTATTATTAAATACAGTGATTACTTATTGTAATTAATGGATTTCTATTTTGATTTTTATGGTTAGTCACGTATTTAAATTTCACGTAAATGTGGATGCGTAATAGTACTTTTTAATAAAAAGATTATTGCCCAGTTAAACTGATGGCATTGAGCTCACAGGCTACGCATACTAATTGTACATTACAGCCTTGTATTTTCGTCAATTCCGTTCGGAAAAAAAAAATTAAGAAGGGGAAACAGCTCTCCCATTTCTCCTTTTTTTATACTTAATCATTGAACTTCCTAAACTATCAAGTACATGCTTTATCATATTAAAAAATCTATATCCAAAATTCAGAGCAAATCGGATAATTCTTAATAAAAACCCATTTAGCATTTATATAATTTAAGAGGAGTTATTCCACTCTTTTATACTTAACCATTAAACTTCCAAAACTATTCAGAGATTTGAACGAAATCTGACAATTCTGATTGAAAAATCCATTTATGCAAGTTAAGGGGAGGGGCATTAGAACCCCCGTTCCCCCTGTTTATACTTATTCAATGAACACCTAATAACAGCCACGGACTCGCCTCATCAGAATGATCCTACATCTAAATTTTGAACGAAAACTGTTAATTCTGCATGAAAATCCCGTTTATATCAATTAAGGGGGGGATGAGCCCCCCTTTCCCCCTGTTTATACTTATTCAATGAACACATAATAACAGTCACGGAATCGCCTCATCAGAATGATCCTACATCTAAATTTTGAACGAAAACTGTTAATTCTGCATGAAAATCCCGTTTATATCAATTAAGGGGGGGGGGCATGAGGCTCCCGTTCCCCCTGTTTATACTTATTCAATGAACACATAATAACAGTTACGGAATCGCCTCATCAGAATGATCCTATACCTAAATTTTGGACAAAAACTGTTAATTCTGCATGAAAAACCCATTTATATCCATTAAGGGGAGGGGCATGAGCCCCCCGTTCCCCCTCTTATACATATCGAATGAACTCCAAAAACTAATCAGGGAAGCGCCTTATCAGGATATACCTATATACAAAATTTCAAGTGGATCGGATATTTTTATCATGAGTTATCGCGTTACGCACATACATACAGAACGGACGGGCACATAAGCTCTCAGGCTATGATAGCCTGTGAGCTAAAAAGTAACTATGAAAGTTTAGTTTTCGATAATCTCATCGATAATCGCTTTAAACAATAAAAGTTGTACGGATGCAATTTATTTGTTTAAAAATTATAAGAAATCTTCGTGTAAAAATAATTTCGTACAATTAGAAATTTAAGATAAATCAACAATATGATTGAATTTTGAGTAAAAGTAAATTATTAATTAAATATTGAAAAAGAATTTTTAAAATCCTTTGACACAATAAACTGTACATAATAAAACAAAGATATGATAAATAATTTTTTTAAGTATAAAAGGATTACCATATACAGACAGGCATATGAAATCTAAAAATATAAAGATTTTTTTTTCTGTAATTCTGTATTCTATTATGTTAAATTAAATGTATATTAATTAAACGTACATTAAAATATAATTTACAAATCTCTTCTATTGCAATATTTTACTAATTTCGTATCCCTTTCATACTTATAAAAAAAAGTCGGTACTTATGCTATTTGATAAAGTGTACGGTCATAAAAATTTATCACAGAGTATTTGTATTGTAATGTAATAATGAATAATATGTCGTGGTAAGAGTGCTTGAACATATCGATGGTTCCGTCATTTACGGTGGAAGTTTATATTTTGCTTTCTATCGAAAAAGGAAATAATGAAATCAATTACTTTTGTTGATATTGATTACACAATATTATTATCTCTTCTGTTTGGCCACATTTTATTTGAAGATTATATAAGTATGACTAATATTTATATATTTTGGTAATTCTAAAATGTTTATCGTATGTGTAAACTAACATGCTTTCGACATTAATTCGAATGCAAAATTTGAGAATATTTTGTTTTAAGCATAAATTATATTTCTAAATATTTGGCTTAAATTGTACAACGTTCAAAATTACGTGAAACAACTAGAAGACAAATAAAAATAAGAGTGGTTTAATAATGTGTTTTACTAAAAAACAACAAAATGTATTTTCTTCTTAAATCGGAAAATCTATATATAATTATCGAAGATGTGAATCACAATACCTTTGAAAGTGTTATAAAAAATATACATGCATAATCATTTTATCACTTGTGTAAATTCCAACGAAATTATTTATATTTTACTCATCACAAAGTAGCTAAAAGAATTTTTTACGAAAACCTTTAAAAAGTATCTATCTTCGACTTTTTTTTTTTTAGGTACAGAAAAAAGGACATTTTGATAATATTAAGCCCTGTTGTGTTGATATAAACAATCTTTCCAATTTTTAAAATATATTGTAGCATTTATATTGTATGTTTTTTTTTACTATTTTACATAATCACACTTTCAACATTATTTATAATTGAATTATATTAGTTGGGAAAAATTAATTTTTTACTATAAAACAATCATTTTTTAGAAAGCATGTGAGGAAGTGTCCCTTTGTAATAAAGGCACTCCGGTGGTTTAAATGAGATTGTGAAGCATTAGTCACATTAGAAGATTACTCACAACGATGCAGATTTTGAGCTCAAAATTTAGGTTTGAACTTTTACAAGCATTTAATTAGATATAACAAACAACGGTTAAAAATAGTTGTTGGTTACTCAAAAGTTTAAGGCGCACTCTGACGGAATTTTTTGAAAGATATTTTTAAAATTTATTTTCGAGGAAATATTGACATAAAGAATTGTTTTAGCGGAAACCGCAAACGATTCGACCAATTTTTCCGTTTTTTATAATCATTTAAAATTTGAACCTCCCCACCCCCATTGAACACAGTTATATTTGCGCTACTTAACCAGTCCCATCAATTCAGATTTTCATCTCAAAATTTAAGTTTATACCTAAGCTTGTAAAAAAAAATATGAGATGCAAAAAATAACGGTAAAAAATAGCTGTACGTTACTCCAAAGTCTAAAACGCCCTCTATCGGCAATTTTTGAATTTTATCTTTATAATTTATTTTTAAGATAATACTGCCGTAAAGAATAAATTTTAGTGAAAATCGCAAATCAATGACCAATTTTTCCGTATTTTATAAACATTTAAAATTTGAACCTCTCCCTACAGTTCAGTTTGCGTTACTTAACCACTTCCAACGATTTAGATTTTGAGCTCAAAATTTAAGTTTATGCCTACGCTTCTATAAAAAAATAATGAGATGCAAAAAATAACGGTAAAAAATACTTGTTCGTTACTCCAAAGTCTAAAGCGCTCTCTAACGGCATTTTTTGAAATTTATCTTTATAATTTATTTTCAAGACAATACTGACATAAATAATAGTTTTAGTGAAAACCACAAACGAATCAACCAATTTTTCTCTATTTTATAATCATTTAAATTTTTGGACCCTAAACTTTAATGGCGCCTATCTCCTTCGGAAGACGTTTGGGACCCTTAGTTTCCTATTTAATATTGTTTGTCTTGATGTGTACTATCACCCCTTAAAGTTTGTACCATGAATTTAGAAACACCCTGTATTTAAAGAAATAATTTAGAAACCAATTTTAAAGAAACAAGTGACACAATTTTTTAAAGTTTCAACTATTTACCCGAAAAAGAATTTTTGAACAGGTACAAAGCATAAAAATCAGATTTGGAAAAAGAGGTGAAAATAAATAAATATACACATCGACAGTGCTTATATTATTTTCAAATTGAAAATATAATATTTTCTATTCTTCAAGCACCATTATATATTAGATCCATAATAATTCCACATCATAATATTTTAACTCTATTCTTTTACCAATTGATAAAATTCAAAAATTAAAACCATATTATTTTCCATATGTCCATAAAATTCGCAAATCTTCATATAATTATCACAACACATAAGCAAAGGTTATGTTTTTGTTTTTTGGTAGACTGATTCATTTTTTGCTAATCTGTAGGTAATTATTTTTTTTGGAATATTAACATCTATCATGTATTAATATTTAAATAGATTAAATTATTTTTAGTTCGCCCCAAAAAGGAGCTTAAGTAAGGCTAAAACAGCACAAATGTACTATTATACCGTTTTCAGATGGGAAGAAATATAAAAGATGAGGATTATAAAGATGAAGTTACTGGAAACCAAAGAAAAATTACCCTCAACTCTAAATAAATGAAATGGATATCTATTATTTGTCAAATAACAAAAAAGAAGTTTTCAAAAGAAGTCATTACTTTTATTCGCAAGTAAAAAAGGAATTTTCGTAAATGGCTTCCTGACACATAGAAAGATTTGTTAAATGTTCAAAACATTTCTGTTTGCGTCATCTCCTAAGAAATATATGTTTATATGTAAAGTAATATTATTTCTAGAATAAGATTTCTTAAATTCTTTTAAAAATCCAGCTGTAATCAGTTAATCTTGTTTCTATGCTCATCAATTATTCCAATTAAATGAGATGGTTTCTTAAAATTTTAATTAGCTAAATCTGTATTAAAAATATCTCTGCGAAAAATGTATAATCATAGGATTCTTAAAAGTAAGCCATTTTCTTTTAAACTGTCTAACTAAACTTCTAACCATCTTTTTCAGTCGCGAAATTTTCCAGTCTAATTTCAAATTTAAACACATTTTACGCTAATACATATTAAATTTTTTCAACTTCATAACATAGGTAAATATCTAAGGACATTATATAGAAATTCTCAAAATAACTAATTTTATATCTTTTAATTTATGATTTGTTAAATACGCATTTAAAATTATGCTTGGCACTTAAAGTATTTATATTTAAGATTGTACTCCCATTAAGCAATTAGTTTAACAAAATATAAAAAAAAATTATGTTATATATAAAATACTCTAAACGTCATATTCAAAAAATACAATTTTCATTTTTTAAAGCTAAAATTGAGAACATTAATTTCATTAAATGCACTGTAAGGATAGTGTACATATAAATGGTGAGTATGTTGAAAAATATATGTTGAAATGTTTGCATTTTGAAATTACTCATCTATCAAATAATTACCAAATGTAAAAAATATTTGAGATGTTCATACTTTGAAATACTTAAAGACAAATGGGTGCAATGGAATGTCTTTTTCATCAATTTTATCTAATTGGATATTTAATTTTGTTTTCAGAATCTACATTGATTTTTTTAAATTTATTATGAATAAATTTAACAAAAAATATAAATTTACAAACACACAAACAACTATATTTGAAGACTTGAGTTTCAAATCTTGCTTTATGAAAAAAAAAAAATTGTCATTTCTCTAAGAATTTATTGAATTGTTATACAGTACGACAGTGCTATATAGTAGAGCTCAGATGCATCTCTAATGTTAAAGTCCAAAGTTTGCCCCGCAGTAACTTTGGACCCTATTATCAGATTGCGACGAAATTGAAAAGTCGAAGTGTTCTACTATAGACCTTAAAGTTTATAAAATTTCATCCAGATTCACAAATTAGATTTGGAGATCCAGAACCGCTGTTTTGTCACTTTTTTTAGTGAAACAAGATAAAAGGGCAAACAACTCAATTATAACCCGAACCAAGAAACATTCAGAAATGTGTGATAGCTTGTTCGAAAGTTTTTAATTTACGTATGTGACATTCTACAGTCCTATCAAAAAATATCTAATAAAGAAGTGGCATTAGTTTAAAAATTTTACAGCATTACTTCTTCTATAATTTAACATTATAGAAATCTCTTCATTTTAATTGATAATTTAATTATTTCGTTTAAGTTGCCACCACTAAACATCACTATAATTAAAAAAATAACTGGTAACACGTTTTTTTTTTTTTTTTTTTTTTTTTTTTTTTTTTTAGGTCAATAAAAATTTAGATTCTCCTAATAGATTTTTGCATTTTTGAAGTTGACGTCATTCGAAACAGAAAGTGCATATTTTTTATGAAAAAATATATAAACTGTAACTAAATTCATATTAAAGCGTACCTTTATTTGAATATTTCCGAAGCCAAAACTTTTACTATAATGCAGATATTTCCATTAACCCTTTCAAGGGCGGTGGCTAGAGGGTCTAGCCACCTATTTTCAATTCCAAAATTGACAAATGGCACCAGTAATATTTGAATAAAATTTTGCTTTTGTAATGAAAGTGCAAAATATCGGATTTTTATTTTCTAACAAATTCGTTTGAATATTCTGGTGTCAGTCTGTTAATTCATCTTTTTACGAACAGAATTCTTTTGCCCCTGAAAGGGTTAAAAGGGGATAATTTGAAAAAAATCCTTCTGTATGTAAGAAAAATAACGATTTCGAAATAGAGCAATGGAAATCTATATAGATACCAATGGACAAATGAAAATCAGAATAGATACCGCGAAACTGTAGGGGAGACTCCACGGGGGCTGTTCTGTCGCCAAACATCGCCAAGTTTGTAGCTAACTTAGGGATGTATAGCCAAATCTGGTAATAAAAATCATTCACCGAAAATGACGCCAACTTTGCGTTATTTCCGGTTTTTTCCAAGCTAATATGTCTACTAATAGCTTTAACCTAATACTAATATTAGTTTAAATTTATTAGTTGAAGCTGTGTGATCCAATTCTTGAAAGGATCTGAAAAAGTTATGAAATCATATGAAAAAGTAGCGGAATCGGAGAAAAAAAGTAGAGCTCGATCTAAAAAATGATACAGTAACAAATTGGCAAATATTTTCAATATAAAAAGTACGTAGAAAAAAATGGAATAAGATTGTCTGTAAAGCTCATGAAATTACCAAAATTTTTGCTAACTGAAAATTAGGACTGAACTTTATTGGTGCCTTATTTATCAACTCTTATCAGTTCCTCATTCTTTTTTGTTAGATAAATGATGAAGTATTGGATTTGAGACTCTTTTTATTCAAAATGGTTGTATGGGGCACATTGATACAGTCTTTGTCGGGGAACATTGATACAGCCTAAATCCTTTCCTAGTTCATTTTTATATTACCTTTTATTAATTTTTATTACAATGCACTCCATAATCCAACCATTTTTCTCTAAAAATTTCTAATATTAGTTTTTATTGAAGTGAAATAGCTTTAATTTCTTTATATTAAATCATTTTATAGTATTTTTGCAAAGAGAAAACGTACGAACTTACCCAACATATAGTGCTAGTAGAACAAATTAAAGAAAAGGGCGGCAGCCTAGAAAATCTCAAACTTATATCGATTCTCCAGAGAAAAAAGTATTTTCTACATGAAAAGTGTTACGTAAGAGAAACAAGCTGCAGAATAGCATAGGATAATTATATTAAAAACAGAATTTTTAATATAATTTTCCTTAATTTTCTGTTTATAAACCGATTTATAAACAGAAAATTTGGTAATTTTTAATATTTCCTAAGAAAGAAGATAATGCTGGGGTTGAAGTACCAGATATGACAAGATTACCACAGCCAACAATCAGACAAGGAACAGCAAGAATATCAGGTCATTATACATTTTATTTTGATTCCTTTAATATTGCTTACAAATGAAGTGTGGGTGATTTGAAATTTATAAATAATATAAAATGGTTTGTTAACTATTTTTCTATGAAAAATATGCATTGGTGTTGTATTGTCTCCAATTTTCCCAGACGTATCATAGTGTATCAATCTGCCCCGGGGATTGGGCACATTGATACAAATTACTTTTTTGATTTTTTAAAAATAACATGCAAAGATAATATATAAAACAACTATCGTACATTTTTATAACATACTACACAGGTTTTGCTGACATCACATAGAAAAATAATTTGAAATTTCTGCTTTCTAGACACCAAAGAATTTTTTAGAAAAAAGCTCTATCAATGTGCCTCAGTTCCCCCTATGTATAATGTCATTATTTTGATTTTTTAAAATGACTGTTTTAAAGGGTATTTCTATTTCTTTATTAAGTCACTCTTACATTAAATGCTATATCGTTACAGAAAAAGTTCTAAAACTCCATCGTAAATACCGAAAATCGGTGTTTTTATTCTAATATAATTTTTAACGCTTCTTTTAATAAAATCTCTCTAAAGCATATTTTCACTGGGATTTAATTTCCTTTATTCAATAATTCAGAAAATAATTTTATTTGATTTACACCATTAAACAGAATTTATTAATCTTACTTTCATTTCAAAATACTTAAATATTTCGGAATTAATACTTGAATTTGAAAACTCTATTTTAAAAAATAATTTAGAACCGAATATTAATTTAGAATAAAAAACGATTTTAAATGTTCACTGATGGTTAAATATTGTGATGAACTTAATTCAACTAAATAATAGAAATATTGAAATATAAGTCTGAAGAAATGATTTTTCTGTATTTTTTTTTTTTTGTTACTGTTTAGTTCATAAGAGAACAGTGTAATTTAACGATGATGATTGTACTTTCTTCTTAATCCTTTCCGGCACACTGTGTCCGTTCTGGGATACCTAATTTTAATTCCAAACTTTAAACGGCACCAATAAAATTTTAGTAAAAATTCGCTTTTACAATAAAAACTTAAATTAAGGAATTCAAAATATCTGAAAACTTCGCTTGTAAATTCCGGTGTCAGTCGATAAATTCTCATTTTTCATAAGATTTTGCCCGTGCCGAATATGGTTAAGGGCGTTTATTTTTTAAGATTAAGAAAAATTAACAGCATTATGCATTGCAGATATGGGTTTAGTTAATGCGTTTAATAAAACTTAAGTTGAACAACTGTGAATTTTAGTTAATTATCGTATCATGCGTACATCAGTTTCTGCTGGTGGCTATAAATATTATGACAATAATCAGAGTGTTCTGAGCGCGATCTAATTGCCAGAATGCGACAAATTTGGATGTAAGATTAAGTAAGACGCGGGACGAAGGATTCTGCGAAAAAAACCAATTCAGTTCCAAAAGTCACCACAAGGGTAATATGTGGTGTTATTTATTCGAAAAAGAGTGTTTCAAAAAGGAAGAATCAATACTGAAATAAAATTACTGTTTATTTAGCACATACTACTCAGGTTCGATGTGGCCACCGTTTTTGTGGACCACATACCAGGTTGTCCCTAAAGTTCTGCACCATCAATGGTATGCAGATTTCGACGTGGATCGGACGACAGAGTAAGATGCGCATGCGCTAAAAAGTGCCGCCAGGTGAACAGGTAGAGGTAATAGAATAGTGTGTATGCTCATTGAGAAGAATAGCGTCCGTAGTAGTAGTGTGAAATCGTGAAAGATGTGTGATTCAAAAACCGCGACACGTGCCGTGCTTCGTTTTCTATGGAAAAAAGGCCTAAGTGCGAAAGCGGCTAGCGAGGAAATCTGTGCAGTTGAAGGACCTGATACGATCAATCGATCGACAGCATCCCGGTGGTTCAAACGTTTTTCGTCTGGCGATTTGAGCCTGGAAGAGCAGCCTCGAAGTGGACGGCCAAAATTGGATGTTGAGACCGCTGTAGCAGCTGCTGTCATGGCCGAACCTCAAACCAGCACACGTGTGATAGCTCACAGGTTAGGGGTATCAAAAATACAGTGCACCGGAGGCTCCTTGAACAGGACTTCAGTAATAAGCGACCGAGACAAAGTCCACATGAGCTGACACAACTGCAGGCCGAGAACAGAGTGAAACTCTGTCAAGAACTTTTGAAAAACCCAAGGGATGATCGGTTCTGGAAACGCATCGTTACTGGGGATGAGAAGTGGGTGTTTCTCCGCAATCCAGACAATCGCAAACAGTGGGCAAAACGAGGTCAAGATACCCAGGCCCAGGCGAAACAAGACAGATTCGGCAAAAAGGTCATGCTGTGTTGTTTGGTGGAATATCCATGGCATTCTTCACTTCGAATTGGTTCCTGAGGGCCGTGCCGTCACAGGGGACCTCTATGCCAAACAACTGGAGCGTGTTCACGCTGTACTTGTGCAGAAATACCCCGCTCTGACAAACAGAAAGAGAGTATTGCTGCAACATGACAACGCACCAGCTCATCGCTCCAGAAAAGTGCAAGCGAAACTCGCGGAACTCGATTGCATGGAGGTTCTTCCGCATCCTGCTTATAGCCCTGATGTTGCCCCATCCGACTAAGGTTTGTTTCGTTAAATGACGCACTTCCTCTGTGGTAAACAATTCAATGACTATGACGAGGTGAAACACGCTTGTCAATAGTTTTTCGATTCGAAACCTGCCTCATGGTATCATCACCAAATTGAACTTTTGGCACAACGATGGCTAGCTGTCCTGAATCACAATGGCCTGTATTTTGCTGAATAAAATACTTTGTGTTTCTGATACCATTGCTTTTTATTTCGACGCTTGTATGGTGCAGAACTTTAGGGACAACCTGGTATTGCATTCTGTGCACAGCATTTACAATAGCAGAAAATAACGTGTCTGCAAGTATCCCCCGTGCACTTCACGATATGTTATCGTTGAATTTAGTCAGGTCCTGGACACCTCTCTGATAGATCTTGGACTTCGGTTAACCCTATAGCCAAAAGCCGCAGGGTGTAAGATCAGGGAACCTAGGAGGGCAAGAAGTTGGAAAACAGCGTCTAATGACACTTTCTGTTGTGAATGTCTGTCGTAGCAGCTGCTGTACCCCCAAAGCGATATGTGGAGGGGTTCTATATTGCATGAAAATAGTTTTCTCAGGACACTTCATTGCTGAAATGCCGGAATAACAAATTTGTTTAGCTTTTGGTGATATTTGTCTCCGGTAACGGAAGAAGTTACAGGTCCTCTTGGAGTAATGTTCTCATAGAAGAATGGACCTATGATAATATCTGCTGTGAAACCACACCAAATAGTTACTGTTGGTGAATGCAAAGGAATTTTACTGAATGCTCCGTATGACTTGTTACCCGAAATTCAACAGTTCTGGGTATTTACTGTTGCATTCAGATAAAAGTGGGCCTCGTCTCTATATAAGATTAACCACGGCCAATCATCATCTAACTGCATTTTCGCAAGAAACATGAGAGTAAAATTGAATCGCACATCGTGGTCAGTGTGAAGTAACTCTTTTACACTACTGATCTTAGACGGATAGAAGTGGGTAATCTTTCGTAGAAATTTCCATACCGGACAACAGTGGCGTAGCTAAGGGGGGGGGGGGGGCAAGGGGGGCGTCCGCTCCGGGCGCCGAGGCCTAGGGGCGCCAAATTGAGAGAAATTGTTATATATCTATATTGGAGTGGGGGCGCAAAATTTCTTGCTGGTCCCGGGCGCCAAAAAACATAGCTACGCTACTGCCGGACAATAAGGCATATCGAAATTCCGAGCTATCCTGCGAGCACTATAAGGGTAGCATTATTATCTAGTGCTGTGTTAACAATTGCCGTTTCCACTTCTTCGATTGTACCCTGTGATACGGGTTTTCGTCCTATGCCTGACTAAAAACTTAAAGAACCTGTTTATTCAAACTTCTCAACCAAGCTTGCTTTTAAACCATTAACTGACAAAGGACCTCTACCTTTACGCATTTTTTGTGTTTCTAAAAGCACGAAGAGCGGCTGGCGCATTGCGCTGATTGAGGTAAAAGGATTTGACTAGTAGAGGTCGTTCGAATAAAGAAGGGAACATTATGAAAGATAACTTTCAATAAAATTGTTTCTAACAGTAGCACATTACCTTTTAAAGCTGAATAAGCTGGAACCGGGCAAAAATATATAGCATGAATTTTAAATAAAGAACTTCTTCTACTGTTGTTGCTTTCTTTAGGGCACTATAAGTTAAATCTGAGATAAAGAAACTTTACCGGTGTTTATGTAAATTTTTTACTTTTTAAAAACTCATATCATTTTGAGCTTCGATTAAATTGCTAAATTCATTAAATAAACGGAAATTTTATTTCAGTATTGATTCGTCATTTTTTTTAAATTTCTTTTTTTTAATACACAGCGCCTAATATTTCTCTGGCGATGATTTTTGTAACTATTTTTTTCATGTAATCAATCGTTCCCCAACATATTTAAACTTCCTACAAAATTTAGTGCCATTATTGCAATTAGATCGCTCTACAGACCGTTTTACAGATTCTAGGTACCGTTAATTTAATTATGGCCACCTTGTATTATATGTTTTTTTAACACGTACATTAATATTTTTATTTTTATATTGATAGCATACCCATTTTAAGATAAAATCTCAACTCGTTTTTTTTCTCTCCCAGTATAGTTTTTGCTACACTATTTTAAATAACAATTCAACTGGTCTATATTGTAAAACACATAATTGCTACTACTTGTTCTGCAAAAAATCATGTTTTTATTTTTATTCTCAGATTTTGTAGGTTTTTCTCTGGAAATAACTTTTTTTAGAAAATAAGCAAACGAATTGATTTTTCACCTTAAAACATGATTTTTTTGCATAAAATTAGTATTAATTATCTTTAACACCCTTTTATGAATATATACCATTAGGTTTTATGTCACTCTTTCACTGAAATCATTTATATATATATTTAATTATATATATATTCTTTTTTTCGAAGAAAAATGTGATAAGTGTGTTAAGATTTTCCCTATTGCATATCCTTACAGATAAAGATTAATAAATTTTAATTATGTAACACAATGTATAAAAGAGATCATATCTATAGTACTCCATATCCGTTATGAAAAAAATAAGATGGTCTATTTTAAAGGTATAAAACACCTCTTTTATCTTCTCTTACAGAGAGCCAAGACTGTTTTCACATAGAATTTACATACAGTGAAATCTCACTTTGAGACTCTCTCCATCAAGCTATCACCTCCTTGACGAATATTTTTTCATGGAAAAGAATTTTTTCACATAGACTCAATACTAATTTCACTTCAATTCAGAGCCCATTTCAGTTGAACTTCCACCATGAGCGCCCAATTTCTTGAAAAAAATCTATTCCTGGTCGCTCACAGAAGATATTATTAGAAAAGTATTTCGGGAGATCGCATTTTTCATCAAATTTCTAAATTAACTTCAGATCTTTTTATTATTATTATTATTATTATTACGGTAACTTTTAAGTGTTTAAAATCTTTGGTGCCTTTTTAAGCAATGAATTTAACCCTGATGCCTAAGAAGGGCAGTTAATAAATTTATCTGCCCTATTCTGTCGGAAAACTTGCAAAGAAATAAGGTACCCTGGGGTAATAACGCCACGTTAAGGTTCTACCAATTTTCACGGCTCAGTTTTAGTTTGTATTTTTCAAACAAATATATGGTTTGATACAGCAACTCATTGACTATCTATATAAAAAAAATAATTTAACAGATATGTATTCATAAAATGTAATGGCGTGATTTCTTGACCAATGCTATTTGGTGTTATTACCCACCTATATGGGTAATAACGCCATGCAAACAAAACTATGAAATAAGATGGAATAATTGCATGTAGATTGCCCAAATCTAAAAATACAAACTCTAAAAACTTAGAAATTGACAAATTGCTTTCTAAGCTATTGAAAATGTTCAATTTTTTGTGAAAGTGTAAGAAAAATAAAGGTGTGGTGTGAGGGGGAGAGGATGAGGCAAAAGAATATCAGACCGTGAGCTTTTTTTTTTTTTTTTGCTTAAAAAATACCGCTTAAGTAGAACTATTAGAAAAAATGCACAGTTTTAACTGTATTTATTTGAATCAGTATTTAGAATGTAGCTCGGCATCTGTATGGTATCAACCGGGTATTAATGCCAACGATTGGCGTTATTACCCCGTTATAGTTATTGCGCTGTACATTTTAAATTACAAATTATCTCGAGAAGATATCCAAAATCTTCAGCAGCACTTTGAAAGTCTTTGAAATCTACTACAAATTTATGTAATTAACAAAGTATTTCCAGATAAAAAAAAGTAGTCTTCACATCACAAAACGTATCTCGCAAATTTTAGATCAAGCGTTAATTTTAGTTGCTTGTAAAAACAATAAGACCTAAAAATGAAACAAATTAACTTGAAGCTGTTTTTTGCAATTTATATGACTCAAAATTATTCTGCGCAGAGCTCATAGGTGTCATTTACCAGATTATTTGATAATTATGCAAAATATTAGCACTTGGCATTATTACCCCGCCTGGCGTTATTACCCCAGACCACCTTAAATAAATTAATGAAATTGTCATTATATGTTCCGATCCGGAAAAGATGCATTTATTTATGAAACTCTGAAAGGACTTGGAAATAAAAATTACAAAAGATAAAACCTCAAAATCGATACAAAATTCATATTCATGTTTTAAACTCTTCAGTAATTAAATTATGTAATTAATTTCTGCTTTCATATTTAATTTTTTATATTAATAATACTTAAATTTTAGTAACATTGCTACACATTTCTTCAACAATTAAAATCTAGATTTACAGATGACATTCATTAAGAGACCTTCTCTCGTAACCATCAATTGTTATTTGAGTAGAGTTATAGTTGTAGCTTTAGGGATTTTTTTATATGACACTAGTTTACAGATTTGTGTCACTGTGGGGAAAAACGCACCTTCTTAATGTCCTATCTCGTTTTTCATTACTCTAGACATGGTCTAATATATGCATCCTTCATATGTGACTTCTGTTGACGCAACTGAAGAGCAAATAAAAGAAATATATAAAGAAAATAAAATAAATAAAGTAATAAAGCAAATAAAGTGAGTATAGGATCAGCAAAAGGAAACAAGTAAGAAAAATCATGCGTTAAGCATAGATTATGAAGCACTTTCCAACACTTCATTGAATCTTTAACAAAACTTCGTTAATTAGGGAAATAAGAGTATATAGTCAAATATGTATTCCAGTACTTTTGAACAGTCCTGTATTTAATCTGTCAGTTGATATACATATTATAAAATAGGAAAATTTAGTTTAGCAAGAAAAAAACTTAAAATTTCTTTTTCAGTAATTTGTACTAATAAATGGGAATCATACTTGAACACTTTTGTTCAGCCCTGTAGTTTACTTTGTACCTCTATTAAAAAGCTAAAAGCTAAAATTCATTTTAAACAAAAACACTCTTAAAACAGCTGAAATGACATTAAATATATACTGGATAATTGCACCATAAAATTTAACTACTAACAATGTATTTATTAAAAATACAACATATTGCTCAATGGTGCACTAAGCACTTTTGTTTTTTTTGTGTGCTCAATGGTGCACAAAACATGTTTTGTGCACCATTGAGCAATGTGTTGTATTTTTAATAAATACATTCTTAGTAGTGAAATGACATTGTTATAAATTATCTTTCAAAGGTGTCCATGTACACAATTCTTTGCGTGGCCCTGTATGTCATTTTATCTGTACATAGTAGTATATATGTATATAGATACTACTATCTATATTACAAACATTTGTTTGTAAACTGAATGCAGTTCAGCGTAAAAATGTATACCTTATTTAAGACACACGTTTAAGTAATTTACGCTCATACTCAGTAAAGTTGGCGAGCTCTTTTGAATAGCCCTGTATATCAACTATAACATTTATACACACCCTTAAAATGTACAAAGATTTAGTGAAACTTAAATGCGTATATCATAATTAAAATGTATTACAACCATCCATCAGCCATCATCGGAAACATGTACAGTCCGTCGGAAGGAATATACTATTTGAAATATTTCGTGTGTCCCTGTAAATACAATGTACTTCATATTATGCAAGACAGTTGTTGTGTTTAGTGGGGAACGTTTCTAACGACGTTCCGAAAAGGAAAAATTAAAGTGTGTAATCGTATTTTATTAGTACACTGCGTTGAATTGGCCGCAAACGACCACAAGATATGAAGCAATATAACACAACAATTTTTGAATCATTTACAGGAGAATATAATTGAAAAATAAAAATAGAGCTTACCTGCTTAAACTTGAAATAAGATGTGAGCGGAAACACGCAAAAGAATAATCTCAGAACACTTTCTCATAAAGAAAATTTATTTCTTTATTTTTTTTTAATGAAGATAGATGAATATAAAATTCTTTGAGAAATATAATAACTTTTAGTAAATACTGCTCTCTTATTTTTAGAGCGAGGCATGGAAGGCACTTTTTTTTTAATTGCACAAAAATATATAAATATTAGAAGCACTTATTTCAATTAATTAAACCTTTTCTTGTAACTGTCTTGAGGAATAAGAGGTAAAATATCAACATGCACAATAAAACTAAGAAGAGTTCCTTCCTATGTTGAGCATACACTGTACCGCTAACGGACATTTTAAGTGAGCGATATTCCAATAGCTTTTAAAAAAGGCATTCTTTCGAGAACATAGCGTATTGTCTCAAATCGAAAAACCCCTTTTCAGACGCAACTTTCCCCTTTGGAAATCACAAGTTATACACATTATTGCTATTGATTATGGGACACTTGCGATTTTAGACATTTTACTAAATATCTAGAAAAATACATGAGGAATCATCTCGAAACTCTTAATGTTTAAATATAATAGTACAAGTCATACATCTCCGTGACGATTTTTTACCGAAACTCCATAGGGGACCGTCAACAAATTAAAAAAGAATGCATATCTTTTGAATAACCCTGTCAAAACTAATGTAGCAAAAGCGCTCAAACTCCAGATTATGATTGAATGCCTTATTGTAATACACTGTGTTCATTTTTATGCAAATAGCATGCATACTCGCAGAGTAATTAAGGTTTTTATAAAAATGGTCCCAAATTTTTCCCTTATAATTTTCAGAGTTCTTAATATAAAATAATATTTTTTTCAGAAAATATGACAAACAACATTGCACACAGTACTCTGTAATCAGAATTAAAAAATAATAAAAATTGTATAAAAAATGAGTAGGTTTACTAAATAATTTTTTACTGCGCATGCGTCAAAGATATCAAAATTTCATTTGCATATTATGTTAGCTTAATGTATAGAGCAACTTTTGTAAAAGTCTCAAAATTATGGCTTGAGAATTCTGAAAGTAATCGCCTATAGAAAAAGGACAAAATCCGTTGTTTCCAAAATGAAGCAAAAAAATGAGGGATTTTATCCAAAAGTAGTCGTAACATCCCGTATTGTGTATTCTATATTGACATTAATCAATGAATATATGGATATAACCCCTCTTGTTTTTGCTTCATTTTGAGAATAACGGATTTTCAACTTATTCAATTGACGATTATTTTCAGAATTTTCAAGTTATGATTTTGTGACTTTCACAAAAGTTGCTCTATACATTTAGCTAACATAATATGCAAATGAAATTTTGATATCGTTGACGCATGCGCAGTAAAAAATTATTTAGTAAACCAACTCATTTTGTATACAATTTTCATTATTTTTTAATTCTGATTACAGGGTACTCTGCGCAATGTTGTTTGTCATATTTCCTGAAAAAAATATTATTTTATATTAAGAACTCTGAAAATTATAAGAAAAAAACTTGGAAAAATTTGGGACCATTTTTATAAAAACCTTAATTACTCTGCGAGTAGGCATGCTATTTGCATAAAAATGAACACAGTGTATTACAGTAAGGCATTCAATCATAATCTAGAGTTTGAGCTTTTTTGCTACATTAGTTTTGACAGGGTTATTCAAAAGATATTCATTCTTTTTTAATTTGTTGACGGTCTCCTAAGGAGTTTCGGTAAAAAATCTTCACGGAGATGTATGACGTATACTATTATATTTATACACTAAGAGTTTCGAGATGATTCCTCATGTATTTTTCTAGATATTTAGTAAAATGTCTAAAATCGCAAGTGTCCAATAATCAATGGCAATATAGTGTATTTCTTCATGGACGAACAAGTCTCTATATGTCTTCACGAAGTGATAAAGGCTTTTTTCTTGCCTTTTTAAAAAAATTCCATCTTACACATTTAAAAAAAATGCTGAACGATGATCGTACAAACGAACAAACCATTTAATTGAAACCCACACATCATTTTTGCAGGCGTATATTACCGTTCATCTGCCGACGACTGCTCTGCACTAACTCGAAACCGCTTCCCTTCTCTTCTGCTCTCTTCTGACGAAACGATAGCGGCCGCTCTGGAAATAAGGCAGGGGGTTGCCATAAAATTAAAAATACGCCAACTGGCAGGGCAAAAGGAAGTAGCGCATCGCTACGAATAGGAAAACTGTATCTTAAGAATAAACTTCTATATAACCAGAAAGATGCGGAGCAAAAACTTGATATCAGGACGCACTAACTTTTAAATTACGTAACAGAAGAATAGTACCTGATTGGACAATGGGAGGAGTCATAAAACGGAAGTCGACACCCCATCGAACATTCTAGAAAAGACGGGAAACCTCCAAAACCGGAAGGAACAAAATTTTAACTGATTTCAACATTTGAAATCAACAAAAAGTTAGGTAATAAAAATAACTTTACAGGGGAAATTAAAAAAAACGAGAATTAAGATAATTTTTAGAATGCGAAATATATAATAAATGACTAAAGATTAAAACCAAAAAAAAGACGATAAATTGAATTAAATAAAAATATGGCAGTGGTTAAGAGTAACCACAACATATTACCCCGGGTTCCCCAAGAGAAAATATTGGTGAGATGTACAAATTGAATATTTTTTACATCGAGACAATATTTTCTAAATTATGCACAATGAACATATAAAACAGTCATAAATATATATAAACTAATTACTTGAATATCAATAATTGACTTGCATGACATTCAATAATAATAGAACAAAATTACTATCATAATTATAGTTCAAATAATAATGCACAATACACTGGCAAACATTTAAAATAACTGTTTGTTCACAAAAGGAACATATCTTGTTTCAAAAAAAGTTTAGTACAGTATATGTATTTATAGAAAATGTTCACAGTCTTTAGATAAGAGTTTCTTGACTGAATTGTGTAAAGACAAGTACAATAATATAAATTTACCAGCATATATAAAAATTGTTGCATATAATAAGAATATACATATATGGTCAGCATATTAAAAAGAAAAAGAATTTGTAATAATGTGCATATAAGTAAATGATATTAAAATTCACAAAACAATAATCATGTTAAATTCAATAAATTCAATTTTTCAGAATTCAATTTTTTTTTAAATTTTCTTATGACAGAAATTGGAAAATGTATACAAATGGTCAAGGAAGAGTATTTAGATTCTCAAAAAAATATATATATATCCTTATACATACAATACTTTCCAATATGTCAACATATCTTAACTGAATAGATTTAATGTCATATAATTCAACAACATCTTCAAAGTAAATATAAGTTGCAAATCAACAAGAACATTTTCAAAGTAAATAAAGGTAAATACCAAAGAGAGAATATTTGAACTCTCAGAAGAAAAAATGCTATTCTGCAATAATACCATTTTCAAAAATTACCAAAAAGAGCAAAGAGAGGATATTTACACTCTCATAAAAGTATTTAAATAAATATATTAATCCAGTACATAACTTGAAAAATGTCACTTTACAAAAATTATCACATAAAATATTTATAATATGTTGAATATATGTTGAACATGTTTAATTCAAATATTCCAATTCTTGTAAATAACATGTGATCATGTGTTATCTGCAAAATAACAAATATTTTCTTTTCTATATACCAGTAATGACTTAAACAAAAAATATATCTTTGGATCCAAAGTATAAACCTTTTTCTTTGAATATTTTAACACTTAGATACACAGAGATACCTATACTCAATCATCATTTCATTTTTTTTTACAATAAATCAAAAATTCAAGTAGAAGAAATTAGCATGCACAATTTTATCATTATTTTTTGAAATGTTAAAAAAAAAGGTTAGATGTTAGAGCATGCATAAATTGTCAATAAATAAAAAGTAACATTTTAATTATTATAATAGACACAATAGGGAAATTTTTTTGACATGAGTACTCATGTTTTACCTTATATCAATAACAATTTATTTGTTTATTTATTTTTAGAATAAACAATTATCACAATAATTCAATGAATGACATATATTTTCAATTATTGTTTCAAAAACAAAATATTACTCATTATTTACCAACTATTGATTGTATAGACTTTGAAAACTTAAAAGTACCAATACACTTTATGTATGAGATGAAGCATAAACAAAAATTTAAGTATGGTTGTGAAGAAAATATTTCAATGCAAAACAGAGTGAAAAGAAACAAATTTAAAAAGGTACATACTTTTACAGGATGACAATTTCATTGTCTCAAGGAGAAGATGACTTTAAAAAAAATTACACAAATGCTGCCTGCAGCTTTGGTAGAAGAAAGCAAAAAAATTAAAATATTCAGACATCATCTCTTACAATCCAAGATAGCTAGCATAACTCAGATTCTGCAACAACGTTAAAGTCATCCTAAAAAAGCAATGAAGATTAGTTTATGTTTTGTAATGTTTATGGGTGCGAGGCCGAAGATCACAATGATCTTTATATTGGGTGGATTTATTTTGTAGAGCGGTGGGAGTTTTATCACCAGATGCCTGTGAACGGACTGAATTATATGAATGTGAAGATGTTTGTTGGCATTTAGAAGAAGTAGGAATTTGAGGAGATGTATTACAGGCAGAATCACAATTAGAAATTTGAACAGGAACATGTTGTTGTATAGGAGAAGAAGATGCACTATCAACAGCTGGTTGATCATCTGTTGTACCTTGAGAAGAATCCGAAGGATACCGCAATGCTTCATCTCTTTTTTGAAGTTTCAAAATTCTGTTAGTATGTATCAACATTGGTGATGCTTGATTATTATTGCAATCTTGAATTTGGATAAGTACAGGTGAAATTATTTTCTTTACCATGTAAGGGCCTTGTACTTTTTTGTTAAACACACTGGGAAATTTTACATAAACAATATCATTAATTTTGGTATTAGCAAATTTTAACTTTTCCCTTGATTTTTGGTATACCTTTTGTCTAGAAGACTCGTTATTTTTGTAAGCTTGATAGTATATCTTTTCAATAACATCCATTAAGTTGTGAATTTCATAAGCTGTGTTAATAATTTTCCAAGAAGATTGGGTTTTATAATTGGCATAAATATCATTTACTTCTCTTCCAAAATGAAGAAGATTTGGAGTGAATTTTGTAGCTGGATGAGGCGTAGCATTGTATATGGACTGATGGATTTTTAAAGCAGTTGGTACATCAAATCCTTGGGAAGCCATTGTATTCACAGATGATTTTATTTGAGTATTACATCGCTCACTTAATCCGTTAGCCTGGGGATGGGCTGCAGAACTGTGTTCCAACTTTATGCCAAGCTTTTTATTGAAATAAGAAAACATATCACTAGTGAACTGACAGCCATGATCATTAAGTGTTAATTCGGGCTTTACATGAGTAGAAATGTAATGTAATAGAGCTTCAGTAACAGATTCAGCATTAATGTTATTCAAGGCATATACTTCTAAATGACGAGAAAAATGATCGATTACTGTCATCACATATTGGCGATTTCTCAATGGGCCAAGTAAATCCATCGAAACTTTTTGATTCGGAGCAGTAGGTAGTGGTGCAGGTAAATATGGAGCGATGTTTTTTTTTATGATTTTTGTTTACTAAACAAATTTCACAAGAGTTGACATAATTAATTGCATCAGAAACAAGGGTTTTCCAGGTAAATATTTTCTTTAAATTAACAATGGTTTTATGAATTCCAGTATGAGTAATATGAGCAATTCTTAAAGCTTTTGCTCTAAGTGACGAAGGTAAAACAGTTTTATGTAGCTCAATATCTTCTGAAGAAAAATGTCCATTGTAACAAAATAAATCATTATTTGGATTAATATAATAGCCATTTAAACTTTTAGATTTTTTGTTAGCTTTAAGATCTTCATAAATTTTCTTAATTTTAGGGTCTTTTTGTTGTTCAGAAAAGATGGTTTGATCAAAAATTTATAATAATGGGTCTTCATTATTATCATTATTTGGAGGTGGAGAGTCACTTTGAAGATGACAGGTGTGGTGTGTTTTGTCAATTAAACCACAAGGAAAGTGAGCAATTTCATTATGTAAATCATTTTGATCATCAACAATTGGTAGGGGTTCTTGCGTAGAAATAAGATCTGGATTAGTATGGAGATTTTCAGCAGGAATGTGAGGGGTTCCGCTTAGAAAATCTGCTAACACATTTTCTTTGCCTGGTATATGCTGGAATGTGTATGAATATTCAGATAGTTCTAACATCCAACGAGTAGTGATGTCAGCAGGTGATGTTGCTTTTTTGTAATTATTAAGGGGTTTAGCATCTGATAAGAGAATGAAAGGTCGACCAAAAATGTAATATTTGAAAGCTGTTACTCCTTTATAAATGGCATAAAGTTCCAATTTGATAGCTGGATACTGTTTTTCAGACTGAGACAAAGTTTTGGAATAATATGGAATCGGTCGAAGTTCACCGTCAAATTTTTGCATAAGAACAGCTGAGATTGCTGTCTTTGATGCATCAGTATTAACATAGAAAGTCTCACTCCAATTTGGGAGATTTAGCATAGGTTTTTGAAAGAAAATTTCTTGCAATTTATTAAATGCATTTTCTTGTTCAGATTTCCAACAAAACTTATTTTTAGGTTTGGTAACTTCAATAAGAGGAGTAATCAATTTAGAAAAATTAGGTATAATTGATCTATAAAATGAACATTGTCCAATGATACCTTTTGTCTGCCTCTTGGTTTTAGGCTTTGGGAAGGAAGTGATTTTTACAATATTACTTGTAATAAGAAGAATTTTATGATCTGTGAGTTGGAAGCCTAAAAAGTTAATACAAGTTTTCATGAATGAACATTTTTCAGGAGAAAGAGTGATGTTATTAGCAATGAGAGTGTCTAAGAGCTTTGTGAGTTTCATGACCATCTCTTCAAAGGAATTAGCGCCAACTACAATGTCATCTTGGTATGCATAACACGAGTCAATTTCAGATAATTGAATAACTGAATCAATTAATTGTTGAAAAGTGCACGCAGCTGTCTTTAAGCCAAAAATGAGACGAAGATAGGTAAAAATTCCCCATGGAGTAGTAAAACTGAGTTTGTCTTGCATTTCTTTAGGTACTGCAATCTGCCAGTATGCAGACGGCAAGTCAAGAGTACTATAATATTTAAATTTTGATAACTGTACTAATAGATTTTGAATTCTAGGAAGAGGATATGATGATGGTATGATGATGGAGTTTAGCAATCTTAAATCTAGGGCCAAACGATATTTCTGAGGATTCGACATGTCAGTTCTTTTCTTTTTAACTAGAAGCATAGGACAAGCCCAGGATGAATTTGATCTTTCTATAATACCTGCATTTAGCATTTGATTAATTTGGTCAAGAGCTTCTTGCTCGAGTGCCTGTGGCCCAAGAAAAGGTAGGGTTTTTACAGGATGAGAGTTCAACATTGAAAACTGAGGATTCACTAAGTCTGTATGACCTAAAGTGTCCAAAGATTTAGAAAATGCAAGAGCTTTACTGCACAATAATTTTGTTAAAGAGTCACATTCATGAGGGGGTAAGTGTTTTAGGTCAAAATCATTTGGTGAAAGTTCTTGAACACGTTTTCTCTTAATTTCTTCAGAAGGTAAAATTAAATTACAATATTCATTTTCAAAATCTAAATCAAAAGAGTATTTCTCAATATCCTTCTCATCTACATTAATGCATTCACCAATAATTGTATTTTTATTTAAATGAATGTCCAGTTTTGATATATTCTGACATACAACCAAAAATAAATTATATTGAATTGAAGAGTTAGAATGCAGTGATTCATGCAAAACAAGACCTTTATTTTTTAAAGCAGGCTTAAAAATAAAATATTCAGATGGAGAGTTCAAGTATTTGACATGTAAATAAACAAAAGAATTGGGAGGGATTAATTCTCTATTAACTGTTTGTACCATGTTAGAATTCACCAAAATTTTATTACCATCATTCAAATTAGTATGCTTTTCACCAATATAACTAATATCATTAGCACTTTCAGATGTGAAATTTTTGTCAGGCATATTATTATTAGTAGATAAATAGTTTACAACATTACCATAATCAGTTGGAAAATAATTGGGAAAATAAGTAAAATTACCATCAATATAGGGATTATGATAATTCATAGCAGTATTAGCAACATTATTTATAAATAAATCACTATTTTGAAAATTATAATTGTAAGGATAGGTTGCATAATTATTGACTAATTGTAAATTGTTGTCACCAGAATTTCCATACACATTATCAATATAAGTACCATTACTTAGATTATTTGATATAGAATTTTTATAACAAAGCATTTTTCGTGCATCAAAAGAGTATGGCACATTTATATTATCATAAGTATACTCAGAATTCATATAATAGCAAGTAGGAGATTCATTATGACTGTGAAAAGGGATGTGTTTATCTTTAATTAAGATAGACTTAAAAGTTGGAGAAATGGTTATGGAATGTTTATTAATAAATTCAAACCCAAGTATGGCTTGAAAATTGACATTTTTTATGTCAGTAAGATAAAAGACATGATAGAAAAAGTACTTGTCAATTTTAAATGAAATTTCAATACATCCTTTAAAGAAAACTTTAGAATTTATAGTAGATACTGAAGCATTTCTAGACAAAACTTTGTAATGAATTTTAGATTTAATGCTATTAAAGCATTCTTGATCCAAAAGAGATAAAGTTGAGCCTGTGTCAATAAGAGTAGATATTTCATTACGTTGTACATTCATAATTATGCATGGCAAAGAATACGAATTATCAACGGAACTATAAATGATGTGTCGTTCTTGTACACATTCATCAATTTCAGAAGGATTATTCGATGCCAAAGAATTATGAGAACAGCAAGACTTATTAAATTTAGGACGCATTGGGGAGGTTTGTATAGCAATGGATGACAATAAATTGGTTGTAGAACTTTTGGCAATGTGACGCTTGTTTTTTTCGTCACAACAATGTACTGACCCTGAAGAACAGGAACGGGAAAGAGGGCGGTCAGTAAAACCAATCTCCCCTATTTGTTTAAATGATAGATCTTATTTTTATTTTTTGAAAAAGGAGTAGAGTTTTTCTTTCTGTGAGAATCAGATGAAAAATTCGATGTATAATTTTGTTTAGGTGCGTTGAGAATCCTTTTAAATTTATAACATGTGTCCATACGGTGATTGAATCGTCCACAAAATGCACATTGAATGATATTTTGATTGGGGTAGTAATCCGTATAATTTTTCTTGTGAGTAAACTTGTCAAATTTAGGTTGAAAATAAGGTCTATTTTGAGGAGATTTTAGTTGACGAGAGTTTGTTTTATATTTATCCGTAATATTTTGTTTGACAGGTGAAGGTGAATTAACTCTACGTTTTCTCTTAACATTATTAAAAGTGTACGATTTTTCATTATTTGTTTCAGGTGGTGAGAATGCATAACGTGAATTTTCAAAAATTCTATCCCTTGTATGACTTACAGGAGTTTGTTGGTCCATATTCACAGGGAAAGTAGAGTTTTCATTGGTATAGTCACTATCCATACAATAAATTTGAGTCTTTATGAGAATTTTGAGAAGGTGGAGAAGAGTCATAAATTTCTTGTAGAAAGTGTGCTCGTTCAAGAGCCAAATCAAAAGTGGAAATATTTTCCTCGAGAATTTTTCTTCTGATTTTTTTAGGCAAGCCTGAAGAAAATGAGTACATTTTAGAGAATCTAGAGCAGCTGGATCCAATTTGGGATAGGCAAGCCGAAGTTGTTTATCCAGGCGGAAAGAAAAATTTTCAACAGATTCATTGGATTCTAATTTTAAATTTTGCAGAGACTGGAGTGAGTTAACTTTTCTTTTGGGCATAAAATAGTCTATAAACACTTTACGAATGGCTTGAAAGTTAGAATTCTTGAATTGAGACTGAGTTTCAAGAAAGAAGTTTAAAGCGCTGCCCTCTAGCTTTGATTTAAAGAGAACAAAAAGTTCTTTATCTGAAAAATTATTTAATTCTTGTAAATCCGATAATTGATTGAAAAAAAAATCTACAGTTTATGGATTTCCATCAAAAGGTTGAAACGCAATATTTAATTTGGATTTGGGAGGCATGATGAGAACAATTGAAATAAACTCTCACTAAATGTGACAATAATATGTTATAAATTAGTTACATGAAAAATATATGAACTTAATTTGATATAAGGTACCCTGGGGTAATAACGCCACGTTAAGGTTCTACCAATTTTCACGGCTTAGTTTTAGATTGTATTTTTCAAACAAATATAGGATCTGATACAGCAACTCATTGACTATCTATATAAAATAAAATAATTTAACAGATATGTATTCATAAAATATAATGGCGTTTTTTCTTGACCAATGCTATTTGGCGTTAATACCCACCTATATGGGTAATAACGCCATGCAAACAAAACTATAAAATAAGATGGAATAATGGCATGTAGATTGCCCAATTCTAAAAATACAAGCTCTACAGCTCTAGAAATTGACAAATTGCAATCTAAGCTATTGAAAATGTACTATTTTTTGTGACTCTGAAAGAAAAAGAAAGGTGTGGTGGTGGCGGGGGGAGGAGGCAAAAGAATATCAGATTCTATGCTACGTTTTGCTTAAAAATGACCATTTAAATAGAATTATTAGAAACATTGCACGGATTATTTGAATCAGTATTTATATTCCCATGTATGCATTATATGCGATAGAAAATATTGATTTTTTTGTGAAAGTGAAAGAAAAAGGAGTGAGGGGGAGATTCAACAGAATATAACACCCTGTGTTTCCCTTTGATTAAAAAGTCCCGCTTAAATATGATTATAAGAAACATTGCATGGTTTTAACCATTCGTAATGTAATATTTTAATCATATGAAGTTTTACAATAACTGGAGTTATATGTAATAAATATTTTTGTTAAACCTTAACTGCTGTTAGCGTCTCACATACCGCTGAGTTTTTCAAGTTTTAGAGTTTAACTTGCAATTTTTAGTTTAACTATAGAGACCGGGAAAATTTTGTTTCATTTGTAGTCCTATTACTATCTCTAGAAACTTTTGAATAGCTGAATTTTATTTATAATAGTCCTGTATATAAGGTTCAATACAAAAATAATATTCTAAAAGTTAATTTAACATTTTATTCATCGTTAGATTAAGCGGTCTGACAGGTCGCTCACAGTAAGTTATGCGACAATTTTTGTCACAGCAGTTAAGGGTTAATACTATTATAGTAATCTAGTAAATAGTTTTTAACCCATAACTCCACACTAATGCGGATTCTCTAAACCTACAGTTAAATTATCGACGTTTTAAAGAACATGCTTTAATAAATTTTTAATAAATTGAATAAAAATTTTGATTAAAAAAATATTATCCCAAAGAGATCTCTTATTCAATTTTATACATAATTCATAAGGTTATATATCATTATCTCTATATTAGCAACAAAATTAACCTTTAACTGCTGTTAGCTATCTGACTGAACACTGTACCCCCTCCCCCCCCCAAAAAAAAAATAGTGTTTAACTTGTATTTTCCAGATTAACTATAGTTACAACTGAAATTATCTTTCGTTTGGAGTTATCGTAATATTGTTAGAAATATTTGAATAGATTAAATATAATTAGAATTAATTCTGTACAAAAAGTTTAGTGCAGGAACAGTATTCTGGGATTTTTAATCATGGATCGCCTTTTAACCTTTAACTAATGTTACCGGTCTCGTAGACCACTATTTTTCTTTTAATTTTTTAGTTTAACTTGTAATTTTTAGTTTAACTGCAAACACTACCGAAATTTTGTTTCATTTGGAATTTTAGTACTATCACCAGATACTAAATAGGTGAATATTAAGTATAATACTCTTGTATAAAAAGTTTAGTACAAAAACACAATCCTATGAGTTAGTTATTTCCGCCTTTTATTCATCTTTCAATTTTGCGGTCTCACAAACCGCATCACATTCATACGTTACAATTGTCTGTCAACAAACATACTGTCACACCAGTTAAAGGTTAAATTTGAAAAGTTTTGAAAAACAGAACTCTGAGAAAGTGGACAGTTAAAATTTCGAACTCAATTGAACAATCCAGTGGAAATTTAATAGAAACCTGATTTTGAAGATGTTCGAATTTGAATCTCGAAAACATTTTGATATAGTTTTATTTACAAGAGTTAAAAATTATTTTTTACATTAGTAAAAAAAATAATAATATAATAAAAAATAAAATAGAGAGATTATTTTTAAGTATTGGGCACCCCCCTCTTAATCTTACCATTTCAACAATGATGATAATGCTGTCCCATATTAATATATAAACCCCCTTTAGAAGCAGTTCGGCCACTGTTGGACATCAACCGGGGTAATAACGCCAATCTTTGGCGTTATTACCCCGGGATACTTATTGCGCAGTAAATCCTAAACTATAAATTATCTAGAGAAGATATCCAAAATCTTCTACAACAATTTGAAAGTACATGAAATACACTACAAATTTATGTAATAAACAAAGTGTTTCCGGATAAAAAATATAGTCTTCACATCAAAACCTTATCTCGCAAATTTTAGATGAAGCGTTAATTTTAGTTGCTTGTAAAAACAATAAGACCTAAAAATGAAACAAATTAACTTGAAGCTGTTTTTTGCAATTTATATGACTCAAAACCCTTCTGCGCAGAGCACATGGGTGTCATTTACCTGATTATTTCATAATTATGCAAAATATAAGCACTTGGCGTTATTGCCCCGCCTGGCGTTATTACCCCAGGGTACCTTATATTTAAAAATAATGACGAACTCCATTTATGTTATACATCATTTTTATATGTTAACAAAAATAAAGAAGAAGTTGCCAACATATTTTTCTGAGCATCCGATCAAGAAAAACAGACTTTAATATTGCTTTTTAGTTTCTAATCTCCCAAGTTTGGAAGAAAAATATTAGATTTCAGAATGTTTATAAAACAGGATAACACATGTTCTCAAACTTGTTAAAACAAGATAAACAATTCACTTTAAAGTAATGAGTTCTATACCAATTATATAACATCTGTTCTCAAATTTATGAAAACAAAAATAGCAAATTATATGAAATTGATTACATATATAAGCAAGTTTCAACACAAAACATGATAAATAAATTAAAAATGTAAGCATTGCATGATGAGAACATATTCACTTCTGAATTTTAAAATTTGAGAACATTTTTACTTATATATTATTATTTTTTTTTTTATCACTTCAATATAATAAAGAAAACATATGTTGAAAAAAAATGTCATGTCGAATGGTTTCGACAAGATCACGGTACCAGGAATAGTATGTTGTGTTTAGTGGGGGAACGTTTCTAACGACGTTCCGAAAAGGAAAAATTAAAGTGTGTAATCGTATTTTATTAGTACACTGTGTTTAATAGGCCGCAAACGACCACAAGACATGAAGCAATATAGAACAACAATTTTTGAATCATTTGCAGGAGAATATAATTGAAAAAAATAAAAAATAGAGCTTACCTGCATAAACTTGAATTAAGATGTGAGCGGAAACACGCAAAAGAATAATCTCAGAACACTTTCTCATAAAGAAAATTTCTTTATTTATTTTTTTATGAAGATAGATGAATATAAAATTCTTTGAGAAATATTATAAATTTTAGTAAATACTGCTCTCTTATTTTTAGAGCGAGGCATGGAAGGCACATTTTTTTAATTGCACAAAAATATATAAATATTAGAAGCACTTATTTCAATTAATTAAACCTTTTCTTGAAACTCTCTTGAGGAATAAGAGGTAAAATATCAACATACACAATAAAACTAAGAAGAGTTCCTTCCTATGTTGAGCATACACTGTACCGCTAACGGACATTTTAAGTGAGCGATATTCCAATAGCTTTTAAAAAAGGCATTCTTTCGAGAACATAACGTATTATCTCAAATCGAAACACACCTTTTCAGACGCAACTTTCCCTTTTGGAATTCACAAGTTATATTTCTTCATGGACGAACAAGTCTCTATATGTCTTCACGAAGTAATAAAGGCTTTTTTCTTGCCTTTTTTAGAAAAATTCCATCTTACACATTTAAAAAAATGCTGAACGATGATCGTACAAACAAACAAACCATTTAATTGGAACCCACACATCATTTTTGCAGGCGTATATTACAGTTCATCTGCCGACAACTGCTCTGCTCTAACTCGAAACCGCTTCCCTTCTCTTCTGCACTCTTCTGACGAAATGATAGCGGCCGCTCCGGAAATAAGGCAGGGGGTTGCCATAAAATTAAAAATACGTCAACTGGCAGGGCAAAAGGAAGTAGCGCATCGCTACGAATAGAAAAACTGTATCTTAAGAATAAACTTTTATATCACCAGAAAGATGCGGAGCCAAAACTTGATATCAGGACGCACTAACTTTTAAATTACGTAACAGAAGAATAGTACCTGATTGGACAATGGGAGGAGTCATAAAACGGAAGTCGACACCCCATCGAACATTCTAGAAAAGACGGGAAACCTCCAAAACCGAAAGGAACAAAATTTTAACTGATTTCAACATTTGAAATCAACAAAAAATTAGGTAATAAAAATAACTTTACAGGGGAAATTTAAAAAACGAGAATTAAGATAATTTTTAGAATGCGAAATTTATAATAAATGACTAAAGATTAAAACCAAAAATAGACAATAAATTGAATTAAATAAAAATATGGCAGTGGTTAAGAGTAACCACAACAACAGTATCGTATAATTTATATTAAGCCTCAGTGACATACATCAATTTCGTTATACGTGAAACAGTTTGATATATTTTAAAAATGTCGCACGCTATTCCCTCCCTTTGCCATTATCCAATGGAATTCTTTTCTGTGGCCTTGTAAAGGAATAACTGTTATAATTTCAACGCATATTTTATAGAATGCATATTTTAGTACACCACTTAAATGTATGTATAATTTAATATGTTTGACAAGGTGTAATATTTTTAACCCCTTGGGGAAGGCTTTAGAACCTTTGTTTTCCCTCCCCAGTAAAATTTTACTGCAAAATTTGCCTTATTTACTCGAAAAGTTTTCTCGAATTCTTAAGGCGCAAATTTCTATTTTTAAAAACCGGTGACAAAACATTAAAAATTTCGTAAAATACTCCCGTCGCGAATGGGTTAAAACGCCTTTGAATCCATTTTTCACCATAGGCGATCATGTTATGGAAAATTTTTGACTCTCCCTGTAAATAAACTAATCATGATAGAAACTTCATTTTCAATAGGGTTCGTGCTAAGGTAAACGTCAATACCATACAAAAATTTCATGGTAATTCGAGTATATCTACATGTGTTAGAGAGCGGAAAGACGGACAGACGGATAGACTGGCAGGTGGACAGACAAACCAAATGTATAAGCACTTTTCTAACAATACATAAGTACGTTTCAAACTTTTGGAAAGTGTTATAAACGTTAAAATTCATTTGAAACGATTTTTTTGCATAGGCCGTAATATAATTGAAAACTTTTGACTCTCCCTGTAAATAAATAATCATGGTGGAAACTTCATTTTCAATATGGTTCGTTCTAGATAAACCTAAATAACGTCCAAAAATTTCATGGAAATCCGAGTATATTTACGAGAGTTAGAACGCAGACAGAAGAACAGACAAACCGAATGCATAAGCCCTTTTCAAATTTCTTGGAAAGTACTAAAAGAGACAAACTAATAAGATCATTTTTTTAAATGTAATATTTTTGGAAATATCCCATTTTAAAAATTAATAAAAATATCCATCACTTACGGGAAGTTAAACACAAAAGAAAATCAGAATTCCAGATTTTAAATATATTCGACTCTTATAAATTAAGATAGTTACAACATATTTAATAATGTAAAAATAAAAATACATGCGGGAAATTGAGATTATTGATAACAATTAAAGTCACAATTTGAATACACGATTCTTCATATCACGAAAAACAATCATTTTTAAAAAAAGATATGGTGGACCAAAACTTATTAATCTTTTTCAGTAATTTTGTGTGTTTTTATTGTCTTACATTGCCCTAGCACTGTTCTTTGTGGCAATAAAAATATACTTGCATTTCATTAAAATAATATTTCTATACTGACAAACGAGTATATTGATCAATCTGAAACACATAAAAACCAATATTTCTTTCAATACACTATTCTATATAAAAACTGAATTTATTTTCTGTTATTAAGGAAATAAACAACAAATCCTTTTAAAATTATATTTCTAACAAGAAACAAAAACATATAATTTTAATTGTAAAATTTTATGTGTTGCCCCGCAGGTACAATTGATAACAATCTTGAGAATCATTAGCAGTATTTTATTTTAAATGATATACTGACTAATAAGTGCAGATGTCTTGAATAGGAAATTAATCTCAGCAAACAATATGGCGGAAAAACGATCCTTCAAAATTTTCGCTCGGATTTTGCAGCTTAAAAGGAATATAAATATGTTTTTGTACTGTTAAATTCTATACAATAAGTTGTAATTACTTAAGTTGAATTAAAGAGTTAATTAGTTTCGTTAAATTACTTCTTTGGTATTAAATTAAATTAGTAATTCAATTTTTTGAAAATTGAAAGTTGAAAGTTGATATTTAAATCGAACATGATTTTTAAGTATTAGTCACAAAAGCGAATTTTCTTGAACTTACCCTTGAGGGTCCTTAAAATAAATGGTGCAGTATCTGCACCTTACTTAATGTATAACGTAGTATTTTTATTCAGTATGTAATCTTATAGAATAAGATTTTTTTTTCTTTTTATCATGATTTTTTATGCAAATTATGCAACTTATATGGAATATTTCGTGTTTAGATGGTTTTTATTGTGGCTGCTAAATAGCATGATCGGCACGATAAATCAAACAGTTTTCCGTAGAAATTCCAAATAGATGAAATGTTACATTTTGGTCAGAGTTTTCAAATTTCATTTAAAGATCTAAATTACAGTTTTATTTAAAACTTTGTGATAAATTTACAATATTTTTTGGAATATTAAACACACCTTTAGAAATACAAAATTTATATACAGGGTGTTTCTAAACTCATGGTACAAACTTTAAGGGATGATATTACACATCAAGACAAACAATATTAAATAGGAAACTAAGGGTCCCAAACGTCTTCTGAAGGAGATAGGTGCCATTAAAGTTTAGGGTTCAAAAATTCAAATGATTATAAAAATGTAAAAATGTAAAAATCGAAAAAAGTTGGTCGATCCTTTTGCGGTTTTCACTAATACTATTCTTTATGTCAGTATTGTCTTAAAAATAAATTATAAAGATAAATTTCCAAAAATGCCGATAGAGGGCGTTTTAGACTTTGGAGTAACGAACAGCTATTTTTTATCGTTATTTTTGCATCTCATTAAATTTTTTTAGAAGCTTAGACATAAACTTAAATTTTGAGCTCAAAATCTAAATCGTTAAGAGTGGTTAAGTAGCGCAAACTGAACTGCGGGGGGGGGGGAGGTTCAAATTTCAAATGATTATAAAAAAAACGGAAAAATTGGTCAATTGATTTGCAATTTTCACTAAAGTTATTCTTTATGTTAGTATTATCTTCACTGTAAAAAATAAAGAGTTTTATCACATTTACTTCGGTTGTATGAGATGTCAAATAAGATGTAAATGTATTATTTTTTGAGTGCCAATACCCAAAATAAATGTTACGTTACACTTTCAATGACATATCACACCTCTTTTAAAAAAAAATAGGCGTTCTGAATCACAAGAAATCGTTACAATTGGCTCTCTAAAAGACTTTATTGAATTCATCAACACAACGGCAGGTGTTTTTTTCATCCAGCGACAGCAAATCGGTGATTATGTAATCCAGCGCCGGGGTGGGATTATTGGATATGCAAAATAGCGCTTGGTTTAACGTTCTGTTTTGTTCTGTGAATATTGATTATATTTAGCAGTAATAAAATGATTAAAAAATTGCTGACATAGTTCATATTAAGAACTTTTATCGATTTACAGCTTTGATTATTTCAATTTGTTTGGACACTTTAAGAAACCAGAAATAATCTATTCTATGATGAATTAGAGTATATTCTAATGATGGCCGTCAGCTGCAATGCAGTGTTGTTGCAAAGTTTTGGATTTTTTTCAAATAAGTAAGTGACGTTTATTTTCTTTCTGTTTTGTATACAATCACTCTTAATTCTCTGTAAAAGCTTGTATATGTGTTATATTTGTTGTACGTATATATATATATGTTATAAATAAATGCATGATACTTGCAAAATGTGATTTTGCAGTCTAGCTATTTCGATATTTTAAAAATGAAAATTAATAATAAAAGAAGTCGTAAAATTGTCACTTTCGTATACAGAGCCAAAGCTCTGTAAATATTTAGTTTTGATTTTATAGTGTTTTACTGCTTTAAATTCCGCATAACTTGAACTAACACGAAATTAAAGAAACATAGTGTTATATCTTGTTTTAAACATTCATTTTTTCAATTTATATTTGTATTTTGATGTGTTTTTAGATTATTAGAAGAAAAAATTTCATTATTTTTATTTCGTTTATATATATATATATATATGTATGTTGATACTGAAAGAGTTAAAGATATTGTCATGGTTTTATTTTTCTATTTATTAAATTAGTAAAACATATTAAAATCATCATTAATGCCTATTTGAATTTGCTGTCGCGTTAGAGCCTTTGTCGAGCTTTAGGCAGTCATAGCGCCCCTTGTCGCGATGGAGCAGGTCTCCGGCGCGCATACCACTGTGCTGATGTTGTATAGATCAAGTTTTCTTCTTCAGCCGATTGACTTTTGAATCAATAGACTTTCTTTTGATCAATAGACATACCTTCAATCAACAGTCAGGTTTCCACCTTCAGCTCGCCGCTGTCTGTCGCAAAAGAGCTTTGTACCCTAGCGGTCTGTATATTATGTTTTTTTTTCTTTTTTTGAGGACCTGAAGTTATTGTAATGAATCTCCGCATGCCGGGGAACTTACCGGGTGGCAAATTCGCAAACACTCAACGTCCCAGCGCGCTTGACGCCAAATCCTCTAGCCAAGGGCTTTGGCGAAAAACTGAACTTCGACGTGCATACTTGTATACTGCTAGTATCGTAGTTTGAAATTTGCATTGCAAATATTTATATCCACTTTATATGAATATTTTAGATACGCTTACAGAATTCTAAGATATCTTTTTTTTTCTGTAGCAGATTAATTCAGTCTACACAAGTTGTGCTATTGATTACACTAGTTGAATACTGATGCTGTTACAATAGGATTACCGTTAAAAAGCTAGGATGACGCTGGAAAATTTAAAATGCATGTTTTTAGCGTTATGAAGGGATAATAGTTGAGACAATAAGCCGCATAGTTAATCAAGATAGATCAACGTAATTTAAAAATATTTACAAACTTGGTTTGTCTTTTTTTTTTTCTCTTTTCCAGACTTACTTTAGAACTTCAGACTTGCACGCACATTTTAATTTTCTCCCGAAAGCGCTTAGCTATGGAGGTTGGCGAGAAGCGCGCTGGGACGTTGAGTGTTTGCGAATTAGCTACCGGGTGGGATAAATAGGGCCTACACCAGATCCTAGCGATCTGATGATCTTGTTCTACTTAGTCATAAATAAATAAATAAATAGTAAAAAAATATTATTAATTCTCTAACAAATAAATACTAATTACATCTTTCTGCAATTAAACATTATTTGTTTATTATACTTCGAATTTTAAAATTTTGACATCCCGTTGAACTAAAATCAAGTTTTAAAATGTTTTTTTCTATTACTCTTTTTATTTTTGTGTTATTATTTGGCGTAAATTATTTACAAATATTCCATGCATTTATTATACCAAAATGCTCTTTAAAAATTGTTCAGTGTGTTTCAACAACGTAGAGTACTTTCAAAAGATTTAATTGTGACGTGTGTATCTCAAACAGTGAATAGATCATGAATTGAGGGCTTGAAAATAATTAATTTACATTGCATAAGTTTCTGACACATCATCTTTCTGAAAAGGTTGAACTGTAGTAGCAATATTAAAATGTCCTTAAACTGTGTTTATGGCTAGTTAATTTTTCAAGCACAAATAATTACACGTTTTAATAAAATAACTATATATTTCGCAGTTAAATATTTTTTAAGTGTTAAAACGTAAATTTCGATGATGGATTAATTACTTCCGATAAATTGAATGCAGTTATCAATTTTATGAGCAGTTGGAGCCTGGATTTGTTAATAGTTTAAATTAATTTGTGCTCAATTAAGTATTGTAAAAAATAACTTATATTATGCTTGTAAAATAACAATTTTAATGTCATCAATATAGTATAATCAATCGTATATTACTTACCCATCATACGTAGTATAGGGTAAGTCTTGCAATCGTTTTGAAAATCGAAAAAAAAATTTTGACGGATTTACACGTTTTAGATAGTGGAGATTCCGAAAAACATATTTTTAGAAAAAAAAATTGCCGTCGGTCTGTCTGTCTGTAAACGCTCTATCTCCCGAACAAATTGAGATAGAGACTTGAAATTTTGTATGTAGTTTGTGTGTAAGAATGGGACGAACCCTATTTAATATCAGCAACCTCGAATATTCGAAACTATTTTTTTCGGACTCTCGAAAAATTCGTTCTGATGAAAGGTACATAAAAATTTTCGAATGTTTTTGTTCTAAGGAATGGACGTAAAAGGCAATAAAATAACACACATTTTGCATATAAAACGAAGTCGATCGGGTTATTAGTTGCTGAGATATTTGTAATCCTTTTTTCCACATTCTTCGATTTTTCATGACCCTGTATTTCATTCAAATTTCAATTCAGAGGTATATTTTAATTGGAAATAAGAAGCTTAATCCGACGCAGTTAATTGTTAGTTAATAAAATTATTATTTTTTGAGTTATAAGGATGTTTCTTTTACGCAGTTCGGTACTACTTGAGTAGTTTTGCGTTTTATATAATTTGTCAAAACTGTTAATCAACAGTTCTTTAATATAGCATTACTATGTATATTAACAATATTTAAATTTTGTTTATGAATTGCAATGCATTGTATAAATAGTTTTCACATGTTTTATTTTCATATACATATCCATGATGAATAAGTATAACGGTGGCCCCCAACGACTAGTTTTTCTTTGTTGCAAGATACACGTAAATATGTAAAACATCAGCTGCGGCTAAATAATTTCTCACAATTTCTTTTAGTATGTGGTGTTTTTAATTTATTTTGTGAAACATACTTTTTAAGTAATACATTATAATTTATTGTTCAAAAATTTTACTATCATTGTAGTACGCAATTAAAAACGCACATATATACGTATAAACCTAATTCATACTCGTACATAAGTTTAGATAGGACAGTCATATATAACCGCTCACAAAAAAGAGTAAGTAGTGTGAATTATTGTGGCAATTCAAGTGTACAAGAAAATGCACATGAAGTCAGTAAGCGTGCTACTAACGAAAAATGTTAAATATGTTTTTGAAAAGAAAAATTGCACTTTTAAATGCACATTTCAAATTTTATTTGATATGATACAAAATAACAGCTTTTAAAATTGGGTGACATACAAATTTGTTTGGAGTTACATTGAATAATATCAAAGTTATTTATTTATAGGCAATTCACATATTAATTTGACTTGCAGATTGAAATTATTATAAAGTAGAATTTTCAAAATATTATTAAAATAATTTGTAGGGAAAATCATTACTAATGTATAATATTAAAAGAACTGGCGAATTTCATACAAAGTTGTTAAACAAAAGAATATGAATTTTGGTACAAAATTGGTGGTAGTTCGGCTGCCAACACAGCTTTTGGAAATTTTACATTCTCTTGTTGCTTAAATTCGATGTCATAACACTGTAACGTGTACAGGCAGCTGTCATTTACAATTTTTGAAGTCTAGGAAAGGCACGTTACTGTTGACTGCATGTTACATATGACAGAAATATTTCGAATCTTATTTCACCTGTTGCTTTAATTCGATTTCACAAAAATTACAATGCAATATGCAGGAAAAATCAAAATTTCTTTTATAGTAAGTTGTAGGAAACAAATTGTAATACTACATTTTCAAAAAATTAAAAAAATATATATGGAGACTAATTTGTATAATCAACAGTATAGGATATTTAATATAACACTAAAACGATTTTTTAATCAGTTAAATGTAATATAAGTAATAAAGTTAAATGTAAATATTGTAGCTAAACAATTGATAGACATATGTTTATATATATATATACAGGGTGTCCGAAAAGTCTGGAAACGGCCGAATAACTCGAGAAATACATATGAGATTGAAAAACGTAAATATACGTGTTAAATATTTTTAAATAAGCTACTCAGTGATACCAAATTTAACCTTCGCAACCGACCCCCTGGGGGTCAGAGGGGGTCCAACTTTGAAATCTTAAATTATAACCCCCATTTTTTATTGCAGATTCGGATTCTACGGACAAAAATACGTAACTTTTGCATTTGATGTTTATTTCAAATCCTCGTTTACCACGGTGTATTCGAGCATCTTAAATCGATACATATTTCGGCTTTTCCAACGGGATTTTCCCTAATCGAAACTGATTGGGCAGAATTTTTAACGTCAAATTCCTCGTCATTTGCAGAAATAGCGTTTCCTGAAAATCACCCGTGGCGATTATTTCAATAGTGCTACACTGTTAAAAATTTGACCCATTTTCTGCAGCATCACTCCACAGCTATTATAGATTATCTCTTTTGTGACCAATGAGAGTGCTCCATAACACAGTAAAGTAATCGTTTTCTATAAAAGTGGTGGAGTGACGATGCAGAAAAAGCGTCAATTTTTTACAGTGTACTTTACTGTGTTACGGAACATTCTCATTGGTCATGAAACAGATATTCTATAAAAGCTGTGGAGTGACGCTACAGCAAATGGGTCAAATTTTTAACTGTGTGTAGTACTATCGAAATAAACGGCACGGGTTATTTTCAGGAAACGCTATTCCTGCAAAAGATGAGGAATTTGATGTCATAAATTCTCCCCAATTAGTTTCGATTAGGGAAAATCCCGTTGGAAAAGCCGAAAAATGTATCGATTTAATATGCTCGAATACACCGTGATAAACGAGGATTCGAAATAAACATTAAATACAAAAGTTGCGTATTTTTGTCCGTAGAATCCGAATCTGCAATAAAAAATGGGGGTTATAATTTAAGATTTCAAAGTTGGACCCCCTCTGACCCCCCGGGGGTCGGTTACGAAGGTCAAATTTGGTATCACTGAGTAGCTTATTTAAAAATATTTAACACGTATACTTACGTTTTTCAATCTAATATGTATTTCTCGAGTTATTCGACCGTTTCCAGACTTTTCGGACACCCTGTATATATATATATATATATATAATTATTGTTGAGACAGCTTTGTTCCTAAAATAATATACACGATGATCCTTTATGTTTGTTTACTAGTAACATGTGCAAAGTTAATTTACTTAAGTCAATGTCAGCTGCTGATATCGATTACCATAAATGATATTCAATGCGTGTCACTTGTGCCATACGAAAAAAGAGAGAGATGCACTTAAGGGGACAAGGGACCTTGAAATCCTTAAAAATAATTTTTTTTATTTTTTATAAATTTCACCTAAATATTTTTCAAGGGTACATTATATGCATTAAAACATGCATTTATCACAAAAAAAAATGCAAAAAAAATTATTTTTGACAAAAAAATGGCATTTTACGCAGCATCTTCGAAATCTTCGATATGCCCCCTGCGCATTCCATATCAATGAAAATCCCAAACATTTTTTATGAAAGTTTGTTTTATATATGTAAACAAAATTGTGCATCGAATTTTGAATATTTGAATTTAAAGGTAAAAAAAAAAAAAAAAAAAAAAAAATGAAAATTTGAAATTTTTTCGAAAATTTTTTCAAAATTTTCAATTTTTTTTTTTATTTTTTGTAAATTTCATCTTAAATATTATTCAAGGGTGCATTATATGCATTATGGCATGCATTTATCACAAAAAATTTTTAAAAAAAATATTGTTTTTAAGAAAAAAATGGAATTTTACGCAGCGTCTTCGAAATCTTCGAAATGCCCCCTGTGCTTTCCATATCTATGAAAATCCCCAATATTTTTTTGGAAAGTATGTTTTATATATATAAACAAAATAGAGCATCGATTTTTACATATTTGAATTTTAAGATGTAAAAAAAAAAATTGAAAATTTTGAAAAAAATTCGAAAAAATTTCAAAATTTCATTTTTTTTTTACCTTTAAATTCAAATATTCAAAATTCAATGCACAATTTTGTTTATATATATAAAACAAACTTTCATAAAAAATATTGGTGATTTTCATTGATATGGAATGCGCAGGGGGCATTTCGAAGATTTCGTAGACGCTGCTGCGTAAAATGCCATTTTTTTGTCAAAAATAATTTTTTTTTGCATTTTTTTGTGATAAATGCATGTTATAATGCATATAATGTACCCTTGAATAATATTTAGGTAAAATTTACAAAAAATAAAAAAATATATTTTTAAGGATTTCAAGGTCCCTTGTCCCCTTAACAATTATGATAAATATAAATAAATCTCAAAGGTTAAACAGAACGTTTCTTTTAAAGCAATACCATTAAGCATAAATGTCATTGATTTAACCGAAAATTAGATACTTAAAAAATAAGAAGGCATTTTCTATAATTTTTCTAATATTGCATATTGTATTTTTTCATGCAATTTTCTCCGAAATCATAAATATATGCATAATTACGTTTTTATGGCCTTTATTTATAAATGAATACTAAGATTGTTTTATTTAATACTTATACACGATTTAAAAAATCTTTAAAATGATGTACTCTTGGAAGTAAAACAACGTTTATACTTCAACATCAGTTATAAAAGATTTACATTCTAAAAAGATTAACATATTTTCAATAAGCCGATTATATATCCTAAGTACCTGTAATTATTTTTATAATCACACAATTGTACAATCTTAAAGCCTCACAAATATTATGAAGTTATTATGAAAAGATATGCATTTTTCATGTAACGCTATGTAAATTTACGAAAAAGTATATAAACTATGTTTGTATTTTTTGAGCTGTCTTTATTCATACAAGTCATTTATGCTCTTGCGTGCTTCTATTACCATTTTAAATCTAAAAATTGCAAAAATGTTTATCATACTGGGTAAATTGGCGTCTGTGCGTGAAAAACATGTTCTCTGCAAGAAATCTAAAACAAGAAAAACGTCAAGTCAAACATTCTTTGCAACGATATCGGTATCTTTTAAAAATATCCACCATTCGAAACTTCTGTATAACATTTTTACAGTTTACCAAATAAACGAACTGTTAACCACATAATACAATCGACCTTTCTTTTATTATTTTTAATTTTAAAATGAGGGTCTTATTTGCTGGACAACCTATTTGCTGGACAACCTGTATAAACGATTGCTATATCAAAAAATATTTTTATTTTTTGGTATATATGTGAAAATATCTAGCAAATACTATCTCTCATATCTTTCCGCTATAATTTGGTGATACACCAAAATGGAGTTAAAAATTTTCCTTCATTAATTTATATAGAGAATCTTAACTTAAGTATGCACCTTTACTATTATTTTTAAAAATATAACAAAATGGCAATTTGTTGTAAGATGATGAACAAAAGAGACTATACAGCTCATAAGTATGGAAATTCTAAACTAAATGTAACATTTTTAATTCATGTTCAGTAAAAACACAATTAATATATTTAAACTTTAAAAACAACCAAAAGGATAAGCCAAAATAAGTTCCAATAGCAGAATTATCATTCATAACATCTGATTACGACTATTGTTCTCTAAAAGTTTTCAGAAAAAGACATAAAATTGGAAATATTGTTGCAGCGTATATGGGGTTCTTTTGATTTTATGGTTAGACAACTTCAAACTCTTGTCAGAAAAGTAGAAAATAATTTATTTACAGAACTTCAGAACAACAGAGTCTTCGAAACTCACAAATATTACTAGGTATTCAAAAATAATTGTTCAAATCTATCGTACAAGTGCAGATATAGGTTCCAGAGACTCTTTATACAACGTCTCAACACTAAATCACATTCAAAACAACGTAAATAAAGAATAAGCAAACTTGCTTTGACAATCGTAGCTCACTCAATGACTGACTGATAAATAATAACAACAACAGCTCGTATCGGCTCTCCTTATATAGGCTCGCAGCATGCGGTAGAAATTTCTACAACCTTCTAGAAAAAATCCGGAAAACCACGGAACAACATTCAATGTATCCCCATATCTAAAGGGGGGTTACCATAGAGAGTGAAGGGGTACCATCGCCAACAATCGCCAAGTTTGTCGCCAAATTTGGCGACCAAAATTAGTCGCCAAAAGTGACGCCAACTTGGCGATATCTGTAATATTTCGCAAAGCTGCCATAGACATTCACAGAAAATAATAGACAAGTTTGCTTGATAACAGAGACAATGTAACAAAAACTAATATTAGTAAAGAAATGGAGCTTAATAAGATTATTTACATTATTTTGCAGTACAAACACTAACTATTTACAAAATTCGTAACAATATGTATGTAAACTTTCATAATCAAAAGATAGTACAAGAATATAATCTGAGTTATTCAATTCATTATTAGTTTATAATTTTGAGGCATTTGAAAGTAATAGGAAATTCTGCAATTGGATAGAATTTATTCAACGAATAGAATTTATTTACGTAAAATTATATGAAAGGCACAGACGGAAGCCGTAAAGACAGTTTTATATATTGTTGATACATAATGTTATTTTCACTATGTATAGAATAATATATGTTATTAGAATTGCGAACAATGTTACAATTTTTAAATAGCTGAATTACTGATGAACGAAAGTCTGTACATCTTTAATTTTAGTTTTAGTAATTTAAAGACTTTACTCAACGAATAGTTTATACAAAAATTATCTTGCCAAGAATTAAATAAGTGTGATATCTATTCATATGAAATCGTGGAATATCTTAGAACGAAAATCACTTACAAAGTAATATTTCTAAAAGAAAACATATCGAATAAATCCCTTTTTTTCCTGCATTCTTACTGAAGTAGAATGTGCTTATAATACTTATTGAATATGATATATATTCTCCGTAGTACAAATTCTCATATTAATTTAGCACAAATATTTATGTACAATAATTTACATAAAAACTTATTTTTATACACCAAAATGGAAAATAATTTCAAATAAGGAAATATCTGAAAATATCATGTAACATTTTAAATAAATCCTTTTTTAGTTTTCAATGGCTAATTGTTTAGAAATTTCAGATCTACATTCCATTGGATGATAGTGTGTTTCTAGAATAATGTTCTGATGGCGAAATGCTCAGATATTATGCATCAACAACATTGTCATTTTGTCATACATACATCCTAGACTATACATACTTATACACTAGATGTACGGATGATAGTTGTATTTAAAGTAATTAGAAAACTAGTAAGATATGGCAATCCCAAAACTTTCTTCTATTTTATACACGTTAATACTTCCTGAAAAAATGAAGCATACCTGTTCCTCCTGAAAGGGGAATTACAGCAAAATCTTATTTGTAACAAATTATGTCAAGTTCTAACTGAATCTGAAATTTTGTGAAATTTTGTGCAATAGTTTTTCAGATAGAACCATTGAGGAAATCGCAAAAATATCCGGATAGAAGCGCCACGTGTTGAGTGATTTTCTCCAAAAACAAACAGCACTAATTTATATCATAAAATAACTAAATCTGAAGTCTTGTGAAAATTCGTATATTAGTTCTTAAGAGAGAGATATTACGATAATCATGATTAATGTCTCATCGCAGTGCCAACTGTTGAGAAATTCCCAAAAAAAAGTAATCAGCACCATGTTACATCACGGTCTAATTGAATCTTAAGTTTTATGAAAATCCGTCAATTTGTTCTTCAGATATAACAATCGCAGAAATCATGAAAAGGGGAGAATAGCCGCGCCACCTGCTGGGTGGCATATTCTTAAAACAAATCAGATCAGTTTGTATCAAGGTCTAACAAGATCAAAACTTTGTAAAATTATGTGCATTAGTTCTTGAGATAGAGTGCTCAATAATTTTTTGACACAGACTCACAGAATGACAGACACACTTATAGACGGACATTTCCTAAAACCATGTTTTATGAGATCCTGTAAATTAGTCGAAGAACGGAATTTGAAAATTTTCACGAATCCAATATTTTCTTCTTGTAAGAAGAAAGAATTGGTTATATATTTTTTTTGTTTTGTTTGTTTTGTTTTCCTGATTCGCGATTTTTGTGTAAATGTGATGAACCAACAGAACTTTCAAGTACCATATCAAGAAAGTAATCTTAAAAATCTAGAAAAAAAATTATTTTTAGTGCACATTTCTTCTAATGAAACATAGAAGAAATGTGCATGGAAAATGCATGGAAAAAATATAGTTTAGGTTTCAAATTAATAATTTTGGATCTAAAAAAGTTAAAAATTTATTCTTTACACAATAATATTTTGAACGAATCAAAATATATTAATTAACATAGAAATCTTGCAATAATATAACACCATTACATCTATAATTTATTCGTAAATGCTCTGAGATTATTTATGATTTTGGCACTCGTTTCCATTTGCTTAAGCAAAATATATATTTAAATGCGTTTTCATCATTAACATAACAAACTGGATAAAACAAGGCTCGTTAATCTTTAAGTATGTCATATGTGTACTGCAAGATCCATTGTTACTTAGACAACAGCCTTATCGTAACATTTCTATCAATGTTTAAGTCTATGTTTATAGTCACTCTGTACATTTTATGAGAAAAAAAACATTTAAAAAATGGAAAACTGCAAAAAAAATTTTTTCAAAATGCAGAAGAGGATTTTATGAGGAGAAAAATATTTGAAACAAATATACGTATATTTTATTTTTTTAATAATGATATATTTATGCAGAAAATAAATATTAAGTAAATAAAATACTTTCGTTTAATTTTGCAAATGATATTTTCTTTACTTTTTAGGCAAATAGTAATACAAGCGTTCAAACAAGTGCATGATTTAGGAGCATTAAAAAATACTTAAAGACTCTGTATAATTGCACTTCTAATATTTTTTAGAGTAACATTGTTTGAACGAAATTAATTGGCGGTAAGATACATTATAATGGAATTAAAAAATTCTTAAATTCCATTATTGGAAAGAAAAAGATGTTCAGAAAAGGCGAAAAATGGAGAAAAACGCGCTTGTTTAGTGCTGAGAAGCCTTAAAAATTCAAAATTAGACAACCAGGTGTCAACCATTAGACAATCCTAATTCTTAACCTGCCTTAAAAAGTTTCACAATTTACATTTCATATTTCTTCCAGCAGTTGAATTTATAGTAAAATTTTGCGAATCTCTTTAGATTTATTATTAAACTTAATGAATTTAAAATGATTCTTCAATTCATCATTTTATATCTATTTTTTATGCCATGGATAATTATGAGATAATTCAATGATATTACAATTGCAATTATATTTGTATGAGAAGAATATATTGCTACTTCGATTTTCTATAAAATAATTATACTCATCCATAATTAAATTGCGAGCATGGAAATTATCCCTTTACAATTTTAAAAAAATAAAAGTAAAACGTATAAGAAAACAAGGGCGTATATCACGCACAGGTAAAATTGTTGGTACGCTGACTACTGACTATAATTATTATTATATACATTGTAAAAATCCTAAAGTTATTGCGTATTTCGGTTTTCGCTGTTATGAAAGTTACCCAATGACAATATAAATAAAAAACTAAACTTTATAGATATTCAACTGGTTATCAAAATTATCTTAACACTCAAACTATATCAGGAATCCTTTACTTATATGGCATAGGACCGTCTTTGGCATGTACCACAGAGGAATATTGTACGATCCTTATTGGAGGTATTTTAAAAATTTTGGGAGAAATATAGCAAAAGATATTTAATCCAAACTGAACGTTGTATAATAGATCATACCATTTCGATTACATGATTACTGTCAAATTACACGATTACATGTCAAAGCACTGTGGGTGCACAGTTCGATGTTATGCTTCATCGTCGAGTTCATAAATCCATGAGAGGACAAGACCTGAAGCCACAATAAGATCATTATCATCCTGTAAAATTGACTCTCCTTATTGATAAACCAGAAAAATCCCAAGACTGTTGTCCATACTATGATGCACCTTCATGTGCTTGATAGCTAGATGGAAACAATGATTTGTATATTTTTTTGCAGGGCGGTGTCCTCCAATCTTACACCTATTCTTCTGTGGAGAAAATTGTGAAATATGATTCCTCTGACGATATAACTCTTTTCTACTTATCTATCGCCCAGGTACAGTGGTTGTGTACTGTAGAATGCAATTGTCATTAACACTTGGATAGGTAACTTAAGAATTACTGATGTGCCAAAAAGGTTATGTTTGTAAAGATGCCGCCCAACTGAAATTATTGATATTGGAGAATGCAAATGATTATTGAGCTCTGTAGTAATTTTAGCTCGGTTTTTTTTCAGACCTTACAATTAGCTTCAATGAATCTCCGCTTCATTTTCTCATACCATTGTTCTCTATTTTGCTTAGCCGAACTTGCCTTGCCAATCTCTGTTTATTCTATTATGTCCTTACACTCCGTGCTTCTAGATACGCCTAAAAGTTGGAATGTTTCGGTCATACTTACTCCAGTTAATCAGGATCCTAAAATTTATTTACTTTGAAAATCCGTGAGGATATATATTTTACGAGTTTGAAAAAAATCTATGGCGTAAACAACTTAATGAAAGCTACTTCATACTACCATGATAGATATTGTTTTTATTTAAATAAACTTGTAACTCGTTAATTCGTATTCATCGTAAACTCTTTATATTTTAATTCTTACGAAGCGCATTCTTAAATGTCACATTTTTTGACAGGTGTTTTTATTATTTTAAGAACAACCTGCAAATACATATGTGTGTGTGTGTATTTATCATTTGTATGAATCATTATGCTACTTCTCATAGAGTTTTATATTTATTATAATATATAAAATTACATATTACGTATTGATGCATGCTTTTTTTGTCAGTCACAGTTTGATATTTTTAGAAACATGAATATTACTAGAACATTTTTGAATGTATCATAAATAGAGTTTTTGCCATATTTATCACATAAATATGGTCAGATTATATTCTTTGCTAATCGATTCCCTATTCGTTGATGAAAATAAATAACTGTTCTAATTTTAATAAGATTTAATAGATCATTTCTGAGATTTTTCACATTTTTTTAAATCCATCTAAGATTTTGAAAACACTCTGTATATAGATAGCTTAAATTAACTAATGGCTCTAAATAATGAGCAACTATATTAGCACAACTAATATAACTTATATTTAGGGTCTGATACTGCATGTTATATTTTTCAGTATGTTCGCTCTATTACGCACACCCATTCATTCCATAGGAATTTCATGTCACATGTAGCATGAAACATAATATAGGACATAAAAAATAATAACTATAAAAAAATTAAAATAATTAGTTAAGCATAAAAATGAGCAAAAGCGAATTAAGAACACATCAACTGCGAAGTACAATTATCTATTTGAAACCCCCAAAGCATTATTTATGGTTGATTGGTTCTATAAATTAATCGCGTCTTCTTTTCTAGTTCATTTATTGTAGAAATACCAAATCCTACATTTAAAATTGCTTATCTATTATTTATCGATACGTATATTATGCATATAACATGACCTTGTTAAATTTACCAACATTTTTTGTTTCGAAATTCCACATTATACACCAGCATACATATTATAAACATTTAATTATTAGAAAATACCGTAAAATGGAATGCATTGAATTGAAATTTCTGTTAAAAAGTGTTATAAAACATTATTTCGATAATCGGAAATCTCGCCTTAAAAATGTTAAAATACTCATATTAATAAAATGAAAGATTTTTTTTTAAATTTAAAGTAATGGAAGGAAATTTTTTGCGCATTAGTCGTACTCTAAAAATGACATTTCAAAACTGAGTATAAAAACTCAAAACTATTTATGTCGCATAATCAACACGGCTCCGAATCAGAATTATTTTATTTTGAAGTATGTATTGTATATACTCATTTCTACAAGTATGGATATACACAAATATGAGCCCATGGCGCTTTATTCATGATTATAAATGGTGTTTGTATTTATGTATTGTTGATGGCTATGAAATTCCACCTGCAAAGGGTTCCTTTTACAAATTCACTCATTTTTTGATTTTAAAGGCTGAAGAATGTTAGTTACGGTTTCGAAATAACACTATAACAGATATTAACTGCTCTTCGGCGATTACGATAAATATAAAAGTTCGCCACATTTCTTGTTATAAATTATTTTTAGGAGGAATTGAATGTTTATGTTGAAATTATAATGAATGTTATGTTTTTATGTTGAAATTATTACAAATGATACCATATGAATAAATTCAATTAACGTGGTAAAATTTACTATGTTTAACGAATGAAAATTCATTTTCTTTAAAACTAAGTATTTTTGGTATTTCAGAATTGGAAGCATTGGATCGTCCTATTTGAAACATGAAGTTTCCCATCAATATAAAAACATTCCAATTTTTAAAGTTTCATTATTCTAAGTGCAGTTATGGTCAAATTGCTAGATATAGGATATATTTAGAATGGGCTTATGAAGTAAAACGGATTAAAATTGTTGTCCTCATTAAAAAAGAAGTTTTTTATCTATCACACGAAGACACCACTAGTTTTAAAACCACCTAATATCTCCTCAAACTGTTATTCTTATAATCAGTAATCCAACTTTTGTGCTGAGTGTCCTCAATTGATTCGAAATACATTTACTAAGTGAGACAAAATGTAAAACGACTAAATTAAGTGTTATTGAAATGTATTTTATATTTTTTTTACTTATCCAAAAATTTTCAAAGCAACTTTAATGTATTTCATTAGTTTATTAGCTACATTTCCCTAAAGAACATGTATCAAGCTATTTGTAATTTTATTAGAATGAATAATTTTTGTTCTTTTAAAAATCCAATAAATAACAAAATATAAGGTACCCTGGGATAATAACGCCAGGCGGGGTAATAACACCAAGTGCTTATATTTTGCATAATTATGAAATAATCAGGTAAATGACACCCATGTGCTCTGCGCAGAAGGGTTTTGAGTCATATAAATCGCAAAAAACAGCTTCAAGTTAATTTGTTTCATTTTTAGATCTTATTGTTTTTACAAGCAACTAAAATTAACGCTTGATCTAAAATTTGCGAGAAACGTTTTGTGATGTGAAGACTATCTTTTTATCCGGAAATACTTTGTTAATTACATAAATTTGTAGTGCATTTCATGTACTTTTAAAATGTTGTTGAAGATTTTGGATATCTTCTCGAGATAATTTGTAATTTAAAATGTACTGAGCAATAACTATACCGGGGTAATAACGCCAATCCTTGACTTTAGTACCCCGGTTGATTCCCTACAGTGGCCGAGCTACATCCTAAATACTGATTCAAATAAACACAGTTAAAACTGTCCAATGTTTCTCATATTTCTATATAAGCGGTCCTTTTTAAGCAAAAAGAAGCTCACGGTCTGATATTCTTTTGCCTCATCCCCTCCTCCCACACCACACCTTTATTTTTCTTACACTTTCACAAAAAATTGAACATTTTCAATAGCTTAGAATGCAATTTGTCAATTTCTAGATTTGTAGAGTTTGTATTTTTAGAATTGGGCAATCTACATGCAATTATTCCATCTTATTTCATAGTTTTGTTTGCATGGCGTTATTACCCATATAGGTGGGTAATAACGCCAAATAGCATTGGTCAAGAAAAAACGCCATTACATTTTATGAATACATATCTGTTAAATTATTTTATTTTATATAGATAGTCAATAAGTTGCTGTATCAGATCCTATATTTGTTTGAAAAATACAATCTAAAACTAAGCCGTGAAAATTGCTAGAACCTTAACGTGGCGTTATTACCCCAGGGTACCTTACTTGAATATTTTTATGTTAAAATTATTATCCTGAAAAACCTGTAATACTTTAGTAATTAAATAATTTTAATTGCACTTATCTGGTATTTGAAGCAATATTGTATTTGCGTAATGATACCATTATCAGATTCTACATAATTAATCTTTATACTGCATATTAATTTTTTGGAAACAAAAATTAATTTTGCAACTTATCTTTATTTCTTTTAAATTTAATGGATGAAAGAGGAAACAATTAAGCTGTTGCGAACGATTAATTTCATAAAGGATGAATAAAATATCTTACTGATTGCAGTTTATTGTTTTACTTTACATGTATTAAAGGAATAACTTAAAAAACGTAATATAAATTGTTTCAGGTTAAAAAAATACTATCACTTTGCATAAATAACTTATGTACTATATTTTCTGAAGTCTTTTGTAGCTTTAGGAATAAAAAGAGTAGACGTTAAACTCTGTTTAAATATTAATCAAATATTCTTGTTATATTCATTATTATAAAACTATATTCCAATTTTACATGTTTTATTGAAGCAAAAAATTGTAAATTTTTTCACATTTTTCACAGTTTTTCTATGTGTCATTTTTTCCAATTATACCAAAAAAACTCTTTCCCGTCACTTTTTTTGGCTTAATATTTATTTTTGTGTTCGTTATATTTATCACTTTGAAGACTAAACTTTGTTCAGATTTATGTATTTACAGATGACGATCAATGAATTACAGGGCTATGAGATGCATATTGCAAGAAATGGGCATTTTTATATAATTCATAAAGTCTTTTGTTATACCCACGATTCAGATGAGCCCAGAAAAACCACAAGAGTTTACACACTAATTTGTTTAAATAGATGAAAACGTCACGGTATTCATGCGTATTCTCACGGTATTCAGTCTGATTCAATGCAGATTGTTTTAAAGCAGAAAATTTTCTTAAGATTATTATTTTATTTTATTTTTGAAAAAATAAATTAAATAAAAAGCAGCATAAAAACAAAATTTTCTTTTAATGCATTTTTGATAGAAACTGGTCTTGATCAAAACTTTTAAATACCGAATTGTTGAACTTTTTGCTTTCAAATACACTCTTAAAACTGCGTCTCTGATATAAGATGCACATCCTGATTTTTTATGGCTGTAAAAGATAAGAAACACACGGTGCTTTTAAATATCAGGGGCACTCTGTGTCATTAATAAAAATTAAGAGGTACAAAGTGCCTTTGAAATTAAAAGGAACAAAGTGCCTTTGACAGTGCGTATTGAAAATGGCTAAAATTGTAATGTTTTTTTCTCTGTATTTATTTTAAATGCTCAGAAAATATGTTTATTTCAACATTATATTAATTACAAACACGAATGTAGTCCTTCAGAGTATCAATCATTCTAAAATGTATTAAAATTCATTAAACCTATTGAATTATATTATCTTAAATATTGTTCACATTCAAGTGAAGCCTAGAAAAATTGAAATAACTGGGAAATATGTGAAAGTTGCTTTGTTATGCGCAAGTTACAACAAAAGCAGCAAGGTCTGTTCTTCAAAGTAGAGACCATCATTGTCCACGACTTTGCCATCATTTTCTTAGGTTTCGGTTTTGCTGGAAATACCATGGAGGCTCATTGGAATCAAAAAACTCTTGACATGTTTCCTCAATTTCATTACAGAATTCAAATCAATGGCCCTTGGAAAAGCGTTGTATGGATCTAAAGAGGTCATAATCGAATGGAGATATGTGTACCGAAATTCTTGAACTTCTATAGATATACCACAAATACTGTTATGTATGACATAAAATGTGGTACCTGTTAGACTAAAAATTTTCAAAAACCTTTTGCTCAATCCACTAATATATATATTTTTTAATCTGAAATTTTCGTAAGTACGTGATTATTTCTGGAATGCTCTATTCATTTCTTTCTTTCATTTTTTTCCTTTTTTTCATAAGGAATATAACTTTGAATATACCTTTCTTGGGACCTATATATTAACCGGAGTATTAAGTTAAGAAAATTTATTTTATGAATAGAAATAGATCTTGAGAAAGCGTACTTGAAAAAGCAAAAAAACTTATGCTAATAAAAGAATGCTAGCACTACAAATTAAAATTTTCGATTTATTTTCAGGAATTAAATTACATTTCAAATATACGCATTCTTTTCTTTTTCTTTCAAGTCTTTTATTTTCTTTAGAGAACGTGCTTATTCTGTTATATATATATATATATATATATATATATACATTTAATGTCTGGATTTTTAGGCATCATCATTACAATCCAATCATTGTGAAACACACAACAACATAAATCAAATATAGTTAAAGTTAACTTTTAGAAGCATACTTTATTCACCAAAAAAAGAACATGCTTAAATCAATGTTAGCGTTGTTATTTGACTAAATACACTTCCTAGAAACACTTTCATGATAACTGTTACATCCTGATTTTAAAATACAAACTTCGAAAATAGCGAGGTGTGTCCATTTCAAGACAATGCTGAACTTCATTTGAATTTATATTTCTTTCTTTGAAAGTACCAAATTTTTTTCATGCAAATTTGTAGTGATTAACTTGTTTCACCAATCTCTACGTTATCTCAATTTCCACAGACAAAGGCATAAACAGCATCGGGGTTTTATTAATGAAGTGAATTAATTTATTTTTGTTTTACTACCATTTTTGAATGGAGACATTTTATAGTAACGATTCCACACTTAATCTAGCATTATTTCTTATCATATAGTCTTATCATATAGTCCTTGTTGAACGATGCAACTATATCAAAAGTACATATATTATTTTTCCTACTTGTACAAGGCATTTTGGCAGTTCGGGGCAATATTATTTTTTTTAACTCTCATTAAGATTTTGTGTGTTGTCATGCGTTTACTTTTTGACAGTTCACAATGTGATAAATCTGAGATTATTCTGTATTGTATCTATAATAGCCTCAAAGACTGTTTTTGTTACTCTAATATATTTTGTTTGCGATTAACATACCCTTTTTTCTTTCTTTCATTCAAAATTTACTTAACCTTTTAAACCTACTAGATAATTATATTCGGTACTTTAATTAAGTTAATTTCTCAATTAGTTATTTTAAAAACATAGAAATTCAAAAGCGATATTTAAAAAATTTTCTCAATTGATCGATATTAAATACAATTTTAATAATATGCCTTTCGTCAAATGAAAGTAAATGATTATTTTTAGGAATACTGCTTTTAATTTTCGTCATATAATGAATCGGTATATTCCCTCTAAAATAACTAAAGCATTTAATTAAAAAATAAAAATAATTTATGCCAATTTCATTTTTTTAGGATAGATACATCTTAAATTATTATTATTTTTTTATTATGAAAATATAAAAATAGGTTTTAAACTCATAAGAGTTGCATGAGTCAAAATATTAATTTTTTGCATGATTTTTTTATTCGTTACCGGCTCAAAGCACGGCCAACTTCATTAGAGGCCTTGGAAGGTCTTGGTTGTTAGGACGGAATTCATGACATCTTATCATAACCAACCAATCGGCAAACACAGATCTTGTTTGTAACGCCCCTTGCTAGGACAATTTTCTCCCGAGATTGGATACAAGGAGATTACATCAATTCCGCCTTAAGCCACACCTAAAGAAACAAAAGCTTCTGTGGCCTCTAATAAAGTTGGTCGTGCTCAAAGTCAATGTTGGTTACATAGGGATAACATTGCACTTAGCTCATTGAATTACCTCAAGTTTAATTTTTTTTTGTTACTAGGTTAGTAATTCTCTTCTACTTAAAGCTACTGCTGATAAATAACGAAATGACCTAAAACTTGCGACTATCCTAATAACTCCCCCTCTTGGACGGGAATTTAAAAATCGATAAAATGCCTGTTTAAGTGAATTTTTGTAGATTAATCATTCTGAAATTTAGGCCTATATCTAAAACTGCTTCTAGAACACTGTGGAATTACCTAAAAGTTTCAATTCTTAATTTAATCCTCTTTAAGATATTTGGTGACTTTCTAAAATCGCTGAAATACACGTATAATTATTGTTCGTTATCGTAAATTTCTCATGCCTACCTATAGTGGTTGCTAAAATACGCCAAATGTTAAAAAAAAAAAAAAAAAAAAAAAAAAAAAAAAAAAAAAAAAAAAAAAAAAAATCCAGCATTTCTTTAACAGCTTTAGTGAGTAGGGCATTTCTAATATCACTGAAAACATGTTTAATTATATTCGTGGTAGATTTAGTTTTTGGAATTTCTTGCTTTTGCTAAAAACTCCTGGTGAGAACATTAGTGCGTTATACGCTTAAGAAGAAATATAATTTAAAGTAGCAGAAAATTTTATTTATAATTAAATGCGTATTCAATAATTTATTTGGTAGCTTTCATTTCTGCAATTTTACGAATAGACCTGAAATCGTTGCTGAGATAAGCGAAATGTTCTAAAATTTCCGACCCCTTTAACCACTATAGGGAGTATGTTTTAGATGGGTCAAATACGCCTTTAGTTACTTAAGCAAGGCGTTGTAAAATTTTCGACTATACCCTTTAATCTCCTTAGGGGGTAATTTTTAAAATCGCTGAAATACGTATTTAATTATTTTGTTTAGAAGTTTTTGTTTTTAAAATTTCAAATGTGTAAGTAAAATTTCATCTGAGATATGCAAAATGTACTAAATCGCTTATTACTCCAAAAACCGCTTAGCTGGAAATTTTCATAAATTCATTCTTTGTGTATGTCGAGGTCATACGAAATATCGCTGTCCCTCAATTTGCATGCTACTAGATTCAACGGTTTTGTCTGCGCGTTCATTATTAATCAACTAGGGCAAATTATTTTATAGACAGACAAATGCTTACCATACCTAGTACATGCGAATTTGAAAATCAAATCGATGATGTCCTTCATGAGAATATCTCATTTATATGCTAAGAAAAACGGAATGATCGCGACGGGACTAAATTTTACAATGTTTTTTTTTTTTATATATTTCTTTAAGACATTTTTACAAATTTATATATACAATGAAAAAAAAAAAAAAAAGGTTAAAAATCTTTTAGCTAAAATGTGAACAAAAATCTCATATTTTCCGAAAATGATTGGTATTTACTACATCAAACAGATTTTGCCAGTATCTGTTTTTAATTAATATATCGATTAGGGTAACTTTGCTCCACCTTTACGAAACTGTGATCCATTTTGCCATGTTGAAAACTTGACGAGTTATTTCCCATGAGCTGCCTCATTCACGCTATTGCTGCTATCGATATTTTGAGACAAAATGTTGACATTAACTCGAGTTATGTAGCTGGTTTAATCGTTTTTTCTCTCTTGGACCAAATTTACCCTGATAGATCAGAGTTACTGTGATTTATTGTAGAAATGATTGATATAAAATAAACTGTTTATTCTTTCCATTTCGAAAACAGTTTTTTTGGAAAAAAAAGCAGATTTTTTTTCTGTATATATCTTTGTATGTATATTTTTATACACGTCTCGTTTTTCTTTAAATCCATGCATACGCGTAGAAGCTTCAATATAAAATTCAATAATATTGTCTACTATAGTAAAAGGTAAAATATATATAGAACTAAAATTAAATATGTCAAAACAAATTAATACATGTTGTTTATTTTTTATCCTTAAAAAATAAATAGAGAAGAATCGGAGTCTTTTTGAAGGTATAGATGAAGAAAATTACATTTGAAGAAAAAATGGTTTTTCTGCACTAACATAGTAAAAGATATCCATTTTTTCGCAAATAACAAAAGGAGGAAATCTATACAAGTCCTTATTTTCTTCTTTAAATAAAAAGAAGTGAGTTTCACAAATGACTTCTGACATTTTGTAAATCGTGTTAAGTAGAGAAACTAAATTTATGTTTCTGATAACTAATAACATATACTTAATTTTATGTAACGCATTGTAGTGAACAAATTTAAGAAACGTCCGGAATTTATAAAATACCTTTATAATAAATAAAAAATTAAGACTTCCATTAAAAATTAAGATTTCATTATTATTTTATTTCAGAATATAAACCTATTAATTTCAAGGCCCTTATTATTTTTTCCTTAATTCAACCACACTTGTCTATTAAATGTAGTATTTAATGATATTGCAATAAAATAACAGTTAAATATTTACTTTTTAACCGTAATAATTCGTATAATATTCCAGTATGCATAATGAAATCTAATATAGGCATATCAAATAGCGAAACATGATTACAGAGACGCACCTTCGATTGCAGGTAAAAATGGTCATATCCATTATCAATAGATTAGAACCGCAGTATTTCTTTAACGCTCTAAGGTGTTTGGCACGTAGTATTCCGTTCACTAATCTCCGAGTTTCACTGCAAAATAATAATTCACCAATATTTAAGATAATCCAATTGAGTAGATTTAATAAATTTTCAATGCATTGAAGATTTACTAATACTTTCAATGATTACATTTATATTTGTAATTATTTATTTATACAATGTTGAAAGAATTATATTTTCTTTTCATTTAAAACAAAATGATTAGAAAATAACATTACAATTTTACCCTTTTGGAAAACCGCCAGAGTGTTACTATGTCAGTCGATAGTAATTTCTTGCCATCTATTGTGTCACATTAGAATCACTACTTCCAGACTTGTGTTTCATATGCCCTTTACACTAAAAGCATTCACCAAAAGATTTATTGTCCTATTTCATTTCAGGGCATATTTCTAATATGAAATTATCAAACTCTCTAATCACGTGAATGTGTATTTAGAAATCATTTTCCGGACATGGCAAAGTTTTAATCAAATTGATTAATTTTTATCATAATTTGACTGGTAAATATTTAGAAAAAGTAGTATTTTTAGGTAGATTTCGTAAGAAATACTACCTATTGCAATCGCACCAGTTTATATATCTATCTATCTATATATATATATATATATATATATATATATATCACTTTTTTATGGACACGATAACTTCTATAATTCTTCACCAATCTCCACCAAATTTGGACACAAAATCAATGGGGATATAATCTTGGATGAGTTCGTTAATGGGCAAAATCGGACCAAGGGGGTCGGAATAGGGGGCGTTTTTGTGAAAACCGAAAAAACGCCATAACTTCTTAATTAAAGTAGATATCGAATAGGTTTAAAGTTTATATTACTTCTCAAAAATGGGCCAAAAGTATATACATGACAGATTTTTTATAAATTTAGAAGTGGGCTCAAGGGGCGAAAAAAACAGGGATTTTGAGAGAAAAAAATTCATAACTTCGTTAATTTTTAAGATATCAAGTCCAACTAAATTTTTTATAAATGTACTTAAAATTATCTAAAACTTTTGTATTTACAAGTTTTTGATAGGATCAACTTTTACCGATGAAAAAAATTAAAAACGAAAAGAAAAAGGACGCTGAAAAAAGAGAAAAATCCATAACTCCGTCAATTTTTAAGATATCAAATCTGATTAAATTTATTTTACATCTTCTCAAAAATATCTACAAGTTTTATATTGACAAGTTTTTCATAGGACCAATTCGTATAGCAAAAAAAATTAAACAAAAATAGGAGTTGGAGAAAAAAACCTCAAATCCAAACGGCTTATATTCTGACTCATTTTTAAATTCATTTTTGATTTTAAATGCATCCAAATGGTAGATCCTCTTATTTAGAAACTGTATAAAGTGACACATTGGTCAATTTTCTGATAAAGACAGAATAAATTTTAAAAAAAAGGCTACCAAAAAGGGTATTTTGAACAGAAATTCCGAAAGTCATCGGGACTGAAAATTAAAGGAAGTATTGAAATAAGAAATTGCGTTTTTTTCTGACTCGTTTTTAAATCCACTTTTGTTCTCAAACGCATCCAATTTACAGATCCTCTTATTTAGGAACTATACAATGTGATGCACTGGTCAGTTTTTTGATAAAGACGGAATATATTTCAAAAAAGGCTACCAAAAAGGGTATTTTGAACAGAATTTTCAGAAATCATCTTGACTGAAAATTTAAGGAAGTGTTCAAATAAGAAATTGCGTTTTTTTCTGACTCGTTTTTAAATCCATTTTTGCTCTCAAATGCATCCAATTTACAGATCCTCTTATTTAGGAACTATATAATGTGATACATTGATCGGTTTTTTGATAAAGACAGAATATATTTTGAAAAAGGCTACCCAAAAGGGTATCTTGAACAACAGAATTTTCCGAAGTCTTCGCGATTTGAAAATTTAAGCAAGTTTTCACATAGCAAATTGCGTTTTTTATGACTCGTTTTAAAATCCATTTTCGCTCTCAAATGCATCCAATTTACAGATCCTCTTATTTAGGAACTATATACTGTGACGCATTGGCCAGTTTTTTGATAAAGATAGAATATATTTTTAAAAATGCTGTCAAAGTGAGTATTTAGCACAAAATTTTCCGAAGCAATCATGATTAAAGAATTAAGGATGTATTCAAACAACATATCGGTTATTTTATGACTCATTTTTAAATTCAATTTTTTTCTCAAATGCTTTCAACTGACAGTTTTTTGTTATTTAGGAACTGTATAATGTACTGTTTTGGTCGATTTTTTAATAAATTTAGAATCTGTTTCAAAATATGTTGTCAAAATGGGCATTTGAGCTGAATTTTTCTTAAGATGATTCTGATAAAACCAGTTTTTGCAGAAAAATGAAATTAAAACTTTTTCATAAACGGCCAAATGAAGTTATTAAACTGGGTTTATCTCTAATCATATACACACACACATATATATATATATATATATATATATATATATATTTTTTTTTTTGAAATGAGCACTCTTCGAAATCTACCTCCGCCTATAGGCCCAGCCGACAGGGATTTTTTTAATATGGACAAAGCGGACTCGAACATAAAACCTGAAAATCTAACTCCCTCGAGACGAGAGTTTTTTTTTTTTTTTTTTTTTTTTTTTTTTTTTTTTTTTTTTTTTGCTTAAATTTTAATTTTTTAATCTCGGTATTTCAAAATAGAAAATTTTCTCTAATTGAATCGTGAAATTGCTCTGATTGAATATGGTAAACTTCACAATAGAAAATGAATTTCGTCCGCAAGGGGATAAATGGCAGAGTCCTACCATTTCCGCTATCTTCGACTGCCAGACGACACGTATTCATTCGGACTAAAGAAAAAAATACTTTTTAAAATTATTTATGAATCAGATAATTTTGTTCAAAAATAATAAATGGATAAATACTTATTTCTTTTTTTCCAATTTCTTTAAACAGATTTCTTCTGTTGTGCTACAACAACTATATAATTCAGATAATTGCTACATAGAATAATAATATAATATCAACTAAATATGCAAATGTACGTGCATAGATATTAACAGATGTTATGACAAAATGTTTCGTCTGATGTATTTGTTAGGGAGGTACATATGTATATTTTATTCACTAAATCACTTTATTTGTCTTGATTATAAATAGGAATATATAAATATCAAACATTAATTTCCATGTAGACTTAATAATTTTAATATCTTAGTAAAATATCAGTTATATGTTCATTGTGACAAAACCTCAGTTTTTTTTTCTTTAAATCAAAGATTTTACTATAACTTTTTTCTTTTATACACGTTACTGATTATTTAACAATTTGTAATTCGAGAAATGTATTTTGATATCTTCGTATATGATTAAAGTTATTGTTTCATTTGCTTGAAATATATAGGTGGACTTCTGATCGTAAACTGCAACTACGGAAGTGTGACAGGTCTTACTACTTATATTGAATTTTGTTGAATAGTTTGCATTGTTACATTGTTTTTGTTATATTGCCTTATGTTGTTTTGAAAGCAGTCATTTCAAAAGTATGATCGAGATTCAAATTTTTTGTCTTATGCTTGTAATATGTCTATGGCTCCGTTTAATTATACTGTCTGCATAACTCTTCTTTAATTTTTTTTTTCTCTTTTCAAATGTACTGAAAGCGAAATACAAAATAGTTCAATCGATATTAATGGGCGTATTTTTTAAGGTATTTTGTCATAAAAAAAATTGTAGTAGAAAATTTGGTATCTATTGAGAGATTTTGTGAACTTCAGAATTTAAATTTTAAATGCATATGAAACAAGAATAATATGAATGCTTATAATATGCGTTCATAAGTAATCGTAGGAATAATATGTATGCCAATGAAGTAAAAATAGAATACATTTTAAAAATTTAAAAGTCAAACGTAATTTTTCTATCCGGATGCTTTTCTGGGGATTTGATCTTTTATATATTTCAGTTTATTAAATATCCCAGGAAAGAAAATAAATTATTAAACATTTTTTCCAAAATAAATAAAAAAAACCATAAGACCGGACATGAATCTGAATTATATCTTTTTATTTCATTTTAACCCATTTAAATACTTAATATTTAATTATGTTTAAAATAAAAGTAGGGAACTTATGCAAAATAATCATTCGAATAATTTAACGTTATTGTCTGTGCAATTCACACGGGTCGCTTTCATATTAAAATGTTAACAAACAATCATTGAGAAATATTAAGCCATATTCTACTACAGGAGCTCATCACAAATATTCTAAGAAGACTTAACATGTTGTTCTTCGAGAAGCAAAAGCTGTGACTTCGATCTATTTTTTTTACGTAAATTGTCTCATTATTTGCAAACTCATAATATGTCCTTCAGATAATGTCAAGCAAAAGTAAACGCGGATTGGGGGCTATTTTTACAAGTTTTTCCTTTCATTTACAATGATTTGTTGATAAAGATTTTAGAACATTTTGTGATTCCAACATTTTAAAGAAAAAGTGGGATCAATAATTATCTGCGAACTGAGCTTATTGAATTATTTGAATGACAATGAAATTTAGGTACATTAATCATGGTGTTTACATTTTTAAAAAAGTGAAATTTTCAATTTATTAATGATACATTATATACATATATGGCCATCAAAATTAACGGATATTGGTAGAAACAAAACATAATAGATACTTATTGAAAAAAAATAATGGAGATATGTGCAGATGCAATAATTAACATAAATTACAATGTTTGGCAGTTGAGTATTCTCAAAATATTGAAATTATTATAAAATTTACGGAAATTGGAAATTGATAAAAAAAATCACCCTTTGGAAAATCTTTTAGAAATTTTTAGTATAATAGACATTTGTGAATTTCTTTAATATGGTTTACGGTCACCTGGGACAGAAATGCATATTTCACATCTTGATTTATAAGTTTTACAAAAATGTTTATCAAGTCTTACCAGTCATTCTTCTAAAAGTGCATTTTTCAACTCCTAAAAGGTCCAAGAAGGAGTTGAAATTCTATTACCTAATGCATCCTACACATGCTCAATAGAGTTCAAGTCGGAAGAGTAAGGTGAAAAATCCATTCAAAATGTACCCTCTGCTTGGAAATATTCTAACACCACCCATTTTCTATGTGCCCTAGCATTGTCACAATTAGAAAAAACTCTGACCTAAAGTACGCCTAATATTGTTTAAGGGTACTTTTTTAGCGGTATATCAAGTCAGAATAATTTGGATTAAACAGGTCTAATTTAGAGTTAGAATATCTTCTCCATATATGTCCGAGTGGGACCAGAACATCCTTGAAAGATATATAGTTCGTAACGGCCATTCTCTATGATTCCTATCAAAAAAATTAAACGGTGGTCGCAGAAACGGGATATTCTATGGACCAGAAATAACAAGTTATATATTTCTTCCTCTCTCTAGATCAAATCACTCCTAAAATCTGTCTTCAGACTTCAATTCTGTCTGAGACTTGGCAGTAAACAATATCCGGGTCCACTCTTCTTGGCGTCATTTAATATGACGGAGGCACTAGTTTAAACGAATCCTTTAGAATCTGCAGCGAGTGATACAGAATTAATCAATTTTATTGCATACAATGCACGTTTGTTAAATCTACCTACCTACGAAAGGTAAACGGCTAAGTGGAGGTTTTGTGACACTCTGAGGATGTAAAACATTTGTAGTTTCTTCGCGGTTTCTTCCGGCTCTTAATTACAGAAAACATTCTTGGGATTTTTTTGTTGCCCTCGGTCGTTCTTGATCAGACAGTCTATGTATGAACAGATCCAGTGCTTAAAAAGCAGTTACAAGTTCTTCAAATTGCATTTTAAAGGATATTTAAATCTTGGGTGATGTCCATTTGTGACTAATCTTCCTTTATTCTACCAATTATACGATACTTTTGATCTTTGTTTGAAAAAAAAAAACTTTGAGCCATAAGAATGAATTTATCATTTAATAATCAGTCTTATAATCCGCATTAATTACAACATTCGTCTATTGCTCACCACATTGTCAATCGTCAGATTTTAATATTTCTGTCGCTAACGTTTGCGTGGAAGTAAATCATATTTTCAATTATATTTAATTACTATAAATAAATGTAGCATTGTTCATTGATTGTAAATAAAATTAGTAAGCTTATTTATTTCTCATTCTTGTGATGATCGGTGTATAAATATATATATGTCTGTATATATACATATATATATATATAAAAATTCAAAAATTCTACAGCAGTGCCGATCACACACATTCACTGCCGATCACGCACCGCGCGTGATATGTTGCCAACGTTAAGGGCCCACACACGCGCAAACGCGTGGTGTGGGGTGATCCCAAAAGCCAGTCACGCGCTGTCGCGGGAAAATATTTCACTGATTTTTGTTATAAAAAACAAATCGGTTTCTGGGATAAAACCCACTTTTACAGTGCAACATTAACTATCATCACATCTTCACGTAAGCGGCAGTGAACGTGTTAAATGTATTTTACATCTGAGAAATGAATTTTTTCACTAATTTTTACGGATCATCAGAGAAAAATGTTGTTTTTCCGTTACATGGTAATTAATTTTTGTCCGAATGTACATTTTCTAGAGTTTTACATAATTTTAACAGATTAATAACATATATTTGGAAAAGATTTTTTTCTTAAATGAAGATATGATTATTTATATGTCTGTGTTACACGTTGCATGTATGTTTTTCTATTTGGATCGTTACAGTTTTAGAGAATGTTATAAACATATTATTAGTCAATTACATATGGTTTACGGCGAAAGATTATTTTGTTCAAATAAAATGTAATTATAATTTTCGTTTCAAAATTTTTATTTGAATCGGTATTAAAACTTTACTTCCATCCTTTGTTTTAAAAAAAATCAGCGTAGTATTTTTGAAAATATAACAATCATCGCTTAAGAAAAAAAAAATGAGTGACGACATGCATTCCGCACATTGTCTCTTTTCATTGATTTTGAAGTCTTTTCAATGAGCTAGAAATTGCTTTGTGCTTTCTATATGCTTTGTTCTAGATTGAAAGAGTTAACTTAGTCCATTTAACAAAAGTACTTTTCTATACTCTTATGCATAAATACATTTTCAATAGTTTATTTTTCAAGTTTAGTATCTTACCTTAGGCAAACACGACATAACAAAACAAAACTTAATGAATTTTATTTATCACAATACTACTTTGGAAATTAACCTCAGTACGTTTAGAAAATAAATTAAACTAAACATTCACATTGAAATCTTCCTTTTCTGTTTTGCAAGCAGATTTATCTGTAGAAACTTTTATTGGAAATTTTTGAATCACAATGAACGTGTTGATGTAATTCAATTGAGACGAGATGATAATTTAATATGAAACTTCATTATTATCATAACAGCTGTGAAATATTTATTCAAAGAAGATTATTTCTATTTTAATTTTCGTTTAATTGAATTTTTATGATATCTATTTAACGAAAATCTATTGAAAAATTTCTTTAAATTATGTGGAAGAATGTCAAAACGAAAAACGTGTTTCTGACAACAGGTTTATCTTTACTAAACAAAAGAAAGTAAATTAAATTTAAATTTCATGTTACTCACTTCATCCAAATTATGTAATTTAAAAATAGACTTATATCATGGGATGGGAATTTCTATTTTTTTTTATCATTGCTTAATAAGTGTCAAAGTAAATCAGATGAAAAAGAAAAGCTTATATGAAAATTTCTTATCAAAATGTGTCGTATCAAAGTAGTGCGAGATAGTTGCAGGTTTTAATTTACAATGAAAATACAATTTATATAAATCTTTAAAAATAGGAAAAAGAATCATGGATATTAATATAAATGATTTTTGTTTGAATATTTTTATTAACACATTCGCACATGTTCATAACCACTCACGCGCCAGCGCGTGATATGGCGCCAATGCTACAGAGCCACTCACGCGTCAGCGTGTGGTATGGAGTATTGTCCAGTAGCCGGTCACGCGCTGGCGCGGGAAAATGTTTCACTGATTCTTTGTTATAAAAAGTAAATGGGCTTCTTAGAAAAATCCACTTCAACAGTACGGCATTAACTATCATCCCATCTTCACGTAAGCGGGAGCGAACATGTTAAAGTTTCTACACTAAGAAATATAAAGTTTCTATAAAATCACATATTATTGTTATACAAAAACAATAACAAAGCGTGTCAAATCAACGTAAAAATCAATTTAAAAATGTTTCGCAAGCGTGAATTCAGTATTAAATATACTGGTTCTAAACTTTTCCTCGCCAACTTGTCTTATGAAACAGTTAATTTTAGCTTATTTTCTAATTCATACTACTGAAAATTAAAACAATTCACGGAATTTCCCAAACTTTATGTTTATGATCTTGTAATAATATTAACCCTTCGTTGCATGATATTTCTATTTTTATGAAATTTCTTTGAAATCTATATGGCAGTTTAATAGTGAGAATTTCGTTCGCTAAAATTTCGTATTATATGACATTCCCGCTATACATACAAATAGGGTTCTTAAAATGCTATACTTTGCAATTAAACTAGTTTACTTTATTTAATTTTAACTGATTAACACTCTGAAACTTTCTTGATATTAATATGTTTATGTATATAATAAAAATAATGAATACAAATTTTACCTTAGTAGCTTTTTAGAGTTTTACTATATACGTCAAAGCGTTAAATTTTGTGTATTTATAGCTGAATTACTCTTGTCACACAACAAATCATAAAATTTTGAAAAATGCTATTATTTCAATTAAAATATTTTTTAAATATCATATTTCTCTTTTAAGCTTTAAAAAGAAATGGAGTATTTCTGTTGCCACAATTACAAAATTGGTATTAAAAACTACAAAAAAATTAATATCTCAAAAATAAATCGAGATTCAGCTTTTAAACACAATGCATTTAAAAGTACATTTTTTCCCGATACGATGGTTAAAAATTATAGTGTTTTTAGGTACGTGCCAAAATTGGAACATCGGACAGTAAAGGGTTAATGTTTCATCAAAATCAGATCTTTATTGTTTTCATGGTAATCTTAAACTTTTTTTAGCAGTGTGCAATAATTAATTTGATTTTTAAAATGATTAAACAAATCCTGCGGAGCAATTTCTTTTTAAACTTGCGAAAATAAATTTAATACGGCAGTGGATTGTTTACGGTTTAAAACATATTAACCCTTTGCACTCGAGAAGTGTCTCTTAATCGCCACTAATGTAACCAGGTGTCTCTAGTAAATTGGGACGCCAAATGCTTCCGGCGCCAATAATATCTTACAGTTTATTTTGTCATCTTTTATCGCAGATTATTCGAGCATTATATGAGGCGAAGAAAATTAGTTTAAAATACTGGTGTCCAGAATTTAGACAATTCATCTATGCGGGTCACTAGTGGCCAGAAAATATCACCTCTTGAGTGGAAAAGGTTAAAGTATCCTTTTCATTAAAATGAAAGTTACTAGAACTTTTTTTTTCAAAACAAATTGCATGGAACATGCAAGCATCCTTTGTGTAGCATATTTAAAAGTTTGATTACTGAAACATTTTGGAAACGCATGTGTCTATGAATACGTAATTTATATATTATTTCTCAACCCTATAATAGAATAGATAACCATATTTTATTTAAATTAATGAATAAATGTGTGAATTATATAGAAAAATTCATTTCAAAAACTGTAACAAACAATGTAGGGGTGTGTAGCTCACACTGGGTAGATAAAAATTTAGCATTATTAAAAATAATTTCTACACGCATTTTGTCTAATTGTCTCATAATTAGTTTAATTTTTAATCATGTAGAAAACTGAATTTTCACTTATAAGCAAACTTATAATTTTTAAGTAATTTTTAAACACTATTTTATTTGAAATATTTAACTGTTTTCAATAAAAAATGTATGATTTAGTTATTTTTTTAAATTAATAAAAAATGTCGTAAAAGAGAAATAGAATATTCCTTTTAATATAACATAAATGTAGAAAATTTATATAGAAAAAAGGTAAAAAAAGTATAAACAATTTGTAAGTGGATTTTTGTTTTTAAAGGTAAAAAGGAAATGTCATTTTAGCTTAATAGATAAAAAAAAAGTGAGCATGCTCTTCACTATAATACTTACTATTTTGCATTAATCTACATTTATTTGATTAGAATTTAAAATACAGTACATTTAATGCGGTATTTTTATGCATGAAATGTATTTTTCAGCATTACACACACACTAAAACACTTACCAAAAAAGATATACTTAAAACTAAGAATTCATAGTAAACTGCAAATGATCATTATTACACAATATTTTCAAGAATAAAACTTTTGAACATTTTTATCTCATTCGCACTCAATTAGGTGTAAAAATCAAACGGAATAAATCGTTCGTAACACGTAATCGTATTTCTCTCAGTAGATGATATTACTACGAGCATCATGGATAAATAATCGAAACCCATAGTTTTCTGTTTTATGTGATTTTTTTACTGGTTATTTCTTCGATCGATATTCATTTCATTTCTATATGATTTATAGTTCTGTTTAATCGCAAAAACTGTAAATTAAGAATTGTTTTTAGTGGCTGAATTCGACTTTCAGGCAATATTGAGCAACGAATTATCTTTTTTGTTATAATGTTCACTTATCATTGTTACTGTTTCTTTTACAAACATTAATATTATTTTACAAAATTCCTTTCCGTGATTTACCAAGATTGGTTAGATCCATTTTGTATATATTTTTGAAAAATGCATATTTTAAAAAGTTTATTGTAATCTTAATACGAAATGAAAAGTTTGAGATTATGATGAAATGATATTTTCTCAATTATATATATATATATATATATATATATATAAATATTCAGTTTCATACAATTTTCAGTTGTGTTGGAGGGTGTTTAAATCAAAACAGCTATACAACTAATAGAATACTGTACTTTCTTTCTTTCTTTGTATATATATATATATATATATATATATATATATTCATGAAGCGAGAGATGTTGTTAATCAATATTTTCAATTACTGGCATCTAAATACTCTCTGAACAAAAAAACAATTAAAATAGCTTTAAATAATTTTAACGTTCCTTACAAACTCCGTTATCGTTTTAATTAATTATACTTGCTATAATGAACTTCTTTTACTCTAATTATCATTAATACATAAATACCGATTTAAAGAAATGTTACTATTTTTTATTCTAACTGCATTGTGTATTATATCTGTTATCTGATAAAGAAAACTTCCGAAATAAAAATGAAACACTATGTACTAGACTATCAATATTCTAAAATATGCTGAAACATAACAGTTCTTTTAATCATGCAAAAAATTTAAAATAATTGATATTTTTTTTAAGTACATTGTAACATAAAAAGCACGAATCTAAATGCGATTTTCTTCATTTTACATATATATCTCATTTTTAATTAGCACGTTGCCAGTATGTAGCACAAGTATAGAATAATAAATATTATTTTAGGTTAAAGAAAATTATTCTAAATAATTTCGGACACAGTAAGTATTCTCTAGTAACTATAAAATATCTTTATAAAATGTGGTACATAATTTTATTATAAATTAACATAAAAAGATTTTGATAACAGAACAAAACTGTAAAGCTTTTAAATTTTCACTCAGCTGTGCCTTCAAAATATACTTAATATTTGCGTTTGTTCCTGCAAGATTGATTGCTTAGTAATATTTTGTATTTGTATTTAAAATATTGCATTATATTTAAACTGTTAGTCTTAAATTATGAAACAAACGTGCTACAAATGATAATGGATTATTAAGAATTTTAATACGAACAGTACAGGAAAATGCATAAGGTTATCATTAACAATATAAAAGAAATCTATTAAAATCCTCATCCGTTTAAAATAAATATTAAACAATAGAATTAATAAGACTCTTAAAAAATTAGATGTACTATCCCACACAAACATTTAATAATATACAATTTTAATAATTTGTATAATTTAACAAATTTCAATTATAAATAGATTAATTATATAATATAATAAATACAATTTCTCCAAAATACTAAGAAAAATATTTTTTTTTTTTTGTATAATAATATCATATACCCTTTCTGTTATCATTATTAATTTTGTTTCTTTCTGTAATATATACACGAAACAGAATTACTGATAAAACATACTAGAGATCATTATTAACATATTTATTAAGACATAATAATTCATCTTTAAAGTTGTCATGTATGTAAATAAGGTACCATAATAAATTGAAGTACGTATGGAACAACAATGTTATTGGCATAATTTTCTCAAATAAGATTAGTTTTTAAAAGAAATAATGCAATTTTCCACGGTAATATTCAACACGTAAATTTAAAAAGTTTGTCCCATGTTACATCTGATTAAATGTCATTATTGTTGTTGTAGGGTATTTAAGAGAACATATTTTGTATACATATAATTTGTAACAAATTTATTCAACGGAAACAGATAGATTGGTTTAAAATTAAATTAATTTTTACTTAATAATAATAACTTAAATAAACTTAATTAATAATAATAACTTAAATAACTTAAATAAACTTCTTTCATGCAGCAAAATATTAATGGATGTCAATATTGTCAATTTCATATAAGATTTAAAATATACAGTGTGATTAAAAAAGCATTTATAAACCTTTTCGTAAAAAAAAAAAAAAAAAAAAAAAAAAAAAAAGGTTGAAGTTATTTTATTCTGTCGAGCATTGTTATGTCATTAAAATTGCATTCGGTGTACTGTAATTGTGTACGTGATAATATCTGTAATGCGACATGCATAGTTTATTGTGGAGATTTCAGTTTATATCCGTATAGATCAGTTGTTTTACGGTATTTTAGAGGATATTTTACATTTTATACAAGTCCAGGATATTTGCTAAAAATTCTGAAACAAAATTAACTATAGTTACGGCTCTGAGCAAATATATGAGCTTAGACTGGAGCTAGATGTTCTGCATTATTGATCAAATGAATGCATTAAAATAATAATACCTAATATAAGAATTGAAGTGTTCTAGGAATATTTTCTGTCGAAATGAAAATACGCATTATTATCAGGATGAACAAGAAAGGACACTTGCTAGAGAAAAAGGATATTGTGCCATTCCTTTCTCCTCCAACTCACATACTCTGTTGCCTAATTCTTGCATGTTCTACAGATATCATTGGTCTGTGCCCTACAGCTTGGAATAGAAAAACTACGAACTGAATATTTCCAACTGAACGAAAAATTACCCAAGCCGGAATCGAACCCAGATTATTTGTTGTACAGGGCCAATGCTTTACCGTTTAAGATAACTGGGAGATAAGCCGGTGGTAATTTCTCGCTCGGATAACCTTAATGGTCATAAAATATCAATAAATTTATCTGAGGGAGAAAATCCCGCAGGTGTCACCCAGTTATCACAAAGGTAAAGCATTGGCCATGTAAGCCAAGAATCTGAATTCAATTCCGGCCTGGGTAATTTTTCGTTCAGTTGGAAATATTCAATTCCAAGAAATACATTTTCGAATTAAACTATGTAGCCAGGGCCAGACAAATTTGTTGTTTAAGGAAAGTAACATTCATATATTCGGTGTTTAGAGGCAGTCTGAGGCAGTTTTTGCATCTCATTTACAGCATCAAAAAAGTAGTTCAAGAAACAATAGTTTCCTGGAAACAATACTTTGTTTAATTTACTTGCTTCTGCTACTTCTACTTTTGTTTGGCACCTCTCTATATGATGAACAACTGCCCAAAATTCTGATTTCGTTCATTGACTTTGTCTACACATCACTGTCATCAAACTAAAACACATACCGAATGTCTGTTGTTGTTTTTTGCTTAGTTATTCAGATAGTCGAAAGGCAAATTTTATTCGCTGCGCTAAACTAACGTTTTTAGAAAAAAATTTCTAAATTTGCATGCATCGAAGTTTTAAAATGTAAAAAAGTTTTAAATTTTTGAGTTTATTAACTGCAAAATGTCGTTTGGAGACCAACTCATATTTTGCAAACCTGAAAGTTTCAAAATGAGAAAAATAAATATATATTTTTTTAATTTACAAACTGTAAAATGTCATTTTATTGTTATTCTCAAATCTTTTACGATGTTAATAATTTAAATATATATTTATTTCTAATTTATAAACCTTTTGTAGCATGGAGGAATAAAAAGTCTTCTGAAAAGATCCATTAAAATATCATTTATCATTGTGTTCCATTGTGACACTTCAACGATGTCGAATTTCACAGAAAAAAAGGCACTTATGTCGTTCGGTGCAGATAGCCGCCTGAAAAAATTATTATTAGAGAGTATTTTGTTACAATGGAAAGTTTATTTCGGAAGGTTTATTCTGTTATCGCCGTGAAATGATGTTTAATACATTGTTTTGAGAGTTTTTTATTTATATCGATTGTTACCTCATTTACGAGGAAAGTTAATAACTTATTTTAGCCCAAAAAGAAGTCAGTAAAATGAATTACCTTTATTGATTGTAAAATTTAAATACTTTCTAATCGAAGTATATTTTTTTATTTAAATATTATTTAACTGTATCTGGTATTTCTATATTTTTGATGATTTCAAATCCTGTAATCTGTCAGCATACTCGTTGAGATAGAATTTACTCAAATTGTACGATCCATCCAATCTACAAAATTAGACATCTGTGTTCACGTATTAAATCTCCGTGTCTATCATTTTAATTTCAAAATTATTTGGAATGCGAAAAATGAGAATTTTGAGTTCTAGGCATGTAGGTATGGCATTGGTCGGAGAAATTAAGTATGAAGAGATCGGGGAGAAGACAAATAGAATGCTCGCGCAGTGATAGTGATAATTATCAATAGTGGAGTATTTACTTAAATGTGCATGCTACTTTTTTTCAAATGTCTAAGATAAAATATTTCTATTTTGAATAGTTTTCCATGGGAATGCGCTTAGATGATTATAAAGATAATTTTGAAAATCTATAAAGTGCCAGTAGCTGAAACCACTTTTAAATAAATGATCGCTCATAACGGACTAACTTATAAAAACTATGCGCGCACCAATGCTTTTTTCAGAAGCGGCCATGTTTAAATGTCACATAATTTCGGCTATTGAAATAGGTTAATTTACTCATCTTCATTTTGAGAGAGATTATACATTGTTACAATTGGTTTCCATACTAAAAGAGATCATGCAACTTATTGGTATAATCACACAAATTGTCAATTACATGCAAAACATAAAAATAAGTCAACTTAAAAATAATTTTTGAAAAAAAGATACAGATACGAAACAGATACGAAACGAAAACAACTTCGAACAGTTGCTGGAGTTTTATTTTTGGCAGGTGGCAGCATAAAAAACTGCTAATACTTCTAAAATACTTTTTCTTAATGAATAGGTAAATGTATATAAAAATATCAAACAAGTGAGTATAAATATACATGCGATATTTTGATACATAATTACAATGTAATTTGCAGGCACTGTTTATCGTCATCAGTGCAAATATCCTTTAAATTACAATTTCACATTTTTCACAACATAATGTAGCTAAAAGTTATACCACACTTATTTAAATTGTCAAATTTTGATTTTCATATTTTACTTTTTTTTAAATTTAAGAATATAAAAGTTACACTATGATTACACAACGAAAGTTGGGTTGAACATATACATACATATTTCCCAGTTTGTTACTTATAGTGGTAAATATTTCGTATGTTTATTATTTTGTCATATAATAAAAATATTACACATTTGTTTAATTAAATTATACTAGTTTTGAAGAACTGAATTTGCAGTCAAAACAATCATATTTTCAAAACCATATAAAATAAATGTTAGAAACTCTATTTTGTATGCAGGTTATTCAGCATCTTTTCATTTTCTTAAAAGTGTATTGTAATTTATTGTATCATCATAAATGTGTTTTGCGCGTATATGAAACCTGAAATATAATCAAATAATACAAACACTAATGGATTAAAGAATACAATATAATTAAATGCAATTTTAGGCAAAACTTCTAACTTTAAAATATATGTATTCAATTTTCAGTATTTTTAATACATTAATGAAAACATATAAATTAACAGAGTAATTCCATGCTTAGTTATTTAACTTTAGCTAGTGAAAGAGGTAATCCCAGACGAAAAGTGTATTCGTACAATTGCCTGAGGGATCGCATTCAGCAGATTAATGTGCCCGCATGGTTGAATATATTCTCTCATTTTGTTATTTAGTATTTAATAATCAGACGACGTGCAGTTACTAAAGGTTAAGGCAATATATATATATATATATATATATATATATACCGGGTGTCCGAAATATGAGTGATGGATTTTAAAATTCAATAACTTGCAAACGGTGACAGCTATTTAAAAAATTTAAGTTTTTTATTTACCCTAATTTTTTATTTTAGTTATCATCTCAAACAATAGGTGGCGCTGACGGCGATTGAAGGCCAGGTGATCAGTGGTGAGTGAAGCGTCGACGTGGCCTCCAGTCGCCGTCACCGCCACCTATTGTTTGAGGTGCGAACTACAATAAAAAATTACGGTAAAAAGTTCCTGACATTATTCATAACCCTCCTGCAAAAATTTTTTTAAATAGCTGTCACCGTTTGCAAGTTATTGAATGCACCCGGTATATATATATATGTATATATATATATATATACATATACTTTTTTTAAAGGTGACTGATTCTATATAAATATATTTTCCTTAAAAGTACTTAGTGGTAAATTAATTATTAGAATGTATCAGACGTATACAAATCGATTAGATAGTTGCACTTCTAAGTGTGAAAAACATAACATTCTAGATTGTGCAAATATTTATAAAGAAATGCAAGAATATTTATGTAAAATACATCAATATTTTAAAAATGTATACCATTATTTTGTAACAAACGAAGTCGATAAGGATACGGTCTTATATTTTTGAAAGAAAAAAAATTATCAATTGATTAGTTATTATTAATTAAAAGTGGTATAAAGTTAACATTTTAACACACATTTCCCACAATATTTTTTAAACGATTAACAGTTAAACAAAACTTTTTATATAAGTGTAGAAAAAAATAATTCTACTCAATGATAATAATTATTAATATTAGTACTGTGTTAAAACATTTAAAATTTGATTTTCTTTCCTTTATCTGCCCTACCAGTGGCCGCGAGGTTCTGACCTCCAAACTGGTAGACGGTAGGTGCTGGGTTCGAACCCAATCGCGACCGTCGACCTAACCATTCGAAGTTTTCCGTGATTTTCTTCGAACCTTGCGTAAATACGGGTTTGGTTCCCTTAGAAAGACCCCCACGGAGGGCAACCCACCCCGTAGGGCCTATATCCCATAGCGTAGATAATCGGCCGACAAAAATACACCTACACCTACTCCTACCTTTCCTTTATCTATTCTTCACTTATCAAAGTGCTCGTTGTGGAATATTAACTGCTTCCATGATTTGTCCGTACTTAATACGGGTAGGATGTTTTTGAAAATCATGTTTTGCTGATACCACGTGTGGGTATCCATATACGAATCATGATTTATTATTCTCACCAGTAAATTATCATTGAACTTTTTATATTTTTTATCTCAAGCATTTTTCTGATACAATTAGGCAAAAATGTCTGTTTTGAAAACTGGTGATAAAAGATTAAATATCTGCAAAAACATGCAAAATGTAGAAATTTTTTAAAACTTTATTTCAAAAATATTGATTAGTTAAATGGAAAACTATTTAGTCTCAAAATGATCTTTGCTCTTTTTGTATGTTCTTTTACATAAAATCTGAGTGTACACTTTACAATTCCGATTGAACCGCCTCTTACATCGGATCCATCTTTTCTACACGGTATATTAGGCAATTGTAATAAAGCATATTTATAAAAATAATCTGTGTTGTATCACATCTGTTTTGCTTCCTTTTCAATAAAACCTTCAAACACTACTCTATCAAAATATTTGAATTTGGAAATTAAAACTAACCAGATATCTACAACAAATTACCGATATAAAAAGAACCCGAACATTTCATAAATTGCAAATAACTTTACAAATGTAAACAATGTGTAGTAAAGCATTAATTTTGAAAAGCCGATTGGTAAAAAATGAGAAAAAAATTCACATTGAATATTTTAATGACTGTACTATCAAAATGAAATTGCGTCATTCGCCTGTGAATCAATGAAAATATTTTTTACTGAAGAGCAACGACAAAAAAATATTATCTCTATTTTAGGTACTTTTATGTTATCAGGAGGTAAATCATGCTAATATTAGTAGCAAACCAATATTGGTCCAACGTTGCTCCAATATTTGATTTATTAGAAATGTTGCAAATAAAACATCAATATTGTCCCAATATTGGGATGTTTACATTTTGCCCTTATTTAGCCAATATTTGCAGCCAATATTATGCCAATAATGGAGTTTCATTGGAAATATTGCCAATAAAATGCCAATATTGTACAAATGTTGGCGTTACATCGGAAATATTTCCAATGAAATTCCAATATTTAGCGTATTTTTTTTCCCAACCACCTTCGTCGTCCCAAGCCCAAGCTCGCACTTTGATTGGTTGTTGCTCTCGGCACTGTTTTTATGTAACTTGGCGATAATCATACTTGGCGTAGCGATAGATGCTTCCGTCGAGGAGTTTGATTTCCTTCCGAACAGAGTACAAAGTAACTTTTCTCTTGCAGCATTGGATGGGATGGAACGTGTCTTACTGAAAGCTGTACTCTTTAAAAGTTTTTACACACAACTTTTTACTTTGTACTCGGTTTACTTCGTACTCGGTTCGGAAGCAAATCAAACTCGACGGAAGCGTCTATCGCTATGCCAAGTATGATTATCGCCAAGTTACTTGAAAACAGTGCCGAGAGCAACAACCAATCAGAGTGCGAGCTTGGCCTTGGAAAGACAAAGGTGGTTGGAAAAAAAATTACGCCAATATTTAACCAATATTGGCAATATTTCCAATGAAACCCCAATATTGGCATAATATTGGCTGCAAATATTGGCTAAGTAAGGGCAAAATGTAAACACCCTAATATTGGAGCAATATGTCATGCCAATATAGTGCCAATGTGCCAATATTGCTCCAACACGTAGCCAATATTGACACAATATTGTTTGGCTACTGGGAATAATGTCGTCTTTTTCGCTTATAGCAATTACTTTTTTTCACGTATGTAATTTAGAAACAATGCTTTGACGCTGATTTAAATTAATGTGGTATTTATAATTTCTATAATTCTTTTGAAAAATAAAGAAAATGAGTGGCAATTATTCATTATTATAGTATGCAATACATGTATTTTCGATGATTGCGTTTTAAATAAAAGTTGTGCTTTTAAATGAAATGAACTAACGTTTTATATTTTCAGAGAAATTAATTCCACATGAATGATGTCAATGACAACATATTTTATGATTTATGACGTCTCGAAGCTATAAAAGTACGCTATTTTCTGTGTATTAATGTAATAAACAAAGTTTTTACATTGTAAGTTTCAGATTTGTATGTTTAATTTATTTTAGACGAAATTATTAAATGAATAATTAATGTTTTTGTCCCTTGTTTTATTTTAAATTTAATTAATCCTCACCTTATGACAGTTTTATTTTTTTACTGTAGAATAAGGGTCATTCCACACCAAATGAGCAAATCAGGTGTGGCTGACATATCACAGATTTTATTGAAAATCATCATATAAGTAGATCGCAATCATTTACGAGGAAACGCAAAGTAGTAGAGTTCAGACTAGTTTATTTCAGTATAAAAAATTACATTAAAGTTGAGACGAAATCGATATCTTGTGTACATGCTTGAAATTTCAAGTTTGATTATTTGCCGTAGTAATGGAAAGATTGTAATAAAAATTATTTACACTTAAGAATGAACTATAAGTAACAGATTAGAATAATTTAGTAATTGTATTTTTATTTTATAATTTAAAAATAAATAAATAATAAAAAAAATCGTGGAAAAAATAAAATATTTCAGTTATATGTTTTAAAATGAAGGACACTTATTTCAAATTCAATTTTTTTTTTTTTTTGCCATTATAGCTAATTGAATATATTTAATACATCTATAATTTAATTCATGCCTTTTTCATTCCTTTATGAGAAAAAAAAATAAATAGTGAAAACTGCTGATTAAAAAGTCAACTTTTTTTTCATTTTTTTGGAGACGAATAAAAGCTTTTAAAAGTTTTAAACTCTTTGATATTACAGATAAAAGTGTATATTTTAAGTATACGGAGTTTTATTCTTGCTTTCAGTTTATTTTTGCCTCAAGAATATTTTTAATTTGTATAGAAGAAAAACTATTTTTTTCTTAAAATAAGTGTATTTTAATCTTAAATTCAATTAACAAACATAGATGGCAGCATACGTCTACTTTTAGCAAGAAATTTCCAAAAAAGCGCGTGTTTTCAAAGAAAGATTGTCTTTAGAATGTCTCAAATATTAGTTTTTTGAACCCATTTTTGTTACGTTAGAAATTAAAAAGTCAGTATTGAAACTTTTTCAGTGAGTCATGGACTTATTAATTCTTATGTACGTGTAATATTGTTGATGTAGGAGTTGTCCTTTAATTGTTTTTTGAGGTAACATAAGAGGAATAATTATGATTTTGTCATTTTTTTTAAAGTTTCTAACTTTTTTTGAAGATGAAGGAAATAAATAACAACTTTGAAACTTTTAGAATTCGATCTTCATACATAGTACTACATCTTGCATCAATTTCAGAGATGTTTTTTAAGTCCTTTGATTTTTATAACATTTCAAAATTTTTAAAAAATTACAAAATTTCAATATTTACAACCAATTTTTGATTAATTATGATATTAACAAATTATTGTTACTCAATAAATATAAAGATTGATATCCAGAGATTTCAATATCATAAAAAAAACTTCATTTTTGTTAAATAGTTTTCAAAATATAGAATTTGAAACTTGCAACTTTCGACGATTATCCGCAAGCCATTCTATATCACAAGTTTTTTAAATGTCCAAAATTGATAAAATAATTAATTTTTCGTAGAAATATTGTGCACACATACATTTGAATATGAAATGAACACGTACCTCAAATTTTATTAAAATCGGATTCTATGCAGCCACGGCTTTTTTTACATTTTTGCTCATTTGACGTGGAATGACCCATAAGGAAGATGTACTTTCAATTAAGAATTTTAAAAAACTCTATTTTAAGTTACTGATATTTTTAACCAAATAGCGCTTAATAGAAATAATAGTACACGAATAATTTTATGAATTATTAAACACAGCACAAATTTCAAGGTATATCTCTGAAAATTCTTGGAATACGACGCTAAATTATGGGACCTGTATTTACCTGTATGCACAAATTCTAGCTGCAATAAAAAAATCTGATTCCAGAGTCAATTGTTGTGAGTAGATTTCAGTATTGTCACAGATTCAAACACTTTAAATGTCTATTGTGTCTTATCTAAGTTTATCAAGCATTTAAAGGGATGCAGTATTTTGAAATTGGGGAAAATATCGATTTTCTGTTTTTAATATTCCTGAAACCTTCTTTAATTTTGAATATTTTGACACCTCATTTTTACCTAGAGGACAATTATGTCGCAATATATTGGAAATTTTGTTAGTAGATTCAGCGCAATTACTCATATAATAAAAAAATTAAACTGATTTTTCACGGTGTTCATATTTTTATAACTTTCTTGTTCGATAAACACTAACACTAATTTAAACAGAGGTTTTGTTTAATTTTTACTCTTTATCTATGGAGCATTTGATATTTTTGTGTATGGATTTAACATTCAAGCTTATAGTTTTTTTTAAATATTTAAATTGAGAGTTTGTTGGATTTTTTAATTTTTTTAGGTACACGAGAGACAAAAATCCATATCAAATATAAAATCCCTTACATTAAAAAATCTATACATAGTTTCATGTATTATATTCTAATGAATGTGGGGGAAAAATCGAAGTCAAAATATTCATTCTTATAAAAGTAATAGAGATTTAAAAAAATTTAAATTTTTGTAAAATAAGCAATTTTACATTATGTATTTTTTTTATTTTAGAACCACCACATATATTAGAATATTATTCAAAATTGAAGACATAGTTTCAGGATTACTGTCTCTCTTTTATTGAGAAAAGTACATTTATATGTGGCATTTTGAAATTAAAAATATTTCAGTTTGGATACTTGTAAAGAAATGAGCCGACAAGTATTACAAAATTTCGATAATTATCATTGTAAAAGATAAACTGAAGATTGCAGTATAAAGAACAACAAAGCATAAAATGTGAGAAATAAATGTTGAAGAACACTTATTGGTAGTTCATAAAAGTCACAATATTTGTTTTTTTTTTTTCCATCGAGCCTAATTTATTCACCATACACACACAGATTCTCAACACACACAGTTATAGCAAATATAAATGTACAGTTTTTCTGAGTTTGTCTATGTTGATTCAAATTTTAGTAATCCATTGCTAATTGTTTTATCTGTTAACTGTGGTTTTATTCAACGTCTATCATCTGTCAAAAATTAAATTTTTGAAAACTTTATTAATTTGTGTTGCAAAAAGGGCTTAAATAAAGCTAAAAATACAAATTCCCTCTTATCTCGGTTTCAAGTAGAAATGGTAAAATATAAAATATAAGGATAATTAAGATGTGGAAATTTGGCAACAAAGAAAAATTATAAGATAAAAACAAAAATTATTACTTATCAGCGTAAAAAACAATTTATTATAGATTAAAAATTCCTAACGTTTCGAACTCAATCTAATGAGTCATCTTCAGAGGTATATTTTTAAAGGAGAAATAATTTACATTAAAAACAGATTGGCATACTATAAATTGACAAAAATTATACTAAATAAACATTAAAGGCCAAGATTCAAAAATAAAAATATGTACCAGTTGCCATCACTCAGTAGACAATACAACAATGACAAAACCATGGAGGAAACTTACAAAAGTATTTCTTTTAAAATATTAAACCATATATTAGGTATTTGAAAGGACATATTGTCATTGCAGACTTCATTCTTCCTGAAACCAATTTCTATAGATTCCCTTATGAGTGCTTTTTGCGGATTTGAACAATGAGAAATAATCTTTACTTTATCACAGCGGTTCCCAAACATTTGGGCTCGCGGAGCCCTTTTTTGGGAAGCATTTTAAGGCGGAGCCCCTGTACCCAACTATACTCTGTGATTTACGAATTAATGCTTTTTATGCCTATGGGCAGAGAAAAATCTATTGATTAAAAATCTGCGCCAGTAATTTTTAACATTGGACTAAGGTTCTCAGTTTTTACCTTTCTTGATACAGAAATTCTGAATTCATACTAGAAATTTTAAAAATCAAATTTTCTGTTGTATAACCTTTTAACAGTTTTATTTAATATTATTATTGTTGGATACAATAAAATAAAAATAAGGATTAAAACCCTCTTTTTTTGTATTAAAATATCTACCTTGTATAATCGAGATATTTTTTTTCAAACACAGCAAAAATTATAGTTAAAAATTTGTGATTTCTGAAAGCGCTTAGTAACGAGGAAAACAAACTCTTTTTTATCCGATCGATGTTCAAGCAATACTGTTAAGGGGTTAATGACACCCAATTTTTAAATAAAAGAATTTTCTTTTGGAATTTCCAGTATGAACTCGGAATTTAAGATAAAAATGGTAACCAAGTTTGGATTATGCATTGCACATAAATTATTATTATTTATAGCGAAAACCACAGAGACACACAAAAAAGTAAGTTGTACAGTTTTCGTTAACAGTGAGGTACTTCTGTATCATTCCAATAGGCTGCTCCCGAAAAAAAGGAAATGTCTAGTTCCAGTTATCCATGGGTAATTATGTAACACGTTCTCGCTAGTCCCGTCTACCCGTAATAAAATCAAGCGATTATGGAATTTTTTTTTTCGTTTTTCCATAAGTTTCTAGTACTTTTAAACATGCAACGAAAATGAATCGTTTCTCAGCTTCTTCTTTTTTTTTGAGCCAATTAAAAAAAAAATACATTTAGAATTTGGTCATCGTTTTAATGTTTAAGTGGGTGGGGCAAAATATATAAGCTGTATTGTTTGGTGCAGCATTGTTCACTTTTTGGGGTATTTTATTTGAAGTATTTGGATATTATTAATATTATTAGTTATAGTTTTGAAAGATACTTTCTGTCTTCATTATTTTTTCCTCAAAATAAGCATGCAGTTAAAAACTACATATGTTAACCTCTTGAGGGGCAAGCAATAATGTCTGAGTAATATTGAATTCTCACCAAAAAAAAAAAAAAAAAAAAAAAAAATCGAAAAGTTTTGTTCGCAAAAGTTAAAAATATAAAATTTTGATAAAAGTTTCTGGTGATAATCTCGTTTAAATTAGGTGGGATAAACTAGGTCCCACCACCCTTCAAGGGATTAAAGGAACTGCAACTAGAAGAAAAACTTTTCTAACAAAATTAGATACAAGAATGGGATTAAATTTTTATCAGGATGGTGACTCATTGACAAAAGTCTAAGTAATGGTTGGAGCTGAGCAAAATTTTAAATTCTTAATGTGATGACAAATGTAAAGAACCAATATATAATTTTTAAATTATTACAGGCTTATTTCTGATTGAAAAATATGACAGAGACCAATTGAAAGAAAATTTTAAAGAGGGGTTGTAAAAAGATACAAGATGCTAAAAAAACACATTTTCAGCAATATACATTGCTTATAAAATTAAGTACAATTATGTAAAATAGCATAGAAAATTTAATTAACTAAGAAATTATAAAAATATAATAAACAGATTAAAGAAATTAAAATTACGAAAGGAAAAAAAAACTTTATACACAATGTACATAAATATTAAATAAATCTGATTGAGGGGTTGCTTAAATAATACAAAATATTACATAAAATGGGCGTTTTAATGGACAAACATTGTTGTATAGAAAAAAAACAGTTTAGAAAATTTAAATATACAAATAACATAAACAGATTAAAGAATTTAAATTTATATATAAAATAAGAAATATACATGCACAATATATACAAATGTAATATGGATCTAATAAAGGTCTTTAAATATAGAAGATGCAATAAAAATGTGTTTCTAGCGACAAACATTATTTAATGATAAAAAATAGTATAAAAAATTTAAATAACTAAAATTTAATATAAGTAACATAAACAGATTAAAAGGAATCAAACATATAAAAATAAAAAGAAATATATGCGCACAAATGAATCCAGTGAGGGATTTTAAATGTTGCAAGATCTTTTTTTAAAAACACATTTTCAGGAACAGATATTGTTTTAAAAATTAAAAACAAATTTGAAAACTATTATAGAAGATTTAAATAAGTAAAATTTAATTAAAAAAATAAAAATAATACAATGTGAAACATGTACAAATATTAAATGCTTGTAGTGTTTTGTTTATTATTATTACAAGGTAGAGCCCATCAAATCTGACGAAAGAAAATGTTTAAGAAGGAACTGTTTTATTAACTTATAATAAACCTACAAAATTAGTTATAGTAAAAAATGCATTTTATATTGGTACGTCTAACTCTTAAACAAACTATAGTTATCGTCAAATTAATAAAATACTACTTCTATAAATCACAGTTGTAGAAATTGTTAAAATTAAACTTTAATCGTATATGTAAGCAGCAAAAAATAATAAAGGTGTGTTATTATGATAAAGTTATCAATTAAGGTTCATATGCTAGTATTTCAAAATGATAAAAAGCAAAATTTATTCAACTTTGACTCAATCATAGGATTTTTTTTTTCTCGTGACATCTAAGCCCGGCACTATTTTCACCATATGAAAATTTACAATTGTACATTTCACATCTGTATTCATGTTTCAATAAAATTGACATTTTAATTTGATAATTTTGATTCAAAACTTGAAGTCTGAATGCTATTAGCTGAAATAGTATTAAACTGTTGATATTCTTTTACGTGTAAATCAAATTTTGTAAATGAAGTCAAAATTCACCGGGTTTTATAACAGAATATATTTAAATTTCTATTTTTTTTCCTTTTAATGAGAAAATGGCAACATAAAGATACAGCACTCAATTTTTTCCCTATTTTCATTTGCTTTAAATAAAAATGGAGTACTCCTGTTGCCACGATTAGAAAAGAGGTATTAAAAGCTACAAAAAATTTAAAAACAAATTAAGATACAGCTTTCAAACATTTTTCATTTAAAAGCACATTTTTTTTCCTACACGATGGTGTAAAAATTAAAAATGTGCGACATTAAGAAGTTTAAAAACTTTTAGTAGCAAAAATTGCAATACCGAAATTTCATTTAAAATTTGAAAGTGTTGCCATTCGCAAAATGACGTATGCGTTACGCACAGATACGTTTGGTCTTTATAATATAGATTGTTCTGCACAAGCTTGACGAAAAATAATACATAAAAGTTTAGTGTGAAAAATGTGCTTGAATTATTTTGGATAGTTATTTTATTATCTGTTGCAATTTTTGACATTAGCAAGTCAATGTCTGGTTCTGCATTTAACCAGTTTCTGTATTTTGATTTGATACTTGTATAAATGAAGAATTCAGCTTCATACATATATGTCTTTGAAAATAGGAATAAAATTACTTTTGCTCTGTATGACAAGATTTTATATTTATCTGTCTAATGACACCAAATTTCAGTGATACGCTTGCATGGAGTTGGTTTGAAAAGAGATTTCTAGACCGCTTTGCGGTTTTAAATCAATAAGAGTTTCGTATTCCTCACAGCTTAACCCCTTCGCAACGAGAGTCTTTTACGAATTTTTTAATGTTTTGTAACCGGTTTTTAAAAACAGAAATTTGTGCCTTTTAGAATAGAGGAAATGCTCCGATGAAATAAGGCAAATTTTACAGTAAAATTTTACTGGTGGGGATAAACAAGGATTCTTAAGCCTTTTTGTGGCACGTATACATGTCGCTCGTCCCCAATGGGTTAAGCTGTGTGGTTTTGTTTTTATACTGAATGTTTAAGTATTCATTTAAAATCGTCTACATCTTCTTTTGAGCAGCTGGAAAGTAATGCTCGAATGAATTTATCAGAGCTTCGAGATGATCTTGAATACTTCCTGACACTTTTTTCTCCAAACTTAATGTTATGGTCATTTAAAAATATTTTAGTAAGAGTTAGATATTTGGTAAGAACTAAGTATATGCGTATAAATAGGCGAAGCGATAAAGAACTAAACTATTTTCCCTTTTGTTCGGAAATCAGAGTTAACAGCACTGGTGGGCCTTTTCTATTTCGATTCACGTTGAGCATTCGATTCAGAATACTATTTCTTGTAGCTTATTTTAAATCGAATTTTAAAACACATTTAGGGTAGAAGTATAAAATAAAGCAATTCAAACCAAAAATATTATACAGAAAGCAGATACAAGTACAATGCAAGTTTTTAATTGACATTGAAGTGTATCAACAAAGTTATTGATAAATTTAATTTTCACACACACACGCAAAAATTCCTATATATTTTTGAAAATCTTTTACTTACAATATACTACTTTCTCTCATGTTTTGTTAATTTTCCTGTAATGCCGCGGAGCCCCTGGAAAGTTCAGTCGGAGCCCCAAGGGCTCCGCGGAGCACACTTTGGGAACCTCTGCTTTATCAAAACAAACATTTCTTAAAGTCCCCTTCATCGATAATCTGGACAGAGCTGTTGATGGTCTATTAAATTTTAAATCGGCTTTATGCTCCTTGATCCTCTCAACTAACCATCTCATAGTTTTGCCTACATATGACGTCACTGTACCATTATTCAGTTCTATAGGTATTTCATACACGCCTGACTGGAATAAAAATGGAACGGGATCTTGTTTTTTGTTTATAGCTGTAAACAAATTTTTAGTGGGGGAGGCTACAAGATGAATATCAAATTTATTGAAAATTCTCTTTAATCTTTCAAACATTATAGGGATATATGAAAATTTTCTATAAGATTTGCGTGTTAACTGGGCATCTTGAGGATAACTATTGTACTTGCTGATTAAATTATGTATAATTTTTGGACAATAACCATGATCAATTCCAATTTTAATAATGTGGTCAAGTTCGTCTTTCAAAAATTCATCTGAACAAACTATGTGCGCTCTTTTAATAAAGGAATTAAATGCTGACATTTTATAACTCCAAGGAGTGGAAGCTGTAACTGGAATAATACTATCAATTTTCATTGGCTTTCTGAAAATTTTCCTTTTAAGTGAAGAACCTGATTTAATAATTAAAACATCCAGAAAAGGGAGTGAATTATTAACTTCTTTTTCCATAGTAAATTTAATGTTGTCATCAAGTTGATTTAACTTTTCAAAAAATTCCAACAAAGCTGGTTCTCCCTCCTCCCAAAGTACAAATATATCATCAACATATCTTAACCACAGTCTAGGTTTATAATTAAAGGTATTAAAAATAAAATCTTCCAAAGGTCGAAGCATAAACTCTGCAAAAATACTTGAAACTGGAGATCCCATAGGTGCACCATTATCTTGTTTATAATATTTACCATTGAAGTAAAAAACGTTACTCTGATTAATTAAATTTAATCCTGATTTTAATGAAGTTTTAATTTCTTGATTCAAATTATCTAAATTATCTATAGAATGATTAATATTATTTATAACTTCAGAAATATTTATGGAGGGGAAAAGTGAGACAATATCAAAACTGGCTAAAATTGTATTATCATTAATTTCCAAATCAGCAATTCGCTGAATAAATTCTTCCGTAGAGGAGATAGAAAACTGTGATGGCGGAATAATTGTTTTAAGAAACTAGCATAAGCTTTTTCAACATAATATAACGGGCCTTGGCATCTTGGAACAATTGGTCTAAATGGGAAGTCTGGCTTATGATCTTTAACTCTTGCTGTAATCCTAGGTGTAATACCAGTATGGTTAAACTTTATTTTACTCTTCATACAATCAGGCCAACTACTATTCTTAATAAGCTCTTGTGTTTTATTGCGGATCCAAGTGTTGGGGTCTTTATTAAGGACATGGCATGATAATTGCTCAATACAACGTTCCATTTTATTTATATAGGTATCTTGATTTAACACTGCCAATTTTCCAGATTTATCCGTCTTCATAATGATGATGAATGATAATCGTCTAATGAGAGTCAGGCGTGTATGAAATACCTATAGAACTGAATAATGGTACAGTGACGTCATATGTAGGCAAAACTATGAGATGGTTAGTTGAGAGGATCAAGGAGCATAAAGCCGATTTAAAATTTAATAGACCATCAACAGCTCTGTCCAGATTATCGATGAAGGGGACTTTAAGAAATGTTTGTTTTGATAAAGTAAAGATTATTTCTCATTGTTCAAATCCGCAAAAAGCACTCATAAGGGAATCTATAGAAATTGGTTTCAGGAAGAATGAAGTCTGCAATGACAATATGTCCTTTCAAATACCTAATATATGGTTTAATATTTTAAAAGAAATACTTTTGTAAGTTTCCTCCATGGTTTTGTCATTGTTGTATTGTCTACTGAGTGATGGCAACTGGTACATATTTTTATTTTTGAATCTTGGCCTTTAATGTTTATTTAGTATAATTTTTGTCAATTTATAGTATGCCAATCTGTTTTTAATGTAAATTATTTCTCCTTTAAAATATACCTCTGAAGATGACTCATTAGATTGAGTTCGAAACGTTAGGAATTTTTAATCTATAATAAATTGTTTTTTACGCTGATAAGTAATAATTTTTGTTTTTATCTTATAATGTTTACAGCGTAAGTCCAAGATTTCATTTAAGAAAAATTATCTCCAACTCCGAATAAAAGAAATGAATACCTATTATTTGACAAATAACAAAGTAGAGCTTTCCAAAGAACTCATTAATTTCATGTTCAGATAAAAGAAAGAATATCCGTCAATGGTTTTCTGGCACATATAAAGAGTTGTTAAATGTTTAAAACATTTCTGACTGTGACATCTATTAAGAAATATAGAATTATGTGTATTGCAATATATTTCGTACTGAAATTTTGTAAATTCATTACAAAAAACATTATAAATAGTTATCCTTTTTCATTATCTTTCAATTATCTCGAATACGTGAGATGCGATAACTCAACATTTCTTAAAAATACGAAATAGTATCTGTATTTAAAATATCTCTTCGAGTTTTTTTTCTTCTTTTTGGTGGAGGGGAGGGGGTTGGAAATTTATTTCCATACATTTTGTTACAATATGGTCTTTTTCTTTTAAGCTTCCTAACCGACTTTTTTTAATTTACACTTTTGTGTATTCAAAGGTGGATTTAAGAAAAAATGAACCAATTATTAATGCTCATCTTTTGTAGAGCATAGCACATTTAAATATCTAACGTAACTAAATACCAATGCACACGGCTACGCTTTTTATACCTAATACTTAACGAATCGTTAATTATGCAGTAAAACATCAGTTCGGTGCTTAAATGATTTATTTTCAAGACCACTCTTCCAATAAATAGTTTACCATAAATTTAAAATTCGCCCGTCATTTACATATATTAAGAGCTGTGAACATGTTATTAATGATATATACACACACACACACACACACACATATATATATACAGAGGTGTGAAAATTATTAGATTAATTGTGATTTTTTCAGTTTTTCTTGATTAATATTGTAAATACTTGCAATGTTTCATGAAAGGTAATTTCTTTTGTTGATCTAGTTAACTTTTCAGTTTTTTAGAATAGTTTTGGGAATATAATTTTGTTAAATGTTGCCATTTTTTAAAAATAAAAATATTTCATCCAAAGTAATCAAATTCTTTGCATTGCATAATGAATTTGTTAGACTAACAAACGAATTTAAAATAAAATTTTAAAATTGTTTGTTTGCTGTATTAGTATTTTCTTTATTTTCTTAAATTGGCATCAATATTATTTTATTCTTAAAATAAATCTTTTCACTGTTTTAATTAGTCTATACTAATTGGTAGCTTTTTTTCGTTTGTTAAAAGATTATTGCATAATTATTGATACAGCAAATGATATTTCTCCAAGAAAACTAGCCGTGGTAAAGTGTCTCATCTAAGAAAGTAACTATACAACACAAACCGCTAAAAAAGCAAAAATTTTGCAAGCATCTGTGTGTAGAATAAAAAGATCTTTGGGTTCCTAATGTCAATATGAAAATTCTAGAAGAGGAAAATGTGGAAGAAATGTAAATTTACTGCAAGAACGGAAAGGAAATTATTTCAAATTGCTATAGCTAACAGAAAAGCAACTAGTCATGAACTAAAAATCTCTTTGCAAGCGTATGTAATAAAGGTATGTAATTCTTATATCACATGCATAAGAAGTAGAAAGCTTATCTCAGCTGTTATCAGATCTCGCTATCCTCGAAAAAAGGCTAAAATCGCATCTGCTAAGGCAAAGAAGAGACTTCCTTGGGCAAAAGTTTTCCAAAAACACTTCAAAAATGACTGGAGCAAAATGAAAAATATAAATTTTTCCTTAATTAATGAATTGAATTTAAGTTGTTCGTTTCTTTTCTCCAAATCAAGTTTTTTGTATATTGACTAAAAATACAGAACTGTTTATAAATTTCATTAACAACTTCTTTATAAGAATATTTCTCTACAAATTACATACCTTAAGAAATTTTTTATCTTTTAAGTATTTTTTTCTGATGAATCAATGTTTATGATATCAGAAGAGAACAGTTACTGTGTCAGGAGAAGTGGCAGTGAAGAATTTTTTTCAAATTTGCATAGCACAAACAGTTAAACATCCTGCTAAATTAATGGTTTGCAGCGTGATGTCTTCTCAGGGTATTGATGTTTATACAATATAAAAGGCATGATAGACAAGTATCAGTACAAAAAAAAAAAATGCTTGAACAAAAATTAATTCGACAGTTAAAAGAATGGTTTCCAAATGGAGACTTCATATTCACGAATGGTGGAACTCCGTGTCATGAAGCTAAATCTGTAACCAAAGTTTTGGATGAAAAAGATATGAAAGCCTCAAATAGCCTAGAAACAGTCCAGACATGAATCTATTAGAGAATCTTTCGGCCATTGCAAAGCAAAAATTAAAGAAATGCAGCATCACTAACAAGAATGTTCTGATAGAAGACTCAATTGAATTTGCCACCATGACAACGAAATAAATATTAATTGCCAAAACCTCACACAAATTATGCCAAAACGTATCGAATCTTTAATGAAAAGCAAGAGAAAATACATTAAATATTAAATGTATCAAGGTTTTTAAAATAATTTATCATTTGTGTAATATAACAAGATTTTATTGTAATTTTCACAATTATTCTAATATTTTTCACACCTCTGTATATATATATATATATATATATTAATGAAAATTGCTAATTTTATTAAACATGCGACAAGAATCGCGTAAGTAAAAATAGCGAGTAAATCAAAAAATATATGTTAACTTTTTCCAATTTCATATTACCAATATATAGAGAAAATACTTGAAAGAAATTAATACAAGTAATTAAATATTTAAACAACTTATAAGGAAAGTGGGGGAAAACACGCTTCTTTGCTTATTAGGTAGCTTTCATTACAAAAAGTAAAAAGCTACCTATTGCAGCCGTCCGGAGGAAAGCACTTCCGGAAAATTTTGGTATATTTTCACCGATCATGACCCCCAGACCCCAAAACCACCCTCCGTTCAAATGTTGACATATATATATATATATATATATATAACCATATATATATATATATATATATCTGATTTTTGTCATGCGATAACTAACGTATTTATGAACCGATTTGAATGAAACTTGGTATGTACATAGTACATACAAATGTCTCGACCGAGTTCGTTGGTCAGCATCATCCGCCATTTTTTTTCAAAATGGCGGCCATTTTAAATTTTTTAAAAAATTTAAAATTTAAAATTAAATGCGAAAAAATTAAAAGTTGAAAAATATTTTCCTTTTACGTGTTAGAATTTAAAACAAAGATTCCAGAACACTTTTTATTTTGTCTATATCTTAAAAAATGATTGAGTTATAGCACTTTGAATTTTTCTTATGGCTGACATTTTGAAACGATCTGATTTTTGTCACGTGATAACACGCGTATTTATGAACCGATTTCAATGAAACTTGGTATGTACATAGTACATACAAATGTCTCGACCGAGTTCGTTGGCCAGCATCATGAGCCATCTTGTTTCAAAATGGAGGCCATTTTAAATTTTTTAAAAATTTAAAAATTTAAAATTAAATGCGAAAAAATCAAAATTTGAAAAATATTTTTCTTTTACGTGTTAGAACTTAAAACAAAGATTCCAGAACACTTTTTATTTTGTCTATATCTTAAAAAATGATTGAGTTATAGCACTTTGAATTTTTATTATGTCTGACATTTTGAAACGATCTGATTTTTGTCACGTGATAACACGCGTATTTATGAACCGATTTCAATGAAACTTGGGATGTACATAGTACATACAAATGTCTCGACCGAGTTCGTTGGCCAGCATCATCCACCATTTTGTTTCAAAATGGTGGCCATTTTAAATTTTTTTAAAAAATTTAAAATTTAAAATTAAATGCGAAAAATTAAAAATTGAAAAATATTTTTCTTTTACGTGTTAGAACTTAAAACATCGATTCCAGAACACTTTTTATTTTGTCTATATCTTAAAAAATGACTGAGTTATAGCACTTTGAATTTTGCTTATGGCTGACATTTTGAAACGGTCTGATCTGAACGATCCACAATGTTGCTTTAAAATGGCATACACTTAATGATATCGTGGAATTTGGTGACTCTCTAAATCGCTTAAAATAAAACCAGGTTGAATAAAAGATGACTAATTTCTAAAAATTCCTATTAATATTCAGTCTTGACAAAAACTAGTTTCAATCTTATAAAATCACTAATTTTATAAGATTATTTCCACTAATTTGAGCTTAGTATTTTTGAACAATGTAACTTACCTTAAAATAAATAAATAAATATATAAGTATATGAAAGCTACCTCTTCCTCCCGGCATTGCCGGAAGGACTTTTTTATTTTATATTACAGACATTTTGTCAGAAAATGTCAGGAATTTCTAAAAAAAATCATAAATCTAAAAAAATCAAAATAAGCAATTTTTGGGGATCAAGTAACTCATTTACACTCTTACACTCAGCAACTAAAACTTTATCACCACTTCAGTATTTTGCAATGGATTCTCTTGGACGACATGAAAGGTATATAATCCGATAGGAATGGTATTTAAATACTGCTAAGGAGTCTCGGGAAATATTTTCACGCTTAAGTCTCCTTGTGAGTGTAAAGGCTTCTGATTTAAACTACTTTTTATAAAGGATAGAATCTCGTCGTATAACGACTCATAACGAGTAACTTTTAAACTGCACTTTAAACAGTTGTTTGGAATATATCGTTGTTAGTACTTGTATAAAGTAAGTAAATGACGGTGAAACCACCAGTCGAATCCATTACGTTCAACACCCAGACATTATCAAATAAAGTGGACGTCTGAGATCACCCCCTCCCCTTGTTTAAGGAAAATCGGCAGCAGTGTATTGCTCAGTTTACAACCCAAGACACCACATGTCCAAATGGAATTCTTTCAAAGCATGCAGATTAGCTGACAGATTAGCTGTTAGACTGTGGCCTTAATGTCTCGTTCATATGCGCATTTTGACCAAGCATCATAAACAAATATTCCTGCACTAGGCACATTGTGACTTATCTATAAAATCTAGGAAGTAAATTTCCTCATCGGATGAAATTAACCCTTCAACAAGTCGATCGATGACATGTTTTGTTACGCTATATTTCATGTGAACGATTACTCTCGTTTATAGAACTGGTCATTACACAGGCCGGTTGTGGTGATACTAATCTTTGGGGAACATTCTCATGGGCGTCCCTCGGACTTGTAGTTGTTGTGAAACAGACCATGAACACCACGGATTATCTAAACATCAATGTGCAGCATTATATGGTATGTGTCTTCCATTTCTGAAAATCTGTTGTTATCGCATAGAAATTTTTATTTAAACAAATATAAATTTCTATGGAAACTGAATTCTATGAATACTGCGGGAAAGTACCTGTTTAAAATCGGAGAGACTTACCCCAAGATGTAGCTATGGAAAAATAGGTTCCTATTTTCATTATATAACTGAATGCACTTTAACTTTTCATCTTAGACGATCTCAAAATATATCCCTTTTATCATGATTTCAACTGATATTAAAACAACCTGTACTAGTTAAAAAAATTATAGACTGCATAACATTATTGGAAAGAAATCAAGGGCTTTTTCAATTGCCACCATATGATTTTATAGATGATGAGGACATTTAGAATATGATAAGACCATTTTTAAATAGAACTCTAACCTACTAAATTATCATTAGCAAAATTACTTAACAAGTTTTACATTATCATCTTGTTGTTGTTATTTTATTACTCTTACTTATATTATACTGTTTACGTTATTTGTTCCATGCAATTATCTTTAAATTGTCTTAACCTATAACTATTTTAATTTTTTGAGAGCTAAGAAAATTTATCATCATTAAGTATTATTTAAGTTAGAAATATGATTATTACAACTTCTGATTATGTATATGTTCATAGGTTTATCTTAATTATTTATATTGTACACATAATATTGTATTTATCACTGTGAAGAATATTATGTTTACTTATTGAGCACAGTTTAAATTATATTCTATCATTTGTTCTCCGTATATCTACGGAGATTCGCCTTTCCTTTTGGCACTCCTTTCTTAGTCCATGGTTGGGCTTTTAACATAGCTGTTTCACCCTGCTAGGTAGGGCTTGTTGAGCTTAAGCCATTTGGTAGGCTTCCCCACCTAGCTGAAACTAAAACAGAAACTGTCTTCCATTACGGAAATGGAGTCTCCGTGCAAGGCAACCTTTTATGTCAGATATCTCGAATTGTGTTCGATTGATTCCAGTACAATAATACTGAATTCCAGTTAACGTCCTGATTGCCTAACTGGACGGATCTTAACACGACTCATTTCGGGTCTCATTCAACGATAGCCCAAAGCACAGACAATAACAATTGTTTTGGAATATTCAGGATATGCATGACCTTGTGATTAAACAACTAATAAAATTTATCTCCGGTCATCTACCAAGAATGTGTGATATCCATACCAAAGCGGTTTGTTGCTGTATAGTGGTTTCAGATGCGGCTACACGTTATTTTGTTGGAAGTAACAATATTTTATCTCTTGAGTGTATATATACATAAATATATATATATTTATTTCTTTGTTTAATAAGGAAAATGTATTACTATTTTTACGTAATTCTTTTATTTTTTAAATGATTTTTTAAAAAGATATTTGCATTCATTATATAGTTATATTTATACAAAAAACTATTTGATTTAAGGAAAAATTTAACAACCTACATCTTAATTATTAAAACATAATATCTTTGAAATAATGTACTTTAAAGCGCCTCACCGAAAACTATGTATCTAAAATGCATTTTTATTAATGTTTTATTTCTTTTATTGAATGATATAGATTTTTTTATTATTTTACCCTATGGAGTATAACTTTTTAAATATTATTTTCATTTGAAATCATTTTAATATTTTAAAGTTAGTATTTTAAATTTTTTCAATCACACTTCTAAAAATTTTAATTTAGAACTAAAAGGATTTTAAATGCTCATTGATAATTTAAAATGATACTGGAATTGGATCTAAGTATAAAACAAGAATCATTGAAATTAATGTTTGAAATAATGTTATTTAAACATTTTGTTATAAAATTTTAAATATTTAATTTATTAGAAAATGAGTGAAATTTAAAGGCGATTAAATGCATTTTGCTGTATGTGCATTTTTTAGATAAAAAATAAATTGTTACATTACACAGTGTAGATAAAAGTTGATATGAGTTTTTGTAAACAGCTGTTTTTTATGAATAAAATATATTTTTCGTTAAAAAAATAATAATTAGTTACTCAATGTAGATTTGAATTTAGTAAACTTAGTAGAATATCAACTTAATGCAATTTATGTAGTGTCACGAATTTAAAAATAGTCAAATTAAAACAACCAATTTTTAATATGTTAACTTATTAGAGGAGTGAAAATTTTATTAAATTGCAAACATTAAAAATCCAATCAAAAAAATAATTGTAATAAATATAGAAATATGACATTTAAAAATTTAAACAAAAAATATATCCATCTTTTACGATAAATTAAGCACAGGTAAAAATCATTAATAAATGAGAAAAATCGTTTAGCACTATATTTACGTAAAGACAAAAAAGGTAATATTTGCAATTTTAAAGTTTATCATGTGTTTTTCAGGTACAATTCTTAAAAATTTTGAGGATCTTTAGCAGTATTTTTTGTTGAATAAAATACATTAAATTTTTAAGTGTAGATGTTTTGCATAGGAAATCAATCTCAGCAAACAATATGACAGAAAAACGGTCCTTCAAAATGTTCACTCCAAATACACTGTTGAAATTGAATATAAATGGGTGTTCCCAATTTGTAGTTACTTAAGTGGAACTTAGGAAGTCATTACTTTTGTCAAATTACTTGAGTTTGTTCCATGTTTATTGAAATTTGATTTTATTTAAGTTATAAGTGCATATTTAAATCGAATATGAAATTTTTAATGGCTATTCACCAAAACTGATCTTCTATAGAAGTACTCTTGAGTGCCATTAAATTAAATGCAGCTGTTTCTGCACTTAATGCATGTCGGGATATTTGTATTCAGGATGTAAACCTATAGAATCAGAATGTGTTTTCTTTTCTTAATTTTTTATGCAAATTATACGGTATGCTTTATAATTATGATTTTTTTCTGCTATTAAATAGTGTGATGACTAAGAGAAATCAAACCAATTCCAAAGAGATAAATATATGCATAATGAAGAAACTTTTAAAGACCAAAATGAAAGCTTTATAATACATTTTCATTTTAAGCTGCATAATATCTTTTAATTAATTTGTTGCAAAATTAAGTCACACATTAAGTACAAAATTTATAGTGTTTTGAGATTAGTATGGAAAATAGTTTTTCTTTATTTTCAAAACAATTTCGAAACTAAATGTTTCAAAATACACTATTAGACTAAATTAAACAAACTCACTGTCGGCTTGGCCTATAGGCGTAGATAGATTTCGAAGTTAAGTGCTCATTTGAACAGCAAAAATTTAAATATAATTACAGATAAACCCAGTTTAACAATTTTATATGGACGCTTTTGAATGATTTTTAATTATTTTTTCTGTTTTTGTAATAGCTGGTTTTATCAGAATCATCTTAAGCAATCATCAGTAAAAAAATCCCAATTTGATGGCATTTTTTGAAATGTATCATGACTTTATTAAAAAAAAATTACCAATACGGCACATTATATAGTTTAAAAAAAAGAAACCGTCAACTGAATATGTTTGAGAGCAAAATTGAATTCAGTAATGAGTCAGAAAATAACAAATTTCTTAGAATACATCCTCAATTCTTCAATCACGTTTGCTTCGGGAAATTCTCTTCGCAATGCCCATTGTGACAGTATATTTTATAAAATACATTCTGACTTTTTAAAGAAACTGACCAATACAGTTTTTAAATTATTTCAAAATGTCACAATTATAGAGTTTTTACAAACGAGAAATTTTCAACTGGATGCGCTTAAGAGTAAAATGGATTTCTAAGTGAGTAAAAAAAATAAGCAATTGGTTATTTGAATAATTCCTCAATTTTCAATCGCGATTACTTCGGGAAATTCTGTTCAAAATGCCCATGTTGACAGCGTTTTTTGAAATATGTTCTGCTTTCATCAAGAAACTGGCCAACACACCACATTATATAGTTCCCAAATAAGAGAGCCTGTCATTTGAATGCGTTTAAAATCAAAAATGAATTTAAAGATGGGTCTGAGTATTGAGATTTTTTTTTTCTTCAACCCCTATTTTTGTTTAATATATATATATATATATATATATATATATATATATATATATATATTTTTTTTTTTTTTTTTTTTTTTTTTTTTTTTTTTTTTGCTATAAGGGTTGGTCCTATATAAATAATGTCAAAGTAAAAGTTTTAGATGTTATTAAGAAGATTTAATCAGGTTTGATACCTTAAGAATTGACGAAGTTATGGATGTTTCTCTTTTTCCACCTCCCCCCCCCCTTCTCTTTGTTTTTAAATATTTTCAGTAATAGTAGGTCCTACGAAAAAACGTGCAAATACAAAAGTTTTAGATATCACTAAGAATTAAAAAATAAGTAGGATTTCATATCTTGCAAATTGACGAAACTAAACATTTTTTCTCAAAAAAAAAAAAAAAAAAAAAAAAAAAAAAAAAAAAAAACTGCCACTAGGGACCATTTTTCAATTTATCAAACATTTGTCAAGTATAAACGTTTCACCTATTCGTTATCTATTTTAATTAAAGAATCATGGGGCTTTTTCTGTTTTCACAAAAAGGCTCTCCATTTCGATTCCCTTCGTTTGATTTCTCCCATTAACGAACTTGAGCGACATTTAGTGCCTCTTGATTTCATGTATCAGTTTAGAAGAAATTTGAATAGAATAATAGAAGTTTTCGTGCCCATAAAAAAGTGATATTTAGGGGAGATTGCTGCACATGTCAACATGGGGTACATGTGAAAATAGCATTTTTTCCTTCGTTATTATATGGATTTTTAACTGAAAAAATACGAACGATGACAGTTCCTGTAGACGTATAGAATTTTTTTTTAAGCTCTTGTGCTTGTTTACCGAAAACGTGGTTTATATATCTCAAAAGTAAATCCTCAATTCCAACTTGCTAAGCGAGTAACTTTATTTATTTATAGTTTTATTTGAATTTTAGTGTTATAACATATACTGTGAATACTAATAAATATTTTTATATATAAAAAAATCTTTTCAAATTGCAGAACGTTAATGATTTATCATATTAATTCTAGTGGCAATGTGGGCATTTGTGAGCAGACAAGTTGGGTCAGATATGAACAGGTCATATATGGCCCAAGAATCATTTCGTTATTCTGTTCTTTTTACTTAACTTGAGAAATAATGTCAGCTTTAATCTCTATAATTTTCAGGCAATAGAAGACTTTTTATCATAGAACATTTGATTTTCTATTAAAACTGCCAAAAAACCATCTGTCAACAAATACGTAAATAGCAACAATCTTGTTTAAGTTCAATTGTAATTAAAAAAAAAAAAAATAGTGTTTTCTAAAATGCAATATGTTATGCAATATTCTCCTTAACGGTTTATTAGAATATTTTTGTATGCCTTGTTAATACAAAATGCATTGCGTTAAACAACGTTTCAAATTTGTCTATTTCATTTTTTCCAAACGTTCAATGATGGCTTACATTCATATCTAAAATAGCTATGTATATGATGCTTTGTAAAGAGATGGAACTCGAAATCTGGATAGATATGAAGTAGTATTTTAAACTTCCGGCGGTCGCGCCGTTGACAAAAGTACAACACTCACATTCTTTTAACTTTAAAACAAAATTCAAGCAATAGTGGGTGTTAATAATTGCTTGTATTCGTTTATTGGATCTCTTTACGCATTTCGTTAAAGTTATTTGTATTTCAGCCTGCGCAATAAGCTGCACCCGTCATTTTAATCTCTTAACAGTGCATGAAATGCGCAAGGTTTATCTGTAAATAGCTTTAAAAAACAAATATTATGCTTGATATGGGTAGCGAATAATATAGATTAAATGTAGGACTAATTCTGTAAATCCAAAATTACTTAATTATTGTTTAGCAACTCTATATTAATTTTTATTCTTTGTAATTGTAGTAGCAAGTAGCTTTTTATACATCTAAACTTCTGCTTTAGTATGATAAAACAAAATAAGTGCATTGTGGAATACATCCATAAATTGTGATCACACATAACTTATAACATATATGTAAGTTAAATTATTTATAAAATTAAAATTAAGCAGCAATAATTGATTGTTTTTCGCCTGTTGTACAATCTACAACACGCGCTCGCTCATGTGATGAAAATTAGCGCGCCCGGCGAAAGGTTAAGAAAATAATATTATTAAAATTATAACTTCCGAATGATGTTTGAATCGAATTTCTCAAGGGGACACAGAGACTACGGTAAAAAACCCGATAATATTTTAAATATTCCGACTAAGGCATCACTATCCCTTGCTTGCTCTTTGTGTGTGAATTTTAGAAAAAGATCAAATACACATTTAATCAATTGCAGATGTAGCATGTTTGGTTGAATCCAATTTCGTCAGAGTGGGACACAGAGATTGACTATTAGGAGTTTCAACTTTGAATGCTCGAAGCGTAAAATATATTTTCTGCAATATTGCTAGATTTTATTCTTCAAGATAAATAGCTTAGAAAACAAATAGTTCTTCTACTATTATTTTTAATGAAAATATTATTATATATTTTTCAACACTAATTTTATGAAAGAATATTTTATAGCATAATTAAAAACAATGTTGGATTTGATTTAATTTTGCACTTTTTAAACAGAAATAAAGCATTATTGATATTATAATTGATTCCTGAATTTCTATTGCGAAAAGAGACTTTATCATTCAAATTTCTAACATTAACTAGTTCAAATGTTCGAAGGAAAATGGCGAAGAAATTTATACCGCGTTTTCGAATGCTACTAATGCAATAATTTTTTGACAAAATATCAGGAAGAATTTTAATTTATTATACCATTTTTTAGAGATGCTACAGTAATGCATTTTTTTATAATTTTCCTTTGTAATGATTTTTTCAGCTATTTTATACACTACTCAAGTTTCTATTTTGAATTTGTAGTTTAATTCCACAAAGTCTATTCTGTTTCTTACAGGACTCATTAATTTTAGCCAACCCAGCATATTTTCCCATTACAGATACTGTGCCAATCGAATTTATTAAGTCTTTGACATGATATAAAGACACTGTTTATGTGAGCTATACTATTTGAAGGCTAACGAAAACAGTAATCACGCCAGAATGAAAATAGACATTGGTTTTTAAATATTTTATCAATACAGTTTCACACATTTAATACACAGGGTGTCCAGCAAATAACACCCTGAGTTCAAAATTAAATTTCTGAAAAACAAACATCGATAGTAATATGCAGTAAAAGGTTTTTCATTAGGTAAGCTGTAAAAATCTTATACAGAAATTTCAAACACTGAATACTTTGAAAATATTGCTTTCTCATTGCATAGAATGCTTTGATTTAACATTTTTCTTGTTTTAGATTGGCTGCAGAGAAATAATTTTTCAGCTTACAGTGCAATATTTTAAAGATTTTTCGAAGTAAATTTTTAAAATTTCGAAATTTCAAAAATTTAATTAAAAAAAACTGTCAAATATGGCACTTTAAGTCGAAAAACACATACTCTGGCAGCAATCTAAAGCAAGAAAAATGTCAAATCAAAGCATTCTTTGCAATCAGAACACAATCTTTTCAAAATATTTACTGTTCGAAACTTTTGTATAAGATTTTTACAGCTTACCTGATAAACATACCGTTTTCTGCATAATTCTATTCATCTTTGTTTTTGAGAAATTTAATTTTGAAATCAGGGTGATATTTTCTGGACACACTGTAACTAGTACTATTCAAAAATTCGGGGAAAAGTTCTAAAAAACATTCCTTTGAATAGTTCAGAGTATCGAAGCATATCCAACTTCAAAGTAGTGACCTGGAGCGACGATACACTTCTGTAACAGCTCTTGTAACTTCTGGAATTACAGCTGGAAACCATTTTTCACAACTTCCCATAAGGCCTCGAGCGATGATGTTTTTACCTCGTCTGTTGACTGGAAACGCCTTCCGTGTAAATGTTTTTCATTCATGGGCACAGGTAAAAATCACACGAGGCTATGTCCAGTTGTTAAAGGGTGGGATGTGAAATAACATTAGTGCGAGTTTTCACGAGGAATTGTTTTACCAGTTGGTATCGACGTAATAGTAGGTTGTCAAGCAGAAGGTACCAACGTATAGAATCAGCGAAGGTTGTCCGACACATTCGTTCATCTTCGATGGATTTTCGGCCCTCTATAAAACATCGATGCCATTCATAAACCTTGAGTTTCACCATAACAGATTTGTCGTAAACCTATCTTTGCATTTTCAAAGTTTTCAATGGTGTTTTACCTAAACACTGACAGAATTAAATATTGAAACAATGCTCAAGAAAAACCACATTTCTTCCATCTAAGGGCAAAGGTAACTAACTTTTGAAGATATCAGCTGCGCGTACAGTTCGGTCACATGGCATGGGCTAAACCAACATGAATAAATAGGAAAAGTTTAGGAGAATACATTTCAAACGTGTTTACTTTAGGCAGTTGCTTTCGTTGTCAAGAATGGTCGCATTCTCTGAATTTTTGAATCTTATTACGTATATGCACTAAGAAAAATAAAGTTCAGTTTTAGCAGTTTTTTTTTCTTTTTCTTGTATTTTTAGACGTTTTTAATAAAATCCACTATTAAATTTACCCATAGTAAATGTTAAATTATATAGAGTTAAAATTAAAAATATTACAAACTGCTTAATTTTTTTTCTAAAAATCAAAGGTAGAAAAAAAGAATTGAGAATATACTTGCAGGGAATTGAAATCGTAGGTAACATTTTTTCTTCTGCTCAAACATGAAAAAATAGATATTCATTATTTGAGAAACAACAAAGCGAAGAAATCAAAACAAGTCTACACTTTTCTCCTTAACTAAAAAGAAGTACCTTCCGCAAACGTCTCCAGACATTCGGTAAATAATGCTAAGTGTGGAAGCTAAATTTCTGTTTGTGACAACTAATTAGAAATGTTTATTTTTCCATAACGCATCATGATGAAATATTTATAAAAGTTTACCCTGCATAAAGTACTGGTATAAATAACTTTTCAAAATTAAGATTTTGGTATTTTCAATATTATTTTATTTCTGAATATATTACTATTTGTTTAAAGGTTCTTATATTTTTTCTAAAATGTTTAATTAGAACTACTTTTTTTTAAATTTAAGCTCAACATCCTTTTAAATAATATCTTTAAAGAAGTTTCAATAAAATAGCATTTAAAGATCACGTTTGAATTGTAAGAAATAAATTATAGCAATATGTGTAATTATATATAAATTAATAATAATCAGTTGTGAAATATCGTTATACACACACCTATGGTTGCATGAAAAAGTTATTATTTCGTGCGCAATAGATTAGTATCACAATAATTATTTAATATATCAGCCCTTTGACTTTTTTAAATTCTTCTAGGCCACTTTAGAACCAACATTTTCGATTTTAAAACTGTTACGCAAAATGCATTCATGAAATGGTTAATTGTAATATTTCAGATCATACTGCATCATAGAAATTCTCAAACTTTCTAATCACCTGAATGTATACTTCTAAAATATTTTTCAAATAAAACAAAATATTAATGTCATTAAATACTTTTGAAGACAATAATCTGATTGTACAACTAATTCAAGTAAATATTTAATTTCGATTTGAATGAAAATATGTGCCTAGTAGTCTTGATTTTATTTATTATTATTATTGTTAATAGTATTATTATTTTGCATTGCTTTACCATCTTAACTACTCTATAGTGATTGGAGGTATTGTTGTTCACATAGAATAACAATCACGCGTTTGAATTATTTATAGGTCATATGATTATGGTGGAAAATAATAGGTATGCAATTTTTTAGGAAACACTTTGTCTAATAACACTTTATCTAGGAAACTGGGATTCCAAGAACTTTTCCTGTAACGGTAACAACAAAAACTCAAGTTTTAGAATCGGTTTCATGGATTTTTCCTGTTATCGTTATATGAAAAGTTCTTGGAATCCCAGTTTCTTAGAAAATGTTTAGTACCTTTATAGATTTTTTTACAGCGTAGTTTGTTAGGATTCACGTGCAAGCGGTTTAATTTGTTGGCTGTGCTGTTTGAAATAATGGCCCAGATGGCATTACCAAATTGATTGAATTGATTGAACTACTTATCAATCATATGATTACAGTCAAAATTAATAAATATGTAATTTCTCATTCATAGTTTATTGGACTCATTTACTTGCGATTTAATCTTCCGTGCTGTTTCAAACAAAGGATTAGAAGATAAAAAATAACGGTTGATCTGAGAGAATATTATGTTGGATGCGATGTCGTTCAAACAGCTCAAATGGTAAAGAATTCGAAATTGAAGTCAAGTGTTTCAGTAGAAATTATACTAAATACATCTTTATAAAAAAGAATATAAATTATGAATTACACGATTTTAAGAAATTCATCTTTTATATATAAACATTTAAGTAAACAATTTCATTTTTTTGAGAGAGGTGTAACGAAAAATTAAAAACAAATATTATTCATATGTTTCGATTCCAGTCTAATAAGAACCATAATCATAATAAAATAAAAATAAAATGGTTTCACTGTCAATACAAACGATACGCGACAATGAGGTGTAATTAAAAAAACACCGTTTAATGAAAGCAAATTATGTTCCATATCAAATTGTTGTCGTAAATCCATTATAAGGGAGGCTATTGAAATTCATATGCGTAAGAATTTTGTTTGTACTGATAGTTTTTCTTTTAATATTCCTAAATTATGGTTAGAGTTTATGAATAAATTCCTTGTAAAAGCTTGACTAAGATGAACCAAGTTAGAAATTAGTTGACCGTGAAACGATTTGTATTTTTATTTTATTATGAACATGGTTCTTGTTAAGATGGAACCGAAACATATGAACGAAGCACAAAAAATTCCACATTGATACCTACAAAACTCAAAGAGATATTAAAATCTAAAATTCGTGACATACGACACCAAATAATACCTCCTAGTGGTATAATTTATGTATAACTAGAATGAATGAATGTCAGATGAAAAATGTGAATTTAAAATGAAAATTTTATATTGGCGAAACAATTGGGAAATTAAAAAAATCTTTTATTCATTTTCAAGAATTTTTATACAATAAAAAATTACAATCTTTTTTTTTCATAGTAAAAATAAGAAGATGAATTTTTTTTTAATCAGTTTCATGTAACTTTCACATTACCAAGTTTAAGAGTGTCAAAACCAGAGACATGTCTCTGATTACTGTCATATTTACTTTGCAAAAGGTAATAGGTTATTAAATTAACACTTCATATTGCACATTTAATCAATATTCTGTGATTTCGATCATGGGGAAAATAGAATTTCATAAAACCGCTTATGAAGTGTCAACCTAAAGAAAAAAAAAAGCTTAAATGAAAATTTCTAATTGAAATGTATGTTATCGGCATAAAGCGAGAGAAATAAAACGTTTTAATTTAAAATGAAAGTAAAATCTTTATAAATTTAAAAAGCAGAGACAATGAACTTTGTATAATAATGTAAAATACTTTATATTTTCGATTTTTTTATTCAAGTTTAATGTTTGGAAAGTAACATTTCCTACGTAATGCGAATTACATTTATTATAAATAAATTGCAATAGGACGGAAAAAGTTTGTCCTCACTATTTGTGACTAGTAAACGACAATTTCGTTATAGTATAACATTCCTTATTTATATATTTCTGTAACTATAAGAAATAAACAGGAATGCACTAACTTTATTTATACCTTTGAGAGAATGTGTAAATGCAAAACATAAATTACTATTAGTTAGTGCAAAAATTTTCTCCGCAACAAATTATTATATCTATTGAAATCTATCATTATAATGTATCTGTATTAATAGCAACGAAAATTAAAATATTTTGTTTGTGCATAATTCAACATAGTAATTTCTCCTTGATATAACAACATTAAACTTCGAAATATATGATTCATTAAAAAAAACCGTGGTCAGTACGAACTCAACCTTACTGCAGCAAAATACAAAAATCTATGGAAATTTATATTTTTTGGATCTATTATGTAATTTAATTACATATTTTATTAATCCATTCATTAACAATAAATAAAAGTCCTTCTAAAAGCTGATTTGTTTAATAATCAAATATTTATTAATGATTACATTAAAAAGATTGAAATTATTTGCGTATGATTTTCTTTTTATTTAGAGTTAGTTTTAATTCAGCCATCTTAAATTCATTTTTGTAGGTAATCTTATATTTCATTATTATATTTAAGCTTCGTTTTTAAGTCTTTAATAAATGTTTTACTTTCAAACAAGGATTATATTCCGAGACTCTAGTTAATATCACGGGGATTTTTACTGTAAAAAATTAAAGGAAATTTTGGAATTGCTGTGCGAAGGATATATATGGACATGCCACTAGCTCAAGAAGCAGATGCGAGGTCACATCTTTCGCTTTCTCTACTGAAAACCATTCGTCGACTTTTTCTCCTGTTAGAACTTCGTACATTAACTCGCATTGATTAGACATTTCTGATAATAATATATATAAGGTGTTTTTATAACGGTATACGTAAGATAATAGTGCCAGGGTGAGTAATAATGCATAATATTGCCATTAATTATGAATTAAGGGGGGAGATGACAAGTACAGGTTTTGCACATAAGGATCCTGAGTACACTGAATCAGAAACAGACGCTAGTAGGAATTTAGTTTGATTTGTACATCTTATTTCTAGAAAAAGCACACGAGAGTCAATGCCCAAATCAAAATTTATGATATAAGTTCTGTAATCTGAACACTATATATTTACTAGTAAAATCTTTGTTTATTATATAAATTTCTAGAACATATCAAGTACTTTTAAAATGTTGTGGACTCTTAAAAAATTAAAAGGCAGATTCACCAAAAAAATGGTAATTTTTACTAGTGAAAGTAATTCACCACTGGCTTTTTCCATAAAAACGTATCATGTTTGTCACATAGCTGAAAATCAGTATGCTTGTTTGCCATCATTATTTTAAGTTTGCTTCTTGTTGAATTGATAAGATATCTATGATAAAATAAGTCGCATTTTCCGTTCTAATATACTGATAGCCAAAAATCGTAATATGTGACAGACATGAAAAGTTCGCATGGAAATAGCCCACTGTAAATTTGCGACAAATGTTTGTAGTTATTTTTAAATTATTATTCATTTGTATAAATGTGATTTTGTAAAGTGTTCAAAAATCGAGTGAAGAGTTGTTACATATATGCAAAATAATAGTGGTGTGTTCTTGGCGCTTTTACTTGTGGTGTTTTGTTTCAAAATACAAAAAAGAATTCTTTACTTACTATATTTGTACAAAGGTTAATACCGAAACTAAAGTAGTATAGATATTAGATGTAGTATGCAAATACAGATGTAGTGAGCAAAGATGTAGCTGTACTATTCAAACAATTAATAAATAAAACATACCAAATTTTTTATAGTAAGTATACCACTAAACACGTAAAGCCCTAAATGAGGGTTTTTTTTCGATTTTTTCTGAACATATTTTTTTTATTTGAATTGGTTCTATTACAACAGACATTTTAACTTCAAATATATTTAGTGAAGGCACTGCGTAATATTTAACACTTTTTTTCTTAAATTATTTATTATATACATAAAAAATTAACATTATCGTCACAAAATGACGTTAGTTTCGGACTTGAAAGTATTCTGGGTGTGTCTGAATATTTATTACCTTACATTGTCATTATGCTCCAAATCTATCGAACAATTAAAAAAATCTCATTACCGAATGAAATTAAATAAATTTTTTATTACAAACGTGAGCAGTTTGAACAGCTGGCAACATCGAAATATGATGATTTTTAAGTTCAATTAAAAACAAATCCATTAAAGAACTGCATTACTTTATTTTACTAAGAAAATATTAAAAGGAATACTTTTAGCATTATATTTCTAGAGCTACACAAAATCAGCTACTTTCGATTGTAAAATTCTATCTTGAGCCCAGCAGGTATAATTCATAACAATTTTCAGACTCATTAGCAGTACATTAAATAAAATGCATCCTTTTTGTAAGTACAGACATTTTGCATAAGAAATTAATCACAGCAAACAATATGACGGAAATACGATCCTTCAAAATTTTCACTCCAACTGCACAGTTTAAATTGAATATAAATAGGTTTTTGCGTATTTATGCTCGAGATAATAAATTGTAGTCACTTAAGTTCAACTCAAGAAGTCATTAATTTTGTCAAATTACATCCTTTTGTTTCACGTTTATTGGAAATTTCATTTCATTTAAGTTTTAAGTACTTATTTAAATCGAACATGGATATTTTAAAGACAATTTCACAGAAATCAAATATTCTGTAGAAATATCCTCGAGTGTTATTAAAATAAATGCAGCAGTTTCTATGCTTAATGGGTGACGTAATAATTGAATTTAGTAAGTAAACTTATAGAATCATAATCTTTTTTTTTTCAATTTTTATATAAATTACATGGAATGTTTCATTATCTGTTGTTTTCAATTGCTATTGTTAAACAGCATGATGGTTAAAACAAATTGAACCAATTCTATACAAATATTAACCTTTTATGCTCCGACGGTACTAGTAACAGTTAAAAAAATGTAAAATTTATTTGCTGAGTCCATTATGAAAAGTTTAGTTTTTTTCCCCACAAAATACGTAGCTTGATCAGATGTAGAAAGGGCACATACACAGTCGAAGCTCAATATTTACAAAAAGTGGTGATTTTCATAATCATTTTCATAGGTATAGCTTTTCTTTCAAAAAAAATCTATAAATCATTGTCAACTGCAAAACAGAGAGTATCATAATACATTTAAATACTTTGCTTTGTAACAATTGCGATATTTCCATAAGAATATTTATGGTTATTTAATCCGCTTGTTTTTGTAAATATTTTACATAAAAAGTTATTACTACCAATATATTTAATCAGTTTTAAGAAAAAAACATGTCTAAAATAATCTTCAGATATTAAAGAAGATAATTATTGAGGTGAAAAAATTTATGGATAAATAAAATTTGGTAGATAAAGTATTAAATAGATGAAAATATATTAAAAGAAAAAAAAATATGACTTAATTATATATAATATATTTTAAATTAACTTCTTACTTAAAGTTAAGCCAGGTTCTTTTTAACTTAAAATTAAATCCCACCTAGGAAGAAAAAATTTATAGTCTAATCCGGAACATATCTGTTTCTTTATTTTTAAAAATATTTCAAAACTAAATATTATTTTACATACACTATCAGACTAAATTAAAAGACATAATTCTACGGAACCACCACACTTACCCATTAATCTAGTATAAAATTAAACCCAGTCTGCTTGCTCGTGAAACAATGGGAATAAATATAAATAAATAAAAATATATATTTTCATACTGTTTTAATAAAATTTTATGTCATAATTAATATTTCTTGTTATCATAATTTCCTTAAGGCACAATAAATGGTGTTAATTTTCTAATCCATTACGATTAACATTTGTTCAAAACAGCCTCTCGAAAGAAATTTTTTGTGTTACAAGAATTTAAATAAATATTATGTAAAAATAGCATATTAAAATTCAATAAAATATATAAGTGTGTCTGGTAATTCATTTTTTTTATGTTTGATAACTTAAATGTGAAAAGCAATAAATTTCCACATGTAATGCTTTGTCATATATCACCGAGAAAGCATTTTTATAGAAATAAGAAAAAAAGCTGTGCAAAATATCATCTTTATGTAAGTGATAAATAAATATTTATTTCTAAATAAAATACAACATGTCTGAAAATGACTGAATTTATTCCTAAGTGATAACAGAGAAGATCCCCTGCAAAAAAATAATATTTAAAATACAGTAGAACCCTGTTTATCCGAAAATCGGCTTAACCGAAACATCTTAAAATTCGTTAAAGTCCTTTACAATGTAAAAAAAATTATCGGCAACACTATTTTTACCGATATCAAATGACAACTTTCAATATATTTTGATTTATAACACTATTTTATTTGTAATGTTTTAGATCAAAACAATTACAAATCATTTCTAATACATCGAAGTCTTATTTTAATACTCATTAACTTTAAAGATTAGAAACAAAATAAGTAAAAATCAAAACTTTGGAAGGTGTAATACTTGTAGAAACAGTGTTAAAAAAGCAACTTCTTTATGAAATAAATAAACAGAATCAGCTTACTTCTTATAGCCTTTAGGGTCTGTATTATTTCATTTTTCTTAAACCGTTGCATGTATTATTTCATTAATTGCTTATAAAATTTACCATTTGTATTTGCTTTTTGTGACTCTGTGTTGCGTGCGCATCTCTCTCCTCGGCGTAGAAAATTCTCTCTTCGCATGTTAAGTAAACTCCTGTTAAGTCACTATCAACATTGACATTTGATTTTAAATAGAATGTTACCGTCTTCCTGCTGAAGCGACTTGTAATTTTGGTTAGTCAATCACGGTGCTGTGAATGCGTTATCAGAACAATTTTTGTAACAACGAGGCTCTTAATTATAATTGCGCTTTTCATCAGACAAATTTTCACCATAAGCTCCTGTCCATTAGAAAATTTCTATAGAACCTCGGATATAAGAATATATCTATAGAATCCCGGTTAACGAAAAATGCTTTGCTCCCATGTTTTTCGGATAGCCGGGGTTTTACTGTAGTGCACAACACACAGTTATAATATTCTAAAATAATACATTAATGAAGTTCGATTTTTAGATAAATTTATTGTAAAGATCCTCTAAAGCAGAGTGCGAAGGCTGTCGCATTGACAATTTCTTGTTAATGTGGATATGTTAACAGAATAAGAATGTTATATAACATATTTGACGTAAAGGGTGAAACAGTTGTCACACTCCAGTGGTGGAACCACTTTTTGACAGTTATCCGGACCGTTATTTTTTGAGAATCGCGTTTACCTAACCCTAATCTACCGAATTATTTATCAAGAAATTGATCCACCTCAATAGTTATATTCTTTAATATCTGAAAGTATACTGAAATCTTTAAATAACACAAATGTGGAATTTAGATTTTTTTTTCATTAAAACTGATCAAATACATCGGTAATTACACATTTTGTAAAGTATGTACAAAAATAATCATATTAATTAACCAAAGTTACTCTTTTGCAAATATCACAATTCATAAAAATACAATGAGTTTAATTGCATCATGATCCTCTCTATAAATGGAAATGCTTTTGCAGTCGAATATGTTTCATATAATTTTATTTAAACAAAGAAAATAAATACCTATAAAAATTAATTTAAAAACTGCCATTGTTTGAAAATATTTATCTTCGGCCGTTTTTCTATTTTATCTAAATTTGATCAAGAAAAGTGTTATGTATGGAAAGAATAAAACACTTTTATCAATAGACAGAATAAATAAATTTTATATAAAGTTTTCTTGAAAGGTACTTTAAAGTACCGCCAGTGCATAAAGGGTTAATAGCTTTTCGAGTAATCCATAGATAAGGTAATCCTGAAGTAAGACTCTGGGGCTGTACGGTTAATATCCAATTATTCCTAATCAAAATCATTGCAAAAATTTTTTAGAAACACTAATGAGAGCGGTATTCAACATCAGAATGAATAAACTCTTTGGACAGCATGCCATGTCGAAGATTCTAGATTGCGGTTTGGAACTTCGGCAAGTGGTACAGATGGCATTAAGAAAGTTTGGAAACATCCACGATTTAAATCATTCAGGCCACTTTAATTCATGCTGGTTAATAGATAATTCCAAAGATTCGTTACTATCAACAATTTCCGTCACATTTACATCTTTATATCGTTGCATGTTCAAATGTTTAGCATTGCGCTTCTTATACGTAGATGCAATATTGTCAATGTCACCTTTATATAAGTGATAAAAAGTTGCGCAGTTCAAGCACATCATTTCATATGGTCGATGATAACTTTAAGTTATATTTATAAAAAAAATATTGATTGTTTTTGTATAAAAAAAAATCTAATTCCGTTGTTGCGCGAGTAAATTTTTCCAGGTTCTTCTACTTTGAATGTTACTGTTTTGACGTTTTCTAGAATAAAAATTCAGTTAATTAATGTCTTCTTCTTCTTTTTTTCATTTTTAATTTTTTTAAATTTGCATTTCTTTGTGTTATTTCATGACATAATTTATTTAAAAATATTCTTTAACATTATTTCACCAAAATACTATTTTAAAAATTATCCATATATTAAACAATGTAAAAATTATTTCAAAGAAATTAATAGTAAAGGGTATATCCGAAAAAGTGATTACTTCATGTATCAAATACTTAAAAATAGTAACTTAAACCGCATAAGTTTCTGACATGTACTTTTTCTAAATAATTTTTTTAATAATAGCAATATTAAACTCGCCTTAAAATATAATCATGTATAATTTTTCAATAACATATAATTACATATTTTATTAAAATATTTATATATTTCACAGTTTAATTTTTTTAAGTGTTAAGAAGAAGATTGTGATGATGTATTTACTGCTTTTGGTAAATTAAACAAAGTTTTCAGTTTTGTGAAAGACTGACTCCGAAATTTGTTAATAGATTAGATTTGAAATTGCAGGGATTTTGTGCAATATTTATAACTTCACTCAAATATTTTATTGTCAATTGTTTTCTTAGTATTATATAAAATTATTAAATGTACAAATATGATGTTCTTACAAGATAAATATAGAAATATTTCCAAATTAAAAAATCCCCACCCCCCCTCCCTCAGAGCCAAGAAAGCTGAATAGATACAAAGGCAAAATAAATCATCCTTTTAAAAATATGTTTTCTTTTCTGTAAGCAATGATGCTTTTAGAACAAAATAAAGTAATGTATCTGCAACTCATTCTAAATAGTATTACAACTAATTGATGTATTAAAAGAATTTTATAATAAATAATTTTTATGGTACTTATAAATGCCGTCGGTAGATAAAGGGTTAAATCGATTTCTTCTTTTATGGTATTGCCCTGTGGTAAATTGGCCTTGCATTTTTCAGGACACAGATAGTTTGCCATGGTGCTTTTATACCACGTGCAGAAACATTTTGTTCTAATGAAGTCAAAACACGACATTGTTCATTAATTGTAAGCTTTTTACATCGACTATGTGCACCAGAGAAATTACTTTTTCTATGGGAAATAATTTGAAATACATATTTTTTTCAAACCGCTACCAGAACTAAATGAAATAAAAGAAAAACTCTAAATTATATTAAGATGCAAGGACCGTCGCTTCAAATTATCAAAGCAAGAAAGAAATTTTCTTACGCCACTTCTGTTAAAAACTGGAAAAGTAAACCAAAACATTCGAATATTGAAATTCTGAATTAAGTGTCAAGAATTTTTTTCTTGTACTGTCACTTGTAAACACATAAATCTTTTGCTATGACATATAGTTTTTTCAATTGCTTTAAGCATTTATTATTTCCTAATTTATTATCCAATAAAATAATTTTTAAATAATAATTTATTATTGATAATCTTATAATCGATCCATGTAAAATTACACGTGTGTATGTAGAACTATATACAACATTTATATAGGGTGGACAATCATGTGTAACTTCTCAGAAAAAAAGAATAAATACTAATAAGTACGAATAGAATAAGTATGAAAAGAATAAGTACCAATTCTTGTATGGTATGAAATCCAAACGAAAAAATCCATGAAGTGGAAAGTATAATATTAATTAAAAAAATGTTTGGAATATTTGTTTAAAGAAAATTTTTATGTTTAAATGTACATTACAAATTTGTATTCTCATGAAATTAACTTTAAAATTGTATATATTATTTCATAGAGGTTTTTCATAATTTATTTTATATACTTGAAAGATATTTATTCAAAGTCAATTCATTTATAAATTTATTTTTAGAAAAATCTTTAAAATTATTATAACATAGATTTTGCTTATAATTATTGACATAGATTGTTGAAAAAACCCCATGTAATGTAAAAAAATAAATAATTTCATTGATACAATTCAAACTATGGAAAAAAAAGGATCTCTACTCAGCCTTTATAAAAGGGATAAAAAAATATGTACAATAATTTAAAATTGAGATATGTAATAAATATTGTGTGTCTATAAATTTAAAACGATAAAAAATGATTTATTTAATTTAATATAAATGTTCTAGCTAACTAATCTATTCACAGCTTCTCTTATTTAAAACTAGTATTCCAATAAAACTAATTTAAATTTAATCACCCGACATATTTCTTTGTCAATGAAATGTGCAAAGTTAATTTATCTAAGTCAATGTCAGCTGCTGATATTGATTAGCACAAACAATATTTAGTGGGTTTCATTAGTATATCATTTAAAAAAGAGACAGACATATAAACTAAACAATGTTGGCAAATATAAATAAATCTCAAGGATTATTAGAAGATTTTTAATTTAAATAATATATTTAAACGGAACTACAATTTATTTAACGAAAAATTAATTACTTTTCTTAATAAAAGATTTCACTACTTATAAATACAATTATTATATGATTGTATTTTATATTTTTAATGTAATGTCTTGTACAATGATTAGTCTGTACATAAATACAATCTTTTACGAAGGCTGTTTATAACTGGATAGCAATACGTAATTACTTAAAACTTATAAATATTATCATTTTAAACTTTTTTTGACGAGCAAAATAAAACAACCGATAATCTTCAACATCAATTTTTAAATATTTACATTCTAAAAAGATTAATGCAGTTTTAATGAGTTGTCTAACCATAACTAACTTTTTAAAAATTTATAATAAATATAGGGGAAGGTGGGGCACGTTGAAACACCTCAATGTTCAGACTTTATTTTGCAGTTAAAAATCAACACACATAAATGTCAACATAAGATTTTACAACCAACTTTCTGATGTGTTTTGATATCGCTGGTGATTGCTGGCAACAAATAATACAACTGTGTTTGTTTTGAATGAAGTTGAACAACATTAATGTATGTTTTGAAGAATAATTTTTTCAATAAAGAAATGAAATAATACAAATGGGAGCTTGTTATGATGTAAACATATGTATTTATTGTTATTTTAATGATGAAAAATAGTCTCTAATGCAAAGTTTAACAATGCAAATGTTTTTATTACGTAATGTGTGAGATGGAGCAGGTTGGGACAAGCAGTTGTGGGACACATTGGGACATTCCAAAAATGCTGAAAGGACCAAATGAAGCTTACAAAAGAAAAAAAAGTATACAACAAGTTACTATTTTCATCAAGTAGTGAGGAGGAGGTAGTTGCATTAGCAAAATTGGTGAAAATATCCCTAGAAGGAAATATAATATAAATGATTTGTGTAATGGCAGTAGTGAGGAATTTAACTGTTCGTCGGATGTTGATTTCCCTACAGAATGTAAATTTGGTCAAGGTCAAGATAGATCGACTTAACTTACAGGTAATTCCACTGTAGGATAATGAGCATTGTTAAAGTTTGCAGGAAAACAAAGCATTGTTGCATTTATAGGGCATGTTCAATATGTTGAGGACAACAGCAAGTATAAGATATCCATTTCGAAAAGACGAGATAGAGTTATCACATTTTTAAAAATCCTGTTAAGCTCATAATAATCCATTTGTGTATAAAACATTCTTTTAAAACTTGTGACTACTAAAAAGAAAATAGATAAAAAATGTATTTTATTAGAATTTAAAAAAAACATCATATTTTTCGCATCAATTACAAGATCTGTTAATGAAAAGGTGATAAAATTCAAATTTTTTGAGTTGTTTTAAAGCTTATACTATTTCATGATTCACTAAATCATTATAAATAAAGTTTTGTTTATGAATTAAATATAACATTTAATATGCACTTTTCATTAAAACTAGTGTCCCAACCTGCCAATAATAGATCTTTTAAAGCTTTTGTTTTTTTCACTTTTTTACTCTTTTCCGATGTGAGATATCAGATTATTATGAGGTTTATTTCATACAGAAATGTGTATGGTTCATAGCTAATTGCTTCTAAAATAAGAATAAACGTTAGTATACTTAGAATGTTTTTTTATTGAAAAACATCCTAAGACGCCACTTTTTCCTGTGGCATGCAGGGCTCACAAGAGGTAAATTGCTCCGTTTAAAAGGCTGTGTAATATATTTTATTTGCCAAAGTGATCACGTTTGAGCTACAAATAATTCAAATAATGCGATTGTCATTTATATACATATATATATAAACGGTGTAAAAACGACAAAAAAAAAATAATATTTCAAAAATAAATTAAGATACCGTTTCTAAATAAATTACAAATAAAATACATTTTTTTATCTATACGACGGTGTAAAATTTGAAAATTTGCAATGTGTAAAAGGTTAAAAATTTGCAATAGCAAAAATGATAAAATTGAAATTGCATCCAAATATCGAAGTGTTGCCATTCTCAAAATGACGTATGCGTTACACACATATACAATTGGCCTTTATAATATAGATAGCTAATTTAGTTAAAATAGTTTTAGAAAAATTAATGAAACTTTATTTATCCTGTCGCTCGCCAATATTTTATACGATTAAAAAAAACATTAAATAAAGTAAAAAAAAACATTAAATAAAGTAAAAAAAACATTAAATAAAGTAAAAAAAAAACATTAAATAAAGTAAAAAAAACATTAAATAAAGTAAAATCTTCTTATAAAACTTTATTTTTTAAAATATATTAAGATAAGATTATTTATCATTCTGGTATTTGTGTCTCTCTACATAACGAGTAAAAAAATATCGAAATGCATTTTAATCATTAATATAATAAAGTGCATAAAATAAGGGTCATTAATCTCTAAATATGTCAGCAATATATTGCAAGATTCATTGTTATTTTTACAAAAAAAGATATTAGTATATTCCTTTAGATAAATCCACTCTGTGCATTTTCTAAAGTAAAAAAAGGCATTCGAAAAATGCGAAGAAAAAAATATACATACGTAATACACATAATGTAGAAGATGATACTTATGAGGAGTATTATGTTTGAAACATACATATTTATATTTTGTGCATGCAAAAAACAAGCATTCATAAAGGAAGTCAAAACAAAGCATTTTTTTTAGATTTTCATGATGTAAATGACTTTTTCTTTTTACTTTGTCTCCAAATAGTCACAGATGCATGCAAACAATTAAGTTAATAAAGGCTTACTAACATTAAAAATCACTTACTAACACTGGACAGTTATATTTCCAATTTTTGGTTTTAAGCAATGGAGCTCATATGATGTTATTGGATTGTGAAGTAACTTTCTAAAGAAATTAATATATTCTAAAATATTATTTTTAGAAAAGTACAATACAAAATGTTTAGAAAGGATGTTACATATAGGAAAATGCTTTTTAAATACTGAGAAGCTCCGAAATTTCAGAATTACATAACTGTGTGATTTTGTAATTGGAGAATGTAATTTTGACTACTTTGAAATTTTATTTTATCAAATTATTTCATTGACTTAATAATAAAATATCACTAAATTTAACTTGTAAGACGCATTAAATATTGTATAAAATTTAAAATAGTAAAGTTTAAAAAAATTGGTCTCTAAACAATTTTATTAACATAAACATAATTTCTTCCATATTTTGAACATTTTTACAATGTAAATTGCTTATATATATTACATAGACGAAATAACAAAACCGTTCCAGTTTTTTTTTGGATTATTCGTTATTCCGAATGAATATAAATAGGTACTTAAATTCGATATGTTATATTTATTTTTAAACCAGTGATAATTATTAAATAACCTAGTACGGAAAAATGACACTCATATTAGTGTCAAAAACATACTTACAGTTTCAATAAATCAATTCTAATCGTCTATAATTAATTTTCGAGCATGCGAATAATCACTTTACGATTTTATGGAAATAAAATAAACAAGTACAATAAATGAAGGGCATATTTCGTACAAAGATAATTTTTGTATAAAAAATAGATTCATTGCAACATACGTATACATATACGTGTGTACAATATGCACTGCAAAAATAAAAAAAAATGCAAAAAAATGTTTTGAAGGTTGTGGCGTAATTTCCGTGTTCAAAGTTGTGAAAAATTTCAAATAACTTCATGAATAACAAGAAAAAATTATGCATCTTACATAGTTTGTGATCATGTATTAAGCATAGATAGATCAACCATTCAGAATAATGAAGCATAACTTCACAATTTCATAAATTGAAATGTGATTCCCCACTAAATACCTTCGGAACAAATAATATCTTTCAAAACCCAAGTTTTAGCAATTCCAGTTCATAGTTGAAGAAGTTTAACAGTTATCTAAATTATTTGATTATCTTTGTTTTTTAATATATATATTTGTACCAATAATAAAATTAGTTTAGTAAAAAAATTTTAGTTTTAAAATAAAATTAGTTTAGTCAAGAAATACATCTCACAGTACGAAATTAAACTTATTTAGCAATTTATGCTAATAAGGCAAATGGCACTTGAATTTTTTTTTGTGCAGCCCTGTACACGAGGTATAGAATACACACATATGGAGTAACATAAAAAATCGTGAAATGTATAAGCAAATAAAAAATTTTACACTCACACCAAATTATGGCTTGAAGGCAATGGTGCGTCAAATTTCTTTTGAATATATCTAAGAATGAAATAAAAATACTATGCGTGCCCTATTCTTTATTAATCCATATACAGTGGAAGTCAACAATCGGCCTGTTTTTCTCAGAGATATATGACTTGTTCTAATCAGATCTTGCATGGAAATGGCACATTTTCAAAATATCTCAAAATTGTTTGAAAATCGACATTGTCTGGATAATCTTCCTCCAAAATCTGTCTTTCATCAGCTTCAAACCATTTCTAAGGAAAAACACCTCTACACTTATGTATCAAAATTTTATCTGATTTACAGTTTTTAATGTCATAAAGGATAGTTTTTTAAAGTTTTTGAACAATTTCAGCAGTAGTGTTTGCGTGAAGAAAAAGTTAAATTGCAATAGGTTTGAGTTCACTTCATGTAAATTTGCTTTTCGGACACATTTTCCCCAAATTCTTAAACTAAATGCTTCAAACAAACATAATTTAATCATGTCAAACTATGTCTTTGAAATTCCCAAATTATTAACAGGTGCTTTTGGTGAAGATCTAGAAACTTACAACAATAAGCATCAATACTTTTGGTAAAGAAACAGGACTTTTCAACAATATTACTAATGTCTAATGCTATTTTGATTTATTTAAGAATGTTAAAGAATTCACTTTACTTTACACCATTTAACGTTGTTTACGAATATGTTTTCCGTTATTTCTTAAATAAGTTACTGTAACATTCAATGAAATAAAAAACCATTCTTAACTAACCTACATCAACTGAAATCTAGAAAATTGTCTCTGTCTTTGGCAAAGTATTAAGAACCTCATTGCATGTCAAATATTTATTTTGATCATTGTATGTAAAACTATATTCACAGACGTATTTCTGAATTGTACATGCTACATTATTTCTCATAAAGTGGCACAATATTTGTATTTTTTTAATTATATTAGAGTTTATGTAAATATTTCTATTTTAAAAAGTACCATTGCTATAAACATTTACTTAAATATGAACACGAACACAGGAAATCTTTAGTTCAATAATTCATGTCTCAATAAATAAGCTAGCTATGGAGGGTATATCAATCAACACGTATAATGTTTAGTTTGTTAACTAGTTTTTATATATTTTTCTAATGATCTTGTTTAATCAATTTATTTTCATCCAGAAATGTGGATTTATCCACTGTTTTAAAATTAATATTTTTTTTTCGAAATACTTTGGTATTTGTTTTGATTTTATACTTGTTTGAATATTCAAGAAATATATCCAAATTATGGATGTTTTAGATACTATATTGGATATTGAAATTCTCAATTTTTCTTCCGTATTATATAATTTTATTTTCTTAAATTTAAGTACTTCGATTTACTAATTATAATAATTAATACAACAACCATAAGAAGTTCTATCATTATCATTCAAGCTGCTTAATTTTAAATAGAAAAATTGTCATATTATTTACTGTATTTGACTTTCATGAAGTATCTTAGTTAATTTTGCAGATAAAAATAAATATAAACAATTTTACCTTGTAAAAATTATTTTTAAAGCATACAGAATTAACAATTCATATATATTACAAAATCTCAATAAATATTAAACTTTTATAATTTTTATTATTAAATAATAGTTTTAATTTTTTCAAATCCTGTATTGAAACAAAAAAGAAATCAGGATTCGTTCAACACTTTCGTATTTCTAAGAAATAAGACTATTTTTATTGATTCACATGCATGTGACACATTATTACGTCTACATTACAATAATCATTTTAAATGTTATTAAACCTTAATAAAATTAAACTTTATTGTTTTGCATTAAAATTATATTGACAAAATAAAAGGCTCTACATGGTTATTTTGGATTGATGCATATTTTTTTCCAGTTTTATATAATGGAATCGAAGTAAAATTTTATGTACTAAACTGTAGATTTACTCAATATAATTTTTTTTTACGTTTCATGTTTCTTATAGCCGTAAAATACCTCGCATTACATAGTACAATTTCAACAACCAAGCTCAAATCCTGTTCATGGGAATTCACAAGTCACTCAAAGAAACAGACGTGTTTTCATTTAAACAGATTTAAAGTGAATTACAACAATTATTATGGGAAAGTGCAAAGTCCGGTGAGTATGTAGCACGAATAAAAATATCTCTGCCAAACTGTAAAATAATGTACAAGTAAGCCAAGCATTATTTTGATAAATCGCAATGCTTTTTATCTAAGCTAAATCAAAATACATCTGGAACAATACTGATGATTCATAACATAATTATAAATAGTATTTTTCAAAATATTAATATGGCATTCAAATCCTAGCTTAAAAAAAGATTTTCTTAGTTAAATTCATATCAAAAGTTTTTTCGTGGTTAAACTGGTTTTAATGTTAATTACGATTGTACACCAATAATACCGAATCATGGACAAACTAATGTTACAAAAAATTTTAATTTCTCTTTTGAATGTTAATATATTTAAATATTTTTTGAATAGCACTCTTAAGTTCTGACAGGGTATTCTGTTACTATAATTTTTAGTTCCAGTGTTTCTTTTTTTTTTCTGGAGACACTTTCACTTACTGTCTATATTCGTCAGTTATTGTAAAAGAATCAAAAAACAATCGCGGAAAAAATTAATAGAACAAACTTACCTTTTTAAATGTGCCTCTTCAGATATTGTATGCAAAATACCGTAATTTCAGGTGTATAAGACGCAGATCAAACAATTCTTTTTCGACCCAGAATTTTTTGAGAAAGAAATATAACTAGTTAGATCGCCGTAAATATTTATCTTCAATCACTAAATAAGATTTCTGGGTCCAAAAAGAATTGTTTGATCCGCGGCTTATATACCCGAAATTACGGTAGGTGTTTTTAAAACCTTGCAATAATATTTATTAGAACGGTTACATTTCTCCTGGTTTGAACCAACATTTGGTGCTGCAGTATGTGTATCCGTAATGGGTGCAAATTCATTCACATATTTGGAGCATTGGTTCATTTAAATAATAAGAAATAAACAGAAATTTTTTTCAACTACAATTCAAAGATTGCACTGGCCGCTTGCCTGACAACATCACCTTTATAATTCTCCTTTTTTCTGGTTCTTTGCACAGAATGCCCTTTATTGTTCTGAAATATATAATTCAGACAAAGTGTTAAAAAAAAATAATGTTAAGTAATGTTTTTTTGAGAATTATTATGTTTATTATCATTAATTTCTAAAACAATTAAAACGTATTACATTTGTTTAAATCTGTCAAACTCTTTATAACTTTATTTGGATAAATAATTTTCGTATTTTTAGAAATTCGAAAAATTGGAATATATTTTGAAATATTTTATGTTGAATTTGTTTGTTTCAAAAACCAGTGATTTATTAATAATTACATATTTTTTATTGCACTTATCTATTATTTGAATCAATTTTTTATTTGCATGCTGATAACGTTATCAGACTCTGCGTAATTAATCCTTATGCTCCATCCTTATCTTTTTTATAAACCAATTTTATTTTTGCAAAAGTTTTTTTTTATATAATTAAAAATATGTACTTAAAGAAGGACCGAATTAGACAGTTACAAGTGATTAATTTCAGAACGTATGAAAAAAGGAAATATTGATAGCAGTTTCCTGTTTAATTTAGTAATTAATCAGCAATTTCCGTATTAATAAAGTAAATTTAAACAGCAAAAAGTATTTTAGTAAAATTTCTGTTATCAGTTTTACATATATATTGTATGTATTTTTATAAAAACGATGACTATATTTTTCAGAACTTTTGTGACTGCTTTTGAAGCACTAAAAATAAAAACAATAGAGTTTCGCCACTGTTTAAATATTGATCGAAATTGTGCCATATTTCTATTATTATAACCTTTTCTGAAAGAAGAAATTTCATGTTTGTAATTTATTTTAGGTATTTTATAGTAGCAATAAGCTATATTTTTAAGATTTTCCTATTTTATATATAAATTTTTTGGAATTATTTAAGCGCACTAGGATTTAATTCATTTTTAAATCTATTTCTACAATTGTTTGACAAATTCAAATGCATAAAAATTTTCGTTAAACTTTTTTTTTCGTTGTATGTATAAATTATATTTCTAAGATAAAAAAATTCTTCGATGACAATGTTTTCGCTTAAACACCATAAATACTGTCAGGATCTCACAGACCGTTGCGGTTTTAAATTTTCACAATTTAGCTATGGGGGATATTCCTTACATTTTGTTTTATTTGAATCCTTATTACTAACATTAAAGACTTTTAAATAACTTAATTTTAATTATAACAGTCCTGTGCATACAGTTTAACATATAAATAATATTTTAAAAGTTAATGTACCACTTTATTCATCTTTAGATTAAACGATCTGACAGACCACTATAAGTAATTATGTACAATTTTTTGTCACGGTATTTAATCCTCTCATCATGCAAGGACCCTCTTCTAAGGACAGATAAAAAATGCCTTATATATACCTACATAGATCTATACATAAATCAGAATACATTTTTAGAGAAGTGATTTGTGGGCTGGTAGTATATAGCATGCAGTACAATAATAAAATTATTATAGAATAGTTTCGCATTTATCACAAAAAAGATAATAATGAAAATATTGAATAATGAAGGAAAATAAATTATAAGGAATAATATCCATGATAACATTAAGGGATAATATCAATAGATTTCATTTACAGTACATTTGATGCTGTATGTCTGTATGTGTGTCTCTTTTTAGGTGCGTTCGTAATTATGTAAATACATAGTACTTATAGTCGTCGTTTAAACCGTCCGTCTGTCCATTTGCCCTTCCGTTTGCCCGCATGTAACAAGAAACATACAATTATTACATAATTTTATCGAATCGTCCCATATTTTATGAAAATCGGATATATAGTTCACTAACTGGGACAATCAAATATATTCCGTAACATTAAGATCAATGGTAAACCATAGATTCATAGACATTTTACAACCATAGACATTTAATGATGTTACACACTTTTGAATAGAAATCAAATCATATGCATTTATGAAATATTTTCTAAAATACACATTCTATGCAATCTCTTGTGCAAAGAATATTTTTTTACTAATATAGAGGGCCACATAAATTATTCTATTATATAATGGTATAGGGGAAATTGTTTAGGGTACGTTTGAATTATATTATAATATTCGACATTTTATAGAATCCTTGTACCTTGCTGAGATTTACTACAAATTAATTCCTGCATAATAGATAAAGATTTAGTATTTACAGGGAAATACAAAACATTTCAGATACTGTACTGTATGAAAATACTGTATATTTTAAAAACTTCGTTACGCATATTACGTACATTTGACGTGCAATGTCCGAATTATTTCATTAAATCAACGCATGCGCCTATTTCTCAATGCTTCTTTGCAAAATTAACTATTACATTTATTCATAGTAAATGTTGCATTCTATAGAATCAATGTTAAATAAGACAAAACAAATATTTTCTCATTGTTGACTTTTTCTCTAAAAAATAATGTCAGAAGAAAAGAAGTCGTATTCAGAAAATAGATGCAGGAATTGAATTCGTAGGAAAAAGTAAATCTTCTGCACTAACATATAAAAATAGACATCCGTTATTTGGCAAATAACAAAAGGAGGAAATCTAAACAAGTGCTCATTTCCCTCTCTACATAAAAATAAGTCACTTTCTTGAATGTCTTCTGACATGAAGCAAATATTGTTAAGTGTGGAAACTAAATTTCTGCTTTTGACAACTAATAACATATATTAATTGTTTATGTAATGCATTGTAATGGTCATATTTAAGTAAAGCTTAGCTTGTATGTAGAAAAACTTAAAAACTATGGTATCTGTAAATTTAGTATTATTTAATTAGAAATATAATCTATTAACTTAATGTAAATTTAACATGAAAAAAAATCTAAATGCTTTTTTCTATTAAATTTTGCTTTTATAAATTATTGCACGAAAATACATTTTTCATACTTATATTGGGATGCTGTTAAGCAAAATATTCCCTTATATGTAAAATGTAATATAATATAGGATTAGTAAATATTGGAAACTGATTACATACACGCACATAAACGTATATATAAATATATAAATACACATGTGATTTATAAACGCACACACATGTGCATGTTACGGATAATTTTATTAATTATGATTTTTAGGTAATTATTAATAATTGCTGAGGTAAACTAAAATTTAATTTCTGTTGAATATGGAGAACATAGCATTTATGATTTTGTTAGATGGTCACATTTCTTGTACAGGTACTCTGTTACTTACTGCTCTCCAAGGAAAATTATTGCACATTTAATTGTGTTACATTATTTCAAAAATAGTTAAATTGATACACCTTAGTGAGGTCTTTTACATGATGCTTGTGTGGCGGCGTTAATTCGTCTGAACAAAAGTGTAAACTGAAGCATAACTCAGTTCTGAGTTTTAGCAGAGCAAAAGGAGCGGGACAAAAATATCCTCCTATTTGGGGAATATTTAGGGTAGTTTTGGCAAGAATATAGCTTACTGGAGCACTCACAAGGAAGGTCTCCATTGGGAGCATACTCAGAATTTTTTGAAAAAAATACGAATTAAACTACTCATGTAGGTAATAAAGGATCTGTGAAAATTTGCGGCGGAATTACATTATCAGATATGTAAAAAAAATAAAATAGTTTGGAATAATTGGCGTGAAAAGCTGAAAGCGACGCGGGATTTGGCGAGCAGTGCATTTCCTCGCCAAAAGCAGATGATTTTAACGAATCTGAAAATTGATTTTAATTGACTTCACTGTTAAAAATCTGCAGCATTTACTGCAACGTCACTCCACAACTTTTATCGAATATCTCTCTTCTGACCAATGAGAATGCTCCATAGCACGGTGAAATGACCGTGTCATACACTGTTAAAAATCTGCTGCATTTTGTTGCAACGCACTCCACCGCTTGTATATAATACCTCTATTACAACCAATGAGAAAGCTCCATTTCACGGCCAAGTAACCGTTTTCTATACAAGCAAGGGAGTGCATTGCAACAAAATGCAGCAGATTTTTAACAGTGTATTTTTCAATTTAGAACAATTTTAATCAATTTAAATTGTGTTTTAAATGATAAAATATATTAATTTCATTTTGTTATAAGTACATTAAACGTATATGACAAAATTACACTTAAAGTAAAGTAAAAATGCAAAACTAAAATTACTTAAACTAAACTTATTTAAATAAATTGAACATAGAAAGTTTTTTCTTTAAAAAGTATTTGAAGCGTAAAAGCGTATTTTTCAAAATTTCGTTTTTTCGCCAACCGGAGATAAATCGCCAAATAAACGAAATTTTTATTATTTTTTTACGGACGTTATAAGGAGGTCCCGCCGAAATTTTTTATAAACATTTATAACTATATGAGAAGAACATTCTGTAATTTTTTCAAATTTTTCTGAGTATGCCCGTATGGAGACCTTCCTTGTCAGTGAAACTTTCACGGGCACTTGTGTGAGGCGCTGATCGATGGCGTGTCGCGTTAATACAGCTGCTGGACGGCTTTTAAATATCATATTTAATATGTTCATTAGCATATGTTAAGTTATTTATATTTTCAGATTTGCTTTTTATATGTTTAATTAAATAATTATTTGTTCAGTGAAAAATGTCATATGTATATAAAATCACAGCTAAACTTTCCATCTCTACAACTTGTGACTCGTTTAACACGCTAAACGCTGTGATTTAAAATGAGTTAAAAAAAAGTTTTCTTGCGAGTTCTCGTCTAAGCTAATGGAATATCTTTCAAGGTTTAAGGTATGAGATTTCATTTGGTTTATTCCTTTGGTCTGTATCCTCTGACATTTTTAAATTTTTAAAATTTGGTTTCAGTTTTTTAGTCGTCAGTTTATTCATTTGGTTGATTAGAATTTGATATTGCTGCTTTAATTTGTTAAAAATTTTAATCTTCACTTAATGTGGTTTAAATTGTTGTTTAGTTCGGCATTTGACATTTCTGTTTGTGTTTTATAATATACGGGATGACTGACGACATTTCTAAGGAGACTATGCAAGGGGGGAGTGCATTCAAATTACTAGCAGAATTACAAAATCCTTTAGAAAAATTTTTCAAATAGGAAATAATAGAGTGTCGATGAAAGCTCCGAATTTCTGGCCTAGTAATGCGAATTTATTTTTTGTACAGCTGGAGACTAGATTCAGGTTAACGGAATTATCGGTCGAATAATCAAAATTTGATCATTTGGTGGCGTCTTTGGATGCGGAAACTTTATCCTTTGCTTTCGATATAGTGTTTAAACCCCCAGAAATTTCTCGGAATCGGAAGATTAGAACTTTGTTTGGAGATTTAGAACTGGGTGATAGGTCCCCCTCAATGTTGTTGAACAAGATGAGAGAGTTAAGTGAGGCCCATGTTGAGGATGACTTTATGGCTTCGAAGATTACCGGTATCTGTGCAAAAAATTTTATCTGTCAGCTATGGAAGTTTAAATAAGTTAACGGAGATGGTGGATAAGATATGTGAGTATACGCAGGTTGGTGTTAACTCTCTGGAATCGAGAAGGTATGAACAAACTCAGTTTAGAAAGCAAAATAAACCGTTAAAGAAGCTGCAATTTCAGGTTCAGGAACTTTCAAAGCTGGTAAAAGCAAGTTCTTTTTACAAGTTTCCTAAAAAGTCTTGCCGACGGAATTCTTTTAATTCAGAGGATATGTCACACAGAGAGGGGTGGCTATGTTGGTATCATTTTCGATTTAAGGGAAAGGCTCGAAAATGTGTACCTTCGTGCGTTTATAAACAAAAAAAGACTCTCGCTCCCAGGAGTAGCGACGCCACGGCTACTGCACGTATGGGCTTGAGTCGTAGGTTGTATGTTACAAATACGGTTACACAGCCCAGCTATTTAATAGCTACGGGCAGCGATGTATGATGCTTTCCGTGGTCATGTTTTTGTTAAAAGTACTAGAAAAGGGGATTTTACAATGTATGCCGCTAATGGTACAAAAATCTGTGTTCTTCCGGTACTAAACTATTGACACTGGATTTGGAATTTAAGCGTAAATTACAATGGCCGTTTATCATAGCTGAAGTAAATAAACCAATTATCAGCGCTCACGTTTTAAAACATTTTGGGTTACTTGTTGATTTAAAAAAGCGGTAGTTTTGGACCCTGTGGCGAACTTTTCTGCTCGTGGCCACTTCCAGCCTGTGTGACGTTCCAGTGGTAAGATAGTCCAGTAACTATCATCGGAAACTCTGCATATATAAAGTTGTTGGAGAAATATAAAGAGATAACGCAGTTAAATAATTCTAATAAGCGTATTGTAAAACACGACACAGTCTATTTTATCCTTACGTTTGGCCCACTTGTGACTGCTAGAGCTCGGCGTTTACATCCACCGCAGCTTCGGATAGCGAAACTGGAATTTGATTACATGCATGAGAAATGTATCGTAGACCATCTAAAATTAATTGGGCCAGTTCATTACATAGGGTTCCTAAGGGAATTCTAGGTGGGGGACCAAAGGGGGAATACAGGGCACTTAACCAAATTATTGTGCAAGGTAAATATCCCATTCCCCACATTCAGGATTTCACTTATAAATAGTTGGAAAGGTAAAAAAATATTTTCTTAAGTGGAGTTTTCTTTTAGTCCGTGCTTATCACTAAATTCATGTTCATCCTCCCGATATTCCTAAAATTGCTATTATAACTCCTTTTGGCCTGTTTGAATATTTCCATTATTGAATTTTGGGTTATAATCTGCAGCGCAAACTTATCAACGCTTCATAAATGAGAAACTGCGAGGTTTGGACTATTGTTTTGCTTATCTCGATGACATCTTAATAGCGAGTGAAACGCAACGCACGCACAGCATGTGCAGCATTTAGAGCAAATTTTTAAGCGGTTTAGAGATTACGAATTATAATTAATGAATTGAAATGTGAATTTGGTAAGGAAACTTTCTGGGCCATACTATTGATAGCCAGGACTGTGTCCTACATAAAGATAAAGTGAAAGCTATTCTCGAATTTCCAAATCCAAAAACTATTAGCGATCTTTGGAGATTTTTCGGTATGGTGAACTACTATCATCGTTTTGTACCCCCATATTGCAGCAATATGAAGACTATTAAATGTGTTCTTAAATGGAGCAAAAAAGAGGGATAAAAGGGAAATTCAGGGGAATGTGGACACAGGAAGTGGTTTCGAACAAATAAAGTAATCTATAGCTAATGCGACTTTGCTTGATCACCCTTAACAAGATGCGAAACTTTCACTTATAACGGATTGCAGCGATTTTGCTGTTGGTGTGGTGTTACCCGAAATTACGCCCAATGCTCCAAAACCAAATGGATTTTTCTCTCGTAAGTTGTCCCCTACACAGTGCAAATATTCAACATAAGACCGGGAGTTTTTGAAGTCATATTCTGCTATCCAATATTTTTGGCTTATGTTGTAGGTACGGTTATTTGTGCTGTATGTAGATTACAAACCCCTAATTTTTTCATTTCAGCAGAAACATGAAAAATCTTCCCCTAGAAGGCTTTGGCTGTTAGACTTTATATATCAGTTTACTACGGATAAACGTTTTTTTCCGGCAAGGGAAATTTTGTTGCTGTCAGTTTATCAAGAGTTTGTAAAATTTAGTTTTCGTAACTTGCAGATTTAGAATTGTGGGAAATGTTGCAAACAGAGGATGATGATCTAAAGCAGATTTTGGTCGGAAGGGTTGAATTTAGTGGAAAGTTAGCTAAAGTACTAATGCCTCTTGCAAAATCACTATTGTATTGTGAAACTTCTGGTCAGGTGAGTAGATTTTATGTCCCCTAGACTTTGAGATGTAAGGTGTTTGAGTCAATACATGGTTTGTCACATCCAGGAATACGAGCTACTAGGCAACTAATCTGTTCAAAATATATTTGGCCATGGCTAAATAAGGATATTGCTATGTGTTGTAGGGTGTGTATACCCAGTCAAAGAACGAAGGTACACCTGCATACTAAATCTCCTTTGGTGCAATTTTAAGTTCCAGATGAGAGATCAGGTCATATACGCATAGATATTATTGGTCCTTTGCCTCTAGTACATGGAATGAAATATTGCCTAACTATGATTGATAGGTTTACCCGGTGGCCAAGACTTACCGATTGTGGATATTAATGCTGAAACTGTTGCTCAGGTCTTTGTTCAAACGTGGATTTCCCGTTTTGGCACGCCTCAAAGGATTACATTCGATTGGGGTAAACAATTTAAGTCCATACTACTTGAAAGTCTGGCAAGAATGCTAGGATCTAGTGTAGCTAGAGCTGCTTCATACAGACCACAGTCGAATGGTTTGGTGGACCGACTTCACCAACCTTTAAAACAAGCATTAATGTGCTATAAGTTGGAACGGTTGGCGGCTCTTCCATTGGTTTTGCTTGGTCTATGGCCTACAGTGCATGAAGACCTTGCTGCATCCACAGCTGACAACTTTAAGGCTTCCAAATCAGTTGTATGAAGGTAGACCCTTGTCAGACCCACCTGCTTATGTTTCGAAACTACAAAAAATAATGTGTGCTTTGAGACCTTGTAAGCCGATAAGGCATAGGCAGCAGAATATCTATGTTCTAAAAGAACTAAAAAATTGCACCCACGTGTTCGTTCGGAGAGGTTCTTTTAAGAGAACTTTGCAACCGACATACGAAGGTACATTTCAGGTCGTAGGTCGACTTAAAAAAGATTTTGTGAATCTTGAAAGAATCAGGAAATGATCATAAACATTGATCGATTAAAACCTTCATTTCTGTTACATGAAGACGGTGAGCCTGATTCTAAGACCTATATAACCAGATCCAGAAGGAAGGTTCGTTTACGTCTTTCACGAGTTGTGTGAGACTGGTGGGGGAGCTGTGTGGCTACGTTAATTCGTCTGATTAAAAGTGGGAACTGGAGCATAATTCAGTTCAGAATTTTAGCAAGGCAAAAGGAGCGGGACAAGAACATACTCCTATTTAGAGAACGGTTGCCTTACTTTTGGCAAGAATATAGCTTGCTGGAGGACTCGGTGAAACTTTCACGGGTACACGGGCGCCCATCGATGGTGTGTCGCGTTGAGAATAGCTGCTAGACGGCTGTTTCCTGTTATCATATTTAATATGTTTATTATCATATGTTAGTTATTTATATTTTCAGTTGATCTTTTTATATGTTTACTTAAATAAAAATTTGTTCAGTGAAAAAGGTCATATTTATATAAAATCACAGCTTAACCTTCCTTCTCTACACTTGCAGTGGAATATGATGTGTATTGCTCATTTGCAGAGAAATATAAAATTTTCAGATACAATGCTGTATCTTACATATTGTTTGTTAGTAAGGATTGGTGATTCTTTTCTCAGTTAAGATAAGCTCCTCTTCTAACACATCCTAAATCCTTTGGTTTTTACTTCTTTCTGGCTACTCAAGATGGCTTAAGTGGTGTCATAGTTATTCTCAAAGAGATTATTCGTCAGTCTATCATCATATTTTCTCCAACCGATTTTTTCATATTCTTCAATGTTTTTTTTGTGAATTCACTTTCCCTCTGAGAAAAATGCTGAGGTGGTGATTCTTACTCAAGAATTGAAGAATGAAGATGTCTCTTACATAATTTTTCTTACAAAATTCAATCCCTCGTCATCTTGTGTTATTTGGCCATATATATATTTTTATTTGGATATGGAACGGCGTCTCCAAAGGGAAGTATTGAAAACATTTCTGTGTGATTTATCCAGGCATATTTTTGAAATAATATCTAATTAATATTCTGAAAATGACGTTATCTTGGTTTCGATCAACAAAAATGTTTATTCATGTTATGAAAATGTATACAAAAAATATATTGTGAAGAAGAATTGTTTTAGAAAAATGTCAACTCATAATACATCACCTTTGTGAAAGTTTGCAACAAAATAATTAATAATGTCTATTTATATGAGAATTCGTATGAAACAAAGTATATACATATATATATGGAATATTCAGTCCGTAAAGAAGTTCTCATATGATATTAAATAAAATATTTGTCCTCTTCAAAAAATATTCTCTTCATTTTTGTCTTCATACATGTGTATTTATCCACCTGAGTTTGATCCTCAGCAACCAAGAAAATTACAGGTAACTTTTATCTTTTATCATTTTATATTTTTACAACTTTGCTTTGAATTTTTATCATCATGGTTAGAGATTCCTTTTTTCACTATTTTTAAGAGTGCTATAATGGTAGCATTGTTGGGTCGTTTGCTGGCGTGCATTCAACGCAATGTCCCTCACAAAATTAGTACGATCACTTAGCCTACTTCTGAGTTGAAACAATAAATAAGTGTTTCTCTTATCTCTCCAAACACAACAGTATAAATCTTTCCTTTGGTGCAATGACCAACGCTTGACCATCTATTTTCCTTTGCTGCCATTGTGTTTTCGTTATATATACATATTTCCAACAAAAAAAAATATCTTCAATTATCTTCAATTATCTTTCATTATCTTAAATAATATCTTCATTATCTTCAATTATATCTTCATTATTTTTCAAATTATATCTTCATGCAGTGATCAATATTTTATATTTATATTTTATTGAGTGTGGTGTAATAAATGAATGCATAATATATTTTGATTTTATGCTGAGATAATATTTTTTTTTGGAGCAGTACAGTATATATATAACATAATTTATTGACATATATTTTTCTTTCCATGATATAATTTATAACTAATATATTATTTATTTAACGGAGGTGCTGGTAAATATAATTGATTATGCTAATATAAATAATTCCTCTTGTCATAAATATAAGAATATTTGTTTTGAGCCATATGATATATATATTTGCATAAAATTTTTGGGCCATGTTATTTTGATCGGATGCTAACAAAGATATGTTGGTATTTTTCTCCTCTTCATCACATAATTATTCTTCTTCTTAATATATATAAAAATGATGTATAACGTAAATGAAATTTGTCAATATTTTTAAATAATGGGTCGATTTATATATTATTTATTATAAGACCAGTCTATGTCCAAATCTAACCTGTCATTTATTGAGCTCTCACTTTAAGTATCTCATAATGCCTCCCAAGGCTAAATTAAATATTGCAATTCAGCCATTCGACGGCAACCCTCAGACTGTGGAATTCTTCTTTGATCAATTATCTGATATACAAGAGTTGAATAATTTTTCCGATAAAGAACTTTTTGTTCTCTTCAAATCGAAACTGGAGGGTAACGCCTTACTCTTCTTTCTTGAAACACAGTCTCAGTTCAAGAACTATAATTTTCAAGACATTCGGAAAACTTTTATAGACTATTTCTTACCCTCAAAGAAGACTGTTTCTCTTAAATCCTTGCAGAATTTAAGCTTAGATTCAAATGAATCAGTCAAAAATTTTGCTTTTCGGCTGGATAAACAACTTCGGCTTGCATACCCTAAATTGGATTCTTCTGCTCTCAATTCATTAAAATTCACTCACTTTCTTGAGGCTTTGCCTAAACAAATTAAACGAAAAATTCTTGAAGAAAATATTTCATCTTTTGAGTTAGCTCTTGAACGAGCAAATTTTCTTCAAGATATTTACGACTCCCCCCCTAAAAAATCTTACGAGAATTATAATCAAGCCTATTGTTTGGATAATGAAAAAGTCCATCATAATTCCATTCCTTCTAGTAATGTGCTCCATAAGACTCCTATAAAGCATACGAAGGATAAAATTTATGTCAATTCTCAAACTACCTTCTCACCTTTGCAAACTCCAAATGACAGTTCTCATGCTTCTCGTAATTTTAAAAGAAAACCTAGAATATATTCTCCTTCTCCAAATAGACAAGAGGCTACAGATAAACGTAAAAATAATTTTCGTCAACATAACTTTTATCGGAAACGTCCTTATCATCAACCCACCTTCGACAAATTTTCTCACAAAAAAAACTCTGCTTCCTTTTATCACAAACGGGATGTTGTGCAGTGTGCGTTTTGTGGAAAATTCAATCATCGTATGGATACGTGCTTCAAATTTAAAAACATTATTAGTAATTCTAATCAAAACTCTTCATCTCATTTTTCATCTAACTCTCACAGAAGGAAAAACTATACCTCTTCTCAAAATAAAAACAATGTTTATCATTTAAACAAATAAGGGAGATTGGTTCTACTGACCGCCTTCTCTCTCGTAATTCTCATTCAGGGTCAGTACACTTTAGTAACAAACACAAACAACAATTTGACAAAAGCTCTTCAGTCACTTTAGTATCATCCACAGCTGTCCAAACTTCCCCTGTGACACCTAAATTTAACAAATCTTCATGTTCTTATAATTCGTTGACATCCAAACAAACTTTAGAAATTGATGATGATGTACAAGAAAGACATGTCATTTGCAGTTTTTTAAATAACTCGTATGTTCTTCCATGCATACTCATAAACATTCAACATAATGAAATTTCAACGTTAATTGATACTGGATCAAGTTTGTCACTCTTGGATCAAGAATGCTTTAATAGCATTAAATCCAGGCTTCACTATAAATTCTTATCCCGTAATGTATCTGTATCTACCATAAATTCTAAAGTTTTTTTCAAAGGATGCATAGAGATTGCGTTTAAAATCGATAAATTTTTCTTTCATCATGTCTTTTACCTTACAAAGATACAAAATGTTCATTTTCAAGCCATACTTGGATTTGAGTTTATCAGTAAACATTCCATAACCATTTCACCAAGCTTTAAGTCTATCTTGATTAAGGATAAACATATTCCTTTTCACAGTTATAATGAATCTCCTACTTGCTATTTCATGAATTCTGAATATAATTATGATAATTCAAATGTACCATATTCTTTAGATGTACACAAGATGCCTTGTTATGAAGATTCTATGTCAAATAATCTAAATAATGGTATTTATACTGATAATATATGTGCAAATTATGATGATACAAATTTACAATTAGTCAACAATTATACAACCTATCCTTACAATTATAATTTTCAAAGTAATGGTTTGTTTACAAATAATGTTGCTAGTACTGCTATGAATTTTCATAACCCTTATATTGATGGTAATTTTACTTATTTTTCTAACTGTTTTCCAACTGATTATGGTAATGTTGTGATCTATTTATCTTCTAATAATAATATGCCTGGCAAGAATTTTACATCTGAAAATACTAATGATCTTAGTTATGTTGGTGAAAAGCCAACTCATTTAAATATTGGTAATAAAATTTTGGTGAATTCCAACATAGTACAATTACTCAATAGGGAATTAATCCCTCCTAATTTATTTGTTTATTTACATGTTAAGTACTTGAATCCTCCATCTGAATATTTTATTTTCAAACCCAATTTAAAAAATAAAGGTCTTGTGTTACATGAATCTTTGCATTCCAAATCTGCAATTCAAAATGATTTATTTTTGGTTGTATGTCAGAATATATCAAAGCTGGACATTCATTTAAATAAAAATTCAATTATTGGCGAATGTATCAATGTAGATGAGAAAGATATTGAGGAATACTCTTTTGATTTAGACTTTGAAGACCAATATTGTAATTTAATTTTACCATCTGAAGAGATTAAGAGAAAACGAATTCAAGAACTGTCTCCAAATGACTTTGATTTAAAACATTTACCTCCTCATGAAAAAGAATCTTTAACAAAATTATTGTGCAGTAAAGCTCTTGCTTTTTCAAAATCTCTTGACACTTTAGGTCATACCGACCTGGTCAATCCTCAATTCACTATGCTAAATTCTCATCCAGTCAAAACTCTACCTTTTCCTGTGCCACAGGCACTCGAGCAAGAAGCTCTTGACCAAATTAATCAAATGTTAAATGCTGGCATTATTGAGAGATCAAATTCATCTTGGGCGTGTCCCATGCTTCTTGTTAAAAAGAAGAGAACTGATATGTCAAAGCCTCAAAAGTATCGTTTGGCTCTAGATTTAAAATTGCTAAATTCCATTATTATTTCATCTTCATATCCTCTTCCTAGAATTCAAAATCTATTGGTGCAGTTATCAAAATTTAAGTATTATACTACTCTTGACTTGCCCTCTGCATACTGGCAGATAGATAAAGATATGCAGGATAAGCTCAGTTTTACTACTCCATGGGGAATTTTTACCTACTTACGTCTCGTGTTTGGCTTGAAGACAGCTGCAAGTACCTTCCAACAATTAATTGACTCAGTTATTCAATTATCTCAAATTGATTCATGTTATGCATACCAAGACGATATTGTAGTTGGCGCTAATTCATTTGAAGAAATGACCATGAAACTCACAAAGCTATTAGACACCCTTATTGCTAATTACATTACTCTGTCTCCTGAAAAATGTTCCTTTATGCAAACAAGTATTAACTTTTTAGGATTCCAACTCACAGATCATAAAATTCATCCTATTACAAGTAACATTTTAAAAATTACCTCTTTTCCAACGCCTAAAACCAAGAGGCAAACGAAAAGTTTTATAGGTTTGTGTTCATTTTATAGGTCAATTATTCCTAATTTTGCTAAATTGATTACTCCTCTCATTGAAGTCACCAAACCTAAAAATAAATTTTCTTGGAAATCTGAACAAGAAAATGCATTTAAAAAATTACAAGACATTTTCTTCCAAAAACCTATGCTCAATCTCCCAAACTGGAATGAAACTTTCTATGTTAATACAGATGCATCAAAGACAGCAATATCAGCTGTTCTTATGCAAAAATTTGATGGTGAACTCAGACCAATCTCCTATTATTCCAAAACTCTATCTCAGTCAGAAAGACAATACCCTGCCATCAAATTGGAACTTTATGCCATTTACAAAGGCATAACAGCTTTTAAATACTATATTTTTGGTCCACCCTTTATTCTATTATCTGATGCCAAACCTCTTAATAATTATAAAAAGGCTACTTCACCAGCTGATATTACTACTCGATGGATGTTAGAACTGTCAGAATATTCGTACACATTCCAGCATGTACCAGGCAAAGAGAATGTCTTAGCAGATTTTCTAAGTAGAACACCTCACATTCCTACTGAAGATCTCAATAATAATCCAGATCTTATTTCTACACAAGAACCTTTAACCATTGTTGATAATCAGAAAGATTTACATAATGAAATTCCTCACTTTCCATGTGGTTTAGTTGACAAAACACACCACACATGTCATCTTCAAAATGACTCTTCACCTCCAAATAATGATAATAATCAAGATCCATTATTAGAAATTCTTGATCACACCATCTTCTCTGAACAACAAAAAGACCCAAAAATCAAACAAATTTATGAAGATCTTAAAAATAACAAAAAATCTAAAAGTTTAAATGGCTATTATATTAATCCAAGTAATGATTTACTTTGCTACAATGGACATTTTTCTTCAGAAGATATTGAGCTGCATAAAGCTGTTTTACCTTTGTCACTTAGAGCAAAAGCCTTAAGAATTGCTCATGTTACTCATACTGGCATTCATAAAACTATTGTTAATTTAAAGAAAAGATTTACTTGGAAAACCCTTGTTTCTGATACCATTAATTATGTCAACTCCTGTGAAATTTGTTTAATAAACAAAAATCATAAAAAAAATACTGCTCCATACTTGCCAGCACCACTTCCAACAGCTCCCAATCAAAAAGTCTCTATGGATTTACTCGGCCCATTAAGAAATCGTCAATATGTGATGACTATCATAGATCACTTTTCTCGTCATTTAGAATTATATGCCTTGAATAATATCAGCGCTGAGTCTGTTACAAAAGCTTTATTACATTACATTTCCACTCATGGTAAGCCTGAATTAACTCTCACTGATCATGGCTCTCAGTTCACTAGTGATATGTTTTCTTTCTTTAATAAAAAGCTTGGCATTAAATTGGAACACAGTTCTGTAGCCCATCCCCAGGCTAACGGATTAAGTGAACGAGTTAATTCTCAAATAAAATCGTCTGTGAACACAATGGCTTCACAAGGATGTGATGTACCAACTGCTCTAAAAATTCACCAATCCATATATAATGCTACACCTCATCCAGCCACAAAATTCACTCCAAATCTTCTTCATTTTGGAAGAGAAATAAATGACATTTATTCTAATTACAAATCTCAAGTTTCCTGGAAAATTCTCAATACTGCCTATGAAATTCATAAATTAATGGATGTTATTGAGAAAATATACTATCAAGCTTACAAGAATAATGAATCTTCTAGACAAAAAGTGTACCAAAAATCGAGAGAAAAATTAAAATTTGCCAACATCAATGTTAATGACATTGTTTACGTAAAATTTCCCACTGTGTTTAACAAAAAAGTACAAGGCCCATACCTGGTGAAGAAAATAATTTCTCCTGTGCTTATTCAAATTCAAGATTCTAATAATAGTCACGCTTCACCCATGTTGATTCACACTAACAGAATCTTGAAGCTTCAAAAGAGAAATGAAACATTGCAATATCCTTCAGTTTCTTCTAAAAGTGTATAACATGATCAAGCTCCTGTTGATAATGCATCTTCTACTCCTGTGAGACGACACTTTCCTACTCAAGTTTCAAATCATGATGCTGCTTGTAACACATCGCCTCGAATTCTTTCTCCTTCTAAGTGCCAACAAACATCTTCATGTTCCAGTAAATCTGTACAGTCACAAGTTTCTCTTGGTGGCACTCACACTGGTGTTAAAAACAAGTCTACTCAATATAAAAATTATGATCTTCGCCCTCGCACTCTCGAAATGTATAAAAAATGAACTAATCTTCTTTTTCCTTTTTCAGGATGACTCTTGATTTGTAGTATATTCAGTCAATACTAGTTAGACTGATATTCGAGTAAGAAGAATGACTGGGTACTATTTTTTTTTCCTCCAAGCTGCAGGCAGCTGTTAATATTTTTTTTTCTTCTTTACTTAAGTCTTCTTCTCCTTGAAGCAATACAACAGTCATCCTCCTGATGTATGTATGGTTTTCAATATCTTTATTATTCACTGCATTCATTTCTAAACCATAATTATTGTAATAGGTATATATGATCTCATATATGCCATACACTACTATTTTTAACTTTACAAAGTCTTTAATTGCAATAGTTGGTGCTAAAATTGAGAAAGAATTTATCCTTTTATTTGCTTGTTATAATATTGTGTCATTATTTAAAGTTATTTTTGAAAAATGTTTATTCTACTAAGAAAAGCGGATTGTAATTGATATAAGGTAAACATGAATATGAGTACTCATGAAGTCTTTTTCCCTATTGTGACTTATATAATAACTTCTCTTTACAATGCATGCATGCTCTAACAATTAACCTCTTTTAACAGAAAAAATGACAATGCATGATAAACTTATGCATACTAATAATTTTACTCTTATTATTGAAATATAGTAAAAATGAATGACTCACAATAAGTATTATATTTTTTTTGTATACTTATGAGTATTTATACTTTGGATCCAAAGATGTTGGTTGAGTCATTATATATTTATATAAAGTAAAATACTTGTTATATAACAATTACAAAAATGATCACTTGTTTTTTTTAAAAGTGTTTGAAAAATTGCATTTAAACATATTCAAAAGGTCTTATATAAATTCTTTGACATAATTGATTTTTTGTTTGTAAGTTGACATTATCAAGTCATATACAAGATTGACATATTCATATAAGTTTCTTTTATCAGAATATAAATATCTTATGTTTTATGCTTATTTTGAATGAAGTATAGTATTAAAAGTATTTATGCAATTATTGTCAAATTTATGTTGAAAGTGTTCAAGAATATTCCTTTTATGAGAGTATCAACATTTGCTATTTGAAAATTGATATATTCATTTTCATGATGTTTTCATTCGAAAATAACATTACTTTTTCTACCAATTTAACATATGCTTTTTTGGAATTTGTTATTTTCTTTGAAAATGTGTTATTGAATAATGCTAAGGTTATTCATTTAAGATTAATTAAAAGCTTAAAAAGCTATATGTTGATATAAGTAAAATTTTTTTTATAAGAGCCTAAATAATCTCTCTGCACCATTTGTATGTATTTTTTTCTCTTTTTCAAATTTTTCAACTTACAAATTCATTCAATTTATCATGTGTCATTTGAAATCATCCTTTTTTTATTATATACAGTTATAGTATGATTCATATACAGTTATAATATATTTCATTTTCTTGTCAACTGAAAATATAAATATACATGTTGTTGTATAATCAAATATTTTTTTTACATATGCTAAAGCATTTAGTTATCATATTGTATTTTGCACAGCTTAACAAGAGACTCTTCATAGTTAAGGACTGTTGTTTCTACACATAGATATAGACTGTAATAATTTTTTTTGATACATGATAAGATACCTCTGGAAGACAATTTTTGTATACCTTCCATTTTAATATTTGCTATATTTGGTGTATTTACATAAGGATTACTACCATAATAGTAATTATTTTTATTATTTAATTATCATGTAAAACAATTATTTATATTCATATAACTATTTCTGATACATTTATTTTGTGTAATTATTTTATATCTTTGTACATGTTTTAGAAAATATTGTTTCGATGAAAAAATTGTTACATTTTTGTCATCTCACCAATATTTTCTTTTGGGGAGCCCCGGGTAGATATGTGGTGGTTACTCGATAACCCCCCCATATTTTTTAGTTTAATTCAATTTTATTAACTATTTTATTTCATATCATCTCTTTTTTATTCATGTTCTTAATTTAAATATTATTTCGATTTCGTTTCTTTTGATATTGTCGCCTGTAATGTTTTCTTCTTTACCTAGCTTTCGAATGTTCCTAACCGGTAAAATCTTGTTTTGAATTCATTCCTTCCGGTTTGGAAATGCTTCTAGAAAAATCTGGATTGTTCTATGGGTGGAATTTCCGGTTAGTCTGGCACGCCCCTTGGCCTATCAATTTAAATTCCGCAGGTGACGTGTTTTAAGCCGTTGAGTGCCTGGCCACCTGCTTTGGCCTTCCTTCTTTATGTGTTTATCATTTTTTTCCTTATTAAATCCATATTTTACTATACATTGAATCGTAACTTGGCTTATTTTTCCTCGCTCCCCTCTCTCGTGCGTTGCCAACTTGGCGTATCCCGGGTTTACAGTAACCCTTGTTCTTTTTCCCTCTTGACTCCGCGCCACCAGTGGAGCTGCGCAGTTAGAGCTCAGCCGAGATGGATGCAGTTGGGTGATGGATGTGCCGGAAACTTTAGCGGACACCGGGACAAGTGTGCGCCCCCCGAGGCCGTTGAGCGTAACCGTTTTGTTCTACACTGACCGCACAAGGGATTCTCAAGGATGATTTTTTTAAGGCTGCGAGGAGTTAAGCTCCTCTTCTAACACATCCTAAATCCTTTGGTTTTTACTTCTTTCTGGCTACTCAAGATGGCTTAAGTGGTGTCATAGTTATTCTCAAAGAGATTATTCGTCAGTCTATCATCATATTTTCTCCAACCGATTTTTTCATATTCTTCAATGTTTTTTTTGTGAATTCACTTTCCCTCTGAGAAAAATGCTGAGGTGGTGATTCTTACTCAAGAATTGAAGATGTCTCTTACATAATTTTTCTTACAAAATTCAATCCCTCGTCATCTTGTGTTATTTGGCCATATATATATTTTTATTTGGATATGGAACGGCGTCGCCAAAGGGAAGTATTGAAAACATTTCTGTGTGATTTATCCAGGCATATTTTTGAAATAATATCTAATTAATATTCTGAAAATGACGTTATCTTGGTTTCGATCAAGAAAAATGTTTATTCATGTTATGAAAATGTATACAAAAAATACATTGTGAAGAAGAATTGTTTTAGAAAAATGTCAACTCATAATACATCACCTTTGTGAAAGTTTGCAACAAAATAATTAATAATGTCTATTTATATGAGAATTCGTATGAAACAAAGTATATACATATATATATATGGAATATTCAGTCCGTAAAGAAGTTCTCATATGATATTAAATAAAATATTTGTCCTCTTCAAAAAATATTCTCTTCAATTTTGTCTTCATACATGTGTATTTATCCACCTGAGTTTGATCCTCAGCAACCAAGAAAATTACAGGTAACTTTTATCTTTTATCATTCTATATTTTTACAACTTTGCTTTGAATTTTTATCATCATGGTTAGAGATTCCTTTTTTCACTATTTTTAAGAGTGCTATAATGGTAGCATTGTTGGGTCGTTTGCTGGCGTGCATTCAACGCAATGTCCCTCACAAAATTAGTACGATCACTTAGCCTACTTCTGAGCTGAAACAATAAATAAGTGTTTCTCTTATCTCTCCAAACACAACAGGCGGAACTAAAAAAAAATTCTTCTTAACTGCTATATATCGCATCTCTCTGGACAATTTGAAAATAAAGTTATATTTGTTTCTTGTTTTTATTTTACGCGATCATGCAAAAATGTATATACTACTGTTTTCTTTCATATAAACATATTTAAAAAGAGTTTTAAGATATGGAGATTTTCTTAACTTTATCAAACTTGTAGTTTTTAACTAAAGCTTTTAAATTAAAAACATTAAATACCTGTTTCACAAACAAAATTTAACTATCGTCTAACTATTGTTAAATATCAAATGTCTCTGATCATGACGCATGCGATTTATAATTTTAATAAATGGGATATGTATTAAAATGTAGCGCAGTGAGAAGCTTATGTATTAATTTCGTTAATGGTGAAAAATGTAAATTCCTCTAAGAACACTTGTGCCTAACAGTTGCTAAAGATGAATATTTTTAATTAAATGGACGTTATGGCAGGTTTTAATTATGTTCGGTATTTATAAAGAAGTATATGCTGTTTTTTTAAAATTTTCGGCGGTGTTTGAATTAAAATAAAACGTGTTCATATGAGCCTTTATCACAGAAATACGCTTTTTACTGTAAAGTAGAATACATTATACATATATTTATGTATTGCTATATATAACATTTTGTTTTGCGTTTACCCTTGATAGTTTTGAAGATTGTTCATGAGGTAGGTTGAATATTTTCTTGTTTAATTTAATAAATTTCATATTTCTATATTTTTTGATTCAGTTCTGAAAATTGTATATTATTGTGTATTATATATATATATCTATAATATATATATATATATATATATATATACATTATAGAAAAAAAAAAAAAAAAAAAAAAAAAAAACACTTCACTCCTCATTTCATGCAGGTTTTTGATTTTGAGAATTTGTTCAATAACATACCTATAGATTCATTATGCAATGTTCTTAAAGATATTTTTGACACTTTTTGTATCAATGAGGAGCTAAATATTAATCGGGAATTTTTCTTGAATTTATGTCATTTTTGTTTTTATAATAATTATGTAGTTTACAGGAATAATATATTTAATCAATCATGTGGAATCGGAATGGGAACTAACTATTCTAGCACTGCTGCTAACTTGTTTTTATTTTATTATGAATACAATTATACAGTTAAATATAATAAGCATTTACATATTTATAGATACATTGACGACATATTGATTTATAATTTTGATTTTTTTAATGAATACAATAAAATTTATCCTGATTTCTTAAAATTAAACAAAGCTAACAATATTGATAACAAAGTAGATTTCCTTGATATTTCTTTTAATATTTCAGACAATAGTATCAATATCGATCTATATGATAAAAGAAACAGTTTTGATTTTTATACTATAAATTTACCCCATTGGTACTCCAACCTGAATAAAAAAGTTTTTATTAATACAGTTATAAATCAGTTTATTAGATTTAGAAAAATATGCAATAATGATTTCAATGTAAATAAACAGGTTTATAAGTTTTTAGGTAATTTATTTTATAAAAATAATTATCCGAGTGAATTTTTAAGATATTATGTAAAGTTACTTTTCAATAAATGGCAACTTTTTGGATTGGAGGCGTAGCTGAGAGGAATGCTGCCTTCTGGAGTATTGTTACATGAAGCGGTTATCTTAAAGTCTACAAGGTAGAAAGGATGACTGTGGATGAAATAACGTGCAGAAAGAAGACACGACCGGAAAGAAATAGGCTGTGTTGATTGAAATGTGGATTGGTCTTCGTTTGAGTTAAAGTTTTTGTCACCTGCTGAAATTAAAAGGCCGTGCTTATATAGTAAGTTTATCTCTTGTGCTAATAAGCGGGTTCAGGCGGAGGTGTGGCATTTGCTTGCATTTTATACTATAATCAATTAAGATTTCATAAATATAGAAGTGTATTCTTTAAATGGTTTATTACGATTCAAAAATTTTCAACATATAAGTAAAGCTTATTCATTTGAATTGATCATTAAATGATTTTTGAAATAATTTTTGAGTGACTTTTGAGTAAGTCATTTTCATATTTAATGCAAGATTTTGCCAGATTACACGAAACCTGCTGATTAAGCTTTATTTTAATAGCGGGGGGGAAGGTTAAAGCCATTCCGCCTGCTGAAGAGTGATGGCTTTTGGTTCTGCGGGTGACTTTTTATATTGTTCAATATTGTTATTTTAATGTTCACTGTTTTTAATAATGTTTATACATTATGCACCTGGTGCTTAATAAATATTTTCATGAAATTGGGATTGTATATATATATATATAAAGATAGATATAGAACCATTAGACAATACTACAATTCAAAATATGGAATAACTCATTAAATAACAAATTATATCAAACTGAGGTGTTTGCAAAAATTGGAAATGTGGTGTTTAGCTCGTTCTCAAGGGCAAAGCTAAATAGACACATTAGATATAGATATATACTGATGCCAAGGAGAAATGTAACACAAAAAATCGCAGTAAGAAATTATGTTACACCCGCTTTTTTCGGGATACTAATTAATTGTAATATAAACGACCCGAAATAACTCGGGAATAATAACAGAAGTGATTAAAACAATACTCAATTTTATATAGAGGTTGAAACTGATAATAAATATGTATTTAAATTACAAGTACTTCAGTGTTAAAAAAATCAGAATCGTAAAATTTTTTTTCAACGTTTATTGTTCATGCTTTTGATAATTAAAGAATTTCTAAATGTTAGCTTTAATAGTAAAATGTTTTTGTTTTGATTTTAACATAATGTGATTTAATTATTTAATTAACCGTGAAATGTTTTCGAAATAAAATTATTTATTTAAAACTCGTGTCTACATATTCCATTCATGTCAAAAAGTTAACCATAGTTATGACAAATTTATCATCTAACAGCACAACATAAAAAGTTATTTATTACTTAAACATATTTTCGTTGCACAAATACAATGGCATCTTCATCGACATCTTTTTAAAACAAACAGTTCAAAAGTTTATGCATTAATTAATCATGTTCTTTTCTTATTTGTTTCATAAGAAATATTGTGTTTGCTTAATGTATTCTTGTCATTAATTACAAAAATTAATTATGGTGAAACTATAACTTTTTTATCTTTTGTTTATTATGAAACAAACTTGTTGAAAAAACATTATTTAAGAAAAAAAGATGAATAATTTGTAACCAATAACCATAAATATTTTTCCAATATTAACTAGACATAAAATAAATGTACGCAATGTATGTAATCTAAAAATATTTTACTATTATGTTAACTATACAAGTGTTAAATGATATGTACAGTGGCGGTCAAAAGTTTCCGGCTAGTTAGCCTCTCTGATTTATTTACTCTGATTTAGAAGGTTTCAGCGAAGAAGAAGCACAATTGCTTTTAAAGTTAGGAATATGTGATTGATCTCTGACCACGTGATTATTTTCATTGGATCCTGAAAACGCTTCATGTAAAGAGGTAGAATTTGAAGTTTAAGCGTGTGCAAACATTTCCGGCCACTCATCATTTTTTTTTTTTTTTTTTTTTTTTTTTTTTTTTTATATCGGTAAAATGATTTTTGGTCGTGTTTGTGAATGAATCAACGTGAGTAGCATAGTTTCAATACGAAATTCAAAAGTTAAATAATTATTGTTCGTAAATGAGTGTTTAGTTTGTCGCTAAAGGGCCAATTTTTTAGAGATATTGCGGCAAATTTATCGATCGGTTAATCGACTGTGAAAGACATTTAAAAATTATATAAATATGGTTATGGCCTTCAGGACTTACTCAGGTCCGGAAGACTCCAGAAAAAGATTATTCTTGTGGACAGAATTATCAGGAGAAAATTAAATGATGATCTGCATAAAATTTCCGTTGTAATATCCCGCGATTTATGGAATGGAAATATTGCTGAAATAAGTCGATCTACCTCGTCAAGATACTGACGTGATGCAGAACTTTATGGAAGAGTCGGTGTTCAATAATATCTTATAGGAAAAAAAAACGTACCCGACTGGCGTTTTCCAAAAAACAAAAAGTCTCGTCAAGTGAAAACTGGACAAAAATACAATCAATCCATCAATCGAATTTAAAACTTTTTTGGAAGTGATGGCAGACACTACATCCGATATCTAACAACAAAAGATAGGTTTCGACCAATGTTATTCCTACAATGAAGCATGGCGGAGGACACGTTATGCTGTGGGGAATATTTTCTTCAAAAAGTTTCAGTCCGTTATTTAAAATCCACGGCAAGATGAATGATTCAATGTATAAGAATATCTTCCAAGATTATTTGCTGCTTTATCAGATGAAAAATTCTGGTCGCAATTATTTATTTTAACAATATAACGGTTTAAAGATTGTTTGCAATCCTCGACAAGCAATGACTTTTGCGCAAACAATTTCGCTTTTGAAATGGCCAGCACAAGAGCCCGACATCAATCTAATAGAAACTGATTAGAAAGAAGTTGGCAAACGTCTATGATAAATAAGTATTTCAATTCAGCCGCAAATCAGCTGTTTTTCTGCTAAAAATTGCAAGAAAAAAGGAAAAAACGTATCATAGGCGATCTTTAACTGCTGATTGTATTAATGTCATGTTGCTGCACCGCAGAATTTATTATTAAAGATATTCTGATAAAATATCAATTGTAAATGTTGTTGATCACTGTAATTTTCTATTGAAATATACCTTTTTTTCAAAACTTGAGAAGGTAGCCGGAAACTTTTAAGAACATGCGTTTTCCTCTGTGCTTAATTTTGTCAATTAAATTTATGAATATTTATATGTTATTCCATAAATAATTACCTAGCTATTATGACAATAAAATGTGTAAGTATGACTTTGATCCTCTTCTTATGGGTATACTTACAAATTAACGGAACAATTCTTGCTGGCCGGAAACGTTTGACCGCCACTGTAAATATGCACATGAATTTATTATTTTATTATTTTAACCCTTTATCTACCAACGGTAGAATTAAAATAACTTATTATAAAATTCTTTTAATACGCCTGTTAGCGGTAATACTGATTAGAATGAGTTACAGATGCACTACTTTATCTTGTTCCAAAATCATTACTGGTTACACAAAACAAAAATATTTTTAAAAGTATGATTTCTTTTACCTCTGCATTTTTTTCAACTTTCTTGGTGGGGGGGGGGATGATGGAGATTTTTTAATGTGAAAATATTTCTATATTTATATTGTAAGAACATCATATTTTTACATTTTACAATTTTACAAAATACTAAGAAAACAATTAAAAATAGAAGATATAGGTAAGGTTATAAAAATTGCACAAAATCCCTGTAAATTCAAATTTAAATAATCCTCTAAGTACTTCAATCCTTCTATAATCTTTCAAGTATTTAATAAATGGATCTATAAATCTTTTAATTTAGTTTAAACAATTTGCGTAAAATGCTTTAGAAAGTAAAATTTTCATGAATTCATTATGCGGTAGATAAAGGATTAAAGCAGGATTCATATATTTCCTGGAATTTTCAGACCGGGAAATTCTTCGGAACCAGTCATTTTTTATAGAAAATCTCTGCTTAAATAAAAAGAATTTCCCTTAGATTTATTTAATTTTATAATAATTAACTGGTATTTTACTTGGCAAATAACAGGTTTTGTATGAACTTGTAAAAAATTGTACGAACCTGCGGGAGAAAAACCCTCAAACAGTCTAAAATTTAACAAAGTCCCACATATGGTCGGAAAAGTAAAAAGAATAAATTCATCACAATCCATCTTCGCGATAGACAGTTTTTTAGACAAGCGAAGAATGGGTGCGCCAAATTGGCTCCGCTTCCAAATCACCGGTCTGGTGAAATTCAGAAAAACTCCCACGATCTGACCACGCATGGGAGCAGAGTATTGCACAGCACAAATGAAACCTGACTCAACCAGTAAAAAGACAAGTTATTAATGACATAAGAAAAGTAAATTCTAAGTGGACAAAAAAAAACCGATGGTTTTTTACGGGGGTCGTGAGAAGAGAAAAATGAGGAGAGGAGAGAGGAGTCTTCTCCTAGGCAGAGAGAAGGGTCGGATACCTGTTTTGGAAGCGAGGGATTTCTCTCCTGGAAACAATGCTTGACAGTTCAGCGGTTTAGCTGAGAGTCAAGGCATATTATTACTCCGGATATTGGAGTATAAGAAAAGACCGAAGTCAGGTCAAATTGAACGAAGATATTACCTCTGACGAACGATGATTAAGTGCGGACATTTGGATACGCATTGTGAATCTATTATAGAGACTGATATTCTGTTGTCAGGGACTATTAATTTAATTAAAAATTATGAATTTATTCGATAGAATACTTTTTCTCTAAAAATTTTAATACTTACAAGAGAACCTTTCTTGGGGTTGCTCGCACCAAGTATTAAATATTGGTGCATTTTTAAGTCCTATATTGGAAGTTCGAGAATCAAAACCATTTTTCTGCTAAAGACATATTTTTTAAATTTTTGCAGGAAAATGAAAATTCTCCTTTTTGAGACCGCTTGTCGGACTCTTAACATAGTTTTTTCTTTAAGAAAACCATTTAAAATACATAAATTAGTGAATACAAAATATAAAGTATTGAAAAATATTACAGATTCCTTTAAAAACTTACAAATTTGTTTTTGAAAAATTAAGACATTATATTAACATGTTCCGGCAGAATGTCATAGCCCCAAAATACGAGATCGAAAAATTCGTAGCGCCATATTTGGCGTCTTAACTCATTTTTGCTGTAAAATATACAATGAAAATTAAATAATAAAAAAATTAAAAAAAATCGTAAAATATATAAAATTTGATTTTAACATAGCAATTTTATCGGTTTTCTAACTTTTATGCATAGTACTACAAATGCACAAGGTCTCGATGCTAGAGCGAGCAACACCAAAAAAGATTCCCTTGGTTAGAAGAGTAGAATATTTTAACTTTTTAATAAAAATTAAGTAAAAAATGCAAGAAAACAAACTAACAAAAAAATGTGCCAAGATTTTCGTTTTACGGAAATACGCATTTTTGATTAAATATATGCAGAATATTTTAAAGCAAGAGAAAAAAATTTGCGTCTTTACTAATTTCAGCTTGTTGCATTTACAGAGAATAATAGTGCCTATCACGAAATAAGGAATTAAGGAAAATAAATTAAACGAACGAAAAAGTGGCTGGAAATCTGTACAGAAGATTACAGAAATCTGTAACTTTACAAACGAACCTAATAAAATTATAGTTATCTTACTAAAATTTTATCTGTAACCTGTCTTGCAGTTACATGAAAAATTCTTCGAATCTTAGTCTAATAAAAAAATCTTAGTAACAGAGTTTTTGATTTTCAGTGCAAATCTGTATCTGTTACATGATATTTTTTGCTTTAGCCGTTACATAAAAAGTTCTAGGAATCCCATTTTCCATGAAAAATTTTAGTAACATTACGATTTTTTTTACCTTGTAGTAGAGAATCATAAGTAGGAAACATCGAAAAAGGAAGGAAAAGCAACAGGCAATCACACAAGAGCATTACCCAAAATTAAGAACACGGATCAGTAGAAGAATAATAAAATAATTTAATAAAATCTAAATAGTTTTAATTATTCATCAAAATAATAAATAGTTAATTTAAATAAATGCTCTCAATTAGAGAATGGGAAAAACAAATAAATGACAAATGATTTAATAATAATAATAATAATAATAAGAAGAAGAAGAAGAGGAAAAACAATATATTTTATTTCAATAATTAATATTAAATAATTAAATATATATCTATACTCCGTAGATGTGAAGAAATTTTTTTAAGCTGCATACACTGTAAAACATTTGTGTTACGTTACTCCATGAAATTGGTGACAGCTACGATTTCTATTTTACAGGGTAATTTTTCACTTATATAATGGTGTAATCTAAACATATATTACTGGAGTAACTTCGCAATGTTACACCAGTTATCTCGGTTAAAGTACTCCACAAAATTAGAGGCAGCAAGTCTGCCACCAATTTTATGGATTAACGTTACACAAATGTTTTATAGTGTAGAGCATAGAATAATCAGATATTTCATTAACTATGACTTCACGATTAAGATTAATAGCTAACTTTTCTAGGAAGTCCAAATCAAAGGTGCTATTGGTATTAAAGATAATTTTGGCTTTTTGAAAAACTATGCCCACAAACACAAGAATGCTTGCAAATAGAGGAGTTAGAAATTTCTTTATTATTAACATAACGGGATTGATTTTTAAGAGGATTTTTTCCCGATTTTAGTTAGTTCAACTTGTATAGAAAATATGACAATTGTTACATATAACATTACAGATTCCCCATTAACGAAAATAAAGGCACGTGAGACTTACATGAGGAGAATTAGAATTTACTGGTAGATTTAAAAATAACATTATAGTAAAAGCATATGAAAACTTTAACTAGTTTGAAACATAAAAAGGGATAAAGAGACAAACATCGATTGTATTATATTATGGTAACACTCAAAGATAGAAATATGAAAAACATATTTTTAAAAGGATCAACCCCAAATTAATGGACGAAATTCAACACATTAATTGAAACTTTTAAATACTGTTAAAAAGATCAACCCGAAGAACACAATCCAGGAAACTGTTAAAATTTTCTAGCATTACACCAAATGTTCAAATGATAAACAGGTGTTGACATCCCTGACTGCAAGTTTGGTGTGACAGGTGATACTTTGGGCCCTATAGCGACTATGGTTTTCGCCTCGAATGATCCTTAATTACACAGAAACAACGACAAGTCAGTTCAATTTTATTTCTTGTAAGATTTATATAAATACCACTACAAAGGGACATACAACAACATCCATGTTTTACCAGGATTCAAATCCTACCTTTCGGCGTGGAAGCAGCTGCCGCTACTGCTCACGCCACTCGGGTGACCTGACTGCAAATACATCTCTTTTGCAGAGAAAATACCATTTATAATTTAATATTACCTCTGCATACTTAGGATTGGCTGCTGCCTCTTGACATTTACTTATTCAAATCTCACATCGTAATATTTTCAATAACTGGAGGGCTAAAATTAATGGAAAATTCTTAACCAGTCATTTCTTGGTTTGGAATTCTAGAATTTGAATCACTTGCATACAATGTACCATTTAATATTTGTAACATTACAACTGGAATGAAATCAGATGGAAGTTGGCAGTTTAATCAAAGTTTTTTCAGTGTAACTAGTTTCGTAGATTATTATGTTACAGAAACATTTAAACCTGCCAATCTAATGAATAATTGTATTCAAAACTTAGGTTTTGAAAAATATAGACATACTGTTGGTGGTTTTTTTACTATTTAACTCTTCTCCAATTCTAATTAGAAATAGTTTTGCTTCTATATAAAAACATGAATCAAATATATTTTATAAAACTGTATTTAAAACCAAATGAATGCATATAACTTATTAAGGGCTCTCAGGAGTCCATATAAAACATAAACTCATGAAATTTTGAATATGAACAATGGACGTCTCTTCTGATTACAATATATTTTTTAATATTTTATTTTGAAATTTTCTTTAATTATGATAATGTTTAATTATGATAAAAAAAAATTAAAATCGTTCTTTGACTGCTACATTTCTTAAAAACTAATAAAGCAATTTACATCAGACTTTTTAAATGTCTTCATTTTAAATTAAAGAATAAATTATACTTCTAATTTAGGATTATAATTGAATTAATTATTTAAGATTAGTAACTCTTAAATGAAAAAATGACTAAAAAAATTAACCCGAAATTTAAATTTTAAATAATAATAAAAAAAAAATTCTTTCATATGAAGTATAAGTTTAAGACTCATTAGTTTTTTTATCATTATTATTATTTTGTTGGCTCCTGAACCAATAGTTTTGCTACAATATTGCGCGCGATGGATGCAAGTAATATATATATATATATATATATATCCTATTTTACCTATTTTGAAATGGTATATAAAATCTAGACAATCGGATGCATTATAGGCGAATTTCTTAGCTTATAGTACGACCTATAACAGAAACTGGTTGGATATTTTGCTTTTGTATTAAACTATGCACCCCTGATGAGTGGTGTAATAGAAAAGCCATCTAATGTCTATTTACTCATATGATTTTCATAATTTTGGTAATCTACTTTCTATATCACTGCAAATGATTTTAACAGGATTTCATATTTCATAACGACAGTATTAATGCTAGTTTCAATGAATTTTTGTTATGTGATATCTGAGTTACTTTGGTTTTATTTGTAAAAGTATATATATATACATACATATAATTAAAATTATACCTTAAAAAAAACCAATATAGAATATTAAAAATATATTTTTTAGACAGAAGATGTATTGCGATTTCTATATTAAAATAATTATATATGGGCATTTATGTTTTATAGGTGCTGAGGAAAAAAAAGGAACATGTTACTAAATTGCAGTACCAAGTAAAAAGTAAAACGCCTAAAGCCCCTTAAATGTTTTCTTAAAGGAATAAAAATACGAAAAATGCAAAAAATATGCCTTTAAATATTCACATTCGCCATTTTTAATTACTCCGATGGGTACATTCTCAATTAATGATATCACATCAATATATTCACCAAACAAACAAACAAAAAAAAGAATACAAAATCAAAACTAGTAAATAAAAATCAGATGAACTCAATCTTAATGAAATTAACTGTAACATTAAAAAAATATATATTTGAATTATTGAATTACTACCTCTGACAATAAAATTCGGTGAATGAATTCTGAACTACCGATCTGGTAACACTGGGGAAACAAAACGCTGCACCTGCATAGATGCAAGTTTTGACCATCTTCTCCCACCGTTGTTCATTTGAGCGTCGTTTATATTCTGTGTAAGACGTGCTTTACTAAGTGCTTTTTCAGTGTGTCGGTTCTTAACTGAGAACAATAAAATAAAAGAACAAAAGATCAGTTTAAAATTTGACTTTAAGCTTTTCAAGACACCGAAAGAAATTCATAAGGTGTGGTGCAAATTGACATCCACCATACTCACCAGATCTCAATTCTCCAGACTTCTTCCTATTTTCACGACTCAAAAACTCTTTAAAAGAGATTTGACCATATTGCTGTCATCCAACGAAACGTGACGATGCTTTTGAACCCCTTCCAAAGAAAGACTTCTTGCGAATTTCACAGGACATGTATCATGGACAGATCTCATGGCGGCATAGTTATGGGAGATGTCTACTTCAAAGGATGGTATGGAAACTTTCGTTAATATTTTATCTACATTAATGTTACAGGACTATTCACCGAACTTTATTGTCAGAGGTAGTATTTAGTACTAATGTTTCATTATTCTATAGAACATCTCTTTCCAACTTTTATGAAGCTTCATGGATGTTGAATGATTCCACATATTTTCACTGAGTGAAAATATCTCTAGTGATTCTGGGTAATAGATGACAAATACAGTCTTGATGGATAAATTATTCTTTTATTTTTAACTCAATTCTTTTTCATTTCAAATATGTTTTCAACAGTCAGTCCAGGAGCCAAAAAACACATTCAAAAAAAAAAAAAAAAAAAAAAAAAAACAATAGGGTAGAAAAAATGGAAAGTTGCACGTTGTAACTTCTGCTACATAGAAAAATAGAATAGAAAGAAAATTCTCTTAAAAACAGCAGAATAAGAGAAAAAATTACTTAAGGTAAAGTTTTAAATATCTCATGTTAGAGTCCTCTATCTCATTGTTTCTGAATCTAGTTTTTTTCAAAGACAGAAACTCTGATTTAGAATTTGACAGTCAAGTGAAGAAAGTGGGCTAATAAGGGCCATTTTTCGCCCATCAGCACCTAGACGTGACATACATTTTTTTTTCATTAGTATACCTCATAACAAGTAAGAAATCAATAATAAATTAAAGATTAATAAATGATGAAAAAATAAAATATAGATTTAAGTACATATTATATGTATTAACGAACATAAACACTATTTTCATTAGATTTAAAGCATATAATCAATAGTAAATACAACAATAAGTGTAAATTTAAGATGAATGGAGGATACTAGGATTATTACTTCAATTACTTACTAGGATTATTATTTCAATATATGAAATATCGGAAATAATCAATAAATAATAATAATAATAATAATCATACAGTTTCAGATTTTTTGGACAATGTGTTTTAGATTATTTTCCTTATTGATTGCTTTACCGGAATCACTAATGGACCATCCAGCGGCCTCGTCTTGTATAGTATATGAACATATTCACTATTTGTTTTTTGAATTTTGATTGAGTTATGATACATTTGAATAGTATTGTAAGCCAGAAACCATAATATGAAAACAACATGCACCCAGCACTCTACGACACTTTCGCGTATTTTACACTGACAGTACCATTATGTTATGATGTTTCGCTGTGTTTGTATCCAAATATTATAGTTTTTAGAAATTGTGCGCCGAAAAATCAAATTCTGGTTACGAGAGGTATCACTCAGCATCCTCTGTTGAAAACTGTTGCAGCTTATATAAGAATCTTGGCATTTCAAATTCAATATTCATTTCGTTTCGAACAAACCCGGTAAAATCTATCAATACTCTATTAATACTTCAAAGCATATACTAGATGACCATTTTTTGAGGAATGTATATTGGACTTTACAAGTTTAAAGATGTTGTTAAAATCAGACATAAATATACCCATGACAATATAATAATAGATTTCGGAAAAGTGTCCAAGTGTATCAAAATCGAGGCCTTCTTTGCTACATTTCTGATATTGTTTTAAATATTTTCATGCATCTTATTTCATATATCGACGTATTCTCACTTACAGGACTTAAATCTTGCAGAGTCAATTTACCAATCAAGTAATGAGTTTCACAGCAACGTTTTCGCGACGAAATATAGATTCTAGTTTCTCTAAAGGCTTAAGTTTCAATAGCTTTTGCTACAATACTGAGGCAGTTTTTAACTTTACATATTATACAACAAGTGTTAGAGTTGTGAAAATGAGATATTGATAAATCTATATTAGGTGTTTCATTTGTGGTCTCATCAACATTAATCGTTGACGCATATTGTTACATCAGAAGAAGAAATAGAAGTATTTAGAGCCTGGAGAGGACGAAACACATAATATTTGTATTTAGAGCACTATTTAGAACCACTCTGTAAATCTCAGTTTTTCGAGCATCTAAGTATCAATATAACTTTTCTGTTAGAACAGATACGAAAAGTTTTCTGCGAGACTTTACAACAATGGCATTTTGTATCCAAGCATTATTTATTAGTAATTTCTTTAATAAATATTTACGAAAACAATTTTAGAAAACAACATATATGTATGACGTCTGAACAACGTTAATACTTTTAAAGAACTCTGAACACGTTCCGATAGTAATGCATTTGATTCTCTCACATGATACAATTTTTTCTTTTACACGCAAAAGCGTACACTGAACCCAAATAAAATAATGCTCATATAAAAGCTTATAAAGAGTAGAATCATTTCATGTCAAAATTAATTGGGTTCATCGAGCGCTTCTTAATAAAAAATTAATTCAAAAACACAAAAAACGTCAAATATGCAGAAAAAAGCCAAAATACTCTACTTTCGGGCTATAATTTCCATGACTTACTATTTTATTTATCATGTAAAAGTTATATTAAACAAAAATACATATCTGTAACTATACAAAGCGACAGAACAATCATTTGAATTCGAAACTTTTTTTTCCAGGTATATGATGGGCGAAAAATAGCCGTTATTGACCCACCTCCTTTTGAAAGAAAAATTTATAATTGTTTGCACCTGTCAGTTATAAATTAGCAATATATATATATATATATATATATATATAATTTTATATATGTATAATTGTCTGTGTCAAATTCGTAGACAAAAGTTTCTGTATTCCATAAAGAATAAGTTTAAAGTGAATAGTTATCATTGATTTTTTTTAAAAATAGAAGGATAATTCCTGCAAACTTACTCAACAATTACTTACTCAAACAATGGAGATATAAATGCTCTAAATTAAGAAGACTTAAAAGCTTTCTTATCCCATTACTACATCTAAAACGTTCTAAAGAACATTAACAATTAACTGTTCATGAAATTCCCGTCTTAATAAAGGAACATGAAATTCATGTCTTAATGATGAAGTCTAACAAAAATATAAAAGCTACTCAAAATGTGAAAATATAAGAGACATCAATAAAGTTGCTATTTCAAAATGATGTTCTCAGGTTAATTGAAAAATCATCGAAGGTATCATCAACTATTAAATTATTTATTTATTTAACTAATTTTGATGTCCAATAATAATACAAAAGCTGCCATAAAAATTTTCTCTATAAATAGGTATTGGATTCTTTTTCATAATTCAAAACAATGTGGGGTCCCTATCGTTCACCATTAACGATGTAACTTTGTCCCAACATACCTCGTGGGAAATTGGGATAATACTGGTCATTTTGCTATTCAAATAAATGAAAATTAACTATTTAATTTATTATTTTACTGGAGACTTTAAAAAATTTTAAGACTATAGACTAAAGAATATTGATATTAGTTATTTGAATTTAGTCATGATAGCTTAAAGTAAAAAATATATCAATATGTTCCATTCACCACTACTCAGAATTATATAGCAAATTCATGTTTAGCTATGTTTTTCTTAAGATAATCATATCAACATAATTTCATATATGTATTGTCATTAATAAATTATTTTTTTTTTTCAAAATTAAAAGAAGAAAGTTTTTTTATGATTTTATTACAAAGCTCACAAAGACAAGAATTTAGATTTCATTATTAATAAATATATTTAATTAAATTTATCTAAATTCGGAAATAATGTTTGTTTCAGTGCACTTTAATTTTACATAATTAATCTTTATGCCGTATTTATGTTATCTTATACATGAAATAGCAATCTAAATTTAATTTTAAATATATCTTATTTTAAAAGAAATTTTATAAAAAAAGATAAGATTAGAGCAATGATAAATGTATAATGTAAAAGAGAACTACTAAAATATGTATTCTATATTACAAATATAGAGTAAGTAAAAAATTAAATAAATAAAACGCCTTCTAGAAAAGTAAAAAAAAAAAAAAAAAAAAAAAAAAAAAAAAAAAAAAAAATGAAACACTTAAGACATATCTTGTGTTCTTTCTCAAAAGCCAAAATATTTTTTGTAGAATAAACAACTTCAAAACGGATGAAGAAAACTGTATTAAGTATAAATCAGAATCTCGCTAAATTTCGCTAATAAAAATGTAGTTGAAAATTTTGCATTTTTTTTTCAAATTTTATGTAAAAAAATGATTTCATATTACCAATGCAAATGTTTTAATGCATATTCATGCAGCTTCAGTTTTAGTTTATTATTTGTAATTAAAAATATTTTTTAAAGTTTTTGTTTTATCCAGCTTTAGAAATAAAGGATACTTACTTTTATGTGTAACTTTATTTTTGCTTTCATGTTTGATATACTAATTTTATAGTTCAAAAATATTGATTAATATAAGAATGACTACGGCACAGTAATGCCACAATGTGTAATTATGACGCGCTTAGGAAGTTGCTAGAACCATTTTACGCTCTTCAGTTTACTAACATAGTTATCCCATAGAAAACACTTTATAAAAACGACTATACATTCTGTGAAGGAAATAGATTTTTTTCAGAATCCAACCTGATCTTATTTAACTAAATGGTTAATTTTATTTTTGATATTTTTAGAAATTGGATTAACATCTTCCATCAGCTCGGATATCCAGATATCCGACATGAGATAATTTTCGATTAAACCCGGTTTCTCGATTCATTGCAAGAGTAATCTAACCCAATCTGAGCTACGGCAATAAAAAAAGGCAGATGATATGATAATTGAACGGAAGCAATGAAAATATTTGCAATAATTCCGACTCAATTCTTGGAAATTCATTTTAATTCTTGTAAATTATTTTTTTCTCCACATGTAGTTATTCAATAATAATAATAATTATAAAAAATAATAAAATAAAAAAAATTGTTTTGCATGCCAGTGTAACCGTTGTAGTAAGTTTTTAAAACTCTGCATTTGTAAAAAAAATGGAGAATTAAAAGAAATTTCAAAATGCTTTTAACCTAAATCAGATTTAAAAAATATAATCCAGTCATTTTAGGAAAAATAGAAGGGAAAAAATAGAACAAAGCAATATTTTTGCACAAGTGTTAATTAGAGTATGCAATTTAACTTTTTAAATTTCCCCATTTATTTCGAATTCAAGGAGTGCTAATAAGCTTGAAAATTGGCTTTCTGTGAATAACTTATGAGCAATGACATTTAAAAGTAAAGTTAAATTAAAAAAATATAGATACAGTAGATTCCCGATTAACCGGGATGGGGTTTTACGGACTATGGACTTACGCGGACGATTTGTACATAAGCTATATATAAACAACTAGCTGATCCTCCCGGCGTTTCCCGGGACCATAGATGCTTTCAAACAAATTGAAAATATTTAAAATCTCCATTCATTCTAAAATTAAAAAAAAAATATCTGAAGAATATTTTAATCTGTTACGAAAACCATGTTTTGGATGAATAAAAAATATAGTCGTTGATTTTAGCAGTTTTGATCACAAAAATAATGCAATATTTGAATTATTTTAAAATTTCTTTCTTCAATGAGACCTACTCCATGCAAAATCTTCTTAGGACGCGCGCGACATGCGCTGCACATCTGAACAAACCCTAAGGAAACATAAAAGTAATTACCTAATTTACTGCTTTTTTATGGTGCCATGGATGATTTTGAAGATCAATTGTAAATCAATGAGGAAAAATAAAATCATCAAAACAGGAAAAATTAATAAATGTGTGCCCGATTTGTTGCTATACTGTTAAAATTTTCAAACTTTTGCAGCATCGTCACTCTACAGCTTTTATAGAATATTTATATTTTAACCAATGATAATGCTCCATAATACAATGAAGTAATTGTTTTCTATAAACGTGATGGAGTGACGATGCGGCAAAAGTTTCAAAATTTTAACAGTGTGGCATTCAGCGGTGAAATGCAGTCGTAAAATCCAATATTTACCTTCTGCTCTCAGCTGGCTGTTTCGTTGCCGCGGATTGGTGGAAAACTGAAAATATCCTCTTACCAAGTAAGTTTTAATTTAAAAAAATCTAAATTGAAATTTAAAAATCCGGTTGCGAGGTGCACTTTCAGGTCTTAGCATACACACATGACAAAATTTTCAGAGACATGTCTGTTATAATTTTGGCGTTATCCGCGGTCAGGCAGGCAGACAGACATATCTTAATTTATATTAATCGACAAAAAATCTTTAAAAAAAATAGTTTATTTTTATTTCTTATGAATTAAGAAGTTTTTAATAAATCTCAAAAATGAATAACACCGACAAAGTATATGAATTGACACAAAAGAAATGTTATACAATAAAGATTTCTATATAATTAAAAAATGTATCAAAATATCTTTTTTCAAAACAATAAAATTTACTTGCTCTGAACCTTTTTTTTCTGTGCAAATATATTGACTTTTGTTCAGTTCTTTACTTCTTATATAAAATATATCTGACAATGCAGCACAAATTATGGATTTTTGCTTTGTGATGATCGATGAAAACAACCACATAAAACACGCTCTTCTGGATTTTAGCATATCTTTTCTCTAAATAAAATATCTAGGATAAATATTTCTTCTTTCAATGATACGGTTTTTGGCATAAACCCCTTAAATAAAAATGGCTTATGCAAAAAAGCATGTTGCTAATCCATAAAAAGATATGCTAATAATATACAAGAACAGAATAATAGTTCTCGCAAGACGTAGCTAACATATTTTTATGATTACTTGTGTCAGGTATTTCAAAAATTGTTTTTTTTTCTTTTACGGCAGATTGGTAAAATAAAGAAAGTATTGCTTTTTTCCTCGCTTTATAAATTTTATTTTCGTGATAAAAAGCAGTGTGTGCTTTTATGTGTGTTGGCAGAAATTTTGATACTCGTTAACAGCATTTATTAACCATTTATATATCCAGCATTTTAAAAACGTACAAAATCTTTTAAATTAAAATATTTGTTACCAATTTAAATTTAAAGTATTTTTTTATTGTTGAATTAATCATTTGATAATCTTAAACGTTAAAATAAATTTATATATATACATTTATATAATACATTGATGTATACAACAATACATATTTAATTCACCAATCTGAATGTAATATTTTTTTATATCATTTTTAGTGAGTTATGCATTTTTACTTATTTTATTATAAATTTCATATAAAACAGATTTATATCAGCTCAAGCAACCGCATTTAACTCAACTATAATTTGCATGAAATTATATATATATTTTTTTCTTTCGTTCTTTGTGTAGCTTGGCAAGAAAAAAAAATATTTAATTTATCGTTTGTAACCCTATAGAAAAGAGGAGTTTGTTTAATGCTTACTTTACAGAAGTCGTCATTTTAGCAAAGACTTTATTAATTTCATCACATACGTCATAGAATAAATAAATAATGCTACTAAAATTCAAATTCTGAAAATATATGTAAACATTTACAAATTTCCCGTATGTTAAGATTAAACCATGCGATTTTTTTTCACGCACTACGTAATGCATAACCTGTTTATAAACTAAGGATTTTTATTTCCATAAACATTCAATACATTCTTATTTTCATAACTTAATTGCAATTTATAGATTAAATTGCGTTGTTAATTTAATTAATATTATATGTTGAGTAAAAATTTAATAATCGTCAAAAGTTTATTAATTTTTTTTGTTTTATTTTCCTCTTGCCATATACACAGATCATTTTTGTAAATGTAAGTTTGTAAGATAAATGTAACTTTTTCAGTGATGTAAAATAATAATAAAATTTTGTTGCCATACCTTACAAATAAATTTAAATAAAAATAATTCTTTAATAAGTGTTTTAATTAACAATTTTTAAACAAATGAAATCAGTGACTTTAAAATAATCGACATATTATAAAAGACTTATTTTGTAACAAGTCTTACTAACATGAAATTAGACTTTATTTTTAAGGTAAACTTGGACTTAAATATTTAAAATATCATGTTTTTCTTTTGTTTTCTTCTGTTTTTTGTTTTCTATTATTCGTTTCATCTTTATTTTAATACTTCTTAAAATTCGTTTAACTTCGTTAAAGTTTTTCATTTTATTGAAGAAATTCGTTTTGCAATTTTTTAATATCTATCTTTAATTTTGTATGATACTTGAAACAATAACAAATACATAATTCAAATACAGATAATTCAAAACTATAAAATAAAGATTTATTTTTTATTTCGTTCTCTTGTTTTATTTAAAGATAATGAATTTCCAAATAATAGATTTAATAGTTTCTTTAATATTTTATTTTAACACAAGCCTTTTTAATTATTTTATTCTTCGTGAAATGCTTTGTAAAAGATGCTTTTAAGTTAGGTGTTCCTGTTTATATATTGACCCCTTTATACTATATTCATATCAAAAAATAATCCATACTTATGACTAATTTATCATCTAATTGCACACTACATAAAAAATCATTCAGAAATTTAACGTGTCTCTGTTGCATAAATACAATGACATCTGCATCTAAATCTTATTAAAACAAACAATTCAAAAATTTATATATTAATCATTCATGTTCAGTTCATATTGGTTTTATAAGAAAAATCCTGCTTGCTTAATATAATATTGTCATCAATTACAAAGATTGATTATGGTGAAACTATAACTCGTTTATTTTTTGTTTACGAAACAAACTTGATGGGAAAACATTACACATTAAACTAACAAAAGTAAGAGTTGTTAGTAAAGAATAACCAAAAATATTTTTGCACTGTTTCTTTAAGCAATTAATAAAAATAAGTATAATGCGTATTCTAACAATATTTCAATATTATTTTAACGCTACATGTTCTATGTAATATGTAAATATACACATGATTTGATGTAAATTTAATGAATCTTAATATTTATAATAACAACGTTATCGTAAATGTAGTGGATTAAAGAAAGAAATCTAATCCATAATAAATATATTAATAATAAATATAAATAAATAAAATTAATAATAATAATAATGAATAATAAATAATATTAGTAATAAATAATGATAAATAATAATGATAAGTAATAATAAATAACAATAAATAATAGTAATAAATAATACATGATTTAAAAACTATTGAACTTGCTTCATGAAATATGTCTCCACTATGCACTATGACTAAATGGCATTTTAATAAAGATTAGGTAAAAGAAGTTAGCTAAACCAGCTAGTAAGAAAGGTAAAAATAAAGTTTTTATTTCTGGCATTACATTTTCACTACAATTAAAGACTTGTGTTCTAAGCCAAGAGAAAAGGCGAAAAAAGTTGTCTCTTTACCAACATTATGCTCTATTATTTGCAGAGAGTAAAGATGCAGTTTTCAAAATAATGCACTGCGAAAAATACACTAAATCAATTATAAGATGAGTTGTGGAAACACACTATCGTAAAGAGAAAACTTTTTAAATTGTGCTTTTGGTTAAAATAAGTGTCCCTAGAGTACACAAGTGGTAAATTGCACGCCTGACGTGCATAATAAGGTGAATTTAAACTAGTATACCAGTGTTATAAATATTCAGATTATATATAATAGATGGTAAATTTTTATGCTAAAAATACATTAATACAAAATTTGATACGGTTATATATCTTAAATTTGGTAATAAGAAAATAACAAGACTTTATCTGAAATACGATGTGATGAACGTCTCAAACACACAACGTAATTTCCTCAAATTTATTCAATCTAAAAACTCATATCACTACTAAAAATGCATTTTTAGCAATAATATCTAATATGTAATCAATATAAAATAATGGTATAATCATCTTTTAGCAATAATCTGTAATATGATGTCAAATTCTACACATTTTCATTTTGAAATTTCTTTATTTGATATTTTTAATTTAGGTAAAAGATTTAGGCAAATAATAACTCATTCTTTTGAAAACGCAATCAAACTATATAAAATATTTATTAATGGAGAAAAACGGGAAATAATAAGTAACGTAATATAAATCATGAATTTGTTTTTAATTTATTCAATGCTTATATCAGTGTTCTACTGAGATTTAAATTTACAATTTTTCTAGTGGCTGAGGTGAATTTTTTTAAATTTTAATGCAATGTTCCTAATACAAGCAGGAAACTTGATTTTGAAATGTGAAGGATTTAAAGTGTCAATAATTGCTTTATATATACATTGTAAACAAATCCATTAAATTTACGTAAATAATTTTTTTTCTACAATGTGTTTATTTTGATCTCCAATAAATTCTGACTTTATTTTCAGTATTTTAGATTGAAGCTGAATAAATATTTAGGAATTAAATATTTAGGAAATTGTAGATAACCACAATCACAAGTATAATTCCTTCATATATAATTTACTTTATTAAAAATATCAATTATAGGCATTAGTTTTAGATCTTTTAAAAAAACTCGAAAATAATTTTATATATCATAAAATACATTGTCACTATCACAATAAAAGTTTGTATAATCCGAAAGTTAAAACTGATAATGTTTTCGTCCTTTCTAGGACATATTCAGTCATCGTAAGTGCAGCTTAAGTCAGCGTCAGTCCACTTACGCTGACTGAAGATGTCCTAGAAAGGACGAAAACGTTATCAGTTTTAACTTTCGGATTATACAAACTTTTATTGTGATAGTGAAATGTATTTTATGATATATAAAATTATTTTCGAGTTTTTTTAAAAGATCTAAAACTAATGCCTATAATTGGTATTTTTAATAAAGTAAACTGTATTAAATAGTTTCAAATAAAATCCAACAGTAGTCTTTGAAAAAACGCAAACTTACATTTTTAAAACAGACTAACATTACAGCTACTTTTTATGAAATTATTTTTAAACAATAATTTTGTTTTAAAGTGCAATTAAATTTCATCAACTGAGAGTACAAATTATTTAAAAAAATACTTAAAAAACAGTGTCGGTTATAAGAAATGTAGTTTAAAAACATTCATACACAAGTACTTGATAAAAAGTGAAAATACATGTTTAAAAAGCCCATGAGCGTCAAGGAAAAAAGCAAAATTGTAGCATTGTTTTCTCTGTAATTTAATAAAATCTAAAAAAGAATGATTTTTTTACATGACATAAACAATTTAGTATCATATAGGAATATCAGCTTTTGGAGTAATAATCATCGAAAAAACTTTTAAAATATATTATATTTATAGAATTATATATATATTTTTTTTATCTATATTGCTGTGAAACCTGCAGCTTAGTGATGTAATGCATACCAGTTTGCGGCGATGAGAAAATTAAAACATCATTTTGTTTTCACTAAATAAATTTAAAGCGATTATTTTATCTTAAGTAAAATAAATAAGTATAGTAAATATATTCAACTGAGAAAACATTTCAAATAATGATGAAATAAAATCTGTCTAAAAGTAGTTTCACTAATAAGAAGTGGTGTTGAATGACAATGATTATAAAAATTTTAAAGCTGTAAAGTATATTTTTAGCTGGAAATGTGTTACTTATTAACCCCTTTATCTGTCGAATTATGAATTCATGAAAATTTTACATTCTAAAGAATTTTACGTAAGTTGTTTAAACTAAATTAAAATATTTATATAATCATTTAATAAATATTTGAAGGATTGAATGATTTAGAAGGATTAATTAAATTTGAATTTAAAGGGATTTTGTGAAATATTTTATAGCCCCACTGTATAATTAGCCCCACTGAAATCTTTTATTTTAAATTGTTTTCTTAGTATTTTTTAGAATTATGAAATGCACAAATATGATGTTCGTACTAGATACATATAGAAATATTTCCAAGTTGAAAAACCTCCACCCCCCTTCCCTCAGCAGCAAGAAAGCTGAAAATATACAAAGGCAAAAGAAATCAAATTTTTAAAAATATTTGTGTTTTGTGTAAACAATAATGCTTTTGGAACAAAAAAAAGTAATGCATCTGTAACTCATTCTAAACAGTATTACAACTAATTGACCTAAAAAATCATAACAAGTAATTTTAATGGTACTCTTAAGTACCGTCGGTAGATAAAGGGTTAAGTGGTACCACAAGCTAAATAATTAATTACTATTTATGTTATGAACGATTTTGGTAATATATTATCAATTTAGTATTGATGTATAAATTGCAAATTGACATTCAGTATCTTTTTCTTAGATTAACTAGACAACATAATTTGACATATTTATTATTCTATATAATTTACATATGTTTTTAAAGTTTAAAAAATGTCTTTTTTTACATTTCTATGGTCTAATTTTCTGTAAAATCTAATATTTAGTTGTTATTATTAATGAAATATTTATTATTGCATTTAACTATCGTCTAAAATAATGCTTTTTTCATGGTTTTTGAACTATCAATAATAAATCTTGTAAAAATAACGAAGTTGGGTTCTTAAATATAGAATACTTAGCTAAATTTAAAATTAAATGTTATCTCTTTTTTCAAGTATATTTTTAATACAGAAAACTTTATTAAATCTTAACAAATAAGTGAATAATAAAAAAATAACTACTGAAATATGTACCGAATCTGTCTCATTATTAAATTAGAGTAAGTCAAAAAAAATGAATAAAACATTCAGAAATTTTTATTATGAAGATAAAATAAAGTATATATATTAACTATTAAACTATATTTCTTGTGTTCTTCCCCAAAACGAAAAATTGCTTTTATAAAAAACAATATCAAAAAGAGACAGAAAATTACGTTAAAAATTAATCAGCATTTTCTTTATTTCGTTAATATCAAAGTGGTTATTTGTTTTCTAATTCTTTTTAGATATTTTATATAAAAAGAATGACTTTTTATTTCTAAAGTAAAACTTTTTACACGAATGCATGCTTGTTAAAATTGAGTTTATTTTTTATGACTCAATTATTATTTCAAGTCATTTTAATTGGAAGGAAATTCTAGAATAGATGGGTATTGTTTTTAAAAATTGAATTAAAAATTCGTAGAATGCAAACGCAAACACAAGACGCATTTGTTTACATAAATTTCATTTATCATATTTTATTAATTAAATTATTTGCAAAAAATTACCCAAAATACTCCAGATTTCTTAAAGGTCATAGAATTTTCTAGGAGAGTTACCAACGTATTTTTTACAGAAAAAGGTACCTATGTTAAACGAACGAAATTTTGCCTTGTTTTAAAAAAAGTTTTGTTGTGAGAAAATATTGATTGAAAAAGTTTTGATCTGCTTGATTCCACGAGACGTATACCCAGAAAAAAAGAATTGATTAAAACTACAAAAGATGTTTTTGGGTACATTTTGATTGTTTTAAGAGATTTTTTTTTTAAGTGAAAAATCGGTTTTGCTGCTCAGACAAAAAAAAAATATTGTTAACACTCTTATAAAATTTTAACAAAATTTCATAAATTTTATGTGAATCTCACTGAAGTCTTGTATTTTTAATTTGTAATTCCAATAAATTTTTGTTGTCTTTGCAAAATTTAAATTGGTGTGCTGTAGCCATAACTTTCTCACGTATTTTTGTTTGATTGACTTATATAGCTATAAAGGATTAACATAATTTTTGGATAATAAAAACTTTTCAATTTTTGACGGATTAATGACGTTATTATTATGTTATTATGCATTTCGGATAAAAATCGTGATCGGAAAACAGCAAAAAAAAAAAAAAAAAAAAAAAAAAAAAAAAAAAAAGCAATCAACAATATTTTTATTTTTTGTTTATTTAAACAAAATTTCTATTGACCCATATTTCAAGGGAAATATAGCCAATATTCTGTTGATCGAACAAAGCTTTTTTCTGGGTGTATAAATTTTGATATACTCTTATTTTTTGCACAAAAGTAATTAAACATTACAACAAAAATGGGAAACAAAATTAAATTTAAATTGGCAGATGCTCATGACCCCTTCAAACCGATGTTAGGTGGTCATCTAATACAAAAAAGAAAATAACAATGAAGTAAAAACAAAAAAAATAACACATTCGATATAGTTAAAAGAAGAAAACATGTGGCAAGTTGTAAATATAGAGTTATTTCACAGAAAATGTGGTATAAAATTCGAATAAACACATTTTGGAGAAAAATTTCAATCATTCATTTAACGTACAATTTTACTACATTTTTGAAAAAGGACTTGATTGTATGTAATCGTTTCAGGGAAAAACTTCATTTATTCTAATAATTGTTTCCAGTCATCATTTTTGATCGTGACATTGTATGATTATCGTACTGTATTCTTAACCATCATAGCGATTTTCACCTTATTTTATATCCTCAGAAGTTGAAAAATGTATTTCATCATCTTAAATTCCTCATCATCCTCTTCAATTAAGTGTCGCCTTTGGTTATTTTCATGTTTTTATTTTCGATTTTTTTTCTTTTAAGCTTAGTGATCAACTTTATATGTTGTTAATATGGAAGTTTCAGGCATTTATCAATATTGTATGCGATGTCTGGTGTGATCTCCATTCTCTTTTCCGAACATCGAACTGTGGTAAATGCTATCCTTATTGCATTTACATGGTCATCAATTAGCGCTCCAAAGTCTTGCATGGAATGTGAAATGCTTTAGACGCTCCTTTTACAAGTATGATTACATTTGCAATACTTCCAATGCTTTATACAAATAATTTCCCCCCAGTTTCCTCGGTTTTATTGAGGTTGTCTTAAAAATTTCTTTGTTACCTTGAAAAATAAAAAATAAATCATCGTTAGCAAATATTATATTAATATAATTGCAATATTTATATTAGTTAAAATTTCAACAATTATATGAAGTAAAATAATTACAAACAAAATTTATGAATTTTTTAAACATAATAACATTATATTAAAATTCTCATTCCGTATAATATTGGTTGAACGTAGTCTTCCTTCCTCCATTTAATGTGGCCATCTATATTAAAATTAATGCACAGATGTCGATCCAATTTAAAGCGTCTCTTCACCATTGTAGGTCTTTGTTATAGGTATAGAAGCAATAGTTAGATTATACACGTGCTTTAAAAATACGCATAGTGAATAAAAAATCAACATACCTACTACGAAACATTCGAATGAAATACTTTCTATTGCATTCTCTCCCATGTTGAAATTTCCGAAAAATTTTTGCAGATCTACACCGATCATGATTCCTAGACCCCAAAACCACCATCAATAAAAAAGTTTATATATATATATATATATTTCACTTTCTTCTAGACACGATAACTTCCATAATTATGCTCAGATTTTCTTCAAATTTTTTACATAAAATCAAGAGGCATAAAATCTCGGTCGAGTTCGTTAATGGGCAAAATCGGACCAAGGGGGTGGAAATAGGGAGGGTTTTTGTGAAAACCGAAAAAACGCGATAACTTCCTATTTAAAATAGATATCGAATCCGTTTAAAAATTTTATTACTTCTAAAAAATGGGTTAAAAGTTTATATTTGACAGATTTCTGATAAAGTTAAAAGTGGGATCAAGGGGCGACAAAAACAGGGTTTTTGGGAGAAAAAAATCATAACTTCGTCAATTCTCAAGATATGAAATCCAACTAAATTTTTTAGAAATGTACTCAGCATTATCTAAAACTTTTGTATTTACACGTTTATGATAGGACCAATTTTTACCGATGAAAAAAATTAAAAACGAAAAGAAAAAGGGGGGAGGAAAAAGAAAAAAATCCATAACTTAGTCAATTCTTAAGCAATCAAATCTAATTAAATTTATTTTACATCTTCTCAATAATATCTACAACTTTTATAGACACAAGTTTTACATAGGACCAATTCTGATATCAAAAATAAATTAAACAATAATAGAAGTTTGAGGAAAAACCACAAATCCAAACTGCTTATATTCTGGCTCATTTTTAAATTCATTTTTGATTTTAAATGCATCCAAATGGCAGATCCTCTTATTTAGAAACTATATAATGTGATATATTAGCCAGTGTTTTGACAAAGGCAGAATATATTTCAAAAAAGGCTGCCAAAAAGGGTATTTTGAACAGAATTTCACGAAGTAATAGTGATTGAAAAATTGAGGAAGTATAACAAATTGCGTTTTTTCTGAGTCATTTTTAAATCCAATTTTGTTCTCAAACGCATCCAATTTACAGGTCCTCTTATTTAGGAACTATATAATGAGACGGATTGGCCAGTTTTTTGATAAAGGCAGAATATATTTCAAAAAAGGCTGCCAAAATGGGCACTTTGCACAAAATTTCCCAAAGCTATCATGATTTAAGAATTGAGGATGTATTCAAATAACAAATTGGTTATTTTATGACTCATTTTTAAATCCAATTTTGCTCACAAATGCATTCAATTGACAGTTTTTTGTTATTTAGAAACTATATAATGTACGTATTCATCAATTTTTTGATAGAGGCTAAATATAATTTTTAAAAAAGCTGTCAAAGTGGGCACTTCGAAAAAAAAAATCCCAAAGCGATCATGATAAAGAATTGAGGATGTAGTCAAGTAACAAATTGGTTATTTTATGACTCATTTTTAAATTCAATTTTGCTCTCAAACGCATTCAATTGACAGTTATTTGTTATTTAAGAACTGTGTAATGGGTCGTATTGGACATTTTTTTGATAAAGACATGTATATATTTAAAAAAAAGCTGTCAAATTGGGCACTTCGCCCAAAATTTCCAAAAGTGATCTTGTTTAAAGAATTGTGGATGTATTCAAATAACTAATTGGTTATTTTATGACTCATTTTTAAATTCAATTTTTCTCTCAAACACATTCAATTGACAGTTTTTTTTTTGTTTGTTATTTAGGAATTATATAATGTGCGTATTGGTCGATTTTTTAATAAAATCAGAACATATATTCAAAATATCTTTTCAAAATGGGCATTTGAACCGAATTTCGTTTAAGAGGATTTTGAAAAATCAGTTCTTACAGAAAAACGAAATTAAATTTTTTAAAAAAGCAGCCAAATAAAGTAGCAAATAAAGTAGTTAATCTGGGTTTATCTTTAATAATATTTTATTTTTTGTTGTTGAAAGAAAACTCTTCGAAATCTACCTCCGCCTATAGACCAAGCCGACAGGGAATTTTTTATTTTGTTCTTGAAAACAATATTGCATAATTTCTAACAAAATGCATTGTGGAATGACGGAAACGTCATAGAGTTTCTGAAGTTGCTCACGAGATTGTGAAGTTGCTAAAACCTTTTTAGCTCCTCTGTTAAATCACACAGATCTTATATTAAGACCAGTTTATGATGAACTGATCCTTTTGTTATATAAACGAACAGTTTTACACGTAAGAAAAAAATTCTATGTAGATAAATAATAAATACTTTTACAAGTAGCAGCTTTATATTTATTTGTAAAGAAAACAAAACATGAAAAATATTTTACCTCTGTATTAAATGAATTAAAAACTCTTATTTTATCCTCAATATTTAATAGTACGACAAATTATACAAAATATAATAAAGGATTTATCATACATTAAAGATAGTTATGTAATTTATAAATGTATTAAATTACATTTGATCAAAATAATAAAAACTTGTTAACTAAAGCTTTTTTTAATGTCTAAACATACTGATTTTTGTTTTGTGATTTTCTTCTTATATAAAATATCTTAGACAATGCTGCACAGGTTATGGATTTTTTATTCGTGATGATTGATGAAAGCAGCCACATAAAATACAGTCTTCTGAATTTTAACATGTTATTCCTCTAAGCAAAATACCTGGGATGAAAATTTCTTCTTCCAACAACATTGTTTTAGGCATAAACCTTTAAAATAAATATGGCTTATAAAAAGTGTAACATGTTGCTAATACATAAAAAGATATACTAATACCTAATAATAATGTAAAAGACCAGAATAATAATTCTCGTAGAATGTAACAAAATTCTGTTTCACTATCACTTGTGTAAGGCATTTTTAATGCACTTTTTAAGGCTTATTGGCTGAAGGAAAAGATATATGTTTATCCTTCTTTTAAAATTATTTGTCTTTACAATAAAACGGCTGAAATTTTCAAATCAGTTACTATTTTTATCATTTAATATATTTATGAATCATTTATATATCCAGAATTATGAAATCGCTCACAATCTTCAATATTTATGTTATTAGCACAATTTAAAAATATGCTAAATAAATATTATTTAATCTTACTCGTTCATCTGAATACACAAAAATAGAAGGAAAAAAAGGAAGGTAAAAAAAGGAAATTTAATTGATAAAAATAAATGCAATTTAAGACAAAATGAGATTATACTTTGGAATGTTTGAAAGTGTAGATTTATTCTTTCGGTACAATTAAGTCTTTTATGAAAATTTATTTTTTCTGCATCATTATGTAATTCTCTATAGATTTTTTTTATTGAGAAATAATTTTTTAGTTTATGAATATCATTTAATGCATATACAGGGTGTATCTAAACTATTGGGCAAAACTTTAAGGGATGATAGGACGCATCAAGACAAATAATATTAAATATTAAACCAATGGTCCGAAACGTTTTCCGTAGGAGGAAGCGGCCATTAAAGTTTAGTGTCCAAAATTTCGAATAATCATAAAAAACGGAAATTTTTTTTGATTGATTTGCGATTTTCACTAAAACTATTCTTTATGTTCGTATTTTCTTGAAAATAAATTATAAAGATAAATTTCAAAAAATGACGATAGAGGGTGCTTTAGACTTTCGAGTAACGAACAACTACTTTTTGCAGTTATTTTTTGCTTCTCATTAAATGTTTTCGGAATTTTCGACTTAAACTTAAATTTTGAGTTCAAAATCGGAATAGTTGGCAGTGGTTAAGTAGCGCAAACTGAATTGTGTTCAGAGGCTCAAATTTCAAATGCTGATAGAGAGCACTTTAGAGTTTGGAGTAACGAACAACTATTTTTTAGGGTTATTTTTTTTTTCATATCATTAATTTTTTTAGAAGCTTAGACATAAACTTAAATTTTAAGCTCAAATTCTGAATCGTTGGGAGTGGTTAAGTAGCGCAAACTGAACTATGTTCAAGGGAGGGGGAGGGGAGAGTTCAAATTTGAAATGATTATTAAAAAAAGGGGAAATTTGGTCGTTTCGTTTGCGGTTTTCGTTAAAAGTATTCTTCATGTCAGTATTTTCTTGAAAATTAATTTTAAAAATAAATTAGTTTCAAAAATTTCGTTATAGGGCGCTTTAAACTTAAGAGTAACCAACAACTATTTTTAACCGTTATTTTTTTTATCTAATTAAATGCTTGCAAAAGCTTAGACTTAAATTTTGAGCTCAAATTATGAATCGTTGGGAGGGGTTAAGAAGCGCAAATTGAACTGTGTTCAGGAGTTGAAATTTAAACCTCCCCCCCCCCTCGAACACAGTTCATTTTTGCGCTACTTAATTACTGCCAGATTCAGATTTTGAGCTCAAAACTTAAGTCTGAGTATTTGCAAGCATTTTATGAGATTAAAAAAATAATGGTTAAAAATAGTTGTACGCTACTCCAAAGTCTAAGCGCCCTCTATCGGCATTTTTTAAAATTTATCTTTAAAGTTAATTTTTAGGAAAATACTGAATTAAAGAGTAGTTTTAGCGAAAATCACAAACGAATCGGACATTTTTTCCATTTTTTACAATCATTTAAAGTTTTAACCTCCCCCCCTTCTGAACAAGTTCAGTTTGCGCTACTTAATCACCCCCAACTATTTAGAATTTGAGCTCAAAATTAAAGTTTATGTCTAAGCTTCTAAAAAAATTTAATAAAATGAAAAAAAAATAGTTCTTCGTTACTCCAAAGTCTAAAGCGACATCTATCAACATTTTTTGAAATTCATCTTTATAATTTATTTTAAAGAAAATACTCATATAAAGAATAGCTTTAGTGAAAACCGCGGATCAATCGACCAATTTTTCCGACTGACATAAAGAATAGTTTTAAGAAAAATCGCAATTTTTCCGTTTTCAATGTTTATTTGCAATTTTGGACCCTAAACTTTAATGGTGCCTATCTGCGAAATTTTAAAATGAAGGGCTAAATTCACAGTCAAGTAAAATCCACCTCATTGGTCGTGTGGAAAGGGTGAAACATAATTTGTTTCTCCATTTGAAAAAGAAGGAGGGGTAAAGTAATTTTCAAGCGATTGTTACCGTCTGTTCTTATTTACGATAAACCATCGAAATTAACTCATTTAAGATATTTTGATGACATTTTCTTGAACGAGAGTGAAAAATTTTGATTATAAATGAAAACAGATCAGATTTACTTCAAAATTACCGCTACGATTTTTTCTCGGAAAAAGGAGTAAGGCGACATTTCCCCTACCACTAAGAGATTATTCTCTAAAAAGGACGCGGCTCAATGACCAATAATGCGCTTGGATTTCACCGGACTGTGATTTTGGCCCTCCATTTTAAAATTTCGCTGCCTATCTCCTTCAGAAGACGTTTGGGACCCTTAGTTTTTTATTTAATATTATTTGTCTTGATGTGTACTATCACCCCTTAAAGTTTTGTCCAAGAGTTTAGATACACCCTGTTTATTTTTTCGAAACCTAAATCGCATACTTAAAATCGCAAGTTTTGTTAAAATATTTTAAATTAACAAACGGAATTCAAATATTGTTCACATGGCAATTGTGTTAGATATTCTCTTTGATTCTGGGATAATATTTATTTCTCATTTGAGTTACTAATACAGAAAATTGTATTGTATAAAATAGTATTTTAGATATAAGAAAGCTTTACTACGATACAAAAACTGCCTGAAACTCATTTGTTAATTTTTTCCTGCTCATAAAGTTAATAAATAACTCGATGATTAAGAAGGTGTTTTTTTCCCGTTTAAGAAGATTTAATTTCAATATTTTTATGTAGATATTTTAAATTTAAATATATAAATAGAGAATAAAAATGTAAAGCAATTAAAATAAATTAGCTATCATATAGTAAATCTTTACAAGATGTATAAACTGCCTGAAACTCATCTGTGAATCTTTCCCTGCTCATAAAGTTAAAAGTTTAATAAGGTTTAATGTAATTAAATATATTTCTTTTTGTATATGAAGAGTTTAAATTAAAAATTATGAACAGAAAATCAAAATTTACGATACTTTTAAACGTAAAAAATAAGAGTTTATGTATGTATTTCCATTTCATAATTAGAGACTGAGAACATATATATATATATATATATTTGAATGGCTAAACCATACTGGAAATAATTCGTTACATTCGTTACTTTTGCTCATTTTTTTATTTAGTATCCAGATCTATGCACAAAAATAATACGCATATTTTCATAACATTATGTCTGTTACTTAAAAATTTTTCAAAGAATTGAACATTAAGAAATATTTGAAATCATTATTAAACCAAACGACTCGAAAATCAAAATTAAAAATGAATCGTAGCTCCAGCTTTTGCAATATGCTTTTAGGTAGATTTCGTATGAAATACTACCTATTGCAATCGCACCAGTTTATATATAGATATATCTAATCTATCTATATATATATATATATCTCATTTTTTTATGGACACGATAACTTCTATAATTCTTCACCAATCTCCACCAAACTGATACATAAAATCAAAAGGGATAAAATCTCGGCTAAGTTCGTTAATGGGCAAAATCGGACCAAGGGGGTCGGAATAGGGGGCGTTTTTGTGAAAACCGAAAAAACACCATAACTTCTTAATTAAAGTAGATATCGAATCGGTTTAAAGTTTATAGTACTTCTTAAAAATGGACCAAAAGTTTATGCATGACAGATTTTTGATAAATTTAGAAGTGGGCTCAAGGGGCGAAAAAAACAGGTGTTTTGAGAGAAAAAAAATCATAACTTCGTCAATTTTCAAGATATGAAATTCAACTAAATTTTTTGAAAATGTTCTTAAAATTATCTAAAACTTTTGTATTTACAAGTTTTTGATAGGACCAACTTTTACCGATGAAAAAAAATAAAAACGAAAAGAAAAAGGGCGGTGAAAAAAAGAGAAAAACCCATAACTCTGTCAATTTTTAAGATATCAAATCTGATTAAATTTATTTTACATCTTCTCAAAAATATTCTACAACCTTTATATTGACAAGTTTTTCATAGGACCAATTCGTATAGCAAAAAGAAATTAAACAAAAATAGGAGTTGCAGAAAAAAACCTCAAATCCAAACTGCTTATATTCTGACTCATTTTTAAATTCACTTTTGCTTTTTAAACGCATCCAAATATTAGATCCTCTTATTTAGAAACTGTATAAAGTGACGCATTGGTCAGTTTTCTGATAAAGATAGAATATATTTCAAAAAAGGCTACCAAAAAGGGTATTTTGAACAGAATTTCCCAAAGTCATCGGGATTGAAAATAAAAGGAAGTATTCAAATAAGAAATTGCGTTTTTTTCTGACTCGTTTTTAAATCCATTTTTGTTCTCAAACGCTTCCAGTTTACAGATCCTCTTATTTAGGAACTATATAATGTGATGCATTTGTCAGTTTTTTGATAAAGACGGAGTATATTTCATAAAAGGCTACCAAAAGGGTATTTTGAACAGAATTTTCCGAAATCATCGTGACGGAAAATTTAAGGAAGTGTTCAAATAAGAAATTGCGTTTTTTTCTGACTCGTTTTTAAATCCATTTTTGCTCTCAAACGCATCCAATTTACAGATCCTCTTATTTAGGATTTACATAATGCGACGCATTGATCGGTTTTTTGATAAAGACAGAATATATTTGAAAAAAGGCTACCAAAAAGGGTATTTTGAACAGAATTTCCCGAAGTCTTCGTGATTTGAAAATTTAAGGAAGTTTTCACATAACAAATTGCGTTTTTTATGACGCGTTTTAAAATCCATTTTCGCCCTCAAACGCATCCAATTTACAGATCCTCTTATTTAGGAAGACTACTCACTGTGACTCATTGGCCAGTTTTTTGATAAAGTTAGAATATATTTTTTAAAATGCTGTCAAAGTGAGTATTTAACACAAAATTTTCCGAAGCAATCATGATTAAAGAATTAAGGATGTATTCAAACAACAAATCGGTTATTTTATGACTCATTTTTAAATTCAATTTTTTTCTCAAATGCATTCAACTGACAGTTTTTTGTTATTTAGGAACTGTATAATATATTGTTTTGTTCGATTTTTTAATAAATTCAGAATTTTTTTCAAAATATGTTGTCAAAATGGGCATTTGAGCTGAATTTTTCTTAATATGATTCTGATAAAACCAGTTTTCGCAGAAAAATAAAATTAAAAATTTTCATAAACGGCCAAATGAAGTTATTAAACTGGGTTTATCTCTAATCACATATTTTTTTTGTTGAAATGAGTACTCTTCGAAATTTACCTCCGCCTATAGGCCCAGCCAACAGGGATTTTTTTTTGAAGTTTTAATGCATTACATACCATTATATGAAAGGGCTGGTCAATAAAAATGATGGTCATTTTTAAATATCAACATATTTTCATTCTTTAACAATGATGTTTTCCAAGTATAAAAGAATTGCGCTAATCCGAACTCCGACGATTGAATTTCGGGAATATTTGAACCAATTTGATTTTGAAAAATTGTACTTCAACAGATTAAAAAAACAAACAAAAAATAAATAAAAAAAGTAAAAGTAGAACACATGTATACGGGCATAAATTGTAAATATATACTGTAAAACTACTCATAGAAACCATCTTTAAAAAAATCTCGAATGTATGATTGCATGCCAGTCACTATAAAATAATTTTCTAAAATACAAAAAATATTTAATACAGATGATTTCTTTCAATAGATTGTTATTGCAAATTATCCATAAAAATGTTTTTTTCTCTACCTTTCGTCGTAATTTAATTGTTCATAGATTTGTGATTTTGAACCCTTTAAAACGGGTTTAAGTAATTCCTCATTATGAAGATCAATAAGATTAATATAAACACTGGGAGAGACTAAACATAAATTGTATTTTTTTTTTTCGAAAATCACTCCGAATTAACTAGCCTGCCGGACCTTAAGACATTACATGATGTTTATTATACTACTGAGTATTTATAACTTACTTTTCTTATAGCATACACCTTTTTATTTTAGTTTTTTTTATCAGAATTTCGGATAATAAGAATTTTTAGGAGTTCAAACTGGTATCGGTTCAAATTAGTTTGTAACAGCCGAGTTTTACTGTAGTTTATATTGAATTCATTGCACTTGTAGTATATTTTTCCCACTTCAAAAAACTGCTGGAAACTTTTTTTTAAGTATGTCACTTAAAATCAGCCATTTGTCATCTTAATTAATCCTCCTAATGACACGAAGGTGTTTCTTCGCTTTATGAAATTTATCTCATTTTCCTATAACGTCATCTTCAATTTTGAATTGAATTCCTCGCAAAGGTTGTGTTATTAAAATTTAGTTATGAACGAGAAGGTGGAACGCAATTATAGCTGAAACATTTTAAACTGTTATCATATCTAAAAAAAGTATCTGACAATAATACAGACTGTTTTAACGTCCACTTCTGTAAGTGCAGTTACAGGAATTTCTGATATATTCTGTTAAATAATTGTTTTTTGTAAAGATTTATGTTTAAAAATATAAATTTCTTAAAAATCACTTTAAAAATATGAAGTCATGCAAATTCCAGGTTTCTGAATGCTTTAAATACAAACATTTCACGGACAATTATATGCCCAGAATAATTTTTGAGAAAAACTATTATATAAATGAAAAAATTCTGAAATATTTTAAATTATACTAGTTTACAAAATATATATTTAACTTTTTTTTAACTGTGCTGCGTTCTTTAAAAAGGGTAGAATTAATTACTATGCTCATTAATTAATCATATTCTTCACTGACAAAATATTTGCTATTTAATTATTTTTTTCTTATTATCATTTAACAATTATTATCTTTAAATATGTGCAATGGATTATTATGTTTAATTTACCATCACGGTATATAATGATTTATATGGCAAAATAAATATATATGTTTCACCATTTCAAATCATTAATAAAAGTATTTTTAATATGATTTGATATTTCGAAAAAGTATGTCAGTTATTTTAATAATATTGGGGAATATCACAACTTTTAAAAAGTTAAAGTAATGAACTTTCATTTGCATGTCTATAGTATTTACAAAATAAAATTACAAACTGTCTTTACTTAATTAACTTGGCTTTATATTTTGTTGATATATTATGAGATTTAAACATAAGCATAAATTTCTTTTATAAATTGTAGCGTGTTGAAAAATTATCTTGATATTTTTCCATTGAAAAGTCATTAGTTCCAGATATTAAAACTTACAAAGGAAAATACCGCATTTAATTAAAATTCGGCAAGATCCATTTTTTACGATTGAACTTAATTATTCTTCTAAATTTATCTATTTTTAGTGCATAAATTAGATGGCAGTTGTTAGTTATGGTTTTTTTATTATTTGTGTTTGAATTGTGTTACAGTAAAAAAATTTAATTATTCATTTCAAAAATTTGAGCATAAATATAGAAGAATGGTATTTATATGAACATACCTCATCGATTCACATTCAAATTTAGGATAATTAAAACAGCTGTCGAAATAAAACAAATAAAGAAGTCAAACTAAGTACTTAAAGTTTTTTTTTTTAAATTTAAAATTAAAAATAATGGGTTTTCGAAAGCATTGTAAAGAAAAAAATAATAAACATATTGAAACTGCGTTTATAAGTAATATTCATTTGAACACGATTTGTAAATTAAAACTTTATTTACACAAGGTATTTTTCCAAACCGAAATAAAATGTATAAAGCGTCAGTGCGTCCATATCCACATTAAGCATTATTTAAGAAAAAAGTATCATATCATATATTTTTTTTCATTAGAATGTCTTATTACTATCATACGATGTGCGAAGCAAAGATGTATAATTAACATAAATTAAACAGAATTCTACTTCACTTACGTTTACATAAAGTGATCAATTTAAAGACGCTTGAAACTGATTGCGATCAAATATTGCGCTCAAAACGATCAAAGTTTTTAAAAGTTTCATCTGTAAAATAATGGATTATTTTACAATATGCTTTTTTACACTGGATAATAATTATGTGAATATAACTCATGAGTTCCATATCTAAGAAGAACCGTATAAAAAAATTTGTATTTGAATAAGTATGTTGTCTCTTGAAAAACAAATTCCATTAAATTTACATTTATCAAGAGTTATTTATAATAAGGACGATAAGTTGTGAAAAATAAAATATAATTCGGTGTGTAGTGTCACAGCATTTAAAAGGCAAATAAGAAAAGAAACACAGGACTTGTTGTTTAAATCTTTAAATTTTGTTGCTAGAATACATAACTAGCGTACAAAGAATTACCTTTTAACAAATCAAATTAGCATTTAATAATATGCTTGAGTAAACGCGTGGAAAATTAAAATTAATTTCACAATTCTACAAAGTCAGATCTACGTTGTTCCACGTTCAGTACAACTCATAAAAAATACTTCACATTTTAAAGTAACAATTTTCTTTATTTTTCTAATATCTATATCTACAATAATCTATATGTCTTCGTTTGACATTGTATCGGCATGTACAAAATGATACACATGTATCTATTTTCTATATCTGTATCAATGCATAAATCTATTCCTTATATCTATCTTTATGCACATAAACATGTGTTTAGCTATATGTTTCAATGTGCACGCACTCAATGAACTCTATATAAAAAGATGGATACCATATAGCTAAGTATATACGTCGTGATTCAGAACGCTTTGTCAATTATTGACATATAGTTTAGGGAAACGATAGCAAGCAAGAATCATATAGAGACACAGGTCAGAAACGCAACCCTAACGTGCTAGAGTCTCCAGGCAAGCTGGCCAGGCAGAAGTTAGAAAAAACGTATTCCTGGTGAATGGATTGAAGGAAAGATGCATCACTACATGAATGTTAAATTAGCGGAAATTCATCAAGTTTAGGGGCGGCCAATTGCAGTAGAGTAGCCCATAAGGGACTGGGGATCTTATATTACGTCTATCACCTTTTTTTTAAAAATCAAAATCGCTCAATTACTTTAACACCTAATAGTGTTTTAAGCTGAAAAGTTGAATTTTTCGACTAACTAAAATCTTAGACGCGTCTAACATGTGTGAAATTCTCACGCTTTTATCCGGCACAAGAATTAAAGAAAGTATAATCATTTGGATAAAATTTAGTTACGTTTAACAAATGAGTGTGAAATGTTAGAGTAAAATTATTGGGAGTGTGTGGTTCCCAAATCATGTTTTCTTTTAAATCCATCGCGTCAAGAGACTTTTGCTTAGTTTTTAATAATTTACCACCGGTTTTTCAAAACAGGAAATTCTCTATAATTAAATTGCGAAAATGCTCATATTAAATAATGTAAACATTACAAAAAATATAACTTCTGAGGATAAAGAAGGATTCTGTGCACCTTTAGTGGCGCGTATACCGGTCGCTCGTCTTCACTTGCTTAATGATATTAGATATCGTTCTTAAATATAATCTTAATCTAAAATTTGGATTAGGAACGTATAACTAAACATTGTTCTACTTTTTCCAATAATTTTTTCAAACAAAACATTAGCCTTCTCTTGCTTTTTTTACACAACAACTAGCTCACAACTAGCTCACACTTTGCTCACAACTAGTAGTGCTATTGGTACCACACAAAAATTATACACAAGTAATAATAAATTGTTGCAGTAATTAAAAAAATATTTATACGCTAACTATTTATAATTGATTAAGCCTAACTTATATTAAAAAAGAACACTCATTTAAAACGCTCAAAAAATTTATGTTTAGATATTTTAATGATAGACATATTGTGCTTAATATTAATATATTTACTGCGATAACACATATTCCTTCAATATTGGTTTCAAAATTACATAAAAATATCTAGTTTTTATTTTTATTTGAATTTCATCAAAAACCCATTTCAAAATATATACAGATTTTAAATTCTATTATGAGACAATTTTGACTCCACAATGTATCAAGTATTTCTTGTTATTTTAAAATTTTAGAATTTCTGTCAAGCACAACAGTACTGGACATTATTCAAAATTATACAAAATATGATAAAATATTGCAACTACGCAAAAGTAAATAGTATGTTAAAATTACTGCAGTATACTAAGTTTAATTGGAATATTAAGTTAATGATCCCCAAATTTTCAAAACGCATACAGAAATGTTACAAACATTCATTAAATGAAAGACTAGTGTGACTTTTTAACCAGGTGATATGTGATATGATGTGTAATATAATTCAAGTTTAATACATCTGTTTGGCTGTATAATTCGTTTTCAAGATATTGAAATAGGACTATTAGTTAAAGCAATATTTAGTTATTTGTTTTTGTTTCTATTCTATAATATCTCTTATGTATTCTCGATGCATAAATTGTTAAGATAAATAAATAAATATAGTGAATAAATAATATTTATTTTTTTTTACTTTTTATTTATACATTATTTTACAGATATATCTTTATATAAATAAAATGTAACTTTTAAGAAAAAGTTTTATTTTTTTTTTCTTATACGGTATCATTTAAAAAAATTTGAAATTAAAATAAACAACTTAAAAAAATTCCTTAACAGTATGTACATTTGAATATTAAATGCTTGATCATTGTCGCATTGCCAACTACTAGGGGCGATTAAATGAAAAGGTACGAAACGCCCTAACTACCAAACCTGTTGAAAAAATTTTACACTGTTGTTTTGCGATGAGATAACAATGTGAAATTTTCAAGCATTTAAAATTCAAGTATTTCTGGTGTAGTGTCAATGATGTTTTTTATATATACTTAAACAGAATCTAAATCTTGATAAAGATGTGATTATGAATACTTGTTGTGTAATGTGTTTCAAAGTTAAATACAGCAGAAATTTTATTTTTAATCTAAAATATTGTGCAACTTATTCTTTAATCAAATTTCTACTTATTACAAAATTTCATGAACGAGAAGAAATTCTAGAACTAAAATTTGGTGTTCGTTTTATTAACCCCTTGAAGGACGGGCATTGGGATATAATATTTCCCACTAACTTTTTATTCTAAATTGCCACATTTACACCAAAATTGTAAAAAAAAATTCCTATTATACCGGTCATAGAAGTTTCCCATTATTTCTACACAAAATTAGGAAAAGAGACTTGCAGATTTGTCCATGAAAAAAGAACTTTGGCAGTTCCACCCATTATATCTTTGGAAATTGTCCCGTGATGAAACATCATTTTCATCTTGTTAAAAGCAATTTTTGGCGCAAAAATCTCAATAAAACTCTTTTTAACCCAGACAATTTAAAAAAAATTCTTGAAAACTAAGATATTTTAAACAAAATCTTTTAGATTATTTATAAGACTTTAGCTAAATCATATATACATATATTTTTAATTTTTTTTAAACTTGTATACATTTTTCCATTTTTTTATTTTTATTCATTTTGCATTAATTTATATGTATCCACAATGCCTTTAAATAATAAGGTAGTATTTGTAAGCTATTGTATTCTTTTATATCAAAATATATGTGCGCCCCCTGCCTGCAGTATCGGGTAGAACATTTTTCTCGTGGACTTACTGTTCCTATACCTTGCGGTTGGCTCTCCACGAGTGGGTGATTTCTGTAAATTTCTATGTACAAGAAGAAAAGCTTTGACTTATGTCAAAAAACATTTGTTTGTGCATCTTGGTTCCAATGAATCATTTCCAGATTTTAGCAACTGAAGCCATTTGCAACTGAAAAGATTAAAATGAGATTAATATGATATTTGATTAATGTTTATATTTAATGTACGATGAAACACACATTTCTTTATAAATTGATATTAGCAATCTTTTTTAATCGTTATATATAAAAGCCATATATAAAATATCCTTCAAATAAATTTTTATATTAAATCAATTGTATTTGAGAATGAGAATTAAACTTAATAATAAATGGCCAATTTCTAAAATTTCATAGCGCTTTCATTCACTTATTTTGGGTTTAATCAGACTACTCATTAATTTTATGTCTTCAATACTATTAAATTACAAAATTTGATGCTAAGAAAAAATTCCAAGATCATATAATTAAAAGCCTAGTTACATTTTTGAGTCAATGGGCATACTTGTTATTTAAAATAACATCTGTTTATTGGAATTTAATAAAGATACATACAATGGCTAAAGCGTTCTAAAATTTATTATTTTAACTATATTACAATAATATTTGAAAAATGCTGTTGTCTGAAAATTATTTGGGTCACATATGTTTGATTTATATATTATTTTCGTTGCCGCTGTTGAAGTATTATGTTACAAAAAGAGAAACTATGACTTTGGCCATTTTTAGTATGATGAAGAAATAAGTATTGTTTGGATTTAATATTTTTTCATATAAACATTTTTTTTTTTGTCATAAAGACTTATTTAAACTTTCTAACTAACTTTGCAAACTAATTGTAAACCAATAGCATAAAAAACGTTTTAGTTTCCGATGTAAAAAATTGCGTGTATCTAAAACTCAATAATTTCTGGCGTAATTTTATTGCTGAATTATTAAAATTTCATAAAAATTTCGTTTATTTATAGTATATATATATTGTATTTCGTGTGCATCACTTTCTGCACATGCTGGTTTAAGAAAATATTTTTCCTTATCTTGAAATTAATTCCAAGCTGTTTTAAATAGATAGTATTGTATGGACAACATTTATTGTACGAACATATTGCAGATTTCCTATCCAATAAAATGCATACCTCAAATAAGAAAAAAAAGAACTTACCGGGCTATTTAATGAGATAGTAGAGGCCACGGAAAGGTGACTTCAATAAATGTAAAGTCCATGCGAGCAGGCAGGAAGCCCGAGGTTTTTTTCAAGTAGGGTTGAAAAAGAAATGGTACAGTTCAGCCGTTGTGCGTTGTCAATTTTTCCAGAATGCAGTTTTTTTGCAAGGTGTATCGAGTGATGGGCAAGATCATGAAGCTCTGACGCGTATAATCGGCCCCACGGAAAAGACAAATGTGACCTTCCTAAAAATCTATTTATATCAAAATCACAGTGTGATTGCAAAATGGGGTATTTTAATAAGTTAACCCAGTGTGCAGAAAGTACATGCTATTTGTAACCCAGAATCGAGCCAGATTATCTAAGGTACCCTGGGGTAATAACGCCACGTTAAGGTTCTACCAATTTTCACGGCTCAGTTTTAGTTGGTATTTTTCAAACAAATATATAATTTGATACAGCAACTCATTGACCATCTATATAAAAATTATAATTTAACAGATATGTATTCATAATATGTAATGGCGTGATTTCTTGACCAATGCTATTTGTCGTTATTACCCACCTATATGGGTAATAACGCCATGCAAACAAAACTATGAAATAAGATGGAATAATTGCATGTAGATTGTACAATTCTAAAAATACAAACTCTAAGAACTTAGAAATTGACAAATTGCATTCTAAGCTATTGAAAATGTTCATTTTTTTGTGAAAGTGTAAGAAAAATGTTCAATTTTTTGTGAAAGTGTAAGAAAAATAAAGGTGTGGTGTGTGGAGGGGGTATGAGGCAAAAGAATATCAGACCATGAGCTTATTTTTGCTTTAAAAGGACCGCTTAAATAGAATCATTACAAACATTGCACAGTTTTAACTGTGTCTATTTGAATCAGTATTTAGGATGTAGTTCGGCCCTTGTAGGGAATCAACCGGGATATTAATGCCAAGGATTGACGTTATTACCCCGTTATAGTAATTGCGCTGTACATTTTAAATTACAAATTATCTCGAGAAGATACCCACAATCTTCAACAATATTTTGAAAGTCCATGAAACGTACTACAAATTTATGTAATTAACAAAGTATTTCCGGTTAAAGAAATAGTCTTCACATCACAAAACGTATCTCGCAAATTTTAGATCAAGCGTTAATTTTAGTTGCTTGTAAAAACAATAAGACCTAAAAATGAAACAAATTAACTTGAAGCTGTTTTTGCGATTTAAATGACTCAAAACCCGTCTGCGCAGAGCACATGGGTGTCATTTATCAGATTATTTTATAATTATGCAAAGTATTAGTAATTGGCATTATTACCCCGCCCGTCGTTACCACACCAGACCACCTTATATAGAAACTTAGAAATCTAGATAATGAGTTGTTTATTTGTAGCTAATTTGTAAATCAATTGATTGTTAATTTTAATTCAATAAGTCTAGCATTCTTTTGATAATATTTTTCACATCATGTCCGATAGTACGTATTTATATCGGTAGTGTCAGCATATCAAAGAAAAAGAACATTTTTTCGAAAACTGGTCAAGTGGTGATCGTGGGACTTAGAAAATCCACCAACTTGTGACAAAAATAGTGCAACAACCACTAAAATAAAATTTCACACAATCGTAACCCGATCTATCCAGGACCAAATAATATCCGTTGAAGCACAATCTAACCAGAACCTGAAAATTCCATCAATTCCCGAATCCCGAAATATAATCTATAATATATGCGAAATATAATCTATAGAACCGTATTCTTGTTCTGAAAAATACAAAATAATTTCGGCCGAAACGCAACTGGACAAATGTGAAATTTTCATTGCGTATCAACCCTTTTGATGTTATACGTTGGGGTTATACACTTAGTCATTGTATTCAGTGCGCATTTTTTAATCTTCACGGAAGATGACAAATATTTTTTGGCGATAAAAAAATAATTATTAACCTTAATTTCAACCACACTGTAAAAAAAATTCAAGAGGTTACTAAAAATTTCTTAGTAAATTTGTATTACACAGAATTTTTTAGTAACCATTACAAAGTTTTTTTTTGCAAGTGAAACAAGCATTTCTTTTGTAAACTCAACAAAAGAATTTTTTGTATAACTAACTTAAAAATTTTTAGTATGAGCCACCAAGCAAATTTTAGTAATAGCTCCAAAATTATTTTTAATAACCATTACGTGCGCCTGAAGTGCAGGAGCTTCCATCGAGCTGCATCCAGACTGCTGAAGCGGAAGATTTTCGGCAAAACTGCAATAGATGGCAGCACCAAACATTCCTAACTGCTCCGATAGGATTTCATAATCCATCTATTAACGAGACACTACATACACTCGGGGCGCATTTGGCGGTGGCAAGTTTTGAACCCGGGACCTTTCAGTCTGGAGTCCGTTACTATAACCACTATGCTATCAAAGCCACACCAACTGCGTTTTAGTAAGAGCTATTAAAAATATAAAACTATTAACTCTATTCGTTGCTAACTTTTTTCTAGTAATTCTTACAGATTTTCTAGTAACCGACTAAGATTACTAAAAAATTTTTAGTAATTACAAGGATCACTAAAGTTTTTTTAGTAGATCGACCCTTTTTTTTACAGTGCAGTTGCATAAATGAAATAAATAAAAAAGTGGATTGCTTTTACTTTCTTTTTTATTTTCACTTCCTTTCCCCTTTTTTTTTATTTGTTCAGATTTATCCAGCTATAAATCGACTCTCAAAAAATATTAAAAATCTTCTTCGCCTGCAGATATCAATCTCGCAGCACTTTTCTTATGTATAATTATAGTATTTTAATTCACAAACCCTTTTTCTAATAAAAAATTCTTAAAAACAACAAGTCTCCATCATTTGCAAATGTCATTCCTGCAAAAATTTGAAAATATGTTTAATGTTTTTGAGTAGATATATCTTCACAATAAAAAGTTGTAAAAATCTGCCTTGTCTGCAAATTTCTTTAATGCAGAATTTTTTTTATATATCTTTCTAATTATTCTCATTAACAATCGACCTTCACTCCCTAATGCTTTAAAAATAACCAGCTTTATTATTCTTGTTGAAATTTTCATACATATTTCTATACCGATTTTCCTTAGCAACTCATCTTTCAACGGTATAACTGTGAAATCAATTAAAATCTGCTTTACTAATCTGCCTTAATACTTAAACTGCCTACAGAGCTTTTAATTAAGTTAAAAAAATCTTTTTCAAAATCATTTTCATTTGCTGCTTATTTTCTTTGCATAATTCCAATTTTTTTTAAATCTGCCTTATATACAGATTATATTATTACAGAAATCACCTTATATACTTTTCTAATTCTTCTTCACAAGCAACCTAAATTTTTTTAACAATATAGAAAAATAAATATTTAAAAAATTGCTTTATCGGCAGATATTATTGTTGCAGAAATGTTCATTAGCAACCTGTGTCCCTTTCTTAATTGTGCAAAAACATTAAAAATATGTCTCATCTGCAGATTTAATTGATAAAAAAAATTCCTATACCTTTTTAGTAATTTATATTTATCAACATCATCTCTGTGTAAATATGGAAGAAGATGTAGAATGTGATTCATCTGCCGCATTAATTAATTTACAAAATTTCATATATAACATACCTTATAAAAATATACAGTATAAAAAATAAACATAATTCCATGCATTTTATTGATAATAAATTTGATAAGTATTTATGTATTCAGTATATAAACCTGAAAAATATTAAAAATCTGCTTTTTTTTTCAAATTTCATTCATACTTACCATACAATATGTCTATTCTTAAATATAAAAGATAATAAATGTATTTGTCATGTAATTGCATACTACTTGTCATAAATGTATTTAAAGATAAATTACTATCCCTTCATTTAGTATTCGGATTAAAAGATAATGGGTTTCGATGAAAATTTGTAGATTTTGGGATAAACCTTAATTGGATTGTTTAGGTTCTGATCGGTCCATGTCAACGGTATTTTTTTTTTTTTTTTTGTCTTTTTTGAACCTGGTTGAGATTCAATGGATTTCTTTCGGCCTTAATTCTTTTTCGGGTTGACTTTAAATGGAGTTTTCAGGTTGGAGGGGTTGCATTATGGAGGAAATTATTTTATCTTGCACAAATCGGGATACGGTTAGATAAAATTTTTAAAAACGGGTACGGATTCGGTTTACAGTAGACTTCTATTGGAATTCTCAAGTTACGACCGATCCCTATCGATAGAATCAATTTTCTTGAGATCGGTTTTCGAGATCGAGTTACGGTTCGATATATTTTTTCTTTTCAATTATTTTGGGGTGTTTTGATCTGATTTCAGACTGACTTCAAATGGTATTTTCATATCTAATCGGGAGGCTGTTTGAGAAAAAAATTGTCTTATTCTAATTAACTTCACATATTCTGGTCTCTTTGCAATAAGCCTGAAAATTTATCTGGCTGATTGGTAAAATGAAAATGATTTTCAAATTAGTGAGGCTCTTTGCAAACATCACAGGCACTTTCTATAGAGCCCGATTTCTCACTTTGCCTACGACATACATAAATATCTGGGTATGTGTGTATGTATTGCCTTTAAATCAACATTTATCATAAAAGTTCATATAATGTGTTTATATAGATTAGTTACTTAATGAACTTGAAACAAAATGTTATAAATGCGCACTTTATATATAACGTAAACATTTTTAAATGTGAAAATATTTATAAGTCAAAGAAATTTTGTAAAATTCAAGAAAAATTATTACACGTTTAAAAATACTAGAAACCGTTATACCATGTACAATTAAAAAAAAGTATTTAAGAAAATCTTTTAAAAGCCTTTAAAGTATAAAATAAATTGAAATGAGCTTTACAGTTTTCCAATTAATTTATAATAAAATTATTCTGCATCACTAAAACTAATTTTAAAGCTTATTTCCACAAAAACTCATTTTAGCGAATAAAATACCATTCAGATAGTGTTCTTTAGTTATTAAAAGTTAAAATACATAGAATTCAGCACGTATTAGAAACAGCTATCAAAATAATAATTTCATTATGGTACTCGTTTATCAGCTTAAATTGCGTTCTTTATTTTTACATCATCTTAGATTTACTTGAGTAATTTTTCGTGCAATATTATCGGCATTAACATTTTTTGTAGAAAATTATAATTAATAGTTTTTCTTGGTTTAATAAACGCTATATACGTATATTCATTTATAAAAGAATTTGTTCCACACAGACAACACTCCTTTAAATTAAGAGAAATTATTTCTGAACTATGATTTTCTAAAATGTAATATATAAAAAAACAGGTTTATAAAATTTATTACAAATACCAATATAAATAATGAATTTTATTATATAAGTGTTTAAAATAGTAAACATTTTCAGAAAAATCATGTTGTATTAACACACATTCCGTAAATAGACACATATTATTGAAAAACATATCTTTGAAACAGATGACTGCAAAAATATATAGCTTTCTCAAAACATAATAGATACAAGAAAATATACAGTTAAAAAATAAATATTATATTTATAAAAATATTTTAAAATCCCTTGTAGTATAAAAGAAATTATAATGGGCGTTACGGTCTTCTAATCAATTTATAATACAATTATTGTGAATTTCTAAAACTAATTTTAAAGTTTATTTGCATACAAACAATCATTTTAGTGAATAAATTATATTTTAGATAGTGTTATAATACATAGAATATACATAGAGTATTAAAAGTTAAAATACACAGAATTAAGCACGTATTTGAAACAGCTATCAAAATAATACCTTCATTATGGTACTCGTTTATCAGCTTAATTGCGTTCTTTATTTTTACATCATGTTAGATTTACTTGAGTAAATTTTCCGTGCAATAGTTTCGGCGTTAACATATTTCGTAAAAAATTATAATTAATATTTTTTCTTGGTTTAATAAACTCTATGCACGTATATTCATTTACAAAAATTATGTTCAACACAGACAACATTCCTTTAAATTAAGAAAAAATATTTCTGAACTATGATTTTATAAAATATAATACATACTAAAGCAGTTTTATAAAATTTATTACAAATTTAAATATATATAATTAATTTTAGTAAATAAGTGTTTAAATTAGTAAATAATTTTAGAAAAATCATGTTGCATTAACACACATCCCGTAAGTAGACACATATTGAAAAACATATCTTTGAAACAGATGACTGCAAAAAATATATAGCCTTCTCAAAACATAATAGATACAAGAAAATGTGCAGTTAAAAAATAAATATTGTATTTAAAAAATATTTTAAAATCCCTTATAGTATAAAAGAAATTATAATGGGCGTTACAGTCTTCCAATTAATTTATAATATAATTGTTGTGCATCGCTAAAACTTATTTTAAAGCTTATTTGCACACAAACAATCATTTTAGTGAATAAATTGCATTTTCGATAGTGTTATAATACATAGAATATGCATAGAGTATTAAAAAAATAATACATAGAATTAAGCACGTATTTGAAAGAGCTATCAAAATAATACCTTCATTATGGTACACGTTTATCAGCTTAATTGCGTTCTTTATTTTTACATAATGTTAGATTTACTTGAGTAAGTTTCCATGCAATAATTTCGGCATTAACATCTTTCGTAGAAAATTATAATTAATAGTTTTTCTTGGTTTGATAAACTCGGTACACATATATTCATTTATAAAAATTCTGTTCAACACAGAGAACATATCTTAAACTTAAGAGACATAATATCTGAACTATGTTTTTCTAAAATACATTATATAATAAAACAGTTTTTATAAAATGTATTACAAATACCAAAATAAACAATGTATTTTACTGCATACTGTTTAAATTGTTAAATATAAAAAAAAAAAAAACTTTTACATTAAGATACATTCCATAAATAGACATACTCTCTTAAAATGTCAGCCAAAAAATAAGTAAAGTTGATCCGAAATTCGCTCATATCACGTTTTGAAAGGGAGCTTCTCATAAAGATTTGAAATAACTCAAGTGAGTGAGTTGTTTTTAAACAATTTAAATCAAGATGAGTCATTTAAACAAGCATTCTAAATCAAGATGAGTAAAGCATTTTAAAAAACAACACATTCACGATTCTATAAATTACAGCTCTTTTCTGAGAAGCCAAATCCACTCTTTCATTTTAAGAGTGTACATGATTGAAAAACATATTTTTGATCATATGACACCAAGAAATATTTAGCCTTGTCAAAACATAATAGATAGAAGAAAATATGTATTTAAAAATAAACATTAATTTCATTTATAACATTATTTCCAATAAATCTAGTAATTTATTCTGCTGTGATAATTTCATTTGTCGATGGGTGAATTATTATCAATATAGTAAATTAAAAAAATCTTGAATGGGCACATTAATTTCTAACATAAAAGAAAATATTAACACTACATCGTCAAAAAGTGTAAACGTACAAACTTACAGTACTTTACCGTGAATTACTCAGTAAATTTACGGAATATTTCACTTTTTTCACATAAACGGTCAACTTCCGTAATTTTTTGTATTTTACCAGCAAAAAGTGTTAATGTAATGGCAAAGTCCGTCGATATAGGAATAAAATCTGTTTTTTACGGACATTGACTGGAATCTCTGCTGTAGTAAATCTCCGCTGCAGCTTTTTTTCAGTGTTTGTATGAGTTGAATGCATAATTTAACCAGCCGTAATTAGTTAAATTATTTCACATACAGCATTAAGTGAATATTTCCAGTGTTGTTAGCAAATGACGTTAAAATCATAATTAAAAATTGATTTAAATAAATTTATTCCGGTGATATTACACCGGAACAATTATACAATTATAGTACAACAGTACAGAATTGTCAGTGTAGTATCTTATTCAATACATATTTTAAATGGACAGTAAATATGTTATTAAAATTATCCAAACATTGCCAATTAAATTGATACATATTGTAAAAATTATCCTAAAATAAAAATAATGCAGAATTCGTTTCGAGCTAAAACAATAACAGCTCGACTTCAGCAGGCGCAGACACGTGTCCATAAGGGTACAAGATCAAAGATGAACTTGACAGAAATAAATACAGTTATTACAAAGAAGCAAATTTATTTAATAAAAAAAAATGTACAGTTCATCTTTCACCCTGTGCCCTCAGGGACATGTGTGGTTCAATTGATGTTGGTATGCTATTGTTTTAGCTCAAAACGCTTCCAGCATTGTTTTTTTTAATTTTATGCTGATTTTTACAAATAGTATAATTTTAATGATTACTTTTCTCCAGTTTATTTGTTTTTTTATATTTTTAATTATGTAAATGAATATTATCCAAAATTGAATTTCAATTAGATTATATTCGTAGAAATTACATAACTATTTATGAATATATCGAATGTGATTTTTATTAAAGTAATGTTTTCACGATTCATGGAGCACAAACATTAACTAAATTACTTAAATTTCATTCAAATATTAAATTCAAATTGTATTAAATTTTCGTATAAAGAATCGGTGGTTTAAAATTTAAAAACTGTACTCACTATACATTATCATGTTCATGTTGCATATTTTTATATCAATTTTTAAATTATTTGTTGCAGAACATTATGTATAATAATTCAAAATTTTAAACTTTTAGCGAAATGCAATATTATAATTTTGTTTTCTTTTCTATTTTCAAGGATATTTTTTTATTTAAAAAGGGATTTTATTTGAAGTATTGATGGGTTAAATTGTAGTACACGCGTTAGATATTAAAACTAATCGTAATAGGAAAAAAATTGAAACTATTTTGACTTCTGATTTTTTGCGAAAAATAAAATTGCGCAAAAAATCAGATTTTTTCTTCTTATTGTTCAGTTTATTAGAAATCATATCGAAAAGAAAGTTTCTTGTTTTTTCTGCTCACAAAAGGGCATTGATACAAATTAATTCTGCATCAGATACTACGAGAAATTGCTAGATTTTGTAAAAATATATCACTTTATTTTTTAATGTAGTTATATTTACATATATTTTTTGTAAAATGATTAGATTATATCGCTAATCCTCAAGAATATATACTCATCTCGCAAAAATTCCTTTTTTTTTCTTCTCACAGGTCTTTTAGTCTGTCATGGATGCATCCTTCTATATTAAATGTTTTAAAATTGAGGTTATCCAGAAAATCGCGTTATTCAATTTTATGTCTATTCATGGCCCCTAGATTGTGATAGAATTAAATGATTTTCTGAAATTATAATACATCTTGTTTAATTTAATCAAGAGACTTTCACTTTCGAGATATAATCGGGTTTTTTTTTTCTTTCCATCATAATAACTTTATTTTCCCGCTAAGTATATATTGTATCTTAATTATGAAATTGACATAACGTATTATAGTATAATTAATATATTCAAAATAATCAGTAAATATTTCTTTTGATATTTATACCAAACAAAAATTTTGTACTTTGCATCCATATTTCCTTCAACAATAAAAATAAACAGTAAGGTTAAGTTAAGTATCTTTTGGCGCAGTTTTATTTTATTAAAAGTAGAATTATTTTTAACAGTTTCGGTAAAAGAGTTAAAAAAACTAAACGTAGTTAATATTATTCCTCTTCAAGTTACACTATTTGGAAATTTGTGAAAAAAAATCCTTAGCATGTGATGGAAGATTGTGAAAGAACTTTTTTTATTCAGGATTCTTATTTATACTCTAAGCAATAATAGCAGAATATTTTACTGCAATTTAAAATGTAACTTTTACTAATTCTTTGCTTAATTTATTTTTATCAAAATAAGTTATTTGAAGCACATGAATTTTATCATAAGTTTACATCACCACATTGGATTTCTCCTTTCTGTTGTGCATTTTTCGATTACGGATAAGCGTAAAGATATACATGCATGGGTACTTCTCTAACGGATGAGTCAAATAAGGTACACTCTAAAAAATAAATGTGTAAATTAGCTAATTTTACCCGAATATATGTGTAAATTTCTAAAATTACACACCTGTCGTAAAATTTACACATTTTTTTCTGAAATTTACCTGTTTATATGTGTATTTAGGATGTGAAAGTAAGTGTGTAATTTTTTATCAGTTGAAAAACTCAAACAAGTGTGTAAATGTCTAGAAATGCTTGGATTTACACTTATTTATGTGTTAGTCTAATTTAAACTTAATTATAAGTACACACATAAGTGAGTAATTTTTTACAAATGCATACTTGTCATAAAATTTACACATTTTGAACAAAAAATTACCTTTTTTTATGTGTACCTAGCATGTGAAATCAAATGTGCAATTTGTTATCGCTTGATTAACTCATACAGATGTGTAAATGTAGAAAAGTACTTGCATTTACACGAATGAAAGTGTTAATCATAATTAAGGATCAACTGAATCAACGATTTTTAAGATCAAAACAGAAACTGAAACCGAATTTTGGTACTCATCCTATTTTCGGCCGAAAACGAAAACGATAAAAAAAAATTTAAGTGATTAATACATACAAAATGATACAAAATTAGGTCCGTTCGTAATTATGTATGTATATAAGACCGATTGTCGTTGTTCAGTCCATTCATTCGTCTGTCTGTCCGTCTGTCCGCATATAATAGAGCAAAAACTATCCAACCGAATCGTTTGAAATTTAAAATATAAAATTGTTCCATAATTTTGTCGAGTTTTTCAAATTTTATGAAAATTGGATGTATAGTTTGATTACAGGGATAATCAAAAGTATTACGTTACATTACCGTCAATGAGAAAAAAATGTTTCAAGTTCATTTTAATGGTGTTACAGCATTCCAAACAGGAAAAAAATTATATACATTTAACGAAGCGTATTAAAATATACATTCGGTGCAATATATGGTGAAAAAACGTTTATTATTCATTTACAGAGCTACACAAAAGAATTCCGTCACATAATGATATATGGGAAAACATTGTTTTCTGCGTATTTCAATCATGTTAAATTAGTTCGTATATAATTAAGTTGATATACGTTGCTCAGTTTTATTGCAAGTTACTTCTTTAATAATAGAAAGCGCTAACAGTATTTACAAGCACTCACAAAAGATGCACCAGATACTGCACCAGAACTACTACTCTACGTTACAGATTTTTGCTAGAAGTGCACTTTTAGTTGTGATATGAGTTTTTAAGTGTAACCCAATTTTTGCATATTACTTTGTGTATATAAATGCTGTAAATCATATACAGGGTAACACAAAAGAATCTGTAAGAGTTACAGAGTAAAAATGAAAATAGCAGTGGTTTTCGAATCAGTTACGCATTTTCACGGTATCCCATGATAAGTAATGATTCTAGGTTTGCGATCTTGATTGCGTCCTATTTAAGAAGAGGTCCTATTATTTTCGTGTTACTGAATTGGAGATATATAATCGTATCAAATTTTATATTCATGCATTTTAGCATAAGAATTTAACAGCTAATGTATTAAGCTCAGAATATTTATAAAATTAATTGTAGTACGAACGCAGCTCATTTGCCACGTTTGACGCGCAATTTCCAATTTGTTAATGATGCTACACGCTTTCGAATATAATACAATCTATATGTATCTATGAAGTGTATGATAAAATATACGTTCTGCACAATCGGTGGTGCAAAGAATATTCATTATTAATTTCCAGGGCCACACACAAGTATTCCATTACATAATATTATAGGGGAGATACCGTTCGGGGCGCGTTATAATACGATTAAACTATTTCACATTTTATGTACGTTGTTGAGGTTTATTATAAGTTACTTCCTGTATAATACAAAGCAGGGATGTAGTGGAGGGTATACGCGGGTACACGCCGTATACCTTTTGGATTTTTTTAAGGAACTCGGTATACCCTCTGTTTCTCAAAAGAGCTACAGTGTATACACTCTAGGGTATACCCTCTGTTTTATGCATATACCCTTTGCTTTTTTTACGACTACACCGCTGACAGAAAGCAGATAGTATTTACAGGGACACACCGAAGATTTCGGCCACTATACTGTATCCGAAATACTGTATCCATTACAGCAAAAACTGAATATTTTCAGAACTTTGTCATAGCACGAACGCATCTCATTTGCTACGTTTAAAATGCAATTTCCAGCTTGTTATAAATTAATTATTGACATATAGAATCACATTTCTAACACACAAATATATATATATATATGCATGTGTATGTATAAGGTTCAAATAAAATGAAAACGTATTCCATGTATTAGTTCTTGAGATAGAGTGCCAACAAAATTTATATCACATAGAGACAGACAGAGTCACAGACATACAAACAAACATTTTATAAAAGCATTTTTAACCTTATAAAATGTGTAAAATCCATTAAAAACAAGAATTCGAAAATTTTCACGAATCTAGTATTTTTTTCTTGCAAAAATAGAAGAGTGTAAAAATGTTTCAGGTTCAGGTATATATGTCAGTTTATCTTTTACGGTGATTTTTTGTCAACGATCAGCTGTCGTTAACAAAACACACTTCTGCGACACTTATACTTCTGTGGTTTCAAAAAGGAAAAAAAAAATATTAAGCCTGCTGTTTTGAACGAACAGGTGATAAACTTGAAAGTTTAGTAATGTAAGCATTTTTTGCTTTATAATTTTTGCATGCGCATATGCCATGTGCAATAGGGAAAACTCGCAGACGATTTTTTAATTAAAGACAGTAAAGTTTATTTGTTGATCTTTGGAATACACAGAGAACGAGAACATTTTGTTTGTAAAAATAGCCGTTTATGTACGTATAGTCCGTCTAAGTTTAAATATTTAAGCAAAAAATATTACAAGAGTATCGCAAAATTCTGTGTTTCATACAAAATACGTCCAAGAAAGTTTACAAATGCTGTTGGTATGTGTAAAATAGATTCATGCCACTGCTTTTGTAATTAATATTGGACTGTTTGTTTTCTACAAATGATTCTATGGATTACCATCAAAAAATGAAGAAATATGTCGATGGAAAATAGGTATGAAAAATATTTTTTCTGTTTGCTTTTCTTTAAATTACAATGATTTTGTTGAAATAAATAAAAATCTATGAATAATCCATATGTTTGAAGGAATGAGACTGAAATGTCATAATTATATTGTCTATTTATTTTTTTTAAATTCTAGAAGCTTTTATTATTTTATTTTGTGAATGATTTTAATGAAAGGAATTTCAAAATATCTATACGATACACAGTATCAGAAAATATATGATTAACCCACGAAAAAAGAAATAAAAGATAAACAGTGCACAAAAATTACAATAATGCATACAACCACAGTTAAAATTCATTAGCTTTTATTCGATATATTTTTTTAATGTTTCGAGATTTTTACGAATTTAGATCTAATAAAACAGGTTTACAAACCAATTTCTAAATTTTATCGCGTTCATTTGGATTTTACTTAGGGTGTTAACTATTTTAAAAAGTGGATTTAAGCTAGCGATTAAATCATTATTTTAATCAACAATTTGAAATAAAAATCAATTATTTAAATCAAAATTGATTTAAATCTAATTGTTCTAAATGACACAAACGTATTAAAATCTAAGATTAATGTAATTTGGAAAGTGTATTAAAATTAATGTAATTTGGAATACTGTATACAGTACACCAAAATCTGATAAAAAAAGCTTTAAATAATTGTTTCTAATCTTAATTTCTGAGTCCTGTGAAACATTAAATACAATAACTTTGTTAAGGCATAAAAGATATTTCATTTAAATGTTATATTTAAATCTAAATCTAATATAATTTGTGATGTCATAATTTCCTTTAAGTAATTAAATTGTTTATTCTTTTATATGAAATAAGCATTTAAAGTATGCTAAATTTCGGCTATATATATATATATATATATATATATATTAGTATGCACATACATTGTGTAAGGTATGATTTATGCTATTAACAGTAATTTTTGTTACTACAAATGCAAAATGAGCTACCAATAATATTTGTTAGTTATGTTGGTTATGCCATATTGAAATTACTTATTTGCTGTTTTTATTAATTCTGTTGATTACTGTTTCATTTTGGCTATTTGTTAAGGCTGCAACACTTTGCCCCTTTTGAAATTAACAAAATGCACCCTACCTTTTAAAAAATAGTGAAATATAGCCAGATCTTTTTTCAAATAAATCCCTCCATACCGCAGTACTTCTAAATATGTGCACCCAAGACTTAACAAAAATGATAGAACTTTATTTCTTGGAAAAAAGCAGGATATTATTAAAACATGTTATTTAATTGTATTTTTCAATTCGTGATTTATAGAAATATTGAAAATTAATGATTTTTATATTTATCATACTAAAAAATTATGTACTTATTTTTATTGCTACTAAGCACATTAGTAATATATTTTCTTATGTAATAGTGCCTTTTTTTTAGAACAAGCATTCTGCCCTTTTTCTTTTTAGAATAAATATTAAATACTGAATTATCGTTTATTAATTTAAGCATTACAATATGCATTATATACCTAATTAAAGATTGTAATCAATTTAAAATTAAATGCAGCAGCTGATAATTTTAATAAATGTAAAATCATTATTTTTTAATATAGTTTTACATAATTATTGCAAAATATTAATGTATATAACTTTATAGTATTATATTAATTAATGAAATTACTAATTTACAGTTTTTATAATTTTTACTAAATAATAATTAAATTTTATTGATTAAAGTGCAAAAACATAGATTATGTTAGTAAATAAAAGTCTAATTTTTTAGAAACCTAGAATCTATTAATCTTAGAAACCTAGGCTAAACCTACATCTATTCAATATTTCAATGCTGGAAAAAAAAATCCTATTCAAATAAAAAGAAATATGATTTAAATACAAAAATTCGATCTTTATTATTATTGCTTTTTAAATCATGATTTTTTTACACCCTATTTTTACGGAATTTTAAACTAATTTTTGTTGGCCGATCCGACGGGGGAACTGTCTGGTAGGCGGAGTGTTAAAATAAGTTTTGTTATTTATAACTATCCTCCATTCTTGTAAATAAAATATTAATGATAATATACCAAAGTGTGATTTTATTTTATGTATGGTCTGCAATTTTATACTTCATTCACATAAAAAAAAGTTATTAACTGTGTATTCCTACTTTGTTTTTAGCTGTGTCTGGTAAAAATAAGTACGGTTATATGGATTTATAACAGACAATTATATGGAAAAAAAATTATCACATTTCATTTAAAGCCACTATAGTAAATTCTTATAAATCCGCTTATATTATTTTATGACGATATCAGAGTGATATTGGCCCGGGCAACATAGATTCTTGGAAAATTGTGCAAAAACTTTCATATAAGACCTGAAAAATGAGCTTTGTTTTCAAAAATGATAATCATAGATAGCAAGAGTTATTATTTTTAAATGTACAATTTTGTAAATAAAAATGTAATTTTCGCAATGAATGATTAAAATTATTTTTTAATAACTAAATTTTTTAAAGTTTGAATTTTGCTTCAGTCAGATCATAATGTAAAGTGAATTACACCTTTGTATCTCCGTGTTACATAACTGCGATGTACACTAAAGTCAAAATGACCAGCGAGCATTAAGGGTGCATTCGAAAACATTTTTTTCACCTTCAACAGTTCGAAATTTTCTGATACAATTTCAGACTCACTTTTAGAAGTAAAAACACGAAACTTGCTGATGTGACTTTTAAAGAGATCTATAAGATGTCGTGTGATTTTATTTTTTGTTAAATTCATTAGAATTAGATTTATAAACTATTATTTCCCCAGTATGACTCTTTTTTTCGTTCCCAGATCTCCCGCTTCGGAAAATTCGGTTTAAAACGTTGACTTAACAGCATTTTTTTTGCAATATTTTCTGCATTTATCAAAAAATTGAAAAGCACGGGACCTAATATACTTTCTAAATAAGAGAATTTGCCAGTTTGATGCGCTTGAGAGAAAAAACGAATTTAAAAATAAATCAGAAAAAAGGCAATTTGTATTGAAACACACCCTTAATCGGGGATCTTATTTATTACTGCTATCATCCATCATAGCATTTTTGCCACATATGTTCTTAAAATTCTCAACATACGACGATACTGAGTTTGATCACATGAGCAGTTTTAGATCATTATTGCTAAAATGAATTTTGAATTTTGATAGCCCAGAACAGATTTTTTTTCAAAGGTAAGTTCATTTATTTTACAATTTAACACTTGAAAATTATAATATGGATGAGAAGTGTGTTATTTTCTGCTTATTACAAATTTGGAAAAAATAATTTATTATTTTTGTGTTTTAAATCATTTCTTCATGTTTAAAATCACATATTGTAACATAAGAGTAAATATTTGCAGTTTTAACATTATATAGCATTTAAAATAATTATTCGGTTTAAATACTATCTATTTCAGCGTGTTTATAATATATTTTGCTATAAAACTTCGAGTTTTTATTATTTTACATGCTATACATTTCTTATTTCATTTTATTCCGATGACAAAAGACAGCTTTTCATAGATTTCAATTCATGGTTTTTCGTTTGTGATTTTTAAATTGAAGACTTTTTGTAAGCGTATTGCATTCAAAAACTACAAGAAAAATAAATAAAAACTCTAAAAAAAATGTCATTTGATGTCAGAAGAAAGTTTTTTTAACCTAGTCCGAAAAATTCAAATGTTTACACCAAATCCAATTACAGACACAGAAGCAATTATAACTTTTTTTCAGATAAATTTTTATAAAATTAAAACGCGTCCCAAACAATGTTTCCTTCTTTACCATAATGTAATGTAATATTTTAGTATGGCCCTGTAAATTAATAAAAACTATTCTCTGTACTACAGATTAAGCAGAATTTATATTGTAGTATATACTTCATAGATGCAAGTCAATTTTATTATGTTCGAAAACGTGTAACATTATTAAAAGGCACTTGAAACTATTTTTATACATGGGCCGTTATGCAAGGGAACGCTTTTGACTGTCTCTATAATTGAATTATGCATCTCATTTTTATAAAAATTGAAATGACTTGATAAAATTATGCAAGAGTTATGTATTTTAAATTTCAAACAATTCGGATTAAGTAGTTTTTGCGTTGTTATATGCGAACGGACAGATAGACAGACGGACGGATTGAATGACAACTATAGTTATTACGTATTTACATAATTACGATCGCGTACTTAGAAACTAGTCAAGCATACGAATTTGTTCTTCATGTAATTTTGTTTTGCTATTTTAAAAACTTTTTCGCAGTTTACACATCAAAGAATAAGGTAAATCTTTGTACACAAAAACCTATGTATTTTAAATATTACACAAAAATGTATTTTCCATGTTACATAGACATATGTGTAAAAACAGAATATTACACAAAAATCTGTGCATTCTGTACATAACACAAAAACATGTGTATTTTGCATATTACACAACATTGTAGGTATTTTCCTATTGCACAAAAATATATGTAAAAAAAAGAGTATTACACATATGTATGTGTAAAAATAGTGCTCAGAAATATGTGTATTTCAGTGCAATTCACACATTAAAGTGTGTATTTCAAGAGTTATCAGATAACTTTTACACATTTGGACTTATCATCAAATTACACATTAAAATGTGTATTCTGAAATTTACACATTTGGCGCAATTTACACACAAATTTACACACATAGACATGTCGTTTTTGTATCATCGATTTACACATTTTTGTGTGTAAATTTACACATTTTTTTTTAGAGTGTAGAAGAGTTTAAATTATCTTAAGATTAAGTGTTTTAAGTTGAAAAGCAAAACATTTTTTTGTTTAAGTGTTAATAACAGATTGGGGTGCTGGACTGCGCCAAGAGCGCTGTAAAACATTTGTGTATCATTACTCCATAAAACTGTGGTAACTGTAATGACAGAAGTAATTTTGTGGAAGAAGTAATTTTTAGTATATTATTAGTAATTGTTGCAGAAGTATTACTTTTTACTTATATAATGGAGTAATTTAAACATACATTACTGGTGTAACATTGCGATGTTACACTAGTTATACCGGTTAAAAACTCTGTTAAAAACTGCCTGTTAAGTCTGCCAGTTAAGGTAGCAAGGCTGCCACTAATTTTATAGAATAACATTTCACGAATATTTTACAGTGAAATGAAATTGGCCAATCTCAAAATCTGATGTTCTTCGTCATTTTCAGGGATTTTATCCTTTTATGCACGTTTTAACCACTGCATGTATAGCAAAATATCGTAATTTCATATTACAGTAAAAGCATTCTAATCTCCTTTGGCATCTTCTTTGTACTGTTAAATTTACTTTTCTCTAGATGTTAGTCCGGGAACCGACCGTCGATTTTCCTATGTATCGAGTACAAGGATCAGGCATACATCAAAATGTAGGTTTCATTGTGCACATTAAGAATATCACTGGCTGCCAGGTCCTATCCTGCCGGAACCCAAGGCAACCGCACTTTTATGACGTCAATTTTGAATGTTTACCCATGTATCGAGTACAAGGACCAGACATACATCAAAATGTAGGTCTCAATGTGCACATTAAGAATATCACTGGCTGACACATACATCAAAATGTAGATTTCAATGTGTACATTAAGAATATAACTCGCTGCCAGGTACTATCCTGCCGGAACCCGGTGGCAGCCGCACTTTTATGACGTCAATTTTGAGTGTTTGCCTATATGTATCGAGAACATTGACCGGACATACATCAAAATGTAGGTCTCAATGTGCACATTAAGAATATCACTGGCTGCTAGGTCCTAGCCTGCAGGAATCCAGGGGCAGCCGCACTTTTATGACGTCACTTTTGAGTGTTTGCCTATGTATCGAGTAGAAGGACCGGGCATACATCAAAATGTAGGTCTCAATGTGCACATTAAGAATATCACTTGCTGCCAGGTCCAACCATGTAGGAACCCGGTGGCAGCCGCACATTTATGACGTCAATTTTGAGTGTCTACCTATGCATCGAATTCAAGGTCCGGACATACATCAAAATGTAGGATTGAAAATGCATATTAATAATATAAGGGTCTACTGTGTCCAATTTTACCGGAATGAGGTGGCAGCAAAACTTTTATAACATCAATTTTGAATGTCTACCTATGTATCGAACTTAAGGACAATATATAAATAAATATGAAGGGTTAAAAGCGCACATTAATAATATCATGGTCTGCCATGTCCAATTCTACCGGAACCAGGTGGCATACTCATTTTTTTCGTCAATTTTGAGTGTTTACCTATATATCAGACCAAGCAGACAGTGATATTATTAAAATGCACATTCAAATCTACATTTTGATGTAAGTGGCAGCCAGTGATATTCTTAATGTGCACACTGAAACCTACATTTTGATGTATGTCTGGTCCTTGTACTCGATACATAGGTAAACACTCAAAATTGACGTCATAAAAGTGCGGCTGCCACAGGATTCCGGCAGGATAGGACCTGGCAGCCAGTGATATTCTTAATGTGCACATTGAAACCTACATTTTCGTGTATGTCCGGTCCTTGTATTCGATACATGGACAAATACTCAAAATGGACCTCATAAATTTGCGACTGCCTCCAGGTTCCGGCAGGATAGGACCTGGCAGCCAGTGATATTCTTAATGTGCACATTGAAATCTACATTTTGATGTATGTGGCAGCCAGTGATATTCTTAATGTGCACATTGAGACCTATATTTTGATGTATGTCCGGTCCTTGTACTCGATACATAGGCAAACACTCAAAATTGACGTAATAAATTTGCGGCTGCCTTGAATTCTGGCAGGATATGACCTGGCAGCCAGTGATATTCTTAATGTGCACATTGAAACCTACATTTTGATGTATGTGCGGTCCTTGTACTCGATACATAGGAAAATCGACGGTCGGCTCCCGGACAATGTGGCAATTTTCTTATTTATGAGTGATATAATAGATGAGTAGAAAATGCATAGTGGAGTGCTTATGAAAAAGGCATAATTACATCCCGTAAGACATGGTGACCTCACTGCAATGTCGTTGTGAAGCCACATTGTGACTTTGTGACCATTGATTGTCGAGTGAAGTCACAGTGACTAAAATGTGAAGTCGTTATGGCCGTTTTAGAGCTTTTTTGTGACTTCACAATGTGACCATTTTGTGAAAAGTGTGTCATTTGTGACTACTTTGATATTAACATTGTGCCGAAACTGTCACAGAAGCGACGATATTTAAATTGCCAGAAACATGTTTTTAAAAGTAAATAACATGTTTAGAAGAATATTTGTAATTTTCTAATTTTTTTTAAAGAAAGTCACATCTTAGTCGCAATGTGAAGTCACTGAGTGGTGGCATTTTCGCCACAGATGTGATGTGACCAAAGTGACTCACAGTGACGTCATTGTGACGTCACTGTGACCATGCATGCCATGAGGGATACTTGGTCCCATGCTTGGTTTCATGTCATAAATGAAAATGAAACATATTGTACTTGTTTTTGTGGTAACTATTTAAAAGGTGTTTTCTAATTAAGTATGAAAATTTAATAGTTTATGATTTGTGAAATTTAATAGAGTTGTCTTGAAAAGTATTAACATTTTTTTACTTGTATAAAAAATAAGTTGCAACATGAAAACCTGTATTGTATTTCGAACACAAATGGAAATGTACCTGTAAAGCAATTATTGAAATTACCGATAATACCTTAAAGTGTAGACATGTTCTATAAAAAATGAACTTTTAGAACCAAAAGGATTTATATTATTATAAATATTTACCATCTTATTACTTTAATTTTATAAATATTCAAAAATGTACGCTAGATGTTTTCAAACCGCATGTAAACAAATTATATTTAATAACAGTAATAAATTAAATTTCAAACGAAAAGTCAGGTGTTAAGTAAATATTTTCCGTTTGAATTCATTTTTACAGTATGTTACATCTCTTTTAAGTTTTGTTTTATTTTCATTTGTTTGTATCCAACTGATATCTAAATACTGTTAGTTTTCAAATGTTTATAAATGAAAAGAAAAATATTTTGATGCAGCAATATATATTCTCTAATTTTCCAATTCTAAATGCTTATGTTACTGTTAAATTTGAAGCGGCAATATTGATATTACTTGAGAATACATGAAACATAAAATGTTTTGAGTTTTTAATTATCTGTTTATTAAATGGAGCTAAAAGTTTATATTGCTAAATGAGATTACAAACCTTAAATATTACAGTGATAGAAGATTTTAAAATAATATATTTTAAACAATCCGTGTTTGTATTTGGATGGAGCGTAAAATCTTTTTTTTTAATTATTTTCCCACTATCGCTGAAAAATTGTGAAATTGTCTCAGAAATATTCCCACAAAAATTTAAATAAATGAATTCCGGTTACATTTTAGATTCTAAATATGCACTTTTAGCCGAAAATGTTTAAACTTTTAAAAACCGACTTTTTGTACTTTTTCTTCTAATTTCGCTGGATGGCGTATTATAGGGAAACAGAAATCGGTGAGGTTTATAATAACACACTCTGTCTATAAATACTTTCATTCCCGCATATCACAGAATAAATCACAGTTGATTTAAAGTGATTGTAGATTTCTCGAATTTCGCACGGCTTTTATTCTTGTATTGTGTAAGATTTGGCATGTAAGCATACAATCGAAAAAAAATAAATCTTTTTAACCTTCCGTGAACTTATTTAATTCGATGAACAGCCGACAACTTGTTGAAGATAACGTAGATCGTGAAGGGGAGCTATATAGTCATTGGAATGCATTTAACATTGTTGTTGGTTGTGTTTATAACGGTCAATTATCAGCACGAAGGATATAGGAACTTTTGGGAAGACTGCCTCCCTCGAGGATCTTTTGAGGGCTGCCTAACCCATATTTACGCACGTAAATCCAAGCTTCAAAGAAAAATATGAAAACTCCGAACGATTAGGCTTATGGGGTACGAACCCAGCCCCTCCCGTCTCCCCGTTTCGAGGGCAGAACCTCTCGGTCATTGGTGGAGCTTTTTTATTTAGACATTCCATGAAACAATAAGAAATCATGTTTATTTTTATACTTTTATTATCAACACGTCATCTAAAACAGTTTCCACCATTCATTACAAAGCTCTGGTATTGATGTTATGAATCATAATTGCTGTTAGAAGAAAACAGAATGAAAAACTACCGTCATAAGAAAACTTTCACACAGCAAGTGTGGTTGCAGGTGGAAAATGGAACAAATTATGTGCCTTTACCAAGTGAAGCTGTTTTTCGTGGCAATTTCGCAATAACACAAATCATAAAGTCGGGGACATCTGGCAAATGAGGAACAATAATATTCGTGAATAATTGTAACATTAATGTAAATAAATTTTTATTAAATTGATACAAAATTAGATTTAAAATATAACTGAATATCATTTTTTACAGGACAGAAATATCATTCTGATGAAAAGTTTGATGTATAAGATGTATAACGGTTTAAAGTATTCTAAAATGGTACCATTTATCCTATGAGGACGTGTAATCGGTATACGTTCCGTATATGGTGTTTAAAATCCTTGATTTATTTCACCAGCAAACGTTTATTGAAAATTTTACAATTTTGCCCTACTTAATCCGATAATTTTCTTATTCAAAGACATAGACATTTCTCTTTTGAAAAAACACTGATAAAAGAAAAACAATGGAAAAACAATTCTAATGGAAACAGAATCTATGTTTATATGATTAATAAAAAATCATATTCTAGATTCTAAAGCACAACATAAAATGAACAGATTGTTACATTTAATCTATACAGGGTATATCTAAACTACTGGGCAAAACTTTAAGGGATGATGATGATAGTACACATCAAGACAAATAATATTAAATGGGAAACTAAGGGCTCCAAACGTCTTCCGAAGGATATAGGCGCCATCAAAGTTTAGGGTCCAAATTTGAAATGATTATAAAAAACGGAACAATCGGTCGATTTGTTTGCGGTTTTCACGAAAACTATTCTTTATGTCAGTATTGTCTTGAAAATAAATTATAAAGATAAATTTCAAAAAATGCCGGTAGAGGGCGCTTTAGACTTTGGAGTAACGAACAACTATTTTTTACCGTTATTTTTTGCATCTCATAAAATTTTTTAGAAGCTTAAATATAAACTTAAATTTTGATCTCAGAATCTGAAACGTTGAGAGTGATTAAGTAGCGCAAACTGAACTGTGTTCAATGTGGGTGGGGGGAGGTTCAAATTTCAAATGATTATAAAAAACGGAAAAATTGGTCGATTCGCTTGCGGCTTTCTCTCTTTATGTCAGTATTTCCTTGAAAATAAATTTTAAAGATAAATTTCTAACAATTCCGTTAGAGGGCGCCTTAAACTTTAGAGTAACTAACAACTATTTTTAACTGTTATTTTTTTTTATCTAAATAAATGTTTTAAAAGATTAGACTTAAATTTTGAGCTCAAAATCTGAATCGTTGTGAGTAATGAAGTAGCGAAAAATTGAACTGTATTCGTAGGGTGGGAAGGGTAACATTTCAACTCCTGACACATTTCAGTTTGCGCTGCGTAACCCATCCCAACGATTCAGAATTTCAGCTCAAAATTCAAGTCTAAGCTTTTGCAAGCATTAAATTAGATACAAAAAATAACAGTTAAAAATTGTTGTTGGTTAAAGTTTAGGGCGCCCTCTAACGGAATTTTTTGAAATTTATCTTTAAAATTTATTTTTAGGGAAATACTGACATAAAGAAAGGTTTTAGAAAAAACCGCAAACGAATCGACCAATTTTTTTCGCTTTGTATAATCGTTAGCGCTACTTAACCACTCTCAACGATTCAGATTTTTAGCACAAAATTCAAGTTTATGTCTAAGCTTCAAAAAAATTTAATGAGATGCAAAAAATAACGGTAAAAATAGTTGTATGTTACTCCAAAGTCTAAAGCGCCCTCTATCGGCATTTTTGAAATTTATCTTTATAATTTATTTTCAAGACAATACTGACATAAAGAATAGCTTTATAAAACCGGAAATCAATTGACCAATTATTCTGTTTTTTATAATCATTTGAAATTTGAACCTACCCACTCCTATTGAACACAGTTCAGTTTGCGCTACTTAACCACAGATTTTGAGCTCAAAATTAAAGTTTATGTCTAAACTTCTAAAAAAATTTAATGAGATGCAAAAAATAACGTTAAAAAATGGTTGTTCGTTACTTCAAAGTCTAAATCGTCCTCTATCGGCCTTTTTTGAAATTTATCTTTATATATATATTTTTTCAAGACAATACTGACATAAAGAATAGTTTTCGTGAAAACCGCAAACGAATCGAGCACTTTTTTCGTTTTTTATATTCATTTTAAATTTTGGACCCTAAACTTTCATGGCGCCTACCTCCTTTGAAAGGCGTTTAGGACCCTTAGTTTCCCATTAAATATTATTTGCCTTTATCTGTACTATCACCCCTTAAAGTTTTGCTCAGTAGTTTAGCCCTCAGTAGTTTGCTCAGTAGTTTACACCCTGTATATAATAGGCATCACATCTATATAATTAGGTACAACATCTATGTTTTACTAACTTACAATAATTAAAATATCAAATTGCATAGAAAATTAGGTCGTGACTTAAAATTTCAAAAGTAATAATAAAAAAAATAATAAAAAAATAAGATAAGAATCATACGGAATTTTTTTAAAAATCCTTGCAGAAATAATTTTATTAAAAAATATTTTGAAATATGCTTATTTATTTAAGATTTGTTTAAATAAACAAACCATGTAGACAAATACGTCGCATCTGAATCAAATTCAAATTCCATTTCTATTATGCAACAATCTGCCATAAAAAGGAAAAATAAATAGAAATTTACTAATGCTAATAAATAACTTTAAGGGGAAAATATGATTTCATTCTGAGAAATAATAAAACTGAATCGTAATCTGCATTTAGTTAAAACTTTTAATAAAAATCAATTTTCTAAAAGTTTTAGAAAATAATTGTTAGCTTTCTTTAAATAGTATTCTTAATTAGCTTGTTCCCTTGAATGGAATTTTTTAGGATTTTAAGTATGTACTTAAATTTTCCTAAAATCCCTAAAGAATATTGCATTTCTGACAATATTACTCGTTGTTTGTTAAGAAAATTCAACTGAATTTTTTTTAAACTTAAATTAAACTTACATACACTTATCTTAAATAGCGGATTAAATAAAATTATAATGAGAGAATAACTAAAAATATTTCTTCTTAAAAATGTTATTGATTTTATGAAATAAGTTTGGTATGATATTATGAAATATTGGGTTTTATTAATAATTAAAAGAGAAAATAAAAAAAAAAGTTGGGGATAATTGAAGCAGATATACTGAAGTATGATTTGTATGTTATTTGGATTGTCATTCAACTTGAAATTATTCTAGACACATCTGTGCTTGAAGCACCGATAACATGCAATGATGTATAGTTTACAGATTTTTCTTTTAAAATAATTATGTACAATTGAACATTCTTGTGTAACACAGCATCTTTGGTGTAGGATCATACAAACTATGTGCAACATGCGTAGGATGCCACAATTACATCTGTTTATATTTCCATGCGGTAGAATTATAATGTGAAAAATTGTGTTAATTTGCATTGTACTATGCTTTAATGTGATTTAACGTACAATTATCTATAAAATATTTTTAATTCTAAAATTATGGATAAACAAGTGGAAATTGTAAAATCAGTAAATATTTCTTTTTATAGTTATACCAAACAAAAATTTTATACTTTGCATCCGCATTTCCTTCAACAATGAAAATAAACAGAAAGGTTTAGTTAAGTATCTTTTGACTCAGATTTATTTTATTAAAAGTAGAATTATTTCTAACAGTTTCGTTAAAATATTTAAATAAACTAAACGTAGTTAATATTATTCCTCTCCCAGTTACATTATTTGGAAATTTGTGAAAAAAAAAATCCCTAGCATCAGTCACGTATGTAGCTTTTATTTGTAACTATCTATCTTAAGACACTAGTATACAATATATTACTTTAAGTATTATAGTATCTTAGAAACTATGCGACGAATGCAAATAAGCTCGATACTAATTTGTTAGCATGTCCTGACTTTAGAATTATATGAGATTGATTATGCTAAAGGATATATAATCCTTATATTAATTAAATGTGCATTTATCATATAAGAATTTTAATTAAAATACTATACTTAAAAATCCAGAAATTCTAAAAATATTAAAAAGTAAAAAGGGATATTTAATGAAACATTCTCTCACTTAATTTACAAAAATTTATGCATATGTTTTTTATGTATCTCCGTCTAAACAAATCGAAAATTACATTTCGATGCATTGCTAGATGAGTTTTAATTACTTAAAAGTGCTGAATTTTCATTCATATTGCAACTATGCTCTTCATCTGTATTTGAATTTCAAGAAATGCTAGCGTTTGACTAGTTTATATCATTTTCCCTTCAAATACAACAAAAAAATCCTTAAAGTAAACAGTATTTTTAATAATCGTGCAGTAAATTACGAAATTTGTGTTGACAAAATGGATGCTTTTAAATAATTTGTTAATGCATAAATAGAGAAAAATAGAGTATGAAATAAGATAAAAAATAATTAATTATACTTTAATCTGACGAAACAGATAGTTTTGAGTAAGAAGATTTAATTTTTGAATTACAGATAAAAAACGTACGCTTTTAAAACTACGGAAATATAATAAAAACTCCTACTATGTGTCTAAAATGTATTAAAATGTATTATGTATTAAATTAATAACTATGCTTCATACATTAATAAATATATCGTTCAATGATGTGCAATAATTGGATATTGCTAAATTTCTCTACAAATTTTCTCAATTTTATGAAAATACCATTTGCGTAATAACTGCCGAGATTAATATACTATATGAACTACTACTATCTGTGTGATTTATGTGATATGAAAATGAATGTGTCATTAACTACGTAAAATGTATAATCTTTTTCTTTCATTTGCTATATATAAAGAATTTTTCGAAATATATTTCCATAATTTAATTTCATAATAATTTTCAATTTCTAAAAAGTACTGGAAGATTAACGTGATCTGTTTTAACGCTGCTAAAACTATGTTAAAAAAATAACAGTTTAAAAAGATAAAACTTTCACTAAAACATTAATTTAATAAGGGTTACATATTAAACTGTTAAATTTTCACTTTTTATTCTGATCTGTATTTCTTTACAAAAAACAAAAAGAAAGCCGCACTAACGAAATTAATTAAAACTGATTTCCTCTTCTATTCACCCATTTTCTGTATAAACAAACATGCATTCATTTTGTTTTAAAACGAGTGACGAAGAGAAAAATGCTGCTGCGATTTTTTCAATGATGAAATTATAAATTTAATTTATTCTACATATTAAAACATATGCTGACATTTTGAAAAATGTTTTATGGTTAAAATACCACATTTAATTAAAATTCCCCAAAATTCTTTTTTAGGATTGCTTTTCATTATTTCGCTAAATTTATCTGACAATCTACTACGTAAATTTGATAACATTCATCAATTTGGAATTTTAATTATTTATCCTTAATTTATTATATTTAATTTTTTAAGGGCTGGTTTTACGAACTAAATTTACATTTTAATTCTAAATTGAAGTATTTTTTTTAAATTTTACAGTAATTAAACCATATATGAAATTAAATGATTAATTCATAAAAATAAACATTTAGAAAAGCATGTTATTAAGGCATCTCTATTGCTGGTTAAAATTTTAAATTCCAGTTTAATGAAATATGCAAACACATATTATAAACAATATTAACAAATTAAAACTGTTTAAAAACGTGACATTACTTTAAGACCTTATATTGTGCAAGATCGCGTTTACTCGTTATGAATAATATATCTATAAGGCCGGAAATCAGTCTATATGTGCATGGTTTGTCCGAATCTGATAAACAAAATATAAGTTATTCCTAATTACTTAATTAAATAAACTAAAATTAACTAAATTACATCATCTTGCATAGTTTACCTTTAAAAAAGCTGTTGCTCGTCTCCAGATTTTTGCATCTCGATGCACTAGAATTAATAGATAAAAATACGAAGAAAAGTGCGCTGCTTCCTGAAGACTGTATTTTTTGGTATATCCTCCTCAGTTCTGGTGCCGCATGGAGGAAATTTTAAAGTACTCACTTTAAATGGATATACTGCTTCTAGAATTGTTAAAATTACTTCTAGACATATTTAATAAATGCGTACATATAATAAACATTGATATATATGATAATACATCTTTGGTGATTTTTTATCGTAATTTTAAACAATTTCTTGTGGCTCCTTGTAATATTTGTTGAGAAGGATACTCAAACTGCATGTAATACCTCTTTCAGTACACAATAGATCTGCAGGAATTCTGTTAAGTACTTTTGCATGAACGTCAACAGAAATAGGGTGTCATCCGAATCAAGTTCGATCACTCACTCTAGTTCCTTAATTTTTTTTTCACAAAATCACATACAGTTATCGTGCTACATAGGCCTCGTTGTAACTTATGATTTTGGTGGTTAACTCGTACTGGTTCAGGTGCATTTTCCCTGCTCAAGTAAAACAGCTGTATCATTTCTCTTCCTTCTTTTATTGTATTATCTTGTTGGCACGTACTAACAAGTTATAAATAAAAAAACAATCTTCCCACACTGTTTATCAAAAGTTTTCTACGCGCAAAAATTTGCATATAATGTTCTGTGATCGGTGGTTCCACTATCTATTGCTGTGAAGTAAGCAAAACCACATCACTAAAACTATTCGGCAAGCGCTTCTTCAGCACTTTAATGATAAAATCATCTCTCATAATTTGCAGCTTCGTGGTGACCACCTGTGTCAGTTCACATCTACTTTGAATTATCATTGGTCATACATAAAATCTTTTTTTGCAAATGATTTATTCCACAATGCAATTTGTTTCTGTATAATTACTCTCAAGGCCCGATAATGAATAATTAGGGCCCTGGGTAAAGATAAATTACGGGGCCCCTTTTATGCAACATTAATAAATTAGATTTGACGGACAGTCATTTTGTACGTGTAATGCATAAACATATTTTCGCACCTTGGATATAAATGGAAGAAAATTCTTAGCTTCGTCAATTCTAAATTAAATACTTTAATTAGTAAAAATTCACCTTTTGTTCTCCTTACTACAGAAAAAAACTTTTATATAAATTTAACAGTTGGTTATATTTAAGATGATTATAATAACTTCAACATATGGAGGAGTTGGAATTGGGAAAAGAAAGTAAATATTTTTTAATTCAACGTATGGTTTTCGAGGGCCCCTTAAGATCCGAAGCCCATGGGCGAAGGTCCGATTTTCCCATACATTAATCAGGGCCTGATCACTCCATCGATTTTGTAGAAAGCAATTACTTAACGATATTATGGAGCAGTCTCATTGGTCAAAATAGAGATATTTTATAAAAGCGATTCAGTGATTATGCAACAAAAGTTGAAGATTTTTTACAATGCAGTGCAACGATACGAAATATCACCTGAAATGTGCGGTTTGTCGTATGATATGAAACCCCTAATAAACTTTAAATACGAATGCATGATTTGCTACTGCATTGGACTCCTTACAACTGCCTGAATTCACTGTCGGAACGAACATGGACGTTTTCGGTATGCGAGGGACGAAGGGATATCTTCAAGATATCTTTTGCAGTTGCCGATAATTTTCCCTGAGAAATGAGTAATGTTGAGAGAATTGTTTTAAAATGTGTTTGAGTTCGCATAAAAATGTAATAATTTGTTTTACGCTGCTGAGTTTTACGTTACTTTGTTAAACATCTGCTGCACTTGCTGCATCATCACTCAGCCGCTTTTACAGAAAACGGTAGCTTCACTGTCTTATAGATCTTTCTCATCGGTCATAAACAGATATATTCTATAAAAAAGGTAGAGTGACGGTGTAGTAAATGGTACAGGTGTTCTTTTGGGTTTTTCCCAGAAGCCGATTTACTTTTTTATAACAAAGAATCGGTGAAAGATTTTCCCGCGCCAGCGCGTGCCTGGCTACTGGACATCACCCCACATGACTCCTTAACATTGGCGCCAAATCATGCGCTGGCGCTTGATCGGCAGCAAATGTGTTAGAAGTGTACATAGAAATTGAACAGGATGGAATGACATGATGTTAAACCAATAATTACAGCCATACGTGTATCGATCCGACTTTTTGTGTTTTTCAATACACTGATGACTTTGCGAAGGAAAAAAGGGCGTAGTCTACCAAAAATTTCGAAAACTTTTTGATTTAACTATTGTTTTAAATCATCCAGCCTCGAGCGCATACCGTGAAATAACTAAATGTAAAATTTCATTTCGATTGGTTAAGAGATTAGTTTTCAGTGTTGCATATACACATTTTGGCCAAATATGACCGGCCACTTGCGATTTTCCGCTGTTTGTCAAATATCTTGAATAACATTTGAGAAATTATCTTGAAACAGTGAAAACATAAAAGTACATGCCGAACATTACTTCCAAGGTTTTTCCCCGAAATTCTGTAAGGAACCATCAACAAAATTGAAAAAGTTTGAATATCTTTTGGGTAATCTTGTTAAATTTAATGAAGTAAAAGCGCTTAAACTGTAGATTATAATTAAACTTATAATTGTAACAATCTCTGGTCATTTTTACGTGGATAGAATGTCTACTCGTAGAGATATTGAGATATTTGTAAAAACACTCCCTAATTTTACCATTTTTTGCTTATAATTTGCAGAGTTCTTAATAATAAAAAAAAAATATTCAAAAAATTGTACAAATAACATTGTACCCAAAACCTTGTGATCCGAATTAAAAAATAATAAAAATTGAATGAACAATAAGCAGGTTTTCTAAATAATGCCACAATCCGGATGCGAGAATGCAATGAAAATATAATTTACATAATATATTTCCTAAATGTATAGAGCAATTGATGAGAAAGTTTCAAAAACATAACTTGAAAATTGTATGAATTTAAATTGATTGAATAGGTTCAAAATCTGTTGTTTCGAAAATGAAGAAAAAAATGAGGGGTTGTACACCTATATCCATTGATTAGCGTCAATACAAAACACACAATATTCACGTACAGTTTTATTAGGATACAACTCCTCATTTTTTTTTTTTTTTGGGGGGGGGGGTAGACAACGGATTTTGAGCTTATTCTATCGACGACAATATTCAGAATTTTCAAGCTATGTTTTTGAGACTTTCACAAAAGTTACTCTATACATTTCTATGCGACGTTATGCACATTATATTTTTTGTGTGTAGCACAATTTAGTAAACCTACTAATTTTTTATAAATTTGAATCTATACATTTAGATAACGCAATATGCAAATGAAACTTTCATTGCATTCATGCATGCGCAATGTAAAATTGTTTTGTAACCCTGCGTCATTTTTATAGATTTTTTTTATCATTTTTTAATTGTGATTATTGTTGTACGATTCGCACAATTTGGTTTGTCATATTTTTTGAAAATATCATTTTTTATATTAAGAACTCTGCAAATTATAAAGAAAAATCTTAGCTAAATTTTTGACTATTTTTATAATAAACCTTAATTTCTCTGCGTACACACGTGCTATTAACACAATTGATTAGAGTAAGCTGCTTTATTATAATGTATAGTTTGAAAGAATTTGGTACATTAGTTTTGATAACGTTACTCATAAAATATTCGCTATTTTTCAATTTGTTAACAGTCCCTTATATGGTTTCTGAAAAAAAAATATCATCTGTAATGTATGACATGTACTATTCTGTTTCCACACCTGTAGATTCAGGATAAATACTTATGTAATTTTCTAGATATTCAACAAAATGTTTAAAATTGCAAGTGGTCGGTCACCTTTGGCCATATAGTGTATCGGGGAAGTCTTTTTTTTTGTCCATCTCTCTAATTCATTAAAGGAGAGTAACAGTTTTTAACAATCATCATTTTGTGAATTTCATAATAAAAATTGCTTATTTAAAAATATAATTTTAAAGATATAGTTTTATATCATTTAAAGATATAGTTTTATATCATTTAAAATTAATAAAACATGAGGAAGTGAAATCTTTAAATTAAATGTTATCTCTAATATTAAAATTGCAGTAAAATATTTCTAAAGTAAATTTATATAGCAGGCATCAGTTTTGCGAGTTAAGTAACGTTTTTAAGGTAATGTGTTACTTCGCTATTTAAAGGTGAAAAATAGGTGAATTATGCACGTATTTCACGTAGCTATCAAAATAAACCATGATAATGCTTCTCGTTCATCAGCTTAATTACGTTATTTTTGTTTTCGCCCTTTTAGATTTACTAGTGAACTTTTCTTGGAATAGATTTTGCCCTAGTATTTTTAGTAGGAATTTTGAAACGATATGCTGTTCTTGGTTTAATGAAGTGTAAATTTTTTTAATAAATGGTCTTATAGGTCTAAATGGTCTAATATATACATGTAAGTACATGTGTGTAAGTGTGTGTAATGTTGAGAATTAAATTTTGTACGTAACATATATATGTATGCATTTGTGGATGTTGATAATCGATAAAATATTTTTTCTAAAAATTTGTATTGATTACGCAAATTTCTGTCATATTTTAACAGTGTAAATTTTAAAATATATTCAATATGAAATTAATTTCATTTTATATTGGCAATCGCGTGTTATTTAGATAGATATTACTTAAAAAGTAAATGTTTTAAATCGATAAGTGTGGTAAAAATTAAGTTATTTAATTTAAAAACATACTGACTAAAGTAAGATTTATATTCATCAAAACAATCTGTCATATACATATATTTTAATTTGGTTTAGTGCAATTTTCTGTTATTCTTAGGCTTTGTGTTTTTTTTACAAATTTATACTTATGTTCTAAATAAAAATTTATCTATTGCTCATATGGGAATAATTATTACTGATTCAAGTAAAATTTTGCCTTATAGATTAGTTAAAACACTTATTCTGTCAGTTTTATAAGTTCTATAAATTTTATGTGAAAGTAGCAAAAGACAATTTAGTAACAATGTGACTTGCAAATATGCAAATTGTCTTAACCCCCCTGACTGCCGAGCAAAAGGATAAAATTGTAATGTTTTTTTTACCTTTAATTTATTTTAAATGTTAATAAAAGAGGAATTTTTTTCATGGTATATATTTTTTTATATAATTCTTTCATGATATATTTTTTGTTACGTATATTCTTATAAGCCTTGAAAGTATTCATCATAACTCAATTTTTTTAAACTGGATTATATTTGTAGAATTATATTACTTCAAATAAAGCTTAAACTGCAGTGAAACTGCAGTCTAGAGATATAGCCATATATCCGGTCGCGGCAGTGGGAAGGTTAAAATATGTGATCTAAACTATATAAAATAAAAAGATACTTCAATTTTAATGAAAATGTATTTAAAATACATCTTTGAAATAAGAATTTTTTTAAAAGATAGACAAGTACAAAAAAAACTTATTATAAAAGGCAACCACATGTTTTCATCGTTTTCTCCAAAATTTATTAAGTAAAAAAATTATTAATTTTACACAAAATTTACTGAAAACTTTAATTTTAATCATAGTATATAGTTTTAAAAATAATTTCTTCTATTTCTCTGATATATGAATTTGATTAATAGGTTTGTGTAAAAGAAATTTTTAATATTTAAATAATTTATGCATCATTTGCAACTATCTTGAAATTTGTTGAGGCAATAATAAACATGTAAATCTGACAACAATGTTCTCAGATAGATAGAAAAATCGGTCAATAAAAATAAATTCTTAGAGGACTTTATGATTTATAACATCTTTATATTTTTGGCCTTTTTTAGCTCCAAAGAAATTTGAAATTCATTATGATGTCCCAATTTTACTATTTTTATGTAAAAAAATAATTTAAATATATGTATCGGTCTAATAATGGAAAAAAATGAAAAAAGTAATAATAATAAATCTCAAACTTTCAGCTAAAATTTGATATTTTATGGTGTTTGCCTTGTGTATATAATTACAGTTTTAAAATACCGTATTGGTAATATTTTGCAAATTAATAAAACTTAAATTAATTATTTTTGTCTGATCAATACACTGCAACTTTTTTTGTATAATAAAAAAATAAAATAAATCTTAAATTAATATGTTATATGAAGTATCTCTTGTTTCCGAAGAATAAATTTTATTATCTTTTGCAGCTGTGACATAGACAAATTACGCGTTTTTTCACTGTTTGGATTAATCAGGAATAGAGATCACATTGCCAAAAATCGTGGCACATAATGAAAATTATAATATTTTTAGGTATGTACCAGATATCGTACGCAGTGTAGTAAATGATTTAGAGCTTAAATACTCATTTTTATGAAGAGAGATCAAGCTATATAAAACATAACTTATCATCTAAAGCAAATTTTCGCATGGTGATTCTTTTAAAATGAATCTTGAGTGTTAAATTTTAATATGAGCTGCTAAATAAAAAAATTATCTTCCAACACTGTCAAATATACTTACCCCTTAGAGCAGAAACCAAAGCGGTAGGAAAAAAGCAACAGAAAGTAACAGGCTTTTTTTTTAATATGACTTTTAATTATTTCTTTTTTACAAAAATTTTGCTTTTAATTAATTAAAAAGCATACAAAAAAGAGATTAGTTTTTTGTGCATGCCCTACATTGAAAAAAAATCTGTAAAGTTACAAATAATTTTATAGGAAACTGAGATTTGTAGAACAATTTAAGAAACGACAACAACAGCAATCTATGTAACTGATTCACGTTTGCACCGTAAATAAAAAAATTCAATAAAGTTACGAATATTTTTTTTGGAAATTCGGATGTCATGTTTTATGTAACTGTATTGAATTTTTTGTAACACTTTTGTAACACTTTTTATGTAACTGCATATCGGGTTACAGATACAACTTTAGTAAGATTACTGTAAGTTGTATATTTCTGTAGCTTTACAAAAAATAGATTTGTAAATTTAAATGTTTAACTGTATAATACACAGATAAAATTTATTACGCATACACATTTCCATATCTTTACATTTGTATCATTAGAAGTTTTCGGGAATTTTTCTTACATTTTAATGGTTTATTCAAATATGAAAATAGTTTATTATGTCTATCATTAGTATTATACACCATTAATAATGAATAATTTGGTAGAAAATTACTCAGTTTATTATAGGTAATGGTCTCCTAATGAAACCCCTTTGTGTCAAAAACGACAGAAACACGAAATTGATTTTTTTATCTATGTGATTAATCTCATAATTGCTTCGGTTTCAGAAAAAATAGTTATTTATATGCTTAATGCAAATGACTATCAGTATTTTTGATACATTTAGTAACGTATCTTTTATAAGTACTTTTTTATTGTATAAGAATGATACTTTCAAAGATACAATGTTTAATTTTAACCACGTTTCTCTGGCAAAAAATTATTTTTCTTTAATAGTTACTCTGAATAAATAATAAAATAAAATTTATACTATATTTTCTTTATGTCTAAAAATAGTATGGGATTTTTTCTCAAAAGTTTCTTGTTAGTCAAAGTGTTATTTGAAAGTCATGTAATGAACATTGCTTAAAATATATTTTTAGCTAAATAAATGGTATTTATTCTGGTATTTATTATTCTATATTATTTATAATTGTATATTACATATCAATAATAACATCATACAATTTGAACTTTATTAAAAAAGGTTTTAATAAACAAATATTTTTTTCTAAAATAGAATGAATTTCATTTAGTTCATAATTTTTGTGATTATTGACAAAATAATACCTATAATATCAAAATAATTAGAAGATTGAATATTGATACTTTATATGCATTTCATATAAGGTGGTCTGGTGTAATAACGCCAGGCGGGATAATAACGCCAAGTGCTAATATTATGCATAATTATGCAATAATCTGATAAATGACACCCATGTGCTCTGCGCAAAAGGCTTTTGAGTCATATAAATCGCAAAAAACAGCTTCAAGTTAATTTGTTCCGTTTGTAGGTCTTATTGCTTTTACAAGCAACTAAAACAAATGCTTGATCTAAAATTTGCGAGTACATGTTTTGTGATCTGAAGACTATTTTTTTATCCGGATTTTTTATCCAGATGACGAGACCTTCACCTGGTAAGGCACCTCCAGAGGTATAATTCACAGATAACTTGGAGGACTTTGCACCCACGAAGGATTTTACATGCACCAGATGCCATTAGCGTACATGAAAGGCAGTAATCTTGGAGGAATACCACTCAACTCTCTCATTATAAGTGTGACAGTATGCATCAATAGAATCTTCAGGTCTTATGCATATAAGCTGTCTAAAGTTGCAAGCTAAATTTTTTGTACCTTAAAAAATAAAGGTGATTCTTGTAACTTTAAATTGGTGTCTTTTTTATATATTCGATAGGTAAAGTAACAACAACAACAACAAAAACATCAATAAGAATAATAAATAGCGCCAATAAGAATAAAATTTGTACAAAAAATCCAGTTACCTAAAGGACTAAAAATCAGAGACAAAGATAGGTTTAAAGGAAAGTGTAAATAAATAACTACCATTTAAAATGGTATTTTAGAAAAATACATTAATACTGAGAAAATTCATTTAGTCTGAGCGTTTCCACTAAGATATCAGAATGAAATAGTTAAGGTACAAAGGACGTTCCGTTGACGTTTTGGCTATTGTGGAGCCTTTTAAAGCGATTTCGGTTATGAGAAACATTCTAGAAAACTATGCGAGAAATTGTTTTAAGAATATTAGATGTAGGATCAGAAGGGATAAATATGACCACTCTTTACATTGTCAATTTTGTTATTTTTTACTTGTTTCTATTTAGAAAAGTGTTTTTTTTTTTTTTTTTTTGTTTATAGGAAGTAAACTTTGAAGTTTTTATTCTTATATCTCCAAATTCTTTAAGTTACTAGGATGATAATAATTACACTATCAAGAACTCAGAATCACAAAAGTTGGGCATAACTAATGCCCTCTAGAGGGGAAATTATGACCACTATATTTCGTCTTTATACTTGCATACACACATTTGCTTTGGGTATTCAAGACCGTTATAGCTCCAAACTAATAAATCCGTTTAATAAACATTTCGGTATATTTTTTTCAAATTGCCATTTGGATCACAAAAAAGCTTTAGATCAGTGATAAAGAATATCTAAAATGAAAAATACATTATGAGGTTAAAATTTAAGCTTTAAATAAAGTTTTACGCTACACAAATTTTACAATATACAATTTTCCAATTATAGGGGTGGTCATAATTCCACCCCCCCCCCCCCCTGTTCATAATTATCTCACCTGATCCAATTCAGAAAATACGATATATTTCATTACTTCCATCTATGAAAAAATATTGAAAATACAGTTTAAAAAATATGTTAAGACTGTAATTTTGATACAAGATTTCGATTTCTTTCGAGAATCTCAATGGATTTATTTTATTTCACAGTTTCCTTCTCTACGTAAAAAGGAACAGGAACATTAAAGGTGCTTCTCAAAACGTTATTGAAATTCTTCCGCTTCATTTCATTCAGAAATAAAGGATTATTTTACAAATAAAGGATAAATAGGGTATTATAAAAATAAATTACATCGCAAAAATAAGATAATGATCGAAGTTAAATTAACAAAAAAGTCGATAAAAAAGTAACTGGAATGTAATTGTATGAATAGATTGTTTTAATACATAATAATATTTTTCCTGAAATATTTCAAATGGAACGACTATTGTATTTTCATTTTAAATAAATGTAAAACTAAACAGATCAGCTATGCTTTTTAATATAAGAATCCTATCGGTTATATAATTTTTTTTTCTATCATTACAAGAAGACAGTATTGGTAAATCCAGTTTCTAGACTAGGACGAAAAGACTAGAACTTTAAAATATTGATGATCTTAATATAAGTACTAGGAATGCCTAACGTCTGTGTCTAACCAACACTGACCATACATTACATTTAGGAAATTGAACGAAATAACAATCACATTTTGATTATGTATTAGAAAAGAAGGTTGATGTTGCACACTATATGGTTGAATTTTCGAAGTTTATGTTCAATGAAGTCTGCCTTTATTTTTAATTAATCCATTTACTACACGTTTTTCAGCTAATTCCTACTATTACACCATTCTTTATACTGTAACTAATGAAAATAGCATATTTGGTTAGGACAGAAATCGAAATCCATGCTTTCCAAACCTAGTTGTTTAAAACTACAACAATTGCTTCAAAAGACTAGATTCTAAAAAAATAATGACATTAATGTAAATGTTCGGAGTACAGAAGTTTGACTTCAATCTTAGTCGTTTCAGTGTTGATCGTTATACAGAATATACACTCTCAGCGGTAGCCAGTGGCTAAATTCTAAACCGTTTATCATAGACAAATACTTCCAATTGCAAAAATGCTTTTAAAAAGGTAAAGAATTGTTTTTTAAACGACTTAGGTAAAAAATAATAATAATAAATTACGAAAAATTAACTTTTTATAAGGTTCCTCGGTTCCATAAGTTATATTTAGTAAATTATCCCCACTATTCTAACAAATAAGAGAAAAAAAGTCCCATTCATCTAACATTAAAATTAATCGAGTTATGAAATTTTAAATTTCATGACTTAAACTATTTTTCTGTGGCTGAAAACGAATGAATTGGACTGAGCTTCAAGGGAACGTACACTAAGTGCTTAAAGTATTTTAAAGCGCGTCCATTATTAGAACGGTCCAATGGCTACTTTCTAAACCATTTGTCACAGACAAAAGATTCCAATTACAAAAATGTTTTAAATGAGGTAAAGAAATATGTTTAAAGCGATTTAACTGAGGGAGTTGAGACCACAAGTTTTACGGTAGTGTTAATTTTAATTAATTAACTTCTAGATTTGTTAAAATAATTTAAGGTGTGAGTTTCAAAATTCTCTTTATCGGGAAAATTAAATTTTGGGGAATCGCGAAAAACATTTAAATGCGTCCATTGGTTTTCATTATGAATTCACAGCTTGTAGTTTTACATTAGTGCAGATTGGTGTAGAATTATAGAGAAAACAAAAGCGATAAGGTGAGTTTTGAAATTCACATTCTCAATTGTATGTTTACATATGGTTTATTTTGTAAGGGAATGAAACTGCTTCTTTTCATGATTTTATTTTAAAAAGGTGAGTTATTTTGATAAGCTTTTATTTTACTGAAAATGTTCGTATGTATTTTTTTCTACTTCAAAATTTTTATTGAAATTTTAATTCACTTCCAAATATCGATCGACGTTTAATTCGCTTATTTATTTATAAAATGACAATGCCATATTAATACTATTTTAGGTGCATACCATTTATTTATTTCATAGGATTACACTAAATTCCGTTAGCTTAAGTGTTCTAATAGATTTTAAATATGTATCATTCTGTAACGAATTGTGACTTTTTGCTTTTCATAATTTATTTTAACAACATTTCTAATATTTTTTTATTTATATTTTTAGTACAAGACGTATATTTTGTTTCAATATGTAAACATCAACATGTATTTAAAAATAATATTGTAAAAATTATTTTACTCTCAATGTTTAATGTTTTGTTGTTATGTTACACATTATTGTTGTACAATGTTAAAGTTTTATATGTGACGTTTATTTTTATTTCCAATAAATTTGTGACTGACCCCTATTTTGCAGCAAAAAAGATGCTTTAACTTTAAACAGCTATTACTCGGTCAGTTTTAATCGCAGAGGAATGGGACTTTTTTGTCTTACTTGTTAGAGTACACTGTAAAAAGAAATTCAAGAGGTTACTAAAAAATATTTAGTAAATTTGTATTCCACAGTATTATTTAGTAACCATTACAAACTTTTTTTGCAAGTGAAACAAACATTTCTTTTGTAAACTGAACAAAAGAATTTTTTGTATAACTAACTTAAAACTTTTTAATATGAGCCACCAAGCAAATATTAGTAATAGCTCCAAAATTATTTTTAGTAACCATGACGTGTGTTAGAAGGGCAGGAGCTTCCTTCGAGCTGCATCCAGTGTGTAAAAAAACAGATTCTGAAACGGAAGATTTTTGGAAAAGCCGCAATAGATTGCAGCACCAAACATTGCTACCTGCTCTATTTCGACGTGTTTCTAAAGGGGAAGAAAAGTTCAGAGATCGTTACCCATGGTAACTGCTACGACACGATTTTCATAACCCCTTTATTTTACAAGTACTTACATTGCATAAATTCGGTGCCTATTTGGTGGCGGCCAGTATCGAACCCAAGTACTTTCAGTCTGGAGTTCGGTGCTATGACCACAAGGCTATCACGGCCACACCAAGTGAGTTTTGGTAATAGCTATTAAAAATGTAAAACTGTTAACTCTTATTCGTTGCTAGATTTTTTCTAGAAATTCCTACAGATTCCTTATAACCGAGTAAGATTACTAAAATTTTTTTAGTAATTACAAGGATCACTAAAATTTTTTTAGTAGATCGACCCTTTTTTTTTACAGTGTAGTGGTAAAAATTTACTAAATATTACTTATAGAAACCGTATAAAAATTTAGTTTTCATAAGTTTTTTTTTTAAATTTAATTGCTTAAAAAACAATTCTTTACCATTTTTAAAGTATTTTTGCAACTGGAACTATATGTCTATGACTAATGGTTTAGAAATTAGTTATTGGCCAACGTTGAGAGTGGACACCCTGTATATTATCTAAAGCTAAACAACGGTTTTATTAATTCTAAAGTAGATGCTACAATGTGTTACGACTATCTCAAATACCTTGATATTTTAATTTTTCATATATTTTGTAATTAATCCACCTAATACTCATTTTTCAGCTAATATGTTCTATTGCCGTACTCTTGATACTGTGATTCAGAAAAATGTAAATTTTGATTTATTTCAGAAAGTGTAATCCATGCTTTCCAAACCAATTATTTCACTATAGTCCAAAGCGTTTAAATGTGGAGTAGTGTGTACTGTCTAAAGTTTAACAACAGTATATATATATTATGTTTTACATACAGTTTAATATGTCATACTGCAGTATTTATGCAATAATATCGATAAGGCTACAGTATGTTATTCATTTACCCGTTATATTCACTATTTCAAATTAAATAATGCTTCAGTTTACATAATCGTTGTCCAAATATTTTTAACACGGACATCTGTAAACATTCATCAGTACTCTCTCAAAACAGCAGACACAAAATAACTCAAAATGAGCCAAAATTCCCTCATCTGGCAATGCAGCATCTCAAAAAAGAGTTGAAACAACACCAGTAGTAAGTTGTTTGCCAGTAAGTTAAATTGAGATTGGTAGTTTAAAAAAAATAATTTAAATCGAGACGGGTAAAATTTTTAATAAAACAGCTCATTTACGATCCAATAAATTTCAGCTATTTCCTGTGAAGCCAAATCCACTCTTCCATTTTAAGAGGGTATAATTGATATTTAGAGAAAGTTTATTCGATATTAAAACCATGCAGAAATAACAAAGATTATAATTCTTTTCCCTAAACTATTTCTTCGGATAAGATTTAAATTGAGATTACATGGAAATTCAGCTAAAGATGAAGCTATTTTGCAATTTACAATCTCGTCAGTACTATTGTTTAGATATGTTTAAATATTACGTAAAACAAAATGTCTAATAAAAGAAATTAACGCCAAAAATATACCAAAAGATAGACTGGAAATTGTAAATAATTAAGCATTTACTCATTAAAAATATAAAATCTATAAGCCAACTGTAGAGCAGAGAAAGAGAAAAATTTATATTTAAAAAGAAATATCGAAATACCGGGTGACCCAAAAGTCAGGACGAAGTTTAAAAATGAATCATTCGAAAACGAAAAAGGATACAGAGATACGGTTTGCACCAAACGGATGCAAAAGAAACCGATTTTTGGGGCAACGAAAAAATAATTCTGTGGGTGACCAATAGATGACTCCGCAGTATTTTATTGCACCAAAAGATGATTTACAAATGAAAAAAAATGACAACTTACAAATCAGCTTAGTTACAATTAATTAGTGCTGCAAAAAATGTTCAATATGATGTCCATAAATCAGAAGTACAGCTGTAAGACGAGGTACCATACTGTTCACAGCATTTAGTAGAAATTTCTTGCGTTATGGCAGACACATATTGGCGGATGGCATCTTTCAATGCTCTGTTGATGCCAGTTGGTTGCGGTACATTTTTTACTTCAAGGATCTCCAGAAGCAAAAGTCACAAAGTGTGAAATTCGTCTGTGTGACTTCCTCGAAAAAAAATGAACCAATTCTGAAATCCGCAGTGAAGCCACATCAGACTGCCACTTTGGCCTGTTGCAAGAGTACCTCAACAAATTCCAACAGAACTATTTTTTTCGTTACCACATAAAACCCGGTTTCTTTTCCATCTGTTTGGTTGGTGCAAACCTTATCTTTGTATCTTAATTTATTTTCAAATTATTCATATTTAAAGTTCGTCCTGACTTTTGGATCACCCGGTATACTTCTTTTAAAATCATTGTATGAAATCAGGACGCATCGTCAAAGAAAATGCATGCGATAAAACGGATTTACAGGGATTCTGAATTGAAACCCTGAACTCTCAAACTTTGAATAATAAGTAAAATGATCCAATTAAAATCCTTAATTGCACATATGTAGATAAGGATCTTGATGTATTGACATCCTATATAAATTCCATCGTTTTAGAATTTTATGTTGGGTTGAAGCGTTGCTTGTCAGCTTAATAGCACAGAAGGTATGATATGTTTTTAGTTTTCAGATTTTAAAATTTCGCTAAAAATGCGTATTACCAACATTTTCTACAATATGTAATTGATATATTTTCACAAAATATAAATCTTTCTGAAAGATACTTTATTTCCAACAGAAAAAGATATCATTAATATGTAACTTAATAAGTTCATCCAAATTTCTTAAAATTCTTCGAATATATACTTGGAAAATGAGCGGCTTTGCCAGCGCGTTAATTGAACGCATTTGTTTAAAACGTTAAATCTATGTAGCTCAATCGCATCCAGTATTATTTGTACACACACTGACATGAAACGAAAAAATATTGCTATTTTAAATAAAGGTATTACATATAAGAAACATATACAAAACTTTTTCACGGATAGATTTTTGTTAAAAAGTATAGTAAAAACCTCCATTATGAATAATCCGTAATAGCAGACACTTTTCCAATTTACAACGCATATGCATTTATGTGTTAGGTTACGTATATGCTTTTCACATCTTAAAAATGGACATCTCTAAATACCGAATAAATTGATTACTCCCTAGGTGTCGTCTATTCAGAGATTTTCAAGGTATTTATTCCAGTTCATTAATATTATTTTACTTATAACAATTACCTGTACTTACTTTATTGCGTTATTGATACCAATTACCAGGAAAAGTATATAGCAAATTTTTTGAGATTATATATTGAGAAAGATTTTATATATTTGAGAAAAAGATATAAAATGGAAATTTCTATTTTTTGGAGATTTTTATTTTTTTAACTTTATTTTTCACAAATACATTGTTCGTGTGCATGTGTCGATTCTATCTATATTTACATATTGAGGAATTTAGGCTTGATATTTTAAAAGACATTTTGGTTTTAGAATGTTTTCTCATTAATTGACAGCATTTGGAATTGAATGATTCTAGCCCCAATATTTAATTTAAGAGAAAATGTAATTTTAGCCAATTTAATCTCATCACTAAATATAAAATTTTAGGGAAAAGTTAGCAAAAATAATAGACGCACAATATATAAATTTATGTATTAGCAAGTTATGTGAAGAAATTCTGGTAAATAAGTCAATTGTTTAATTTATACTGAGATGATTTGTTTTAATGGAAATAGATATCTAGAATAAAAAATAAATATCTGTAATCAATATAACAATCAAAGTAATAGTCATTCTGTAACAGAAAATGCAGTTATAAAAATAATAATTCAGTTTAATAATGCGAGTTACAGATATGTTTCGTTTTTCATATTTATTGGAAAAATATTTTTTATTTTGTCGGAGCAATTAAATTAAAAATATAACACATTTCAATGAAAATACAAAACTTGGACAGAGAAATCGATGAAAAAACAATATTTGGAGATTCCCAGACACTTTAGTAATTTGATCGTTAAAAGATTTTAATAGATTTTTTTTCGTTTAAAAGACTATTAAAACTTGATGTTAAAACAAAATATAAACTATTTTTTTCTTTTTTAAATCTTTTTAGCATGCTTATTTAGCAGAGTTTTAGCACATGGTAAATCGTATTTGTCTGCCAAAACGTTAATAGCTATTTTTATAATTATTATTATTGTTCTTGTGTTCCATGACAATTTATTTCTTAATCATCTGTTCTATGAAATTATGCAAGCTATAGATTAATACAGATATAGATTAATATAGATTTCAAATTTACTTTAGTATTTTGTGTATTAGAAATACAGAAATCGAGTTGGTATTTGCATGAAATCGGAAATATTTTCAAATTGAATAAAAGCATTTCTTCCGTTTTATTAGAAATTGAGCAAAGGGCATCTGTAATTCTGGTAACAAGAATTCATGTATAAAATCTGTTTAAGTTTTGAAATCAAGATATTATTGAAGACACTTACAAACAATTAATTAAATAAGCAATGAAAACGCATTAATGCAAAAAAGATAATTACTTAAAATCCTTAGTAAATGATAGTGGCAATGGAACAGGAAAATCAAATTAATACAAATCAAATTTTCAACTCACAGAATAAAACTATGAAAAGGGATCATCTGATCCCATCATATTCCACCAGTAATTATGAAAAAATCTATGAACAACTCTATGAATATCGATTCTCAACTATAATTATAAGTAATGCTAAATATTATACAAAGAAATACGTAGCTTGTGAAATTTATGATTAATTTCAAGAAATCCCGTTGGTACTTCTTGCTAACAGTATATTTTATAACTTTATGTATTTATGTATATTTAGCTAACAGTTTAAGCACAATACATTTTGATTGCACTGGCGCAATCGCAATGAAACATTATGTGGTAAACATACTTGTATTTTAATCTATTTTCTACATTTTTTCATTCTGCTTAAAAAGTATTATGTACAATATTATTTGTCTTATTTTAAAAAAAGAAAGACAATTTATATTAAGAATTCATCGAGTTATAGACAAAAAAGGAACTTAATTTGGGACATTTTTTTATAAAAATATTAATTTCTCTACGATTATACATGATATGCTCATAAAAATGAACATAGTTTTTAAAAATAAACCACTTAATTACAATCTACAGATAAAACGTTTTTTCTACATTAGTTTTGAAACTGTTATCCAAAAGACATTCAGTTCTTTTTCAACTTGTTGACGGTCTGATATGCAGTTTCGGGAAGAATTATCTTCAAGGAAATATATGGCATTTACTATTCAGTTTATACACTTGGAATTTCAGGATAATTCTCCATGTGTTTTTCTAGATATTTCACAAAACATCTAAAATTGCACGTTATTGGTCACCTTTGGCTATACAGGGTGTCCTTTCTTAACGGTGGCCAATGGCTAATTTCTAAACCGTTAGTCATAGACATATAGTTTCAATTGCAAAAATGCTTTAAAAAATGGTAAAGAATTGTTTTTCAAACGATTTAGATCAAGGTAGAGTTAATTTCTATTAATTAACTTCTAGATTGGTTAAAATAGTTAAAGACGTGGGTTTTAAAATTCTCTTTATCGCAAAAATCAAATTTTGGGAAATCGCGATTTTATTTTAAAAGGTGTAATATTTTTATAAGCTTTTATTTTGCTTAAAACGTTTGTACGTATGTTTCCCTAGCTTAAAATTTCTATTCAAATGTTAACTCACTTCCAAATATCCGATCGAAGTGCACTTTGCACAGTTATTTATATCCAATGACAATGTAAAATTAATACAAATTTAAGTGCGTACAATTTATTTATTTTACAGGACTACACCAAATTCCGTTAGGTTAAGTAATCCAATAGAATTTTAAATATGTGTCATTTTGTAACGATTTGTGATTATTGCATTTCATAATTTAAATTAACAAACTTTCTAGGTTTTTTTTACTGATATTTTTAGTAGAAATTTTGTTTTAATAAGCAACCATCAACATAAATTTAAAAATAATATTGTAAAAACTTTTTTACTCTCAATGTTTAATGTTAAATTTTATAGCTTGCATTTATTTTTATTTCTAGTAAATTTGTGACTGACCCCTAATTTGCAGCAAAAAAGATGCTGCTTCAACTTTAAACAGCTATTACTCGGCCAGTTTTAATCGCAGAGGAATGGGATTTTTTTGTATTACTTGTTAGCGTAGTGGTAAAAAATTACTAAATGTCACTTATAGGACCGGGGGACTGTATAAAAATTTACTTTTCGTAATTTTTTACAAAAAAATTCTTTTGACCTAAATCGCTTGAAAAACAATTCTTTATTTTTTTAAAGCATTTTTGCAATTGGAACTAAATGTTTATGACTAAAGGTTTAGAAATTAGCCATTGGCCACCGTTGAGAGTGGACACCCTGTATAGTATATTCAGGAGAACGAAATATGTTTTATATACATTTGAACAAGAAATCAAGTTTATTTAAAATCAATATGTAGCAATAGCTGTGCAATAACAGATTGTGTTTAATTTAAATTGCATAATGTATTTCAATTATCCGAGGGAAAATAAATCTTGTTTTATTAAACACTAGTGTGTAAACTATTTAGAAACTAATGTGGTTTATAAATTCTCAAAGCAAATTAAATTGATTTAACAACAACATTTAAGACCATTATTTCCAGTTCTAAAATAACCCTACTTGCTTTCAATTCTGGAAACTCCAAAATTTCTCGAAATTCAAAATATCATACGTCGAAGAATTGTGGCCCTACAAAAATAGGGTTTTCACCGTCTTACTTGTTACGACATAGCGTCAATTTTTTTAATTTTAATTTACAGATGTAGATTACACATTAAATTTAAAAAATATATAATTGAAAAAAGTAATAGTAGGAGAAATATATAAAAGATTATCAAGTCTGTCTTCCTTGCTTATTTTAAGAACTGTAGAAATGTGATTTAATCACATATCTCAAGATAAAAATCATAGCCAAATAATTAAATTTTACATCGGTGAAAAATTCACGCTAGTTCTGTTTAAGACAAGCTGTATTGTCAAAGTACTGTATAACTTATATAGACATTGGTGGGCAAAAATTAAGGACGAGAGGGTTTTTCGAACGTAACTTCGCCCAGAAAATTTCCATATCGATCAAAATCCTAAAATAAGATCTTCAAGATGTAAAAATATGGGACAAGTGTTAAAAATATTTAAACAAATAATTAAAAAGGATACATAAGCACTTTATTGTAACGGTCACTTGGAGCACAAATGCAGAGAAGACAGAAGCGTCCTTCATACTTGCAGAAAAAAATTAGTCTCTAATAGGGGATATGGTCAAACCGGACTGCAATGAAGGATTTACAACGTCTGTCCATGTTAAAGACGAGGTGTTCTAGGATCTGTTGAGGCATCGAATCTGATTCCTCTTGAAACGCCAATTTTAGCTCCGGAATCATTGCTGACACCTGGTCACGTGATGCCAAACGTATTTAGAGAAGGTCCCACATATATCTCGGTGGCCCAGAGATGTTGCAGACCAATCCATGCATTGAATATCTTCACTCTCTAAGAGTTTTCCGATATTCAATGTACGATGACAGAGAGCGTTGTCGTCCGTGAAGAGGAAGTCTGGACCCACAACACCTTTAAAAGGACGGATTTGAAACAAGAGAATCTTGGCGCAATAGTTGGCACCAGATACTGAACATCTTTGGAAGACGTGGAGATTTGTACGACTACCAAACATGATATGACCAAAAACAAAACTGAAGCATCCCCAAAATGGTACCTTTTAAATGTGTTGGAGTGGGGATTAGGTTTTCCCTGCTCTCTCTAGAAGTGTAAACGTCCAGAATCGCTCGCCATATTAAATCGGCTCCCATCCGTAATAAATACCGGAGCCCACTCCTGTTGTGCCTGTTTTTCAGTTTCTGGCACCACAAAAACCAACATCTCCGATGAGCATACATTAATGCTACATGCCATACTGAGCACACGCATATAGGCCACATTTGTGCAACCTTTCGGCCATGGTAAAACGTGATATCCGACATCCAATAATCTGTTCAATCTGTCCTGCGATTTCTACAGCTGCCTACTGCTTGTTCATTATCGCCTGTAACACAACATAACGGTCGTCTGCTGCTGTTGTTTCTTGTGGGCGACCGCTATTGAATGCATGAGCAGCTGATCCCCTCGTCTGAAATGCATTCCAGGGTATAATAACGATGTTGTGAGCGATAATGAACTCTTGTGCCATATTTGTTCCACTTCGGTCTTCTTACAACTTCCAAATAATTCGAGCTCGTGTAATGTCATCCAGATGATATCTCCTGGATTGTTTCTTGTCTATATCACACAATAGTATTAAAACAAAGTCATTTAAATCACTTTATACAATGCAAGAGATTTCACCAAATTTCTGGACGGTCACCGCCTCTGTGTTTTATCTCCCTTAACACCTCCGCCTTTCACGCCTTATGCCATATATGGGAATGTCCTACTGCATTTGTTTCAGATCTATCTCCTGATTGGCTTTTCATTTTGTTCGGTTTCCTTTTATGCTAATTTGTCTGCTCCGTCCTTAAATTTTGCACACCAGTGTATACCGGGTGTCCCAAAAATGACTGATGGATTTTAAATTCAATAACTTGCAAACGGTGACAGCTATTAAAAATTTTTTTTGCAGGAGGGCTATGTATAATGTCAGGAGTTTTTTTACCACAATTCTTGATTTTAGTTCGAATTTCAAACAACAGATGGCGCTGATGGCGGTTGGCGGCCAGTCGACGCCGAGACTTACTTCATTCAGCTTTGACGCAAAAGAAGGAGATTAAGGCTATGGAGTACGTCTCATTCTACAGAACAGTCTTGCTTTTAGGCACCAATTCTGGATTTATTCGATATGATTTGAATGGAATGCGTTGTTGCCATGGAAATAAAAGATTGTTCGATAGTGGAATACAGCGTTCAGAAGTGGGTATACATTTCGCAAGCAGTTTTTGAGTTTGCAGAAGATTTTCGTTTAGGAAGTTTTATTTTCCCGAATTAAATTACTTTTTTATGGCACGATTTAAAGAATATTTTATGCATCATATTTTAAAACTAGATAAAGAGATTTTTTCAATTTGATGATTTTTGTTATATATTTAAGAAATTTTAGATCTTTTAAGAAAATTCGTCAGTAGATTTTTATGAATGTTCAAAAAATTTTCTTGAAAACTGTTGATAGTACATTATTGTGTAAAATAACTACCAAAAACAAATATTATAAGTTGCCTTGTTTAGGCCTTTTCAATAGGATTAGTCTATCGTTGCATTAAAATAGAAAAAAATGAAAAAAATGTGAGTTAATTAAAATTTATTTTCCCGGATTAAATTATTTTTTATGGTATGATTTAAGGAATATTTTAGGCACCATATTTTAAAACTACACTGTTAAAAATTTGAAACCTTTGCTGCATCGTCACTTCTCCACTTTTATAGAAAGAGATTACCTTACTGTAATATGGAGTATTCTCATTTGTCAAAATAGGGGATATTCTATAATAGCAGTGGAGTGACGATGCAGCAAAAGTTTCCAATTTTTAACACTGCAGGTGAAGATATCTTGCTCTTACACTGTAAAAATCTTCTGCGTTTTGTTGTACACGCACTCCGCTTGTATGGAAACGGTTACTTGATTGTATTATGAAGCATTGTTATTGATCGGAAAAGAGATATTATATACAAGCGGCGGAGTGCGTATGAAGCAAAATGCAGCAGATTTTTAACACTGTGGGGACCGATTCTGAACTCATTCGATATGATTTCAATGGAATGCGTTGTTTCCGTGGAAATAACAGTTTTTTCGATAGTGGAATACAGCGTTAAGAAGTGGGCATAAATTTCGCATTCAGTAATCGAGTTTGCAGAAGATTTTCGTTTAGGAAGTTTTATTTTCCCGTATTAAATTACTTTTTATGGCACGATTTAAAGAATATTTTGTTCACCATATTTTAAAACTAGATAAAGAGATTTCTTTAATTTGATAAATTTTGTTATATTCTAAGAAATTCTATATCGATTTAGATTGTTATATTCATGCTCAATTTTGAATATTGTATTTTTCTATAGAAGAATTTGTTATTTCCATGACAACAACACATTCCTTTAAAATCATATCGAATGAGTTCAGAAACGGGCCCCACAGTGTTAAAAATCTGCTGCATTTTGCTTCATACGCACTCCGCCGCTTGTATATAATATCTCTTTTCCGACCTATAACAATGCTTCATAATGCAATCAAGTAACCGTTTTTATACAAGAGATGTGCGTATACAACAAAATGCAGCAGATTTTTGTAATGTAAGAGCAAGAATGTAGCAAGATATCTTTACCTACACTGTTAAAAATTGGAAACTTTTGCTGCATCGTCACTCCACTGCTATTATAGAATATCTCTATTTTGACCAATGAGAATGCTCCATAATACAGTGAAATAATCTCTTTCTATAAAAGTGCAGGAGTGACGATGCAGCAAAAGTTTCAAATTTTTAACAGTGTAGTTTTAAAATACGGTGCCTAAAATATTCCTTAAATCATGCCATAAAAAGTAATTTAATCCGGGAAAATAAATTTTAATTAACTCACATTTATTTTATTTTTTTCTATTTTAATGCAACGATAGACTAATCCTATTGAAAAGGGCTAAACAAGGCAACTCATAATATTTGTTTTTGGTAGTTATTTTAACAGTAATGTACTATCAACAGTTTTCATGATTCTTTTTTAAGGATTCATAAAAATCTACTGAGGAATTTTCTTAAAAGATCTAAAATTTCTTAAGAATCTAACAAAAATCATCAAATTGAAAAAATCTCTTTATCTAGTTTTAAAATATGATGCATAAAATATAATTTAAATTGTGCCATAAAAAGTAATTTAATCCGAGAAAATAAAACTTCCTAAACGAAAATCTACTGCAAACTCAAATACTGCTTGCGAAATTTATGCCCACTTCTGAACGCTGTATTCCATTATCGAAAAATCTGTTATTTCCATGGCAACAACGCATTCCATTGAAATCATATCGAATGTGTCCAGAATCGGTGCCTAAGAGCAAGACTGTACTGTAGAATGAGACGTACTCCATAACCTTCATCTCCTTCTTTTGCGTCAAAGCTGAATGAAGTAAGTCTCGGCGTCGACTGGCCGCCAACCGCCATCAGCGCCATCTGTTGTTTGAAATTCGAACTAAAATGAAGAATTGCGGCAAAAAAACTCCTGACATTATACATAGCCCTCCTGCAAAAATTTTTTAAGTAGCTATCACCGTTTGCAAGTTATTGAATTTTAAAATCCATCAGTCATTTTTGGGACACCCGATATATATATTTAGGAAATTTTAAGCTCAATATTTACTTATTCAATGAAGTAAGTAGAGACTTTTATACCACTGAACCAAGAAAATATGCAACCAGTCATAATAGGAAAAATACATATATATATATATATTTTATTATGTTTTGGATGAGAAATCTGCATCTAGCATTCGTAATTTTACTTACATAACAAGAAAACATTCTGTGTGAATTAGTATTCTGAGGGATTGAAAGGAATGCGAGATTTAAACGATATTTTCGAATCTCAAGATTTTTTTTTACTTAAAAAATTACAAGATAATTTACTTCTTTATTATTTCAAATTTTATAAATTTCTTTCTTTAAAAAAATTATGGTTTGATAATTTTTAATAAAAAAAATCACGGAAAGCTTTGGTGGAAAAAGTGCTATACATTTTAATCTGCTGTGATTATTAAAGCTACATTTTAATAAATATAGCTTCATTTTAATATATATATATATATATATATATATATATATATATATATATATATATATATATGTATATATATATATATATATATATATATGTATATATATATATATATATATATATATAATTTCATGCAGTTGTATACACTGTTTGGATATTTAATATCGTCCGTCTCACATGCACAATTTTCTGCTTCCAATATAGAATGCTTTTTCCTTACTTCAGGCCATAATAGATTACGTTTCGTTACATATGTTTTTAATGGATACTAATTGGTTTGATTTTTCATTTTATAAGTGATATTCATATTTACTGTTTCACAATTGCCTCCAGCATTGCACATTACAATTTCAAATTTGAAATATATATAAGGTAAATTATAATAGTCTATTTACAGGATCTTTTAATTTGTATAAAAGTTTTCAACTATCTTGAATAAATTACATTGTTTGTTTTTCTCTACATTCAAATATTACATTTAAAATGCTATAAAACATATAAATGGTATCGGCAAAATTTGGAGTATTTATACTTTCAATTTAATTTGAGACTTTTACTATGGCTTATAGTCATAAATTGAAATACTTTATACATGAAATGATTTAAAAAAAGAATTATAAAATTTTTCTAGAACATATAAAAAAAAATTACTATTTACACAGAATATTTAAAACGCATTTTTCTGATAATTGTGAACATTTTGATGTATTTTTTGTTGCATGCATTTATGAGTTTTAAAACGCACTACGCATAAAACTTTTAGAAATATTCATAAGATACATAAAAAGTTCGTCGGAAGTAGCACTGCCAATGGAGGGAAATGACACAGATTCCCCTTTATTAATTATTTTTAATGAAACTAAAAAAAAAGTCTGAGAGCGATATGGGTCATGTTTCTTGATACGAAGTATATAATTTACATTATTACAGTCAAAGTTCTATAATCCGCACACCCATAATCCACTGTTTTTATAATTCGCGTTATTTTACGAATGTAAACAATGAAATAAATAATTAAAAAATTTACTAATTAGTAATCCAAGAGCGATTTTTAAAAAAATAAAAAATGAGAAAACAGTGGATTATGGGTGTGCGGATTATAGAACTTTGACTGTAGTTTCCAAATTGCGTGCGATTTCTAGTAAGTGCAAAAGTCCAGTTTATTGCATAATCCAAAACAGCGTTTATTCACATAATAGCCGCATACTCGATTTGAAGCAGAAATATTCCTCCAAATATTTTCTTCACATAAAAGACGCTATCGTGTATTTAACTTTCATCTAAAAAGTAGAAAATTATCAGATGCAATCTTCCCATAAATAGAATTGATAATAGATTCGTTTGTTCTGTCACTCCCATAGGACTGGCCAATCCTTAAACTAAGGTTGCTTGTAAAAAAATGTAGTGGAACAAATAATTTGGCCACTCACTCTAACTAGAGATTTTAAACCACTGGACCAAGAAAATACGCAAACGATCAACACAGGGGAAAATATTTTCTTTTTTCAAATTATATTTTAGAATGAGAAATTTACACCTAGCATTTGTAATTTTACTTAAATAATAATAATAATAAATTTTGTGTGTAATTTCTGAGCGATTGAATAAAATATGATATTTTTCAACATTATGATTTTTTAATTAAACTAAAAACATATGTTTTACAAGAAAATTTATCTGCTTATTAATTCAAATTTTCTTAATTTCTTTCGTTAAAAAAATTGTGGGTTTTTAATTTTTAATATTCCATTCATTATAGTTTTCCATTCTTATGTTACCGATTCAAATTTAATAGTGATACCTTTAGCAAAAGTGATTTATTATAAATGTGTTTACACAATAATTTTTGAAGGTTTTATGTTCTATTAAAAATTTACCATAATTTTTAATTAACAACCCATAATCTGGAAACATTTCATAAATTACTAATTTTATTATAATGAGTTTTTTTATACTACTAATGTTTTAGCATTAATGTGTACAATATTGTGTAGTAGATTTCCTCGATAGTAGTCTCACCTAGACTGCCAGACTGAAGCACTGAGAAAAAAATGTGCGACTATTAAGCTAATAAAAAAGGTCTGATTATACACTAAACATCACGCTTTATAACTTTATAATGAGTAATTTAGGGAGAAAATTTAGTGTTGGTTAATGTTTCATTGTCAATATATTTATAGCTGTACAACAAATAATGGACAACGACATACTTTATATGTATAACTTTCAGAATTCAAGAAGTTAAACATATAAATCATATTCTAAAATAAATATTTTAAGAAAACTAATGTTTGTGAAAAATAAATCAGCATAGATAATAGATTTTTTTATCGTAAATTAGTGTTGTATGAAAAAATTTTCTACATTCCCAGATTTTCATAATTACAACCATTTTCATAAAATACTTTCATTATTATCCGAGATGTCAAGCCTACCAAATTTGTATTTAAGTTATTTTAACTTATTTTTAAAAGAAAGACTAACATAAATACAACACGATAATAACATAAATACAACACGATAATAAAGATTTAAAATTTTGGAAATTAGGATAATAAATATTTTAAAGAATTACATTTATGAATACAGAAGTTTGAATACTTAAGGAAAATAAAATGTGTAATGATGTCTGAAAAAAAATGTTAATATAAATATTATAATGGTAAAACTGACATTAAAACTAAAGATGTGGAATATTCGCTTTTTAAATATTTATTCATAATTTAATATATTGACTTATGAATTTTTATAGAAAGCTCATCTGCAATTTTTTTGAAAAGGACTACTAAGCTCATCGTTATTAATGAGAACGAAATACACAGTACACTAATGTATGATCTGCATGGCAATAAATGAATTTTACACGGCAGTAAATGAATTTCTTCATTTTATGGTGGCAACTAAATGCATTTCAACAAAACTTCCTATATTTATCTCGATTGTATGCAGACGCACACTCAAAAAATAAATACTAAATGACCCAATACAAGAAAACCGCGTACGTTTAATAATATTTTCACTAGATTTCATTTGAAGTAAATCCCAAGAGAATGAAGTTATAATTAAATTTCATACTAAAACATCTCACTTCCACGAACAACGGGAAATCACCCTGCGTTCCACTTGAATAAATTAAGAAAATCCATTGTTCAAAAATATTATTAAATACCTGAGATAACAAGAGCAATTTACATAAATATCATTATTGTAATAAATAATTGGCATGAAATATGAGAGGTTTTATAACCCTTTCAGAAAAGCTATTGAACATAAATAATTGTTGAAATCAAAGTGAATAATTTGAATGTATTTAAATATTTATCTTTTGAAGTTATTTTTCTTTGAAATAACAATAATAATAATAATAATAATAATAATAATAATAATAATAATAATAATAATAATAAACGCTTTGTTTGTATTTTCCTGAAATTTGTAAAAAAAGGCACAGAATATATGTAGGGTTTTGAACTGCAGAACAAAATTGCTACTTATTGGTAATTAGAATGAAAAAAAATCATGTTGAAATATAACATGCATATAAATTTAGATTTCTAAACTATACATTATTTATAACCCAGTAAAAAAGGTGATAGTTTCAATTAACGAACAGAACTTTATATGAAACCAGCCAGCCATCAGTCAACGTAAACACGTGTCCGTAAAGCGGTCAAGAAGCAAATGTACCGAAAGTGCAAATAATTGAGATTTCCAAAAATGCGACAGGTAGTACTACCTGAAATATAAACACCAACCACAGATTAGCACATAAAGAAGTGGAAAGGAGAAAAGATTTATTTTCCTGTCTCTACCCATTATTTGTATTTCCATTTAGCATATATTATTTTTTTAAATGTCTAAACTTATCCACTATATCTCATTACTTCCTTTTCCCTTTTTAGCTCTTTACAGACATTAAAACTGAAGATTTTGAATGTTTACTTTTTTAATATTCATTTATAATTTATTGTATTTGATTTATGAGTTTTTCTAGAAAGTCAATTTGCAATTCTGCTGAAAGGGGCTGCTAAACACATCTATAATTATGAGAAAGAAATAGACAGTACGCTAATATTGGATTGGGGAAAAATAACTTCGCTTTTTTCGTATTTTTCAAAGTGAATTTCTTTATATAATTTAAAAAAAACTAATCAATAATATATTTGATGTTTTGTTCCATGACCTTTTGCCATTTTCTGGCAAAACCATAATTCCGACACGGTAGACCTTTTGTGAGTTCTGGGCAAAAAACTGAACAAGGTGATTTTCACAAGCCTGTTTTGAAGCCAGCTCAACACCATTAAGAGTGTTCCGCAGAGGACGGAACAATTGGTAATCGGTCGGATCGAGGTCCGGACTATACGTTAAGTGCATCAAAAATTCCCAGCCACGCTCTCTCAGTTTTTGCCGAGTGACTAAAAATGTGTGTGATTTAGTGTTGTCGTGATGGAAGACAACGCCTTACCTATTGATCAATTTTGGGCATGTTTTTTAAGTCGCCTACTTCAATCGCTTTAGTTGTACACAGTAGATAGTTAAATTAATGATTTGGTCAGGTTCGAGCAGCACATGATGGATAATTCCTTTCAAATCCCACCACACACTCAACATCACTTTCCTCAGCGTCAATCTGGGTTTTGCCTCCGTTTGTGAAGCTTCGACCACGATCTTTTTCGCATATTGTTGTCGTACACTGTAAAAAAAAATTCAAGAGGTTACTAAAAATTTCTTAGTAAATTTGTATTCCACAGAATTTTTTAGTAGCCATTACAAACTTTTTTTTGCAAGTGAAACAAGCATTTCTTTTGTGAACTTAACAAAAGAATTCTTTGTATAACTAACTGAAACATTTTCAGTATGAGCCACCAAGCAAATTTTAGTAATAGCTCCAAAATTATTTTTAATAACCTTTACGTACGCCCGAAGGACAGGAGCTTCCTTCGAGCTGTATTCAGATTTCTGAAGAGGAAGATTTTCGGCAAAACCGCAATAGATGGCAGCACCAAACATTCCTACCTGCTACGACAAGATTTTCAAAATCCCTTTATTACCGAGACACTACATACATTCCGGGCGTATTTGGCGATGGCAAGTTTCGAACCCGGGACCTTTTAGCCTGGAGTCCGTTACTATAACCACTATGCTATCAAGGCCACACCAACTGAGTTTTAGTAAGAGCTATTAAAATTATAAAACTATTAACTCTATTCGTTGCTAACTTTTTTCTAGTAATTCTTACAGATTTTTTTGTAACCGACTAAGATTACTAACAATTTTTTAGTAATTACAAGGATCACTAAGGTTTTTTTAGTAGATCGACACTTTTTTTTTACAATGTACGTGATTCACTTTTCATCATCCGTAATCATTTGTTCCAAAAATGGCTCGATTTCATTCCGTTTCAGTAGCAATTCACAAAAGGAAAATTTGTCCATTAAATTTTTCATTGTAAGTTCATGGGGAACGCAAGTATAGAGTTTCTTTTGGTATCCAATTTTATGTAAATGGTTCAAAAGTGTTTTATGGTTAATGTTTAGTTGCGTAACAATGTCGAGGAAAGAAATGTGTCAGTCTACCACAATTTTTTGTTTAATTTCATCGACCTTTTTCAACGATTGGACGGCCAGGGAAAGGTTCATCTTTAACATCGAAATTTCCAAAACGAATACGAGCAAAACTATTCTGACTTTGGCGTTTACTTAAGCATTGATCACCATAAACGCCATACTGTTTTCAATGAGTCTGCGCGACATTTTCTCCTTTTTGAAAGTAAAAACTGAAATGTGACAAAAATGATGTTCTGGAATCTCTATATTTAAAACACAATAACTTTTGAGTTATTAAACAGATGACGCTACCTTTATATCTAGAATTTTATAGAGACTGTTACCTTTCAAACACTGTATAGTATGGCTAAATTGAGTAAGTGTTACTCGAGATATGTGACTTTAAATCTATCTATTGGGGGAAAACGAAATTACATTTTCCCTAACACAATGTATGAACTGCACGGTAATAAATGAATTTTGCATGACAGTAAATGAATTTATTCATTATATGGTGGGAAGTAAATACATTTCAACAAAACTTTCCATGTTTATCTCGATTGTATGCAGACGCACACTCAAAAAATAAATACTAAATGACAGAATTCAGGAAAACCGCGTATGTTTAATAATATTTTCACTAGATTTCATTTGAAATAAATCCCAAGAGAATAAAGCTATAATTAAATTTCTTATTAAAACATCTCACTCTCCTGAACAACTGGGAAATCACCCTGCTTTTCACTTGCATAAATTAAGAAAATTCACTGTTCAAAAATACTATTAAGTATCTGAGATAACAAGAGTAATTTACATAAATATCATTATTGCGATAATTTATTGGCATGAAATATGAGAGGTTTTATAATCCTTTCAGAAAAGCTATTGAACAGAAATAATTGTTGAAATCAAAGTGAATTACATGAATGTATTAAAATATTTATCTTTTGAAGTCATTTTTGCTTTAAATTTAAAATAAAAATTAAAAATTAGAACATCTTAATTGTATTTTTCTGAAATTTGAGATAAAACAGTCATTTCAAAATTGTATCTAAGCAGGATTTTACTAATTTTATTCTTTAGCAATAAAAATGGGAAAAAATACATATTGAAATATCGCATGCATTTAAATTTAACTTTCTCAACTATACAATAGACTGAACCAATACAAAAAACTCAAGATAAGTCACAAGTAAAGAATAAAACATTGTAAGAAATATAATAAAATAAATAAAATAATCACAGAGAACGCATTTATGACAGGACGTTTTAACAGCCTATTTATAAATGCGTACGTAAAGTGATAAGACTAGAAATAAACAGAACGAGCAAATAGGAGAGAGTTCAAAAAGTGCGACAGGTAGTGCTACTTGAATAATAAACACCAACCATTTTGCAATACCAATTAGCACATGCAGAAGAGCAAAAGAGAATAAGATTTCTTTTCCTTTCTATAACAATTATTTGTATTTCCAGGAAGTTTTTATTATTTAAAAAAAAGTCGATAACTTATCCATTATCTTATCACTTTCTTTTCTCTTTTCAGCTTTTTGCAGACATTAACACTAGAACCGCGGGAAAATACAATCAAGTTTTATAAAAATATTTCTCACCGGGATTTTCTTTTAAGCTGTTTAAGTAATTTGCTGAAAATATTTTTTCTCAGCTTATATTTAGCTTATTTTGTAAATAGTTTTCCGGTTTGAATTGACATCTTTGCGCATGATACGGTTAAAAATGACCCGTCGCCGCGGTTCTAGTGTTAAGATAAAGATGTAGAATGCTTACTTTTTTAATATTCATTTATAATTTAATGTATTTGATTTATGAGTTTTTCTAGAAAGTCAATTTGCAATGCCACTGAAACGGGCTGCTAAACACATCTATAATTACGAGAACGAAATACACAGTACGTTAATATATGAACTGCATGGTAATAAATGAATTTTACACGACGGCAAATGAATTTATTTATTTTATGTTGGCAACTAAATTTATTTCACCAAAACTTTCCATGTTTATCTCGATCACATGCAAACATACACTTAAACAATAAATGCTAAATGACCCATTACAGGAAAACTGAATATATTTAATAATATTTTCCCTAGATTTTATTTGAAATATATCCCAAGAGAATAAAGTTATAATTAAATTTCTTATTAAAACATCTCACTTTCACGAACTTCTGTAAAATAACCCTGCTTTTCACTTCCATAAATTAAGAAAATTCACTGTTAAAAATACTATTAAGTATCTGAGATAGCAAGAGAAATTTACATAAATATCATTATTGCGATAATTTATTGGCATGAAATATGAGATGTTTTATAACCCTTTCAGAAAAGCTATTGAACAGAAATAATTGTTGAAATCAAAGTGAATTACATGAATGTATTAAAATATTTATTTTTTGAAGTTATTTTTGCTTTAAATTTAAAATATAAATAAAAAATTAGAACATCTTAAATGTATTTTTCTGAAATTTGAGATAAAACAGACATTTCAAAATTGTATCTTAGCAGAATTTTACTAATTTAATTTCTTAGCAATGAAAATGAAAAAAAAATACATATCAAAATATCGCATGCGTTTAAATTTAACTTTCTCAACTAAACAATAGACTGAACCAATACAAAAAACTCAAGATAAATCACAAGTAAAGAATAAAACATTGTAAGAAATACAATAAAATAAATAAAATAATCACAGAGAACGCATTTCTGAAAGGACATGTTAAAAAACAGTCATCAGCCTATGTATAAATGCGTACGTAAAGGGATAAGACAAGAAATAAACAGAACGAGCAAATAGGAGAGATTTCAAAAAGTGCGGCAGCTAGTGCTAGCTAAATAATAAACACCAACCATATTACACAACCAACTAGCACATGCAGAAGAGCAAAAGAGATAAAATTTCTTTTCCTTTCTATAACAATCATTTGCAATTTTAGGAAGCTTATATTAGTTTTACAAAATGTCGATATCTTATCCGTTATCTCATCACCTTCTTTTCTCTTTTCAGCTTTTTGCAGGTATTAAAATAAAGGTGTAGAATGCTTACTTTTTTAATATTCATTTATAATTTATTGTATTTCATTTATGAGTTTTCTAGAAAGTAAATTTGCAATTCTGCTGAAACGGGCTGCTAAACACATCCATAATTACGAGAACGAAATACACAGTATAATATATATAGTACGTTAATATATGAACTGCATGGTAATAAATGAATTTTACACGACGGTAAATGAATTTATTCATTTTATGGTGGCAACTAAATTTATTTCAACAAAACTTTCCATGTTTATCTCGATCGCAGGCAAACATACACTTAAAAAATAAATGCTAAATGACCCATTACAGGAAAACTGAATATATTTAATAATACTTTCACTAGATTTCATTTGAAATATATCCCAAGAGAATAAAGTTACAATTAAATTTCTTATTAAAACATCTCACTTTCACCAATTTCTGTGAAATCACCCTGCGGTCTACTTGAATAAATTAAGAAAATTCATTGTTCAAAAATACTATTAAGTATCTGAGATAACAAAAGCAATTTACATAATCATTACTGTGATAATTTATTGATGTGAAAAATGAGAGGTTTTGTAACTCTTGCAGAAAATCTCTTGAACTGAAATAATTGTTAAAATCAAACTGATTTATATGAATGTTTTTAATACTTATCTTTTGAAGTTATTTTTCTTTAAAATGTTAGAATAATGATAATAATAATTATAACAATAACAAATTAAAAAACCTTCATTGTATGTTTCTATGTTTCTTAATTGGAGATAAAAATACATATAAGAAACGTAAAATTTTGAATTGCAGAACAAAATATCAACTTTTTAAAATTTTACCTAAGATTGATTTTAACAATTTAACTTGTTGGTAATGAAAAAAATGCATATTGAAATATGATGTGCATTTAAATTTAGATTTCTCAACTATACATTTGTAAAGAACCAATCCAATAAAGTGTTTATAAATCAGAAATAAGGAATAAAACTTTGTAAGAATATAATAATTAAAAACAAAAAAGGAGAAAGCATTTCCGTTAAGACATTTTAACAGACAGTCTTTAGCCTATTTAAACACGTGACCGTAAAGGGATAAGGCAAAAAATGAACAGAAACATCAAATACGAGAAATTTCAAAAATTGCGACAGGTGACTACCTGAAAGATAAATAACAACCACAGATAGGCACTATCAGAAGACAAAGGAGAATAAAACATTTATTTTTTATCGCCCCACCAGTGGCTAAGAGGTATTGACCTCGAAACTAGAAGAAAGCTAGTGCTGGGTTCGAACCCAATTGCGGCCGTCGGCCTAATCGTTCGGAGTGTTCCGTGGTTTTCATCGAAGATTAGCTTTCTTTACGTAAATACGGATTAGGACGAAAACCCCCCATGTAGGGCAACCTGCCTAATTAGGGACTATAACTTCCGAACTGATAATTGTCCGTAACAAATACAATTAGCCAGGCTATCCCTTCCACCCATTTGCATTTTTACGAAGCATATATTATTTTTTAAATGTCAATATCTTATCCGCTATCTTTCATCACTTTCTTTTCCATTTTCAGCTCTTTACAGACATTAACATAGATATGTAGAATGCTTACTTTTTAGCTAACAGGCTATCAAAGCCTCAGAGCCTATGTATCCGCCCGTTCTGTATGAATATGTGTATGTAAAGCGATAACTCATGTTAAAAAAATCAGATTTACTTGAAATTTTGAATATAGGTTTATTTCGATGATGCGCTTCCCTTATTTCCTTTTGGCCTTATTCGAAAAGTATGAGTGGCTTTAATCCTCATCCCCTTAATTTATATAAAAGACTTTTTCATGAAGAATTATAACAATTTCATTAAAATATTATATATATGGGATCCTTCTGATGAGATGTTTCCATGATTAATTTTGGAAGCTCATTGGATAAGTATAAGTATGAGGAACGCGGGCTAATTCCCTCTCCCGTTAATATAAAGAAATGGGTTTTTCATGAAGAATTATCGGATTCCCTTCGAATTTTAGACATAGGATCATTCAGACAGGGCGCCTTTATGATTAGCTTTGGATGTTCATTGGATAAATGTAGGAGGGGAGTGGGGGCTGCCCTTCTCCCCCTTAATTTAAAGAGATGGCAGTTCCATGCAGAATCATCAGATTTTATTCAAATTTTAAATGTAGGATCATTCTGATAAGGCACTTCCGTGATTAATATTAGGTATCCAATGGGTAAGTATAAAGGGAAGTAAATGGGAATACCCCCTTATTTTATATTATTGGGTTTTTCAAGCGATTTGCTTCAAATTTTGAAGATAGGCTGACTCTGATAAAGCGCTTCCGTGATTTCTTTTGAAAATTCATTGCATAAGTATAAAGGGGTTATCTGGGGGTTATCCCTCTTAATTTATATAAATGGATTTTTCATGCAGAATTATGTGATTTTCCTAAATGTTTGGATATATATCCAGATAACAGATACAGATAAGAGTCTTCTCTGATTGGTTTCGGGGTTCTTTTGCTACATATAAGGAGGGAACTGGCGATTACCATTATCCTACTCCCTTAAATTAGATAAATGCGTTTTAATGCAGAATTATCCAATTTGCTGTAAATTTTGAATGTTTTTTTTATGATGACATGGATCTCTGAATAGTATGGATCTCTGAATAATTTTGGAGGTTTAATGGTTAAGTATAAAGGATGGAGTGGGGAATAATTCTCCTGCAAAAATGTCCAACTTCCTTCGAAATTTGGATATAGGTTTATTATATGATAAGTCGTATCCCTTATTAATTTTGGGATTCAGTGATTATATGTAAAAAGGGGAAATAGAAAAAAGCTATCCCAACTTAACTTTTTTTTTGCAGGGCATTATACTTTGATAATAGAAGGCTGTAATATACACTAATGTAATGTACATAGCTGTAATGTACATAGCTCCTGAACTCAATGCCGTCAGTTTAAATGGCCAACATTCTTTTTTTAACATTCATTTATAATTTATTATATTTGATTTGTGAAATTTTGTAGAAAGCCGAATTGCAAATTTGCTGAGACAGGCAGTTAAACAAATTTTTATTGATGACAACAAAATATATAGCACGTATAATAATTTGAGCTGTAATAAAAGCATTTTACCTAACGGTAAATGAATTTCTACTTTTTATGTTGCCAACTAATTTTACTATATTTATCTTGATTATATGCAAACATAATCTCAAAAAATAAATGCTAAATGACCCAATACTAGAAAACTGCATCACTTTAATTATATTTTCAATAAATTTCATTTAAAATAAATCCTAAGTGAATAAAGCTCTAATTAAATTTTTTACTAAAATATCTCAGCTTCAGAAACAACTAGGAAATCACCCTGTGTTGCACTTGAATAAATTAAGGAAATTCATTGCTCGAAAATACTATTAAGTATCCGAGATAACAAAAGCAATTTACATAAATATCATTATTGTGATAATTTATAGACGTGAAATATGAGAGGTTTTGTAGCCTATCCAGAAAAGCTGTGGAATTGAAATACTTGTTGAAATCCAAAAATAATTATATGAATATATTAAAATATTTATCTTTTTGAAGTTGTTTTTGTTTGAAATCTAATATAAGTAAATAAGTAAACAAACTAAAACATCTTGATTGTATTTTTCTGAAATTGGAGACAAATACGCATAGAATATATGTGGAGTTTTGAATTGTAGATGGTCATATCACATTTTTAAAATTGTATTTAATTATGATTTTAATAATGTAATTAGTTGAACAGAAACAATAAAGAAATGCATGTTGAAATATGACACGCGTTTAAATTTAGATTTCTCAACTTTACAAGATTGATGAACTGGTGATAAATCACAACTAAAAAACAAAACTTTGTATGAAAAATCATAAAATCTAAAGAATACGCACGACACGTTTCGGATAGGACGTTTTAACAGTCAGCCATCAGCCATATAAGCATGTTTTCGTAAACGAATAAGGCAAAAAATGAACAAAAGGAGCAAACAGAAGAGATATCAAAGAATGAGACAGGTGGTGCTAACTGAAAGATAAACACCAAACATAGATTACCACATGCAGAACAGAACAGGAGAAGGAGTTTTTTTATCGTGTCTCTCCCACACTTGTATTTTCTGGAAGCATATTATTTTTTAAAATGTCAATATTTATTTTTTAAAATGTTGATTAAGTACAGATAGGGGAAATGAAAGGGAGGCTATCTCCCCTTAATTCTATTTTTTTTTTTTTTTTTTTTTGTAGGGTATTATACATTGAAAATAGAAAGTTGTAATATACAATTAGTGCGCATAGTCTGTGAGCTCAATGCCGTCAATTTAGATGAACAATATTCTTTTTTTAATATTCATTTATACTTTATTATATTTGATTTGTGAAGTTTTGTAGAAAGCCGAATTGCAATTTTGTTGAAAGAGGCTGTTAAACAAACTTCTATTAATGGCAACGAAATACAAAGCACGCATAATAAACTGCACGGTACTAAATGAATTTTACACAACGGTGAAGGAATTTCTACATTTTATGTTGTCAACTAATTTTAATATATTTATCTCGATTATATGCAAACATACTCTAAAAAAATAAATGCTTAATGACCCAATACAAGAAAACTGCATGAGTTTAATGATATTTTCAATTAATTTCTTTTAAAATAAATCCAAAGAGAATAAAGTTATAATTAAATTTCTTACTAAAACATATCAAATCCACGAACTCTGAGGAATCACTTGAATAATTTTAGAAAATTCATTGTTCAAAAACACTATTAAGGATGTGTGATAACAAGTGCAATTTACATAAATATCATTATTGTGATAATTTATTGACGTGAAATATTAGAGGTTTTGTAACCTATGCAGAAAAGCTGTGGAACTGAAATACTTGTTGAAATCAAAAGTGAATTATATGATTGTATTAAAATATTTATCTTTTGAAGTTGTTTTTGTTTGATATTTAATGTAAGTAAATAAATAAATAAATTAAAACATCTTGTCTGTATATTTCTGAAATTGAAGACAAATACGCACAGAATATATGTAGAATTTTGACTTGTAGGACAAAATATCAACTTTTTTAAAATTGTATTTAATTATGATTTTAGTAATTTAATTTGTTGAATGAAAAAAATATAAAGAAAGAAAAAAAGAATAAAATGCATGTTCAAATATGACACGCATTTAAGTTTAGATTTCTCAACAATGCAAGATTGATGAACTGGTGATAAATACCATATAAAGAACATTGCATGAAACATCATAAAATCTATGTTCATAGCGTTTTTAAACTAATAAGAAACAGAACACACGCTGGTTCTTTCAATTTAATACAACAAATATGGACTGTATTTGCATTTTAATTTCACATCAAAAAGGAAGGCTTAACACATTCCATATCATCTTTTCACATTCGAATAAAAACACAGAGAATGTTGTCAAAAACATAAAATATGAAAAATAAATTACCATGGAAACGAAGACTACAATATTTTCGTGATTCTTTTTTCCACATAAATGAATGCAGACGATATTTATAGAAATAATCTAAAGAACATACAGTGCGTTTCAGATAGGACATTTTAATAGCCAGTCATCATCCATATAAACATGTTTTCGTAAAGGAATAAGGCAAAAAATGAACAAAAAGATTAAACAGGACAGATTCCAAAGAATGCGGCAGGTGGTGCTAACTAAAAGATAAACACCAAACATAGATTACCACATGCAGAACAGGACAGGAGGAGGAGGTTATTTATCGTGTCTCTCCCACACTTGTATTTTCTTGCAGCTTCAGTTATTGGCGGTTTTTAACTACATTTTTTTGTTTTATTCTTCTTTCCCCCCTCTCGTATGGTACATGCACAGTCATTTTAGTCGTTCCTTTAAAATACAACAAATTTTCTATAGTAAACTTAAGTTTATTTCAAATGTGTTGTGCCGTACGTATCTTACAAACCACCGCATCAATGGAGAAAAATATTCATTTATCACAATTGCATAATAGGGTGGATCGATTGTCTATGGCGAAAAAAAGATTACGATTAATCGAAACCTACCTATGCGGAAAAGATTTTCTATTATATGGAGATTAAGGGAAAAATAATAAAAAAAATCAATTTTAAAATTTAATGCTGCCACAAAAGGGTTGAATTTACGAAAAAATTTGAAAAAAGACCGAATTTCGGTTAGATGACTTTAGTCAAATGTAACTATTTTAATAATTTTTAAAATCCAATAATGCGGAAAAGATGTTATATCGTATGGAGGTTAAGTAAAAAAAAAATAATAAATAATAAATTCGAAATTTAATACTGCCACAAAAAAGTTGAAAATTCGATGAAATTTGGAAAAAATGGAAAAAAATCTAATTTTGGTTAGATTTTTTTAATTTTTTTTAGTTTTTTTAATATCAATCAAAACCTACCTTTGCGTAAGAGAAATTATATTGCATGGATATTAAGTGAAAAAAATAAACAAACTAATTTCGAAATTTAATGCTGCTGCAAGTGGTTTAAAGTTTCGAAAAACTGGCAGTTCCAGTTTTTTCAGTGAAGGATTTGACTGCTTGTGTATTGTGTAGCTTAGTGTAGTTTGAATATTAGTGTACCATGGCATTGTTAAAAAAGAAAAAAAAGATATGAATTACCCTCTATTTGGTTCTGGTTTTGATATGCCAGTAAATATGCTGCCTATTACAAAAACGTTATAAAATTTATATAGTGGTATTTAAAAAATAACTGAAACAAGGAATGGGTCTACATCTATTTATTTCCTGCCAGTGAGGAGGAGTTGCTAATAAGTTAGAAGTGACCTATAAATGAGATTCAATCTCAATAATTTACCACCGCAGCATTTTAAGAAAAATTAAATTGTCTTACGGCAAATATTGCGCTTTTCTTAATTCTTATAAAACAAAATAAGATACTGAAAGCTACTACAGTCTTTTGGACCTTTCCGAAAATACTGCCTATTTTTTTCAGTTCAATCGATTTGAATATGAATACGAATGTTGAGTGTAAACTAAACCGACGTATTGAGAGCAAACTCACTTTTCTACATCATCAGCTATCATTGAAAAGCCAAAATGCTGCCGAGCTAGGTGTCACATCATCAGAATATTGGAGAGTTTGGGCACTTCCGACCAAGCAGGTGCTGCCATCGTGTCTGGTGCACTTCAAGACGTGGGCATTATCTCACAAAACTATGAATCGAATGACAGAAAAAAATCGGCATGACAAAACAAACCAAAGACCTCTCCATCGTTTTAGTCATTCTCTTTAGTCATTTGTAAAAGATTATGACCATGGCCATTTTCTTTAAGCTTTGATGGGTGTAAAGACAAGACTACATCACTAGAAGACAACAGAAGAAAAATCATAATAGAAGCAGACTTGAGCTTGAAAAAAGAACTTGGTTCCGAATACATCGGCCACATATATGTAAATTCTGAGAGAGTGCCAAACAATTTGAAAACACGACGTACATTTTTTTGTCATATGTTAACAATAATATACATGTAACAAAGTTGGTTGCGATCGGTTGTGACAGAATATCTGTTAACATAGATGTTAAAGGATGTGTTATTCGAAATATGGAATTAATCTTCAAGCATCCACTACAATGGTTTTTTTGCTAGTTACACACCAATGAGGTTCCGCTACGTCATCTTTTCGCAGCGCGGATGGAACCGCGGTTAGGCACAAATGTTTCACTGGTGAAATAAAAAATTATTCGCTGCATGTGAGATGCTTTTATATTTTTATTTATGTCAGTAGATGAATTCTACTGACTAAGCTAATTCTAAAAGCGCGCAAGTGAAATCAAACGGTCTCCTGTAATCCTAATCATTACACTAAATAATATCTATATTTTCCATTTGCCAGCTTTTGAACTTTTGCAACGTATTACATAGATTTAATTAAATAGGAAAATGTGTCGAACATCCACTAACTGAGGAATTTAGTAACGACAAGATTTCAGAAGCAATAATAAATCCAGCAATCATTCCAGTGGCAATAACAACTACTATCAATAACATCTATTCACGCAACGCTAGTAGTAAGCCGGCGGTATGTGCGGCGGAAGTGACGTCACAGGGGGGCGTGGCCTAAACCGGAAGTGACGTCATCAGGATGACGTCTTGTTAGACGAGGGTCGGTTGAGTTGTTTTTTGGCTGAGAGCGTCTTGTTAGACGAGGGTGGGTTGAGTTGTTTTTTGGCTGAGAGCGTCTTGTTAGACGAGGGTGGGTTGAGTTGTTTTTTGGCTGAGAGCGTCTTGTTAGACGAGGGTGGGTTGAGTTGTTTTTGTGGGCGTGTCTACCTGTCAATCAAAAAAGGGGGGCGGAACCGGAAGTGGGGGGTTTCACGTGACTTGATTGTATAGGATAACGAGGGTTAATGTTGAGTTGTTTTTTTGCTGAATGTTGAGTTGTTGTTTGCTGGATTTTTTTATGGGGAAAGAGGGGGTTGGAAAAATGGAGGTCACGTGATTTTATCGTATAGGATAACGAGGATAAATGTTGAGTTGTTAATTTTAAATTAATTAATTAAGATTATAATTAATTAAGATGTAATTAATATTCATTTGAAAGTGATCGTTTCGTTTTAGTGATCACGTGGTCCATGACGTCATACTTTCATGTTAGAACACATTTAATAGTTTTATCTGCAACCGATTGTAGAGTTGAGTTGTTTTTTCGGTTCTAGATGGTGTTTAACTGTAACCAAGTGTAAAGTTGAGTTGTTTGGATTAGGATTAACTGTAACCGGTAATGAAAAAAGTTTCTCATGCAGCATCTGGCAACAGTTGTATGGATCAGTTGCTTGGATTTTCATACTGTGTGTTGCATCGTGTTTCTGAATATCAACTATTCATAGGCCATTTTTTTTTTTTGGTGAAAATTATTTCGTTTGTAATTTAGTGTTTTGTACTTTTTTTGAGTAGTTTTAAAAATGAAACGCTTTTTAAAGATTAGTTCTGATGAACAAATAAAGCGAAAGAGAGCTTCTAAAGACTTAGATGACAGAAAAGAAAAGAACGATTTTCCAAATTCATCGAGGGAGCTGGCTTCACCCTGAATTCTTTGCCAAAGGATATGGTTCATCTAGGAGGTGAAAATTTTATTTACGTCAACTGCTTTATGGGACAAACACGTGTGCACATCAGAAAACATGTTTGTGACGAAGATGGTTTCTTCCACCCTACGAAAGATGGAGTATCCTTGTCGCCTAAAGTGTGGTATTCTTTGTGTGCAGAGGTATATGGTATCCTGAACAACAAATCTTCAGATAAAGTGTTTGTGAATGAAAGAGATTTGTGTGTGTCGAAGCAAGTGAAGGCTGGTTTTCAGCTTTTTGTGTTTCAAAGACTGTTTCAGATGAAAAATCTAAGCATGCAATATGTGCCGGAGCACGTTGTGTTGAGAGCTGTAGAGTTGGCTAAACTCGAAGACAGCAAAAACTTTATAACGGAATGTGTGAAAACAGAATTAATTACATACACATTATTCAACAATATAACAAAAGAAATCCACAATTCAAAGTTGGATTTGAAACCTGATATAACTTGTGATGGATTCTTACAACTTATCGAATCTTTGGGTAAGTGTTTGTGTGATTCTATTACCCTAAAAATTACCGAACTTGTGAACTGTTTTGGATGTAGGGATCACTATCAAGCAGATTACATGCATGACTGTATATCTAAAAGTAGGACTCAAAAATTTGCTGAATATTTTGAGCAAGCACTTTTCCAAATTAATATGGATAACGTAGCAAAAGACATTGTACAAAAAAATTTTAATGTAGACTTTGATTATATTCTAGGACAGCAAGAATTTTTTGACGCTGTGGATACAAACGGACTGCTTAAGAGCATTGAAAAAATGTATGTATCAGAAGAGGAAACTGAGTATAATGAATTAATCAATTCATGTATTTAATCTTATGCATCTAATTTTATGTATTGTATAACTTTATATTGTTCACTTTAATAAATTCTGTATTATTTTATTATATTTTGTATCGTGTGATTTTTATATTTTGTCAATTTTTTTGTTACACATTTTTTAGATTTAAAACTTTAAAATTGTACTAACGCTGTAAATATATATATATATTAAAGTATTTATCACTAGCTTTCATTTTAAGTAAAACTTTCATGCGATAAACATCATACGAATTTCTATCTGAAAATATAAATGAATATTAACTTTCGATTAGATCATAATCATTGTTGCAATGGAAGCTTTGGATCAGATGTATCGGGATCCGGAGATACCAGGCAGTTTCGGTGGTATAAATGTTTTGCAACGTGCTTTGAAAGGTCGCGTCAAAACGCAACAGATAAAGAAATGGTTGCAAACGAAAGATTCTTATACTTTCCACAAGCCTTTACGACACAAATTCCCGAGAAATCGTGTCAGAGTAGGAGGCTTAAACGAGCAGTTTCAATCTGATTTAGTAGACATGCAGTCTCTATCTTCTTTGAATGACGGATATAAGTATTTACTGACATGTATTGACATTTTGTCGAAATACGCCTGGGCTATTCCTCTGAAAGATAAAACATCGGCGACTGTTAAGTCTGCTTTCGAAAAAATATTTAAAGAACGCAAACCGGAAGTTTTACAAACAGACGAAGGTAAAGAATTTACGAATAAAATCGTACAAGGTTTCTTAAGAAAGAAGAATGTGCACTTTTTCACCACTCATAATGCCTCTAAGGCATCGGTGGTGGAACGTTTTAATCGTACACTTAAAACGAAAATGTGGAAATATTTTACTGAAAAGAATACAAAGAGATATATTGATGTAATCGATAAATTAGTATACAGTTATAACCACACATGGCATCGTAGTATTAAAATGGAGCCAGCATCAGTAAACTTCGATAACCAAAGTCAGGTTTGTGAAACATTGTATTCAAACAACAAAATATCTCCAATGAAATCTGACCTGAAATTAGACGATACCGTTTATATAAGTAAGGAGAAACTACGTTTTGAGAAAGGATATGAACAAAATTGGACAAGAGAAATTTTTACGATTTATAAAATCATAAATCGGGTACCTGTTGTCTATAAATTAAAAGATTTAGCAGGAGAAATCATAAAAGGAACTTTTTACAAGCAAGAACTACAAAAAGTTTCGGATTCAGGTTTTTACCCCGTGGAAAAATTGTTGAAAAAAAGAAAACAAGGGGGGAAAATAAAATATTTCGTGAAATTTCTGGGATATCCTGAAAAATTTAATGCATGGGTTGAAGATGTCCGAATGATATAAATAGAGTAGTCATCATACTTACCGTTCATTCCATCAAAAGATGTCATTCTACATCACACTCATCAGCGATAGCTCTGTGAGCTTTTTCCCAAATAATAAAATATCGCAATTTACAACTCAATTGCCCACTTCCATAAATTTAAACGGTGAATGGGAAATGGCTTTGGTCGATTTCATTTATCCGCATACATGGTATAATGTTAGAAAGGATAATAATTTGTTTGGTTTTGATTTAGGGGATGGAAAATTGGAAGGTAGGAGAGTTCCTCCTGGATGTTATGAAACCATACCTGATCTCATTAAAAGTATGACAATACCCTCACATAAAAATAAAATTGAATTTCATTTTCACCCTATTACGAAAAGAGTTACAATCAAGACAGATAAAAAATCGAAAGTAGTTTTTCATGAAGGTCTAGCAGAACTTTTAGGGTTTGAACCCGGGGAATTTACAGGATTGCAACAAAGTTCTTTTGTGGCGGACCCAAAGTCATCGTTTCCCGTGATGTATGTATATTGTGATCTCGTGGATCCTCAAATAGTAGGGGATGTTCAAGCCCCTCTTTTAAAAATTGTGTCTGCCGAAGGAAGCGATGGCGAAATTATTAATTCTCATTATTCGAGACCATTGTACGTACCAGTTATCCGTCAACATTTCCAAACGGTACAAATAGATATTAGACTTCATTCTGGAGATTTAGTGCCTTTTGAAAGAGGTAAAGTTTTTGTAACGTTGCATTTCCGTTTACGACAAATCATATAAAAGAGCCTTACGTTTAAATTAGTCTCATTTTCCTTCTTGATTGCGATAAAGAAAGATCAACAAAATGTTGGTGCCTTATACATGTTGTACACAAAAGTTCGAAGATTATTATGCAGGGCAAACAGGAGATGGGTTGCCTTACTATAGAGGAACAGTTTTGCAGAGAGGATACGGTATAGGCGGATTTTTTGCTAAATTGTTTCGCAGTGCGATGCCATTTTTGATAAGTGGTGCCAAAACTATTGGAAAAGAAGCATTACGAACAGGCACTATGGTTGCGAATGACGTGTTATCAGGTGAAAATTTTAAATCATCTCTCAAAACACGGTCAAAAGAAGCCGGAAAGAAATTAGCTAGAAAAGCAGTTGAAAAAGCGGATCAAATGATTGGCCATGGAAAGCTTAAAAGAAAGCGAAAACCTGCGAAACGCATCATTTCATCGAAAGCACGGAAGGTGCAAGGACGTGATATTTTTGACTGTTAATCTACACATTATACTATGGCTTTTCTTTTAAAGGACTCTCCCGAATGTGCTAAATCGGAATTAGAATTATTTCATCTACCTCCTACTCAAACAGTTATTGAAAGAGGCCAATGGGTTGAATTTCACCCACTTTCCAATGTTTCTGATGGAGGGCCTGTGGAATTTAATGTTTCTGGAAGCGGAGAGGACTACCTTGATTTATCCCAAACTCAGTTATATGTCAAAGTAAAGATTTTAAAAAAGGATGGCAAACCCATTCCGGATAAATGTAAAGTGGGACCCGTCAATCTTTTTTTGCATTCTATGTTTTCCCAAGTTGATATTAGTCTGAACGATAGACTCGTTTCTTCAAGCAATAATACTTACCCCTACAGAGCCATGATAGAGAAATTACTCAATCACGGGTACGATGAAAAAACTTCTCAACTTTCCTCAGAATTATTTTTTAAAGATACTGCTGGTCGTATGAATGTTGTGGATCCGGCAGATGCAAACCCCAATGAGGGATTTAATAAACGTGCTGAATTGACGAAACACAGTGCTTCGGTTGATATGATTGGTCGATTGCATCTGGATATGTTTCACCAGCAAAGACTCCTCCTTAATATGGTTGATGTGAAAATTAAACTGATTCGTAGTAAACCAGAGTTTTGTTTGTTAGCAGGTGAAGGAGAGTTTAAAGTTTCCCTGGAACACGCTTCCTTATTTGTTCGTAAAGTACGAGTAAGTCCTGGCGTTGTTTTAGGACATGCTAAAAGCTTAGGAAAAACATCCGCCAAATACCCTATTAACAGAGTGCTTTGCAAATCATATTCCATTCCTACAGGCAATATGAGTTTTGTTCAAGATAATATTTTCACAGGTCAGATGCCCAACCGCATCGTGATCGCCTGTGTGGATAATGACGCATTCAACGGCAACTATAAAAAGTCCCCCTTTGAGTTCAAGCACTACAATATTAATTTCATAGGCGTCTATGTGGACGGTCAGCCCGTTCCTCACAATCCACTACAACCTGACTTTGAAAACAATTTATTTATTCGAGCTTATGAGAATTTATTTTCGAATGCAGAAAACAAAGGTTTGTACCTTTCGAGATCAGAATTTTCACAGGGATATTCATTATTTTGTTTTGATCTGTCACCTGATTTATGTGACGGATCTCATCTTAATCTTATCCGTCATAGTAATTTAAGATTAGAAATCAAGTTCGGGACGATTTTGGCACAAACAGTGTCTCTGCTAGTGTATGCTGAATTTGAAAATTTAATTGAAATCAACAAATCTCGCAATATTCTGTATGCTTTTGGAAACTAATGAATTCAACACAAATTCATAGAATTTTATCTCGTGATCCTGTTTCGGCGAGATATTTTGCAGGAGTTTTCCCTTCTGACAAAATACCTGATATTCAAAACTTTCCCTGCGCCTTAGTGATCAATACCGATAGACATGACGAAAAGGGATCCCATTGGCTAGCAATTTATGTTCAAGATAAGAAAACTCTGGACTTTTTTGATTCTTACGGACTTCCTCCCGAAACCTATGGAGGAGACATAACAAAATTTGCGAAGAAGTATCACCGAATTCGTTGGAACAAGACAATGCTCCAAAGTTTAACGTCCAATGTCTGTGGACAATATTGTATTTTCTTTCTTGTAAAACGATGTCAAGGACTTTGTATGAAATCTATTACCAATGTATTATCCAGAAGGAAGAATGATTTTCGAATGTATCAATTTGTCAAAAAAAGATATAGTGTAAACATGATTTTTAAAAAATAAAAATTATTTCTCTTATTTTATGTGTATTCAATATTTCTTAAAACTCATCCCAGTTAGTGGATTACATAAACAAAATCATATTCATTTGTTGTTTTTTTTAGAAAAAAAAATGTATGCTTAAGATTTTTTTTCCCATTAAAATCATAAAAGTTCTATTATTTATGTTTACTAAACAATAATTCGTCAAAATGGTCAAAAAACTATAAAAATAGAAGCTTTCACTCATTTTTGTCATTGAAAGCATGGAATTACTTAAGTTAGTACATCCTTCGACGGTCCTTATTAGCGGGCCGACAGGCTCCGGTAAAAGCTTTTTTGTTAAAAAATTAATTGATTACAAATATTTTCATCCCATGCCCGCACGAATAATATACTGTTATGGAAGCTATCAATCCCTTTTCAATTCCATGAAACATGTACAATTTGAAGAAGGTTTACCGTCGAATCTTAACTCCCTAAAAGATGCTTTAATTATTATCGATGATTTAAAGTCCGAATTAGCAGGTTCTGAGCAACCAAGCAAACTTTTTACGAAAGGTAGTCACCATCGAAATATTTCGGTTATCTTTATAACGCAAAACTTATTTCATCATGGCAAAGAAATGCGAAACATTAATTTAAATTCCCATTACATGGTTCTATACAAAAATCCCCGAGATAAAAGCCAAATAATGCATTTAGCTAGACAGATGTTTCCTGGTAAAACTAAGGCTTTTCAAGAAATGTTTAATGATGCTACTGCATTACCTCTTAGCTACTTATTCATTGATTTAAGGCCCGATTCTTTTGAAAGCTTGCGCATGCGCACAAGTATATTTCCTGGTGATAAACATTACGTGTATGAGCTTCGATGAGCCATTTGTGTAGAGTGAGTCATCCAGTGAGCATGTCATCCGTCGTTGTTGAATTCGAAGGTTTTCAAATTAACTCGAGTGAATTTATTATCAAAGAACTTGCATTTTTTGAAATTGATAATGAATATCATGCCCGTTGGAGCTTTCTTCCACCGCATCCTTGGGAGCAGTTACCCATCGCAAAAAGAAAAACATTTAACTGGTTGACTCGGTACCGTCATGGTTTGCAATGGAATAGTGGTGATTTGCCTTATTCAGCATTTAGAACTTATACTTTCATCATTATTTTTATCTCATAAGAATGTTTACACGAAAGGACTAGAAAAAAGAAAGTTTTTAGAACGGTTGTCTGGACGAAAGATTTTGAATCTGAATGACTTTAAGTGCCCCAATATTAATCTATTAAATGTTTCAGAGGTAAACTGCCCAAGTCACAAAGCCTGTTTCAAACACTGTGCTTTAACGAAAGCTTTTACCTACGGTAAACATATAAAAGAGAGATTAAGTTCATCGACCATCATTTGAACTCAGGATGTCGACCGTGGAACATCTGAAATTGTTAAGCAAGACGAAGCAAAAAGCAGCCTTTCTTAAAAAGTGTCCTAATAGTATTATAAAAGGTGTCTGTGAATGCGCCTTAAATCTTTTAAAGGGCAACATACCTGTCTCTAAACGTCAAAAAAATAGATTAATAGCATATAAAAGAACATTGCGTCGTCTGGGAGACAAGAAAGTACCTTTGTTTAAGAAAAGACGACTTCTCGTTCAAAAAGGAGAAGGATTTTTGTCTATATTTATTCCCGCTGCAGTATCAGTGCTCAGTACGTTGATCAATGGAGCTCGCTCGTAAATTCAGACTTGTTCCAGCTGACAGAGATCAAGAGTTTTCCGATGAGCATTTAAGTGATTTAGACAGACAGATTCAGACTATTTTGAAAAGAAAAATAGAGGATGATGAAAAAGCTAAGCTTTATACACAGATTTTGCAAAAGTTTGTATTATTCCCAGATATGAATGCAGTCAAACCCCCGGAAGAACAACTTCCTCACAAATCCTTTGAAAAATCTCCTGATATAGAAAGCGAAATTCTAAGTTCTGTCCTTATTAAACAAAAGAAAACTGCTGTTAAAATAATGGAATTTTTAAAACAAAATAAAATTTCCTATTCAGAAAGCAAAGAGTTGAAAATCGATGATACTGTAATTATCGGATCAGATTTTGTTCAACTAATCGGATTTTTACTGAGAAATAGAAGAGAAAAACCTATTGCTTTTGATCAATTTCAAGAACTTTTAAAGCAAATTAGCTTTCCTGAAGAACTTATAAAAAACAAGTATTTGAAGCCTGAACAGAAAACTATTTTTGCAAGACCTGAATCCCATCATAGAAAACGAAAATCATCTCAGCACGCCACTTTACCAATATCACAAATACCTTGGTTAAAAATGTAGAAAACTGTTTGAAACTTCACTGTATTTTATGAACCAAATAAAATTTTTATATTGTAAAATATTTATGCGTGCATCTATTTGTGTATTTTTTTTTTTCATTTTGTAAGTCTGAAAACTTTTAGAATAACTTTTCTAAATTTTTCTTGAGAAAAGAAATTTTTTTGAAAAGAATGCCCATAAAAAAACAACAAAAAAAAATTATGTGTTCAGGAGATTATTAAATTATGTTTGGAGATTAAAAAATTATGTTTAGGAAAAAGCGATTTATGTAAAAAATTATGTTTAGGAAAAAGCGATTTATGTTAAAAATAATAAGAAATTTTATGCTTAGAAAATATTACGTTTTATAAAAAGAAATAATGTTTTGGAAAAAAAATAGTTTATGAAAAAATATTTTTGTGTTTTAGAAAAAAGAAAAATGTTTTCGGAAAAAATATTTGTATGTTTTAGAAAAAAATTTATTTAAGAAAATAAATTTTTTTAAGTTTAGGGGAAAAAATGTTTTTTATGTTTAAGAAAAAGTTTTTTTATTATGTAAAAAAAAAAAGTTTTGTACTCTGGAAAAAATATTTTTATGCTTAGGAAAAAGTTATGGTTTTATAAAAAATTATCTTGAGTAAAATTATTTTTTTTTGTGTATTAGAAAAAAAATGTTTAGTAAAAAAGATATGAATTGGGAAAAAAAAATTATATTGAATAAATTATTTTTGTGTTTAGGAAAAAGTTTTTAGTTTGGTTTTTAAAAAAGTTTTATGTTTAGTATAAAAATGTATTCAGTAAAAAAAAAATTATGTTAAGGGAAAAAAAAGTTTTATATTGGGTAAATTATTTTTGTGTTTAGGGAAAAGTTTTAAGTTTAGTTTAAAAAAAAAAGTTTTGTGTTTAGAAAGAAGTTTTATGTTTAGCAAAAAAAATGTATTGAATAAAAAAAAAAGTTATTTTAAAGAAAAAAAGTTTTATATTGAGTAAATTATTTTTGTGTTTAGGGAAAAGTTTTAAGTTTAGTTTTAAAAAAAGTTTTATGTTTAGTATAAAAATGTATTCAGTAAAAAAAAAATTATGTTAAGGGAAAAAAAAAAGTTTTATATTGGGTAAATTATTTTTGTGTTTAGGGAAAAGTTTTAAGTTTAGTTTAAAAAAAAAGTTTTGTGTTTAGAAAGAAGTTTTATGTTTAGCAAAAAAAAAAATGTATTGAATAATAAAAAAAAAAGTTATTTTAAAGAAAAAAAGTTTTATATTGAGTAAATTATTTTTGTGTTTAGGGAAAAGTTTTAAGTTTAGTTTTAAAAAAAGTTTTAAGTTTAGTTTTAAAAAAAGTTTTGTGTTTAGAAAAAAAAAGTTTTATGTTTAGCAAAAAATGTATTGAGTTGAGTAAATTACTTTTGTGTTTAGGGAAAAGTTTTAAGTTTAGTTTTAAAAAAAGTTTTAAGTTTAGTTTTTAAAAAAGTTTTAAGTTTAGTTTTAAAAAAGTTTCATGTTTAGCAAAAAATGTATTGAATAAAAAAAAAAAAAGTTATTTTAAGGAAAAATTATGTTTCATTAAAAAATACCTTCAGTAAAAGAGAGAGAGAAAAAAAAAGTTTTATGTTTAGTAAAAAATGTATTCAGTAAAAAAAGTTATGTTAAGGAAAAAAAAAAATATGTTTCATTAAAAAATACGTTCAGTAAAAGAGAAAAAAAGTTATGTATTGGAAAGAAAAAAGTTTTGTGTTTTATAAAAAAAAAATGTGTTCTGTTAAAAAATGTTTGAGTTTTGTAAAAAAAGAGTTTCAGTTTAGTGAAAAAAGAGAGTGGGTTCAATTCAAGGTGACATCATGCAAGAAAACATCCAGTTGAAAAAATGTTACATGCACTGTTAAAAAATATTTGATGAAGGCTAGAGATTATACTTTTTTACAATGAAACTATTTATTAATCATTCAAAATAATGAAATATACAAATCAAATAAACATGCTATATTGCATTGTATACAATTCTAATTTCAAAATGTTTTGTAATGTCCAACTAAACGCTTGTTCAGTAAAATCTTCAAACGAGTTAAAAATTTTTATAAAAGCTTTCTGAACATGTAGAGGTATGTTTTGATTCGTTAATTCCAGTACAGTTTTTTGAACGGAAGAAAGGGGTGGCAGTCTCTAAGTCACTGTCCTGTATCTTACGGCATACATCCACTTGAACGGCTGCATACCATTTTATTGACTTTTTCACTTGCATTTGATAGTTTAATTCATTTATAGTATCCGACAGAACACTATTAAAGAATGAACGAAAGTCTTTGTGATTCACTCCAGTCGAGTCAATAATAGTTTTAGTAAAAATATTTTGTGTATTTTGTCTTTTAAAATGTTTTACTTTTTCAAATAATGATTTTTTTTGAAAAGGGTGATTTCAGAGCTTTAGGTAGAACCTTGTGGAAAGCATCACAATGTTGCAATAAATCCAACTGACAATCAAACATTTCGCTACACTTTGTACATGAGTGTTGTTTTCGAATTTTATGAATCTTCTTATGTTGCATTAAATCGCACTTTCTTGTAAACATTTCATTGCAATCTATACAATGAGGACGAACCATATCCTTTGGCAAAGAATTCAGGGTGAAGCCAGCATCCCTCGATGAATTTGGAAAATCGTTCTTTTCTTTTCTGTCATCTAAGCCTTTAGACGCTCTCTTTCGCTTTATTTGTTCATCAGAACTAATCTTTAAAGAGCGTTTCATTTTTAAAACTACTCAAAAAAAGTACAAAAACACTAAATTACAAACGAAATAATTTTCACCAAAAAAAAAAAAAATGGCCTATGAATAGTTGATATTCAGAAACACGATGCAACACACAGTATGAAAATCCAAGCAACTGATCCATACAACTGTTGCCAGATGCTGCATGAGAAACTTTTTTCATTACCGGTTACAGTTAATCCTAATCCAAACAACTCAACTTTACACTTGGTTACAGTTAAACACCATCTAGAACCGAAAAAACAACTCAACTCTACAATCGGTTGCAGATAAAACTATTAAATGTGTTCTAACATGAAAGTATGACGTCATGGACCACGTGATCACTAAAACGAAACGATCACTTTCAAATGAATATTAATTACATCTTAATTAATTATAATCTTAATTAATTAAATTAAAATTAACAACTCAACATTTATCCTCGTTATCCTATACGATAAAATCACGTGACCTCCATTTTTCCAACCCCCTCTTTCCCCATAAAAAAATCCAGCAAACAACAACTCAACATTCAGCAAAAAAACAACTCAACATTAACCCTCGTTATCCTATACAATCAAGTCACGTGACACCCCCACTTCCGGTTCCGCCCCCCTTTTTTGATTGACAGGTAGACACGCCCACAAAAACAACTCAACCCACCCTCGTCTAACAAGACGCTCTCAGCCAAAAAACAACTCAACCCACCCTCGTCTAACAAGACGCTCTCAGCCAAAAAACAACTCAACCGACCCTCGTCTAACAAGACGTCATCCTGATGACGTCACTTCCGGTTTAGGCCACGCCCCCCTGTGACGTCACTTCCGCCGCACATACGGGGCGGCTTACTACTAACGCTCATTCTACAAAACTAATAATCAAAATAGTCACGGAAGTATTTTCTGTTGTGTATAGACCACATATAAGAGACGGTTTTAAAAAAATCGAATTGAATCACAAAATTTCACACCGATTTTCAATACCAAACGTCATTATCGCCAGTTGTAATGTTGACGATTTTTCTTGATTTGATAATAAAGAAGATGTTAAATAAGAAAATAAAGTTTTAATCCTGTAATCAAATAAATATCCCCTCATTGCAATAAATGTTAAAAATTTTTTAATTCATGTTTTATTTTACAAAAAAGAACATTGATTTTTCACCGAAAAAACGTTCAAATACATAAATTTGAGCCAAATTGCGGCAGATTTAAATTTTGAAATTAATTTTTTTAATTATTTTTCTCATACTCAGAATATAATATAATATCATTTACGCATAGGTAGGTTTTGGATAATATTTTTAACTACTATTTTGAATCAAATATCATCCAGCCAAAATTAGGCCTTTTTCCACTTTTTTTTCAAAATTCAACCCCATTGTGGCAGTAGTAAAATTTAAAATTAATTTTTTTAATTATTTTTCCCTTAATCTCCATCCAAGAGAACATCTTTTCCGCATAGGTAGGTTTTGACACAGTGAAAAAAAAATTTCGATCCACCCTATTGCATAATGTTCAGTTGAATGGTTTTATTTATATTTTTGTCATATAATGTCATGCTTGCATTGTAAATGTTCTCAATATATTTATATTATACAAATAATATACTATTCCGAAATAGCGTTCTGGACTTAGTTATGATTAATAATTCAAATTCCGCGCACGAACAATATTTTAGAAACAATATTTTTTAACACTATCTTTATACATTTAAATAACTATTATAAGTATTAGTAAGTACTGTTTAGATATTGAATAAAATGTGATACATACATTATACATACTACTAATAATAATAGAATAACTGATATAGGTTATTTAAATTTATCTCTCTTCTTTTATTGCAATTTTATTTTAACTAGAAAATATTATATACACTATATGCAAAAAGAAAATAAGTATTGGTAAGACATAAGATAAGATATTTATAAGCCATAAAACTAACACACATTTTATAATTTTATGTGAAAATATATTATATACTGACCTATTCAAAATATCATATAAAAGTTATAACCATTATATGACTGAGTATAAAAGTTTATCACCTAATATCAGTTTTATAATGGATGTCATTTTGGATATATTTGTGGCATAAAAAACAATTGCTATCAGTTGTACTAAGTAAAATGCGTTTACTAAAAAAAAAATTTCTTATCATGTTTATTCTTCTACCTTTCTATTTCAATGGGGCGTAAAAAACGCAGTCTTTTTCAGTTGCAAGTTATTGATTGCTATTTTCAGGTAAAATTAAGTTAAAAATAGTTAAATAAAAACTTACTATATTAGCTATACATTTTTAGTTTATTTTGCATTATTTATTTATTTGTAAAGAATGCCTCGTGAAAAAAAATCTATCTGCAAATACTGTGAAAATATTAAATGTATTTTTATGTAATTTACTGTAAAATAACATTTGTTTAAATGTATTAACTAATTTTATGCTAAATGCTTTATATAAAAAATATATTTCATATACGTTATAAAAACATTTTAAATATTAAGTACGGACATAAAAAAATAAACTTTTGAAAAAAAAAATCCCATAGCAAACACAAATTTATTTTAATAGTTTGTGTTATGTGTCTAAAGTGTCTTGCTTACTATTATACATATTACTTCATCAATTGATAAAACTATTTGATTGTCACAAATGCATTAAGTTCAAATGATTGATTTTATTAATATTTTTGCTATATAATCTCACGCTTACGTTGAAAACATTTTCAAAATACACTGCTCAAAATAATTAAAGGCTATTTGAAGTTTTATATAAAATAAAGATATAAACGAAATTTTTTTGCCGAAAATAGAAGAGGAGAATCACAAATGCAAATTTTTCTGGTTTTCAAACTGTGGAGTATGCAAATTTTGAGTTCAACGTCAAAAACGTCGCTTCAGCGGCAGCGAATGAAATTTGACTTTCAACTGGATAAAAGAGAATGAAGACAAGGATGATCGGCATTCAGTGATTGCTTTGTTTCGATGAGTACGATATCTCAGCGAAGTCATTTGACAGATTCAGAAGCTTGGAGAATTGTTGGTAGGTTAGAAGGGGGCGAAACTCAAGCCGAAGTAGCGCAAGCCATTGGAGTGTCACAAAGTGTCATTTCCAGGATCTGGAACCGTTTTTTGGGGAGTGGATGTGCAGGCCGAAGACTAGGGCAAGGTCGTAGACGGGCAACAACGCCCATTGAAGATCGGTATTTAGCGTTAACAGCTCGTAGACACCGAAACATGAACGTTACTCTTCTCCAACAACACCTTCGCTCGGCTACAGGCACGACGATTTCAACTCAGACTGTCCGAAACCGGTTCCATGCTGTAGGTCTGTATGCTCGTCGACCGATGGTATGTGTTAGATTAACACCAAGGCATCGTCACGACCGCAGGGAGTGGGCAACCGAGCATGTCAACTGGAGGAGAAATGAATGGATCAATATTCTGTTTTCTGACGAGTCCCGTTTTTCTGTGCATCCGGATAATAGGCGTATTTTCATCTGGATGGACCGTGGCAGTAGGAATAATCCTGCGTTCGTGCACGAAAGTGTCAGATTTGGTGGTGGGGGAGTGTTGGTGTATGGTGGCATCTCCATTGACGGGCGCACTGACCTCTACATCATTCGAGATGTAGCTCTGAATGGTCGCCGATATAGGGATGAGATCCTCAGACCTATTGTAGTCCCTTACGCTGCAGCAATCAGAGATAACTTCATTTTAATGGACGATAACTGCAGGCCACATCGTTCAAACCTGGTGGAGGATTTCCTTTCCGAGGAAGGAATCGTTCGAATGGAATGGCCAGCGTGTTCTCCAGACATGAATCCAATCGAGCACGTTTGGGACGCTCTAGGAAGACGAGTTTCTGGCCGCCAACAACCCCCACAAACTCTCCAAGAACTGGAAAGAGCTCTTCTGGAAGAGTGGGGCAGAATACTCCAACTCGTCATTAATAACTTCATTGAGTCCATGTCTCAAAGGTGTTCAACATTGCTGGCCGTCCGTGAAAACCATACCCCCCACTGAAAATGATTTTCTTTGAAGAAAACACCTTTTCTTATTCTTTTTTTCTCACATGCACAAATTGTATTTTTTTTCCTTTTGTACACAAATGCGCAATAAAATGCATTTTTTTCTGCCAAACATGTGTAATTTATTCTCATATAACCTACTATATCTGTCGACCATGTATCAATCAGCTAAAAAGTTTCCCAGATACGTAATCCACCTAAAACTGCAATATCCTTTAATTGTTTTGAGCAGTGTATTTACATTAAACAATTAAATATTATTCTTAAATAACATTCTAAACACGGTTTATCTTTAATAATTGAATGTCCTCACACAGATAATACATTTAAAAAAAATTAAGATTCACTTTACACTTTTAAATAACTATTATAATTACTAATAATATTGTTTAGATATTGAATATAGTGTGATACATGTATTATTAATATTAATACTAAAGCTAATTGTAATATTTCATTAACTGATATTTTTATTTAAATTTATCCAGTTATTTTATATGAATTTTATTTTAACTGAGAAAATCTTACGTAGACTTTACGCAAAATGAAAATAAGTATTGATAAGCCCTGAAACCAAATTTTAAAGCTAAAAATTAATATATTTCTAATTTCATATGAAAATATATTATAAAACGACGCATTTCAAAATATTATATAAAAGTTATAGCCATTGTATGACTGAGCATAAACCTTTGTTACTTCATTTCAATTTTATAATGGAAGTCATTTTCGATATTTTTAGAACATTAAAAAACAGTGTTATCCGCTGGACCAAGTAAGTTGCTTTAACTAAAAAGCTTTTTTTCCCCTCACCATCTTTATTCTTCTACCTTCACACTTCTATTGGACATAAAAACGCAAACTTTTTTCGCTGCTAGTAATTGATTGTTATTTTCAAGTAAGATTCACTCTTCCGAGTCCGATTTCTTTTTTCAATTTTTGGAAAAAAAATACTTTTACGTTGATAACAGTAGCTATACAAATAGATTGATTACTGTTTAACAAATATTTCATTGTCTGAAACTTAACAAATGTTGCTGTTTTGTGTACTGATTAATTCATATTCATATAACAATAGACTAAGAAAGATTGTTTGAGATGTTTAGAAAATATTGTATTACGGTAAGATTTAACTTATATTGCAACTTTAAAATGCTTTTTTGTGATTTCTTAGACATGATTATGTCAGGAAAGTAACATTTATTTTAAATTTAAAGAATGTAATACATTATTACACATATTTTAAATTTCAAGATTGTAATGCCCCGACCCTCCCCCACGAGGCCAGGAAAATCGGACGCTTCAAAGGTAGTACTATATCACTAGAGAGTGACAATTTAAATCTCTCGCTAATGGTGCGACCCTTTGAAATAACAGCGTGATGAGTGCGAAAGACACTTGATCATGCCAGAGCAATTAAGGATGACAGCTTCGGATCGAGAGATAATAATGGCGATCCCCTAGACAGGCATTTTATGGTTCCGAAAAAGGGACCCCCCACAGCCAGTTTTCCCTCAGAATATTAACGAGTAGTACCGTGCGGAAAAATAAGGGATGGACACACAGGATCCAATAAAATTGCGTGTTTTGAAGGAATAAGAAAATATCGTTTGTAAGTGGCGAGAGCAGAATGGAGGATGGCTTTAGGGAGGAGATGTAGACGATGGAAAAAAGAGAGAAGAGTATTCTGAGAAGGAGGACTCGAGAGAGCAGGAAAAGGGTTCCTCTCTAGGAGTTGGTGAAAAGGGAAGTCTCTCGGAAGCCGGGAGCAAAGAGTGTCTGATCATGACACATGCTGACTGTGAATTGTAAGAGATGAGCAGTATTCGGACTTTGAATTACCTAGCTGCCACCGCTGCCTGAACGTTTACCGAAAATGTACATTCTACAATATTTGTGTTGTGTTTTGATTCATAATTATTATTTCGTATTTTAGAAGTATATCAGATTTAATTGATATAAATAAATTGCAATTTTATATTCACGAAAATGGAATGCACTTATTAATCTTGCCTCCGAAGTAGATCGCCGCTCACGCTATCACTTCATAACTCGAGGCCGTACAACATGTTTAAAATAAAAGAATCACAAACTGCACAAAGAGAGAATTAAGTAATTAATAATAATTTTTATTATAAACATATACTGGACAATTGCACCATAAAATTTAACTACTAAGAATGTATTTAATAAAAATACAAAACACTGCTCAATAGTGCACAAAACAAGAACTTTAATATGAATTTGTACAATTAAAATAAAATAAAATATCAACGTTTCGCGCCGTCTTTAGGAAAATATGATATTGAAATGACTAAAAGTTTGCTTCCTGATCGGGAGATAATATTTCTAATAAAATAAAATCGAAACGAATCAAAAGTTTAAAAATGTTGCCACTTACACGTGAGTAAATATTAAAATATTGCAAAGAGATACAAATTTAAGATTTTATGATGATATGCCATATTTTTGATATATTATAGAATAAATTATCATTACAAGATTTTTTTTCAATGATTTCGACAGATTCTCTCAGTTTACCTTCAACTGGTTTATTGCATGGAACTATGATTTTAGCCTCTTCAAAGTTAATACGGCAACACCTGTTCGTCAAGTAGAAGCGAGAAAGAGCAGTATTTATACTGTCTGTTACTGTTTATACAGTCTAATATCCCTGCGTTGCTCCTTAATTCTAACTAAAAATATCTGTGTTGTCATCCCGATGTAGACTTTTTTAACACTATTTGATAATGTGATGGGTATTTCATATATACCAGATTTTTGATCTATTGGAATTTTGTCGATCTTATCAGTAACGATATCAATGAGATATGGATAGAGGTGGAAATGCGACAAGATTTATATTATATTTTTGTGCGATCTTTTTAATCTTTTTGAATATATAAGGGATATAAAAAAATTTTCTGTAAATAACAAACTTATCCTGTCGTTGGCCAGATATGGGAGGAGTATTGTACTGTTGAACTATTTTATTTAAACATTTTGCACGAAAACCATGTCAAAAGCTATTTTCTGTATAAATTCAATTTCTTATGTAATTCGTCATCTGAACAAATCATAAATGCTCTTTTAATAAATGACTTGAATGCGGACATTTTATATTCGAAAGCCATGTTTGCTAAAAACGGGAATTTGCAATAAATATCTAAACTAAAAGTCTTTGCAATATTTAAATTTTTACAGACGTGTTAGTGGCAACATTTTTAAACTTTTGATTCATTTCGATTTTTTTTATATTAGAAACATTATCTCTCGATCAGAAAGCAAATTTTTAGTCATTTCAATATCATATTTTCCTGAAGACGGCGCGAAATGTTCATATTTTATTTTATTTTAATTGTACAAGTTCATATTAAAGTTCTTGTTTTCTGCACCATTGAGCAATGTTTTGTATTTTTGATAAATACATTCTTAGTAAATAATAGTAATTATTAAAAAAACTAAGCATAAATGAAGTCATACAGTAAATTCATATACATATACTAACTTTACTACATGTAACTAGTAGAAAAAATATTTCTTAAAACAAAATAATACTCCATTAAAATACACGTACTATCAATAGTACATCAGAACCGAAAGGATTATGTTAAGAATTGTTAAGTAAAAACTAATTATATTAGCTCAATATTTTTACTTTATTCAGAATTATTTTACTATTTAAAAAAATATATTTGCAAATGCTAAAAATATGTTTGTATTTTTATAGAATTTATTAAGAGTCTCAGTTTTAAAGTCTTAACTCCTTTTTTTTTTTATAAACATTTCATATAAAAAATATTTTATTTCTATTATAAAAACGTTGAAAGTATTAAGTGCGTATATAAAAAAATTCAATGTAATAAACAATAACAATATTAATAAATTAAATGAAGGAGTAAGTAAATATAATTTTTATGTTTTGAATTAAATATCTCTATTTCATGTTTTAAAAATCAAATATATACATGGTTGTGTAGAATATATGTGATAAGATTACAGTTATGCAATGCTTGGCAATTAAATCATTGCAGAAATTGTTTTATTTTGGTAAGCAGCGATGAAAAATATTATACTGAATTTTATTTTAATTAGAAAATCTTATGTAGACTATATATAAAATGAAAATAATTATTGATAAGCAATGAAATAAGACATCTCTAAACCTTAAAATTAATAAACAGTTTACGTTTTTATGTGAAAATATTTTATATATGCACCTATTTCAAAATGTTATATAAAAGTTACAACCTTTTTGTGGCTGAATATAAAAGTTTATTACCTCATTTCAATTTTAAAAAGGATGTCATTTAAGATATCTTTAAGTCATAAAAAACCATTGCTATCTATTCGAGGATGTAAAATGATTTTAATAAAAAACTTTTTTTCCCGATCAACAGTATTAGTCTACCATCACATTTATATCTTTTTTAGCTGCTAGTTATTATTAAATAATTTCAGGCAAAAATAAGCTAAACATTAGTTAAGTAAAAGTTAACTATATTAGATATAAATTCTTAGTTTATTTTTGCATTTTTTAAATTATTTGTGAGTAATTTCTTGCAATTCTAAAAAAATACTTTTTTTAGACTGAAAATACTATGAAAATACTAACTGTATTTTTAAATAATTTATTAAAAGACCCGCATTTGTTTAAAATAACTCCTTTTTTTCTAAATGCTTTATATTAAAATACACTGCTCAAAACAATTAAAGGATATTTGAGGTTTTATATAAAATAAAGATATAAACGAATTTTTTTTTGCCGAAAATAGAAGAAGAGAATCACAAATGCAAATTTTTCTGGTTTTCAAACTGTGGAGTATGCAAATTTTGAGTTCGACGTCAAAAACGTCGCTGCAGCGGCAGCGAATGAAATTTGACTTTCAACTGGATAAAAGAGAATGAAGACAAGGATGATCGGCATTCAGTGATTGCTTTGTTTCGATGAGTACGATGTCTCAGCGAAGTCATTTGACAGATTCAGAAGCTTGGAGAATTGTTGGTAAGTTAGAAGAGGGCCAAACTCAAGCCGAAGTAGCGCAAGCCATTGGAGTGTCACAAAGTGTCATTTCCAGGATCTGGAACCGTTTTTTGGGGAGTGGATGTGCAGGCCGAAGACTAGGGCAGGGTCGTAGACGGGCAACAACGCCCATTGAAGATCGGTATTTAGCGTTAACAGCTCGTAGACACCGAAACATGAACGTTACTCTTCTCCAACAACACCTTCGCTCGGCTACAGGCACCACGATTTCAACGCAGACTGTCCGAAACCGGCTCCATGCTGTAGATCTGTATGCTCGCCGACCGATGGTATGTGTTAGATTAACATCGAGGCATCGTCGCGACCGCAGGGAGTGGGCGACTGAGCATGTCAACTGGAGGAGAAATGAATGGAGCAATATTCTGTTTTCTGACGAGTCCCGTTTTTCTGTGCATCCGGATAATAGGCGTATTTTCATCTGGAGGGACCGTGGCAGTAGGAATAATCCTGCGTTCGTGCACGAAAGTGTCAGATTTCGCGGTGGAGGAGTGTTGGTGTATGGTGGCATCTCCATTGACGGGCGCACTGACCTCTACATCCTTCGAGATGGAGCTCTGACTGGTCGCCGATATAGGGATGAGATCCTCAGACCTATTGTAGTCCATTACGCTGCAGCAATCGGATATAACTTCATTTTAATGGACGATAACTGCAGGCCACATCGTGCAAACCTGGTGGAGGATTTCCTTTTCGAGGAAGGAATCTTTCGAATGGAATGGCCAGCGTGTTCTCCAGACATGAATCCAATCGAGCACGTTTGGGATGCTCTAGGAAGACGAGTTTATGGCCGCTAACAACCCCCACAAACTCTCCAAGAACTGGAAAGAGCTCTTCTGGAAGAGTGGGGCAGAATACCCCAACTCGTCATTAATAGCCTCATCGAGTCCATGCCTCAAAGGTGTTCAACTTTGCTGGCCGCCCATGGAAACCATACCCCCTACTGAAAATGATTTTCTTTGAAGAAAACACCTTTTCTTATTCTTTTTTTCTCATATGCACAAATTGTGTTTTTTTCCTTTTGTACACAAATGCGCAATAAAATGCATTTTTTTCTGCCAAACATGTGTAATTTATTCTCATATAACTTACTATGTCTGTCGACCATGTATCAATCAGCTAAAAAGTTTCCCAGATACAAAATCCACCTAAAACTGCAGTATCCTTTAATTGTTTTGAGCAATGTATATTTCATTTACGTTATGACAGCATTCTAAGTATTAATTACGTATATAAAACACTTCGATGTAAAAAAAAAATAACAATAATAAAATAAATAAAAAATGTTTAATTAGATATAATTTTGATGTTATGGTTTAAATAGTTCCATTTCATATTCTAGAAATCAAATGTGTGCATATCTGTGTAACAAGTATTGGTAAGATTCCATTTAAGCAATGCTTGGCAAAAACAGCATTGCAGAATAACTGCATTGCTGATTTATTTAGGTGAAAAGCGATGATGGTTGGTTGATTGTATTTATAACGTCCAATTATCACAGTAGGAATATAGGCCTTAAAAGATCCATGCCCTCCGTGGGGATCTTTCTAAGGGAATCTAACCTGTATTTAAGCAGGGAAATTTAAGGTTCGAAGAAAATCACGGAAAACCCCAAACAATTACGTCGACGAGCGAGATCGGGTTTGAACTCAGCACTTCCCGTCTATCAGATTAGAAGGCAGAACCTCCAGGTTACTGGTAAGGCTAGCAGCGATAAAAAAAATTTATACTCTAAATGAAATAACATGATAAATCTAGATCCTATAGCAATATAGAAATATAGAGAAATAGAACCTATTTTTAATGCATTCGATGAGAAAAATACAATAATATTTGTTGTCATGCCAGAGTTGACTACGTAGGCGAACACTAGAAATTCTGAGTAATTTACCAACAAAGAATGAAACAGTTGGAGTACAATATATTGAAATACCGATCAAACTAAAATAGAGCACTTTTGAAATAAAGAACAAGACTTTTTTAAAGACACGCTTGGTGACAAAATTGTAAAAGAATTAAAAACATCCATAAAACTGTGACTATTTTTACCGGACGATATCTCTGAAAATGTTGTGTTCCAAAGTCGTGTAATTGTTTTTAATTCAAATCAATTTACCGAAAAACAAAAATACGTACTACAAACTTATTTTATTTAATATAAGCGTCAAATTCAAAATGACAGTGGATAAAAACTGAAAAATTTGGCTCACGAATATTTCTAAAGAAAGTTTACAGTTATATCTTTACAGTCATAACAGTCATCATAGAAAAAAACTGTATGCTTACGAAAATTTTATCTGTATTCTTAAAAAAAAAAAAATATATATATATATATAAATACAGAACTAGTTTTAAGCTCACAGGCTATCATAGCCTGAGAGCTTATGTGCCCGCCGTTCTGTATGTATGTACCGTTATGCGTTCGTTCGTACGGGTGTCACGCGTTAACTCACGATAAAAATATTTGATCCACTTGAAGTTTTGTATATAGGTATATTCTGATAAGGCGCTTCCCTGATCAGTTTTTCAGTTCATTCTATATGCATAAAAGGGGCAACGGGGGACTCATGCCCCTCCCCTTAATTTATATAAATGGGTTTTTCATGCTGAATTATCAGTTTTCGTCAAAATTTAGATATAGGATCATTCTGATGAGGCACCTCCATGATTGGTATAAATTGTTCATTGGATAAGTATAAACAGGGGGAACGGGGTTTCTAATGCCCCTCCCCCTAATTTGAATAAATACATTTTTCATGCAGAATTATCAGATTTCGTTCCACTCTCTGAATGATTTTGGAAGTTTAATGGTTAGGTAAGCAAGAGGGTGATAATTCCTCTTAAATTATATAAATGGGTTTTTATTAAGAATTTTCCGTATTGCTCTGAATTTTGTATATAGAATTTTTAGATGATAAAGCATGTCCTTGAATAGTTTAGGGGGTTCAATGATTAAGTATAAAAAGGGGAAATGGGGGGCTGTTTCCCCTAGTTGATTTGTTTTCCGAACAGAATTAACCCTTGAAAATATAAGGCAGGAATTAGTATGTGTAGCCTGTGAGCTCAATGCCATCAGTTTAACTGGGCAATATTATTTTTATTACAAAGTTACAGAAATCTTTAACTTTAAAGAAGTATTTGATAATCAATATATGGTAACCGTTCTCGTATTGTGTCTGTGATCCGAGTTGCAGTTACATAAAAAATTCTAGGCACCCTAGTTTCTTAAAACAATAATAATAACCTTACATATTTTTTGATTTACACCGCAAATGTGCATGTGTTACATGGATTTTTGTTGTTGCAGTTGCATAAAAAGTTCTAGGAATCCCAGTTTCCGAGAATTTTTTTTTCAACTTTACAGATTTTTTTATGATGCGGTAACTTCTAATATCATATCAAAGATTAATAATAAAATGTTTCATCGAAATACGTCGAAGAGAAGAAATGAAAATGAAATGAATTTGTTGCATAGAAAAGTAAACCTATTTTATAAAAAGGGAATCGAATAAGAAATGGTATGTCTAATGAAATCTTTTATGTAATTCTTTTTTTATAATATCTAAAAAAATGGTTTTGCCTCCATAAATAAGTGTGACATATTCTTATCTCCTCGCATAATACGCTTAAGTAGATGAAAATAACTCATGCTATATAGCGTTATTAAAAATAGAGATTAACACTTTTTTAATCTTTAAAAACAAAGTTTGTGCAGTTTAAAAGTAATAAAATTCTCAATGTGTAACATGAGTAACAACTTTACGCAATATTAATACTCTTGAAAAATAAGAAAATTTTAGGATAGGTACATATGACTAACTATTAATATGAGCGAGTAGTAACAATAGTAGATGTTAGCGGTGAGTACTGTCCTTTAAGAAAACGAAATCCGACTCCAAAACTAAAAGATTCAGTAGATAACTCTAAATAACATTAGTAATATTCTTTCATAAGTACTGAATGAGAAATATATCAGAAAATATTTCGAAAAAACTGATACTAATTGAATAAAAAAAACTCGCTATTTCTGTATGTTAAAAATTTGTTTAAAAACTCTCAATATGCCTAATGGAAGGTATAAGTTTTAATTTTAGAATATTTTGTATGTATTTTTCTACATTCAGTGTCCTATTCATTACATGAATGTGACCAATACCATTTGCTGACATGCATGAGTACATCATGTATTTAACTTCCGTCATGAAAACTTCCTTCTTTAACTGTTGCTTGAAAGCAGTCGTGATGTAGCTATTCATCTATTTCATGCCTTACATATTTACGCCCATTATTACCTAATAATAATATCTTAGTTTCATCGCTCCATATAAACTGTGTGTGTTGATTATTGTCTATTAAGAATGTTCCTTTGCACACGAGAGACTTTTCTTTTTTGCACTGTTGTAAATTGAGAAAAAAAGTTTCTCGTCAAATTCTGCCTTTTATTCCAACTTATGATAATCTTTCCTTGATTGTTCCTGAACTTACAGACACCGCATCATTCTGCAAGCATCTGATGGCCATTGATAACATTATTCTTTATTTTTACTCTGTCATGAATAGATGCATCTTTTTCGGCACTTTTCCTGCTACTTTTTTATGGACTTTGTCTCCCGATGTAATAAACAAAACTTTCGGACTCCAGATGTAATCACTGAACCTCACAACAGTTTTGCAAGTTCAGCACAAGAAATAATACACACTTCTAATACAATAATTTTTGGTATTTTTTCTAGGTGTACAGTCTACTTTTTCATTTGATGTTATTGCTAATTAAAATGTAAAAATATTCACAAGAAACCTATACTAACGTATTATTTTTTTTAAATTCCTGGATATCATTTAGGTACGTAATAAATGCTAAACAGTCTTCCTTTCTACTGAACAAACGACAATAATGATAAATTCCAAACTTAAGCAAGATGACAGATTCTGCTGACCTTTAATAACGATTCATAAGCTCTCAAAACAAGAACAGCGATTGGCGAGAAAAGTCAGAAATTACAATCCAATTTGTTACTGTGTTTGATTTTCAGATTAAACTAAGTATAACTTTTTGGTGTTGCAAATGTTTGATTATTATTATTATTGTTATTGTGTTGAAATCAATTTATTTTTTTAAATAAATATAAAATATTTAACAATACTTTATTTATCAAAATTGATCTGAATGTACATAATTATGGAAAATTATTAAAACATAAAATACTTTGTAATTCGATCATGCCGAACCATTATATATTCTTAAAAATATTTAGAGTCTGCAACCGTTTTATACAAACTGCTTTTAACAAATTTTTTTATTTCAATCTTTTTATAATACACATCCTAATTTACTCCTTAAACCAAAGTCTAAAAAATATCAAAATAAATTTTTCAGATACAATGAGTGTTCTTTTGTTAAAGCAATTTTTTCGACTTTCTTCGGAAATCGATTCCATAAGCTAAAAGGAATTTGTTTTAGAGTACTATGAAATGCTTCTAAAAAATATTCTGTACTTGAAGAAGCTGAATGGTTCATTGCTGAGCTATTTGTCAAACGAATAGAGTTGGTTAAGTTTTATCTTTTCTTTTTCACATTTTTTATTCTAGAAAATGTGTCATTTAAAATATCTAAAAAAATAAAGAAGAACCATTCCATAAAAAAAGAATATAATTATTTTTTGTCAGTAAGAATTTATCCTATCAATAACTTGTCGATATAACATTTCTAGAAGATTTATAATAAATTTAATTGGATTTGATATCTTGAGAATTGATTCAGTTATGATTTTTTCACCCTGAAATCCCTTTTTTTTTTCTCCTTGAGACTATTTTTAGTTTAATCAAAAATCTATCATACGTAATTCTTTGGACCTTTTTCTAGTAATAATAACTTTAAGCTGATTTGCTATTTCTTTCTATAAGAATCTGTGGGTATTTTATGAAATTCATAAAACCCTATACTGTTTTCCCCCACTTGTTCCAATTTTGAGTTTTAAGGAACCGAGATTTTCTGAACCTTGATTTTAAATGTAATTTTGGAAGCGATTTGTACAGAATTATAGAATTTGTCGTGTCTATAAAATGGGATACGTATAGAGAGATAGAGTGGTAGATTGAAGATAGATAGATAGATCAAGTTTTTAACTGAGGGTGATTTTTGGGTATAGAGGTCATTATTGGTGTAGACCTCCAAAATGTTTTCAGAAATTGCAACATAAAAGAGAGTGTAATAAGTAGTATTTCATACGAAATCTACATAAAATGTCAAAAAGTTAGTTACATCTATTTTCCAATAGTGACTTCATCAAATATTTTGCTTATGACCGCCAGCCCTCGACTAACATATCATCTGATAAATTGTTTGAAGGAGTTTTGCTCGGGTACAGTTTTGTTAAGAATAGAATGATTTTCTTAGTGGTGGAACTACATAACAGGATTTTGTTAAAATTTGAAAATCTAGCAAGGCGTTATAAAATAGCGATAGTTTATACACGATAGTTTATAAAACATAACACAAATTTTTTAAATGAAAGTGCTTCAAAAAATTCTCTGTGGGGGGGGGGGAATTTTTACCACGATAAATCTAAAAAATGAAGGCATAGAAAATAAGGGATCGCGAATTAATCTAGAATATAAACACAAAATAATTACGTCTGGTATCGGCTAGAAAATAGTGATTTCTTCGCGACATCTATCGGTATCGCGAAACGATTATGCAGGGGGTTGGTGACCGTAGTGAGCAGGGTTGAGGCAGAGTAATATTGCAAAATGAAAAAAAAGTTTGGTAAACTTATGTCAGCGTTACTTTTAAAATAGTTTTAAACTTTCCAATACAATTTTAAAATTTTGTTAAAAAATAACAAAATGCAACGATTTTGTTTCATTTAATCAATCGCAAAAATAGTCATTAACTGATTTGGCCTTAAGCACCTTTCGTAAAACAGAAAATTATTAAAACCCGTTTACAAGCTAATGATTTCTGCTTTTGTGCAATTTAATTTTTTAAGCTTTTTAAAACCAATACAATTAACTGATTTATGAGTCGGACCGGGGATTTACAAGAGTAGAGCATAAAGTGCTCGGCATCCTAGTACATTAGAAAGTAACAAAAAAACTCTAAATTGTCCTAGTTCCACAGTTCTTTATATGTAAAGATATAATAACTGTGTTGGAATAGCAGAAATATGCAGAAAAGCTTCCCCTCGCGTGAAATGGAATGACTATTATGAATAACTAACTGATATTTCATTAAAGATTTCATAAGCTAGATTTATATGTTAATCTGTGAAATTTGAAGGAATAAATTAGATTTAATTTATGCATATTATTCACTACCATTTTAACTTTACCATATTATTCACTATTTTTTCCAAAAACAATATTGTCAGAAATATATATTTTTAGAATGATAATTCTGTTTGAAATAAAGGGGAAAAACAATTATGTAATTAGTTTACAATTTATAACAAAGATATATCTCTCTTTTATGTTGGAAAGTCTACTAAATTACGTAATATTATGTCCTTTTATATGTTTGTCGTATTTGTATTTGTATTTGTTGCGTTTTGATATTTGTGTAAAACCAATCTTATAATTAATTTCAGTAATTGACACACATTATTTTCCTTTTCATAAAATAACTGAAGTTTCACATTTTATCTATTGTCAATTTTGTAATTTCAACATGCTTAAAATATATACTAGAAGTTCTAATTTAAAATGTAACTGGTTTGTTTCCATCCATCATGATATTTAATATATACAGGCTGCATTATTATATCTATCACAGGCTGTTAATTTCTGCTTTTCAATTACAAAAACTTTTCAAAGGAGGTAAATATTCATGTTATGGCTTTGTATTAATAAAAAATCTATGTTTTTAAAATTACGAAACCTATTTTTTTTTAAGTTCCAGTCATGATTAGTAAAAATTGACATGTATCATAAAAGATATCACAAAATACTTCACTTTTCTACTACAAAAAATGACATAGTTTTAACATTTCAAAGTTTAAGTGTTTCATACATACAAGTGTTTCATACATTTTTCTTTCATAAGTAGATCAGTTAAAAAAATGTATTAAAGTAAATGAGGGTGCGATGGCCGTTTTATGATGACAACAGTGACAATCTGTAGGTGATATCGCTAAATGGAGTGATCTCCAAAGAGCGTTATTTCTTAGAAAAATTTGTAGCTATACTTTAGGGGGCGAACTACATTCAACAATCAAAGTAAGAAGAATCGACATCCGGAAAGTAAAACATACTCACTCAGAACTAGACAAATAGCCGCTTAATGCAAACAATGAAAATCGGAATTAACGAAAATACTACAGTACTGCAGCGTCTCATGTTCGAGATAAAGCATGAACCATCTATCTGTGGAGATGCTAGTTAGCGTTGAACTTCTACTGGTAGGCAATACACTGAAAGCAATATGCAGAAATGATACTTATTTAATGTGAATGTAAAATAATTACTAAAGCAACTTCAAGGATATATTCGAAGCCTTTCTATAGAGATCGACATCCAATGAATTAAACTACATTTGATGCATTTCACGTCTTACAGAGACCGGCTCTGTTGAAAAACGATCCAGAAACGAAAAGTCTAATGTAAAAGTGACACCGAATGCGGTGCTGCATTCGCTTTTGAAATAAATCCACAGCTGAACGCGTTTCAAATTCAGGCAAGTGGAAAACGCGCAAACATCTGGCATTTGTTACATGACAGATTGAAAAATATGTCAGTTCTAACTAACCCATTACAAATCTTTTGCATTCTATGCCAAAATCAATTTCTTAAAAAAAAAATTAGTCCCTTCCTACTGACTACGCATAAACATATTTTTTTATGTCTAACATCTAGAGGAAAATCTGTCGTTTCCTTTGTGACATTATGTGGACAGATTAATCAACGTTTACATGGGGTGGCACTGTGAAGCGCATGCTGTGAATTACTGGTTTATGTAAAACCTCCCACTTCCCACATAGTACTACACCAGGGACGCCGGTCGACAAGCGTGTAATGCAGTATATTGGGAATCAGGATTATTGGAACCATCTTCTGGATGGATTCTCAATGGGCGATCGTTACCTGCACTTGTTACGAAACACGATACCTAACTGCCATGAATAGATGCGTCTCCGAAATGATTACCGGGTGTGGTTTCAACATGATGAGACCCCCCACACATAAAGCATTAAATATCAATTAGTATCTTCCCACCTAATGTTGTCAACAGATCATTGTTATGGTGGTTCAATAGAGTGGTCACCGATTTCTTCAAACTTGTCTCCTATTGGCTTCTAGCGCTGCGGTTATGTTAAGTAAAATGTGTACGAGACTGAGCTTACGTATCAGGTATATCTAAAGCAGAGCAAAATCTTTGTTTGTATCAAAATTACTACTGCCTTTCTCCAATGTGTTTAGAACTCAGTAAGCACTTCAGTTTTACATTGCCTCCAATGGAGAACAGTATCTCTAATATTGGAACCATCTTCTTGATGGAAGCTCAATGGGCGATCGTTACCTGCACTTGTTATGAAACACGATACCTAACTGGCATGAATAGATGCTTCTCCGAATTGATTACCGGGTGTGATTTACCGATTCTTTATCTATTAATTTTTTTATAGTATACCGTTTTCTAACATGGTAATAAACTGATATTTTTTTACGTTTAATATCAATGTTTCATTCTATGCTTTGCATACGACTCCTAAAAATCAGCTTAAAGTTTGCAATGAAAAAGCCTTTTTTGTTGACACACCGATTTCGCGATACCAGTTTGAGATAGTTACGAAGTGGGAACTACATTAAGCCTTGCTTTCGATTTCGAATTACTTTAAATCATTCTTTAACTGGTCCCACAATAAAAGATAAGTCATGTAAAAAAATCTCAAACTTTGAAATTCTATAAATGTGTCAATTTTTATGATATCTGCCAACTTTTAATAAATGTAACTATAGGGTTTAGGAGACCTAATAAAAAAACATGTTTGTATTTTTTAAAAATTATTTTTTTTTTATTTTCAACAAAATGACAGCATGAATATTTACCTCATTTGAAACATTTTTGTAACTAAAACTAATAAGTCTACGGTGAACGGTTGATAAATTAAATGTCGGCTATTGACAACATATTGCAATATGCATAAAAATACAAAAAAAAGTAGCACATTTTGTATAAAAAACACGTTTATTTATGATTAGTCGTCTGCCTCTGAGAAAGTTCCAATATAAACCAACCTGCATTTTTGTCGATTATAATATTCATTGTACCTAGTAATTAAGAACAATGTTCAATATTGATTCTCTAATATCATTAACATCAGAAACAAACAAAAATAAGCTTCCGAGATGGAGGTAAAATTGCATACGAATTACGCGCCAAAATCTCACAAGACATGTGCAATCTAAAGACCGATAGCTGAAATCTCTTGTTATGAAAATAATTTTTAAATGTCTAACATCTTATGTAAACATATGAAAAATTTAAACGGAAAATGAATGTGTTTAAAAATATTTGAAATAAAGGACTTCGCGAAATAAATATGCATTTTGAACTGAAAATACTTTGAAATATTTCCTTTTGTTAAATGTTGAACATCTTAAATAAGACGTTCTTAACGTCTTATTTAAGAACTTAAATAGTAGAAGAATTTAAGTCGAGTTTTGTTAGAATTGGGGTAAAGATATGTCTACCCAACACACAACATTTAAAGGTTAAGATAAAGATTTTCTAAGCAATGAATTCTTTGAAATAGTTATAAAATAGGTTTAAGATTTGTTTTATAAAACTATAAAATTAATAATATGTTTCACATATTTCGATCACGGTTTCTTTAACCAACATTAGAAGAAAACTTTTAGCGAACGAACGGTCTATATTGAATATCTTAATTGAACGAATATTTTACAAATAAAAAAAATATTCAATAAGAAATACAATTCATTTCTAACATTAAAAGCTAATTACTTAAATGTTTCTCTACACTGTTAAATTCCCATTTTCAATATTTCAGTTAATGGATGTTCGTTAATTAATAGAAATTATGAATCAGAAGTAAATCTATCATATTGAGATATTTTCGATTTATGAGTACATTTTTCAAATTGAATTGAAATGTGCACTTTCCTAATTAAATTCTAACGTAAAATCTCATTATGTTTCAATTATGTAAGTTTTTTTATATATAATAAGAGAAATAGATTTCCCTTTAAAATATCTGTCAGAAGACTTTGTAACACTGTTTAAAACTACTCATTTATAGTTTAACAAAAGTAAGATTAATGTTTTCAAAAACTGTTGAGAAATTGAAAAATTGTTGTACTTTATCAAATAGAGCACTTTTAAAATCAAGCTGTTTTTATTTTATAAGAGTGTCCGTATTATTGCAGACATTTTTATCTGTATCACGCATTATATTTTAAAAGCGAAAGGCCTATAGTATGCAAGCAATTGTGAGTTAAAGACTGCTGGAAATATTATTTATAAATTGATTTCAGAATATATAAATTCTCGTAAAAATCAATCAACAACAACTAATTTTAAGTTAAATATATCTGTCATTGCTCTACTATAATTTTTCATAAAGAACTAAACTAAATCTTTTTTTCTCAAATTTTGTGTTTATAATATGATGAGAAAATAAACAAAATTTCCAGTAGAAATTACCTGTCTAATTATTTAGTCAAGGACATTTAACGCTGCTAATATGTAAATCTAAAACTATTATTTCAAAGGAATTATGAGTTTTTGAAATTATCGTTGACAGACTAAAAAGTATTTTATCAGAATATTAACAGTAATTAACGAACTCTGAATAACATCATAAATTAAACAATTAAAATATAATATTAGAAGATTTTCAATAAAATTATAAACTACAAAATATATATTTTCTCCCCTATTTGTCGAAGTACTGATTGTTTGCGTCGAGTACTAACTATATGATTTTTCAGTTATTTACAAAACTAACTTCACTGTGTTTTAACTATAAAGTGATTATATCTACCAGTTCTTTTTGAAAGGATTCTCAATTTTAAGAAGCCGAGAATTCTCCTCGAGTCATAATATTGAAAACAATTTATCATCAATTGAAAATACTTTTCTAAAACCGTTTCAAGAGAAATATTTGGAGAATCAATTCTGCAATATATTTTCGAAGGTTTCTCGAGGTATCGTTATGTAATATTTTGTCAAATAGAGAACTTTGAAAATCAAACTTTTTACGTTTGAGAGTTTTCAGAGAATTGGAGATATTGTTAACTATATCATGTACTTAGCTTTGTATTTTTACTGCTAAATAAGTAAATAATGCAAGCAATTTCGATAATAATACTGCGGTAAGTTTTATGAATTATATGATTTCATAATCTTTTTATTATAGAAAAAACCAGCCAATTGTAAGAAATTACTGTTTAACAATTTATATTGTACGTATTTTTGACTCTTTATTAAGGATTCTTACTGCTATATTTTATCAAATAAAGCACTTTTAAAAATAAAGTTTTTTTTCTTTGTTTGTTCCAGCGAATTCGTAGAATATAAGATATTTTTAACTGTATCACGTATTTCGATTTATGTTTTAAAAGAAAAATATGTCGAAAATGCAAGCCATTTTGATATACATATTGTTGGAAATATTTTAAATAATGTGATTTCATAGTAATTAAATTATCGAAATTGTCAATAAAATACAATAAACTGCAAGTTAAATCTATGCATCAGCATTTAAATATAAATTCTCATAAAGAACTAAACTAAATCATTTTTTTTTTCAAACTTTATGATCACCATATGCAGTGAACTAATATGAGATTTCAAGTAGAAAGTAATTATCTAATTCTTATTTCAAGAATATAACGTTGCTAATATGTAAAACTAAGCGTACCATTTCAAAAGAGTTATGACATTTTATTTAAACTGTTCACAAATTAAAATGACTTTTCTCAGAATATCCATGTAGTTAATTAACTTTAAGTGACATTATATATTAAATAATTAAATCAAACTATTAGATTGACATTATAATATTGTAAACTAAAATATACATTATTTTTAATGTTTGAAAAAGCAATGAGTGTGTGAATTTCTGAATATTTGCGTCTCATAAAAACTATTGGATTATTCAGTTATAGAAAGATACATTCAAAATTTTTGAAACCTGTTGTTGTTTAAATAATACTCAGCTTTTGATAAAGAATTCTCAATTGTAAGAAGACAGAATTTTTTCTCGAATCATAATGCTAAAAACAATTTTTCATAACATGAAAGAAACATTTTTTTAAAGCCGATACTAAGTGCCGAATCAATTCTGTAATATATTTCTGACTCAAGGATTCTTCATAAATCATATTTTATCAACTAAAGCACTTTTGAAATGAAGTTTTTTCAATTTCATAGTATTCGGAAAATTTGAGATATTTCCAGTTGTATCAAGTTGTCTATCTTTTCATATTGAAATTGGTAAAAAATACGCGTAATTGTGATATAAATACTGTTGGAAATTTTATAAATAGATTTTATGATATTTTATCTTTTTTTTTAAGAACCAATTAACCACAAGTATTTACAAGTGGTTAATGACAAAATTTGTAAACCTTTGTGTCAGTACTCTTCAATAAATTCTAATAATTAAGAACTAAACAAAATCATTTGTCATCCAGTTTTGTTATTACAATATGAAATAAGACGTATTTTCCCGAAAAAATAATTAACTAACTCTTATATTAAGGGCATTAAACTCTACTAATATTTAAAACTAAAAGGACATTTTCAAAATAATTATGACTGCTTAATAAAGTACTTATAAACTAAAATATAATTAAAAGAATATCCCCATAATTAATGAACATTAAATCACATTTTAAACATAATTGAAATATAGTATTAAATGAACATTAAAAACATTATAACTAAAATATACATTTTTTCTCATATTTGTCAAAGTATTGAGGGCGTGAGTTTCTGAATGTTTGCGATGAGAAGAAACGTTTTGATTATCCGGTTAATTAGAAAACTACCTTCAATAATCCTCAACGTCTAGAAATTTAAATATCTATAAGTTTTTGATGAAGGTATTCTCAATTTTAAGGAGACGCTTATATTAGTAAAAAATCATCTTCACGTGATAAAAAGACTTCATTAAATTCAATTCTATGTCTAGAATCAATTCTGTAAAAAATTCCAATGGTTTTTCAAGGAATCCTTAAGTAATATGTTGTCAAATAAAGCACATTTAAAATCAAGATTCTTTTTTCAGAGGTTTCGAAGAACTGGGAATATTTTTAACTATATCGCGAGACTTGACCTCTGTGTTTCAAAAACGAGATAAGTGTAGAGTGCGAGCAATTGTGATATAAAAAAAATAGAAATTTTATAACTAAATTGATTTCTTAAACTTTAAATTATTGGATGGATCAGTTAAACGCAAGAAATTAAAATTTCAATCATTGGGTCATCAATGTACAATAAATGTTTATTAAGAAGAAAACTAAATCATCTTTCATCTAATTTTGAAATTACAATATGAAGTGAAATAACACGTATTTTCCAAGAAAAAAAAATTATTTAGATTTTATTTCAAAGATATTTAACGCTGGTAATTTGTAAAATGAAAAAGATAATTTTAAATGAATTATGACTTTTTAGCAAACTGTTGATAGACTAAAATGTTTTTTATCAGACATTCCACATATATAATGAATTATAAATGAAATTTAACCCGTCAGTAGTCGCGTGTCGGTCTTTTCGCCGCTCGTATAACTTATCTTCTCCTAACTTGTAACACATTACGAATACAACTGAGATCTACCATGTAGCTGACTTTGAAAGTATCTCGACCACCTTAGTAAAGTAACAGGACACGTCTGTTTTTCTTTCAGGTACATTTTTAGAAACAAAGTTGAAATTGGTGAAAATTCTACGTAACAATCACTAATGTCAATTGCTCCAGGTCTCATGAATAAAATGCATAATTTAAGAAAACTGCAAATTTATATATTCATTGAAATGTTATCTTCGTATATTAGGTAAAAAATACTTCTTATTTTACATATGTCGTATGCGGGGGGCCAGCGGCGAAAAGACCGAGCGCGACTAATGACGTTGTGAAAAAAGTCGCGACTACTCGCGGGTTAAAAAAAATAAATTCAACTTTGTATCATTCTATGCTTGTTATGCGCATTGTAACTATGCTCTAAGCCCGACAGGTACTTATATCTATGTCATCAATATTGAATGAAACTTCTTTAAATTGCCTGAAACCATTTCTACACACACGTTAAAAAAAGAAACGTCCACCGTTACTTTCTAAAAGTAAACGTGAGTTTTAGCAGCACATTTTTAAGTATTATAAAACTAATAACAAAATTGACTGCAAATAACACTTATTTGGCACAAACTTATTCATTTTAAATAAAATGGCTATGTTGTTAAAATTTTGATCCCTACGTTCTAAAGATATTGAAAAGACTTATCAAGATAATTTAATACAGCACTGTAAAAAATGCCAGATGTTTCTGAATATATAAAAATGCACTGTAATCAAAAACGAAAATATACAGTAACCTCTTCTAACTCACTTAAGTTTTCGAAAACCGTTCCTTTATGTTTAACAATCCCAGAAAGCTATTTGTTTTCGAAATTTAATGAAAAATTTATAAAAATTAATTTTTATTAGCTGCCCGACCATTTCGGAAGCGTTTCTATATAGCTTTTACAGTACAATAAACACTTCTCTCAAATCAAAATATCACTTTTTTGGATGCTACCAATTCATAAGAAAATATTTTGATATTCAGAGAGCACGTTTAATAGACAAACATACAATATTAACAGTATTAATATTAATATAAAAATTGACATTATTTTGCTACAATTGCATGCACAAAATCAGTTATGCAGCTGAAAATGTTTACATGAGAATTGATAGAATCCGAAAAAGTTATATTTTGATTTGAGAACAGTGATTATTGCACTGTAAAAGCTACTTAGAAACGTTTCCGAAATGGACGGGCAGCTAATAAAAATTAATTTTTATAAATTCTTCTTTAAATTTCGAAAACAAATAATTTTCTGGGATTTTTAAAGGTAAAGGAACGTTTTTCGAAACCTTAGGTGAGTTAGAAGAGGTCACTGTATATTTTCGTTTTTGATTACAGTAAATTTTTACATATTCAGAAACATCTGACATTTTTTACAGTGTGGTTTCACCAAATACATATAACAATACTTACCCTACTTATTAGAAAAATGGAACATCCTTTTGCATATATCCAGTAAAATCATAAGTTATAATGCAAAAAAACCGCGGATAATGTATAAGTGGTAATGTCAGAATTTACTGTATTTACATAAATGCTCCAAACATTTCTTCAGTGTTGTGTATACCTAAGTTTTTTCTTAAGTATATAGACTAAAACTATGATATAAACATTACGGTGAATGTAGATGCAAAACACGATCAACAGTAAGATTGTACAGGCAAGGTTTCCATGCAGGCCCGCATATTCTCATAAACCACCTGATTTAAAACATTAAAGGGAAACAGGCTGCTTGATTAATCGATCTCCATGTGACGGACCATTCAAAGCAGTACGGCATCCGCAACCGTATTAGATATTAGTATGCGCCATCGCATATATTGGAATTCAGTAAAAAAGAGATCAGTGGACATTTGGTCCTTTCAAAAATTCAGATTTAGAAAATCCAAAATGAAATATGCGTTTATTTACACTGACAATTACCCCAACAGGTTTTACTGAATGGGGATGTCGAGCCGCGGTATTCATGGTGCAAATTGTTCATGAATATCATACAGGCGCAGCCAGAATTCTTGACAGGTATAGTGTGGGCTGATGAGGCGTGCTTATCACGGAGAAGCATGTGCATGTACAATAGGCGAAGCACCCATTACAGAGAGCTGGTAAATTTTAAATACTGTACGACGTTCAAAATAAAATGCAGTTTATCATTAGCATTTGGTGTGCAATCTACAATAACAAGCTGATCAAAACAGTGTTTTAAGGTGAAACGTTAACGGGCGCGTTACATTTTCAGTTGCTACAGAAAGTAATTCTTAATGTTGAACGAACCTGTCATTGTTTATTCTTCGGAATCTAAAGCTTCAACTTAAAGGCGTGTCTGCCAATAAGGCATCTTCAGTGAAACAGAATGTGTTAAGGCTTTCGGAAACAAAATAACTGGGTGGTTTTGAAGATTGGCCATCACGTTCGCCTGATCTGACTCAACTGCTCTTTTCCTTGTGTTGAATGCGACCCCTCAACAAATAAAACTGGGTCTTAACCGAAGCATTACGGGCACTTCTGCCAACGTATCACATTCAATTCTGCACCGTGTGCAATGTAAAATTCACACAAGCATAAAAATGTGCTTTGCATCTAGCAGTGAGAAATTTGTGCATTTCAAATAAAGGAATATTGTTGTAACTAGCTCGTTTGTTTTCTTTCTGCGATAATTTTCTCAGCTCAAAGTGTAGGAAACGAAACAAAAATGGGCATTTTTACCATTCTAGTTTTTACATTAATCTCCACAAGGTTTCTTTTTTTTTACTAAATTCATTATGTTTTCCTACTTTGTAAAACTCTGTTTTTCTATCTCTTTTCATTTTCGAGATACGAATAATAACTCCCCAGTTTTCTACTAGGTGCCGACGTAGGTGTTTACATTTAATAGCACATGGATATTTTAATGTACTTATAGACTAATTTTATGAGTTAAGGAAGTTAAGATTGTGGTGGGAAACATTAGTGCACTGCACATACTGCATAAGTTTGGAATTAAAAAAGATTTTTACTGGTGTTTTCTATACGTTAACTAAGTTCTATAATTCTTTGGGTATATGAACTTCGATTTTCTGATTAATGTTATACAATATTTATGAAGTAACATATAGAATTTTTTATAACAAAATATTAACTAACTTCTAAAGAAACAAACTGTTTTATTAAAATACATCATAGTTAGTTACGGATCTAAACATTTCCTGTTATTTTCAGAAAATGTTTGAAGAATGCCAATAAAGGGAAGGAAAACAGAAGATTTTTTTCGAAATTTACAAAACAATTTTGTTAACAATGCGGATTTATTCTCATTTTCTAAAATTCTAAAATCATTTTTTTAAAATTGGACCTGAAAATAAAGGAAAAACTTTAAGAATGTGTAATTTAAGAGCGTAATTAATATATGATGATTTTTCCCTGAGATGATGCTTCCTATTTAGGAACCGAGATATCATAGAACGGAAAATATGATTTAAATTGGCTTTCATTTGAATCTGGTGTTGAAGATAAGAATTGAAATCTTCGTGAATTTATATTTTATTAAATATAAATGTAATGCATTTTTTAAAGTAAGAAAGGCATTGTGAAAAATACAATATAACAAAATCGCTTAATAATCCCTTTACGCTCCATGAATATCACAAATTGTAGACGGAATAAAAGAATACGTATAAAAATAATTGCTATTGCCTTATTTGATTCACGTAGCATAAATTGTTAGTATAGATATTTTCCTATTGAAATCAGTTATTTAATAAAAGTAATAGATACGTCTATGATAGAATTAAAATATTTTTATAAATTGCTGTTGCCTTATATCATTTGCAATTTGGTATATATTGACATTTTTAATGTTTCCCATATATCCAGATAAGGTGTTTTGGTGTAATATTGCCAGGCGGGGTAACAACGCCAAGTGCTAATATTATGCATAATTATGAAATAATCCGGTATATGACACCCATGTTCTCTGCATAGAAGGGTTTTGAGTCATATAAATCGCAAAAAACAGCTTAAAGTTAATTTGTTCCATTTGTAGATTTTAATGCTTTTCCAAGATACTAAAATTAACGCTTGATCTAAAATTTGCGAGATAAGTTTTGTGATGTGAAGACTAAATTTTTTATCCGGAAATACTTTGTTTATTACATAAATTTGTAGTGCATTTCATGTACTTTCAAAATGTTGAATAAGATTTTGGATATCTTCTCGAGATAATTTGCAATTTAAAATGTACTGCGCAAAAAGTATAGCGGGGTAATAACGCCAATCCTTGGCGCTCCGGTTGATTCCCAACAACAGACTAGATCCGAAGGGGGTTTATTTATTAATATGGGACAGCATTATTGTCATTGTTGAAATCGTAAGATTAAGGGGGGGGGCTCCAATACCCAAAACTAATCTCTCTATTTTTTTTAATACTAATGAAAAAAAAACTTTTATAAATAAAACTATATCAAAATGTTTTCGATATTCTAATTTGAACATCTTCAAAATCAGGTTTCTGTTAAATTTCCACTGGATTGTTCAACTGAATTCTAAATTTTAACTGTCCGCTTTCTCAGCGTTCGGTTTTTCAAAATTTTACAAATTTAACCTTTAACCGATGTGACAGAAATTGTAACGTAACTAATGTGAAGCGGTTTGTGAGACCGCAAGATTGAAAGATAAATGAAAGGCGGAAATAGCTAACTCATAAGATTGTGTTTTTGTACTAAACTTTTTTTACAAGACTATTATATTTAATATTCGCCTATTTAAGAGTCTCTGGTGATTGTACTAAAGTTCCAAATAAAATTTCAATAGTGTTTGTAGTTAAACTGAAAATTATAAGTTAAACTGTAAAAATTAAAAGAAAAACAGTGGTCTCTGAGAACGGTAACATTAGATAAAGGTTAAAAGGCGATCAAAGATTAAAAATCATAGAATACTATTCCTGCACTAAACTTTTTGTACAGAATTAATTCTAATTAAATTTAATCTATTCAAATATTTCCAACAATAGTACGAGGACTCTAAACGAAAGAGAATTTCTGTTGTAGCTATAGTTGAACTGGAAAATACAAGTTAAACTTTAAAATCTGGGGGGGGGGGCAGCGTTCAGTGAGATTGCTAACAGCAGTTAAAGGGTATTTGTGTTGTTAATATAGAGATAATGATATATAACCACATGAATCATGTATAAAATTTAATAAGAGATCTCATTGGGATGTTATTTTTTATCAAAAATCTTATATAATTAATTAAAAATTTATTAAAGCATGTTTTGTATAACGCTTTAGGTTTGAAGAATCCGAATTAGTGTGGAGTTATGGGTTAAAAACTATTTACAAGACTACTATAATAGTATTAACAAAAATATTTATTATATATAACTCTAGTTATTATAAAATTTCACATGATTAAAATATTACATTATAAATGGTTAAAACCATGCAATGTCTCTTATAATTATATTTAAGCGGGACTTTAAGCAAAGAGAGACACAGGGTGTTATATTTTGTTGAAATTCCCCCTCACTAATTTTCCTTTTCTTTCACAAAAAGTTGAATATTTTTTATCGCATACAATGCATATATGGAAATATAAATACTGATTCAAATAAACACAGTTAAAACCGTGCAATGTTTATAATAATTCTATTTAAACGGTTTTTTTAAGCAAAAAGTAACTTAGCATCTGATATTCTTTTGCCTGCTCCCCCTCCCCCCCACACACACACCTTTCTTTTTCTTACATTTTCATAAAAAATTGAACATTTTAAAAAATTGAACAGCTTAGAATGCAGTTTGTCAATTTCTAAAGGTATAGAGTTTGTATTTTTAGGATTGGGCAATCTACATGCCATTATTACATTTTATTTTATAGTTTTGTTTGCATGGCGTTATTACCCATATAGTTGGGTAATAACGCCAAACATTATTGGTCAAAAAAATCACGTCATTACATTTTAGGAATACATATCTGTTAAATTATTTTTGTTATATAGATAGTCAATGAGTTGCTGTATCAAATCACATATTTGTTTGAAAAATACAATCTAAAACTAAGCCGTGAAAATTGGTAAAACCTTAACATGGCGTTATTACCCCAGTATCTTATAAAATAATTTATTTTATGACAAACATACATAACATCTATGATAGATTTGAAATTACTTCATTAATTGCTGTTGCTTTGTATGATTTATATTATAGTATAAATTAACACTTTCAGTGTTTTCTATGTTTCAAATTAGAAAAGAATTTTTTAAATAAAAAATACAGAAAACATCTGTGATATAACTGAAATTATTTTTAAGCGATATTCGCATATATTTAAAAAACTATAAATAAGCTATTGCCAAAAGTAGGTAGTTTTGTAAACAATTCGTGTAACTATCGTGAAAACTATTTTTGACGCAGTTTATGTGTTGAATGCGCGTAGAACTTTAAATTTTGACTAGGTAAATTTTTAATTAATGAGCGTATATAGGGTTTAAAAATTTTACGCTATTATTTTTTTACGAAAAAAGTGGCGTACAGAAAAAAAGCATCATATGCTAACTTAGTGACTTCTAAATAAAAAAGAAAACTAACACATAGCTATTACAAAACATACTAAAATGTTTTATAACCTTAAATATTAAGTAACGCATTTTTTAAGCTGCTGGAATGGGAAGTTCTTGTTCTTTTCACAAATTCATTTCAAAAAATGGCTCACAAGTACACAAATGGCTCATTATATTTACACCAGTTTTTCACTCTTACATGATATATCTCAGTAATTGATAACGATCTGAAATTAATGTCATATAATCGAGGACATAAGTCCAATAAACTAATCGTTACAAGTTTAAAATGCATAGGAATGAATCTAGATCGAATGATAGACTTATGTATGTAAAAGAATTATAAATGAGAAACGCATAAATGGTTCGGTTCTTTTCTGTATTTTATTTTACGAAAAAAATGTGCATAGTAAAAAATGACAAATGATTAAGTGTCATATTCAAAGTCTTGAAAGGAAACACAAATGTTTCTACATTTCAAGACATACCAAATTTTTTTATAACTTTGAATATTAAATAATGCATTTTTAAACTATTAAAATGACGCATTCCTTGAACTTTATCACAATTATATATATCTATTATTTTTAATTTACAAAAATATTTTAATTCTATTATATGTGTTATATATAGTTTTTATTAAGTAATTTATTTCAATATTGACATATGGAAAATATTTATATTACCAATTTTTGCTATGCAAATCTAATGCGGCAGCAACAATAAACATTATACTTAAGATAAAATATTCTTTTTTTTTATTTTTTGTAAATGAAATTTTTCAGTATTTGATGATGTATCTAAAAAATGAAATGGATTACTTCATGAAAGGAGACATCATAATTTCTGATATTTTTTGTAAGTACAACAAATGACTCTTTTTTATTATCAAATTTTTCAATATTTCATGATGTATCTAAAAAAAAGTAAAACCATTACTTCATGAAAGGAGACTTCATAATAAGCCTGGTTAAAACTGAGTTATTTAGATAAACAGTTCATTATTGTCTTATAACCTAAAAATGATCGATAATTCTAATAACCTAAAATTGTTAAAATAATTCTGAAAAATAACTAATAGAGATAAAAAGGGTCATTTTTTAATTTGGCTTTTTGCAATATTTCTGAAAAATATCACGCTTATCGGAAAAATGACATTTGATTATCTTGTATGTATGATTTTGCGATCAGTCTTTATTTCATATACATGTATTTTTTTTAGAATATTAACTTTTTTATTGTATAGTGTGTTATGCATAAAATACAACATTCTTGTTTAATACAATCTAAGCGCATAAGTAAGTTTTAATAAAATGTTCCTTGAAAATATGACACTCACTTGAAAAAAAGATTTCTAGTCACAATGTTTTGCTGTATATATGTATATACATATATATAGCAAAACATAGTGACTAGAAATCGTATGTACAATCATATACACAATCGTACATAAAAACTGCATTAGGCAGGAGCATTAGATAATAGTATATTCAACATACACAATAAAGAAACAAAATAATCAATGAAAAATATATATACATATATTTTTATTGAATATTAATGTTGTTTCTTTGTTGAATATACTACTATATAATGCTCCTGCCTAATACAGTTTTAAATAAAGAGCTCCTTTAAAATTTGATTGAAATTTTAGAAAGATTTGTAAGTTTACAATTATATATATCTATTAAAATAGTGAAATAAAAAAAAACAATTCAGTTTAAAGAATAATTACTAATATTATATTTATGTTACAACAAAAGAGATAAAATATACTAACAAAATATTTTTTATTTAAAAATTCTTAATGAAATAAGCGTTTTATAAAGTGTCTAATGATTCAAATACAAGCATAAAGGTTATTAATAAACTTTTGTGAAATATTGCAAAAGATCATTTATTATCCACTAACAATTATTAATTTCACAACACAATTACCACCGGATGTATGTGAAAAATTTACGAAAGCAATTTTCGATCAATTATGTCTTTTTTTATGCAAGAATAAATAAATCGCTTAATTATTTAGTATGTGTTTCGAGATCATTACAATAAGCATACATTAATTTTCAAACGTGTTTTTGAACGAAATCTGTGCTCTTACAAACAACAAATTTCATTTCCTTTTCCAAACAATTGTTTTTAAATAATAACCATAATTACCATGTTTTTAAATACAGCAATCTATCAAATAGAAAATTATATTATTTTAAATTTTAACAAAAACATAAATAATAAATAAGTGACTTTCTGATGTGTTGAAACATTAACAAAATTACTAAATAAAAAAAGAATGACAATCCAAAAAAGAAAAAATGTAAATAACTTGTGTTGTCATTAACTTCTGTCGCAAAAATGTCATTAAATTGCACAAAGAAATGGTTTGATTTGGTATAACTTTAAAATAACTGTAGCTAAAAAAAAAAAAAAAAAAAAAAAAAAAAAAAAAAAAAAAGTAATTACATTAAAAGTAGTGACTAAATACATGATATTTTTTTATCACTAAAAGTTGTACAGTACGCCAAGATTGAAATATAAGACAGTTTTTATTAATTTACGTACATAAACTTATTCTTTTTAAATTAATGCGAAACTGCATGTTATTAAACATATTTAAAATGTTTTCTAGTAGTGAAAATAAATATCATTACTGATTTATTTTAAATAAATGTTGTTTTATTACTTTATTATTTCATTTAACCATTAGCAGAAAAAACATCTATTTTAAATAAAAAAGTGCAGACGCAGTCTATAAGAAGCAACTTTACAAATCAATACCACAAATCTGTAAATAAAATCAATTGTTCTAAACGCAAAATTGCTTTTTACTTCCAAATTTAAATCACATTAAGATTATTTTTTGCATATACATTCTGCTATTTAAAAAATAATTTTTGAAGCATTATTATTTTTTTAATTAAACTGTTATACCTGTTTAAATCTCTTTTGAATCACAACATTTTTACTTATAGAAAGTGATATGACAACATACTTTCAAACGGATACCATGAATGTATTTCAATAATTCCATAATAATAAATTTTACTTAATCATCAAAAACAGTGTTACTATTGTTCTCGTTAGTTTCCAAGTCTAATATCTTTAGTATAATTTCTTTATAAAAAATATTTGATTCTAATATTTTAAGTTTAATTTCTTGATTAGAAAAATAAATATGGTTGAAACACGGGAAATGTCGCCTTATTTAACACGTTCGCTGCCGCTTACTCGAAAATGTGATGATAGTTAAAGCCGTACTGTAGAAGTTGGTTTTTCCCAGAAGCCGATTTACTTTTTATAACAAAGAATCAGTGAAAGATTTTCCCGCGCCTGCGAGTGACTGGCTATTGGACACCACCACATATCACGCGCTGGCGCGTGAGTGGCCGCCTAACGTTGGCACCTTTAACGTTGAAGCCTTTAACGTTGGCGCCCTTATCACACGCTAACGCGTCTTCGGCAGCGAACGTGTTAAGAACAGATTTTCTGGAAGAAAATATTAGTTTTGCAGAATTTTCTGGTCAGAAAATTCTAGGACCATTAGAAAAAATTAATTCGAAAAAATTAAGTTAATATATGTAATTGAATAACAATATTTGAAGAAATTTAAGAGGTGTATTGTTATCTTAGATTCTTAGGCTAATAAATATACTGCACTCGCACCTTATAAAACAAATTCAGTAACAAAAACACGGGTCAATATTTTTTGCAAAAAGATTATCCTCCGATTAATCCTGCTTATACTTGCACTATCCGTACCAAGGGAAAAGTGTCCAGTGAAACATACAAATGCGCGAAATATGACAAAATGAAGCGTTTTACTTACAAACATCACATTCGTAGAGAATATGACCTGCATAATTTATGCACTCTTAGCGTCAACTGTCTCTGAAAGAAGTGCACTTGATTCAAACCTATTCAATTGATTCTATACAGAGTGATTCAAAAGGTATCCTTAAAATTTCATGTGGAGGTAAGTAATACGTCAGGAAACAGATTTCACATCGGAAAGTATATCCGCAAACATCATTCACAAGAATAAAATGGACAAATAATATAACCGAAGGATCTAAAACTATAGGGTCTACATGTATTTAAAAATTTGATTAAGCAAAATCCGACACAAAACAATTTAATCCTCAATCCGAAATTGCACTGAACATGCAGCAATCTACTATGAGTAAGAGTTGCACCATCCCGACTTGATCTTTACCGTCGTAGCTCGGATCGAATGCTGGATAAATCAAATTGGTTAAACTGATACTGGACTCTGGCTTGCACTATATATAAATATTGAATCATTAAATTCGCATGTAGAATAATTTTTGTAAAATTTCCTTTTCCAGATCACTATAAAATTAAGCACTGAAGAAGCATGAATTAAAAAAAAGATATAGATATATTAATAGAGATTATATAAAGAGTAATGTCTCTTAACAAATAAGAAATAACAACACTTGTTTCTAGTTTATTAGAAGATTTCAGTGTGGTCGCTCATATTGTACTTTCACGTTTGTTCTTTCAGTTTTTTTTTTTCAAATTTGAACTTTCGACCTAAAGAAAAAATGGGAAAAAGATTATCTATTCAATCTGAGATATGATTAATAAATATTTTAGGATGATGTTGCGCATCGCACGCATTCTTTTTACAAGTTAAATTTAGGCTTTTAATGGTACCTTAATTATAACTTGGTCATTTAAAACCACCCATCTCAGATGACATGTGATTATTCTAAGGTTTGCTAAAGAACATGATATCATCTCAGTGTTCGAAATCACATATGAAGTTTTGTTTTATATATAGGTCAAATGCCGAAATGTAAATTGTCAGTATGGAAAGGTTGTGTAAAAATCACCGCTGTTCTATGATTAAAAAATATTTACTATTTTTATTTTAATACGTTTATAATTTATTCCAACAACATAAAATGTGATTTTACATTTAATTTTTATACTACATTTTTGGTTACTACAAAATACACAGGCTCTTGTAGCTACTTTCATTATTTATCACTCCAAATTCTTTTATTTGACTGAAAAAAACAAAATTAACACACTTGTCTCGAATTTTCCCCGCTTACATTAATTCTAGATTATGTCACTTTTTCGTAACTGAAGCATAGTTGGTTAGCTTGAATCCATGAAATTCTCAGAACGTACCGTATTATAGTGGAAAAAGTTTATCAAAAAATATCTAATTCAAAGGACACTTCTTTATAAATGCTAACCCCTTAACAGTCATATTAGACTATGGTTGAAAATTAAGACTGATTATTGCTACCACTTAACAAAAAATTTTTATCTTATTTAAAGACGTTCTCAACTGCTTTACTCAACAAGCGCAAAACGTTGTGACACATTCAGAAATTCATTTTTCAACGGAGAAGATATAAAATTGGAAGGTCTGGCCAGAAGCTTTCTGGAATCGATCTCATTTTTTTTCACTTTTTGACCCATCCATTACCCATTGCGATATAAGCATTTTCGTTCACGCGACCACGCCTTTTTCTCTCCTTTCGTCGGGAAATGCAATTCAAAACGCCATCTTTGACGGCTTGTTCTAAAAAATCTATCGCGTTTGCAAAAAATGGGAAAATGAGTGCGATTCGACAGTTTCTTAACAACAACACTTGCTAGTTTCATGTATTTCCGAACAAAAGTAAATTAAAATTTATGTCACAAAGTTATTTTAAGATTTTGATTTAAGAACACCCTTAAGCACTTAGTGTACGTTTCCTTAAAGCTCAGTCCAATTCATCCGTTTTCAGCTACAGAAAATTGGTTTAAGTAATGAAATTTTTAAGTTTCGTAATTCGGTGAATTTTAATATTAAATGATTGGGATCCTTTTTTTTTTCTTACTTGTTAGAGTAGTGGGAGAAATTTACTAAATATCCCTAACAGGACTGAGGGACCGTTAAATGGTAGTCAAGTAAAATGATATCAAAATAAAACCGATTCCAATATTTTATAATACCTTAGGGAATTAGACAAATCTTAATAAAAGTCGTGAAGCTTGCAAAACGTCCATATCACGGGAACGAGAATTAAAAGGATTTAAATGGATAAAAAATCGTAACAACAATATTTTTTTGCTAAATTATTCATATTAATGAGTATAATGGCTGATCCACTTTTGGTAGTTGAATCCAAATTTAATCTTGTACTAATACGACTACTGACGTTCGAAAGTGTTAAACCAATTATAGAAGAGTTCAAAAGAACTTTTGAAATGCAATTTTCTTTGAGAAAATATATTAAAATGTGTTTACGTTTTAACGTTATTACATTTACAAAATACATGAAATCAATGCATTATCGAATTTCGGTTTTAAAAATTAATGCATATTTTGGATAAACATCTATATGTTACATAAAAATAGATGCTCTCATTAAAAATCAATGATAAAAAATATTGTAAAACAAACCTCGCAAAATACTGAAAATACATTTAACAAAACACTATCATTCTCGGTAGTTAACAAATGTTCATGTATTCCATTATCTAAAGAAATGCGAGATTTACTCATGTTTCAAATTCTTTGTGCATATTTTCGTGCAATTCAGAATGTTAATTTACTAAAACAATGCACAAACTAAATTTATAGAATTGACAAAGATGATTCATAACACATATTAATATAACTCTGAATAAATTGGCTCCAAGTTAGCACCACAAGAATGTATTTTAATTAAATTCGATGTAACTGAAATTGAAAATCCTTCCTATAATAACGCTTTACCTCGATTTTCTATTAAAACACTTTCTTAAAATAAAGGGAAATGAAGGATGAATAGAGATGAAAATACTGCTTTTAATCATAATTTCAATAAATTTCTTTTAAATTAAGCCGTAACATCGTATTTTTATAATTACTTCTCAGTCAAACCAATCATTTTTATGCATCAAAATTGTAATCATCTGGGAAATCTGCTTTCACCTCATTTAAATGCGTTAAGAAAATTAATTATAGAGAAACTTCTTTAAGCATTTTAGTCAATAATTAAATTTATACATATTTCAACAATAGGGATTTATTTGATCGCCAGTTTTGGTGCTTATTGACATGGATTAGAAAGTTATATGTATATATTATAATATGAAAAAGAAATTATATTATACAGTGAAACTTCCGAATAAGGGACACCTATGGGACCGGAAAATTCGTCCCTTAAATAGAGGTGTCTCTTAATCGGAGTTTTTAATACAGTGAAACTTCCAAAGAATTATTATGAGACCGAAGATTTTGTCATTTAATTAATTAGAGGTGTCCCTTATTCGGAGTGTCCCATATTTGGAGGTTTCACTGTATTTGAAAATTACTAAGAATAATAAATAAAATTTGGAAGAAAATGCAAGGTAAAAAATCTAGATTCTTCAAAATATACCACTTACTAAGATTTTAATGCAAATTTATTACAATGATATTTATCATAAAATATCTAGAACATCGTGAACAATGTGGCATGTGAAAATGAAAGAAACGGCAGTTAATGAACTATAACTAAATAAAGAAACAACGTCAAAGAGCACAAATATTATAAAATAAAAGATATTAAAAGCATACAGCTATTTCGGGAGAGCCAATTTCTAAAGTCCCATCTTCAGTGCTAATAAAGTGTAAAACGTAAAAAAAGTCACATCGTTAAATAAAACAAAATAAAGCCGTGCATCTGAGCACGCCGCTAAGGCGAACTGACCATGAAACGTCGCAGAGCAACAGTAAAAGTAAACTGGCACGCACACTCAGAAGGAGACCAATCATATGTCTCTTTCCATTTGAAGAGTCCAAATCAAGGAGAAAAGGAAGGGGGGAGGGGGAGTGATATTACAGGAATGGAAACCAGACATCAGGAAATCTTGGAGTACTGGACATGTCATTAACCAAATTACTAGAGTTTTTCCATATATGAAAAGCTTTCCAAAAGTCTAAATCATAAATATATGAAAAATATTGTATTATTGAGGCTTCGCAAAATTTAAAATTGTGACTATTGGACCAGCAATGGTTGGCGATAGCGGAACGTTTTATTTCACAATTTTTAACGTTAGCACTGTGTTCTCCCGTTGTTTCAAGACACGCTTCGTCTGACCGATGTACATTTAATCGCATTCGCAAGAAATCTTATAAATACCCCAATGTGATAAATTATCTATTTGATCTTTGAGATTAATTTATTTAAAAATAAACTTTTCTACCAAAAATTGAACCAACTACAGCAAAGGGAAGAATATTTATTTACACAACAGCTATAAGAAATTAAAATAAGAGCATAGTATTTACCATGCGTATTATTATATTTATGTACGTTAATCTGATTTTTGAAGTCAATTCCAACCAAGCCAAGTTCAAAATTAAAATTAATTATCCAATTTAAATCGTAAAAGAATAAAATTAATTTTTTAACTAAATATTAAATCGTAAAGAAATTCGTAGATACTTGGATGTGGTCTATTAGAAAATTATATGTAACTTTACTTGTTTGGCACTGACTCCAAAAAATCCAAATTAGTGTACATAAATATAATAATACGCATGGTAAATACTACGCTGATAATTAAATTTCTTATTACTTTTATGTAAAAAAAAAAAAAACATTTTTCACTTTGCAGTAGTTTTTGTAGTCGGTTCAATTTTTGGTAGAAAAATTTTTGATTTAAAGTTCGTAAATAAAGTGCTTTGCATAGATTGGAAATGATTATGATTCATGAATTAACTAAATCTTCAAGTTCTTTTTTGTGTAATCCCTGTTACTATAATAATAAAATCATCACCATTAGCTAATAATTGGATATTTTCCGCTATGATATTTTTTTATGATGTCTGCAAATAATTTCGAGAAATGGACCTAGATACGTCACCTGTATATACTATTTGTATTTTTGAAAGCCCTTCATAAATAAAGCAGTCAATCGCTATAAAGGCTTTGAGTTATAGCTTCGCAAAACTCATTTTAAGTACGGAAAGATAAAAGAAAAAGTAAAAAAAAATATCTTAAATTCTCATTTTATAATGTTTATATATTTTAAAATATATATTTTCAAAATAAAGATATATAAAACTACAAAATTTAAAATTCCATTTTTTTTTTTTTTTTTTTTTTTTTTACAATCCAAATTGCAATTTTGTATAACTTGCAGCTACCCATCCATAAAAATACCTTATCGCATATCGCATTATGATGTTGGTAATCATTTCTTAAACAACTAATAATTGAAATATACTGTAGAGGACAATAATTATGTAAATTTAACAATTTGGCTTTTAGATGCAGCTTTTATTTACAAGTAGCTAAATGTTAAAATACAAAATTTGTTCGTTGTCGAATGATTTTTTTCAAAAACTGTAAAAAAATGTTTATCAATTAAACTATATATATATATATTTATATATTTGAATCATATTTAATATTTTCTGCAGCAATACCCAATATTAATTCTCGAAAACAACAATGATTTATAAAATTGACATTATCATCACTAAGGAATTTTTGTTAATGTGAGATGTGGACTTTTTTAATGTTTCATTTAAACGTTAAGAGATACATTTCCACGCATAATTTATAGAAAAAGGATGCAAAATAAAAGAAACATAATTTCTTACGTTAATATGTACACAACCTTAAGTAAATTAATTATCATATCTGAACTTGATTTCTATATTTTTTTTGCATTTTTGCTGCTTTTTCTACCTTCAGCTGTTAGAACGTAAATTGTTATTTTCATATTTTGAATATCCAAGTACAAATACATCGCGCACCCAAAAGAACAGTGACATTTCTGGACAAAAATAAATTTCACAAGAAAAGTAAAAGACTTTTTGCATGTTTTCACTCTAACATGAAATTATAGCACTTAGATCTGCATGGAGGAGTCAAAAAATGCACAAAAGCTTAAAATCTTTTAAAATAAAAACGCATGACGAAGTTTCAAGAGTTCGATAATTTTACCTCCCTACACAATCACAAATGGACATATAGTGTAAAAAAAGGATTTTTCGTATAAAGGTGTTTGTGTAGCAAGGCATGCTTATGGTAGACATATTAGTAAAATAAAAGACAAAAATAATTTTTTAAAAATGTGAAAATTTGATTGTGGGTGAGCCATCTAAAAAGAATCAAAGTTATTAGTGTTAAATAATATATATTTTTTTATTTCAATATTCTCATCTTCACAACATTAATTTGTGATTTATTATTGATTAATTAAAATAAATATAAATAAATATAAAGTACATTGATTACTGAGACATTTCTTTCCACGGATTTGCATAGTTCTATAGAATAAGAGTTATTTTAATTTAATTTTTAATTTAAAACAGAATGAAGTGCAATTTAACTTACAACTCAATAGAATTATAAATCTTTCATTTTAATAATTTGAATTATGCAAGACATCAGAGGAAATGTAGTTCGAGAAACTTTTCATGTTTAAATAAAATTAAAGTATTAGGAATAGTTGAAAAATTACTCACGTTTCCATTAATTGATCTTTAACATATTTTACTTAAATTTCATGTAATCAAAAAATTAATACCACTAGTGTTTTACTCGTAGATTGAATATTGTGTTTGTCGTAGAATCAAAGGCACGAAAGTATGGAGGACTAGGAACAGGAAAACACAATGATAAACCTTCGAGTCAACCGCTGGTGATATTAGTTTTAGCTTATACACCACTTCACTCAATTAGACATGGATCATTAAATTCCCATATTTCTACTTTTTTATTAAATAAAGAATTTTTTTTCTTGTGCTCGATACAGTAACTTTTTGTGCTGTCGGCTTTTAGTCCATCTGTCGCTTTGTTGAGGGCAGCAATGTAAAATCTGTGTCATTATGTTCGATTATAAAATATAATTAAGTACGGGGAATGTAAAACATCAATTCAATAGTTTTTTTTTTTTTTTTTTGATCTAGCCAGCGTATATTAGTGTATGGTATACGAGACCAGTGACTTTTTAGACTAGTCATTATGATTGTTGAGTAAAGTTTTTTTTTTTTTTTGCATCCAATGTATTACTCGAGGTTTATTTGGTAAACGTTAACTCAATTTTTCACAAGTTTACTGCAACAGACACTTATTATTGATGCAGAGTAAATAGAGTGAAAATTAAATTACCTTAGTTATGTGGTTATGGTTTTTCCTTTACTTGACGGACATACAGTTACAGTGTAGGCCATAAACTATCTGTATCTGTGTTCTTGCAAGACTATTAGTCTGTCTACATATCTATACTCTTTCTCTTTCTATATATATAGCACGATCCATTTGATTACTGATAAAATTTAAGTTTTTAAATAATCTCATTTCACAATGTGATTACGTAAATTACCCATTAACTATACATAACTGTAACAAATCGTATCCTTTTTTTATAGCCGATTAAAACTTATATACATTTTTTAAGAATCTGATTAAACCTTTGCACCTGAAAGTTGGCTCTCATACACCACTAATGTTGCTAAGTATTCATTATAAATAGGGATACCAAATGCTCTGGACAGCACTAATATCTTACAAGGGAACCTTCCGAGGTGTAAATTGTGGATTTGGAGGAAAGTGGTATCTCGTCATGTGCGTTAAAAATGCAATGGAACTATCCGTCCGATTCGAAACGTTTTCGAGATATTAGCACTTGAAATGTGAATAAATAAATAAATTGACAGGCAGGCATATAAATTATTCGCGAGTTAAAAATTCATTTGCATTGTTTTTAATCCTTCTGCAAATACCTTTTCCCTAGCTACAGCAAAACACTTTACATCCACACATTGACATTTTCGCCCCCTTTTAGACAGGCTCTTCGCATCCTACGAAGTTATCGCGCGCGGCTGCCTTCCAAGAATTTTTTCATTTGTTTTTCTTATTTCCAGCACCTTTTTTTTATTCAAATTTTTCGGCAATTAGTGCATAAAATAGAAAGTTTTTCTTAGGCTGACTTAACTTGCGAACAATTTATATACCTGTTTGTCAATATAATGAATTATTCATTCAGACTTCAAGTGCTGATATCTTAAAAACGGTTGGATTCTGACGGGTAGTTTCATTGCGCTTTTTAAAGTTCATGTCGAAATTTTTCTTTTGATACCAAACTCGTCCAAATTCGCAACTTACACTTAGGAATTTTCCCTAGCTAGTTTATTAAGCCATCATTTCTCACAGAAAATTCGGCCATTAGATATGACGAAAAGATATCATTTGGATATCATCAGATCATTTGGAGTACACATTTACATGGGACTCTAGTGGTCAGTGAGAATCACCTCTCTGGTAGAAAGGGCTATTCATTTTATGGCTAATTAAGACGCTGTCCGAATCCACAGCCCCAAGGAACAGCTGTTTTAAACATGTTTATCTAAAATATTCTATTGTTTCTTAACAGTATTAGAAAATGTAGCTACTGATCTGTTGAAAAGTCATATTATTTTTCACATTTCCAAAGGTTTAACATGACAAATCCAGTAAAGTGAATTAGATATGCTTTAGAAAATTAAAACAGAAGTACTATAAAAGCGCATGTATTCATGTTTTTTTTTTTTTTTTCCTCCTCCAACTTTTTTCAACGCTTTCAGAGCCTGCGTATGATATTGGTTATATCCAACTATTTAACAAAAAAAAGACTCTTCAACTAAACGCTTAATGAAAATTTCATTTTAATATTATGGTTAAACCTCTTTAACTCGAACACTCAGGGGGGGGGGGGTTTCATGTTAAAAGAAATTCGATTTAACCGACCTTAAATACATGGAACTGGATGGAGAAATCGGAAAGCAGTGTGCTTAAAGTAATTCTATTTAAGCATGCTTGTGCTAATGAGAAATTACTTTGCATACAAATTCCCTTTATTAAAACATATTTTTCAAGAAATTAAAGTTTTCAATTTAAACTGCATGAAGATTTCTGTGTAAGTGTCTAACCTACATTAATTAGCTCATACTACCATATTGATAAGTTTATGTTTTCATGTTTTCTTGAAACTAAAAACTAAAAGTTTCAAAGTATCCAAATTTTTCTAAATAAAAGTTATTACAAAGAGTATAACATTAATGTTTATTAACTATACTCTAAAACTTATTAATAAAATGTAATTGACAGATTTCAGAAGTTAACTTTTGTATTCTTTATTTTTATTAATTAAGAAACATGTGAGGAATTTATCGAATTAATTTACCATAAACTAACATGGAGTAAATTTAAGTAACAGCTGTTCCATTAATTTATGTTAAATATGTGTTATATAATATTGAAAAAAAATGTTTGAAGAAAAAAAAACTGTACAATAGATTTAGATCATTTAAATCTATATATATATATTTATAATGCATTGCACATTGAGATTTCTAGAATATTAGAAAAAAAATGAAAAGAAATATTATTTCAAAACATTATTTTTTCTAATTAAACATTATCTAATATTTCTTTTGACGCTAGTGAAAATGTATTACCAATTAACCACTATTTCCATAGCAGCATTTTATAAAAGTATGAAAAATATCGTGGCAGCAATATAAATATTGACATGCATTGAAAAATGTGAAGTTTGTGACAGATAATCCTAACATGATTTATTACGTTCATTTTAATGCTTATTTTTTAACTATGCAGCTGTTATAATTGGTTTTAGAAATTCTTCACGGTTCAAAAAAATGTTAAGATCTAACTGAAGTCGTTCACGGTCATCCTGAACCGACTATTTGTTTTGTTGAACTTTTCCTTGTGAAATCCGTCTTTCCTTTTTACAGAAATTGATGATTTGTCCTCATGCTCGTGAATATAAGTCTTAACGACCGAAAGAAAAACGTTATACCAATAAAATCACGACGACATTTTTCGACAATCGTAAACCTTTTATGTCTTATTATGTTCATGATTATTATTATTATAAAAATTCTCTTCAAAAATTTCTATTTAAAACTGGAAAAAAATAAAATACCATAACATTGAGATTTTTTTAAAGAACAAACACAACTAACTCAAAAAGACCCGGATGATAATGTTAAGTCTGTAGGGGCGTTCTTTTAAATATCTCGCTCAAATTTTAATATTTTTACATGATTTATTTTTTGCATAAGATAGTTGCTACTTTTTCCACTTTGCTTATACAATTTTTATATTATGTTATTTTCAATTTCAGAACCGGTTCTCACCGGTTTCGAAATTTAAAGTAATTAAAAAAATCCAAACCAAAAATAAGTAAATAAAAACTAACTCGGTTGTAGATCTTCTTCGGCTATCCTATGTAAGAAAAATAATTTAAAAATATAAAAATTTGAGTGAGATATTTGAAAAGAACGCCCCCATAGACTTAACGTTATAATCCGGGGATTTTTCAGTCAGTAGTGTGGGCTCTTAAGTGTGCAGATATACATATATATAAATTACTGTCACTGTGCTACAACATAAAAAAATATAGTAAAATAATTACATGTTTTAAGAAAAGCATTGTTATTTTGTTTTTAATAAGTCAGTGAATTACTATAAAAATCATAATGTTAATACTTCATTAAATTCAGACTTATCTTTCTTTAAATACATGTCATTAAATAAAGTTACATGTGGCATCTGTGCCATCATTTAACAATGTCATTCTAGAGATTATGTCGATTCAGCTTCCAAAAGACAATGTTCACTTGAAATAATATGCAAAACTTTAAAAATGTGTTGTGTTAAGTCCACTTTTTGCAGACAAATAATTTGAAAATTACATTTTAATGCTAAAAATATAATAAATATGTATATGTGTTTCATATCTCTATTTTCAAGGGTCTTGTTGTCGCATAACTTTAGGGAAACTAAACCAGATGGATCTGTTTTTTACATACAGATTTTTATTTCTAATATAAAGTTTCAGTTGCTGTTTAAAAAGGTTTAAATATCTTTTAAATATTTAAATCAGTTAGATCATGCAATATAAATATATAAACTAAAGAGTATTGTAAGGGAAGCATTTACTATCAGCGTGTCTAAAAAAAGCTCCAAACATGAAATTATTAGACTTATTTATACAAGAAAATATAGGAATTAAATAATTACACATGTATTTTAGTATAGGTAATAACTATAAAAATAGCATGAACATTTTAGGAATAAAAATAAAGAAGATAAAAATATAAGCAAACGGGTGCGTAAGCATTTAAACATCTAATTCCCCTCTTTATTTGCCTCACTGAAAATTTTATCAGAAGTGGTTGGTAAAGTTAAATGATAAAGAAGATAATGTTAACCAATTACTTCAGTAAAGAATTTATTTTAAAATTAAATAAATAAAAAAAACCCGTGAAACAACTCTACTCAAAGATATAGCTTAGCAGTGAAATTTTCATATAAATCATATCCATATACAAGATTAATAACAAAAATAACCATGGTAATGTACTACACGGGGAAGTTTTATTTTATAGCATCCACGGATATTTTGTTCAGACAAGAGTTACAAATATAACTCTTACAAATCTTCATAAATTGTTTTAATCCTACAAACTAAAATGTATCTATAGGTATTTTAATAGATAAATCGTTTTAATTGTAAGATATTTGAGAAAAGAAAAATACGTTCTGTATAAGAAAATAATAGAAAACCGTATTTTATCGTATATGTTCTTAAGTTTGCTACTTTTACTTTTTCATTGCATATTTTTTTAAATTGCAAAACGCCATGTTTAGTTATAAACCGCAAAACAATTGATATTTTCTGTTAAGAGTCTTACATTTATTTATCTCATTTTGTTTAAAAAGAAAAACTGTAATTTTTATGATTTATTTTTTTTTCTTACTTAATATGATATAGCTTTGTACTTTTTCTATAATATGAACCACATAATTATTACACTAAAAATGTCTTTTAAAGTATGACATGATAATCGAAAATCAGTGATATTAAATATATTGTTATCATTCCATACTCCGTTTTTTTCACAAAGGTCGAATATTTCAATTTATTTTGAAAGAACATATTAAAGAACTATCGGCAAAACAATTACTTTTATTTAAATATGGGATGTAACAAAAAATAAACAAATATGCATTGTTTCATTGTTCAGATTAAAAAAACAATTAAATTTTATAAGCATCTTTTAAATTTTATTTTTTATTTCATATTACATTATTCATTATACTAATTTTTTGTAAAGATGTACAACTCCTGTTTTTTATTTTAAATGTTTTTTTGCATCAGTACACTTAAATTTTAGTTTTATAAGTCACATACCTAAAAGAAAAGTATCTTAAGTATGAAAAAAAATTATGTAAGCACCGCACTTTTGTTAAAACTATATTTTAAAGTTAATTCCGAAATCGATTTTAAGAATTAAAATATGTTCCAGCAGGCAATAAAAAACTGTAAGTAAAATTTTTTTCATGGGGAAAAAACATACATTAAACTGTTTGTTAACAATATTAAATTTTCCAGTTTCATTATAGAAAAAAAAGATTAAATGTATACATCTGTATATTAATTCTAGCAAGTAAAGTCTTAAAAAAACTAAATTGTTTCAAAGTTTTAGATTAAGTTCTGAAAATTCTATATAATTGTTTTGCATAATAGACTATACATATTAATTTGATATTTAACTTTCAATGAAAAATATTTCAAATTTAAAATCATTATTAAAATTATACATACATACAGGGGTTGGACAAAAATATGGAAACACCTTAAAAAAACACGTTTCTTTTCCTAGTATTGTGTACGTTACCCGTTGTTATTCAAAACAGCTTGCAGTCTTCTCGGAATGGATAAATACAGTTTCTGTATGTTTGCCAAGGGAATAGTGTACCATTATTCCTGTAAAACGGTGGCAAGTTCAGATAACGATGTTGGCGGTGGATAGAGAGAACGCATTTTCCGCTCCAATGTAGACCACAAAGGTTCGATAATATTCAAGTCTGATGACTTTGGTGGCCTGGGGAGATGCGAAAATTCATCCTCGTGCTCAGAAAACCAGTCCTGGACAGTGTGAGCTGTGTGAACGGGGACGTTGTCGTCTTGGAAGATACCATCATCATTGGGGAACAAAGCTTGTACCATTGGATGGACTTGATCGGCCAAAATGTTCACATAAGTTTGAGCAGTAATACGCCCTTACAGAGTTATCATGGGGCCAGAAGAGAACCACGATATGGCTGCCCAAACCATCACCGAACCCCCGCCATGTTTCACTCTTGGCAACAAGCAGTCTGTATTATAGGCTTGAGATGGCGTTCTCCAGACGTAAACTCGGCCAGAAGTGGAGAACAATGTGAAAGAAGACTCATCAGACCACATTTCGCTCTTCCACTGCTCTATAGTCCAGGCTTTATGACTTAAACACCACTTTTTCCTCTTACAGGCATTAGCATTACTGATGGATGGCTTTTCAATTGCAACGCGGCCAACAATTCCCTATTTTTGAAGCTCCCTTCTAATTCTTTTGGTACTCACAGTATTTGGTAACACGACAATCATTTCAGCAGTAACTTTTGCAGCTGTGGTCTGCTTATTTTTCGCGATAATCCTCCTTAATGATCGTCTGTCACGATCTCAGCACACACTTTCGTCCGCGCTGTGCTTTAGCTGATGATGTTTTTTCCGCATTTCATATATGCGGAATAAATCTTCGACACAGTACCTCTTGAAACACTAAAAACATCGGCTACCTTGCATATGGAAGCACTCAACATACTCGCGCCAACAATATGTCCACGTTCGAAGTCTGTTAACTCTGAGATAATGCAATGATAATCTCATATAACAGTGCTCCAACAACGACTGAACGGTGCAGCGATTTTACGAAGTTGTATAAGTGGCGTCAGTAGGCGAAAACTCCAGTGCTATTAACATAGTTCATTATAATCAATCTTTCTTTTCAAACATGCATTTCAAAAGGTGTTTCCATATTTTTGTGTACATACACACATTCAGTGGCGGTCAAATTTTCCGGCCAGCAAAAATTTGTCAGTTAATTTGTAAGTATACCCATATGAAGAGGAATTTCAAAGTGATACTTATACATTTTATTGACATAATAGCTAGGTACTTATTTATAGAGTAACATATAAGTATTAATAAATTTAATTGACAAAATTAAGCACAGATGAAGACGCATGTTCTCAAAAGTTTCCGGCCACTTTCGTAATTTTGAAAAAAAAATGGCATTGTAATAGAAAATTATAGTCATCAACAACATTTACAATTAATATTTTATCAGAGTACCTTTAATAATAAGTACTGCGGCACGGCAACGTGACATTCACACAATCAGCGGTTAAGGATCGCCTATAATACGTATTTTTCCCTTTTTCTAACAATTTTTAGAAAATTTCGGCTGAGTTGAAATATTTATACCTCAACACACGTTTGCCAACTTCTTTCCAATAATTTTCTATCGGATTCATGTCGGTCGATTGAACTGGCCATTTCAAAAGCGAAATTGTTTGGGCGAAAGTCATTGCTTGTCAAGAATTGCAAACAATCTTTAAATCGCTATCATGTTAAAATAAATAGTTGCGACCAGAATTTTTCCTCTAATAAAGAAGCAAATAATCTTGAAAGATATCCTTATGCATTGCATCATTCATCTTGCCGTGGATTTTAAATAACGGACCTACACTTTTTGAAGAAAATACTCCCCACAGCACAACGTGTCCAGCGCCAAGCTTCATTGTAGGAATAACATAAGTCAAACCATATCTTTTGCTGTTCGATTATCTGACGTAGTGTCTGCCATCATTTTCAAAAAAGTTTTAAATTCGATTCATGGAAAAATAGTACTTTTGTCCAGCGTTCACTTGACCAGACTTTGTGTTTTTTGGAAACCGCCAATCGGATGCTTTGATTTTTTTTACCCATGATACATTTTTGAATTCTGACTCTTCCATAAAGTTCTGCATCACGTCAGCATTTTTACACGGTGGATCGACTTATTTCAGGAATATTTTCATTCCGTAAATTGCGGGATATTGCTACGGAATTTTTATGCGGGTCATCAATTGATTTTCTCCTGATAATTCTGTTTACAAAAATAATCCTTTTCCGGGGTCTCCCGGACCTCAGAAAACCTTGAAAGTCATGGTCATCTTTATACAATTTTTAAACATCATTCACAGTCGATTTACCGATCGATAACTTTTACGCAATATCTCGAGAAGTTTGGCTCTTTAGCGACAAACAAATCACTCATTTACGAACAATAATTATTGAACTTTTCAATTTTGAATTCAAACTATGCTATTCACATTGATTTATTCACAAAGACGCCCAAAAAACACTTTACCGACAGAAAAAAACAAAGAAATGATGAGTGACCGGAAACTTTTGCACACGCGAACTTCGAATTCTACCCCTTTACATGAAGCGTTTCCAGTATCCAGTCAAAATGATCACGTCGCCAGACACGTCGCCAGACGTCATCGTTCATTCACATATTCCTAACTTTTGAAGCAATTGTGCTTTTTCTTCGCTGAAACCTTCTGGTAAATAAATCAGAGAAACTATCTGGCCGGAAACTTTTGACCGCCACTGTATATATATATAGTATTACGTAGAAAAAATGCCTATAGCTTGAAATAGATATACAAATCAGTCATTTCAAAAATGTAGATAATGATAAAAATCTTATTCATTACTATTTTCGTACTGCATGTTTTAAAATGTTAAATTAATATTTAAATAATATATTACTATTTTTAACAAATCGATATCAGTTACAAAGACCTGGGCACTACTATTTAAAATATGAATTAGTATGAAACGATGATATTTTTCGTATGATGATTAATAATACCAACATCGATGTATGTCATTAAACCAAATTAATAAATGTTACTAGAATATTATCATGTGCAAAAAAAAAGATAAATTTAATTCACATTGAATATTTAGAAAAAAAATTTCCAAAAATATAGTTCTAATCGATATATATATGCATGAGATTATATTCCTTATTGATTGAAAATAATGTATAAGTAAAATTTTTGAATCGATACTTCTATGCTTTTATAATGGTAATACTTTGGTATTCGTACGCATAATTTAAAAGTTGTAAAAATAATAACTGGTAATTTTTTTCTTAAAAGACATATTAGAAATGTAAAAAATATATTACCGGCAAAATTTATTGTAATATTATCTAAATAAATATATCATATATTTAAATCACGTAAATTTGGGATATTAAAATTTATTTTTTCGAGGATCGTTAATTTGATTCACAATAAATACGAAAGTATTGAAATGAAGTTATCCTCCAATACTCAATTAAAGCAAATTAAAGCAAATGTGCATTATAAATATTTTTCTGTTTTTCTTTACCACTCTGAAAATTTGTCATATTTGTAACGGCATTTAAGTGGAGCAGATTTAAAATTGAAAAAATTCCAGTTCATTTTCTATGTAATTTATTTCCTTAATAAAGTTTCAAATAAAACAGTTATTTATAGTACTTTGAGCTATTATACGACCACTAACAAATTGGTGCACTGCTGAACAAAAACACACAATATGCAACCTTTTAGCAAGTGTATTTAAAATTGATCAAAGAACGTTTTCTGTTATAATTGCTGCATTAAATTTAAAGTTACATTTTATTAAAATCTTCTATTAAAAAACGTAAATAACGCGACCATTAAGAAATGTTTATAAAGGTACGCGTTTGTTTATCCTGAAAGTAATTCTGAGAAGCAAGATGCAGCCCTTGATATCGGTATTCACGATGTATTTGAAAATGCCATAAAAGAGTTATATGTCACCGAAGTAAGACATGTTTAGTTTTATAAGAACGCTGGTAAATCTGAACGGGAAATAGCTAATGAATAATTCTAAAACTGCCATTCGCAAAGGAATAATCAGGAAATAAAACAATCAAATCAAATTAAATGATATGGAATAAAAAGATATTTGATAGCATGGGAGGATCGACAATATTTCGATTGTCAACACAAAAAGTTTCTTTAACTCGAGAAATTTCGAGCCATTTCAGCAAAAGAAAATCACACGTTAAAGTTTGGCAGAGTTCAAATAGTTATGCACAAAGAATGAAACTGTTGAAAAAATGGAAGTTAATGAAGCACCATAAAGAAGAAAGACTAAAATAGGATGTGAAGGGAAGAATATTTATAAACACTATTTACATGATTTTAGGAGGGAACCGAAACAACACTTCAGTCTACAAATAGGAGGAGGATCAGTAAGAGTGCTGAGAGCTTTTATTCATGACACCAACGCGGGATAGTGTGTACTTTAAAACGTACTACGTAGTAAGTATATGTAAGTGATAATGCCATGCACTGCGTTATTACTCTGGTTGATTCTTTTTGGAGATTGTGATATTTAACCCGATTATGTGATTTAATGGAAATTTAGGGAATTTTCGAAATCATATTTGAAATTCATATTTTTAATATGCACGACAAAGCTACATTAAAGGAATATTAAATACATCCGTATTCTTTAAAAATACATTTAGCTTTAATTTATGAATATGTTTAAATAAAAATGTGAAATATTTATGCATGATACATTTGAGATAAACTGCATATAACATTGCTCATACATTTGTAGTTTTGCAAAAAAAAAATCCGAAACTACAATATTCTTCAAAAAATTATTACAGGGCTCCCAAATGGTCCGCGAACTGAACATCAGTATTTTTTAACAGAAAATTTCATAATACGTTTGAGCTAGAATCAACTTCCAAACGTGGTTTCTTGACAATTTGCAAGAAAAATCTAAAAAGAAAATTTCTCTAAAAAAATTCTGATGTTCAGTTCGCGGACCATTTGGGAGCCCTGTTATTATTATTCAAAATGGAAAGGTTGTAAAATATATTTTTAGACATTTCAAAGGCATATACTTATTTCAAAAAAAGAATTAGAGGCTAAAATGAAAAAAATATATATATATGTTTCTTAATTATATAAGAGAGAGCTTTATACAACCCAAATTATGAAATTGTAATTAACGGGTTTATTTCCAAATGATATAAGACCATCGAAAGTTCTGGAACAAGATAAATTAAATCAAAATATATTAAGTAAAGAAAATATTAGTTATTTTAGTACGTTTATTTTTTAACCAATAAATTGAACTAAAATGATACTGCTTTTAAGATAAATTATTTATGCGAGAAAAGCATTTTTTTATTTTCAATATTATGTATAATTGTCGTTATAACGTTTATTATGATTATGATAAATATAACATAATACTATAAAAATTATGCGTTTAATTTATTGAAATTAAATGTCGAATTTTTTTGTATATACATTTTTTCCCGTCTTTGTCACAAAAAATATAAATACTAAAAAATGAAAAAAAAAATATTTTCTAGAACTTTTTCCTCGTTGAAATACGGTAATAGTACTGGTGTCTCAATTGCCAGTATATATTTATTTTTTTATTTGAACAGTTTTTTTTTTCCGTACACAATAAAGTTGTGTTTCTCCAGCAAAGGCGTTCTTAAAAAATCGCGTGTTGCTCATGTATCCGGCCACAATGATCACCCTAACGCTGTTAAGTGTCATCTGTAAACATAATTTAATATATTTAGTTCAAAAAAAAAAAAAAACTTTCTAAAATTTCTAAAAGTATTTTTTTATTTTATTTTTTTATTATTATTAATTTAGAAGAAACTTAATTTAGACAAACATATTTTAAATATCGGTATTTACACTTCATATTTGAAATTCATATTTTTAATATGCACGACAAAACTGCATTAAAGGAATGTTAAATGCATCCGTATTCTTAAAAAAATATTTCGCTTTAATTTATGAGCATGTATAAATAAAAATGTGAAATATTTATGCATGATGCATTTGAGATAAACTATATATAACATTGCTCATACATTTGTAGTTTTGCGAAAAAAATTCGAAACTATCATATTCTATGCTATTAAGTAATAAAATATTATTTATTTTAGTACGTTTATTTTTTAACCAATAAATTGAACTAAAATGATACTGCATTTAAGACAAATTATTTATGCGACAAAAGCACTTTTTTCTTTTCAATATTATGTATAATTGTCTTTATAAGGTTTATTATGATTATGATAAATATAACATAATTCTATATAAATTCTGCGTTTAATTTATTAAAATTAAATGTCGAGATTTTTTTTTTTTGGATATAGGTTTACTATAACCCTTTACATAGAAACGCATGTATTATGTATTTACGAATATCAATATATATCTGTCTTTTTGCATGGACCACTGAAATCGGGAAAACATGTTTAATGTTCAGTAAAGTTTTTCATTCGCGGTAACTTGTTACCATAAAATAATTTATGCAAGCTACATAAAATTTAAAACTAAAAAACTGAAAATTTATTTATCAGCAAATCTACAAATATGCATTAAATTAAGATTAAATATAAACCAGTGACAGTTAACTAACAACAAAAAAATTTTATTGAACTTTATTGATGCCGGAAATGAAATTATATTGACAAATAAAATCTTCTTCAAAAATATACTATTTTTCTAAAGATATTTTAGTCAATTTTTATAAAACGTCATTTGCAACAATTTGCACACCATAAGCAGCAGTACTATGATAACAATAAATATAATTGTGTAATGACTGAAGTATGCTGAATTACGTACATCTATTTTTTTGCAACTAAACAAAGTTGAATGGGCGGAAAGAGAAATTTTTATGGGGATATCAGGTAATAGCTTTTGTCTTTACTGTTTATATTTTTTATTCTATACTCTTACAATATTATTTGATTATTTGATTATTTTCTAAGATACTTTTGTTTCAAATGAAAGGAAGAAATATTTTCCCATGTATGAATGAAAATGCGCATAATCATCTTTTGATCTTATTTCATTGTAAAACAATCTTCTTTGGATTATTCCTACATTATATTTATATACTTGTATAGCAGTTTTTCTTATTTTGTATTATTATTTCTTCATTTTTGTAAGTCATTTGTCACTATCAAATATCGCATGTACGTTAATTTTTTTAAGTTGAATGCAAAATAATTTATATTTAAATATAATGATATGCAAAAAAGCATATGCCTCTATTCTCTGATCAAAAATACTGTAGAAATAAATCTATTTTCATTGATGTTTACATTTTGTCTATTTTTTCGCTTAAATCCGAAACTTCTTTTCAAAGCGCTTTTTTCATGTTTAAAAATATAGTAAGGTGACCCTAATATATTTGAGGACGCCCATTTTTTTACATTTGTGACCGTCTAAGAAAAGTTTCGAGAATACTTTCAATTATTTTATTACAAATTTTTTTTGCTTAAATTTGATGTAAACACTTAAAAGTAAATGTGCTCTACTCACATAAGCCACAAGCAATGTTTATCTATAAGCATTTTACATGTCTATATAACACATTAAATTATTTTTACTATTTTAACCACAAAAACTGTGCAATATCCAAAAGTAGTGTTTGAAGCTGAAATCCTGTGTAATATATAATAATATAGTATTGAAATTTACATAATGTAGCAGAATAATTATATCTTTTTATAAATAATTAACCAGTGAACTCATCTGATTGCACATGAATTAGCTAAATTTGCAGAATGCTAAGTGTTACCTTTGCGACAGCTTTTCCATAAGGAAAATTTAACAAACATTACTTTTAAGTGCTAGAAATACACATCTTTTTAAGTTTCAGCAATATTCAAGAAAGTCACGTATTAGATCTTTAGCTAAATTCTATAATCATTCATTTATTCAAATTAGCTTTGTTTAATGTCAAAAGCTTATGCAATCCAATATCAGTAATACAAAATTAACTTGTTTCAAATGAGAAGCGTTATATACAAACATTTAAATTGTGCGTTACCTCATAATTGTATTCTTACTGTTAATTGCTTCAGAATTTTACAAATACCTATCCATTAACAATGATACACTGATTAAATATTAATAGTTGCTGCTATCGTTTGTTATACAATAAGGAATGCTCTAAGACATATGGAAAGTAATTTTTTAAGACAAGTAATTTAAAAAGTGTCTTCTGATACGAAAACATTTTCAACTGAAAGGTAAATCTAATGTAGAAAAAAATAACTATAATAATACATCATTTTCAAACATCATTTTCAAACATGATGAAATATTGTTTCAAAAATAAATTCTTATTTTTTAAACTAACTGTTTTGTTACAAATAATGTATGAAATTCTCTCCATAAATTCTTAGCAAAATACATAAATTATTATTATTTTTTAAATTAATAATAATTCTGTTAAACAGAATGATTTTCCCCTGCACGGTAGTTATAATTGAATATTAAAAAAATTATTTTAGAGAATTCACGTAATAAAACACACTAAAAATACATAATGGATAAAAATTAATAACCTGGTTTCTTTTTTACCAAGGTATATAAGGTACCATGCGGTAATAACGCCACGTTAAGGTTCTACGAATTTTCACGGCTCAGTTTCAGTTTGTACTTTTCAAACAAATATATGATTTGATACAGCAACTCATTGACTATCTATATAAAAAATAATTTAACAGATGTGTGTTCATAAAATGTAATGGCGTGATTTCTTGACCAATGCTATTTTTGTTATTATTCATTAATTTTTTAATCCACCTGTATCGGTAATAACGCCATGCAAACAAAACTATAAAATAGATGGAATAATTTCTTGCAGATTTCCCAATTCTAAAAATACTATGCAGTACCACAAACTTAGAAATTGACAAATTGCATTCAAAGCTATTGAAAATGTTCAATTTTTTGTGAAAGTGTAAGAAAAATAAAGGTGTGGTGTGGGGGAGGGGAGGATGAGGCAAAAGAATATCAGACCGTGAGCTTCTTTTTGCTTAAAAAGGACCGCTTAAATAGAATTATTAGAAACATTGCACAGTTTTAACTTTGTTTATTTGAATTAGTATTTAGAATGTAGCTCGACCACTGTAGGGAATCGACCGGGGTATTAATGCCAAGGATTGTTGTTATTACCCCGTTATAGTTATTGCGCTGTACATTTTAAATTACAAATTATCTCGAGAAGATATCCAAAATCTTCAACAACATTTTGAATGTCCATAAAATGTACTACAAATTTACATAGTTAACAAAGTATTTCTGGATAAAAAAGAAATAGTCTTCACAACACAAAACGTTTCTCGCAAATTTTAGATTAAGCGTTAATTTTAGTTGCTTGTAAAAACAATAAGACCTAAAAATGAAACAAATTAACTTGAAGCTGTTTTTTTGCGATTTATATGACTCAAAACCCTTATGCGCAGAGCACACGGGTGTCATTTACCAGATTATTTCATAATTATACAAAATATTAGCACTTGCCGTTATTACCCCTCCTGGCGTTATTACACCAGACCACCTTACATATTATCTTACTTAATGCATATAATCTTAGCTATATAATTTACACCTGATTTGTGAACGTGATGAATATATTAATATTTTTGTAATTTATTCTTTCATTCTCTGAGAAATCTAATCCATGTAAAATAGCTTTTATTTTGAAGCAAATTATATATAGATTTGTCTAAATTATCGTTTGAACTGTTGTTGTTTTATTTACATTATAAACATTTGGCTTACATTGTCATACATAACAATTGTCATACATAAATTTTTGCAACGGTCGCCTGATAACTTCAGGACGATCCAAAAGATATTCATTCTTTTTACTTACCCATCATACGTAGTATAGGGTAAGTTTTGCAATCGTTTTGAAAATCGAAAAAAAAATTTTGACGGATTTACACGTTTTAGATAGTGGAGATTCCGAAAAACATATTTTTAGAAAAAAAATTTTGCCGTCTGTCTGTCTGTAAACGCTCTATCTTCCGAACAAATTGAGATAGAGACTTGAAATTTTGTATGTAGTTAGTATGTAAGAATGAGACGAACCCTATTTAATATCAGCAACCTCGATTATCCGGAACTATTTTTTTCGGACTCTCGGGAAATTCGTTCTGATGAAAGGTACATAAAAATTTTCGAATTTTTTTGTTCTAAGGAATGGACGTAAAAGGCAATAAAATAACAAACATTTTGCATATAGAACGAAGTCGATCGGATTATTAGTTGCTGAGATATTTGTAATCCTGTTTTCCACATTCTTCGATTTTTCATGACCCTGTATTTCATTCAAGTTTCAATTCAGAGGTATATTTTAATTGGAAATGAGACGCTTAATCCGACGCAATTAATTGTTAGTTAATAGAATTATTATTTTTGGAGTTATAAGGATGCTTCTTTTACGCAGTTCGGTACTACTTGAGTAGTTTGCAGTTTTATATAATTTGTCGAAATTGGTACATCAGCAGTTCTTTAATATAGCATTACTATGTATATTAACAATATTTAAATTTTGTTTATGAACTACAATGCATTGTATAAATAGTTTTCATATGTTTTATTTTCATATCCATATCCATGATGGGTAAGTATTACGGTGGCCCCCAACGACTAGTTTAATTTGTTGACGGTCCCTATGAAGTTTTGGGGAAAAAATCTTTACGGGAATGTACGGTTTGTACTATTATATTTATACACTGAGAGTTTCAGGGTAATTCATCATTACTTTTCTAGATATTTAACAAAATGTCTAAATTCGCAAGTGGACGTTCATCAATGTCCATATAGTGTATTACTCTTCCGAGTTCTTTAATTTAAGCATTTTCTTCTTTTAAATTTGTCTCTAAACTCTTGGCACTAAAAAATAGAGTACTACTTGATTATCCCGTCAACCACTTTCGCCAATTCAAATTTGTGCTACATTCTAAAAATCGCCAACTTGTTTGTCAAATTATATAAATTGACATAATTATTATTTTAATTAACAAAAGAACAAATAAATTAGTAACATATCAATAGAAATACGATTAAGAGTCTAATCAGGACCGTAGCCAGGATTTCCTTTCGGGAGGGGCTGAATCTTAGAATTTTTTTTCATCGGATAGCAGTAATGGGCATAATTTAAAACGTAAATAAAAATAATAAACAAGGTTTAGCTTTTGATATTTTTTAGATTTCTATTACAATTTTTTGTTTCTAAGAGCTCTTTTAGTACCAGTTTGAAAACCAAAAGTGTTTTTGAGGGAAAAAAATTGCAAAGAAAATAAAAGCACAAAGTAGCAATTTTTACGATGAACCTCGTGAATTTTTATAAGAAATCAAAAATATATATGTATCGAAGTGCAAGCAAGTAATTTTAAAGGATTTAAAATGCAGGAATTAGTGTACACGTGTCTTGCATTGCGGATGCGGGGTCTAAAAATGAATAAAATTAATTACGCATATCATTTTTTCCCCAATAATAATAATAATAATAATTTTTACAAATTATAGGTGATCGTAAAAATTATATTTCACATTTTTCGGTTACAAAAGTTATAAATGCAATAGTCTTGTTACAATAAATTTACTAGTGCTACAGAAGAAATCTGAATGACTTCTTCCCAGCTATGAGGCTGATTACTTTATCAGGATCTACTGTTATGTTCCAACGATTGGATATCATTGAAAGGTTGCTCAATCTGTCATCGGTTGCTGGTAGGTGTTGGGTTCGAACCTACTCTCGCCCGCCAACCGAATCGTTGGGAGTTTGTCATAATTTTCTTCGAACCTGGAATTTAATTGCATAGTTACGGGCTAGGTTCTCTTTGCACGACTCCCATCGAGGGTAACCCAGATCCCTTCGGACCTATATACCTCGTGTAGATAACTGGCCGTTGTAAACAATGCCAACACCTGTCTCTCATCGGCCATAGTGCTTCAAGGCAAAAATTTAATTATCTCATTGCTGTAAAAGTGCTTTCAGCCCTGGCTGTTTTTACCGGAATGGCAACCAAGACTATCACCAAGTGTTTCATAATATTGTAATGCTTTCCATTACAGTGCTCTAAAATTTTTATGACCTCTGTATTTTTATCAACATTACGAATTCTCTTGCACTATACTTTTTATTAAATTGTCACTTACGAAATTAACACCTCATTTTCGAAATATTGAGATAAATTTTCTAATTTGTTTGCTTATTCAGGAACAGCACATCCTGAAATAAGTATTTGAAAATCGGTTAAAATGTCTTCATATGAAACGAATTTGTCATTTAAATTTTGAAAAAGACATGCAACACAGGAAATGCAAACCCTATAAAACTCTTCAGTGGATGTAATTTATTGGTTTGTATGTGTAGTCTGTCTAAATTTTGATTTCGAATTTTTTTTTCAATCTGAAAGACGTCTAAGTTTTGATGTACAATTAAATGACTCTCAACAGATTTCCTTTTTAATTCATTTTCTCAATGTTTTCTAAAATAATTACGGCATCTTTAGTATGAGTTATAACGGAAATTGTGTTACGAGATTTTTCACGAAGATGAGCTGACAATGGCTTTTTTAAATTGAAAAGCTTGTCACTAACAAATAGCCTTGTGAAAAAACTCTTTTCCATTCATTGACTGCCAAGAAAGGTCTCCGGTGAAGAAATATTTCCTATGCTGATGCAACTTCCTTCAAACAGCTTGACAAAAGTCACCATATTTTCACGACTTTCTATAAATCTTGTGTTTCAAAGGCGAAGAAGTCATTTTCTATTGTTTTCTGGAGCATATGATGAAATCGGTTGCTGAAAAATCAAATTTAACTTAGGATGTTTTTTTTTAAATTGTCTGTTCATTAGCTGTTCCAAGAGAGATTTGGATGGCAGGAATCAGCATGTGTTTTTGGACAATGTATGGTTTAAACAATGGCTTGAAAATTGGAAGTATCTGATTTTTGGAGGCTTCTGACAAATTGTAGATTGAATCCCACTGACATTTCGGTCCAATCATATTAGTTTCTCTGTTATATGCCTGTGTTACACATTTCGACACATCTCTACGTTGTTCATCACAATGTTGAATTATTTCTTCTGTGATATTTTCAGCATACATATTATTTACTTGAATGAATAATTTTCGGAATTATTGGGATTTGTGCATTTTATAAATATTTGTCCAAATATCTAACTCAAAGGACAAGCTATTCTGTGCTTGAAATGTCGATAGTTTCATCAGTATTCAACCTAAAACAAATCGCTTTATTTATTTTGTGAATCTTCAGTGATTATAGCCCAGCATGTTTGAAAGATTTCGTTCTGAATGTCTGGGCTGAAGTAGTATTTCTATTGGCGTTTATAACGTTTTAACTCCTCATCTCCAGGCTTTGCTATGCTATAAATCTTAAAAGAGTTCTATCGTCTTTTTTATTTTTTTCTAATGTTAGAGGACAGGTATTATGATTAACTGTTAGTTGCATTTCTTTCTTGGCACAAAATAAGATTCAGCAAAGATTCCCTACCAGGGATGTAGTGGAGGGTATACGGGGGTATACGCTGTGTACCTGTACCATCTGGTTATTTTTAAAAAGCTCCGTATACCCTCTGTTTACCAAGTAAAGCATTAGCTATACCCCATCTATGAATGTCCTTAAGGATATAGCGTTTGTCCTCTGCCTATACCGTATATATCTGGGGTTATTTTATGACTACAGCACTGATCTCTACTCAAGAGTATCCATCCTTTAGTTGATAATTTTACAAAAGACAAAAAGAAACTTTCTCACGCAAACAGACTACTTTGTGAACATTCTCTTTCTATTAAAGATATACGTATATGCAAACAATTTAACTCAAATTTATTCTTTGAAGAGCCGAGAAATACCGGCTATTATGGTGCCTTTGAAAATCTGTTGATATTCTATCGTCTTTCTTCTCACCATTTCTTAATGAAATTTCATGTTATTATTACTAGTATCCGCCAGGCCGAAATGTCGGAGCATGGGAAACCATATACGTAAAAGATAACATTTGAAGAAAAGCTTTGTTTTTATGATTATTTTTTAATAGTATAAAACAGCAGTTGTCGAACTGAAACAACAGTTGTCGAATCTTCATTTTAAAGCTTTTAATTCAGTAGTCAGTTGTTTAATTTTATGCTTTAATGCTAATCTGTCAGCAAGTTCTTCCATCCCTCTAATTTGGTCATGCCTATCCTTAGCGAATAGCACTTTAATGAACACTTCCTGTAAACGACAAAATATACTAAAAGTGACATTACTTGTTTTATGTGATAACACCTTTAGATAAATGTCCGCAGCATTTTTGACAATGTTAAACTCTGGGATTTGTGTATGCTGGCAGAACAGTAACTGACTTCGTGAGCATAAGGCATTTTCTCCCTTCCAATATTTACAAAATGACTTGATAAAGAGAAATCTTCCATTTAGAAATGGCTCATGATAATCATGAAAATGAGCCATTAAAGATTATGGCAAGCCTCGAGGTTCAAACTTCGAGCCACAGACAAAAACTTTTATCGTAATTAATGCACATTTTCCCAGTCCTCACTCTATCCAGATATTGGCACTTATTAGATCTCTGAATTCAGCTGCTGAGCAATGTCTAGAATGAAATTGAGATGTGTGGTTATTCTGCCTTCATCTTATTATTTAATAATTGTAGTCTGCTAAAAATTTTGTTATTGGCTATTTGATTTAAGAAGTATTTCTTGATTATGTTCTATATATTGTTTGTTTTTGAGAAAAAGACATATGGCATCTTCAAATCATTTAAGTTAGCTGGAAGCACTATATATTTGCGTCGTTGCATAAGTGATCAATGGTAGTTAAAATTTTCACCCACGCAAAGTAAGTTAAGAGTCCTTCAAAACTGCGTTTGCTAATTTTTTTTAATCTTAATAAATTTGTTAAATTTGTTTCAAAAGACCTAAGCTTTTTTTTACCCACGAAGAGCTAAAATGTCTTTTATAGAATGTTTCTGGGAGGAATGTCTCTAGAGTTAAGCATTTTACGGGATGTAACTACCTAATACCTCCAAGAATTTAAACAAATAAACCTCTAAAAGGCTTAGTGCTATGTATTTTACCTTCACGACATCTTTATTTAAGGTGAGGTCTAAAAAACATCTGATCATAAAATTTGTCGATAATAAAAAAAAAATAATGCTGGATCCATGCTGAGCTATAGGTTTCTAGTTTTTTGACTTTTTTTTCAGGACTATTTAAAACACATTGATTCTTTAAGAACAAAGTGAATAGCGTTGCCTTTGACATTACATGCAACAGTATTTGTTAGTATCAAAAAATTATGGCTTCTGATCCTAATTGCACTATAATTGTTTTAATAATTTTGATGATTATCGTATTTTTTCTACTGTTGCTTTTTCAATAATAAAAGTTGACTTAGGTAAGTTTGTAACATTTGCTTGTAGTGGTGAAATATACCAGAGCATAATTGAAGCATTTTTTAATAATCATGAGTAAATCTGATGTCAGAATTATCAAAATTTTTAAGCAGCGTAATTTGTCGTACATTAGAAAAATTCAATAATTCAGAAATATTAAAAGTAAAGTGAAACCACTGGAGAATATTGTCTACGGTAAAGATAAAGGGACCACCGGATGCGTTTGAGCGATTTTGATTTCTTTAATGTAGCTCAGATCGTTGAGATAATCCAAAAATTGGAACTGGATCCATTGATATTTAAAGATAGAAAACTAACGATTAGAAATGCACAAATAAAGCATGAAAAGATAGCAAACAGCCATTTTGAATCTGCTATCGAGATTCTTCATCAATGCAAGACTCAGCGAGCTAGGAAAGGCACAACTGAGCAAATTATTTGCTATTTTAATGGACCCATCGAGTTAGTGGTAAGAAAGGCAAAAAACATCAAAGATTTGCATATCTGGCAGACCCCAGACATATTTAATATGGTATCAGGAAAAGTTTTGTAACACGTATGTAACACACACACACATAGGTAGTCTTCTATACTTCTCTATAAAACTTGATACCTTTATGCATCTGAGTTGTTGTAATATCGTTATTCTGCAAATACTCGAAAGGCGTCTGACTGTTGTTATGCGAATTTCCACATTGAATTACGATAAATAATTCTTTTCATCTCAATCGCTTTCCTTTAATCAATTTATCTAAAACGTTACACATGTAAAAATATGTACATTTAATAAAATATGCATTAAGTTTAGGCGACTGATTAAATAAATTAAAGGATTGATTTATGACTTTTAGTGAAGCTTATTTAACGCGAATTATCTTTTATTGTTGTAAACTTTTCCCGATTATATGCATAAAACTATATAGCTATTTACATTAATGTCAAATTACTCACCAAGTTTGGCAATATTTGGCCTACTGAGCCAAATTTGACGACCAAAAATTAGTCGCCATAAGTGAAGCAATCTTGGGTATAAGTGACTAATCTGTCGAAATCTCCATTGAAATTCAGTACTTGATTCTTCTCTAATAGGGTTCTCCGCATATTAGTTTCGTGTTTTCTAGTAAAATTATCTAAAATCTTAAAATCAAGAAATGGAGAAGCTACTTTTTCCAACCCTTAGAGGAATTTTTTGTTATGTAATATACATATTTCCGTTTTCAGGTTTACATCTGGACAAAAAATGCTTATTGCATATATTTCAGAATATTCATTTCTATAATTCAGTTGCAGCACTTTCATTTACAGTAAATTAAAGAAAAAAGAGTAATCTACTGTAATTGGGACCGCTAACAAATGGTGAAATTTGCACATCAAACAACGCTCACTAAATTATAAAATTGTCTACGAATCCGATTACGGAAATTTTTAAATACAATCATACAAACATCTCAATACAAATATACATACATAAGAATATATAAATGTAAAGATACATACATGTCATTGGATTTTTCTAGATAATAATCGTAGCCATGCGCCTAATACACAAAATCGTAGTCTCCCTATTCTATTTCTGTTAATTTCTTTTAATGTAAAATTCAAAATGAATTGAATGGTTGTGAAGAATAACAATTAGCACATAAAATCGCTACTAAGGTGATATATCGCCAATTTGGTGACAAACTTGGCGACATTTTTATGGTCGACTGGATAATCAAGTAATAACGAATTGCGTAAAAGAAACATCCTTATAAATCCAAAAATAATAATGATATTAACTAACAGTTTACTGCGTCGGATTAAGCATATCATTTCCAATTGAAATATATCTTTGAATTGAATTTTGAATGAATCACAAGATCATGAAAAATCGAAGAAAGTGGAAGATATGATTACAAATATATATGAAAACAGCGACAAAAAATCGATTTGGAAAATTGTAAAAAGGAAAAGTTCACACACACACACACACACACACACACACACAAAAAAAAAAAAAAAAAAGTTACGTGCATAGAAAGTAAAACTTATGAAACACGAAATTCACGATTTTACCTCGTGAAGCGTTTCAGCTAAAATTCAGTATCAACAGAATTAAAAAGTATTGAATTGTAACAGATTTTTGGGGATATCCGTGCTTCTTAAAACGCCATGCGAGTTTATGTCAAATTATTTTAAAAAAATTATTTTGATTCTTTTTAAAAAAATGGCATCAGCACAGAAAAACAAACATTATTTTTACTTTCTTCTATCTTCAATAGAAGAAAGTATTGTAATCGAAATTTTTTTCAACTTCCGGTTTTCGACGGCTTTACACGTTTTAGGGGTCGGAGATTCCAAAAAACATGTTTTTACAAAATGTCTGTCTGTCCGTGTGTCTGTCTGTGTGTATGTCGCGATTCTACTATCAAAAAGTGCATGAAGTTATGCATAGAATTGAACCAAATTTTTTGTGAATGCTTTTGGCTGTGGCAAGCAGGTCCTCCTTCAGTTTTGAAATATTCCGCCAGAAGGGGGCGCTGGAATCGCGATTTTTGTGCCATTTTCAATATTGTACCGACCAAAAGTATATGAAGTTATGCATCGAAGTTCACCAAATTTTTTGTGTAAGTGTATGACTATGGCTTGTTGGTCCCACCTGGATTTCAAAATAATCCGCCGGAAGGGGGCGCTGCAATCGCGATGTTTATGCCCTTTTTCCGCATTGTAACGACCAAAAGTATATCAAGTTATGCATCGAATTGAACCAAATTTTTTGTGTATCTGTATGACTATGGCTTGTTGGTCCTCCCAGAATTTGAAATGGATTAGCCTGAATGGAATTCTTTTTGGAGTGGCCCTGTAAATTAATAATAACTCCTTTAAAATTATTTTTAAACGATTTTTCCCATTGGCCGTAATGTATCGGAAAACTTTTGACTATCCCTATGAATAAACTAACCATAGTAAAAACTTCATTTTCAATAGGGTTCGTACTAGGGTAAATATCAATAACATATAAAAATTTCATAGCATTCGGCGAATATTTACGGGAGTTAGAGCGCGGCCAGACGGACAGACAAACCGAATGCACTTTTCAACTATTTGTTGTAAAGTGTTAAAAAAAGATTCTGTGTAAGAAAATATTGGTGCTGAAAAATTTCCTGGTCTTTAAATTTCCTGAATCGTGGCAACCTTGCAATATAATATATTAATGTAATATATTGATCATATTAATATATTTTTAAATATATACTTGCATCTGTGTACTTTAAGAGAAATATTCTTGTATTAATATCTATCTTGGATTAATTAATATAAAATATAATTATATATTATAATATAAAGAAAACTGATAACTGATAGATTTCGTCTTACGGACTTGAATATTTTTATAGAAGAAAAAGTTTTATAATTTAATTTTTATTTCAATGCATAATGAAATGAATTTAACGTACATGTAAAACGAAATTTAAATCTTTGATTTTAATACCTTGATATATTCCAGACTTTAGAGAAAATGTAGTTCAAGAAACTTTCCATGTTTAAATAAAATTAAAGTAATTGGAATAGATTAAACATTTTCGAAAAATTTCTCACGGTTCTATTAATTGATCTTGAAAGAATGCTATTTAATTTTCATAAAAATAATTTCATTTAAGTGAATATTTAATCTATAAATAGGAATATTAATTAATTTTATTATTCACTTGTAAAAAAAATATTGGTCGACTAATTTTTCTCAAGAATAATTTTTCAATTTATCCAAATCATAAGGATATATATATATATATATATATATATATATATATATATATATATATATATATATATATATATATATATATATATATATATATATATATATATATATATTAAGTCATTACATATATTTTTTTCGGATATTTTACTAAACATGAATGAACATATTTAAGTAATTTTAAATGTTATATAAATTGAAGACTGTAAGTCTCAATATATCATTCAATATATCCTTCAATCAATTTATCATTCAAATCATATATCATTCTGCATCAGCACAATCAAAATTTAAAATTGCAATTTTTCACTATTCGAGATTTCTTATGGTAGAACACAACCGCATTATTAGCACATGTTGTAAAATATTATTCTAAGTTATGCGCGTATATGATAAGTGGAAGGAGGTAGTATTACAATTTATGTACAGCTTCATATATAATTTTAAATAAAAAATTTCATGCAAAATTTTTATTTTATTTAAAGCTTTCTCTATTGTGAAAAATCTATAAGATTTCAAATTATCAAAAATCGTTTTTTTTTTTTTTTTTTTTTAATTTTCACTCATTTTGCAGTTATTATACATAATGAAAAAAATGGACAAATAACATACTATTAAATCACTATTTGACAGACAATTCTTTCGGATTTATTTTTGTCCATTATTTAAAAGAAAATTTTTGAATGAAAATTAAAATTTTTGTCTAATATTTATTAAATATAACGCAGTGTATTTGCTGCGTCAGTTTTACAAAACCCTCTTTTCCGTATAACGAACATTTTAGAATTTAAAAGTGATATTCTGGTATAAAATATAAAGTATTTTACTTACAACAAGAAAGGCTGTAAATAAATAAGTAAATAAACGATTATCCATGAGATAAAAAATTTGAATTTCATATAATATATGTAGGTATCTCTTATTCAAAACTAAAAAAAAAAGGTTTATTTTCAATCATATCTTGAGAAAGGAGTGCAGTTGTGATATATATATATATATCTAAATAAAATGGGTATTATTAATATACAAAACAACCTGTTAGCCTGTCTACCTAACTTCACGACATTCCATCTATGTAACTGTGTAAGATTTTACACATTTAGCCTGTGATGAATGCCTATCTATAATTTATGAGAGTATTTAGTTTCTATTATGAACGTGTTGGGAAAGTGCCACTTATTAACTCTTTTTTTTATTTTCTTCTATATTTACCAGTAGAAAGTATTGGTTTCGTGAAAATATTCCAAATCCGATTTTCGACGGATTTATACATTTTAGGGGTCCGAGAACTAGAAAAAAGCGTTTTTATAAAATGTCTTTCTTTGAGCCTGTGAATCTGTTGGTCTGTCTGTATGTGACAAAAATGTTTTCGGAGCTCTACCTCCAAAAATAATGCATCGAATTTCACAAAACTTTAGATTATGTTTGACCTTCATTCGTTCATGTTACAAACTGCTCAACAGGTGGCGCTGCAATGGTGCATTATTTGTGATTCTTGCAATACCTCTATCTCAAGAGATAATAATTCACGGAATTTCACAAAACTTTAGATTCTGTGAGACATTGACGAAAATTAGATCTGATTAAATTTTGTTAGATATCTCTCAACAGGTAGCACTAATGAGCTGCATTATTTGTAATTTCCACAATAGCCATATCTCAAGAAGTGCATGGATTTTCTTAAAAGTTTATATTTTCTTAGTACTTGTTATAACATGCTGCTCATTACGTTTTCTTTTAATTCGCTGTACAGGTGGCACTACACGTTGCCTTTTATTTCATAATCGCAATAGCTTTAACTCAAAATTTAATGCACGAAATTTCAGATTCAGTTAGTCCCTGATATAGATTAGTGTTTTTTTTTTTTTTTTTTTTTTTTTTTTTTTTTGTGTGTGTGTGTGAATCGAGATACAGATGGCACAGCTATGCTGCATTTTTTCCCGTTTTCGCAATAAATGTATCACAAGAACTAATGCATGGTTTTTTATCATACTTTCATGTTACAATGATTGTGTTTAACTTCAGACATGGATATTAAAAAACTACGGGCAATCATTACATAAAATTGTAAATTTTACCTAGTGCTAATTTTTAATATCAAAATATAAATAGCAATATTATTTTTTGAATGTTCATTGAAAATGCGTTTTTCTGAAAGTAACTTAATTATTTATTTATTTCGATTTGCTTTATAAAAATGAAATCCTTATCATTAATTTACTTTCTAACATAATATGTTTTTATTTGTAATGTTTTCTGTGATATGCACTACATCAAGAATTACAACAAGACTGTTTTTTTTCTAATTATGGTAACATCTTCGAAAATCAGTGATATAAAATATCTAGTTTTGATTCTCAACTCCGTCATTTCCACAAAGGTGATAGATTTTATTTATTTTTATTTAAGAAAGAAGATATTAAATAGATAATACAAGATAGAATAGCATAGATAATAACAATAATTTAATATCTTCTATTAAAATAAGACATAAGAAACATAAGCAAATATTCATTACTTTATGGTGCATACTTAATACATTATAATTTATTTTGTTTCGAATTTTGCTTTTTAAATCATATTACATTATTCATTTTAGTGGAAAATGTATGTAAATTGTACAAAATCCTGCTTATAACGTAAAATTTTGTTTTGCACCAGTACATTTAGTTTTTAATTTTAAAGAACACATATTTAAAAGAAAAGTATCTTAAATTATGAAAAAAACTTTTCTGTTAAAGTACCATACTCTTTTTACAACTAAACTTTCAAGTTACTTCGAAAATCGATTTTACAAACTAAAGAATAATTGTTTTAGAAATCTATAGAAAGCTGTGAGTGAATATTCTTTGTATAAAGAAAAAGAAAGTAATTCTGCTTTTTGTTAAAAATCCAGTTTCTCCAGTTTCATTATAAGAAAGGAAAAGAACCCTGTTCTTAAAAAATCAGTACATAAATCAAAACAATGAATTTTTACACATTCCTTCTAATAAGAAAATTCTTTAAAAAAAAATTGTTTTCAGTGTTTTAGAAAAAGATGAAAAAATACAAATACAATTGTTTCACATAATGCACTGATAAAAAGATCATAAATATTGATTTATCATTTAATTTTTATTGAATTTTTTTTTTAATGAAAATCGCTGTGAGAGCTTTCAAAAAAGAAATTTTTATTTGTATGTATTATATGGAAATATACGAGATTTTTTTAAAAAGAAATATTGTCTATAGTTTCGATAAAAAATTATAGAATATGTGGTTGAAATAGGTGATTCATTATTATTTTCGTCTTGCATAATTTAAAAAGTCACATAAAACTTAGAAAACTAAAAATATATTAGAAAAACATTATTAATATGTATTTTTAAAAAGGTTGAAAGAAGTTATGAATTTTAGTTATATATCTAAAGCGTTAATTGCTATAAAAGAATGATGCATGATAATTGTTTATCCCAACATAGATACATATCATTGTATGAAATAAATAAAACATTACCAGAATATTATCATACGTACAATAAAAAATCCATCTAGTACTCACTGAAGATTTAGCAGAAATATTTCATAAAATTTAAATGCTATGTATTTAAATTCTCTTTTCAGGTAAAGTGCCCTATAATCGTTCCCCTATAATCGTTACTTTTAGGCCCTGGAATTTTTAATTTACAGAGAAAACCTACAAAATTTGATTTTGTATAGACTAACTATTCACACATGTGTAAACATGGGAAATATTGTATAAAAAAACTTTAAGAATACAAAAAATTGTTTTTTCAAAAGTATCTGAATAAGAAAAAAATGTACCAATTTCGTCTCCTTGAAAAAAATCCAAAAAGCCAAGGATTAACTTATAAATAAATAAAAATTTATCTCAAAATGAATAATTAATTTAATTTACCTTTACTTAAGGTACAAAGAAATGTACTATTAAGCCTAATAGTAAATAATAGCATCCATAATACCATAAAAAATTATCCATGCAAGCATGAGGTACATATAAATTGTGTATTATTTTTGGCTAAAGGGCATGTTTCGTGTGACCATGTGTAGCACTGAAGGGAAAAAGTAAGGCACTCTGCATCAATGTCGTCATCATCGCTTGTATTATCATCATGAGAAATTTCAAGAGTAGAATCACTTCCGTCATCAACGATAGTAGGTAGGTCATGTTTGGACTTTTTACACGGTGGATTTTTTTCCTTCCCTTTGAGAGTGGTAGTTGTCAAAAGTTTTTTTTTTTTTTTCGCCAAAAGTTGCGGTGTGATCAGTGGCACTCCCCTGATATCTTATTAAAATGAATTTATTTGCAAAATTTAAAGTAAATATTCAAGATCAAGTCCATTCATACCTACATACAAAATTGCAGGTTCATTATTTATCAAAATTTGATAGCGCTGAAAAGCGTTCTTAATTTCGTCCCCGGTACGAAAATAAGAATTGAAAGGCGGACGAAACTGGAACCACGCTACTTCCCAATGTGGTGATGCTTCATTCTTGTAAAATAAACTGAGCAATGCAAAACTCACTATATGGTACTGTTAGCATATTACCTACGTAGAATACATGCAATGAATAGGAAATAAATACTTACGGTAAAGAAAATATCGTTCTACAAATGATGTAGCAAGAACTTAGATCTTCTAAAAATAAGAAATTCGAGATTAATAATTCACGGATTCCTCTTGGCGAGTGAAATTTTCCTTTCTGAATCCATTTATTTTTCTTTCGTTTTGCCTTGCGTGGTCAATGCGCCAATTTCAGAGAAGCGCAGAAATGAATGGGGTCGTAATAAGGGAAGAGAATGAAATATGGGCACTTTACCTTATATTTGTGTCTGTGTGTGTATACATATATATTACAAATTAAAAAAAATGTTAAAATTAACCTTTATACTATATTAATTTCCTTATAACAATATTCCGTACTTAGTTCAACTTATTAAATTAAAATCTTCTTTCTTGATATAATCTATTAATCTTTATAGAAACGATATAAATTCTTAATTCGCCTTAAAAAAACTTTTATTCCAATATGCGTAAACTTAAAAAGATGGCTCTAAATTAAAAACATTCTTAATTAAACTTTATTTCTTAATATTCCAAATAAAATCATTTTTCCCTTTTTTTTCAACCCTTTTTAAGAAAGTCTTATTAAATGTATTCCAAAACCATACCTTTCAAAAAATATCATTATTTTTATTTATTTATTTATTTATTTATTTTCCCCCTTCATCGTTTGATATTTGTGCATATCAATAAATTCATTTCTTTTCATTTTTTTCTTAAAATATCGTCCATTATAAATTAGTTAAACAATAATATTTTTTAAAATAAAAATTATCGTCTGAATAAAATAAAAATGTCTTTTCTTTGCTTTTTCTTCGGTAATTCAGTTAAAGATGGCTTGCGGAAGTAATGATGGAATAATCTTTTCGATGATTCGATTCAAGACGGCTTGCAAAGGGAGCATTATCACTCTCTATATGACTACAGTTTAATAAACTAAGTTGCAGCAGCCAATGTGTAATTTAATGAATCTTCTACATTTATTTATTTTGTTTTCTCCCTCGGTTGCCACTGTGTGTTTTAAAAAAAGGGAACCAGTGAAGATATTTCGAGTTTCTCCTCAAACGTCACATATATATATCTAAGAGCCATTACATTATGACCACTATCCTCCATCTATAACTATGAAGCCCCCCAGAAAGAAAATAACGGCGCGTGAGAGGTTTCTGTTGGAGAATATTAAGCGTCCTTGCATATTATTTCAAAACATAAATGTTAAACATCTGTTTAACGACATAATGGAAAATAGTGGTAGATATATCAGACTTTGATAAAAAAATAGTTATAGCTTGCCGACTAGGAACGTCGATATCAGAAACGGCGCGTTTGGCGGACTGTTCACATACAGTCATTATGGCACCTATTCAAAGTGGCGTTTGTAAGTCGAAACTTTTAGTCGCCTGACAGCCACATATTGCTCATGGAGCATTGATTTCAGAAAAGCGCGGAAAAGTTATGAATTATTCTCCTTCACCAAAGAATTACAACAGCTAAAATCACCACCAGCTAGACGAGTGGCGCTTTGACAATGTTTCTCAACACTAAATGAGCGTGCAATGATCATATTGACTTTGCGTATCGGCCTACATAGCTGGCGACCTAAGCATAACTCTGCACTGTCGGCATGCCATCGGCAACACCCTTTGCCGTGGACCGAGGAACAATAAGATTGGACGATAGAAGAAAAGAAGAAAGTTGCGTGGTCAGAAGAATCCTTTTTTTCTAGTCCATCATATCAATGAAATCTAACGAGTATGTTGATTTTCAACGGAAACCCTGGCTCTCAGATGCACAATTGACAGAAGACAAGCTGTATGCGGCGGCATTATGCTGTAGGCCATGTTTTTATGGAGCACACTGTATTCCATAAAATATGGGACTTATAATCCCCACGGAACAATACCTGACTATCTGTGAACGATCTTAACATCGTTTCATTTCAAATGCATCCATTCATGGCAACAACTTTTCGACATGTAGATGGTGTTTATCAACACGTGTCAAGGAGAAGACACGATGTCATACGGTTCGAATCTTCTTGGAATACTTGAAAGAAAATTCTATTGACTTCCAAAACATGTCTTGATCCTAAAATCTATGTGGCATAAATTTCATAGAACATTTGTGGTTCTACCTGAATATTCGAACTCGTGTCACGACGTTACCACTTCGCCGTAGATGAGAAATGCAGAGAGATTTAGTTAGAGTTAGAGAGCTTAGAGAGTTAGAGTTAGTTAGAGAGAATCAAATACGAGAAATTATTTATCAATGTCTTGTCGAATCAGTGTTACGCCGTGAGTTATCAGTTTTTAGGGCAAAATGTGGTACTACGTCATGTTAAACAAGTGTTAATTATGTAATTGCTCTTCTCTGTATAAATGTATGTGTGTACTTACGGTTGTATGTCATACATGTATGAAAGTATTGTTCTCGTTAACTCAAAATAATACAAAAAATACATTTTTTTGAAGCAAGGTAGATGTGAGTTTTCGTTTGTCAGGGCGAAAGATGGTCCAATGTCATCCTAAACAAATAGCTATAATGTAATGGTTATTCTGTATATAAGTGTATGTGAGTACTTACGGATGTACGTTGTACTTGTATGAGAGCATAGTTAACGTTATTCGAAAAAAAATACAAAAAATATTTTTTAGAAACAATGTAGATATGATCACATATTTAATAAAATATAAAATAAGTTTATTAGCTGAATAATGTTTTCCTAGAAAGCATGCTACAAATATAAAGGTTACTTAAACTTTTCGCAAAAGTACGAATACTTTCTAAATTTAAATATATGATTTTCCAAACAGTTTTAATTTATAGATATTCAGTAATTTAGAATTGTTATCCAGAGCATTATTCGAATTTAGCTATTGAAGTCAAAATAAAAGTAAAATATCATTCCCTATTGCAGTATAGATTAAAGAAAACGTGCATTAATTTTTTTTTTTTTTTTTTTTTTTTTTTTTTTGTATTTTCTTATTAGTTTGAAAATTTATTATGTCTGTAACTAAATTTTAATAAAGCAGTTTTAAAATGCAAATAATTCCTTTCCAAAATCTAAGTAATCCATTTCGTTAATTAAATTTAAAATAATGCCGTTATTTAGAAACTAGCGTAGCAGAGTTCAAATACAATGTCTTTTGATATTTAATATCTTACATATTGGTTCTTGTGTTATGAAGAGAAAATAGAACATCTTACATATTGGTTGCGTAGAAATTATTTGGGAAAACATTCGTCTTTGATGCCATAATTTCATGGTAAATTTAAAATTAAGTTAATATGTAATGTACTTGCAAATTTTTTGGATGCTACTTTTCAAAATATAATTAACAAATGTTTCAGAAAAATTTGAGAACATATATCTTATAGATAATAGTCATGTAAGTACAATAAAAAACATTATAAAATTTTAAGGAATTTTTAAAAATAGAAAAATAGAAATATACTTGTATTTTTGTGACATGGTTATTTTTTATTTTGTTTTTATTAAATAACGAGAGCTGGGAACAAGAATTTAATAAAGTATTTTATGAAACGGTTGGAATATTTAGCGGAAATATAAATATTTAAATATTACAAAACTGTTGTTTAAATTAATTAAAAATGCGTTTCAATTGCAAATTTTATTTATATATAAGAGCCACCACATATATTATATAAGAGCAATCATGTTTAATAAGTGCGTTTTTGTTTTTAATTTTTTTTTTTAACTCTGAACCATAATTTCATCTGCATTGTCTTAATCTTATTAACATACGTTTTTCAATAAGTGTAATTGTTAGAATTCGTGAAACACATATCAAATCTTATAGTGCAAATCTTATAATGCAAATCTTATAATGAATCGCATTATAATAATTCCTTTCATTAAATGAAAGTACATTGCGCAACGTGACCGTAAACAAGATTTTATTCAAGTGATAAATTCTCATTTTAGAGTCCAGTTGTTGATTTTTTTTATTTTTTATGGCATTTTTCAATTTGTGTAAAAAGTGAGTAATCGAATTGAAATTTAATATGATGCACGGCTTAGAAAGATATTATAAATTTATTAAAATATTATAGAATAATTTATAATATAGATATCTTATCGAGAAAACTACTTTTCCAGGGATAGCTAAAATATCTGTATGCATCGTGATCTTTGACACGGCAAAATAAGTTATAATGGCAGAATACAGATTTAAAATGTATAGGAATTGCATTTCTTTATGATATTGGGAAATTTGATTTTAATCTAACTCTAAAAGAGTCGGTTCAAACAAGATTTTATTATTATTATTATTTTAAATTCGTGAATTAGATCTGATTTGTATTTCAATCTAATGTCCAACATATTATTTAAAGTGAAAACTATATATATATATATATATATATATGACTATAAATGAATGTATGTACATTCTCCTGCAATAATGTTGACATTAGAAGTATAATTATACATTAATTTTTCTTATCAAAAAACATATATATCTTCATTCATATAGTATAACTTTTATAAACAACTAGAAGATTCGAGATTAACTCGACTCATGCAGCCTTTTAATGTGAATAACAATACAACAATGAAAAAAAATCAGAATATAGATTGTTTCAGAATAGGAGAACTGAACATTTTGGGTTAAATTTATTTAATGGGAATTTACTTAATGACAAAATTAATTTTTATATACATTATACCTAGAATAAAGTTTCATGCACAATTTTATTCGTTATACAATTAGTTTTTGAAATAAAACCGTACCATAAGTGTAATATATAAAGTACTTGAAATATGTTATTCATGAAATAATAATGGGTCACGAGTCCTCACAAATGGAAGGTTTGACCCATTTAATTTTATATTGAATTATTTTAAGTGATATAAAATTAGTTGAAAAAGGCAGAATAAATTTATTTTGCATAGTGTGATTACGATTAAATTTTTTTTGGAAAATGAGATTTGTAAACAAAATTGCTCTGGTGGAATTTTCAACAATTTTCAACAGACGGACAACATTAACAGACAATCAATTCAACGGACGGAATTTTACAAGGTATCTGTCAAAAATTTCGTCTTTATCCCTCACTTTTTGTGACACTCGATATGACAACAGTAGTTGCCCCATAGTTTAGCTTCCACATATTGTGTTAATTTGGGGGTAATTTGTCTGCATGATTACTTCATGTGGTATTTTTTAATTCCATATTCTTTTCCATAGTCTACATGGTCTGATTGCTATAAATATTTTTTGAGAAAATGCGATGTGTAAACAAACCTGCTGAGACGGAATTCAACAATTTTCTGCAGACAATTCAACAGACGTACAACTTCAACAGACAATCAATTCAACAGGCGGAATTTTACCAGGCATCTGTGAAAAATGTCGTTTTTATTACTCACATTTTGTGACACTCGATATGACAACACTAGTTGCCACGTAGTTTAGCTTCCACACATTGTGTTAATTTTGGGAAATTTGTCTGCATGTTTACTTCATGTGGTATTTTTTAATTCTATATTATTTTCAATAATAAGTGTTATATTCTTTTGCAAGAAGCATAGACATTTTACTCATCTTAAGGCTGTTGCTTTCGTCCGTTCTTGTCTTTTTCATTCTTTGTAGTTATTTATTATCTGTACTTTTTAAATGAGATAAAATGCGTATCAACTATTTAATTTATATTTGATTAAGAACTGTAATGCAGTGGATATTATAACATGTTTTTACATCTTCTTTGAATCAATTTAAAGTGGGATTTTTTCTATTATCTCATTTTACTGAAGCTTCATAGAAAATATTTTCATTATTTTACTATTATAATCCTTAACCCTTTATCATGTTTAGTGTATAATAAAAATATTCTCAAAAATAGTTAATTAAGATAGCTTTGACCATCTGGTCAATCTGGTAAATTGATAACGATTAAATCAAATCTTTCCATATGTCACGTTTTTAATTATAGCATATAGTTATGTCTAGCATATCTTTACCTGGCAATTTTTATACCTAGCATCAGAACATTGTATGTTTGTCATATTTCACCCCATTTGTTTTAAAATAGTAAACATTTTATCTGAGAAAATTCAAATATTTATATAAAAATGCATTTTTAAAAGTGAAAATACATCACATTTCATTTTTCCACAGCCGCTTCACTTATCTACGTGATACAAAGGCAGTTGGGCATTTTAATATCTCTGAATGTCAAAAAATGGCAAACTTTGAAATTATTAAAGAGTGAAAACGAAAGGATAGGTGAAGCTTCCCTTTAGTAAAGTCTTCCTAGTCTCCTCTATATACCTTTTTCGACTAATTCAAAAGCCTACAAATAAAAAAATGAATTCAGTAATTAATACGGGGATTTCTAAAAAGGACGCTTAAATAACCCTCTATTATTTTACACATTCAATTACAGTATAGTCAAGATCACATTTTCTGTTTTGGTACAATGAATTTTACATAAATTTTAACTTTGCCACATATTTCATCTTTAACTTTTAAAAACAAGTGAAGCATTTTATGTAAGCTGCAATAAAAAATATCTCTGATTGTTAGGTTGACTGTAAACGTGAGTAAAATGCATTGTCACTTTTGTGTAGTCATTTCAGGTCGCAAAATTAATAAATTATCATGTCATGTCATATTCTGTTTGCTTATACATATTTTTATTCGTATAACTTAGAAAGTAAATTTATTTCCTGCATATAATTATTTATTTTTACAGAAACTGTAGCGAATTATGAGACTGCATACAAAAACCATTCATGTAAAAATATGTGTGGGACATTCCCTAGAAATCCTTACTGTTTTGGTACAAATTAATTTATTTTTGAAATGGTTTCTTTTAATTTTTCAAAGGTTTCATGAAATTAATTTATTTTATTTCATTTCATGAAGAGTGATAATTTTAATTTTTTAACTAAATAGAAATATATTTGAATATGCCAAAAGGTGCACATATTTTTTTATTAAATTCTTCATTTATTTTGCATATGTGATAAATATATTATTTTTTGTAATATTTAACGCTACTAATAGGCTGTATTTTATCATTAAAAATTTTAATAAATAATAAATACTGTCAAAGACTTTCTTTTACACCACTTTGTAATGAAAATCTGTTCAATAACTTCCAAAATATAGCAACATTTGTCACCACATAAAAATAATCAGAGACACAAGACATACATTTTCTAGGTAAATGTGTTAACAAAATACTGTCCATTCATTATCCTGCAGGTTGGATGTTCTGGAAAAATTCTGCCGATATACCATGATTTTGACCACCTAGAATCTAAAACCAACTCCAGTGCAAAAATTTATCGATCTCTTTATCTACCTATCTATGCATATATAAATTACATATATGATTTTTATGGACACGATAACTTCTATAGTTTTCCAAGAATCTTTTCCAAAGTAATACATAAAATGAAGGGACAAAAAATCCTTGTCAAGTTTGTTAACAGACAAAATCAGATGAAGGGGGTAAAAAATAGAGATAGATTTTGTGGAAACTGAAAAAGCATAAAATTTATTAATTATAATATATATTACATTATTTAAAGTTCATATTACTTCTAGGAAAACGTCCAGATATTTATGTTTACCAGATATTTCTTAAGATAGGAATATAATAGCGTTTTAGAGAGAAGAAAAATTATAACTCCGTCAGAACTCAAGACATTAAGTCCGCTTACATTTATTAAAAAATTTCTTAATATTATCTTCAACGTTTTTATTGACAAGTTTTTGATAAAATCAACTCTAACAATAAAAACAAATATTTTGAAAGCTAGGCAATTAATGAAAATATTATCGTATTATTATGATAATTACAAAACCAGCACTCACATGTTAATGTAATTAAAACATCGTCAAAAGTTACCAGATAAAATTGTCAAACTGAGTTTTCTCTAATCTTGATTTAGGTTTTGTTAGTATAACTTGTACTTAATTTCGAAATCTACCTTCACATGTAGGCTACGAGAGCAGGTATTTTTGTTATAATTATTTGAATCTAACTAAGAATGTACGGACTTGCCACCTGTAAATAATTTTGGAATACTATTAGTGACCTAGAAATATGCATGATGTTTATGTAATCATTTTCTCGACAATAATATATTTAATAAAAGTAGCTTTTTACTTGATTTACATGAAGATTTTTTCAAATATATCCTTCAATGTTCACATCCATCAAAAAATGTAAAATGTATCACAGAACAAAAAGATATATTTTTAATTTTCGTAACAGAATCTTCTATTATAATATTATTAATAAAATAGTCCCCTAAATCAGTAAAAAATAACTAAGTTGTAAATTTTCATCGAATTTAGGAACACTTATTAAACCTGTGAATATTTTTTTTATTTTCATATTCGACCGTTGATGACAGAATATCGCAAATTCAAAATTTGCAGTCCGCATAGTAAATTTCTTTTTAAATGTTACTTAATTTTTTATTATTATTATTATTATTATTTCCATTTTAATAAAACCGAATTTTCAAGAAACATTACCTTTTAATACCAAAAATAAAGCAACTAAAATACTTAAAATTTGTGATTGTCATTTTCCTGGCATGAGTGCAAAATTAAGGGCTTCCTGCAATAATATAAAACCATATTTTTCTAGTTTTTTTTTAATGTCTACTTAATATTTATACTTTATAAAACACGTATGTGAGAAAAGTAACAGTTTCTCAATTTTGCAAAATATTTCCATAATTAAGATTTGAATGCTACTAAAAATGAATGTCACTTTTTTGGCCAGCACATTATAGATCGCTGTCAGGTATAAATATGATGCTACAAAGTAATTCTTCTTATTTTTAACACAGTTCCTGTCAGAAGTAATACAATCATAGCTCCCAGTAAGATCTGTTAGGTATATCTTTGAAAACAATGGATTTAAAGTCTTTATAAATATTGAGTAGACATTTTTAATGTCATTTTCATTGCTTTCTTAAATTAAGAAATAAAGTTTGTCAATATTTGAGCGACTATATATAACACATAGTCCTTTAAACAAAATTAAAATGTTAGACCTAAAAAAACAAGCATATTAAAATTGATCAATATTAGAGTAAATTTTTTAAGTAAATAATATTGATCAATATTTTAGCGACTATATAGAATACACCTTCCTTTAAACAAAATTAAAATGTTAGACCTAAACAAAAACGAGTATGTAAATTTTTTGGAATGAAATTGTCATTATCCTTGCGTACATATGGCACTGAATAACATATAATTACATAAAAAATAACTTAATATTTCAGTTTTTAAAAATTTAAACATTTTACATGGAAAATCCTTCATTATCCAATACAAAAAAATTTACCTTTTGAAAATTTGAGTTGTTTTCAATAGATAATTTCCATATCTCAGATAATCAAAATCTTTCATTTTGTGATATTCACTTTAATACTCAAAGCATTTCAAAATAAAAACATGCATTTTTAATCTTTATAACTAAATCCTATATTAAAACATTATTACAATTAATGTGATATGAATCAGTAGAAAATAAGCAACTTCTCCGTTTTTTTTTTTTTTTTTTTTTTTTTTTTTTTTTTTTTTTTTTTGACCTTATAAGAACTTCTAGAAATTTGTGAAAATCAAACCATAAATGATAATATGTATATATAGCTAGAATTTTAGAGAATATTTAAGATTTCTTAGTAACGTTTATAAAAATTTATCAAATATTACTATGTTGATAGATTTTGTTTTTCCTTTCTCTTGTTCGAATTACAAATTTAATAGCTGAAAAGCGAGTTATAAAAGAAATTTTCTATTTCTTCATAAATGTTGTGAAGTTCTAATATGACTTAGGAATTAGCCATCAGTCAGCGGCAAGTATACTCTTTTTATATTTTAGTACATGAAACTTAAAATACTAGTGATAAATTCTCCTAAAGTTCAATAATCAAAATGATACATATATTTTTTTTCACTTCACATTGACGACGGCCTTGTAATGACTTTAAACATTTGGATTATTATTAATGGTTTTTATCACATTTAAAAATATATTTACGGGCGTTTAAAAACTTTATATGATATGTATCCACCTAAAAATGACTATAGTACATTTGCGCTATCTTTAGTCTAACTTTTTCTCAGTCCTAATTTTATTTTTTAAAGTAGTTTGATGCAAGTATGTCTTTTACATAAAAAGGTAGCTGAAAGACACATATTAAAAAGCTTTAAAATTTACAATTTTTTTTGTTTTTAATTTTTTTGGTATTGATCGGAAAAATAAATAATAATTATAATCTTAAAACAAATTACATTTATTCCATTTTCTTGTCACGGTGGATCTGTTGTATAACTTGAAACTTGCATAAAGATTTTTTTTCGAATAAACACATTAGTAGATCAGTCTTAATCCATATTCCTTGACATAAAATGATTGTTGCTTGATAAGCTGACTTATTTATGCGGATATGCGTCTAACGAATAATTCATCAAAGATATTTTCGTCAGAAGTAATAAATTATTAACTTTCGGTGTATGTATTACAGCAGATAATTTTTATAAGTTAATAGATAATAAATAAAAAGATATTATTAGAGTCCCACAATCACAGTAGATCGAATACATTTAGAAAGAAAAAAGAGATAGGCCTTTAAGAAAGTGCATAAAATATGTTTTATTCACTCCCTTATTTAAGTTTGACTATAAATAAATGCCATACACGATAAAGTATGTGGAAACAGACTTAGTTCAATCTGGAAGTTGGCAAAACCGATTCCATGCAACTTTTAAATGACCTATCTCAGTTTTATTCCAATTACATTTGGTCAACTTTGGATCTAAGCATCCACATATATAAACACATATATAAGTGCATTTAGATGTATAAATACATGTATAATACATAATACATTTGTAAATACATTGTGCATAAAATATGTTTTATTCACTCCCTTATTTAAGCTAGATATAAATAAATGTCATACGCGATAATGTATGTGGGAACGGAATTAGTTCCATCTGGAAGTTGACAAAACAGATTTTATGGATCTTTTGAATGGCCTATCTCAGTTTTATTCCAAATACATTTGGTCAACACTGGTTTTAAGCATCCGCATATATAAACACATGTATAAATGCATTTACATTTATAAATGCATGCATAATACATAATACATATGTAAATACATTGTGCATAAAATATGTTTTATTTCCATATTGATCCAACCCTGCAAATAAATGCCATACACGATAAAGTATACGGAAATGACCTTGGTTCACTCTGTGAGTTGACAAACGAATTTTATGGTATTTTATAAAAATAAATTGATCTAGTTAAAAAAGTATGTGCGTCATGTCCCTTTTTGGTGTTATTTCACACTGACAAGGAAAGTCTCCATAGGGGCATACTCCGAAAAATCTGAAAAAATTACAGAATGTTCTTCTCATAAAGATATATAAGTTTATAAAAAAATTTTCGGCTGAACTTCCATACCTTGTCCGCAAAAAATAATGAAAATTTCGTTATTTGGCGATTTATCGTCGGTTGGCGATGAAAAGACATTCAAGTCAGATGATTTTTAAAGGAAAAATGTTTCATGTTCAACGTGTTTCGATAAATTAAATATCTTTGGTTTTTGTCTGTTTTAGTTTGTTTTAAGTATAATTTCGTTATATTGATATTTATATGTATTTATATTCAAATCTAACCATCAAAATTTCAGATTTAAAACGAAATTCAAATTCAAATTAATTAAAATTGTTTCTAGTTGAAAGTCCAGATGACCATTATCGATTTGATTTTGTTGCCATGGAAACGTATGGTTTTTATTTTTGAAAACGCTTAAATGTATAAGAATAATTTTACAGAATAAGATTTTTTTATGTATGAAAATATTTTTTCCAGAGGTAAATTAAGTAACTGCAGCAACAAATAATCTCTCTCTCTCTCTATATATATATATAATATATATATATATATGCAATTTAATATACATATATGTATATAATATATTAAAGTCTCTCATTATTTATGTTTAAATTCATTAAATGCTATTTATACGGATTCTAAAATTCCAAAAGTTTTCATTTGCATTAAAATCGTTTGCTTTTGGCGAGGGAAAGTGCTGCTCGCCAAATAGTGTGACACTTTCGTCTTTTCACGCCAAATATTCGAAAGTAATCTGAGTATGCCCAGTATGGAGACCTTCCTTGTGAGAAATAAATACTTAAATTTCACGAAAATTACCTCGTTTTTGACGAAACCGTTTCCAGGGAAATGCTCCGAACAAATATTTCATCAAATTGATGAAATTACTTTCCTCACTAGTTTGACGATACCAAATCACCAAAAACTTTCGCCAGAAAAGGGCTAGTGCTGCCATCTATCGAACATTTTAGAAGCTCCTGTATTCATTGACAGAAGCAAAAAAGACATCGAACTCACAGCATTCAGTGTGACAGTCTGATGCTCTACCTTCACGCCACAGGTTGCTCAGGTATTTGTGATTATAAAGACATATAATGGACGTTTGTTTAAATTTTTATAACGTGATTGTAATTTTATCGATTCTGTTATAAATCTTGCAAGTTTTAAATAATAAGACGAATTTATTATTATGATTTTCTTATGGTTAATGAATAATTATAATATGGCTTGATTAAATAACAATTAAGGGAATTTTATTTGCTCAAGGAATGATTAAAATATGGACTGGTTAATTTGTTGCTCAGAAATAACGAATTATGCAGTTCCTATTGGGAGAGATTTTACTACTTTAAGTAAGTGGATAAAATTTTAACAATTTACTGTTTATAGAGGAGAGAGAGAAAAATTATGTATATTTTTATTTTAAGTGAAAAAAGAATATACTGGATATAAAATAAATCCTAAAATTTTGAAATTTTATTGATCAAATTTACCTTTTAAAGGGTTTTTTAGAACGAAGGAATTTTTTGCTTTAATTAAATCATAACGAAATACAACTTACAAATAAATAAATAAAATAGTAATAAACATCCCTCAAAACTTTAACAAAAAAAGAAAAAAACTAATGCAGAATGAATAATTGCCTGTATTTCATTATTTTCTGAAAAGCACTAAAAAGTACTGTTATAAACAAGCAAATACACTTTGCTAAAATCGCAAGATTTGTGGAGGTACAATAGTGGGTATTTCTATAAACCGCTACCGCGGTACTTTCCTTAACATTCATCAAGCCTGATCATGATGAAGGAAGCATTTTCGTCAAATATTTGAGAGTTTACGTTTCGTTAAAAGTCACGTGATTTTGATGCGAAATTATCGTCAAAAACGACGAAATAAAGCTCAAAGATTTCTGAATCGTCAAAAATGAGAGTTTTATTTCTGAAAGTGTTTACATGCAGTGCCAACAGGTAATATGTCTACACACAGTGGTCACACTCTTTTACTTTTATGCATAAACTTTGGAGGAATAATAGCCCCAGTTGCACTGCTTCAATTCACAATTGCATGCTCTAACGCAACAATAAATAGATAGATCTTTAGGTTAATTGAGGCGACGTTTTTTTTCGATCCTATAAAATATTCTTTCTTAGGATGTTAACTTTGTGGGTAAATACGATATGCCGTACAACAAAAGTCGATTGAAAGTTTGAATTTTAGTATAAAGGTTACTTTTCTATTTAAATTTACAATTTGTATTTAAGAGCTTAAGAACAACTTTAGAAGGCTATCGAAGTGGTTCATCTCGAAAGATTCTAGCATCAACAACAAATTAAATCGTTTCAGTTCAGAAATATCCGTTACAGTTCAAGACAGAGCTCGTTGGCTAACTAGCTATTTATAGAATTAGCCGGAACTGTTTTATTCAGGCCATATACAATTCCTCTAATCTAAATTTACTGTAACTAGGCAAATAACAGATTCTTCGTTTTATTGATATATGTAAATGTCCTTAAGATTGAATCTTGTTGTTTAATTCTAGCTACAAATTTAACAATGTCGCCATTGTTATTAACCGTTAACTTCTGTTCGAACTCTTCAAAAAGGCTGTGTTTTATTCAGATTTACAGTTTAACTTATATTTTCAGTTTAATTATGTATATTTCTGAAATTGTATTTAATAGGGAGATTTATAAATAGGTCAATTTTAATAACAGCTTAAGAAAATAGCAGCGAATTTTCACATCAAGAGCTATGATTTTATTCATATATCGACGGACTGGCCTCATGCTCCTAAGATTACTAAATGAACATGATTTCTATTGTAATAAAAAAAGTATTTAAAAGTTAAAGGGAAAATTAGTGATTAAAGTATGATAGTGCAAAAGTATCTTGTAGTAGAAAAAAAGCACTTATTGAACTTGCATCAACTGTTCAAATCCGGATGCGCTTTGCAGCAAAGTCCTCATTTGTAAATATCGCAAATAGAATCACCATACAGACGACCCTATAATTATCAGTTATAAGAGAGGAAATAACAAGAAAATATTTTTCTTTTTTAAAGATTTCATAGAAACACTAGCAGCCTTCGCCCTCTACGCTGGTTTGTTTATCTAAAGGATACTTGAAGATCACGAAATATATCTGTGAATTGGGCAATGACTTTTAAAGTAATAATTTTTTTAAAGCAGAAATAAAACTTAAAAGTACCCTGAAATATTTCGAATTCAGAAGAGAAGCTACTCGCTTTTGGCATGATGCCAAAAACACTCTTTAATAAATTTCTTGTAATTATTTCGTTTCATCATCGCATTCATGGAAATTAAATTTTGTTTTAAAAAAAAGTATTCAATAAATTCTTTCAAAATTTTGAATACTCTTATATCATGATTAAATAAAGAACTTAAAACATTTTTTGAGAGAAAATACCCCAAAATCTGAGAGATATAAAATGTTTATTCTTAATCGCTTATTTATCATTTTCCAACCAACCACTCAACCAATTTTTTCTATCTTCTTCAAATAACTACCCATTATTAGACACATTTTAAAAAAAAGCAAGATGATAGTGCAATAAATCTGGAAGATATAAATATTTACTGTGGAAATTATATAATAATAACCTTTAGAATTTTTTTTTATTGAAAAAATCGAAAATTAAAACAAAATACACTATCACTCTCGGAAAAGAATGAGAATTTAGAATCTGGCATCGTTTTTTGTCAGATTTTCTTAGATTTCTCAGGATTTGAATACAAAATTGCAGTCCTCAAAAATATTGAAAAAAATACTGGAAATCGATGTTTCATAAAAAATCGAAAAAATTGTAAACTTAAAAAACAAATTAGACCGTTAGTCCAAGAAAAGTACGATCTATTAATAAATCTCATTGTTTTTTGTTTGACTCTATAAGAAATTCCGCGATGACAATTTAAACAAGTTGGAAATTGCACGTGAAGCGTAGCAAATGAGGTGCGTTCGTAGAATAACGAAGTTTTAAAATATTCAAGTCTTGCTGATATAGTAGGGTGTACTTTGCATACAGTATAGTGGTCGAAATCTTTGTGTTCCTGTAAATATGCAGGGAGTAACTTTTATTATACTTCATTAACGTATATCTTATTCATAAAACATGAAGTAGTTTAATATAATTAAAACACGCCCCAAACATTGTTTCCCTATATAACATTATTTAGTGGAATGCATTTGTGTGACCCTGTAATTTAATAGAAACTATTCTTTGCATCATAGATTGTACAGAATGTATTTTTAGTACATATTTCATAGATTCATGTCAATTCTATTATGTTCAAATGAGTGTAACACCATTAAAATGCATTTGAAACTTTTTCCCCATTGATCGTAATGTAACGGAACATTTTGATTGTCCCTGTAATAGATCTATGCATCCGATTTCCATAACATTTGAAATGACTCGACAAAATTATGTAATAAATATACGTTTTAAATTTCAAACGATTAAAATGCATTTGAAACTTTTTTCCCCATTGACCGTAATGTAACGGTTGGTTGGTTGGTTTATTTTTGACGTCCGATTATCTGCGCTAGGGATATAGGACCAGGGGGGGAGTGCCCTTCGTGGGGGTCTTTCTAAGGGAACCTACCCCGTATTTACGCAAGGTTCGAAGAAAACCACGAAAACTCCGAACGGTTAGGCCGACAGCCGCGATTGGGTTCGAACCCAGCACCTGCCGTCTACCAGTTAAGAGGTCCGAATCTCTCGGCCACTGGTGGGGCCCGTAATGTAACGGAATCTTTTTGATTGTCCCTGTAATTGATCAATCCATCCGATTTTCCTAAAATTTGAAATGACTCGACAAAATTATGTAATAATTATGTATTTTAAATTTCAAGCGATTCGGTTGGGTAGTTTTTGCGTTGTTATATGCGAACAGACAGACGGACAGACGGACGGACTGAGCGACAACAATAGGTGCTACGTATTTACATAATTACGAACGCACCTAAAAAGAGAAATGTCATTCATTGTCTGTTGATTTTTGGAGTAATCTTTTTCGACCAGCGCGAACACTGTGCAAACATACAGGTGTAAAACAGTTAAAATTTTAATGTTTTTAGTTAAAAACTTACCAATTGAAATTTTGGGTTGTGAATGGGCATCTCGGGATTTTTTCCCTTCAATTCAAAATAAACGCGACGTTTCTCCGTTTCCGAGATCGGAGGAGATAGCGTCACATATATACAACATATGATTATATTTTAATAGTGTTGATAACAGTGAAAATGTATATAAGGTTTTTAAAGCTGTGTAAGTTATTTATAAAAAGTAGTTTTCATATAATTAGCTGTAGCACGTTAACTTAAAGTACAACAGACGTTTCCTGAGACATATTCTTTATTTTCGGAATAATCTTTAACACAATTGTTTTATTGCTAAATAAATCAAAAGTCTGGGCCATGAGCTGCTCAGCAATATCTTGACAGTAATCTCCAATTCCCTATGATTTAGGCCATCCTGACAGAATTTGGAGAACTAATTCATCGAACTAACTTGAACAATAGCAATTTGTCTGGTATCTCAATCGGCTGTAGAGAATAAATCGTAGAGAATGTTATTTTTGGAGCAGCAGTAAACACTGCTGCGTAATTATAATAGATCAACTAACAAAGTAATGGAATTGTGAAATAAAATAATAACAGTTACACATTTCTCTTTAAAAAAAAGAGAGAAAAAAATCTGTAACTCCACAGATATAAATTGTTTGAAATCTGTATGATTTCTAACACTTTATCTGTACACTGTACAAGAAAAAAGGTAAATCTACGAAAATAATTTTATAAAGTTACAGTAATTTGTAACTTTATAAACAAGTCTACTAAAACTACAGTTATTTCATTAAAATTTTATCTGTAACCTGGGTTGCGAGCATATGAAAAATTCTTCGAATCCCAGTTTCTTAAAATGTTCTTAGTAACCTAAGATATTTTCAGTGCAAAAAAGTATTTGTTACATGAATTTTTTCTGTTACCGTTACATAAAAAATTTAGGAATCCCAGTTTCCTAGAAAACTACAGATTTTTTTTTCAGTGAAGAGACCGGTCGCTATGATCAGTATAGGTTAGTTAGGTGATTTAGTTCTGATGAATCGTCCGGGATTGCTCAATTGATAGAGAATTCATGGCTTAACCGAAGAAATCCCTGGCTCGTAACTGACCTGATCTTTTTTTTCAACAACTTGGAGGTTTAAAATTAATATGATTTCTTCACCAATTGAATAATTTTGTGTTTTAAATTAAGTTATGGTAATTACGCATGCAAAGTTTACTTCAGTTTTAAAAATAACATTAGACTTAATCTGTAGAGCTTAAAATTTTAGATATATTATGAGATACTGTGCTCATAAATGATTAGTTGGGTGAATTATTCTTGTCTTGCAGATTCGACAAGCTCAACTGATGGAGCATTGGTAAGTTTCCTGCAAGACATCCTAGGTTTGAAATCTGACCCAGACTTTTTTTCAAGCAATTAATATGATTTCTTCACCAATTAAATAATTTTGTGTTTTAAATTAAGCTATGGTAATTACGCATGCAAAGTTTTCTTCAGTTTTAAAAATAACATTAGACTTAATCTGTAGAGCTTAAATTTTTAGATATATTATGAGATACTTTGCTCATAAATGATTAGTTGGGTGAATTATTCTTGCAAATTCGGCTAGCTTAATTGATGGAGCTTTAGTAAGTTTCCTCCAAGACATCCTAGGTTTGAATTCTGACCCAGACATTTTTTCAAGCACTAGAAAATTTACAGCTGTTATAATTTATTTAGCTGATGAATAATTATGTTAAAATAACGTAATATAAATTACGCATGCAAAGTTTAGTGCAGTTTTAAAAATAACCTTCAATTTCATCTTTTATGCTGATATGTTGAGATATCAAACCGAAATCTGTGATCATTGAAGATAAGTCCGGAGAATTAATCCTCCAGACTCGTCAGGGATGGCTCATTTGCTAGGGTATTAGAAGTTTCAGTCAAGAAATCTGTGTTTCGAATCATGGCTCGGACATTTATAACCCACTTGGACAATTTTACAATTATTTTTGATTAGTTTAACAGAAATAACCTACATATTTACATGGTATTTAAACAATGCTTCTTAATATATATTACGTTGTAAGCCGAGTGTACATTGTAAAAAAATCTGTAAGGTTCAGGTAACATAATAGGTTACATAACATTTGCTGTTATCGTTACGTAAAAAGTTCTTGTATTCTCTAATTCCTAGAAAAATTTTAGTAACTTTACGGATTTTTTACAGCGTAAAAATATAAAATGCTGCTGTAAATTAATTTTTGTTCACTTTAAATTAATTTGAAAACCTTACAAGAAAAAATATAATAATATGTACTTTATACACGTGTCAAGTACTCAAAAACTGCAAAATCATCTTACTCATTTCATATTAAGCCAACTATACATTTTCGCCATAATATAAATCGGCATGTATAAATTTAATGAATTACACTCATATAAGAAAAACTAAAGTTGTTCGCTATAAACTGCATATTTTTCAAAGAAAAAAACAAACATCATAAGCAGAAAATGACACTTTTTTCAAGAAATTACATGCTCTCCTTTTTGAAAATGATGTATTATTATCGAATAATTCAATGTTGAAACAGATTAAAAATAAGATACATTTTTTTATCTTTTTTGAATTATTCATTTATTGTATTAATAAAAGTGAAAATAATACCAAAGCTGAATTTTTTCTATCAATACGATAAATGTTCACATTATTAAGTGTTTTGGGTGTATAATAAATTAAATTAAAAAAAAAGTAAAATTTACCTTGATTCTGCATAACAAAATCTTTTTATTTTTATTTCTTTTGAAACATGAGATACGTCTCTGTTAGAGTAGGATTACACTGATCATTCTAATGAAATTCTAGATATAATACACGCATACATATATATGTGACGATTTAAGGAGAACTCGAATTATTTCCACTGGTTAAAAAGAAACACACAGTCATGGCAAGCGAGGGAAAAAACAAAATAAATAAATGAATGTAGAAGATCCAATAATTAGTCATGGGCTGCTGTAAATTCATTTATTAAATTCATAATAATGAGGAAGGAAAAGCTCCTTTTGCAAAAATTCCATCATTATTTCAGCGAGCTGTCGTCATCGAAGAAGCAACCCAAGAAATCTTCTTTTTCATCTCGAGACTTCCACCTTTTTAAACTAAAAAGAAAGTTCTGGAACATTCTGTATCCTCAAACCATCATTCTTTTATGTAAACAGAATTCTTGTCCAGCTACGAGATTATTTTCCACAAACGATAAATTTATTTAAAAAAAATATTATTTAACCAATTTATAATTGACTCAGAATTTTAAATATCTTAGGCAGACGATTTTTATAAATGATTAATTTTAAGAGAAAAAGAAAAGAAATGAATTTATTAATATGCACACATCAAAGGTTGAAGTAGGAAAAATAAATAAATAGATAAAATAAAATAATATTTTTTGAAAGGTATGGTTTTGGAATAAATTTAATAAGACTTTCTTAAAAAGGGTTGATAAAAACATAGAAGAAATCAGTTTTATTTGGAATATTAAGAAATAAAGTTTTAATTAAGAATATTTTTAATTTAGAGCCATCTTTTTAAATTTACGCATACTGGAATAATGTTTTTTAAGGCAAATTAAGAATTTATATCGTCTGCATAAGGATTAACAGATTAGATTTAGAAACAAGATTTTAATTTAATAATTTGAAGTAAGTACGGAAAATTAAGATAGTATAAAGGTTAGTTTTGGCGAAAAAAATTTAAATTTGTAATATTATCCCCCCCTCCCCGAAAATTTGTATGAAATTGATAGTTAAATAAAACTACAAGTTCAGACAACAGAAATTTAGAAAAGTTAAATTTTGGAATAAAACTGTCAAACTCAGGAAGCCAAGAGATGGAAGAAAAGAAAATTAACGCAATATAAAAGTATTAGCGATTAAAATAAAATAGTTAAGAGAAAATAATTCTGAATTAAATTTAGGTAGGAGCATATCCCTGAAAGAAATACAATAATGTTACAACATCACTTACCATTTGTAAGTGCATAGGAGATAATACATATAATAACAGTAAATAAGTTATGAATATTAATAAGCAAGAGATAAAAATATAATAAAAACAATAAAAATTCGTTCTCATGGAAGTTTAAATAATTACAATGACTTAATGCATAGTTTATTTTAAAAAAGTCCTTTAAATGAAACAAGTCTTTCAATAGTATATATAACAGAGTCTTTTCCCATGTTCTCTGAATACAGTCTCTTTAATTAAAAATCTTCAAACCTAGTTCAATCTTTGGTTTTAATGTTATGTTGGATCCAACATCTTTTAGTAATATATCAATTTTTCAATAATAAATAGCATCACTCTCAATATCAATAATAAATAATATAGAAAAATTTAAATAATAACAATAACAACAATAATAAGTAATAGTATAATAAGACTCCATATCCTAATATTTTTCAATAAGAGTATAATTAATACTAAACTTCATTATAGAAATCATAATAATAATAATAATAATAGTAAAACAAGAGTATAATCAAAAGAAAATATCACTATTTGTTTATTATTGATAGGGAAAATATTGGTTGAGGATAAAAATAATTACACAGCAACTAAATAATTTTCTTATCTTCTAATAGCATAAGAAAGTAATTTTTGCTAGCCGAAAGTATAAATAAAAAAAATCATAATAATTCCAAAATCCAAATAAAATTAAATCTAACTATTTAGAAAATGGACTCTCAACCAGTATTTCCTTACAATAATTCCTCTCTGATACTCTTTTACAAAATTGTCAAATTTGGTTATAAGTTTTCAAATGCCAAATGTAGAATAATGTTTTATCTACACATGGTTTATAAACTTTAATAATAAAATACAATAGGAATAAAAGGTGTCATTCTTAATTGAGAAATAGAAATAAAAATAGTGTGCTTTTCTGAAAAACTTTTAATATCTGTAGTTTTCACAATCATTGAAAATCACATATTATGTTATAGGTTTGAGTAGAATCATTAGATTTTATAACTGTTATAACATAAATATCTGCTGAATAAATAGAATAATACTAATGTCAAATACATGAGTAAATATAGTTGGACTTAAACACCCTTAAAATTAATTTATCAACATCAATTTGAAAGCTTTTACAATCAAAGTGTTCTCCTTATGCCTGCATAAGGAGCCCAATTTAACCCCAAAAACTCCCAAAAACAAGTAATATTCTTGTAGGCCTCCAAGAACATACCTGCTAATGTTGAAAATTATGGTGATAAACTATTTAAAGAATAAGAATTAAAACTTAATCTACTGTCTTGACTTTAATTTGATCTAGTGATTGTGATTGTATCTGAGGTTTTGTTTGTTTTTGGGTTGCTCATGAAACAGTTTAAAATCTTCTGGTGAAAAATAGGGTCTTAATTTAGAAACATGCACAATAACGGAATTCTGTCCTGTCTCATAATTAAATTTATCTATTTCATAAGTTACATCAGAAAGTTTATTTATAATTTTGTATGGTCCAGAGAAAGTAGGTTCTAATTTTCGAGTGTTAGGGTATTTAAATTCTTCATAAATTACAGAGTCTTGTATTTTTAATGGGCATTCGACAAAATTTCGATCATAGAGCCTTTTACTTTTAAGGTGAAATTCCTGAGTTCGCGCTTTCACAATTTTGAGGGCTTTGTCTACTGATGGGTAATAGTTTTGTTTTAAAGGAGATTCATAAGGCAATTGACCATAAAATAAATAGGCAGGTGGGAACTTGGTGATAGAATGGGGCGTATTGTTGTATTCTTCGATGACTTGGTTTAATAATCTAGTCCAAGGTATTTTAGAAGAAGTGGAATTAACTTTACATTTAAGCCTGGTAACTATAGTCTGATTAACGCGCTCTACATTTCCATTGGTCTGAGGATGATGTGCGGATGTAAAACGCTGTTGAACATGATGATTTCTAAGGAATTTCTTAAATCTTGGAGATCTGAAAGATTTATGCCTGTCACTAAGTATTTTTTGAGGTGCTTTGATATTGAAAATTTGTTTTAAACAGTTAATGTATGTGTCAGTGGTAACATTTTTGGAGGGAAAAGCCCAAACAAATCTAGTTGCATGATCTATTATTATGTGTAAGGATTTTTTTGTTGAGTTGTAATAGTTAAATCCACCAACAGTATCAATAGAAAGACATTCAAAAGGTTGATCATAGCTTGTAATAAGCCGAATCTTTTCTGTTTTGGTTTTTTATTTTTCTGACAGGTATCGCAATGTTTAACAAATTCTGTAATGTCTATTGTCATATTAGGCCAATAATAGTTGGGAGATATTAAATTAAGCATTTTTTGAATCCCTAAATGTCCAAAATTATCATGGGCAATATGGAGTAATTTTTTTCTTAATGACATTGGTACAACAATTTTTTTGAATCCCTTTTTCTGAACTATAATAATTCCATTCTCTTTTTTATATTTTTTGTCACAAACATTGTCTTTGTCTTGCATCTCTATAATTTCTTTCCTATCTAGCAATAAACTAATATGTTGATTAAAATGACAAACAGGATTTCGTGACAACATGTCTGCTTCGACATTTGTTGAACCCTTTTCATATTTTATCTCATAATCAAACATACTAAGTTTGAGCGACCATCTAAAAAGCCTATCTCTTAAGTTTTTAACACTCTTTAACCATACTAGAGATGCGTGGTCCGTATGAATTGTAAACTTGACACCATGAAAGTAATGATAGAATTTGTCAAGAGTATATATAATAGCTAAACATTCTAATTCAGTTATGAAATAATTTTGCTCATAACTCTTCAAAATTCTAGAATGATAAGCAATAGGGTGTAAGAAATTTTCTTTATCAGGTTGTTTTAGAACGGCACCTACTGCTATCTGAGAGGCATCTACAAACATATGTAAAGGTAATTTAGGATCATAAATTTTGAGGATGGGTTTTGCAATTAAAGAATTTTCTAATTTTTCAAAAGACTCCTGGCACTCTGAGTTCCATTCCCATATTGTGTCTTTTTTAAGTAATCGGTTCGGAGGATATCTAATTTCAGCATATTTATTTATGAATTTATGGTAAACATTAATGGAACCTAGAAATCGTTGTAACTCTTTCACATTTGAAGGAGGTTTTAAATTTTTGATGGTTTCAATATTGGCATTTGCTGGTGTTATAGTTCCATTAGTGATTTCATAACCTAAGAAATTGATTTTATTTTGGCCTAATTTACATTTACAAAGTTTAAGTTTAATGTTTTCTTGTTTGCAAATGTCAAAAATGTGAGCTAAATGGTTTAAATGTTCTTCTAATGAGGAAGAGAAAATTATGATATCATCAAAATAGTGGCAGGCAAAGTCGATTTTATATTTATTAAGGATTCTTCAAATGGTTCTATTGAATATGGGAGGGCCCGTTTTTATGCCAAAAGGGAGCACGAGCCACTCAAAAAGTCCAAAATTGGTTGCAAATGCTAATTTTTCTGTATCGGATGTATGTATTGGTATGTGCCAGTAGCCAGAGGCTAAATCCAAAGTTGAAAAATACTGAGCACTACTCAATTTACCTAAAATTCCACCGATACGGGGCAAGGGTTCTGCATCTTTTTTAATTATTGCGTTTAATTTTCTATAGTCTATACATAATCGCGTTTTTTTTACCTTCCTCTCTTTTCATAACGAGTGTAACAGGGGCAGAATAGGGGCTATTACTTTGCTCTATCAGTCCGGCTGCTAACAATGATTGAATTTGGTTTTTTATTTCTATTTCTTCTAGAGGAGATGTTCGGTAGGGCCTCAAAGATATAGGTAGGTCTGAGTTTAGTATAACGCGTTGTGGTTCAATATTAATCCTACCCACATCATATTTATGCTTTGCAAAAATATCACTATAAATATGAACTAATTCCCTTAAATTTACATCTTGAATTAAATTTTTTCCCCAGTTAAATCTGAATCCGAATTATCGCGAAAATTTTGAAGAGTCATGGAACCTCTATAATCAGGATGCACATTAATTGCGTGATCATATTCAACACAGTCTTCATTTTTCATAATATTTCCACAAGTAGATTGTAACTCTATATCATGATTACTTACATTCAGTGTTTCATTATCATAATTATCTATTGCTACAGTATTACCAGTATTTAATTTCATATTTTTTTTTATATTCTGAGGTTACAAATTCATTAGATTGATCCCTGTTTTGTTGTACTTGGTCCATATTTACTGTATTGAAATGAAGGGATCTCTCATTATGTATGGATATACTGTTAGTTATAATTTTCCTTCCCTGCCTTACAATACAATTTTTACATTCTATGGTTAATTTAAATTTAGAACATTCTTTTAACCCCAAAATAGCATAATCCAAATTTGTATTGCATACTAAAAAGTTAACATATTTTTTAATTTTACCCACCTTTAAAAAAAAATCTGAATCAGAATTATCGTGAAATTGTGACTATCTTTAGCTGCTAACTTTAACCAGAAATTTTATCTAATAAAATAGGAATTGTATATATCATAGTTATACCTTAAATTGGGATCAACTTTTAATTCTATTATTTTATAGATCATAAACAGATTCAAAAATTTTAACTATAGGTAATTTCTTACTTAAAATCACAAAATTTACTGACAAAATTATTCATATTTATCAGTCAAAATTCTAGCAACAGCCTTGCACAGTTCCATCTTTCTTACTGAATTTAAATAAATTATAAGAATCCGGGAACCAAAGCTTACTGTAACCAGAAATTCTAACAAATAAAATGAAAAACATAAATGTTAACTTAATTTTCAGCTCAAATGTCTAGTTGTAGGAACATTATCATGAAAATACTGCATTCTGAGAATAGTTCTTGATAACAAACAAATATCAATAAATTAGAAAATGTACCTTTTTAAAAAATAACTTGACCTTCTAAGTTCTTTTATACTTCATTATTATTACGAACTTATCTTTAAACGTGCATAAAAATATCATAATAATCTTAATAAGTAACAGTAAATATCTTAAGAACATCATACTCCTCAATTAAATCCTTACGAATAAAAATATTTCAATCTTCAACAAATAATAATGATAATAATAATACTCATAAATAGATTAATAAATAAGACTCAAAGAAAAACAAAACAATAAATAAATAAACCTCACAAATAGAGAATAAACAATCAACACAAATGCTTAAAAAGGATACAAATAATATTCAATTAATTTGAAATAACTCACTCTTAAGAAGAATTTCTCAAGATGATCCTAGGAGAGACAATAATAACGAAAATTATGAAAGTAAGTAGCAATCGGCGTTCAGTTGTCTCTAAACGTTTTTTTTTTCTTGTCATTACTACCAGTGATATTTAAAGTCAATGATCGCATATTTGGGCCGCAACAAGATGAATGGCGCTTCTATTCCTTATTAAATCCAATTCGAAATCACCAGGTCTCAAAAATTTATCATTATGACCAAAAATATCAATCTTCAGGAATTCACGAGAAGTCAATTATCGGCGATTCACAAACCTATCATCATTTCGTTCCACAGCCCATTCCATTAGCAAGCTGAAAATACCATATAGACTGTGCATCAATCGAACTTCGGCGATAGCATGCTTTTCTTCGTTCCATCGCAATTTTCTTTAAATATCATTCATTAAAAAGGCAGCACAGATAAAAAATCCTGTCCGACTTTTCGATTAGTTGTGACGATTTAAGGAGAACTCGAATTATTTCCACTGGTTAAAAAGAAACACACAGTCATGGCAAGCGAGGGAAAAAACAAAATAAATAAATAAATGTAGAAGATCCAATAATTAGTCATTGGCTGCTGTAAATTCATTTATTAAATTCGTAATAATGAGGAAGGAAAAGCTCCTTTTGCAAAAATTCCATCATTATTTCAGCGAGTTGTCCTCATCGAAGAAGCAACCCAAGAAATCTTCTTTTTCATCTCGAGACTTCCACCTTTTTAAACTAAAAAGAAAGTTCTGGAACATTCTGTATCCTCAAACCATCATTCTTTTATGTAAACAGAATTCTTGTCCAGCTACGAGATTATTTTCCACAAACGATAAATTTATTTAAAAAAAATATTATTTAACCAATTTATAATTGACTCAGAATTTTAAATATCTTAGGCAGACGATTTTTATAAATGATTAATTTTAAGAGAAAAAGAAAAGAAATGAATTTATTAATATGCACACATCAAAGGTTGACGTAGGAAAAATAAATAAATAGATAAAATAAAATAATATATTTTGAAAGGTATGGTTTTGGAATAAATTTAAAAAGACTTTCTTAAAAAGGGTTGATAAAAACATAGAAGAAATCAGTTTTATTTGGAATATTAAGAAATAAAGTTTTAATTAAGAATATTTTTAATTTAGAGCCATCTTTTTAAATTTACGCATACTGGAATAATGTTTTTTAAGGCAAATTAAGAATTTATATCGTCTGCATAAGGATTAACAGATTAGATTTAGAAACAAGATTTTAATTTAATAATTTGAAATAAGTACGGAAAATTAAGATAGTATAAAGGTTAGTTTTGGCGAAAAAAATTTAAATTTGTAATATATATGTATATTAAAAAACGTTAAATATGAGTTTACAACTACATGTTCAGTTTAAAATCATATGGAATATGACTACATTACTAAGATTCTACAATAATTTTATTTAAACGTGATCTGTAGAAATAAAAAGATGTACTATATTTTTATTTATTTATTTAATTATTGTATTTTTTTTACCTGAGTTTAAATAGCAGTTATGATATTGTTGAAGTAGAGACATATTAATTCAATACATATTTATGCAAAAGTAGATTATTCCGAATAAAAAAGGCATTTCTTGAAGAAATATTTATAATTGTAATATTCTGACAAGATTGAATGTTAAAAACACAGGATTTACAAAAATTAAAACAAGAAATAATTTATTTGTAATTTGTAAGGATTTTTTTTATTTATGTAAATGGATACATTCTAAAAAAATATCATTTTACCGATGTAAAGTTACATAAATCTGTATGCTTTCACACACTTATCTAAACACTGTACTAAAAAAAGATGTAAATCTACAAAAAAAAGTAAGCAATAGAAATCTGTAGCTTTACAAAAGAATGCATTAAAATTACAGTAAGCTTACTAAAGTGTTACATGTATCCCAATCTAGAATTACATAAAATTTTCTAGGTATCTAAGATTCCTAAAAAATTGTTAGTGACTTTACTTTTTTTTGCGCAAAAGAGTAACTGTTATATGCTTTTTTTCTTTTTGCCGTTACATGAAAAATCTAAAAATGCCAGTTTCCTAGAAAAAATAAAGTAATTGTACATTTTTTTACAGTATAGTTAATGTGTTTTTTTTTCCTTTTTTTTTCTACACAGACTTCGAATATTTGAATATACCTTTGTCTAAAACAACAATTTTTTGTATATGTATTCAGAATATTTGAAACATTAAATTACTTATATATATATGTTTAAATTATTTATTCCATTCTTTTTAAAACAACAACGATGCTTTGCAAATTTTAAGACTCAAATCGTACTATTATGGGACAATAAGTTATCTTTTATAAAGGTTTGGAAGTGGACCGATTTATGCAACTAGATGTTTAAAGACTATACCGGAAATAATTAAAAATTATCTGCACAGGAAAAAAAAATCTTTTTTTTCTTTTCTACATAATCTACATATATTTTATATTCTGCATAGATTTTAACTTTGTGTCAAAATACAACACATAAAAAATATTTAGTCTGTTATTTTTGTAATTTTTTATTTTAAATTACGATAGATTAATTGCAGTCATTAGTTGAAGTGAATTTTAAATATGATTGTATTGGCATATTATTCATTTCAATAATATTACTTACATTTATTTTAAGAATCCTAAAAATATATGGTTGTACATGCAAAATAAATTATTCAAAATCTATTGGAAATTAAATTTGAGTGAATGGTTGAAGTCGTTAAGTAATTTCACTCTTACGACACAAAAAAGACAAAGACAATACTGCAATCCATTATAAATTTCTATTAATGAAAAATAAATAAATTTGTATTTGAAGACCGCAGTATTGTGAAAATGTACGCTTAAAGAATTAGATTTGCATTTTTAATTAAAAAAAAATAATAGATTGAGAGACAACAGATCCCACGGAAAATATCTATAATATTAAGAAAAAGTAAACTATAAAAACTAAAATTATTGACTTTTCTCAAACTGTATCTCAGCTTTAGAATTCCTTCATAAAATTATAAAGGAACATTTTACTATTTTCGCAGACATATAAGACATTCAGTAACAAAACCAAATAATAAATTTAGTTTTGTTACTGAAATTGCTGAAACATTATGTATGTGGTACATATACTAAATGTAATATATAATGTATAAAATAAAATATAATGTTTGTAATAAAAAATGTATATTATTTATTACAAACAAATCCTTTTATCGGATCATTTTGTTAAACTTTGTGGAATATTAAATCCATTGCGTGTTCTCTTTCTGATAAATGTTAACAAACATATAAGAAATAATTTAATCTTGTGATGCAAATATTGGTGTCATGCAAATAACTTTAATGGAGAATTAAAGAAACAGCAGAATACTCAATTCAGTTAAGCATACAAATTTGTAAGTAAAACAGCACCGGAAATCAAATTCACTGCCTCATCTACAATTGCAAGCGCAGTTGGATTTCGTTCTTCAGCTACACGGATTAAATTGATTTCCTCTACACGGAGCATAAATCTATTTTTATTACTCGCAATCTTCAACTGTTAATTTAGTGGAAAATTGTTAAGTTTAGGATAATTTCCAAATAAAGCACAAACATTATTTTTAAGATATAGTTTTAGACAGACAGTTATAATGTTCCGTAAAGTTTTTGTTATTTACTATTTTATATAAATGCCAAAAATAATACTTTATGAAATAAATAACGCAAATTTGAACACTTTAATAAAGAATTTTGTAAACTTATTTCCAAAAATATTTTTAAAGTCAACATAATATTTTTTTTTATTAATTTGTAATAAACTTAGATTAGACGAACACACTTTAAATTTCTGTTTATATATTTAAAAAAATAATTTGTGACTTTTAAAGTGTAGGATGCACTAAATTTAAGAAATAATTCATATATCAGCATTCTTATAAATTACTTTTAGTTTTAATTTAAGAATATTTATTAAAAAAAATTAAAAAAATATATTGTCCAGTTAAACTGATGGCTTTCAACTCACAGGCTATGCAGATTAATTGCATATTATAGCTTTAAATTTTCAATAAACAATGAACTCAAAAAAAAGCAAATGAGGAAATATCTATTCTTCGCATTTTTTCTGTTAATATCTAATCATTGAACCCCTAAACCTAATCAGGAATATGCCTTATCATATAATAAACCTATATCCAAAATATTCGAAACAAGTTGGATAATTTTGCATAACACATTTATATAATTTAAGAAGGTATAATCGGCCGTATCTCCCTTTATACTTAACAAAATGACCCCTCAACTAATCCAAAAAGTTTTTTATTACGATGAATTTGTATTAAAAAATTGAAGCAACCCTGTTAATTCTGCATGAAAAACCATTTATCTAAATTAAGAGTGGTAGTCCCCTATCCCCCAATTATACTTATCGAATGAATTCCCGAAATAAATCAGGGAAGCACCTTATCAGAAAGAACCTATATCCAAAATTTGAAGCAAATCGAAAATTTTTGCGTGAAAAACCCAATAATCTAAGAAAGGAGGGGACCCTTTTTATAATTATCCAATGAACACCCAAAACTGTGAATAAACATGTCCTCATCAGAATGATCCTATGCCTTAAATTTGAATGAAACCTGATAATTCTGCATGATAAACAGATTTGTCTAAAATAAGGGGGGAGTTGCCCCCGTTCTCCTCTCCTTATACTTATCCAATGGACTTCAAGTACTAATCATGTAAACACCTCATCAGAATTATCCTTTATCTAAAATTTGAATGAAATCTAAATTTAGGGAGGCGCCCAATCCAAATGAACCTACATCCAAAATTACATGTAAACCGCATATTTTTATCATAATCTCCTCAGGCCCCTTGTATCACATGTGATACAAAAGTTTCAGAATTTTTTACAAAAGCTGGACGGCAAAAACAATTTTGATCCGATTGTATCGCATGTGATACAAGGTAAAAAACCTCTGTAAATTTTTTCTTTAGCCGATAGCCACGATTGACTCCCCACAATTGCAATTTTTAGAAGCGTTTTGGAGAAAAAAAGATATGTCGGCACGCCGTCGAAGTAAGTTTTATTTTATTATTTAAATATAAGTATTAAACTATTTTTAAGATATACATTTCCTTTGCAAATGTACATTTTATCAATTAATGCAAATAAAATAGCTTTATAGTTAAATGTGAAAAAATTATTATCCTTAAAATTTGTTTGTATCACATGTGATACAATGGGACCCGACCACGTAAAGGTTCGTGCTTTTTGAGTCAGTGTTGTTTTGGTTTTTGAGATTTGTTTTTATGTAGATTTAAATGTTATTAGAAGTATTTTTTGACATAAACTTAATTTGAAGTTTTGGTTTTGTATTTAACAGAAAAATTAGAGAAATGAAAGATATTGAAACTCGGTTAGTGGGTGGGCGGGGCTCTGAAGCTAGCGATTTCTCTTGTCTTCATCCCGAATATATATGTCTAAATATATATGTAGCATATGTATGTAGAAATTTCAAATGCTCAGCTTTAACTACTGTACATTGCACAGATTGCAATGTTTTTTTGTGTTTCACATCAGCAAGAAATTGTTTCAAGGAATTCCATGAAAACAAAAAATGAATGTAATGTTGCCACAGAACACCAATAAAATTTATTTTTCATTCAGAATTTATGTGTTGGATATGTAGTCTGATTTAAACTCGGAATAAGATGATTAAATTAATTATACTTAAAACTTAAAAAAAATTCTTGTATAGCTTTTCAGTCCTGATGTATCACATGTGATACATGCCCCCTAGCCCCTGCAAACTTTTACAAAAAATTTTAATTGCAATTTTATGCTTCATGAAGACCCAAGTAACTATTTAAACAACTTCGGGTAAGTACCAATCTTTTATTTTTATTTCGGGTCTGAGGAGTATACAGGGTGTATCTAAACTACTGGGCAAAACTTTAAGGGCTGATAGTACACATCAAGACAAATAATATTAAATAGGAAACTAAGGGTCCCAAACGTCTTCCGAAGGAGATAAGCGCCATTAAAATTTAGGGTCCAAAATTTGAAATGATTATAATAAACTTAAAAATTGGTCGATACGTTTGCGGTTTTCACGAAAACTATTCTTTATGTCAGTATTGTCTTGAAAATAAATTATAAAGATACATTTAAAAAAATGCCGATAGAGGGCGCTTTAGACTTTGAAGTAACGAACAACTATTTTTTACCGTTAATTTTTGCATATCATTAAGTTTTTTTAGAAGTTTAGACATAAACTTAAATTTTGAGATCAAAATCTGTGGTTAAGTAGCGCAAATTGAACTGCGATCAATGGGAGTGAGTAGGTTCAAATTTCAAATGATTATAAAAAACAAAATAATTAGTCAATTGATTTGCGGTTTTCACTAAAATTATTCTTTATGTCATTATTGTTCTGAAAATAAATTATACAGATAAATTTCAAAAAATGTCGATAGAGGGCGCTTTAGACTTTGGAGTAACGTACAACTATTTTTTACCGTTATTTTTTGCATCTCATTAATTTTTTTAGAAGTTTAGACATAAACTTAAATTTTGAGATGAAAATCTGAATCGTTGAGAGTGGTTAAGTAGCGCAAACTGAACTGTGTTCAATGGGGGTGGGGAAATTCAAATTTCAAATGATTATAAAAAACGGAAAAATTGGTCGATTCGTTTGCGGTTTTCCCTAAAACCATTCTTTAAATCACTATTTCCTTGAAAATAAATTTTAAAGATAAATTTCAAAAAATTCCGTTAGAGGGCGCCATAAACTTTAGAGTAACCTACAACTATTTTTAACCTTTTTTTTTATCTAAATAAAAGATTTAAAAGCTTAGACTTAAAATTTGAGCTCAAAATCTGAATCGTTGTGAGTAATTAAGTAACGACAAATTGAACTATGTTCATAGGATGGGCATTTTAACATTTCAACTCCTGAACACAGTTCAGTTTGCGCTTCTTAATCCCTCCCAACGATTCAGAATTTCAACTCCAAATTTAAGTCTAAGCTTTTGCAAGCATTTAATTAGATGCAAAAAATAACAGTAAAAAATTGTTGTTGGTTACTCTAATGTTTAAGGCGCCCTCTAACGGCATTTTTTGAAATTTAACTTTAAAATTAATTTTCAGTGAAATTCTGACATAAAGAATAGTTTTAGAGAAAACCGCAAACGAATCGACCAATTTTTCCGTTTTGTATAATCATTTGAAATTTTAACCTTCCTCTCTCCATTAAACACAGTTCAGTTAGCGCTACTTAATGACTCTCAGCGATTCAGATTTTCAGCACAAAATTTAAGTTTATGTCTAAGCTTCAAAAAAAAAAAATCCTATGAGATGCAAAAAATAAAGGTAAAAAATAGTTGTACGGTACTCCAAAGTCTAAAGCGCCCTCTATCGACATTTTTTGAAACGAATCTGTACAATTTATTTTCAAGACAATACTGACATAAAGAATAGTTTTAGTGAAAACCGCAAATCAATTGACCAATTATTCTGTTTTTTTATAATCATTAGAAATTCGAACCTACCCACTACCATTGAATACAATTCAGTGTGCGCTACTTAACCACAGATTTTGAGCTCAAAATTCAAGTTTATGTCTAAACTTCAAAAAAAAAATTAATGAGATACAAAAAATAACGGTAAAAAGTAGTTGTTCGTTACTCCAAAGTCTAAAGCGCCCTCTATCGGCATTTTTTGAAATTTATCTTTATAATTTATTTTCAAGACAATACTTACATACAGAACAGTTTTTGTGAAAACCGCAAACGAATCGACCAATTTTTCCGTTTTTTATAATCATTTCGAATTTTGGACCCTAAACTTTGATAGCGCCTATCTCCTTCGGAAGACGTTTGGGACCCTTAGTTTCCCATTTAATATTATTTGTCTTGATGTGTACTATCTCCCCTTAAAGTTTTGCCCAGTAGTTTAGATACACCCTGTATATGATATCACGTTACAAACATACATACGTAACACGCATGCACAAATATACGTACATACATACAGAACGGGTCAGCACACATGCTTCTCAGGCTTTGATAGCCAGGACCTAAAAAGAAAAAAAATAATATTTATAAAGCACTTGAAATAAACTGGAGTGTTACATATATGTCACTTTCTATAGAGTATAAAATTGTACATATTTATCGTTTTACGGAAAAAACTGAAACAATCGCATATTTTTATTTAAATGTACAAATGTTTCGAAACAAAGAATTAGTATTCAAAATAGTAGGACTATTAAAATTTATTTTGAAAGGGTTCAACAATACAATCTTATTCAAAAAAATTATAATCTTCAACGAAAGAATCGTGAGATTCCAAATTAAATAAAAGAAAACTTTTGCAAAATTGATATTCACTGGCTTAATTCCAAATTATGCCATAGTGTCTGATTTTCTTGAATTGAGTGTTTTAAATTGATTTCAATTTAAACGATACTTCTTTTAAGATAAATTTTTAATGAGAAAGAAGCATTTTAATTGGAGAGCTTTCTTCAATATTATGCATAATTGCCTTTACAACATCTATAATGATAACGATAAATGTAAAATAATAATATATAAATCATTGTTAACATATTGAAATTAAACATGGAATTTTTCGAAATTCAGGTATTTTTCAATCCTTTATTAAATTATTATTCTGCATTTAGAAGTAACATTTAAAGTTTATTTATTATATATAAAACTGAAAAACAGAAAATATGTATAAATTTTCTGCAACAGTTACCATGAGTGACAATTTATCAAAATAATATCATTTACACTTTCTATGTAAAAACTGAAACGAAACAAACAAAAAATAGATTTGCGATCATTTCTGCAAATACTTTTTAAAATCAAGAAAAAATATAAATCAGTTACAGTTCATAAATAGTATACGGTATTATTGATACTTCTGATGATGTAAATGCAATAAAATTAAATATAATAAGTTATAAAAATATATTGCATTTTTCATTCACAAAAAGCCATTAATATCAAACTGTAGAACATAAACAGCAGTTACTGTCTCAGACTATGATAACAATAAATTTTACTTTGTAAATATTGAAGAATGTTGAAAAATATAAAAATTGTATTTTGTAATTGAACATAGTTGGTATGGGTGGAAGGAGAAAATTGTATGAAGAAATGAACGAATTACTTTTGTCTTTATTTGACATATTTCTTGCTTTCTATCTGCACACAATAAGCCTTCATTACTTGATTTTTTTTTCTTTTGAAATATTTTTATTTTCAATGCAAGGATGAAATATTTTCCTATGTGTGAATGAAAATGTTTATGGTCATTTTACGATCTTCTTTCTCTGTAAAACAATCTCAGTTTTTTTCTGAAATTTAATGTTAAGTTTTTTTTGGGGGGAGGCGGTGGGGTGGATATTGTATGTCATTTGTCACTATCAAATATCTAAGGTACGTTTATTTATTTCGTTGTACGTAAAATATTTCAGATTGTCATATAATGGGAATGCGTAAACTTATCTTTATTCCCTGTTTAAAAAAAAAAGAAAGAAAGAAAGAAAGAAATCAATTTTTGTTTTTGTTTAAAATACAATTGTTCAGGCGCGTAAGTCTGAAGTAAACTTTCGAAGCGCTTTTTTACGCTGAAAAAAATTTATAACATGACCTTAATATACAGATAAAATAGAACTTGTGCAAGTAGCGCTTTTTATTTAACTGTTATGTTATACGTAAAAATAAATCTATACATTTAAAAGAACTTACAGGTGTGTAATGACTCACAACTTAAATAAAAAAATTCATAATTCATAAATTTATAATTTATTTATTTACTTTTTTATTTTTCAGGTTTACTCTAGATATTTGTAAAATTATTAAGAGTAGAGTAAATATATTTTTGATATTTTTCTATTTTATAATCGATACCATACTTCTACAAACACTGCGCACTAATAATTAAAGGATATTTAAAAGAAATGCATTTGTCATGGTATCACTGGATGTTACTATATCTACACCTTTTTAGCATAATTATGCTTTCGAATGAATCTCAGAAGTGATTCAATTGCCCACATGAATTATATTTCTTGTATTTCAGTTTCAACAGTAATCAGAAAAGTCACTTATTGAATCATATTCCAAATTTCATAATCATTAATTTATTCAAATTAGCGTTGTTTAAAGTCAAAAACTTATGCAAACAACATATGACTTATACAAAAACAACGTGTTGCAAATTTGAAGCGTTATATACAAACAGATAAATTGTACTTTTGCACGTAATTTTATTCTTACTGTTAATTGTTTCAGATTATCAAATGATTATCCATTTACAAAGATAAAATTAATTGTAAAAGACTAGATTTGAATAATAGCTGTTACCACTTGTTATACAATAACGAAAGCTCTAAGACATTGTTTGCGTTATTCACAAATGAGCTATTTGGAAAATAATGTTTTAAAAACAAATAATAAATATAAGTGTTTTCGGATGGGAAAAACATATATTGCATGAAGGTATACCTAATACTGAAAAAATAATAATAATTAAAAATAATAATACATATTAATTTTAAGGTATGGTTAATTAAATGTTTAAAAAATAAACTTTTATTTTTGAAACTAACTGTTTTATTACAAATGATGTATGAAAATTTCTGATTAGTGCAAGCCTTATACTAATTTTAACCTTTTTAATTTTCACTACATGATAGTTACAATTGAATATTGATAACTAATTTAAAGAATTAACGTAATATAACACATTGAAATTATATATTGGTTGAAAATTAATGATTCTTTTTTCCTTTTTGTCCACCAATATATATATATGTACCACCTCACGTGCACCTAATTTGCATATATTTTTTGAATGTGATAAAAACATCATTATTTCAGTAATAAGATATTTCTTTCTCTGAAAAATCTATTACATGTAAGTCAACTATTAGTTTGAAACACATTAAAAAGGATACTTCTATATTCATGGTATAATATTTAAGAGTTGGTACTGGATATTGTATCAATTATTTAAATTATAGGAATGTATGAGCTCAAGTGACACGTTTAAATACAAATAACAGGCGGCCAATTTTGCCCTTTTTTATTTTAACAATTCTCATATAAACTGAAATTTTGCTACATTATTCTTATTTTTAATTAAGACGAATATTTCAAAAAACAGAAAGAAAGAAAGAAAAAATCTTTCTTTTTTTTTAAATTTCCACTATAAAATAAAAAAAATTAAAATATAAAAAAAAAACTTGCAAAGCTGGCATTTTTTCAAGCAGGGGAATACATAAAAAATAGAAGAAAAATGGAGTATTTTAATTCAAAAAATTCGTTGTCATAAATTATCGAATAAAATAATTTCGTAAATTTTAAAATAAAAATTTCTTTATGTAATCATGAAATGTCTGTCCTAAAAAAGCAAAAAAAAAAAAAGGGTCACATTGGACCACGGGTGTTTCTGTCTCAACATGTAACTTGCGTCCATAAACATTTATACAATAAATGACTATTATATTGTAGTGTACGAACCATTAAAGTTTGTACCATGTATTTAGAATCGCAATATATATATACCGGGTGTCCCAAAAATGATTGATGGATTTTAAAATTCGATAACTTGCAAACAGTGACTCCTATTTAAATTTTTTTCGCAGGAGCGTTATGTATAATGTCAGGAGTTTTTTACCGTAATTTTTACTTTAGTTCGAATTTCAAACAATAGGTGGCGCTGACGGCGAATGAAGGCCAAATGATCAGTGCTGAGTGAAGCGTCAACCTGGCCTTCAATCGCCGTCAGCGCCACCTATTGTTTGAAATTCGAATTAAAATACAAAATTACGGTAAAAAGACTCCTGACATTATACATAACTCTCCTGCAAACATTTTAGGTATATTTCGTATGAAATACTACCTATTGCAATCGCACCAGTTTATATATATATATATATATATATATATATATAACTTTTTTATGGACACGATAACTTCTATAATTCTTCACCAACCTCCACCAAACTGGTACATAAAATCAAAAGGGATAAAATCTCGGCTAAGTTCGTTAATGGGCAAAATCGGACCTAGGGGGTCGGAATAGGGGACGTTTTTGCGAAAACCGAAAAAAGCCTGGAACTTCTTAATTAAAGTAATTTGTCACTTCTTATTACACACCTTCTTAAGAAGGGATTAAGAAGGGACTTACACACTTCTTGAACCTCCCCACCCCCATTGAACACAGTTCAGTTTGCACTACTTTACCACTCCCAACGATTCAGATTTTCATCTCAAAATTTAAGTTTATGTCTAAGCTTCTAAAAAAAACTATGAGATGCAAAAAGTAACGGAAAAAAATAACTGTACGTTACTCCAAAGTCTAAAGCGCCCTCAATCGGTATTTTTTGAATTTTATCTTTATAAATTATTTTTAAGATAATACTGACATAAAGAATAATTTTAGTGAAAATCGCAAATCAATTGACCAATTTTTCCGTTTTTTATAATCATTTGAAATTTGAACCTCCACCCGCAATTCAGTTTGCGCTACTTAACCACTTCCAACGATTTAGATTGTGAGCTCAAAATTTAAGTTTATGTCTAAGCTTCTAAAAAAATTTAATGAGGTGCAAAAAATACTGGTAAAAACTAGTTTATCGTTACTCCAAAGTCTAAAGCGCCCTCTATCGACATTTTTTGAAATTTATCTTTATAATTTATTTTCAAGAAAATACTGACGTAAAGAATAGTTTTAGTGAAAACCGCAAACGAATCGACCAATTTTTCTATTTTTTATAATCATTTGAATTTTCGGACCCTAAACTTTAATGGCGCATATCTCCTTTGGAAGATGTTTGGGACCCTTAGTTTCCTATTTAATATTGTTCATCATGATATGACAGACCAGCATGTTAAGTTTGTAAACGACCTTTTGGGACACCCTGTATAATGTACTGTTTTGGTCGATTTTTTAATAAATTCAGAATTTATTTCAAAATATGTTGTCAAAATGGGCATTTGAGCTGAATTTTTCTTAAGATGAGTCTGATAAAACCAGAAAAACCAGTTTTTGCAGAAAAATGAAATTAAAAAATTTTCATAAACGGCCAAATGAAGTTATTAAAGTGGGTTTATCTCTAATCATATATATATATATATATATATATATTGTTGAAATGAGAACTCTTCGAAATCTACCTCCGCCTATAGGCCCAGCCGACAGGGATTTTTTTAAATAGCTGTCACCGTTTGCAAGTTATTGAATTTTAAAACCCATCAGTCATTTTTGGGACACCCGGTATATATATATATATATATATATATATATATATATATATATATATATATATATATATATATATATACATATATGAGGAGCCCAGAAGCCAAGGGGTACAAGTGACAAAATGTCGATTTGGAGTAAAATGAGTTTAAAGATAATTGATGTTAAATTGGAACATCAATAACAATTGACTAAATTGAAATAGGAAACATCTGCTTGTTGCATTCTAATCTTTGAACTCTCATTTCAATAACTGTTAAAAAAATAGAGTACAATTTTCTTTAAATGTATAATTAATCAATATTGTTTGTTTTTCGAAAAAAGTGGTTTATCTCTATAACTCCCCAAATAATCAGACAATGACCTATATTTCTTTACCTGAAATGAAAAAAGCATATTTCCAGATACCCTGTGCACTTAACTCAATTTTTTCAATTTTGTCACTTATACCCCTTGGCTTCTGGGGTCCTCATATATTATTGTCACTGGTTTAAAAAACACACAGTCATGGCAAGCGAGGGAAAAAACAAAATAAATAAATAAATGTAGAAGATGCAATAAATTACTTATTGGCTGTTGCAAGTTAATTTATTAAACTGTAGTCATAAGAGAGGGAAAGGCTTCCTTTGTAAGCCATCTTTAATCGAAACATCAAAAAGAATATTCCATCTTTACTTCACCAAGCCGTACTCATGCATCGAAGAAAAAAAAGAATCTCCCTTCTTACCTCCAGGCTTTTTTTCTTAAATCTAAAAACAAAATTCTAGAAAATTATCTACTCTCTGACTATCATTTTTCCATGTAAACATAACTCATGCCCAGAGTCGAGATTTTTATTCCACAGACGATAATCATGTATATTTTTTTAATATTATTTAACTAATTTATAATCGACTCAGAATTTCAATTATCCTTTGAACGATATTTTTGCAGACGATTAATTTTAAGAGTAAAAGTAAAGAAATGAATTTATATGCACACTATCAAATGTTGAAGGAAGGAAAATAAATAAATAAATAAAAATAATGATATATTTTTTAAAGGTATGGTTTTGTAATAAATTTAATAAGACTTTCTTAAAAAGGGTTGATACAAAAGTAGAAAAAATGAGTTTTATTTGGAATATTACGAAATAAAGTTTAATTAAAAACATTTTTAATTTAGAGCCATCTTTTTAATTTACGCGTATTGGAATAAATGTTTTTTAAGGCGAATTAAGAATTTATATCGTTTCCATAAAGATTAACAGATTAGATCTAGAAACAAGATTTTAATTTAATAAGTTGAACTAAGTACGGAATATTGTTATAAGGAAATTAATATAGTATAAAGGTTAATTTTGGCGAAAAAAAATTTAAATTTGTAATATATATATATATATTTATATCTATATCTATATCTATCTATATCTATATCTATATCTATATCTATATCTATATCTATCAATCTATCTATCTATATATCTATATATATATGGGTGGGATTAAAGAATTAAGTATTCAGCAATAAAAAATAATAAACTCAATGATTTAATGAACGTGATATCCCAAATGAGACTCATGTGATGATGCGTGAAAAGAACGAGGTGTTCTATAGATTTCTGCGATGGCGGGTTTGATGGATTTTTAATCCAAAGCTCGGGGAAGCTTATTTATACTGAATATTATTCAGTTCTACTGTTATTTTTGAATGCTACGTATAATTTTTTGTCTATTAAACCTTATTATCTTATCAAGAATATTAGTTTTGCTTAAATCATAAGTTAATCACTCAATATCCCACATATATATATATGTATAGAGAGTGAGAGAGAGAGAGAGAGAGAACCATTTTTTTTTTCAGTTTACAATGGATCCTTAATTCTAACTCAGTCATTTACAGCTAATCACCTGAGCCTGAGATGACATCTAATATATAGTTTGTAAAATAAAATGTAGAAAAAAAGAGAACGACTATGAAGATTTTTCCCTTCAATATGTATGTCATTGAAAATTAATAATCGATGCACATATACAGCGTAATAGTATTTAATCAGATTACTGAAGAATTTTTGAACATTACAGTCAGACAACAATAGAATCCATCGAAAAATGTTTATGCAATTTCATTCAAGAAAATGCATCAAAATGTTTTCTTTTTCAAGTTATTTTAAGTAAAAAGTTGATAATGAAAATAAATAATGAAATTTCAATTTTGGAGATTAATGAATATTTCAGCAACATGTTTATTTAATATAGACAAATTAATAAACAGATCTTTTAGAATTCTTGTTAAAAATCCATGATAAAGAATTTGTGAAATTTGTAAAACAAACGTAAAAAAATATAAAATAATTCGAGAAAACGATATGATATATGGTTATTAATATGTGTTCATGTAGTTCATAATGTAATTATTTACTTATTAATAATAAAATTTATATCAGATTTATTTATGCTTATATGTATTTATTTATATTTTTTTATTCCTAATCAGAAGGTTAATTTAACATATTCAACGCTGAAACCAAACAGACTTGATAAAGATAATTCACAATTTTAATTTATATGACACTAAATAAAACGCTGCATTTTATGTTCGGATAACAATGTATTTTAATTAAATTCTGTGTTATTGAAATTAAAGCATATTCCGTGCAAAACACTTTATCTCGATTATGTCCTAAAATAATTTAATACTTTTAACACCATAAATTAAAAGTAAAGGTGGATGAGAAAATGAAATAAAATTTCTTTTAATTTTATGTTTTCAATAAGTTTTACTAATTACATAATATTTTTTTTACTAAATTTAATGGTTAAGTATATTTCAAAATTGCAATCATCTGGGAAATTCGCATTTATTTCAGTCGAATGCATTAAGAAATTTAATTATTCGTAAACGTCTTTCAGTATTTTAGTATAAATTCCAACAAAATATTCCATCCTAGGATTTAAAATATGTTATTGGTTTCGATAAGAAATAATAATTTACATGTCATGAAAAAGATGTGCTTGCCAAACATAAGAGGTTCATATTCATTTCTTTAGTGTAATATTCTTATGTAAAATCTTAAATTTTTTATACAAGTTAAAATATTAATAATAATCATTGTAATTTCCCCTATCCATTTGAAACGAAGTGACGCATATGAACAAAGTGGCATATTAAAATGAATTAAATGGTACATGTAGATTTTTTCTTTCTTTCTTTCTTTCTTTTTTTACTGAGAAAGTTACGGATGCAAATTCCGAAAATACCCGGAAATTTTAATAAAAAGTTTATTTAAAATTTTTAGCTTCTCTATTATTACTTGTCACCTTTTGGCTAAACAAGCAACTTTTTAAATTCATATTGTGTACTTAATAATATACGGCTTTATCTACTTATACATATACTAGCGGACCCGACAGACGTTGTACTCCTGGCACCGACTCCAAAAAAATCAAATAAATGTACGTAAATATAGTAATACGCGCGATAAACAATCTCTTGATTTAATTTCTTATTACTATTATGTAATGGAATTATTTTTCACTCTTCAGTATTTTTTGAAGTCGGTTCAATTTTTGACAGAAAAGTTTATTTTTCTCTTTTTAGTTAAAAGTTAACGATTTTCTGAAGTCGGTTAACAAAAATTTTAATACAGGAAATATTATTGTAAAGCATACACGTTTGTCAGGAACAGGATTCGAACACTCGATCTCTTTTTTCAAAAAGCAGAGTTTAAATATGCCGTCTTAGACCGCTCGGATATTCCGTCCGCACTCTATTCGTCCAACTTATTCAATACTTTTAATTAGCGAAAAATCACTAACTATTAGTTTTTGCTTAATTACTAAAAAAGTACTGAATCAATTTCGATGAAATATGAATCTAAACCATTCTCGAGTTCACTGGAACACATACACAAAATTTCATTAAAATCGCTCCAGTCGTTTAGGAGGAGTTCAGTGAGATACACACACACAGAAGATTTATATTTAAAAAGATAAATTATAAATGACAATTTTGTTTAGGATGCACGCAACACTATTTCTTCTGAACTGATTTTGACGAAACTTACACTGTTAGATAAATATATTTCAAGAAAGATTTTAAGCTATAACACACAGTTCTATGTGGATTAATTAAATAATTATAATGGAAAATATTCTGTTAATACATAGGAAATGATTAAAATTTTGACGAGGTTATTTTTAGGCGTTCATTAAAACTGATGAATGACTTTAAATAACTATATATGTCGAAAAATAAAAGAAAAAATAATGAAAAAAACTCACTCGATACAGATTATAAAATGTACATACAGTATTAAAATAGTATTAAAAAATGACAATATTTAATTTATACATGAAAAGTGAATTCGTAATACTTAAAAATTAATTCAATGTGAAAGGTTTAAATTTATACAACATTTGGCGATTTATCTTTTTGTGTCATGTAAACAATTCTGGAAAATTAACCTTTACACAGTGATTCAGACAACAGCTGTCCGGTTTTGCATATATTCACGGATAGATGATATCGGGACCCCTGTGAAAAGGTCAACAATCTGAGTATTTTCATTTGCTCTTTTTTTATTTATTTTTTAATTTTTATCGATGTTCTCTATCATATGACTTACAAACGAAACTAGCATATATAACGATAAAAATGATAGCACATTTGTGAGTTACATGTTATTTGTTTATTTGCGATTTGATTTTACTGTTTTAGCCAAATAATTTGCGTCCAATCCAAAAAGACACATGTGATATCAGCCCGATGTTCGTCGACAATATTTTCAAGTGTACAACATATTTTTTGAGTAATTTTTATATTCGGATTAGCAGGCATCGTTCGTTACGGTGGTCCTATCTTTCGGACTAACTGTTGATTTTTTACAATAAGTTTTATTATAGAATGACACAGCCATATGCAATTTATAGAAACTATTCATGAAATTCATCTAATCAATGACATAAATCTCATCAGGATCCGTCTATTAGTAGTTTTTATAAAGAGTAATCTTTCAAAATCGTTTTCAAGTGATTACAGAAATTTACTCAAACATAACGTATTAATGTTATAACTGAGCATTGTAAAGAAATAAGAAATGTACTAAAAACACCCTTGAAAACTTAAATAATTTACATTGCAAGTTTCATCAAAATATGACTTGTAGAGCCTTTTAAAATGAACAATATTCCAAAATTGGGTTCCCGTGATTTTAAAACTTTTTCTCATAGTTTGATACATAAGTAACATAAAACGATGTGAAACAGAAAAGCAAATGTGTTAAAAGCAAATTCCATGAAAATATTATCGGCAAGACTCACGTTATCAACTGCCGGAATTAAATACGAATTTGCATTTTATGTGTAGATTTGAAGTAGATATATGTAACATCATAATAATATTGATCATAAAAATTTATAAAACTCCACGTTATTTTTCGTTATTTCTGCTGATTAAATACTGTAATTACATAAAATGGCGTAGTATTAAAGAGTTTTCGATGCACAAATATTGGTTACAACATATTACGACCATGGTTACAATAACTTTATTGAATTTTGTATCAAAGCAATCTTGCTAAACTGAACTAATTAGATTTATATTTCGATCACAAAATTTTCCTTATCTCAATTTTTAAATTACTTAAATAAAAGGCATTTTACCACCTGTGCTAATTTCTTGTGTGCTAATTTCAAGCAATATTCCAGTTGTTTTGTTGTGTATTATTTGTACCGCTGCTATGAATGAAAATGGAAGATGAAGAAAAAGTATAGTATAAAAAAAATATATACGATTTTCTAAAATTTCGGTACGGTTGAGTTATATCACTTCATTGTCACCTAGCGTAAAAGTTAACAGGTGAAATACCTCAAACAAGTTAACATTGTGGGTGGGAAAATAATAATTTTTAAAATATTGCGCTTCAAAATTACAGAGTATCGAGGCTGTTATATTAAACAAAGAATAAATGAAAAATAACAGAACAAAAAAATATTTACATTAAAATATTTTTTCAAAATCTTCATTTAAACAGCAGACTTAAAAAAGTAATTGCTTCTAAGTAGCAGAAAACTGCAACAAACATTTTCATTTTTCAATCAGATAAAAATTTAAGTTACGACTCAATAAAAAAAAAATATTACAAAAACAGTAAATTTAGCAATTTTGCATGCTTATCGTAAAATAATAATTCAAAAGAAAAAAGCTGCTTCAACAAATAGCAATATATACAATAACAAGATATGTTTGCAATAAAAAATAATTGCACGTTTGAGATGAAATATTTAGCGAATTAATATACATTTTGGTAGGATGTTCATGTAACGAAAAATTATCAAAATTCATAAAAAAAACTGTGTTAAATTTTATGCCGAATTTTTGAAGACTGTGTTATGCAATAAATCCAGATCAATTTAATCCTTCTTTTTTAAGGTTCATTACATTCCAAACCACAACAATTAACGTATGCCAATCGTCGGCTGAAGCGATTATTTAATTCTGCCTTTTTAATTAATATCTATCTAAAAAACTACACCTATACATTTCCAGTTTTCTGATTTTATGATAAGTTGTTACTGCTAAATGGAAGTGTCTGTGTCATTGTGCTAGTATTTTTGTTTGGCTTGCAGAATATCATCGTAATATTCAATATTAACAATAGTTCAAACATTATAAACAGACTTCATAGCTGTCATTTTTGTCTACCAATATACTTTTTCGTTATTCTTTATGCAGATTCCTTCTAAAATTTAAACGAAATTTGACTTAGTTAGTGAATGTTAAGTAGATGTATGTGATAATTTGCCAAACATTTTTTCCATGTTCGTCATTCTTATTGTATTCAGTTCCTTTAAAATAAAAATCTTTCCCTCATTTTATTTTATATATATATGTAAAATACCCACATCACATGCACTTAAAATGTACGCCTGACACAAGAAAAGTCCCCTCCGGCTCGGCCTACAGTCGGAGGTAGATTTCGAAGTTAGATACAAATATCAAGGTTAGAGATAGACCCAGTTCCATCACTAAGAATGAGGTCTGGGGAACTAAACCTTTTGTCAAAAGTCGAATATCCCATCAAAAACACAAATGTGAAAGAATGCCCAGTTTATTAACAGTTTCACTAATAAAAGAATTTAGATCTCACTGCAAACCAAGTTCTTTCGAAGCTCCTTAAATCATAACTCCATTCATACGTAATGTTCTTCAATTACTTAAAATGATTTATTTTGTGCTTGCTATTCAATAGACCGACATGGTAATCCCTATTTAATTAATCAAATTTGTCTATTTAATTAATCAGAACTTAAAGTTAATCACTTACCTAACTTATCAATGACTTAACTTCGATGTACTTATTCGAATGCTTGATTGACTAGATCTTTGCCAATAACATACTAGACTAAATTTTACCCATACTCAAAAATTAAAGTTGGTGGGTGAAAAATTGCCAAGTCACTCAGCAAGTAGCATAAGAAATCATTTAAAGTAATTGAAAAACATTATGCATGACAGGAGCTGTGATTTAAGGAGCTTCGAAATATCTTGATTTGCTGTTAGATCTCATTTTTTTATTAGAGAAACCGTTAATGAACTTGGCATTCTTTCACAGTTATGTTTTTGATCGGATATCGTTATTTTTGTCAATTAAATAGCTATTTGTTTCCTTTGTGAAATAAATAGGTTTAACATTAAATTATCTTTATTTAATAATAATTAACCTTACAGTTTTTTCGTTTGTTTACGCAATGGTTTTTTTTTCGTTATTATTTTCTATATATTCTTACAAGTTTCGCTATTTAGAAAGTTTTTAGAACACTTTTCGCTCATTTTCACCGATTTAAAATTTTGTATTTGTTAACAAATATTCTTAGTGATAATTTTTTATTTTATAAGTAATTAACATACCAAATTTTATGTTTCCAGGGCCTCCACTAACACAGATATTTCCTTTTTAGAATTTTTTTGCTTCTGCAGCTCCTTTGTTGTTAGTGGCATCGGTATAGGTTATAGCCTACGTTGGAGCAAGGACCCATCATTTTGATATCTTTACTTTTAAGATCGGCTCGTTACATGATAATATTCTTTAAAAAATGCCATTTAACACACATTTTTTGAACGTAATGCAAAGGGTAAAACCAGAAGAACGTAGCTTCTCCTGATCCCATACAATGCAAGCTTTATATATCGTAAGAGAACTGCCTATTAAATGCACGTTTTTACTCTTTCCCTTGAAGCATCATATTTTTTATACAGACATTTCTTAAATATTTTTGTATAATTTAAAGTACTCAGATCAAAAAGAAATACCGATAAATCCAAAAATGCAGCTTCATACAGATAAATATTTTCAAATTTCAGATCGTTTTAAATTTTTAATTATTATTTTTTTAATTAAATCTGTTGAGTTAAAAAAAATAGTATTAAAAATGTGCAGTAGAAATATTTGCCAAATCCATTTTAATTTTTTATAAGGTTTTTGACATCGCGTTTTGTCAGTCGCATTCAAATAAAATTAAGGAGAATTTAGAAGCACACTGTTAAAAAATCTAAAATTCATGGATATATATTCCCTTAATTTCACAGTAAAAGTCCCTTTTCACAACAAAAGAACATTTTCCGTTAAAAATCTGAAAACTCCACCATATTTTTTGAAAATAACGAATCTGATTAAAATAGCAACAAAAAACGGAGACACTACTGGCGACTTTGCTGCCAGCAGTTTTACCGTGAATTTAGCGATTTTTTTAACAGTGCAGCATATAAAATGTGGAATACTTTCTAAAATAAGATAATCAAATGGATTTTTTTTCGCATGTACAAATTGTTCAATATAATCATTATTATTCTATAATATTTTGCAAAGATTAAGTATTAATTTTAATTATATAATCATTAAATTATTATGTAGTTTTATATGTTATTCTAAGATTAAAATCTATATCATAGTTTTAGATTTGGAGATTAATGCATAGTTGATATTCAAATTTGTTATAAAAGAATTAATAGATAAATATTCATTACATTTTTTAATTCATTCCAAAACTTAATTTTTACCAAAACTTAAAGGAAAAAAAATCAAAATAAAAGAAAATGCCTTCTAGATAATTAACTTATATTCATGTAGCTCATAATATAATGAGATACAACATTAAATTATTTTTCATATACATATATTTTTTTTACTTGTGAATTTTTAGCACAACCCAGAATCTTTATTTCACTAAATCAATGCGCAGAATAAATTTAGTAAATCGACAAAGACAGTTCATATTACTGATGTATAGGACATTGAATAAATTGCTAAATTTTCATTTGGCAACTGAATTCATTTTAATTAAATTCTATGTTATTGAAATTGATGTTCATTCCAAGTGGAGCGCATTATTATGATTTTGTGAAAAAAAAATTGTTAAAATAAACAGAAATTATAGATGAGAGGAAAGAAATTTTTTTCTTATAATGTTATTTTTCCAAAAAAAAAAAAAAATATATTTAAATTAAATCTAACATCATATTTTCAGAATAAAATTTTCTTATAAAAAATCGTTTTTATGTCTCAAACTTTCATTCATGTGTGAAATCGGCTTTTATTCCGCTCTAATGCATCAATAAAATTAATTAAATTAATTATTCAGAATCATTTTTCAGTATTTTAGTTAATGTTTAAATTTTTAAGTTCTAATAGACGAGATTTACTCGATAATCATGATTGTAGTAAAAAATATATAATTAATGATCTATTCAATTGTAAGAATTTATGAACGATGATTGTTTTCTAAACAGTATAGAAAATGTACTAACTACACTAGAAAAATTTTCTGAAATTTAAAATATTTTCATTAAGGACATAATAGCCAAATATTTGCGCATTACGCCAATCTTTATTTAGTCCGAGAAATTCTGTAACTAATGTAACATAAAACAGACCAACATATTTTCGGCTATTATTGAAGCTTTATTAAACCTATCAATTGAAATAAATGTGATTTTATGTTTTTAAGAACACTTAGTAATGTCAAGTTATAACAATAACATTTAAATTAATTTATATGAACTTTAAAAAAAGAAAATGACATTTACATGTGTTACTGATATAAAATTTATTGAGTAACTGACGTGAGATTATGAGTTTAGAAAGACTAGAATGATACTTAACTAAAATTGTGAACAGTAGTTTTACAATGCTTTCCTATAATTTTTTTAAACAACATAAAAATATCATATTTCTATGTTTTTTTTGTTTTTTTTAATAGTGATTTCATGTTTTTAAGAACACTAAGTGCTGACAAGTAATTAAAAAATCTTTTAAATTAATTTCTGAACTTAAAAAAAGAAAAATATACCTTTACATATCTAACTTACAATATTTTTTGCGTACACTGTTAAAAAAAGTCTGAAATTCACGGATATATATATATATATATATATATATATATATATATATATATATATTAACTGCACAGAAACAGTCCCTTTTTAAAATAGAACATCATTTTTCATTAAAATTCCCACTGACGCGACCGGATATATCCGTTCACTAGGCTGCAGGTTTCACTGCAGTTGCAGCTTTTTTAAAATTAATATAATTCTACAAATATAATCCAGTTTTAAGAAAGTAAATTATGATTGATACTTTGAAGGCTTATAAGCGTGTATATAACATATATATATATATATATATATATATATATATATATATATATATATATATATATATATCATAATAGAAAATTCCTCTATTATTAACAATTAAAATAAATGGCAGAGAAAAAAACATTACAATTTTCCCTTTTTGTTCGGCGTTCAGAAGCTTAAAAATCGGAAATTTATCGTATTTCTAAAAAATATTGAAACGGACGGAAATGTAAGGAAATAATAGATACATTCTACTATCTGCCTCAAATTTATTTTAAATGCTTACGAAACTTACATGTTGCTGCAAAGAAATGAAAAAAATAACGAAAAATTTTTGCTTTTTTTGTGAGACTTGTATCCTTTTGTCGAATTTCAACAGCATGGTTTTTCTCATTATCCAAAATTATTATAATTCTTAAAAACTTTACAATTTTAACTTTATAAAAATAACTTTATACAAACTTTATAATGGAAAATTACTGCTTCTTCAAACGAAGTCTTTCTTTCTTTTGCTTCTCAAAATGGAAAACTTTTAACGAAACAGAAAAAGTACACAAACTTTGCTGCCAGTAGATTTACTGTGAAATTTCGATTTATTTATTTATTTATTTATTTATTGAAAATGTATCTGACATAACATTATCACCTTTGAAAGCCTATAATGCTATTTATTTTAATTTGTGAACGGTAATTTACAATGTTTTTTTTAAAATTTCCAAAGAACATAAAAATAACAAATTTTTCAACGATACTTTTAAATTAACGATATCACCTTTTTCCCATCGAAATTGAGACATTTCAGTGGGACTGTTTTAATACAGAAAAAAATATATATTATGACGGCACGTAAAATACATTTTTTCTGTTTAATTTTAAGGTTAAATAATTTGATCCATTCAAATTGTCCTGATTGTAAATATATATATAAATATATACTTTTAAAAGAAATGCCTTTAACAATCGGTTATGTATGCTTCGAAACTTGCAGAGTACTTCGTGATACATTTCAGGTAGTAACTTGATGAAAAAAATTAAAATGGCACAAAAAATGCATTTTTTTCTTTTAGATTTAGATGCAAAACCAGACAAGAAAAACAATTATATTTAAAATGAATTGTTTTATTTAAGTATCAAAAACTCATAAATTGCAAAATCAGCTCGCTTCGTTAATGTAAAACCAATTATACAATTTCCAGATATAAATCGACATTTAGAACGTATAAATTACACTCTTATAAGAAAACTAAGACTTTGGTGTCAACTGCAATATTTTTCACAGTGTAAAAATGTACGTCATAAAAGACAAATGTCAAATTCCTCAAGAAAGTACAAGTTCTCATTTTTGAAAGTGATAAATTATTATCAGATAATTCAATATTGAAACAGATAAAAAACAAGATGAAAAATTCTATCGTTTTAAATTATTCATTTCTTTTATTTGTTAAAGAGAAAATGATATCTAATATCAATTCATTTTAACAATACGTAAGTTTGTTTATTTTTTATAGTTTTGGGGCTTTAATAAAATTTAAAAAAGAGAAATCTAACTTTATCCTGCAGATCGAGATCTTTTTATTTTCATTTTTTTTGGAAACATGAGACATGGCTCTGTTAAAACTGGAGCACACTGAAATACGATTCAGTACATAAATATATATGTTAAAGAATCATCCAAATCCTTATTTTAAAATAGTTGTAATGTTTAAAAAATGGAATATGACTGTAGAATATTTTTATTCAAATACTTGTGAAATGTTTCATTTAAAAGTTACTTTCTTATTTTGTACTTATTTCACCTAATTTGATATAGCAGCTAATTGGCTATTGGGTTAGAAATTAATAATTTAAAAAAAAGAGACTCGAACAATTGTTTGAACCTAACATCTTTATACCAAAGGATTTATTTGTATATATATTTTCACTTCAGTTTTGAATTTAAATTAAGGAATTGGTAACTAAAAATGATTTAGAAGCGAAAAAAAGTTATTTTTTGCAAAAAAATTTAATGATATAAAAGGGCTAAAATATTTTATTTTTTTGTCAATTTCGTAGATTAAGATTAAATATTTTATTCTTTTATCATTTCAAAAACAATGAAAAAAATCTATATTTAATAATTACCTATTACTAATTGACTCTACACATGATATCTTAGCTCACATTAAAATTATTTACGTTTTCTTTTCTTTTTTTTTTTTTTTTTCATTTCGTTTCAAGCCGTGTTTCGTGACATAGCTCGCTAAAAAAGCGCTATAGGAAACAAACTGCTATTTTGTGTAGTTCGGATATCTATAATGCTCCATTCACACCGATTTCTGTATTTTTAACTTTATTTATCTATGTGAACTGTTAATATACTGCTCGTAATTTTACTGAGAAATGTTAACTAATCAAATAAGAAATATTTTAATCTTGAAATGAAAAAAATAGTGTACTGCAAATTACTTTGATCCAGAATTAATGAAACCGCATATATTGAACGGAAAACATATCTGATATGTAATTATGTATGCAGATAAATATCTATATTATAAAGGACAAACGTATCTGCGCGTAACGCATACGTTATTTTGCGAATGGCAATACTTTCAAATTTTAAATGAAATTTTAGGTATTACAGTTTTTGCTACTGCAATTTTTTTAACTTCTGAACATCGCACATTTTCAATTTTTACACCATGGTTTAGGGCAAAAAATATACTTTAAAATGTAATTTATTTGAAAACTTCATCTTAATTTAGTTTTGAAATATTAATTTTAACACTTTTCTAATCGTGGCAACAGGAGTACTCAATTTCTATTAAAAGCAAAGGAAAAATTATTAGTGTTGCCATCATTTTATTAAAAGAGAAAAAAAATAACTTAAATACGCACCCGGTGAATTTTGATTTCATTTACAAAATTTGATTTACACTAAAAAAAATATCAACAATCTAAGATCTCTTTCAGGTTATAACACCGAGACATCGAGTTTTGAATCAAAATTATCAATACCAAAAAGTTGATATAGATAAAAAATGTGTATTTGTAAATTTTGAAATTGTGAAAATAATGTTGAGTTTACATTTCAGAGTGAAAAAATTCTATGATTGAGTCAAAGTTGAATATTTTTTTTTTCATTTTGGAATACTAGCATAAGAGCCTTAATTGGTAACTTTATCATAATAACAGATCTTTAATATATTTAGTTTCTTACATGTACGATTAAAGTTTAATTTTAACATTTTCTACAACTGAATTTTATGTAGAAATAGTTTTTTGTTAACTTTAAGTTGAATATGATTTGTTTAACAGATAGACTTGCCAATAAAAAGTGCATTTTAAAAGCACCTTTTTGCTACAATTTGCAAAGAAAAAACTGCGTATGACAATGCTTATACATTTCTCGTTTTAGGAAAAAAATTTGGAACAAAAATATAACTTCATTTAAACTTACAAACGTTTACAAATAAAGATTTCGTGCTCTACATGAAAGGGTCGTTAACATTTATTTTTCAATAGTTTAATGATGCAGTGTTTTTTGTTCAATCAAAAGCTTTAACTTGAAAGAAACAATTGCCAGTTTCTTAATTAAATGAAAGAAAGCTTTAACAAGCTAAATTACAAAATTTCAAATACTGGCCCATTTCCAAATACAGCAGATAATCGGGGTTCCTTAAATTGCGTTAAATCGATTTATATTACAGAAAGGGAAATGTTTTTTTTTTTTTTTTTTATTTTAATATGTTTATTCTTCAACGGTTAATTAAAGTAGGATGATACTGCATCTATGATAAATTGTTAATGAGATGGAAACACTGTAATTTGTGAGATTTCTTCAATATTATGTATAATTATCTTTATATCATCTATATTGATAATGATAAATATAAAATAATAACGAATTAATCATGAGTTTGCATTTTGAAATTAAATATTGAATAACATTTAAAACAAAAATATCCCATCATTTCTTACCAACGTATGATATATTTAAAAATGACATTATATTTATTACATTAAATACTCAAATAAGTAAAGTGTGTTTAATTTTAATTATTCTGTAAAATTTGTCAGTAGTGGTAATTTGATAGAGAAATGTATTTTATGTACGGTAAAACGAAACATTGTGGGTAAATCTCTGAATGCCTTTCTAGACTAAGATGAAATCTAAATCCGTTACAGATGGATAAGTGTATAATTGCATTATGGATATCTGCTCATTGTTAACTTTAAGTTGAATATGATTTGTTTAACAGATAGACTTGCCAATAAAAGGTGCATTTTTCACTATAATTAATTTTGTTAGTTTATTATAAATCAATGAAAGAGTTCCTTCTTAAACATTTTCTTTCGTCAAAATTTAACGGGCTCTATCTTGTATAAGTAACGTCTGTAATGAAAATAAAATTCACTGCCTTATATCCAGATGCAAATGCTTTGGGATTTCGTATCTCAATTACCTGGATTAAACTTATTTCTTCTATATAGAGTACAACTGTTTTTATTACTCAAAATAATCCATTGCTAATTAAGTGCACATGATATTGAGCTTATAATAATTTTTAATGAAGCAGAAATATTTATTTATGTTGATAGTTTTAGAATATAAATTGGTATAAGGTTTTTTATGTTTTTGTTATTTAACATGATGTATCAATGTAAAAATACTTTATGCCCTTAAAAAGTTAAGTTTGACCACTTTACTAAAAAATTTTGTAAATTTATTTCTAAAAATTTTTTTTTATTTTAAATTAAGAAACTCTTATTAATTTTAAGAAATTTAAAATAGCAAAACACATTACAAATTTCTGTGTATGTACATAAAAATTTAATTTGTTATTTTTAATGTGCATGATCTGTTGCATTAAAACAATACTACATATATCTGTATTCATTTAAATTTTATTTAGTTTTATAGCTTAATATTTATAACTAAAAGTAGTTGAAGAAATACATATAATGTAATTGAAAAGAAAAAACTGCGTATGGCAATGCTTATACATTTCTCGTTTTAGGAAAAAAATTTAGAACAAAAATATAACTTCATTTAAACTTACAAACGTTTACAAATAAAGATTTCGTGCTCTACATGAAAGGGTCGTTAACATTTGTTTTTCAATAGTTTAATGATGCAGTGTTTTTTGTTCAATCAAAAGCTTTAACTTGAAAGAAACAATTGCCAGTTTCTTAATTAAATGAAAGAAAGCTTTAACAAGCTAAATTACAAAATTTTAAATACTGTCCCATTTCCAAATACAGCAGATAATAGGGGTTCCTTAAATTGCGTTAAATCGATTTATATTACAGAAAGGGAAATGTTTTTTTTTTAATTTTAATATGTTTATTCTTCAACGGTTAATTAAAGTAGGATGATACTGCATCTATGATAAATTGTTAATGAGATCGAAACACTGTAATTTGTGAGATTTCTTCAATATTATGTATAATTATCTTTAAATCATCTATATTGATAATGATAAATATAAAATAATAACGCATTAATCATGAGTTTGCATTTAGAAATTAAATATTGAATATCATTTAAAAAAAAATTATCCCATTATTTCTTACCAACGTATGATAAATTTAAAAATGACATTATATTTATTACATTAAATACTCAAATAAGTAAAGTGTGTTTAATTGTTCTGTAAAATTTGTCAGTAGTGGTAATTTGATAGAGAAATGTATTTTATGTACGGTAAAACGAAACATTGTGGGTAAATCTCTGAATGCCTTTCTAGACTAAGATGAAATCTATATCCGTTACAGATGGATAAGTGTATAATTGCATTATGGATATTTGCTTATTGATATTGATATCTATTGCTGGATATATAATAAAAATATTTTAATTATCTAATGAAAAGTTACACCATTGTCGATTAACAAAACACCATTAGTATAATTGAAAAACATACACAGCAGTTATAGTCTTGCACTATTATAACAATCATTATATTTTATAATAATATAAGTATGCTGAAAAATATATAGCCTATTTTATGTAACTAAACATAGTTGAATAGGTGAAAAGAGAAAATTGTATGAAGAAACCGACGAATAACATTTGTCTTTACGTTCTGTATTGCTTTCATTATGTCGCACACAATAAATTTTGATTTTTTGATTAATTTCTGAGATACTTTTATTTTCAATGAAATGACGAAATATTTTCCCATATATGAAGGAAAATGGTTATGGTCATATCTTGATTTTATTTCATTGAAAAACAGTTTCAGGTTTATTGCTACAATTTTGTGCGTGTTATTTTTTTATTTTTATCTGTTTATTTTTATATTATTTGCCGTTATCAAAATATCAGGTACGTTAATCTATTTTACGGTGAATATAGAATATTTTATTTTTACACAAAACTATATTTATTCTTTGTTCAAAAATACAGTAAAAACAAATGAATTTTCATTTATGTTTGAATTTTGTTTCTTTATGTTCGCCAATTCAAAGTTAGTTATCAAAGCTCTTTATACCTTTAAAAACATTATAACGTTACCTTTATACTTATAATAGAGATCTTGTACAAGCAATGCATTTTATTTAATTGTTTATTTATACATAAAAAATATACATTTGAAAAATAATTTACAAGTGCATAATGCGTCATGGCTTCTATTAAAAAAAATGCAAGGAATCTTACATTTATAATTTGTTTATTTTTCTTCACAAGTTCTTTTTTTTCAGACTAACGTTAAATTAGTTTTTGTTCATGTTGAATATTTATTTCACTTTTTATTTAATATCATACTCTTAGAAATACTGTAATTAAAAAAAATATATGTACATATTTAAAATAAAACCATTTTTCATGTTATATTTGCTTGTTACAATATCCATATTTTTTATGAATTATTAGATTTAAAAATTTATTATTAAAATGATTATTTTTTCCGCATGAATATTTCCTTTACATCAATTTCAGAAATAAACAGAAAAATCACGTATTAGATCAACAGCCAAATTCCATAACCACTCATTTATTTAAATTAGCCGCGTACGAAGTCAAAATCTTATATACTCCAGAATCAATAATTCAAAATTAACTTGGTACAAGTATACAGAAACAAACATTTAAGCTATAAATTTGCATGTTATTGTATTTCTTGTATTAATTATTTCAGAAATTTACTAAATGCTTATCCATTAACGATGATATAAAGGATAATTTTAAATAGTACTGCTGTGATGTAGAATCACATATAGTATTCTTAAATTTTACATTTTTCTAAATTACAGTTAAAGCTAATCTTTAATTAAATGTCCATTTTATCTTAACGTTTATTTTCGATTCCACAATAACTTTCCGTTCAAAAGAAAAGAAAGAAAAACATCTAGCATCTGCCTTATTACTGAAAAACGGCTATCAGATAAAGAGAATTCATTAAGATGCGTATTTCACCCTTGCTGGAAACAAATAAAAAAAGAATAAAGTTCGAATGTGTTTGCGGTCAGTGAAATTTCATTTTCCTCTCTGCGTAATTTTAAGTATAATTTATTCGTTGCATATGAGTCTTTTTATGTACATAATGGTTGTTATGTCTTTTGAGAACATTTTCCCAAAATATGCTCCTAACGTACGAATTGGCAGTCGGATTCCTTTTTGGCGTATTTTTTAGGACTGTTGTTTTCTGGTTGCCCTGCTATTAAATTCAAAATCCTTTTATTGTTTAAGCGTAACAGACAATTTTGCGGAGATGATATCAGTCATTTTTCATATGCTTAATGTTGCCAATCGTGTGATGCCAATGTGCGAATTTTTCAGTGAGGAATCAATTGCCTCCCTCTCGCTTCATGAACTCAGTCATGTGAAGACTGTTTTCTTAAAAAATGCGTTCAGGCACCATCCCTAACTTTTCTGTATGAAACCCTTAAATTTTGAAGTTTACTGCAAATAAAATTTTTCTTAAAAGAGCATTTATTGTCTTAAGCGATCATAGCCTATAACTAGCGAATGCATTTTTAAAAAGAACCTGTCAACATACTTTAAATTACAGATCTATAATATATAAATTTATGGTGCCTAACACCAGGCATTCGCAAATTTTTTTTAACGTCAAGGGATGGTGCCTGCTTTAGTTGCCTGCTTTAGTTGCCTGCTTTTAGTTTCCTGCTTCGATTTGCTTGAAAGTTTAGTTTCTGGACTATTTATTAGCACTTATCTGGACTATATCTGGACTATTTATCTACCTGAGTAGTATGACATTATCTTATTCGTTGGATGTTTACATGATTTTTGAAAGTCTATTCCCCCGACAGATGACTATCTATTACGTTTTCGGAATATAGACTATTAGCTATTACGAGTGTTCTCAGTTCATAGAATATAGTTTGGAGTGCCTATAGAATGCGGACTGTCGCTGCCGGATTTTTCCCTGATGGATCGCATTGGAATTGTGTCCCGGCGCCGAACCATTCTTCATGTTGGATGCGGCTGATTTTTCTGATCAAAAAAAAATTTCATGAGGCTCAGCGTAAAGAACTCCTGCTCGTTAACGCCTGCTCCTCCCGATGTAGGCCTAAGAATCTGCGGTAGATTGTGGTGACTCATACTTCATCTCCGTTCAACTCGCAGCCTTGCTTTCGGCAATATAGTGCATTTTATTTCTACTTTGTGTACTTCAGTAGTTTTTGTTTACTTCAGAGATGGATCGTGCGCAGTGTGCTCAGTGTTACAGATTTTCGTGTTTGATCTGCAATTTAATCTACATTCATAGATTAGGTGTTTTTGCGCTGGATTTTGTGAGTCTTCGATTGCCAACGTCCATATTTTGCATCTCTTCAAAAATTAAAAAAAAAAAGGGAATTGTCGAAATCTGTTATGAAAAGAAGTAAAAAAATTAGCGCACTCGTGAGAATGCTGCCAAATTAAAACAATGTAGTGATTAAAAAAAAAGATAGTGAAGAAAATAAATAAACATCTGCGGTATAAAATGTGAGTACGAGAAAACATATGCATTTTATATTTTATGATTTTAATGCTCAATCTCTATTTTAATTACATGACTTTTTTGTTATTATTTTAGAATAATATGATGAGTGATTTTATTTCAATTATTGTTTATTATGCATTGTTTTCTCATGCTCATATTTATTTTTGTGAATAATATTAGAAGTTTTCTTAGATTACGTCGAAATATTTCATAGTCTTACAAATGCTATTTAAGAAATAAGACGCCAAATATGATAACAGGATAAAAGGATATTTTTCATATAACTAAGTATCTATCAACCGTGCACTCTTACTGAAATTTCATTCAAAGTATTAAGACAATCTTTTTAAAAAAAGAATTCAGAATATTGACTTTATAAATCGTATTTGTTTTGGATGATTGTGCTAAAAAAAAAATTCTATTATTTTACTTATTTTCTTTAAATATTACATTTTTATTTACTTTGCAATGCCAGTCTTTTTGAACTATTACAATCTGACATTCATATGTATACATTTACAGTTTTATATATTTCTTTACCTGATTTTATAAGATGATTAAAAAAAGAGGTTAAAGGTAAGTTAATGGTGCATCTAAAACATTCATGTTTCCAGATAAATAAGAGAGAATGTTTTTGTGTCAGACTATTATTTTTGCATGTTAGGAAAGTTAAAAAAAAAAAAAGTATGAAGAAAGATAAATATGAATACTTGTAATAAATAAAGATGTATGCACCTCTCTAGATATTTGACACTGCCTTCCTCTTAAGATACATAAAATTGTATCATTTCAATTATATTTTATTATGCTTTGAAAATTCCATAATCAAAGGGTAAGTTATGTTTTACTGTGTTTCTATTGAGTATTATTTACAGATAATACATTATTTTTATATTTGTACTTAAAAGTATTTACCATTTTTTCTTGATTGCATAATTGAATATATGTAATCAATATCTTTAAAGCAGCATTTTCTATTAATTATATCCATTTAAGTAGAGCTATTTCTTGCAGCTAAATATTAAGGAATTTTGTTTCTTTATTCTGAGTAGATAAAGAAGATGACGGTTTTATAACATATAATATTTAAACGTATGCGCATGATTATTCTTCATCAGTAATTATAACATTATAAGAACTTTCATTTTAAAGGTTATTTCATAAAAATATATCTAGGTAATTTTCTTGAAATACCATAGTATTTCTTAGACATTTATTTGATAATATACAGAATGGTCTTACAATTTTTATATAATCAATGTGTATGTTTGTTTTATTACATAGATATAGGTAATTAATTTTATATGCCTTTTACATATTTGTGTATAGATATCTTATTTTAATGTTCATAACATATAAAGTTCATTATGTGGTATATCACGTCATACCATTATAAAAATATTTTATGTGTTGTCATGTTGACAAATTTAGAAATATAATGCATGAGGCGAGAAGCTTAAATTTGTTTTCGCTTATGGTAAACTTTTCACTTGTTTTTACTAAACTTTAAATAGTTGACAGCAATTAGACATTGAATAATTTACATTTTAAAATATTCTCGCAAATATAATATGTTTTTAGGTTTGGAGATCTTATGTGTAAAATATAATATTTTCTTTAATTAAATTATCTCAACCTGTCACAAGCTTTTCTCTTAACTTTTTAATGCCTGCTCGAGTCATCAATATTATTATTAATAATAACAGAAAGAGAGATTTTATTTATTTCATTAAGGCAGTTAAAACATATAACGTACTAGTATACATTTTAAATCAATTGTATGCCGTGTTGTTGCATACCAGCACACATTAGTACATGTGAAATCTCAGTATTTTTAAAATTCAGTTAATATTTTATTTGTGTTTCTAATATTTAGTGACTGTTTTCGATAGATTTCTTCTTGCATTGTGTTATTTTCTAGAGGTAGCACAATGCCAAGAATGTTTTTTTTTTCCTGAAGGCTTTCTTTTTCTTTTGGGGGTAAGATGGCCACTTACCTACGCAAAGGAAGAGAATGTTTGATTTTAATTACAAAATTCATTAATTCATTTTTTAAAATTTACTATTATTAGACACTTTGCTAAATTCTCATCGTTTTTTTTTTCATGTGTAGAACATTTTTAATTTTTATTGATTTAGACATGACATTACTGAAGAGTGGTCTCGCGCGACCTCGCGGTTTTCAAATTAATTCGTTAGAAGATATTTCACAGAGATTTCCTTTTTTCTTGCAACTCTTGTACATATTTGTTGTGGTTTCATATTCAACCTGGCTTTACATGCATACACATACTTACACTTCATTCTCACAAAATTATTTTTGGTTATGGTTCAAAGATAACACTCGCCTTGGTTGAATTCGGTCATAATTTTTAGGTACTTCTGTAATATTTTTTTCTACATACTGTGTCATGATCACATTCCTTTTATTTTACTCTGCAGACAAAAAACTATTTTGTTTTACATAATTTTTACACTCATTCATGCTGGTTGGTTTACTGTTAGGAACAGGCATTTTTCCTCTTTTGAAGTTTAAATTGTTATAAATACACTTTATTTACATCTTCAATTATTTCAAACACTTGTTTTTTTGTTTTGTCATATAATGTATTAGTTCCTGGTACACATGAGAATTTTGTTCATAGAAAAAACACAGGAGTTCATCGCACATTCTTTGTTCATTGATGTTACACTAGTTCATCGCTTTACTTTCCATTCTTGTTGTACATGGGGAACTAGTTACATTCATTTTTGTTAAAACAAAAAAATCGCTTTTTTCCTGGACATTTTAGTTCACCGAATAAACACTTTAGTTCATAGAATATTTACATGTTTGTTTATAGAATTTTACACGTTAGTTCATCGATGTTTTTCACATTAGTTCATAGAGATTTTATACATGTGTTCAGTCATGTCGTACGTTATAATTCATAGAGATGTACACTTTAGTTCGTTGAATTTTATATTATTGTTCATAGATTGTTTACATATTAATTCATTGAAAATACACATCTTTGTTCATAGAATATGTAACACATTACTTCTTAGAAAGTAAACCACATTTTAATGTACATTATCTTTAAGATATAATTTGGAACCTCTTTTTATCTTTTTTTTAGATAAAACAGTAGTTTTTTTAATGTATTTTTTTCTAAAAATCCATACAACACTCAGGAAACTGCCAGCACATACTTTAAGGATTTTAATATAGGAAATAAATTATAATATGTACATGCCTTTCCACATACATTTTTCTTTACTGATAAAATTTGACTGATTGGACGCGGATGGTGACTCGATGCTAATTATATCATTTCACAAAATGATTCTTCTCAAAATATTATAGTACATCTTTAAAATTGGACATGTTTCTGATACAATATTATTTAGGTTGTTGTCACTAGTTAGATATACTTTTATCTTTAAATATATATATGCTAGAACCGGTATGACCATTACATCATTTGTACTTTCCTCTATTTTAAATGACACTTTAAATTTTCACACATTTAAGCTTTTAGAAATACATGCACTTACTGCAGTTTGTTTAGATCATCATGTACACACAAATATATTGTAAGCATTTTTATTATTTTACAATAATCACAATTGTTTTGGCATGACTTTTAGCTATACCTTAAACATCAAGAGTATTTAAATCGAGGAAGTTAAATACTTTTACAGTTTTTAATTGTACATATTTGTCACGTTTGATATTCCGGTAATATTTTATGCCTAAACACTTAAATTTTTAACCTTTTGCTAACCATAGTATTCGACAGTTTTTTTACACTTCACACATAGTTCATAGTTAAAACACGTAGTTCACTGTAGCTGGTTTAGAGTTTAACCAGAGTTTCTTTTTACATAACACATGTAGTTCATTGAGACAAGTTATCCCTTATTCATCGAGTTGTTTAATGATTGTTAATTCATTAATTACGTAATTGAATGTCACTCATTGGTAGGTGTTTTTGGGTTCTTGTACACATACTGTCTGTTTCTTATGGTAGAAAAAAAAATCCTAATTTGTTTTTCTACACAATCGCGAGAGCGTTGCTTAGCATGTGGCAATGGTATTTACAATGGTATTTTATTTTACAAAGGTTTTACAATGTTACTTTTGCGGCATGCTTCGCGGATGAGCTTGTGGTCTGTGGATAACAATTTTGTGGGATTTCGCCTTTCTTATTTTTCCCTCATCAATCGCATTCCTTTTGGGCCAAGACATTTCACGTGAATATATTTATTGTTCACGAATTTTCTTATAGGCAATGCACAGGTTTTCATTTTTCTTATTACATACATGCAGCCTTCTCCTGGTTTATACCAGTTAATTCTTTAGCACATATTAATTGAGGCTGAGTTCACACACACACACGCAATTTTTCTCTTCTGTATTACCTGTTGTACAATTCACTTAAAATTTCATTTTTCTCATACATTTTTACATTTAAAAGATTACATGATGGAATAACTCAATTTTTTTTACACAAGTAAAGGCTTATTAAATCACAGTTTTATTTGAACTACATTTACATTAAGACAGGGGAATACAGTTGTCACATGGAATTAAATGGCTTATGACAGTGTTTGAGGTATTTTTTTTATATCCTGATTTTCTACAGTTTTTATTATTGTCTTCTTTACCTTATATCTATCTCATAAATATACATTTGTTTAATATTCATGTTGAGAGATAAAAAAAATCTTTAAAAAAAGAAAGAAGCTTAAAACCCATACTTTCGATCATTATTATGGGCATTATTTCTGGAGTCTTAATTATTTACATTATTTTTGTTTATCTGTGTGTTATATCATGTCTTTTGTTGCATTATATTACTCGAGTATCTTATTTTATTTTATTATAATATTGATCAATATATATTTAATATTTATTATTGAAAACATTTTGAAACTTATAGCCAGCTGGTAAGTGACCTGTTTATTTAGGCCTAATGTATTTTTATTTTGTATGTGGACAATTCTGATACAAGTCATCGTCTAAATAAGACGAATTGAAGAGTGATCACAAATTTTATTAATGAAGCTGCAGCTGTTTCTAAATAGAAACAATATATGATGTCATTTGTGTGACAAAATTTATGGTACCAATATATTATATCATGATATATATACTTTTATTTGGGATGGTTGCCTACTTAAAGAGGAGTTCAAATGCTGTTTACTTTATTTAGTAAATATTTAGTTTGTTTTCATGAACATTTTACACATGATTACTTGTAAGAGCATATGAAAATTGATTTCTCTCCCTCCATGTACATTAAAAAAAATTTTTTTTTTCGCCTGTGAAAGGGGTGATATATGTGATGTAGAATCACATATAGTATTCTTAAATTTTACATTTTTCTAAATTACAGTTAAAGCTAATCTTTAATTAAATGTCCATTTTATCTTAACGTTTATTTTCGATTCCACAATAACTTTCCGTTCAAAAGAAAAGAAAGAAAAACATCTAGCATCTGCCTTATTACTGAAAAACGGCTATCAGATAAAGAGAATTCATTAAGATGCGTATTTCACCCTTGCTGGAAACAAATAAAAAAAGAATAAAGTTCGAATGTGTTTGCGGTCAGTGAAATTTCATTTTCCTCTCTGCGTAATTTTAAGTATAATTTATTCGTTGCATATGAGTCTTTTTATGTACATAATGGTTGTTATGTCTTTTGAGAACATTTTCCCAAAATATGCTCCTAACGTACGAATTGGCAGTCGGATTCCTTTTTGGCGTATTTTTTAGGACTGTTGTTTTCTGGTTGCCCTGCTATTAAATTCAAAATCCTTTTATTGTTTAAGCGTAACAGACAATTTTGCGGAGATGATATCAGTCATTTTTCATATGCTTAATGTTGCCAATCGTGTGATGCCAATGTGCGAATTTTTCAGTGAGGAATCAATTGCCTCCCTCTCGCTTCATGAACTCAGTCATGTGAAGACTGTTTTCTTAAAAAATGCGTTCAGGCACCATCCCTAACTTTTCTGTATGAAACCCTTAAATTTTGAAGTTTACTGCAAATAAAATTTTTCTTAAAAGAGCATTTATTGTCTTAAGCGATCATAGCCTATAACTAGCGAATGCATTTTTAAAAAGAACCTGTCAACATACTTTAAATTACAGATCTATAATATATAAATTTATGGTGCCTAACACCAGGCATTCGCAAATTTTTTTTAACGTCAAGGGATGGTGCCTGCTTTAGTTGCCTGCTTTAGTTGCCTGCTTTTAGTTTCCTGCTTCGATTTGCTTGAAAGTTTAGTTTCTGGACTATTTATTAGCACTTATCTGGACTATATCTGGACTATTTATCTACCTGAGTAGTATGACATTATCTTATTCGTTGGATGTTTACATGATTTTTGAAAGTCTATTCCCCCGACAGATGACTATCTATTACGTTTTCGGAATATAGACTATTAGCTATTACGAGTGTTCTCAGTTCATAGAATATAGTTTGGAGTGCCTATAGAATGCGGACTGTCGCTGCCGGATTTTTCCCTGATGGATCGCATTGGAATTGTGTCCCGGCGCCGAACCATTCTTCATGTTGGATGCGGCTGATTTTTCTGATCAAAAAAAAATTTCATGAGGCTCAGCGTAAAGAACTCCTGCTCGTTAACGCCTGCTCCTCCCGATGTAGGCCTAAGAATCTGCGGTAGATTGTGGTGACTCATACTTCATCTCCGTTCAACTCGCAGCCTTGCTTTCGGCAATATAGTGCATTTTATTTCTACTTTGTGTACTTCAGTAGTTTTTGTTTACTTCAGAGATGGATCGTGCGCAGTGTGCTCAGTGTTACAGATTTTCGTGTTTGATCTGCAATTTAATCTACATTCATAGATTAGGTGTTTTTGCGCTGGATTTTGTGAGTCTTCGATTGCCAACGTCCATATTTTGCATCTCTTCAAAAATTAAAAAAAAAAGGGAATTGTCGAAATCTGTTATGAAAAGAAGTAAAAAAATTAGCGCACTCGTGAGAATGCTGCCAAATTAAAACAATGTAGTGATTAAAAAAAAAGATAGTGAAGAAAATAAATAAACATCTGCGGTATAAAATGTGAGTACGAGAAAACATATGCATTTTATATTTTATGATTTTAATGCTCAATCTCTATTTTAATTACATGACTTTTTTGTTATTATTTTAGAATAATATGATGAGTGATTTTATTTCAATTATTGTTTATTATGCATTGTTTTCTCATGCTCATATTTATTTTTGTGAATAATATTAGAAGTTTTCTTAGATTACGTCGAAATATTTCATAGTCTTACAAATGCTATTTAAGAAATAAGACGCCAAATATGATAACAGGATAAAAGGATATTTTTCATATAACTAAGTATCTATCAACCGTGCACTCTTACTGAAATTTCATTCAAAGTATTAAGACAATCTTTTTAAAAAAAGAATTCAGAATATTGACTTTATAAATCGTATTTGTTTTGGATGATTGTGCTAAAAAAAAAATTCTATTATTTTACTTATTTTCTTTAAATATTACATTTTTATTTACTTTGCAATGCCAGTCTTTTTGAACTATTACAATCTGACATTCATATGTATACATTTACAGTTTTATATATTTCTTTACCTGATTTTATAAGATGATTAAAAAAAGAGGTTAAAGGTAAGTTAATGGTGCATCTAAAACATTCATGTTTCCAGATAAATAAGAGAGAATGTTTTTGTGTCAGACTATTATTTTTGCATGTTAGGAAAGTTAAAAAAAAAAAAAGTATGAAGAAAGATAAATATGAATACTTGTAATAAATAAAGATGTATGCACCTCTCTAGATATTTGACACTGCCTTCCTCTTAAGATACATAAAATTGTATCATTTCAATTATATTTTATTATGCTTTGAAAATTCCATAATCAAAGGGTAAGTTATGTTTTACTGTGTTTCTATTGAGTATTATTTACAGATAATACATTATTTTTATATTTGTACTTAAAAGTATTTACCATTTTTTCTTGATTGCATAATTGAATATATGTAATCAATATCTTTAAAGCAGCATTTTCTATTAATTATATCCATTTAAGTAGAGCTATTTCTTGCAGCTAAATATTAAGGAATTTTGTTTCTTTATTCTGAGTAGATAAAGAAGATGACGGTTTTATAACATATAATATTTAAACGTATGCGCATGATTATTCTTCATCAGTAATTATAACATTATAAGAACTTTCATTTTAAAGGTTATTTCATAAAAATATATCTAGGTAATTTTCTTGAAATACCATAGTATTTCTTAGACATTTATTTGATAATATACAGAATGGTCTTACAATTTTTATATAATCAATGTGTATGTTTGTTTTATTACATAGATATAGGTAATTAATTTTATATGCCTTTTACATATTTGTGTATAGATATCTTATTTTAATGTTCATAACATATAAAGTTCATTATGTGGTATATCACGTCATACCATTATAAAAATATTTTATGTGTTGTCATGTTGACAAATTTAGAAATATAATGCATGAGGCGAGAAGCTTAAATTTGTTTTCGCTTATGGTAAACTTTTCACTTGTTTTTACTAAACTTTAAATAGTTGACAGCAATTAGACATTGAATAATTTACATTTTAAAATATTCTCGCAAATATAATATGTTTTTAGGTTTGGAGATCTTATGTGTAAAATATAATATTTTCTTTAATTAAATTATCTCAACCTGTCACAAGCTTTTCTCTTAACTTTTTAATGCCTGCTCGAGTCATCAATATTATTATTAATAATAACAGAAAGAGAGATTTTATTTATTTCATTAAGGCAGTTAAAACATATAACGTACTAGTATACATTTTAAATCAATTGTATGCCGTGTTGTTGCATACCAGCACACAATATATATTTAATATTTATTATTGAAAACATTTTGAAACTTATAGCCAGCTGGTAAGTGACCTGTTTATTTAGGCCTAATGTATTTTTATTTTGTATGTGGACAATTCTGATACAAGTCATCGTCTAAATAAGACGAATTGAAGAGTGATCACAAATTTTATTAATGAAGCTGCAGCTGTTTCTAAATAGAAACAATATATGATGTCATTTGTGTGACAAAATTTATGGTACCAATATATTATATCATGATATATATACTTTTATTTGGGATGGTTGCCTACTTAAAGAGGAGTTCAAATGCTGTTTACTTTATTTAGTAAATATTTAGTTTGTTTTCATGAACATTTTACACATGATTACTTGTAAGAGCATATGAAAATTGATTTCTCTCCCTCCATGTACATTAAAAAAAATTTTTTTTTTCGCCTGTGAAAGGGGTGATATATGTGATGTAGAATCACATATAGTATTCTTAAATTTTACATTTTTCTAAATTACAGTTAAAGCTAATCTTTAATTAAATGTCCATTTTATCTTAACGTTTATTTTCGATTCCACAATAACTTTCCGTTCAAAAGAAAAGAAAGAAAAACATCTAGCATCTGCCTTATTACTGAAAAACGGCTATCAGATAAAGAGAATTCATTAAGATGCGTATTTCACCCTTGCTGGAAACAAATAAAAAAAGAATAAAGTTCGAATGTGTTTGCGGTCAGTGAAATTTCATTTTCCTCTCTGCGTAATTTTAAGTATAATTTATTCGTTGCATATGAGTCTTTTTATGTACATAATGGTTGTTATGTCTTTTGAGAACATTTTCCCAAAATATGCTCCTAACGTACGAATTGGCAGTCGGATTCCTTTTTGGCGTATTTTTTAGGACTGTTGTTTTCTGGTTGCCCTGCTATTAAATTCAAAATCCTTTTATTGTTTAAGCGTAACAGACAATTTTGCGGAGATGATATCAGTCATTTTTCATATGCTTAATGTTGCCAATCGTGTGATGCCAATGTGCGAATTTTTCAGTGAGGAATCAATTGCCTCCCTCTCGCTTCATGAACTCAGTCATGTGAAGACTGTTTTCTTAAAAAATGCGTTCAGGCACCATCCCTAACTTTTCTGTATGAAACCCTTAAATTTTGAAGTTTACTGCAAATAAAATTTTTCTTAAAAGAGCATTTATTGTCTTAAGCGATCATAGCCTATAACTAGCGAATGCATTTTTAAAAAGAACCTGTCAACATACTTTAAATTACAGATCTATAATATAACTACCACTTTTATAATTTTAATAATTGCCCCTTTTTATTCAACAACGAATGCTCTAACACACTTGATTTATATGAAAAACAATAATTTAAAAATTAATGAGCAACATATATTTTAGTACGTAAAATCCAGTAAATATTTACTCTGAAGATAAACCCAATACTGAACAAATAATTTCAAAAATGAAATACATGATTTTCAGTTAGGATAATGTCAAAATTTGAAAAATAAAATTTCTATTTTTAAACTATCAGTTTAATTATCAATAAAGAAAGAAAATTCATGATCAAACAATTTTTTTTTGTTATAATTATCCTCATTTAAAGTCATTCTAAAAATATGTTCAGATTTTTGTCCCTTTCTTCTCTCAGAAACAATAGGCTTCTTTTGTATTCGAGATAGAAAATTACTTTTTTATGTTGTGTATTATACGTGTGATGCAATTGATTGTCATTTGCACGTGGGATTAGTCGTCATGTCTTTTGTTCTTTAGAAAACAAATGCATATGGCAATGTGTTAGATTTCATCAGTTATCATTGTTTTAACACTGCTTTATCCTTAAAAATTATACTGAATGTAACATTAGATGAATTATTATTAATGTAATGTCATTCAATATAAAAGTCTATGCGCAGACTCATAAAATACACATTTGGAAATATTTAAAAAACAGTGAGCAAATACATAAAAATTTAATTTGAATTAATGATATTAAAAAGGGAATTTTTAAAATACTTTTCTTAAATTTTAATTAAATCTCATCTTTTTTTGTTTCAAAACACATTGCTAATTGAACACTGAAATACAGAAAGCTTATCATTTGAGTCATAATTCTTAAAATAAACAAAATTATTAAAAAGGTAAGCTGTCTCATTAAGCAGATAATGAAATTCTTAATTATTTTAAGCTTATATTTTGTAAAATTTTCAGGCAGCCATTATATATTTGAAAATATTTTCAACATCTCATAAGCCATCCCTAAAATGAGATTTATACTGCACTGTGTTGTACTTCACAGTTCCAAGTCAATTCACATTATAATCATTTTAATTATCTTGTTGATATAGTTTCTCTCGAAAATGCTTCGTTATGCGAAATCTTTCAAAACGGGCTCCAGGTGCATCATTAAACAAATATTTTAACTTTAAATAACATTGAGTGTGATCCAGTTTTATAAAAGTATTATTATAATGTACATGTATATATAACGTGTGTAAGAAAATGAAAAGAATAAAGGTTTAATTAATTGAATTTTGCGTAAATAAGACGAAAACCATACAAACAGATACCCCAATTTGTTTATTTCACGCAAATCTATAAAAAGAAAGAAAGAATGTGTGTGAATCAAATTTTATTACTTTCCAGAACAACTGTTTCGTTTTTTAGAAATATTTTTCCTTCATGATATCCAAATAAGAAATTACGAAAATACTGGAGGAGACAATGGACTTTCACTTGTTGCTGTGTGTGAAATAACCAAAACAAATGTTTAAGCACATACACTGATAAAACTGTATGTAAAAACGCTAGAAAAATCGAGGCTCTCTGTAAATTTACACTAGTTCTCGGTTAAATGCATTCTACTGAGTTTCTCATTAATCATTTCATAGACATTTGCCTTATCTTGCATCTAATTGCCTGATGGTATTTACATGTATTTATTTAAAGATATTTTTATCTTTCTTAAAATTTGTAAGTCAAAATATAAATTTTTAACTCTCTAACTTTTGGCACGTAATATTCAGTTCACTAAGCTCCAGGTTTCACTCTGCAATATATGCAATATCTAAGATAATATAATTCTATAGATTTATTGAATTTCCCATGCATGGAAGAATGTTTAGCACTCTCAAGGATTACATTTATAATTGTAATTAAGAGTGTTTTTTATATAATGTTGAAATAATGATATTTTCTTACCATTTTAAAAAAGCAGAGAAATCAACTTTAAAATTTTACCCTTTTGCAACACCGTCAAATGCTTAAAATTCTTTTGCAATTTTATGAGGAATATTTAAAAAGAAAATTTAGATTTTTTTTCTTTTGCTGTTTGTTTGTTTGTTTTTCTTGAACATAGAGTAATTTAGAAAGAAATAATTTCATCTGATTTAATGGGAATTTCTTCCCGATGAATCATAAAGGACATATTTTTTCCGAGTCAGCTGCTTCTATAGATCAGTCAGATGGATGCTCTTTTCGAGTCGCAAAGTCTCGGGTTCGGACCTCAAGATGGTTAGAAAAAAAATTGTGTAAAAATTAAATGAAGCAACATTTCCAATTTTGATTCTTTGAAGCTTGCTGCAAGTTCAGTGATTCGCCAATTTTGAAATATAAATTAAATTATTTTCATTAAAAATATATTTAACTTATTGTGTAAATTTTAAAGAATTGTGTATTTTTTAGCGATGTTAATTTTTTAACAATGTACAAACCCTATTCTAAATTTACCGAATAACATATCTGTTATTTAACAGAATCTCTGTTTTTCTAATATTGGTAAATTTATTTTTGATTTAAGATAGTGGATAGCTCTCAGAATCTCTCTGTAATCTCACAGAAAAATGTTTAAAGGTGCATGGTGTTTTGTTTTAGTTATTGGTTGAGTAAGAAACGTTATTTTGCATGGTAAACACGATTATTTAATACTTTTCAAAAATAGCATGCTTCATGTATTCCAACAACAGAATATTGTGAAAACTGTAGGGTGTTTGATTTTTTTATCTAACATTCTTATTCATTCGGTACTATAAGAAAAACCTGTGTGTGTAATTACATTCATTATAGATCACTCCTGTTTATTTTAAGAGTCTTGAATCTTTGGGGAAGCTTTTAAGATAATTTATTTAAAACTCTTATTCCAAAATTCCCTGTTCAATTTAATTTTTGTGTGTATCTTGTATTCTTAAATGAAATGCCCCGATTGATAATGAAAAAAAGAAATTGTTTATGAAATTAGAAGAATTTATATCATTAGAAGAATTTATATCACAGCTGAAAGTAAATTTTCTGAGAATAACGAGTTTATAAGAAATTTCCTAGTTTAAAAACTGCAGAAAAAGAAATATTGTTATGAAATTTTGTTGCGGAATTTATTCTTATTACTGATAATAATGACAAATGACAGCTCACACTTTAGCCTTATATTATTGTGCCTTATTATGCCTTATCAGCTACTAAAGGTGTTTTAAGTCTTACATCCACAAGCGCACTTCCGACAAAAAAAAATTGTCTAAAATTGTATTTTCTTTAAAAAATACTCCTAAATGTTTCTTCTATTTTATTTTTTAATTAGTTAGAAAAATGTATAATAAAATTTTAGCTTTCGAGATAAATGCATATTCCAGATATAAATTTATCTATTTTAGAATAATAAATAGAAAAAAGACTAAATTGTCAATAAAAATCCCCTGTGAAAATTATTGTAGAACAAAACGAAAAATTTTCAAAATAAATATAAGAAATAAATATAATAATAACTCTTACAATACACGAATAATCAACTTATGTGTTCTTTGTTTTATGTAGTTCATAATATAATGAAATATAAGACATATTTACTATTTTTTTTACTTATAAATCGAGAGAGTGATGAATGAGAAGATTAATTTAACTGAAATAATGCGAAAACAAAAAATTAAAAACGACAAATTCAATTTATAATACAAAACTAATATGATTCTCAATAAATTGCTGTATTTTTAGCTTGTTTAATTAGAAATGGATTTTTATTGAATTCTATGCTATTGAAATTGAAACCCCTTATGACCAAAATACTTTACCGTAAAATGGGGTGAATCGGAACACTTTTCAACTTTAACGTTAAAAAAAAGCAACAACTGATTTCTTAATTTTTTTTATTTTTCTACTAGAAACTCCGGTCTTGTTCTGTTCTTTACTTTTTAAGTAAAAATGAAACATTTTTACTGTTTATATATATATTATTCATTTATTTAATGATGTTCTGATTCACCCCGCAGATAGGAGTGAAGCGGAACAAATTTTATAATCTTTATTTATTCCGATTCAAACTTTAGTAGAGTTAATAAAAACAGGTAATAATGATAAATGAGGAATAGGAACACGTAGTTACTGTGAAACCAAGCCATTTTTTATATACAAGTAAAGATATGCCTTTTTTAAAATTAGAAAAATTTTGAAATCAAGAAAAATTTAAATTTCTTTTAAGACATATTCGAATTGCAGAAGTGGAATTTAATATAAATTCAGCCCTGTACTGTTCTATCCTTTACTAGTAGTCATTGGGTAAGTGAATCTATTGAGTAGCCACAATTGCTGCATGTATTAATACGATCTACTAATACGCCCTCATCCCCATCCCTTATTGCTGTTTGCATCCTTCTCTTTTTTAATTGTTTTTTTTCATTTTGAGATGTTTGTGTAATATTGTGGATGTCAAAGAATAATTCTGTGCAGTTTTATTAACTAATTTGCTATTTTTAAATTCTTTTATTGTGTGTTCCATGTCTATTGGATTAGGCGTTGGCTTTTTTGTTTAACCAAGTAATTTTTTGGCACCTTTAAACTCTTCAAGTAATTAGAGCAAACAAAATATAGTTACAATATATATTTATACATATGTTTTCATATATTACATAAAACTATTAGTGCATAGAAATAAAAACCATGAGAGAAATCGTGTTCCGATTCACCCCGTAAATCTTAAACATCTGATGTTACAAGCTATTTTTCATTTTTTCATTATGTAGTTTAGAAATAAGTAGAATTTAATACAGGATATCGTTTACAGGTCTATCATTAATTAAAATCCCCTCTCTTAGGTTTAGAATACGAAAAATACTGTAGCTACATACAAAGTTTTGAAGACTTTGAAAAAAAAAGGTTTTTCAGGATCTTCTTGAAGATTTTTTATATACACCAGTAGTGATGCCAACGTGTCAAAACTGAATTTCCCAACTATTAATGTTATAAAATTCTTATAAAAAATTAGCAACTAAAAATATCACCACATATGTTTTTAATGAATTTATTTGTATGACCAGGAAGTTTCGTTCCTATTCACCCCACTGTTCCTATTCACCCCATTTTACGGTATCTCAATTGTGTGCTAAACATTTTTTTTAAATAAAAGAAAATAATGGATGAGAAGAAAAAAATATTTCTTCCCGTTATATTTCCAGCACATTTCAATTAAATTAATTTCTAGCTTCATAATTTTACTAATTATTTCTTAGTAAAACAAAACGATTTCTTTTTGTAAAATTTCAATCACATGGGTAATCTGATTTCATTCAACTCGAATACCTTCAGGAAATTCCTTTCAGTATATTAGTCAATGATTAAATTTACAAATTTGAACAAAAGATATGTATTTGATAATGATTTTTGAAATAAGTTAATTAATTTCTTTAAAAATATTATTTTACAGCACTTGAAAAAAAAATTGGTTCCTATGAAATTCAGAGTATCTCGGCTTATTAAAATATTACGATTTGTGTGATTCTAATACAAATTTATAATAGTAATTAAAAAATCTTAATGATTCCTGCTACCCATTTGAATATAAACGATCAATGAACAAAGCGACATGTTAAAATGAACGAAACGCCAAACAATAAATTATTTTCTTTTACACTTTTTTTTTTTATAAAAAAAAAAAAAAGAAAAAAGAAAGAAAAATATTACTACTTCTGATTTTTCAAATACTCCTGTGAATTTTAGACATTTGCATTTCAAATGATGCAAATGAAAGGAACGGTAGTTAATGAAAATAAACCATGACCGACGCAACATATACAGACCGAAATTTCGATACATGAGTACCTAAGCAGAGAAATATAAATAAAGTTATATTTATACATTTTACATTTGCATCATAGTTTGTCACCTTTAAAAAATTTCTTTTCTTTGCTTATTTTATTTATTTTTACCTACATTTGAAGTTTTAAATGTTTTAAAAACAATCTTCTTAGCACCCTTTTACATCTTAAAATTGACCATCGAATTTCTAATTAATGAAAGAAAATTATGCTTTTTTTGAAGATTTTATAGTAATTCCATTATAAGAGTGTCAATTGAAATTTATAGGCGTTTGAAAATTGTTTGCAATGATAATGTTTCTTTTATTATTCCCAAGTTATAATTAGAGTTGATGAATACATTTCTCGTGAAACCCTTGTATGGGATGAACCACATTGGAAAATACACTGGGTTTCAAAATGATATGAAAACCTAGTAATTTTAACATATTTAGACAATACTTCATATATAATTATCAGAAATCTCCATTTTTGACACAAATAGTGTAATTTTACGTAATACATAGTTGTAAAAAATATCAAACTTTAAATTTATTGAAAAATAAATTGCCTAATAAAAATGGGGTTCAAAAATGATATGAACACAGATCGAAATTATCCCTAAACAAGCATGGTGACTGTACAAGAATACTGAATGCTACTCCAAGAAGAAAAATCCAAAAAATGCAAATTGGTTTAGCATATAAACGTACTTCACAGACTTGGAAATTTGCAAGAAATCTAGTATAAAAGTGGTTTCTAGTAGTATGGATCTTAAAAGTACTTTATATGGTTTTGCGAAAGGTAAAATTGTGGCTTTCAAGGATCAAAAACTTTCAGCAAAATCTATCACAAAAAATGTGAAGATATATAGGTGAAATATTAAATTGTCTTCGAATAAAAAATGGATTATGGAGGAAAATCATCGTGACGTCTACCAAAGCTTTCCGAAAGTGAAGAAAGGTAGATTATAAAAAAGAATGTGGAATGGCAAAACAACTTTAGACAAACTTTCAAGAGATCCACTGATTTAGTATTGTCAAAAAGTGCCTTTTCCCAAGAACTGAAGAGCTCTAGGATTATGAATCACAAGGAAAGAAAGTCTCAACCACGTATGACTGAAATACAGCAGCAGAATCATCTGGATTACGTGTTCTGAGTTAGAATATGAAACAGTAATATTTTCCAAAGAAAAAACAATTTCGAATGGTGCGGACGACATTCTTGTTACTGGCACGATCTATGCAAGAAAACACAACCGTTTTCAAAATGGCAGCAAGGTGAAGTTTTACATTTGATTTGAGTTACGTCTGATTTTTACGGTAAGATCAACGTTGAGTTTACATAACAGAATAAGTGCATTAATCTACCAATGTCTGCTTTAAGAAAACTTGCTGCCCTTTTCTGAAGAAACTGGTGGACCTTTGTGGATGTTCCAATAAGAGAATGCCTCCATCCACACTGCCAACAACACTTGGGAACTGTTTCTTAAACAATAGTTTGCATTGTAATTCCATGGCAATTTATTTCTCCTGATTTAAATCCAATGGAAAATAGATAGAGCATAGTGGTTAGAATTGTTTACTGAAATGGAAAACAATATAGAAGAATTTCAGAAGTAAAATCTGCTATCATCTTCCACTAGAATGAAAGCTATCAAAATATATTAAAAAGTTTGTTCCACTCCATGGCCTGATGGTGTATTTACATAAATTAAAATATCTGGTGTATTAATTGGCTATTAATCTATAATTTTGGCAAATGATCAAATCATAATGAAACACTTGAAAATAGAACACTATTGTCATTTATTCATAAATCTGTGTCTCAATTATAGTTTGCCACAAAATGGAACAATTCGTTCTATTTCTTACAATGATTAAACTTCAGTTTGTGTTCTTTTTTTTATGCTTGAAAAACTGGGTGCTCATATAATTTTGAAATCCAGTACAATTTTAAATCATGATGTATTTTTAATTATTTTTTTTTTAGAATAGAACGCAAGATTTTATTTAGATCACATTGTTGCGTGTCATTTACATTGGCCGTTAATTGATTTATATTTTAATTTTTATAATGATCATTAACCTCATCAGAAATGGGACCGAAACCTATAATGAAACACTTGAAAATAGAACACTATTGTCAATTATTCATAAATCTGTGTCTCAATTATAGTTTGCCACAAAATGGAACAACTCGTTCTATTTCTTACAATGATTAAACTTCAGTTTGTGTTCTTTTTTTTATGCTTGAAAAACTGGGTGCTCATATAATTTTGAAATCCAGTACAATTTTAAATCATGATGTATTTTTAATTATTTTTTTTACAATAGAACGCAAGATTTTATTTTGATCACCTTGTTGCGTGTCATTTACATTGGCCGTTAAATGATTTATATTTTAATTTTTATAATGATCATTAACCTCATCAGAAATAGGACCGAAACCTGTCAGTTACTTGTTTTTAATATATTTAGAAACACCTCTCTCAAATAGTATAAATTGTTTGTTAAAACGCAATTATAAACATTTTAGAACGCTTTTCACGTATTTTGAACCTTTTTAAATTTCGATTTTCTTCCGAAACTGTTCTTGGTTAGCATTTATATCTTATAACTAATTACCATGCCAAATGGTAAGTCACTTTTTGAGATTGCTGAGAAATCGGCATTTAGAACGTTTTTAGAACGCTTTTCGCGCATTTTTATATGTTTTCAATTTTAATATAATTTTTTTAAATGAATTTTGTTACATGTCTTTTATATCTAGTACGTAACCATGACGAAAACTTTCATGAATCAACCCCTATCAATATCGCAAAAAATCCCATTTTTAGAGCGATTTTTTCATCTGCTAACCTTTTAGGTTGTGATAAACTGCATAAGATATAGCATATTTTGCATCAAGTGCTATTATCATGATTTTCACACCATTAGATTAAAAAAATTTTCTGCATATCTTAAAATTACGTAGTAATTCCAATTTCGATTTTTTTTTTTTTTTTACAATTATTTTTCCGTTTTTCAATATTTAAATTTCGATTTGTTAAAGAAATGTTCTTAGAGATAATTTCTAGTTATTAATTTGTCAAATTATAATTTAAACAAGTTAGAAACTGCACGTGAAACGTAGCAAATGTGGTGCGTTCGTACGATAACGAAGTTTTAAAAATATCACTCTCATACATCAATCTCATAAAATTGTAAATAAATGATTATAATTAAAATGCGCACAAAATAATGTTCTCCCTGTGCCATTATGTAATGGAATATATTTTGAGGCCTTGTAAATATATAACAAATGTTCTTTGCACCACAGATTATGCAAAATGTATAGTATAATATCGACTTGATAGATGCATATATATTTTATTATGTTCGAATGAGTGTAACAGCATTAAAAAGCATTTGAAACATTTTTTCCCATTCACCGTAATGCAAAGGAATACTTTTGATTGTCTCTGTAATTGTTCTATGCATATGATTTTCATAAAATTTGAAATGACTCGACAAAATTTTGTAATAAGTATATTTTTTAAATTTCAAACGATTCGGTTGGTTAGTTTTTGTGTTCTTATATTCGGACGGACTCAACAACTCCATTTATTTGAACTTCTTATGAAAGTTCTGGAGAGATTGGACGACAGGGTGCAGTTTTTAGTGGATGACGAGAAACATACATGGAAATTGGTCTCGGTTTAAATATTTCCTAACTCTGTGTTTTAATACTAAGCAATGGAAAAATTTCCCCAATCGCTATTCTACAACATGGATTGACTGGTGTGTAAATCGAAGGCCAAGTGCAGTACTGCCAGTACCGTGGAAAGAGACACCAAAGATCTTACCTCGAAATATACTGGTTAATCATATAAGTTCTAATTTGGAATCAATGCAGTTTTCTCATCATATGCCGTTGAAAAAATTTTAGACATTTACAAATTTTCTGCTCAGTATCAGAAAATTATTAACTACGAAAACACATTTATGTATTTAATTTTGCAGCGTAGGATAAAAAGCAGAAATTTAGTATTAAATATATACAATAACATATAAACAAATAATTTAGACGAAGGTTTACAATATCCTGAAAATGTATTTCACATTTATTTTTTTATATAAATACACAGATTTTAAAATAAAATAATTTCTAAATAAAGAGCTTTATGTTTAAATGTCTGTCATTTAAAAATAAAATAATCTCCTTATTGAATTCCTGCATTTGAAGCAAAAGAAAATGATTCTAAATTTTGATTATTTCTAAACATAAACTAATATAATGCACCTGAATGCATACAAAAAATACCTGAATTAACGTAAGAGGTTATAAAATACAGGAGTAAAACACTGTCATATATTCAAGTTTGAAAAATATAATAAAAAATAACCTTCGAAATATGTATAAATACATACTTTGCTGAAAAACATAAATCAAAGATGGCATTTCAACAGATTCAATATAGTAAAAATAAATATTATCGAACATGATAATATTATCATCAAAATCAAGCTCAAATACAGTGTTCAGTTTAGAAGAAGTGAAGCGTCTTATTTTAATATCTTTAATAAAAATTCTACTGCAAATAAATATGTGTTCTCCTGAAAAATATTTTATTTTTCTTGGATTTTTTTTTCTTCACATTGCCTTAAAATACTACATAATAATAAAATGCAGTGAAAATATTATCGACTTGAATATTATTGATGTTATTTTCAATATTTTTTGTTTGCATGTGTCTTAAAAAAGTACAATTTATGTATAACTTAAAATTCTATGCTTGAAAAGCAAAATTGAGATTTTTATTTTATAAAACATATGAAAATATTTCTCTCAAAAAAAATTATTCTGGAAATTTCATGACTTTATAAACATGCTATTTTTTTCTTCTGAAATTGTGAAACTATCTTTAATATAAAGATAAAATAACAAGCTGCTTACATTTCCTTTTTTCAGAAATATAAATGTATGTGGCATTTAAATCAATTTATCGAAAAATACATTTTGCAAAAATAGAAACTAATGTAGAAGTAAGTAAATTTTTGTTTCTTTTTCTTCCTTCAGAACAAATCAAATTATTTCAGTGGAAAAGTTGCTGTCATGCAACAAACCTTATTAAGCAAACCCTGCAAAATTTCCCTCTTTCCTTTTTTTGATGATACAGTTTATTGCATGTTTGTTTATTATGCATGAAAATAGAGTGTTATAATATATTGAATTTTTAGATTTTTATCATGTCAAAATGAGTATTAATTTGTATTATTTATCTCATTAAAATTATTAACATAAAAAAAAGTGCATTTTAATGGTAGTTTGAAATAGTTTTAGCTGGAATTGATAGAAAAGAATAATATTTCAGAAGAAAGTTTTTATTACCTTAGAAATGAACAATATTTCATTAAAAGGTTTTTAATGTTTGAGAATATAAATAAATGCACCATTTGCTTTATAAAAACAATTCTTACTGATGATTATACATAGAAAAATCTAATGATCGTATTCACCATGTATCCCAACCTAGAAAAAAACCCTAGGTTGTCCACTTAAACGATATTCCCGATTACCTTAATTGGATTCGATAGTGGCGTTTGACCAATCTATGTCAACGTTCGACTTAGGTTTTCTAGGCTTAGGTAAATTTTGAAAGAAGCATTAAACTAGTAACTAGCATTATATTATAATGAGTGGAGAATGTACTTTACAATTTCAGTACATATTTGATCTTAAAAAAATACGGTCCAAAAAGTCAACTAACCGCATTTCGATGCGCAACTATCAGTAAATTTCGAAAGAAAAAAAAGTGCACATTTAATATACATTTGAAAAAAAATCCCTACTACTTTTTTAATTATTATTAATATTGTCAATTTTTAAAATATTTTGAAATGTGCATTATAAAAGGTCACCTAGGAACTTTTAGATAGATCTAATATTGCAAATAATATCTTTACTGACGTATATATAACAAGAAACGATATATTCTAAAATATCCTCATATACTTTTCTATAAAAAATAACAAAATATCTGAAGGCTAATTCTATATATATATTTATATCATATATTAAATAATATATTCAAAATACTTACAATAAAAAGTCTTAGAATTTTTAAAACAGGAAAGTGTAGAAAATATAAACATAGAGAAAAAATCTTTAAAGATTTAATCTTTAAAGATTTAATTGGTGTCTAAAAGGGTTCAGTGAAGTTTGCTAGGGAAACAAGCTTTTATTGAATATTTAAAAAAAAGAAAAATCGACCTGTTGACCAATTTTGTGGTACACTGTCCAGTTGAGTTATTTGTTGGCATTCGGGGCACTATTTTATAAAGTTAGTATACGATATTAAAAATACGCGCATATTTTAGTTTCAATTTCAAAACAAAGTTAAAAGTTAAAAGTCAAAATAATAATTATATTGTAATAACCTTTTAAACAATTGCGGGGGAAGGGGGCGAGAGGGTTTTCTGCTATTCTTTAGCCAAATGTCATCGTTAATCCAGAGATAGTGTACACTCAATTCATATACATTTCAATTTCCTTTTTACTCCATACTACTACTGCACTAACCTATGTATTTAACTAAAAGTTTTGCAATTTCTTCACAATTAAAATAAAATTTTAATACTTGTCAAAAATTGTACATTTTTTATAAAAAGTTACCATTTTTTATATTTGAATACCTGTGAAAAAGTTACTTATAACATAAAATCTAGTTCAGTAAGCAGTATGTAATATGGAAAGCATTAGGACATAATTTCATTGAAACATGTTTCAATAATTATGTGTAATGGGAATGTACGGACTTTCAAATAGAGGTGTTGTATTAAATGCACACATTACAGAATTATATCATAATCACTGGTTACATGAAAATCACTTTATTAAAAAGAATTAGCAGCTCGTTAGCAGCTCACTGCCGCATTATCGTCTGCACACATCTAAAAAACAACTTTAGAATAAAAACAGAAAAAAAAACGTTTGACTTCGCTTCAATTCATGGATACTGAGATTTTAATTATAGGTGACGCGATATATCTGGGTACATGGAACACACCGGTACCCATTAACATGTCTCACATTCAATAATAACTCTTTTTTTACTAAGTAAACTAATTACACAAATAAATACAAAAAGTCACTATATACGCTTACTTAAATATAAAAACTGAAAAAAAACAATAACAATACAAAAACAATACAACACTCATATATATATATATACTTTTAGCATTTTTTAAGTACCATGGGTTTTAGGCATAGGAAAAATACATAATTTACTGATCGATCTTTTAAAAACTCCATTCTGAATTTTTACCTTAACTAGTCGAATTTTCTTATCATTACTGTAATATACTTCAATAATTCTACCTAATGGCTACTAATTGGTTGATAAATTTTTCTCTACCAACAATAATAGATCTCTTATTTTTACATTATCCTTTTGAAATCTCCACTTACCCCTCTGTTGTAATTCACTTAAATGATTATGATGCCATTTGCGCCAAAAAAGTTGTACAATTTTAGTTATTATTTGCCATTTTTGAGGCGATTTTCTTTTATATTGGTTAAATCAGGCTCAATAATGGCATTTAATGGTCTGTTTATAAAAAAATGACCTGGAGTTATGACTCCAAAATCATCTGCATCATCTGATAATCGACTCAGAAGCCTCGAATTTAATATTCCCTCTATTTCTATCACTACCGTAAGAAGCTCCTCATAAGTGAGATTAGCACCTCCCACAATTCCCTTAAACTGAATTTTAAAAGATTTTATTTCGTCCTCCCAAATACCCCCGAAATTGGGTGATCTGGGGGGAATTAAATTTCCACTCAAAGCCTTCACTAGACAAATATGCTGTTAATTTCTCATCAGGTTTTCTTACTAATTTATAAAAGGCCCTAAGAGTCTCATCTGCCTCAATAAAGTTTTTCGCATTATCAGAATAGAATTTGGCACATTTACCTTCGTGTGCAATGAATCTTTTCAGTGCAGCAATAAATGATTCGGAGGTTAAATCTGAAGCAATTTCTATATGTATAGCATTAAATACAAAACAAACAAAAATACAGATATAATTTTTTTGTAAAATGGTCCTACGTGCATAACTAATTTTGATCATAAATGGCCCACACAGATCAACACCCGAAATATTAAATTAGTAGTCCAATTGGACTCTGGGGAAATCGTCCCTCAATTCATTTGCAATAACTGGTTTAGCTTTAAACATGTAATGCACTGATGAACCACCTTTCGACACATTGCACGACCATTTATTGTCCAAAATTTATCCCATACTAAAAATAGTAAAGTTGACGCACCAACATGCAAATATTCCTTATGATAATAATTTATAACAATTACAGTAAAATAATTACTCTTTTGTAAAATCGCCGGGTTCTTTTTTGCAAAATTTAAATTACTATTAGAAGGTTAGGTGGCAGGATAGAACCTGCCACCAACCCTTAAAATTCCAAATTCTTTCTAGTAAGGGTTGAGGCTTTTTAGCTTGTTATTCAGATTTACCGATCCTTTAGTCTGCAGACTATGTATGTCTGCACTGAGCTCATTATTTTGTACTGATATAATTAAATTTTTCTCTGCTAACTTTAATTTTGACGTACTCAAAGATCCATTACATCTGTACAGAAAATGTCTTACATTCATCACAAATCTGAAAATATAACTAAGAATACGCACAATAGTTAAATAATTTTTACTAAGATTAATCAAGTTATTTACTAAACAATTCTCGGTAATATTACAGTCAAAAACATTAAATTCATTAAAGGTTTTAACATTAATTTTGGGCTCTTTATTGAACTCCTAATTTGTTTCTGGTTATTGAATGTTGAGGATAATCGCTGTTCTGAAGAAATGAAGGTCCCTTCCACCACAAGTCACAATCTATAAGTTTGTCAGGATCCATACCCGAGAAAGTTTGTCAGCAGGTTTTGTTCTGATCCAATATGATTCCATTGTTCAGCACTAGAGTTTTCTTGAGTGTTAGCCACTCGGTTTTGAACAAATTGTTTACGGTCGATAGGCTCTTTTTGAAGCCATGCTAACACAATCTTTGAATCTGACCAAGGGAAAGCATTAATCACTATTACTTTCATAGATGATAATACTCTGTTTACCAGTTTGGTTAGCAACACTGGTTAGCTCCAGCCTTGGGATAGTTAGACTCTTTATCGGTGTAAAGCGCGACTTGCTAGCAATTAAATTCACCATCACATTTCCCACTGCCCCATAGCAACGTTCTGAGGCTTCTGCAAACCCATGTATTTCTACAATTTCTGGGGCAATTATAATACGCCTACAAACTTTCATATTATTTACACATTTAAGCAACATAAGAAATTTATGCCACTCGTGAAACTCTGATTCAGGAAGCTCGTCATTGCAGTCAATATCGATATTCCATAATTTCAGCATTTGAAATTTGGCTTTATATATAACTGGACCAAGAAGTCCTAAGGGATCAAACAACTTCGCGATTGTTGACAATACTTCTCGCTTGGTGTGGGAATTGGTCAATTACACCTTAACACGAAATGTGAAACAATCATCCCTTGGGTTACACGATACCCCTAGCATTTTAGTTTCAATTTCATTTTCAAAATTATACCCTTCTTCATATATCAGCGAAATATTTTTATCAATTCTGCAGCACTTATAGAGTCTCATACCTGCTTTATGCATAATCGTTATGAGCTGCCGCTGCAACTCTTTGGCTTCCTCAAGCGTAGGTGCATCGCACAATATATTATTCATGTGTATATATTATCATAAAGAACGAATGCTGCCATAAGATAGTTATCACTTTCATCAATCGATAGCTGGTTGAGAGTTCTCATTGCTAAATAAGGCGCATTAACCGTACCGTATGTAACGGTCTGTAGTTCAAAATTTTAGTCTCTTCCTCGAAATTATCGTTCCTCAAAATTCTCTGCAATAGGTGCTGACTAGGATCAATGTTTACCATTCGATTCATCATTTAAACATCCGGTGTCAGTGCATAAACATGCTGTCTAAAACTAATCATAATTGTAAATAAGCCATTCTGAATGACACTGCATCCACTAGCCACATACCCAAATACGGTATTTAGCAAAAGTAAATTTGAACTCTGATAATATATTTGTCCCGGTGTTAATAGCTCATAAAATATTTCTGCTCTCAACAACACATTAATTCTATCCGGAAAACGTAATATATAATCTGTTAACATAGTTAAACCTAGTACCTCAACATTTATATTAACCACTTGTTGCGGAATTAAATCTGTAATTTTCCTTACTAACATAGTCAATTCTCTTTCAAAACGGTTATCTCTATTCGCGATTTTTGTATTTACGCAGCCTTTTATTGTCATAGAAGTACCATCCAAACACGAAATCCTTATCTTAATTTTTAAATTACTTTAATAAAAGGCATTTTATCACCTCAGTGCTAATCTCAAACAATATTCCTGTTGTTTTGTTGTGTATTGTTTGTGCCGCTGCTATGAATGAAAATAGAAAATGAAGAAAAAGTATAATATGAAGAAAAAATATACGATTTTCTAAAATGACGGTACGGTTGAGTTATATAACTTCATTTTTACCTAGCGTAAAAGTTGGCATGTGAAACATCTCAAACAAGTTGTGGGTGGGAAAATAATGATTTTTAAAATATTGCGCTTCAAAATTACAGAGTATCGAATGCTATTTTATTAAACAAAAAATAAATAAAAAATAACAGAACAAACAAATATTTACATTAAAATATTTTTCAAAAGCTCCATTTAAACAGCGGACTTGAAAACGTAATTGCTTCTTAGTAGCAGAAAACTGCAGTAAACATTTTTGTTTTTTAATCAGATAAAAATTTAAGTTACAACTCAGTAAACAAAAATATTCGAAAAATAGTAAATTTAGAAATTCTGCATACTTATCTTAAAATAATAATTCAAAAGAAAAAAGCGGGTTCAGTAAACAGCAAGATATACAATAACAAGATATGTTTGCAATAAAAGATATTTGCACATTTGAGATGAAATAATTAGCAAATTAATATACATTTTGGCACGATGTTCATGTAACGAAAATATCTCAAAATTTATCAAAATAAATAAATAAATAAATTAAACTCTGTTCAAATGTATGCCTATTTTCTGAAGAGTCTGTTATGTAATAAGTCCAGATCAATTTAATCCTTCTTTTATGAGGTTCTTTATATGCCAAAGCACAACAATTAACTTATGTCAATCGTTGGTTGATCGATTATTTAATTTTGCCTTTTGAATTAATATCTATGTAAAAAACTACACCTATACATTTCGAGTTTTCTGATTTTCTGATATATTGTTACTGCTAAACGGAAATATATCTGTCATTGTGCTGGTATTTTTGTTTGGCTTGCAGAATAGCATCGTAATATTCAATATTAACAATAGTTCAAACATTATGAATAGTCCTCATAGCTGTCATTTTTGTCTACCAATATACTTTTCATTATTCTTTATGTAGATTCCTTCTAAAATTTAAACAAAAGGCGATATTTTTATGTTAGTTAGACGTAAGTGATAAATTGCCAAACATTGTTTCCATGTTCGTCATTCATATTGTATTCAGTTCCTTTAAAGTAAAAATATTTCCCTCATTTTATTTTATATATATATATGTAAAATATACACATCACATACATTTAAAATGTACGCCTGACACAGGAAAAATTACCGCCGGTTCGGCCTACAGTCGGAGGTAGATTTCGAAGTTAGATACAAATATTACCAACAAAAACTAAATCAAGGTTAGAGATAGTGCCAGTTCCATCACTAAGAATGAAGTCTAGGGAACTAAAGCTTTTTTCAAAATTCTAATATCTCATCAAAAACACAAATGTGAAACAATGCCAAGTTCACTAACGGTTTCACTGATAAAAGAAGTGAGATCTCACTGCAAACCAAGTTACTCATACATAATGGTCTTCAATTACGTAAAATGATTTATTTTGTGCTTGCTATTCAATAGAGCGACATGGTAATCTCTATTTAATTTATCAGAACTTAAAGTTAATCACTTACCTAACTTATCAATAACTTAACTTCGATGTACTTATTCGAATACTTGATTGACTAGATCTTTGCCAATAACATACTAGAATAAATTTTACCCATACACAAAAATTAAAGTTACTGTGTGAAAATTTTCCAAGTCACTGAGCAAGTAGTATAAGAAATCATTTTAAGTAATTGAAGAATATTATGCATGACAGGAGCTGTGATTTAAGGAGCATCGAAAGAACTTGATTTGCTGTTAGATCTCATTTCTTTTATTAGAGAAACCGTTAACGAACTTGGCATTCTTTCACGTTTATGTTTTTGATCGGATATCATTATTTTTGCCAATTAAATAGCTATTTCTTTCCTTTGTTAAATAAATAGGTTTAATATTAAACTATCTTTATTTAATAATAATTAACCTTACAGTTTTTTCGTTTGTTTACGCAATGGTTTTTTTTTTCGTTATTATTTTCTATATATTCTTACAAGTTTCGCTATTTAGAAAGTTTTTAGAACACTTTTCGCTCATTTTCACCGATTTAAAATTTTGTATTTGTTAACAAATATTCTTAGGGATAATTTTTTATTTTATAAGTAATTAACATACCAAATTTTGATGTTTCCAGGGCCTCCAGTAACACAGATATTTCCTGTTTAGATTTTTTTTTTTGCTTCTGCAGCTCCTTTGTTGTTAGTGGCATCGGTATAGATTATAGCCTAGGTTGGAGCAAGGACCCATCATTTTGATATCCTTACTTTTAAGATCGGCTCGTTAGTTGATAATCTTCTTTGAAAAATGCCATTTAACACATTTTTTGTACGTGATGCAAAGGGTAAAACCAGAAGAACGTAGCTTCTCCTGATCCCATATAATGCCAGCTTTATATGTCGTAAAAGAACTGCCTATTAAATGCACGTTTTTACTCTTTCCCTTGACGCATCATATTTTTTATACAGACATTTTTTAAATATTTTTGTATATTTTAAAGTACTCAGATCAAAAAGAAATACCGATAAATCCAAAAAATGCACCTTCATACAGATAAATGTTTTCAAATTTCAGATCGTTTTAAATTTTTAATTATTATTATTTTTAATTAAATCTGTTGAGTTAAAAATAATATTAAAAATGTGTAGTAGAATTATTTGCCAAATCCATTTTAATTTTTAATAGGTTTTTGACATCGCCTTTAGTCAGTCGCATTCAAATACAATTAAGGAGAATTTAGAAGCACACTGTTAAAAAATCTGAAATTCACGGATATATTTCCCTAAATTTTACAGAAGTCCCTTTTCACAACAAAAGGGAATTTTCCGTTAAAAATTTGAAAACTCCACCATATTTCCTGAAAATAATGAAACTGATCAAAATAGCAACAAAAAACGGAGACACTCTTTTCTGTCAGTGTCTCCGTGGCCGAGTGGTCAAGACTCCACGCTACTGACTGCCTGCAAGTTTAGATTGTGGGTTGGAATCCTGCTAGCTCCATGAAATAATGGAAACATAAAAGATCTCTTTTAATTCAATTTTTTCTGTTTATTTTTCTCCTATTTATTTTTAAAAATATTTTGACTTATTAGCCCTCCCACCCTCAAAAAAAAATTGTGTGCGACAATTTAAAAAAACTGTCTATATTACTATTTTTGTAAAAAAAGAATAATTTTTTTTTCACACATTCAATCAAAAAAATAAAAAATAGTGATTTTAAACTGTGATTTTTTAAATTTAAACTAGTTAAAAATTTAAAATTTATTTTAAAAAATAATTAGTATTATGCATAGGGTCTAAAGTAAAATAAAATATACCGCTTACAAATGTTCTAACGAATATATTGAAAAAAAAAATCTTTGAAAAGCACAGCAAATTTTTTCACTTACTCATAAGCGACATACTTTGTACAATCTGCTCTCTGCAGTAAGGACCTAATTCGCTGTCAAAAGGCCTCACGTTCGATCCTCAGAGCGGCTTGAAGTAAATTATGCAAAAAAATAATAAAACAAATTAAATAATGTAGCAGCTAAAGATCACTCGGAAAATTGGAATTCTTTGATGATTGCTCGGTTCATTAATATAAATTAAATTATTATCATTAAAAATCAAACCATGTAACGAAAAGTTACCGCTCCTTCAAACGGAGTTTTCCTTTCTTTTATTTTCCAAATCTACTAACGGAACGGAAAATGTCTGGCTACTTTGCTGCCAGTAGTTTTACCGTGATTCACAGATTTTTTTATCAGTGCAGCAAATAATAAAAAGAATATTGCCCAGTTAAACTGATGGCATTGAGCTCACAGGCTACAAATACTAATTGTACATTAAAGCCTTATATTTTCAAGGGTTAATTCCGTTCGAAGAAAAATTAAGAATGGGAAACAGCTCTCCCCTTTCCTCTTTTTTTATACTTGAACCTCCTACTGAATCATTGAACCTCCTATACTATCAAAGACATGCTTTATCATATAAAAAATCTATATCCAAAATTCAGAGCAAATGACATAATTATTAATAAAAATCCATTTAGCATTTATATGATTTAAAAGGAGTTATCCCCCTCTTTTATACTTAACCATTAAACTTCCAAAACTATTCAGAGATTTGAACGAAATCTGAAAATTCTGCTCGAAAAACCCATTTATATAAAGTAAGGGGGGGGGGGCATTAGAACCCCTGTTCCCCCTTTTTATACTTATTCAATGAACACCTAATAACAGTCACGGAATCGCCTCATCAGAATGATCCTAATCTAAATTTTGAACGAAAACTTAATTCTGCATGAAAATATCATTTATATCAACTAAGGGGAGGGACATGAGCCCCCCGTTCCCCCTCTTATACATATCGAATGAACTCCAAAAACTAATCAGGGAAGCGCCTTGTCAGGCTATACGTACATACAAAATTTCAAGTGGATCGGATATTTTTATCACGAGTTATCGCGTTACGCACGAACGAACATACATACAGAACGGACGGGCACATAAGCTCTCAGGCTATGATAGCCTGTGAGCTAAAAAGTGGAATACTTCTAAAATAATATTATCAAATGGATGTCATTTTTCCATCTGTACAAATTGTTCAATATAATCATTATTATTCTATAATATTTTGCCAAAATTAAGTATTAATTTTAATTATATAACCATTAAATTATTATGTAGTTTTATACTACCTCTGACAATAAAGTTCGGTGAATAAATTCAGAAGTACCGATCTGTCAACACTGGGAAAAGAAAATGCTGCACCTGCATAGAGGCAAATGTTAACCACCTTACCCCCACCGTTGTTAAGTTGAGCGTCGTTTATGTTCTGTGTAAGAAGTGTTTTAATAAGTGCTTCTTCAGTGTGATGATTCTTAAATGAGAACAGGAAAATGAACGAACAAAAGATCAGTTTAAAGTTTGGATTTAAGCTTTGCAAGACACCAAAAGAAATTCCTGAGGGATTGTGCAAATTGAACATCCGCCATACTCGTCAGATCTCAATCCTCCAGACTACTTCCTATTTTCACGACTGAAACAAACTTTGAAAGAGATTTGACCATATTGCTGACATCCAACGAAACGTGACGAATCTTTTCAACATCATCTCAAAAGAAGACTTCTTGCGAATTTCCCAGGACATGTATAGTAGATCTTAGCGGTGCATAGTTATGAGAAATGATTATTTCGAAGGATGGTAGGTAATTTTCGTTAATATTGTATCTACATTAATGTTACAGGACTATTCACCGAACTTTATTGTCAGAGGTAGTATGTTATTCTAAGATTAAAATCTATATCATAGTTTTATATTTGGAGATAGCTGATATTCAAATTTGTTATAAAAGAATTAATATATAAATATTATTTACTTTTTTTAATTCATTCTAAAAATAAACTTATTGTTTAGCAAAACTTAAAGGAAAAAATCAAAAGAAAAGAAAATACTTTCTAGATAATTAACTGATATTCATGTAGATCATAACATAATGAGATACACCATTAAATTATTTTTCATATATATATATATATTTTACTTGTGAATTTTTAGCGCAACCCCGAATCTTTATTTCGCTAAATGAATGAGCAAAATAAATTTAGTAAATCGGCAAAGACAGTTCATATAACTGATTTATATGACATTAAATAAATTGCTAAATTTAAATTTGGCAAGTGAATTCATTTTAATTAAGTTCTACGTTACTGAAATTGATGTTCATTCCAAGTGGAGCGCATTATTATGATTTCCTTCTATAGTAAAAAAAAAAACTGGCCTTAAAAGGAATGACTCCTGGAATGATGCTGACGTGTAAGATTTCCGGAACTAACGAATCCGAGTGGAACACTCCTTCCATGAGTCGAATAGACAAATCAGGAAAGGGCTCAGTTTATGCATCGCGAAGCGTTTCCAACCGGGATTGCAAAGCAATATCGCAGCAGAGTGTTACATGCTTGCCCGCTTAATCGAGTATTACAGAAATACTACATTTATGTGCTTGCCCGCTTAATAGAATATTGCAGAAATACTTCAATTATATGCTTGCCCGCTTAATAGAATATTACCGAAATACGGCATTTATATGCTTGCCCGCTTAATCGAATATTACCGAAATAAGATATTTATATGCTTGCCCGCTTAATCGAACATTACCGAAATACGACATTTATATGCTTTCCCGCTTAATAGAGTATTACCGAAATACGACATTTATATGATTGCCCTCTTAATAGAATATTACCGAAATACGACATTTATATGCTTGCCCGCCTAACCGAATATTGCTGAAATACTTCATTTATATGCTTGCCAGCTTAATAGAATATTACCGAAATACGGCATTTATATTTTTGCCCGCTTAATCGAATATTATCGAAATACGGCATTTATATGCCTGCCCGCTTAATCGAATATTACCGAAATACGGCATTTATAATCTTGCCCGCTTAACCGAGTATTGCAGAAATACTACATTTATGTGCTTGCCCGCTTAATCGAATATTGCTGAAATACTTCATTTATGTGCTTGCCCGCTTAATCGAATATTGCTGAAATACTTCATTTATGTGCTTTCCTGCTTAATCGAATATTGCTGAAATACTTCATTTATATGCTTGCCCGCTTAATAGAATATTACCGAAATACGTCATTTATATGCTTGCCTGCTTAATAGAACATTACCGAAATACAACATTTCTACGCTTGCCCGCTTAATAGAATATTACTGAAATACGACATTTATAGGACTGCCCGCTTAATCGAATATTACCGAAATACGGCATTTATATGCCTTTCCGCTTAATCGAATATTACCGAAATATGACATTTATTTGCTTGCCCGCTTAATCGAATATTACCAAACATGACATTTATATGCTTGCCCGCTTAATCGAATATTACCGAAATATGACATTTATTTGCTTGCCCGCTTAATCGAATATTACCAAACATGACATTTATATGCTTGCCCGCTTAATCGAATATTAACGAAATACGACATTTATATGATTGCCCGCTTAATAGAATATTACCGAAATACGCCATTTATATGCTTGCCCGCTTAATAGAATATTACCGAAATACGACATTTATATGTCTGCCCGTTTAATCGAATATTAACGAAATACTACATTTATATGCCTGCCCGCTTAATAGAATATTACCGAAATACGACATTTATAGGATTGCCCGCTTAATAGAATATTACCGAAATACGACATTTATATGATTGCCCGCTTAATAGAATATTACCGAAATACGACATTTATATGATTTCCCGCTTAATAGAAAATTACCGAAATACGACATTTATATGATTGCCCGCTTAATACAATATTACCGAAATACGGCATTTATATGTTTGCCCGCTTAATCGAATGTTACCGAAACACGGCATTTATATTCTTACCCGCTTAATAGAATATTACCGAAATACGGCATTTATATGCCTGCCCACTTAATCGAATATTACCGAAATACGACATTTATATGCTTGCCCGCTTAATCGAATATTACCGAAATATGACATTTATATGCTTGCCCGCTTAATCGAATATTACCGAAATACGACATTTATATGCTTGCCCGCTTAATCGAATATTACCGAAATACGACATTTATATGGCCGCCCGCTTAATCGAGTATTACAGAAATACTACATTTATGTGCTTGCCCGCTTAATCAAATATTGCTGAAATACTTCATTTATATGCCTGCCCGCTTAATAGAATATTACCGAAATATGACAATTATGCTTGCCCGCTTAATCGAATATTACCGAAATACGACAATTATATGATTGCCCGCTTAATCGAATATTAACGAAATACGACATTTATATGCTTGCCCGCTTAATCGAACATTACCGAAATACGACATTTATATGCTTGCCCGCTTAATAGAGTATTACCGAAACACGACATTTATATGCTTGTCCGCTTAATAGAATATTACCGAAATACGACATTTATATGCTTGCCCTCTTAATAGAATATTACCGAAATACGACATTTATATGCTTGCCCGCTTAATCGAATATTGCTGAAATACTTCATTTATATGCTTGCCAGCTTAATAGAATATTACCGAAATATGACATTTTTATTTTTGTCCGCTTAATCGAATATTATCGAAATACGGCATTTATATGCCTGCCCGCTTAATGGAATATTACCGAAATACGGCATTTATATGCTTGCCCGCTTAATCGAGTATTGTAGAAATACTACATTTATGTGCTTGCCCGCTTAATCGAATATTGCTGAAATACTTCATTTATGTGCTTGCCCGCTTAATCGAATATTGCTGAAATACTTCATTTATATGCTTGCCCGCTTAATAGAATACTAGCAGGGGTGACCGAGCTCAACTCGGTCAAAATTAACTTTTCGTTCAACTCGATATAGTATTATTACTGTAAAACATGTTATTAATAATAGTATTATTTACAAAAACAATCAATAAGAAAACTATGTTTGTATGCACATGTTCATAAATTTTACTTTATTTTAAAATTTACAACGAAAGGACATCAATCCAAATCACTTTTTTAGCTCGACTCTGATTAGTTTAACTATGCATCTCGAAGACTATTAAGAATGTATAAGAAATTTCTTCACATTCTGAAAGACAATATTTTTTGCCAGATATAACCAAATTTGGACACATTCTTTCATTTGGCGCCAAATATGTGTTTTGGTTTCGTAACCTTAATAGTCGATTTTTTGGCCAAATTTCGCCAGTATTTTGTCAAATATCGCCAACTTATTGGCTTTTGCCATAGTCTCGTGATCCTGACCCTTATTACCCAAATGATCCACTAATCACGTATGATCAAACATGTGACTTAGCTCAATGGTCTTCAGGTAATCAAAAACAGTAGAGTATAAAATGAATCAAAACCGTTTAAGCCATTTCTTAAGTAAAATTAACTTGACAGCATTCAGCAATGAAGCGATATGACCCACTAATATAATTTTGTTTAAAATGCAACTCAGCTCAATAGTCTTCTCGTGACAAAAGACGTTCCGTTGCAAAATTTAGGTAAAATTGACTGAGTCGTTGTTATATATAATTAGAATGACCCGAACCTATTAAGACCTAAAACGACCCACTAATTGAATTGTTACGTGCATGTGTCCCATCTCAATGGTTTTCTTTTGCCCGAAAACGATATAATAAAAAATGTACTCAAAATGGTGAGAACAATTTTCTAGATAAAATTAGCATGACCCACAAATGACCCTTACATCGAAATCTCTTGAAAATGTGACTTAGTTCATTAATTTTTGCGTGCCGAAAAACATTAAATACAAAATTTAGATAAAATATCGATTGAGACAATTTTTAGGTATAAATAGTTTGACCTTGACCCATTATGACCCAAAATGACTCATTAATCGAGTTTTCTCAAACATCTGACCTAACCCAATGATTTTCTTGTGTCCGAAAACGATAGAATGTAAAATTTAGTCAAATTTGCGCGAGACATTGTCTAGATAAAATTAGAATAACCCAAAAGTGGCCCACTAATCGAAATTTCTCGAACATGTGACGTAGCCCAATGATTTTCTAGTGCCAAAAATATGCTGTATACAAAATTTCGTTAAAATTGATTCACTCGTTCTTTAGATATAGCTTGACCATGACCCATCATGACCCACAAATGACCCTTATAATCGAAATCTCTCGTACATGTGACTTAGCCCATTAGTTTTCCCTTGTATAAATATTGTTACACTCAAAATTTCGTTAAACTCGATCCTGCCGTTCTTTAAATATAAATAACTTGACCCAGACCCTTTATGACCCAAAATGACCCATTAATCGAAATTTCTCGATCATGTGACTTAGCCCAATGATTTTCTCGTGCCAAAAAATGTTGAATACAAAATTTCGTTAAAACTGATCCATATGTTCTTTAGATATAGCTTGACATGACCCGTTATGACCCATCATGACCCATAAATGACTCTTATAATCAAAATCTCTCAAACATGTGAGCCGCGTTGTTGCCAAACATGCCCATTAATTTTCTCGTGTTAAAAAACTTACATACAAAATTTTATTAAATTTGATACTGTCGTACTTTATATATAAATAGCTTGACCCAGACCTTTTATGACCCAAAATGACCCAGTAATCGAAATTTCTCGAACTGAGACCTAGCCCAATAGTTTTCTCGTGCCAAAAAAATGTTGTATACAAAATTTCGTTAAAATCGATCCACCTGTTCTTTAGCTATAGCTTGACCATGACCCATTATGACCCATCATGACCCACAAATGACTCTTATAATCGAAATCTCTCGATCGTGTGACTTAGCCCATTAGCTTTCTCGTGTCAAAAAACTATTACAGGCAAAATTTCGATGAAATCGATTCTGCGGTTCTTTAAATATAAATAGCTTGACTCAGACCCTTAATGACCCAATATGACCCATTAAATTTTTTTTTCGAACATGTAAACCAGCCCAATGTTTTTCTCGTGCCCGAAAACCATAACATGCAATTTTTTGTCAAAATTGCGTGCGAAAATCTCTAGATAAAAATAGCATGACCCACAATGACCCCAAAAATGACCCACTAACTGAATTTTCTCGAACATGTTACCTAACCCAATGGTCTTCTTGTAATCCAAAACGATAAAATATATAATTTGGTCGAAATCGTTAGAGCCGTTTTTTAAATAAAAATGGCTTGACCCACAATGACCCAAAAATGACCCACTAATCAAAATTTTTCGAACATGTGACCCAGCTCAATTGTTTTCTCGTGCCAAAAAACGTTTGGATACAAAATTTCCTTAAAATCGATCCAGCCGTTCTCTAGATATAAATAGCTTGATCCTGACCCATTATGACCCAAAATGACCCAATAATCGAATTTTCTCGAACATGTGACCTAGCCCAATGGTCTTCTCGTGCCCGAAAATGGTAAAATCCAAATTTTTGCGAAAATCGTTAGAGCCGTTTTTGAGTTAAGATTTACAAACACAGACACACACACACACACACACAATTTTTGCTCCATTATAGTATAAGATTACCGAAATACGTCATTTATATGCTTGCCCGCTTAATAGAACATTACCGAAATACGACATTTATATAATTGCCCGCTTAATAGAATATACCGAAATACGACATTTATATGATTTCCCGCTTAATAGAAAATTACCGAAATACCACATTTATATGATTGCCCGCTTAATGGAATATTACCGAAATACGGCATTTATATGTTTGCCCGCTTAATCGAATGTTACCGAAATACGGCATTTATATGCCTGCCCGCTTAATCGAATGTTACCGAAACACGGCATTTATATTCTTGCCCGCTTAATAGAATATTACCGAAATACGGCATTTATATGCCTGCCCGCTTAATCGAATATTACCGAAATACGGCATTTATATTCTTGCCCGCTTAATAGAATATTACCGAAATACGGCATTTATATGCTTGCCCGCTTAATCGAATATTACCGAAATACGGCATTTATATGCCCTCCCGCTTAATCGAATATCACCGAAATACGGCATTTATATGCCTGCCCGCTTAATAGAATATTACGGAAATACGACATTTATATGCTTGCCCGCTTAATCGAATATTACCGAAATATGACAGTTATATGCTTGCCCGCTTAATCGAATATTATTGAAATACTATATTTATATGCAACCGTTTACTCGAATATTACTGAAACATTACACTTATATGCTTACCCGTTTAATCGAATACTATTGAAATACGAATGCATTCGTTTATTCTCCTTCTATTATAAAAAAAAACTATACTTAAACAAATCTCAAGAAATAACTCCTGGAATGACGCTGATGTGTAAGGTTTCCGGAAATAACGCGTCCGGGTGGACCACACCTTCCATGAGTCGAATAGACCAATCAAGAAACGTTCCAAAATTGGGTGTATGGAAAATAAGGTATCGCGAAGCGATTTAATGTCGTATTGGCGAGCGCAACAAGCAGGGGTAGCCTACAACTTGGAATCAGGAAGCCTACAACTTGGCCGCGAAGCCTACAACTTGGAATCGAGGGGGGTTGGCGAGCGTAGCGAGCAGGGGGCTGAGCCCCCCTAGTTGTGAAAAAAATTGTTAAAATAAACAGAAATTATAGATGGGAGGAAAGAAATTTTTTTCTTATAATGTTATTTTGCCAAAAAAATATTAAAATTAAATCCTAACATCATATTTTCAGAATAAAATTTTCTTATAAAAAATCATTTTTATATCTCAAACTTTCATTCATGTGTGAAATCGGCTTTTATTCCGCTCTAATGCATTAAGAAAATTAATTATTCAGAATCATTTTTTACTATTTTAGTAAATGTTTAAATTTTTAAGTTCCAATAGACGATATTTACTCGATAATCATGATTGAAAAAAAAATATATAATTAATGATCTATTCAATTGTAAGGCTTTATGAACGATGATTGTTTTCTAAACAGTATAGAAAATGTACTAATTACACTAAAAAAATTTCTGAAACTTAAAATACTTTTCATTAAGGACTTAATAGCCAAATATTTGCAGATTATGTTATTCTTTATTTTATTCCGAAAAAATACATTTCAAAATTCTGTAACTAATGTAACATAAAATAGATTAACATATTTTCGGCTTTCATTGAAGTTTTATTAAACCTATCAATTGAAAAAACTGATTTTATGTTTTTAAGAATACTTAGTAGGGTAACATTCCCAGTAATTGGCAGGTACCAGTGATTGGCACATCCTACAAAAATGTCTTAAAATAAGATTTATATCCAGTCTTTTAAAAATGCAAGACCATATATCAGTTATATGCTCATTTACTTTACAGATTATAAATTTCTTTTATGCTGCTAAATGACAATAGTGCCTAGGAAAGAGAAACATTTATGGTTTGTATCAAATTAGTCATTTTTGTTGCAATGCTTCTTCTCTCGGTTAACAAAGGCATGCATTTCAATTTATTATTATCTCATTTTTAGTATAGTTTAAATTTTAATTGACAACAGTTTTGTTTAGTGTAAAAGGGTTACTTTAATTATGTAAAAGTCTAAGTGTCAATTACTGGTGATTACAGCAACTTTTTATAAATATATTTTTATAAAAATACTTTTTCAAATATTTTTGTTCTTAGTGGGGAAATAGATGCACAGATACGCACTCTTTGATTTAAAAATATCTGCAAGTAAATATTTTATTTCTTGGTAAGGAAAATAGAAGTAAGTTTAAAGACAAATCTTTAATGTGCCAATTACTGGGGATGTTACCCTAATGTCAAGTTTTAACAATAACATTTAAATTAATTTATGAACTTTAAAAAAAGAAAGAAAATCACATTTACATATGTTACTGACGCAAAATTTATTGCGTAACTGACGTGCGATTATGCATTTAGAAAGACTATAATGATATTTAACTAAAATTGTGAACAGTAATTTTACAATGCTTTCTTATATATATATATATATATATATATATATATATATATATATATAAGAAAGCATTGTAAAGTCTTTTTCCATTAACCTTTTTATTGGCGCGACCGGATATATCCATTCACTAGGCTGCAGGTTTTACTGCAGTTGCAGCTTTTTTCAAATTAATATAATTCTACAAATATAATCCAGTTTTAAGAACTTAAGTTATGATTGATGCTTTCAAGGCTTATAAGCAGGTATGTAACAAATATATATATATATATATATATATATATATCATAATATAAAATTCCTCTTTTTTTAACATTTAAAATAAATTGCAGAGGAAAAAAAAACATTACAACTTTGCCTTTTTGTTCGGCGGTCAGGGGCTTAAAAACAGGAAATTCATCGTATTTCTACAAAATATTGAAACGGTCGGAAATGTAAGGAAACAATGGATAGATTCTACTATCTGCCTCAAATTTATTTTAAATGTTTACAAAACTTACATGTTGCTGCAAAAAAATAAAAATAACGAAAATATTTTGCTTTTTTCTGGGACTTGTATCCTCTTGCCAAACAGTATTGCTTTTCTCATTATTCAAAATTATTATATTTCTTAAAATCTTTACAATATTAAATTTATAAAAATAACTTTATACAAACTTTATAATGGAAAATTACTGCTTCTTCAAACGAAATCTTTCTTTTTTTTACTTCTTAAAAGGTAAAATCTTGTAACGAAACAGAAAAAGTACGCAAACTTTGCTGCCAGTAGATTTACTGTGAAATTTCGATTTATTTATTTATTTATTTATTTATTTTGAAAATCTATCTGACATAACATCACTTTGAAAGACTATAATGGTACTTAACTTAATTTGTGAACAGTAATTTACAATGCTTTTTTTTAAATTCCAAAAACATAAAATATCAATTTGTCAATGATACTTTTAAATTAACGATATCATCTTTTTCCCATCAAAAGCACTGTAAAAAAAAATCTGTAAAGGTACTACACTTTATCTAGAAAACTGGGATTTCAAGAACTTTTCCTGTAACGGTAACAACAAAAACTCAAGTTTTAGAATCGGTTACATGGATTTTTCCTGTTATCGTTACACGAAAAGTTTTTGGAATCCCAGTTTCCTAGAAAATGTTTAGTACCTTTACAGATATTTTTTTACAGTGAGTGAAACATTACAACGAAACTGTTTTAATACAGAAAAAAAATCTATATTACGACGGCACGTGGAATACATTCTTTCTGTTTAATTGTAAGGTTAAATAATTTGATCCATTCAAATTGTCCTGATTGTAAATTGAAAAAAAAGTACATATGTATACTTTTAAAAGAAATGCCTTTAACAATATGTTATGTATGCTTCGAAACTTGCAGAGTACTTCGTCGTACATTTCAGGTAGTACATGGAGGAATAAAATGAAAATGGCTCAAAAAATGTATTTTTTTTTCTTTTAGATTTAGATGCAAAACCTGGCAAGAAAAATAATTTTATTTAAAATGGATTGTTTCATTTATGTATGAAAAATCATAAATTGCAAAATCAGCTCGCTTCGTTAATGTAATACCAATTATACAATTTTCAGATATAAATTGACATTTAGAACGTATAAATTACACTCATATAAAAAAAAACTAAGACTTTGGTGTCAATTGCAATATTTTTCACAGTGTAAAAATGTACATCATAAAAGACAAATGTGAAATTCCTCACGAAGTTACCAGCTCTTATTTTTGAAAGTGATAAATTATTATCAGATAATTCAATATTGAAACAGACGAAAAATTCTATCGTTTTAAATTAGTCATTTCTTTTATTTGTTAAAGAAAAAACGATCCCTAATATCAATTCTTTTTAAAATTGCATAAGTTTGCTTATTTATTTTTTTTTTTTTTTTAGTTTTGGGGCTTTAATAAAATTAAAAAAGAAGAAACCTTACTTTATCCTGCAGATCAAGAGCTTTTTATTTTCATTTCTTTGGAAACATGACACATGGCTCTGTTAAAATTAGAGCACACTGAAATACGATTCAGTACATAGATATATATATTAAAGAATCGTTCAAATTCTTATTTTCAAATAATTTTAATGTTTAAAAAATGGAATATGATTGTACAATAATTTTATTCAAATACTTGTGAAATGTTTCATTTAAAAGTTTTTTTTTCTTATTTTGTATTTATTTCACCTAATTTGATATAGCAGCTAAGTATCTATTGGATTAGACATTAATAATTTAAAAAAAAAGAGATTCGAACAATTGTTTGAACCTAACCTCTTTAGACCAAGGGATTTATTTTGATATATTTTTTCACTCTAGTTTTGAATTTAAATTAAGAAATTGGTAACGAAAAATGATTTAAAAGTGAAAAAATAGTTTAATTTTTGCACATAAATTTAATGATATATAGGGCTAAATATTTTATTTTTTGTCAATTTCATAGATTAAAAAATATTTTGTACTTATATCATTTGAAAAACAATGAAAAAAATCTATATTTAATAATTTCCTATTACTAATTGACTGTACAAATGATATCTTAATTCACATTAATATTATTTACGTTTTCATTTTCTTTTTTTTTTTTTTTTTTTTTTTTTTTTTTTTTTGCATTTCGTTTCAAGCCATTTTAATATAAAACGTAGCTCGCTAATAAAAAAGCATTATAGGAAACAAATTGCTATTTTGTGTAGTTCGGATATCTATAATGCTCCATTTACAACGATTTATTATTTTTAACATTATTTATGTAGGTGAACTGCTAATATACTGCTCGTTATTTTACTGAAAAATGTTAAATAATCAAATAAGAAATATTTTAATCTTGAAACGAAAAAAAATAGTGTACTGCATATTACCTTGATCGAGAATAAATGAAACCGCAAATATTGAACGGAAAACATATCTGATATGTAATTAGGTATGCAGACAAATAAATAAGTAACATCTGTAATGAAAATAAAATTCACTGCCTTATATCGAGATGCAAAAGCTTTGGGATTTCGTATCTCAATTACATGGATTAAACTTATTTCTTCTACATAGAGTACAAATGTTTTTATTACTCAAAATAATCCATTGCTAATTAAGTGCACATGATATTGAGCTTATAATAATTTTTAATGAAGCAGAAATATTTATTTATGTTGATAGTTTTAAAATATATATTGGTATAAGTTTTTTCATGTTTTTGTTATTTAAGATGATGTATCCATGCAAAAATACTTATGCCATTAGAAAGTTAAATTTGACCACTTTACTAAAGAATTTTGTAAATTTATTTCTAAAAAACTTTTTATTTTAAATTAAGAAACTCTAATTAATTTTAAGAAATTTAAAATAGCAAAACACATTTTAAATTTCTGTTTATGTACATAAAAATTTAATTTGTTATTTTTAATGTGCATGATGTGTTGCATTAAAACAATACTACATATATCTGTATTCATTTAAATTTTATTTAGTTTTATAGATTAATATTTATAACTAAAAGTAGTTGAAGAAATACATATAATGTAATTGAAAAGAAAAAACTGCGTATGGCAATGCTTATACATTTCTCGTTTTAGGAAAAAAATTTGGAACAAAAATATAACTTCATTTAAACTTACAAACGTTTACAAATAAAGATTTCGTGCTCTACATGAAAGGGTCGTTAACATTTATTTTTCAATAGTTTAATGATGCAGTGTTTTTTTGTTCAATCAAAAGTTTTAACTTGAAAGAAACAATTGCCAGTTTCTTAATTAAATGAAAGAAAGCTTTAACAAGCTAAATTACAAAATTTTAAATACTGGCTCATTTCCAAATACAGCAGATAATCGGGGTTTCTTAAATTGCGTTAAATCGATTTATATTACAGAAAGGGATATATTATTTATTTTAATACGTTTATTCTTCAACGTTTAATTAAAGTAAAATGATACTGCATTTATGATAAAATGTTAAGTAACAAAAAACGCAGAAGTAAGTAGTAACACAGTAACACAGTAGTAAGAAACACTGTAATTGGAGATATTTCTTCAATATTATATATAATTATCTTTATATCATCTATATTAATAATGATAAATATAAAATAATAACATATTAATCATGAGTTTGAATATTGAAATTAAATATTAAATATCCTTTAAAACAAAATTATTCCATTATTTCTTACAAACGTATGTTAAATTTAAAAATGACATTATATTTATTACAATAAATACTCAAATAAGTAAAGTGTGTTTAATTGTTCTGTAAAATTTGTCAGTAGTGGTAATTTGATAGAGAAATATATTTTATATACGGTAAAACGAAACATTGTGGGTGAATCTCTGAATACTTTTCTAGACTAAGATGCAATCTAAATCCGTTACAGATGGATAAGTGTATAATTGCATTATAGATATCTGGATGTTGATATTGATATTTATTGCTGGATACATAATAAAAATAATTTAATTATCTAATGAAAAGTTACACCATTTTCCATTTACAAAACACCATTAGTATCAATTTGAGAACATAAACAGCAGTTATAGTCTTAGGCTATTTTAATAATCATTATATTTCATAATAATAGAAGTATGCTGAAAAATATACAGCCTATTTTTTGTAACTAAACATAGTTCGATGAGTGGAAAGAGAAAATTGTATGAAGAAATCGACGAATAACATTTGTCTTTACGTTCTGCATTGCTTTCATTATGTCGCACAAAATATTTTTTGATTATTTGATTAATTTCTGAGATACTTTTATTTTCAATAAAATGACGAAATATTTTCTCATCTATGTAGGAAAATGGTTACGTGCATATCTTGATTTTATTTCATTGACAAACAGTTTCATGTTTATTACTACAATTTTGTGCGTGCTATTTTTTTTATTTTAATCTGTTTATTTTTATATTATTTGCCGCTATGAAAATATCATGTACGTTAATTTTTTTTACTGTGAATATAGAATACTTTATTTTTGCATATAATGTGTATGCACAGATCTCTATTTATTCTTTATTCAAAAATACAGTAAAAACAAATGAATTTTCATTTATGTTTGAATTTTGTTTTTTTATGTGCGCCAATTCAAAGTTAGTTCTCAAAGCTCTTTATACCTTTAAAAACATTATCATGTTATCTTTATACTTATAATAGAGATCTTGTACAAGCAATGTATTTTATTTAATTGTTTATTTCTACATAAAAAAATTACATTTGAAAAATAATTTACAAGTGCATAATGAGTCACGTCTTCTATTAAAAAATGCAAGGAATCTTACATTTATAATTTGCTTATCTTTCTTCACAAGTTCTTTTTTTTTCAGTCTAACGTTAAATTAGTTTTTGTTCATGTTGAATATTTATTTCACTTTTCATTTAATATCATACTCCAAGAAATACTGTAATTAAAAATATATATGTACATATTTAAAATAAAACCATTTTCACGTTATATTTACTTGTTACAATATCCATACATTTTATGCATTATTAGATTTACAAATTTATCATTAAAATGATTATTTTTTCAGCATGAATATTTCCTTTAAATCAGTTTCAGAAAGAAACAGAAAAATCACATATTAGATCAAGAGCCAAATTCCGTAACCACTCTTTTATTTAAATTAGCCGCGTACGAAGTAAATATCTTATGTACTCCAGAATCACTAATTCAAAATTAATTTGGTGCAAGTAGGAAGCGCTATACAGGAACAAACATTTAAGCTATAAATTTTCATGTTATTGTATTTTTTCTATTAAATGTTTCAGAAATTTACTAAATGCTTATCCATTAACGAGGATATAAAGGATAAATTTAAATAGCAGTTGTTGCCACTTTTTATTCAACAACGAATGCTCTAACACACTTGATTTTCATGAAAAACAATAATTCATAAATTAATGAGCAACATATATTTTAGTACGTAAAATACAGAAAATATTTACTCGGAAGATAAACCCAATACTGAACGAATAATTTCAGAAATGAAATACGCGATTTTCAATTAGAATAATGTCAAAATTTGAAAAATAAAATTTCATTTTTTAAACTATCAGTTTTATTATCAATAAAGAAAGAAAATCCATGATCAAACAAATTTTTTTGCTATAATTATCCTCATTTAAAGTCATTCTGAAAATATGTTCAGATTTTTGTCCATTTCTTGTCTCAGAAATAATAGGCTTCTTTTGTATTCGAGATAGAAAATTATTTTTTATGTTATATGTTATATGTGTGATGCAATTGATTGTCATTTGCACGTGGGATTAGTCGTTATGTCTTTTGTTGTCTTTAGAAAACAAATGCATATGGCAATGTGTTAGATTTCATCAGTTATCATTGTTTTAACACTGTTTTATCCGTAAAAATTGTACTGAATGTAACATTAGATGTATTATTATTAATGTAACATTATTAAATATAAAATTCTATGCGCAGACTCATCAAAACATTTGGAAATATTTAAAAAAACAGTGAACAAATACATAAAAATTTAATTTGAATTAATGATATTAAAAAGGGAATTTTTAAAATACTTTTTTAAAAGTTTAATTAAATCTCAGCTTTTTTGTTTCAAAATTCATTGCTAATTGAACAATGAAATACAGAAAGTTTATCATTTGTGTCATAATTCTTAAAATAAACAAAATTATTAAGAAGGTAAGCTGTCTTATTAAGCAGTTAATGAAATCCTTAGTTATTTTAAGCTTATATTTTTAAAAATTTTCAGACAGCCATTAATTATTTGAAAATATTTTCATCTTCTCATAATCCATCCTAAAATGAGATTTATACTGCACTGTGTTGTACTTCACAGTTCCAAGTCAATTCACATTATAATCATTTTAATTATCGTGTTGATATAATTTCTCTCAAAAATGCTTCGTTATGCAAAATCTTTCAAAACGGGCTCCGGGTGCATCATTAAAAAATATTTTAACTTTAAATAACATTGACTGTGATGTAGTTTTATAAAAGTATTATTATAACGTATATGTACACTTAACGTGTGTAAGAAAATATAAAGGAGAAGGGTTAAATTAATTGAATTTTTCGTAAATAAAAAGAAAACTCCAATCAATAACCCAATTTGTTTATTTCACGCAAATCTATAAAAAGAAAGAAAGAATGTGTGTGAATCAAATTTTATTACTTTCCAGCACAACTGTTTCGTTTCTTAGAAATATTTTTCTTTCATGATATCCAAATAAGCAATTGCGAAAATACTGGAGAAGACAATGGACTTTCACTTGTTGCTGTGTGTGAAATAACCAAAACAAATATTTAAGCACATACACTGATAAAACTGTATGTAAAAACGCTAGAAAAATCGAGGCTCTCTGTAAATTTACACTAGTTGTCGGTTAAATGCATTCTACTGAGTTTCTCGTTAATCATTTTATAGACATTTGCCTTATCTTGTATCTAATTGCTTGATGTTATTTACATGTATTTATTTAAGGGTGTATTCGGAAAAAAGATTTTTCACCTTCAACAGCTCAAAATTTTCCAATACAATTCCAGACTCATTTTTAAAAGTAGAAACATGAAACTTGCTGGGATGATTTTTGAAGTGATGTATAAGATGCCGTGTCATGTAATTTTTCGCTGAATTAATTAGAATTTTATTTATAAACAATTGTTTTCTCAGTTTGAACATTTTTTCGTCCCCAGATCTTCAGGTTCGGAAATTTCTGTTCAAATTGGCAACTTTGACAGCATTTTTTACAACATTTTCTACGTTTACCAAAAAATTGACCCTTACGACACCTTGTGTAGTTTCTAAATAAGGGATTTTGAAAGTTTGGTGCATTTGAGAGCAAAAATGGATTTAAAAATAAATCAGAAAATTGGCAGTTTGTATCGAAATACACCCTTAAAGATATTTTTATCTTTCTTAAAACTTGTAAGTCAAAATATAAATTTTTAACTCTCTAACTTTTGGCACGTAATATTCATTTCACTAAGCTCCAGGTTTTACTCTGCAATATATGCAATATCTAAGATACTGTAATTCTATAGATTTATTGAATTTCCCATGCATGGAAGAATGTTTAGTACTCACAAGGATTACATTCATAATTGTAATTAAGAGTTTTTCTTATAAAATGTTGAAATAACAATATTTTCTTACCATTTTAAGAAAGGCAGAGAAATCAACGTTAAAATTTTACCCTTTTGCAACACCGTCAAATGCTTAAAATTCTTTTGCAATTTTATGAGGAATATTTAAAAAGAAAATTTAGATTTTTTTTCTTTTCCTGTTTGTTTCTTTGTTTTTCTTGAACATAGAGTAATTTAAAAAGAAATAATTTCATCAGATTTAATGGGAATTTCTTCCCGATGAATCATAAAGGAAATACTTTTTCCGAGTCAGCCGCTTCTATAGATTAATCAGATCGATGCTCTTCTCGAGTCACGAAGTCTCGGATTCAGACCTCAAGATGGCTAGAAAAGAAATTGTGTAAAATTTAAATGAAGCAACATTTCAAATTTTGATTCTTTGAAGCTCGCTGCGGTTTGAGTGATTCACTGATTTTGAAATCTAAATTAAATTATTTTCATTAAAAATATATTTAACTTATTGTGTAAATTTTAAAGAATTGTGTATTTTTTAGCGATGTTAATTTTTTAACGATGTACAAAGCCTATTCTAAATTTACCGAATAACATCTCTGCTATTTAACATAATCTCGGTTTTTCTAATATTGGTAAATTTACATTAGATTTAAGATAGTGGATAGCTCTCAGATTCTCTGTAATCTCACAGAAAAATGTTTAATGGTGCATGGTATTTTGTTTTAGTTATTGGTTGAGTAAAAAAAAATTATTTTGCATGATAAACACGATTATTTAATACTTTTCAAAAATAGCATGCTTCATGTATTCAAACAACAGAATATTTTAAAAAATGTAGTTTTTTTTTAAACATTCTTATTCATTCGGTACAATAAGAAAAACTTGTATGTGTAATTACATTCATTATAGATAACTCCTGTTTATTGTGTGTGAATTATTATGGAAGCTTTTAAGTTAATTTATTTAAAACTCTTATTCCAAATTTCCCTGTTCAATTTAATTTTTGTGTGTATCTTGTATTATTAAATGACATGCCCAGATTTATAATGAAAATATGAAAATGTTTATGAAATTGAAAGAATTTATATCATCACTGCTGAAAGTAAATTTTCTGAGAATAACAAGTTCAAAAGAAATTTCATACTTTAAAAATTGCAGAAAAATAAATACTGTTATGAAATTTTGTTGTGGAATTTATTCTCATTACTGATAATAATGACAAATGACATCTCAGACTTTAGTAATAAGCTACTTATAAGTTACTAAAGATTTTTTAAGAGTTAGATCCTCGAGCGCAATTCCGACAAAAAAAATGTCTAAAATTGTATTTTCTATAAAAAATACTACAAAAGGTTTCCCCTATTTTATTTCTAAATTAGATAGAAAAATGGATGATAAAATTTTAGCTTTCCAGATAAATGCATATTCCAGATACAAATTTATATATTTTAGAACAATAAATAGAAAAATGACTTTAAATTCTCAATAAAACTTCCTTGTGAAAATTATTGTAGAACAAAACCAAAAATAAATATAAGAAATAAATATCCTTTCGGATAATCAACTTATGTGGTTTTTGTTTTATGTAGTTCATAATATAATGAAATATAAGACATATTTATTTTTTTTTTAAATTTATAAATCAAGAGAGTGATGAATGAGAAGGTTAATTTAACTGAAATAATGCGAAAACAAAAAATTAAAAAGGACAAATTCAATTCATAATACAAAATTAATAGGATTCTCAATAAATTGCTATATTTTTAGCTTGTTTAAACAGGAATGAATTTTAATTGAATTCTATGCTATTGAAATTGAAACCCCTTACGATCAAAATACTTTATCTCAATTGTGTGCTAAACATTTTTTTAAATAAAAGAAAATGATGGATGAGAAGAAAAAAATATTCCTGCCATTATATTTCCACCACATTTCAATTAAATTAATTTCTAGCTTCATAATTTTACTAATTATTTCTTAGTAAAGCAAAACGATTTCTTTTTGTAAAATTTCAATCACCAGGGTAATCTGATTTCCTTCAACTCGAATACCTTCAAGAAATTCCTTTCAGTATATTAGTCAATGATTAAATTTACAAATTTGAACAAAAGATATGTATTTTATAATGATTTTTGAAATAAGTTAATTAATTTCATAAAAAATATTATTTTACAGCACTTAAAAAAAAGTGCTTCCTATGAAATTCAGAGTATCTCGGCTTATTAAAATATTACGATTTGTGTGATTTTAATACAAATTTATAATAGTAATTAAAAAATCTTACTAATCCCTGCTACCCATTTGAATATAAACGACCAATGAACCAAGCGACATGTTAGAATAAATGAAACGGCAAACATTACATTATTTTCTTTTACAAAAAAAAGAAAATTAATAAAAAAGAAAGAAAAAGATTACTATTTCTGACTTTTTTTTCAAATACTCCTGTGAATTTTAGACTTTTGTGTTTCAAATGAAGCTAAAGAAAGGAACGGCAGTTAATGAAAATAAACCATGACCGACGCAACATATACAGACCGAAATTTCGATACATGAGTACCTAAGCAGAGAAATATAAATAAAGATATATTTATACATTTAAAATTTGCATCATAGTTTGTCGCCTTTAAAAAATTTCTTTTCTTTGCTTATTTTATTTATTTTTACCTACATTTAAAGTTTTAAATGTTTTAAAAACAATCTTCTTAGTACGCTTTTACATCTTAAAATTGACCATCGAATTTGTAATTAATGAAATAAAATTATTCTTTGTTTGAAGTTTTTATAGTAATTCCATTATAAGAGTGTCAATTGAAATTTATAGGCGTAAAAGAATTGTTTGCAATGATAATGTTTCTTTTATTATTCCCAAGTTATAATTAGAGTTGATGAATAAATTTCTCGTGGAACCCTTGTATGGGATAAACCACATTAGAAAATACAATGGGTTTTAAAATGATATGAAAACCCAGTAATTTTAACATATTTAGACAATACTTCATATATAATTATCAGAAATCTCCATTTTTGACACAAATAGTGTAATTTTACGTAATACATAGTTGTAAAAAATATCAAAATTTAAATTCGTTGAAAATATCTAAAATTATCTAAAAAAAAGTGGGGTTACAAAATGATATGAACACCGATCGAAATTATCCTTAAGAGCGTACACTAGTCACGCGGTAAAAGCCGAGCGCCAATGTAAAGTCTATGGGGGCGTTCTTTTCGAATATCTCGCTCAAATTTTAATATTTTTGCATGATTTTTTTGCACAAGATAGCTGAGGGCGATCCACAACCGGCCTAGTTTTTACTTTTTCGATTTTGCTTATATAATTTTTATATTACGATAGTTTCAATTTCAGAACCGGTTTAAACCGGTTCCGAAAGTTTATGTAATTGTTTAAAGAAAATCTGAAACAAAAATTGAAAAAGTAAAAACTAGGCCGGTTGTGAATCGTCCTCAGCTATCTTGTACAAAAAAAGTATGTAAAAATATTAAAATTTCAGCGAGATATTCGAAAAGAACGCTCCCATAGACTTTACATTAGCGCTTGGCTTTTACCGCGTGACTAGTGTGTGCTCTTAAACAAGCATGGTGACTGTACAGGAATACTGGATGCTACTCCAAGAAGAAGAAACCGAAAATGTAAATTGGTTTAGCATATAAACATATTTCACAGACTTGGAAATTTCCAAATCTAGTTGAGAAGTAAGTTCTAGTAGTATGGTTCGTAAAAGCACTTTATATGGTTTTTCGAAAGGTAAAATTGTGGTTTTTAAGGATCAAAAACTTTCAGCCAAATCTATCACAAAAAATTTTAAAGATATCTAGGTGTAATATTAAATTTTCTTCGATTAAAAAAGAAGTATGGAAGAAAGTCACCGTGACGAGAGGCAATCCAGATCCAAAATTGAGAGGCAATCCAGAAGTAAAATTCGGAAATCTGGTACTAAACGAAATAAAAGTAGAAGTCAATCGAGAAAACGATTTAATCCAAATGGGAAATATTGTTACCACCATTTTAAATTTGGTAATCAGTGTTATCCTAATAAATGTAAAAGTCCGTGCAGCTGGAAAAAATCGGAAAACTCCGATCAGCAGTAGTTTTAGCGGCAAATTCTGCTGCTGAAGAATTTAAAGATTGCAGTAATTACCGTTTATTTGTTAAAGACAAAACAACCGATTTACGCTTTCTTGTTGATAGTGGAGCTGATTTATCAATTATTCCTGCTTCATCCAAACATAAAATATGTAACTCTTTCAAATTGTATGCAGCAAATGGCTCAATAATTCCTACATTTGGTTTCAAAATTTTAACACTAGATTTGGGCTTACGTAGACAATATCAATTTCCTTTTGTAATAGCGAAAGTAGACAAAGCAATTTTAGGTGCAGATTTCCTTAATAAATTTAAATTGCTTATTGATATACATAATAAAAAATTAATAGAAGGTGTTACTAACCTTTTTGTTAAAAGCGACGTTATGTGTGTATCAAGTGCTGATAGCATAAGTACAACTGTATGCACATCTGTTATTACAATATCCCAATTTAACGAAGCCAAATCTTTTAATATGTAATTCCAAACACAATGTAAAGCATTATATTGATACTAAAGGTTCGCCTGTCTATTCAAAACCTCGCCCATTAGACTAAAAAAAATTAAATTTAGCAAAACAAGAATTCAAGTTTATGTTGGATAATGATATAATTAGACCATCCAAATCACCATGGGCTAGTCCACTTCATTTAGTTAACAAAAAAGATGGAAGTTTAAGACTGTGCGGGGATTACAGACGCCTTAATGCTCGAACCATTCCTGACCGTTACCCTATTCCCAGAATAGAAGATTTTCAGCATATATTAAAAGGAAAGAAAATATTTTCAAAAATTGACTTATTTAAGGCCTATTTTCAGATACCCATTGCAGAAGAAGATAAGCAAAAAACAGCGATAATAACGCCGTTTGGATTATTTGAATATAATGTGATGAATTTTGGATTACGGAATGCTCCATCTACGTTTCACCGTTTCATTAATGAAGTATTTTTCGGATTGGACTTCGTTTTCCCGTATTTAGATGATATTTTAATAGCTTCTACAACGGAAGATGAGCACACAGAACATCTAAAATTAGTTTTTTCAAGATTGGATCAATATGGTCTTCGTTTAAATATTGCAAAATCAGTTTTTGGAGTAAACCAGTTACAATTTTTAGGATACATGATTACTCCTGAAGATTCCAAACCCCTTCCCGAAAAATTAGAAGTAATTAAAAATTATAAGTTACCGGAAACAATCCACGAATTACGAACTTCCCTTGGTCTGGTGAATTTTAATAGAAGATACATAAAAAATGCTGCTGAAAATCAAGCACCACTTCATGAGTATTTAAAAGGGGCGAAAAAGAAAGACAAAAGAAAAATTCCGTGGACAGATGAAACAAAAGAAAAATTTGAAAAATGTAAAGAAGACCTAGCCAATGCTGCTTTATTGACCTATCCTAATCCTGATCTTCCATTATCTCTCTTTTGTGATGCTTCTGATTTTGCCATAGGTGCAGTTTTACAACAATTTGAAGCAGGCTGCTGGAAACCATTAGCCTTTTTTTCAAAAAAATTAAGTAATGCTCAGAAAAGTTATAGTACCTATGATCGAAAATTACTGGGAATATATCTTTCTGTAAAGCAATTTAAACATATGTTAGAAGGAAGACAATTTATAATTTATACAGACCATAAACCCTTAACATTCGCCTTTCAGCAAAAAAATGAAAAAGCTTCGCCTAGACAGTTGCGTCATTTACAATATATATCACAATTTTCAACAGATATTCGACATATTAGTGGAATAGAAAATACAGTTGCAGACACATTATCCAGAATACAATCGATTTTTACAATAGATTATGACAAAATTTCTGATGGGCACATTAATAATGAAGAACTTACAAAATTACGTTTAAATCCATCTTTAAATTTCAAACAATATCCTTTGGATTCAGGTAAACTTCTTTGGTGTGATATTTCAACTTCCAAAATCCGACCATTTATTCCTGAAGCTTTTAGAGAACAAATTTTTAAGAAAATCCACAATTTAGCTCATCCTGGAGTGAAAAATACTGTAAAACAAGTAGCTTCAAGGCTTATTTGGACAAACATTAGGAAAGATGTTAATCAGTGGGCAAAATCCTGCATTGATTGTCAGAAAAACAAAATTAGCAGACATACGAATTCTCCATTTGCCACTTTCGAAGAAACAGATGAACGATTTAGTGTCGTTCATATTGACATCATAGGTCCACTAACACCGTCTGAAGGAAAATTATACTGCCTAACCTGTATTGACCGCTTCACATGTTGGATAGAAGTAGTTCCTCTAGAAAATGTGACGGCTCCAACAGTTGCTCGAGCATTTTATGATCAATGGATTTCTCGCTTTGGCATTCCACATCGTGTAATCACGGATCGAGGAAAACAATTTAGATCAGAATTATTCCACAATTTAAGTATTATTTGTGGGTTTAAATTGGGCCCAACAACAGCCTATTATCCACAGTGTAATGGAAAGATAGAACGAATCCATCGTACTTTAAAAGCGGCAATTAGAGCGCAAAATACAATTAAGTGGACTCAATCATTACCTACAGTACTATTGGAATTGAGATCGGCTTTACGTGGTGATACAAATTTTACCATTGCACAAATGGTCTACGGAAAACCTCTCAGGCTACCAAGAGATTTTTTTGAACAACCGAAAACTATTATCGACACAGAAACCTTTGCTAAAGAATTGCAGAAACAAATGGAAGAATTAAAACCTTTTAAAACTCGCCGACAGCCTTCTCAAAAAATTTTGTTCATAAGGACTTGCACAATTCTAGCCATGTATTCATACGCATTGTTCGGGTTAAAAAACCACTCGAACCTGCTTATGATGGACCCTTTCCAGTTGTCAAAAGACACGAAAAGTATTATACAGTAAAAATTAAGGAAACAGATATAAATATATCCATAGATAGATTGAAACATGCTTATTTATTAACAAATGATGAGAACACTCCTTATCACGAGTTACCGGATAACCAACTACCTCTGTGCCATCAGTAATCAAAAATGAACATTCAGATTTTCCTAAAGAAATGTTCGTGAGAAAACTACACGCTCTGGTAGACAAGTAAGATTTCCGAAGCGTTACAGAGACTAATTATGTACCTTTTTATGTTTTATTTAATATATTATATTTCTATTAGATATTTCTGTATATATTATATTTGTATCGTAACTATGTTACTGGGGAGGGAGTAAAGTAGCCTACATCAACTTGTAAAAATTCCGCTCATTTGTTATGGCAACAAAAAGGCAGACGATATTGTTGTTATGAAAAGAATAAAAATGTTGTTTGTTGTTGATATGCTGAAGGCGTTCTATTTATTATTATTTTACTATAATTTAATATAGTAAATTTATTTTGATTAGTTTTTTTATATTAAGTAAAATATAATGATTTTAATCAATTAATTATTTGATACGCGTAAATAGAAATAAGATATTGTTGTTATGAAAAGAATAAAAATGTTGTTTGTTGTTGATATGCTGAAGGCGTTCTATTTATAATTATTTTACTATAATTTAATATAGTAAATTTATTTTGATTAGTTTTTTTATATTAAGTAAAATATAATGATTTTAATCAATTAATTATTTGATACGCGTAAATAGAAATAAGCGCAATACCGGGTTCTCTCTTACAAGACTTTTTCATTGTATAAAACATATGAAAATATTTCTCTCAAAAAATGTTTTTCTGGAAATTTCACGACTTTATAGACATGCTATTTTTTTTTCTTCTGAAATTGTGAAACTATCTTTAATGTAAAGATAAAATAACAAGCTGCTTACCTTTCACTTTTTCAAAAATATAAAAATATGTGGCATTTAAATAAATTTATCGAAAAATACATTTTGCAAAAATAGAAACTACTGTAGAAGTAAGTAAATTTTTTTTCTTTTTCTTCCTTCAGAACAAATCAAATTATTGCAGTGGAAAAGTTGCTGTCATGCAACAACACCTTATTAAGCAAACGCTGCAAATTTTCCCTCTTTCCTTTCTTTGATGATATAGTTTATTCCATGTTTGTTTATTATGCATGAAAATTAACTGTTATAATATATTGATTTTTTAGATTTTTATCATGTCAAAAAAGTATTAATTTGTATTATTTCTTTCATTAAAGTTATTAACATTAAAGAAGTGCATTTCAATGGTAGTTTGAAATATTAAGTAAGCTTTAACTGGAATTGATAGAAAAGAATAATATTTCAGAAGAAAATTTTTATTACTTTAGAAATAAACGATATTTCAGAAAAAGGTTTTTAATGTTTAAGAATATAAATAAATGCATCATTTGCTTTATAAAAACAATTCTTACTGATGATTATACATAGATATGTCTAATGATCGTATTCACCATGTATCTCAACCTAGAAAAAAGCCCTGGGTTGTCCACTTAAACGATATTCCCAATTAACTTAATTGGATTCGATAGTGACGGGTGACCAATCTATTTCAACGTTCGACTTAGGTTTTCTAGGCTTAGGTAAATTTTAAAAGGAGCAGTAGTCTCGTAACTAGCATTATTTTATAATGAATGGGGAATATACTTTACAATTTCAATACTTTTTTTATCTTAAAAAAATACGGTCCAAAAAGGCAACTAACCGCATTTCGATGTACAACTATCAGTAAAGTTTGAAAAAAAAAATAAGTGCACATTTAATATACATTTAAAAAAAAAACTACTACTTTTTTAATTATTATTTTTTTTGTCAATTTTTAAAATATTTTGAAATGTGTATTACAAAACATCATCTAAGAACTTTTAAATACATCTAATATTGTATATAATACCTTTACTGAAGTATATATAACAAGAAACGATATGTTCTAAAATATCTTCATATACTTTTGTATAAAAAATAACAACAAAATCTGAAGGCTAATTCCATATATATATTTCTATCATGAAATAAATAACATATTAAAATAATTATAAAAAAAGCCTTAGAATATTTAAAACAGGAAAGTGTAGAAAATATGAACATAGAGAAAAAATCTTTAAAGATTTGATCTTTAAAGATTTAATTAGTATTTCAAAGGATTTAGTGAAGTGCGCTAGGGTAAACAAGCTTTTATTGAATATTTAAAAAAAGAAAATCGACCTGTTGACCAATTTTGTGGTACACTGTCCAGTTAAGTTATTTGTTGACATTCGGAGCACTATTTTATAAAATTAGTATACGATATTAAAAATATGTGCATATTTTAGTTTCAATTTCAAAACAAAGTTAAAAGTTAAAAGTTAAAATAATAACAATATTGTAATAACCTTTTAAACAATTGCGGGGGAAGGGGGCGAGAGGGTTTTCTGGTATTCTTTAGCCAAATGTCATGATTAATCCAGAGATAGTGTACACTCAATTCATATACATTTCAACTTTCTTTTTACTCCATACTACTACTGCACTAACGTATGTATTTAACTAAAAGTTTTGGAATTTCTTCACAATTAAAATAAAATTTTAATACTTATCAAAAAATGTATATTTTTTATAAAAAGTTGCCATTTTTATATTTGAATACCTGTAAAATAATTACTTATAACATAAAATCTAGTTCAGTAAGCAGTATGTAATATGGAAAGACTTCGGACATAATTTCATTAAAACATTTTTAAATCATTATATGTAATGGGGATGCATGGAATTTCAAATAAGGGTGTTGTATTAAATGCACACATTACAGAATTATTCCATAGGCACTGGTTACATTAAAATCACTTTATTAAAAAGAATAACTCATTAGCAGCTCACTGCCGCATTATCGTCTGCACACATCTCAGAAACAACTTTAGAATAAAAACAGAACAAAACATTTCACTTCGCTTCAGTTCCTAGACACTGAGATTTTAATTACAGGTGACGCAATATATCTGGGTACATGGAACATACCGGCCCACATTGACATGTTTCACATTCAATAATAACTCTTTTTTTTTACTAAGTAAACTAATTACACAAATAAATACAAAAAGTCACTATATACGTTTACTTAAATATAATAACTGAAAGAAAAAACAATAACGATACAAAAACAATACAACACTCATATATATATACTTTTAGCATTTTTTAAGTACCATGGGTTTTAGGCATAGGTAAATTTTCTTAAACGCGAATTTTCTTATCATTACCGTAATATACTTCAATAATTCTGCCTAATGGCCACTATTTGGTTGATGAATTTTCCTCTAATAACAATACTAGATCTCAAATTTTTACATTATCCTTTTCAAATCTCCACTTACCAACACTCTACTACACATCACCACTCGAGGCTACTCATATTCGAAAGGCTTCGCTTCATTATAGCATACTAATTTCATACCAAATTTAAAATCTCTATCTCAATTTGTTCGGAAAATAGAGCATTTACATGCTCTCACAGAGACACACAGGCACACAGAGAAACAGAAGGGATTTTTTTTCTTTAAAAATATGTTTTTGGAATCTGCAGTGTCTGAAACGTATAAATCCGGATTTTTCTTTTTTTCGATTTTTAAAAGGATTAAAAGACATTACCTATATTAAATACGATGGGTAAGTAAAAATGGATAATTCTAATTGAAGGTTTCGAAAGTTTGTATATAAATATTTATGTAATTTAATAACATGCAAACTGTGCCAATCTGTTTTATTTTTACCTGCTCATTATTAGCATTAATGTGAGCCATCGGTTTTATGAGTTGAAATTCATTGAAGCGTTACTATAGTGCTTATTTCATCTTCCAAAGAATTCCACTTCGCTTTGAAAATCAGAGTTATTCCATAATGCAATTTTATTTTGCGTTACTTAAATAAAATTCAGATTGGTTAAATCTTATCTTTTATAACACAAAATTCGGTGTACTTATTAAATATTCCTTCGTCTCTCAAATAAAAGTTTTGCATATATTAATACTTTCTCAAATAATTCATGAAAACGAGTTGATTTTCAAAGATGAGTCTGAAAATTTTGGAAAAGTTAGCAATCTGTATTGAAGGAATATGTTTACATAAATGTAATTAATTAAAACAATATATTTGGTCATCCAACTAATTAAATATATATTTGTATCACCAATAACTTTTTTAAAAAAGGTTCCCTTACGTTCGTTGAACAATAGATATTCCTTAAATTTTTGCTTTTATAAGTAAAGTTTCAAATGAAATTTTGTTTTTCAAATGTTAAAAATATTTTACGTAATCCATTCACTTTTTAAATACATATATATCTGTGAATTTTAAATATTTTTTAATGCCAGTGATCGCTTAATTTTTAAAATGTTGTACATAATTGCATAATTTTCTATCCATATCAGTTTTTTTTAAATATTGAAATTTATATGTTTATATGATTCATGGATCCTAAATATTCTTACAAGAGACAGTATTTTTTTTCTCCATGGTCTAACATGCAAAAAAGCATACTTTTCATTTTGAACGATCAATACATATCCAATTAAGGTATATGGAATAAAAAAAAATTAAGTATAGAGAAATTTAATTAACATGAATACGCTTAACCGATTTACATTTAGCGCGAAGTGTTTCCGATTGTCTCGTCCATATGTTTGTAATCTATTGAAGGACGGATAACATGAAATAATTTTTACAGGAAGAAAAAAAAGTTTCCTCTTGAGTATTAGTGTAAACGAGGTTTATACTTTAACATTTATTTTATTAAATTTAGAAAATACCACTTGGTGGGATTTCATGCAATGTCACATGTGCAGGTTATTTCATCATATCTCAGAAGCAGTTTAATGCAGGAGTAATAAATTCAGGATAACGAACCTTTTAAAAATTACTTGAACTCTTATATATTTTTGGGACATAATAAACCCTACCTAAAGAGGTTAAATGTGTGGTAAAAATTTTAGCTCATTTAGCTAAATCTGGATTTCCACAGTATATGACCTGCTTTTTTAAAGAATTGCTCCGTATATTAACTATTGTGTCATGAAGACAATCTTTACAATCCGTCGTGAATGCTCGGATAAAGAAAATATTTTGTGATACAGCTCATATTTCACCAGATATTTATTAAATATAAGTTCCTATTACACAATACTTTTTTGATATATTTTGTCAAATTTTCTGAAACTGGTGTTAAAATTAGTTGTAAAACTGTATAATCTAAACAAACTACATGCAAGAATGCATTGTTTGAAAAAAATGAATATACGTCCTACTCTTACATAATTCAATGCACATATTGTATAATAACCAGAGATTAGTATGCTGTGGCGATCGTTCTAATTTTTTTATTTTACAAAGCCATCCAAATATATTTTTTGCTTGTTTAGTTTTTCGTTTGGTAACCTAATTGTCCTGCGAAAATTTTAGGACATTTCATTATATCTCAATTTTTATAATGTATCAGTTGTTTTTTTTTAACGAATTTCTCTATATGTTTGACTATTTTAAGTCATAAATAAAACTTTATAATTCGCGCATGCGCAGATTAAAAAATATTTCATGCAACGGCTCATATTTCTGGAGATGTTTATTATATATAAATCCAATTTCAAATTTTATTAAAATAGGACGCATAGTTTAATTACAGGAACAATCAAAAGTGTTGAATTATGCCAAAAAGGAAAAAGTTTCAATTGCATTTTAATGATGTTACGCGGTTCAATCATAAGAAAATCGATACCTATAAGGTATCGAATATCTATAAGGTATATACTAAAACATACATTCTGTACAATCTGTGGTGCAAGGAGTATTTGTTATTAATTCGCATGGCCACGAAAAAGTATTCCATAATATAGTGTTACAGAGTTTTTCACATTGGTTCGGAAGCGTTTTCATTATAATAAACTATTTCATAATTTATTAAATTGTTTTACTTTATTACAAATTCATTATAATAAACTATTTCATAATTTATTAAATTGTTATACTTTACTACAGTTTACTACTTTTTTACTTCTCTATAATAGAAAGCAGGCGGTATATACAGGGGGGCAAAAAAGATTGGGGCTACTATGCGGTATGCGAAGTACTGTATAATATTACACCAAGGTCTGAATGTATATATTTTTAATTTCGTTATGGTGCATTTGCTACGCTTGACGTGCTGTTTCAGACTTGTTATTTTACAAAACCATCCAATTTTTTTTTTTTTTTTTTTTTTTGTTGTTTCGTTTGGCATCCTAATTGTAATCCTGATCAAATCATCATTGATAAATACGAAATCAAACATATTCTTCATTATACTAAAATTCCAAAGGAATCCTATTAGTATTTTTTCACATATTTTTTAAAGTATTGTACATTCACTGTTTTCGTGATTAATGGTACATCTTACAAATTATGATTAAGACGAAATTGTTAATTTGTAGCTAATTCTTATTTAAGAAATTGTTTCTACTAGCAAATTTCATCTTTATTTCCTTTTTTTCTGCATACTCAATGTGCTAAAAAAGTACATGATTCATTATTACATCTTCTTTTATGTCTCTACATTTTATTGCTTTGATATGACAATGTTAAATTTTCATATAACATTTTGGTACTACATGGTTATCCCGTTGACCAATTTCGCCAAATTACGCAAATCACCAAACTAATAACCGAATTATACATATTAACACAATTTTTATTTTATATGATGAAAAAAACAAATATTTAGTAGAATATTAATAAAAATGCAAATAAAAAGTCGAAATAAAAACCACTTAATAACGTTTTAAATGCGTGTATCATATTTCATGTGATTGAATGCGGCATTCATGATCATCCATTATTGGCATTTAACCTCATAATTTGGCGATAGTTTGTTGGTCGACGGGATAAGTAAGTAATATAATTTATTTTATTATTTTAATAAAAAACTAGTATGGTGTAGCAATCCCCAAATATTCTTCTATCTTATGCAAGTTAATACTTCCTGCAAAATGCAATTTAGCAGCGCCACCGCTTACATGGTTTAAACCAAAATCTAATTAGGAACAACATATGTCAACTTATTACTGAATCTGAAGTTTTATGAAAATACATGCATTAGTTCTTGAGGTACATTTATTGCAAAATTGTGATAAATGGAACATAGCAGCACCACCTGTCGGGCGATTTACACCTAATACTAAACAACACTGATGTACATCAGGAACTAACTGAATCTGAAATTTTAGAAAAATTCGTGCATTAGTTCTTGAGATACAACTATTGAAATAGTGAGAAAAACTAAGCCATGATAGCGCCACCTGTTGAGCGATTTGCACCAAAACGTAATGATGATCATGTTAAATTAAGTCCAAATTAAATCTGAACTTTTATGGATATACATGCTTTAGTTCTTTAGGTATTGCTATTGTGGAAATTGTGAATAATGCAGCATAGCAGCGCAAGTTACTGAGCGAAATACACCAAAAACTCATCAGGTTTAATTTATTTAAGGTCTAACAGAATCTTAAGTTTTTTTAAATTCCGTGCATTATTTCTTGAAATAAAGTGCCAAGAATATATTCTACAAATACAGATAGATAGCCTGACAGACAGGCTCTCTGACTCACAGACAGATATTTTGTAAAAATATGTTTTTGTGTCCTCTGACCCCTGAAAACTGTAAATCCCTCAAAAGCCGGATTTCAAAAATTTTCACGAATCCAATACTTTTTTCTTTTAAAGATGTAGGAAAGTATAATTACGAATCCGGGAAAATTGAATAGTGTCACTGCATTCATTACTCTTTTTCTGACGCTATCTTGTATTTCTGTGCATTCACTTGCATATATTTTTACTTTTGTTTAACATTTACATTTAATGTTAAACAGTCAGACCGTCATATAATTAATAACCTTGCATAGGCATGCAATTACCAATTCTAAGTAATTAACCTTCTGATAATAATTCTTTTATACATCCATTAATCTCCGTGTAATTAACTATATTTGAATCATTTTGTCAACTCTCAGTCGGATTATCATTTGTCACTCTTGTAATCTCCGTCATTTTTATGTTTCACTCTGATATTAACGGTTCTTTAGATTAAAATCTTGTTTCATTAATACACATTTAAAATTCGGCGACTTGAAAAATTGGGCATCAAAGTTATTTTTTCCTTTCCGTTTTTTTCACACTCCAAAGTTACTGAAGAATGAAAAATACAATTTTTTGCAAATTAAAAATTTTAAGCTACAAAGAGAGAGAGAGAGAGAGATAAGTAAATAAACAACTAAAAATAATGCTTTTTTTCTTGATATGTCAGACACGATTAATTGATTGAACAACAAAAAGTCTAAAATAACCTACAAGGACGTTATTTAGAAGTAGGTTATTTTAGACTTTTAGACCTAAAAGTCTAAAATAACCTACAAGTCTAAAATAACCTACTTACTCCATACGGGTATACTTAGAAAATTATGAAAACTTTACAGAATGTTCTTCTCATGTGGATATATATGTTTATGAAAAAAAAATTCGGTGGAAACCCGATAGAACGTCTGTAAAAAAATAATGAAAATTTCTTTTATTTGGCGATTTATCACCGGTTGCCGACGAAACAAAATTTCAAAAAATACTTTTTTATGTCAAATACTCTTTAAGGTAAAATTGCTTCACTTTGAACTTATTTAAATAAATTTAGTTTTGTCAGTTTTAGATTTTTTAACTGTAGTTTTGTCATATTTATATTAAAGTTAACAATGAAATTATATGAATTAAATCAAAATGACAATTAATTAAAATTGTTTTAATCTCAAAAATAAATCTAATTTAATACTGTCGATTGATTTTTGTTGCTAGGGAAACAAAAACTTCACCGATATTGAAAAGTATAACTTCATCATTCTTTTTTTTTTGGCCTTTATTTTGGATTACGCTTAAATATATGAGAAAAACATTTTTGTTTAAATATGAAAATAGTTTCTATGAATGAAAGTATTTTTAGTGTGATAAAATAAATTAACTGCAGTAACAAGCAGTATCAACATATAATGCTATTTATAGGTATAGTATTAAACAATCTCACTGTTTAAATTCTTTAAGTACTACACGCATTCTAAAAATCTATTAACAAGTAACATTCAGTTATATGAAAATCGTTTGCTTTTTGGCGAGGATAAGTAATGCTCGCCAAATCGAGGGGCACTTTCATATTTTCGCGTCGAATATTCGAAAGTTTTTTAGGTAGATTTCATATGAAATTCTACCCATTGCGGTCACTCCTTTGTTGGAATTTCTGAAATTTTTTTGCAGATCTACGCCGATCATGACCTCTACACCCCAAAACCACCATTAGTAAAAAAGTTTATCTATCTATCTATATATCTATCGGTATATATCATTTTTATGGACACGATAACTTCTTTAATTCTGCTCAAATCTTTTCCAAACTGATACATAAAATCAAGGGGCATAAAATCTCGGTCAAGTTCGTAAATGGGCAGAATCGGACCAAGGGGGTGGAAATAGAGAGGGTTTTGTGAAAACAGAAAAAATGCCATAACTTCTTAGTTAAAATAGATATCGAATCAGTTTAAAGTTTATTATACTTCTAAAAAATGGGCCAAAAGTTTATGCATGACAGATTTTTGATAAAGTTAAAAATGGGCTCAAGGGGCGAAAAAAACATGGTTTTTGAGAGAAACAAATTCATAACTTCGTCAATTCTCAAGATATCAAATCCAACTAAATTTTATATACATGTACTCAATATTATCTAAAACTTTTGTATTTACAAGTTTTTGATAGGACCAATTTTTATCGATGAAAAAAATTAAAAACGAAAAGAAAAAGGGGGGAGAAAAAATAAAAAAACTCATAACTTACTCAATTCTTAAGCAATCAAATCTAATTAAATTTATTTTAAATCTTCACAATAAAATCTACAACTTTTATGTTGACAAGTTTTTCATAGAACCAATTCTTATAGCAAAAATAAATTAAACAAAAATAGGAGTTGGAGAAAAAACTTCAAATCCAAACTGCTTATATTCTGACTCATTTTAAAATTCATCTTTGATTTTAAACGCATCTAAATGACAGATCCTCTTATTTAGGAACTATATAATGCGACGTATTGGCCAATTTTTTGATAAAGGCAAAATATATTTTTTTAAAGGCTGCCAAAAAAGGTATTTTGAACAGATTTCCCGAAGTTATCGTCATTAAAATATTGATTAAGTATAACAAATTGCCTTTTTTTCTGAGTCATTTTTAAATTCATTTTTGTTCTCAAACCCATCCAATTTACAGGTCCTATTATTTAGGAACTATATAACTTGACGTATTAGCCAGTTTTTTGATAAAGGCAAAATATATTTTTAAAAAGGCTGCCAAAAAGGGTATTTTGAACAGAATTTCACGAAGTTATAGTGATTTAAATTTGGGGAAATTTAAGAAATTGCGTTTTTACCAAGTCATTTTTAAATCTTTTTTTTTTGTTCTCAAACGCATCCAATTTACAGGTTCTCTTATTTAGGAACTATATAATGTGACGGAGTCGCCAGTTTTTTGATAAAGGCAGAATATATTTCAAAAAAGGCTGCCAAAATGGGCACTTCGCACAAAATTTCCGAAAGCGATCATGATTAATGAACTGTGGATATTCAAATAACCAATTGGTTATTTTATGACTCATTTTTAAATCCAATTTTGCTCTGAAACGCATTCAATTGACAGTTTTTTGTTACTTAGGAACTATATAATGTGCGTATTCGTCGATTTTTTGATAAAGAGTGAATATATATTTTTTAAAAGCTGTCAAAGTAAGCACTTCGCAAAAAAATTTCCCAAAGCGCTCATCATACAAGAATTGAGGTTGTATTCAAATAACAAATTGTTTATTTTATGACTCATTTTTAAATTCAATTTTGCTCTCAAACGCATTCAATTGACAGTTATTTGTTATTTAGGAACTGTGTAATGTGCCGTATTGGTCAGATTTTTCATAAAGGCTAAATATATATTAAAAAAAAATCTGTCAAAGTGGGCACTTCGCATGAAATTTCTCAAAGCGATCTTGATTAAAAAATTGTGGATGTATTAAAATAATAAATTTGTTATTTTATGACTTATGACTCATTTTTAAATTCAATTTTGCTGTCAAACGAATTTAATTAACAGTTTTTTGTTAGTTAGGAACTATATAATGAGCATATTGGTCAATTTTTTAAATAAAGTAAGAATATAATTCAAAATATATTGCCAAAATGGGCATTTGAGTAGAATTTCGTTTAAGACGATTTTGATAAACCCAGTTCTTACAGAAAAATGAAATTATTTTTTTTTAAAAGCGGCTGAATAAAGTAGTTAAACTGGGTTTATCTCTAATATTTTTTTTTTCTTTTTTGTTGAGATGAAAACTTTTCGAAATCTACCTCTGCCTATAGGCCATGCCGAAAGGGATTTTTTTTTTTATAAAGGTAGAATATATTTTTAAAAAAAATTTGTCAAAATGGCCACTTCTCACAAAATTTCCAGAAGCGATCGTGATTGCAAAAATTGAGGTATTCAAATAACAAATTGCGTTTTTTCTTACTCATTTTTAAATTCAGTTTTGCTCTCAAATGCATCCAATTGACAGGTTCTCTTATTTAAGAACTGTGTAATGTGCCGTATTGGTCAGTTTTTTTTTTATAAAGGCTGAATATATTTCGAAAAAAGCTGTCAAAGTGGGCACTTCGCACAAAATTTCCCAAAGCGATCATGATTAAATAATTTAGGATGTGTTCAAATAACAAATTGGTTATTTTATGACTCATTTTTAAATTCAGTTTTGCTGTCAAATGCATTCAATTAACAGTTTTATATTAATTAAGAACTATATAATCTGCCGTATTGGTCGATTTTTTAATAAAGTCAGAATATATTTCAAAATATGTTGTCAAAATGGGTAATTGAGCCGAATTTCGCTTAAGATGATTGTGATGAAATCAGTTCTTACCGAAAAATAAAATTAAAAATATTTCAAATGCAGCCAAATAAATTTGTTAATCTGGGTTTATCTCTAATCATATTTTATTTTTTGTTGTTGAAATGAGCCTCCGCCTATAGGTCAAGCCGACAGGGATTTAAATTTTTTTTAAGTTTTTCCTTTGTTATTCCGCCGATAAATTTAACTGATCCTTTTTTATATACATAAATAGTTTAATTTTTTTTTTTTCAAAATATTCTGAATATGCCCAGTATGAAGACCTGCCTTGTTAGAGCTGCGAATATGCTGCCGCAATATAACCGCCAATAACATTAGTAGGAACTCAAGGACAAGATTGATGAAATAACAGTACAAAATGTATCACTGTAAAAGTCCATAAATTTGACTGGAATAAGACTATTTCTAAAATGCGTATGTTTATTTATTTATTTATTTATCTATTTTGCGTGTGTATGTTTAAAATACAAAAAAATCTTGTTAATCAACGGCCTGAAAAATTGAAGCAAATAATATTAAAGATTACACAAGAATTAAATGACTACTGTTTTCTAGATTATTTTAAATTATTATTTGTAACATAGAAATTATCATTCAAATGGGAGTTTTTCAATTATTCATTTTTTTTTGTCACATAATTATCATTTACTTATGAATTAAATTATGAATAGGAATACTGAAAGAGTTTTGGACATTCCTTTAGAAATCAGGTATTTTCAAAATTAAGGCATCGAGTTGCTACCATTGATGACGGGTTTTTGAAGTTATACTGTAATTGAAGATATTTATCTTTAAATATATATAATATATAGGTTTTATAGATTTTAGAGCCTGTTTAACTAAGAACAGCGAATATTTAATTAAGGGATACTTGTTAGCAGTAATATTTTTGTTAACAATTAATTTTAATGTAACATCACATTCCATTAATCGTAGTAGTATGGGATAAATAATATCATTCATTTAATATAAGAAAAGTCTTTTTTCGCGATACGGACTTCTTTATATCCTGTTTCCAAGCAGATTAACAAAATAAAATATTAAGCAACTAGTATTTTTCTAAATTAAATAATTCTTTATAATTATTAATATATTCTTTAAAAATATATATTTATTTATATATATTACTTACAGTGACACATAAAATGACATACTAACCCTTTCAACTATCAGTGGCATATTTAGTTTGTAAAATTAATTGCTATTTAATAAAATGATTGCTAAAAAATAATAACAATATATTTCTTTTTTCGTTTAGAATTCTTATGGTATAAGCAATCCATTATAAACATTCCTTTCTTTGTGACCAAGACTTATCAGATGATCAGTAAATATGCAAATGAAAAAGCTATAAGGAAATTCATTTCAGAATAAAAAAAAGAATACCTTTCCATTATTTTGTGGAAGTTACTTTTTGCAAGTAAGCAATACATTTATAAATTTATTGAAGTTTATAGTTAATCATACTACAAAACTATTATTATATCACTATTTTAACACCTGTATCACATCATGAAACGATCTAAACGCTTTTCACAACAGTGACACTGGGAACACATGTGATATCTTTAAAGTACTTCAGTTCATATATTTCGACGTCAGTTTGTACATCAGGCAATTGCTACGTAAAAAAATAATACTAAAAAGAAAAAACGAAAAATAATGCGTCAAACATAAATTATGAAATACTTTCCAAAACATTCTGTATAATATAACAAAACTGCATCATTTAAAAAATAAAAATATTGCGTTGCATTTCACAATATGAAAAAGTATAACGCATTTCAAAAACAAATTTTATCTGTTCTCATCTACAATCGGAAAATGATCCGAATTTTTTAGCAGCCCTATATAATATATATGACAGACAGATTTGTATCTATTAACAACATGCATTCCAAAATTAAATTCATTTAAGCCAGACATATATGTCAGTTGAAAATTTCCCATTCAGTACTTTCCCCTAATAAGGAGAATGGTATGTGGATACATTTGCACAGCTTTGTGCATGAGGTGTAGATTTTATAAATAAAGAGTAATATGCTAACAGGAAACTAGTTAAATTTAAAAGCGCATATCGAATTTTACAACGCACCTGCAGCAATTATTACGCAAATACAATAACCGATTTCTTTTGCATATCCATTTAAATGAATAAAAAATTCTATGAATACCCTGTTTTAACGTTATCGTAGTAAAATTTAGTTGTTTATATCAGTTTAAATGCAGTTGAAATAGCGTAATGTCATTAAAATTATCTCCAAACGATTTGTCCCTACGTATCATAATGTAATCGAATTCTTTTGAGTATCCCTGCAAATGAACCATAAATTGTATATACTTCATATGCAATACCAGACATGCTTTGCTGATCCTAAATAAGGTTTTATCAATTTCATGAAAAACCGAGTATATTTACGGGAGTAAGAGGTGTGGACAGACGGACAGACAAACCAAATACATAAGTACTTTTCAACTTTGTTGGAAAGTGATATAAAAACTAGAAAGTGAATACATTACGATAAGAAAGAAAACACGTGATTTCGTCTTGAGATTTTTTCAGTTCGTATAAAAATAAATATTTTATGTGGCCCTTCATAACATTTTCAACCTAACATAATCATAAAAATTTATAAAGAAAGAACTTTTGTACAAACACATTCTTTATCTTGCAACTTTTATACATGGGGTAAAAAAAACCTTCCTTCCGATTCTTAAGGTGTTTTATAGCATGTGATGTCAATTAAAAGTTATTTATAGAAAGAAAAGAATTTTTTAGCATGTATCGCATCTCTGCTCTCTCCCTGCTTTCAAAATTATTAACCTCTATATAATTTAAAACATGATATTTCGTATGAAACTTTCAAAATCCAAGTTTCATAATATAAAATATATTTTTTTTCTAATTAAGCTCTAAAGCGAGAACGTCAATGCAAAAAGTATAGCTAAATCTTAAAAGCTCTACAAATATTTAGTTGGAAACTTTCATAATCTTTTAATTTTTAACTTTATTTAAACGAGGTGGAACCCGTCGAAATTCGACGAAAAAAAAAAATGTTTAAGAAGGAACTGATTCATTGATTTATAATAACTCTACAAAATTAGTTACAGTAAAAAATGTGTCTTATATTAGTCAGTCTAACTCTCAAACGAATATTATTTTAAGCTAAAATTAACAAATTACTTTTTCTATAAAAATTAGTTGTAAAAATTATTAGCATTAAACTTTATTTGCATATTTAATTAGTAAAATATAATAAAGATCAATTATTATGATGAAGTTATTAACTGAGGCTTTTATGTTTGGTATAAATGCGAATGAAAAAAAACAATTTTTTTTTTCCAAATTGACACGGTTATAGAATTTCACTTGAAATCTAAACCTGTCATCATTTTCATCTTCTCAAAATTTACATACGTACTTCTCATATCCGTATTCACCCTGTTTAACACTAGAATTACCGAGGCGGGTCATTTGTGACCCAAGACGTGATCTTTTACTCTGATGTTTTGCAAAATAAACATTTGAAACTTTTTGACTTTTCCTAAATATTCAATGTAATGCCTGAAAACAAATTTAGTTTAATTCCAACGAAAACTTTTTTGTCTACAGGTCTATATACCTAGAACTACCGTGCTGGGTCATCGCTGACCCGAGCAAAATAATGACCTTTTTCTTTCATTTAAACAAGCCTTTCAAGACTATAATTTGAAAAAAAAAGTTGAATAATTAAAGGAGATTTACCGCACTTGCTTTTCACAAAAGAGATTTGGTGATGGGGAGGGGGGGAGGGACAAGATCACACATCTGTCATGCACCTTCAAAACGAATTTGTGAGATTTATTTGATTGCATGTTCTTCTGGAATGTTGTAGATTTTTTTTTTATCTCTAATAACTTAGAAACTAAATAAAAGGAGTTTTTTTTTTACTGTTGCAAACTGCATAAGGCCAAAAAATTAAAAAAAGTAAAAAAAAAAGTAAAATCATGTATGTTAGTAGTATTACAGTTTAGCACATTTATAGTGATACAGTAGCGTCTTTTGAATGAGAGAATTTTAGAATTGAGAAGCGGTCGTTGAGAAAATGATTGTATCGAAAAAACTGCATCTGATAATGATAACAAATTTGACATAAAAAGATAAAATTTGGTAAGAATGTCCATAAAATCTCGTTTTCGAATCCAATTCAAACGCAGGGAGCTGAATGAAAATAGCTAAATAAATGACGTGGAGGAAGTCATGAAATCCAATAAATCGCAAGTGTTTTGAGAACAATTTAAAATAAAGAAGATAATAGAAAAAAAAGAAAAAGTACAAAATAAATTATCCTTTCAAAGTTTTTTCAAAAAATCGAAAGGTTGAACTATATGGAAAATCTGATGCAAGATATTACATGGAGGATATGGTTCAAGATCTAGCGGTCATAAATATTTGGATAGCTTTTAAAGATTCAAAAAGCTGTAGTAGCAGGAAAGTCTATAAATAAAATTAGCAGAGGAACTTAAATATATTCATAAAAGACACTGGAATTATCTGTCCACGCATCACTCAAGAAAATTCAAACAAATGAAAATGTAGCCAGATAAAGCAACTTTAAACCAATGGAATTTATGATGTGCGTAAAAAACTGATAATAATTTTCGTGTGAATTACATAAGAAATGGAGAAAAATGAAACAAATTCCATAGTATTTTGTGTGAACTGATTAGATGAAAGAACTGTACAATGCAAGATAAAAAAAAATCCTGAGCTATATATACCTTTAAATTTATTCTTTTGAATAGCTTATTAATAGGAAGGAACATTACTACAAAATTTAATTTAAAAATTTATATATATATATATGCATATAATTTGGAAGAAACGTGAAAATCTCAAAGTATCTATTCTGATATTCGAAATCAAAATTCTTCGATGATATCTGTTCACCAAATTTCACATTATGTATATGTTTAGTAGATAAAATGTATTAATTATTAATAAATATCATGTTATTAATCATCAAACCCTATTGCGTGTCCGTATTTCCCATACAAATCAATAATACCATGACTCAAGACCATGAGTCAGCTATGACCCACCTCGGTCGTTCTAGGTATAAAGAAAACACGCTAATTCTAGTGTTAAAGAATGGTATTTTAATTTTATCATTTATGAATGAAAACGAAATAAAAATGAAATTCACCGGATTTTATAACAGACGATACATTTGACATTTTAATTCATTTTCAGTTTTAAGAGAATATGGAGCGATTCTGTTGCCACAATTACAAAATTGGTACTAAAAACTAATAAAAAAATTAATATCTCGAAAATAAATTGAGAAACAGCTTTGAAACAAATTGTATTTAAAAGTAACTTTTTTAGTACTGAAAATTGCAAAACCGAATTGCATGTGAAAGTGTTGCCATTTGCAAAACGACGTATGCGTTACGCACAGATGCGTTTGTCCTTTATAATATAGATTGAATTATCTCCAATTTTCTTCACAGGATAAAAGAAAAATATATAATTATCTCTTTCGCAGTATACAATTAAAAAAAAATAATAAACATTTACAGAAAAAGACTATCAGCCACGATGTCTATGCATAAAGATTTTTTTATACTGTAAAATTTAACTTATTACAAACTTTCTATTATTTAAACAGACTTTATATAAGTCATAATGGAGGTGGGAGAACAGTCAATCACCTCACCGAGATCACGGATGAAAATCTAGTATTAGTTCAATCTGGATTAGCATATTACAACGCAATCTGTCTGTTAATATATATCTTGGTGCAAAACGTCTGAAAACCCGATTTTAGCAGTTGACTGATATGTTTACCATTATGTTATCCTGCTTACATTTCCCCTACTTCAAAATTTCATACTTGGTTCAGGAAAGCTCAATGGTAAACCTACGAGTGATCTGTTAAACCGCAAAACTGAATAAACCACTATCATTGGGTTGTCAGTGTTTTAACAATGTGAATCGCGATTTAACTTGTCCTAAATTTTCATTCGTACACTCGATGAGGACTCGACCTACGCTGCCGCCTCCCGGTCTATTAGTTAATTAACAATATAAAAAATTTTCTTTTCTAGAAAAAAAAAAAAAAAAAAAAAAAAAAAAAAAAAAAAAAAAAAAAAAAAACAGTTGGCGCCATAGATAAAAGCTCGTTACTGTAAAATAATTTTTTTCATTAGTGTGGTATCATACATATATTACTCTTTCAAATGATATATAATTTAAAAAAAACAGGAACAATATTTAAAGTTACATTAGGTACAATGCTGAATGAAATTTTGGTTCTTCTAGGTTATCCCGTCGACCAAAAAATTATCGCCAAACTATAAGATTAAGTGCCAATAATGGATGATCGTGAAATTCATTAAATACGATTCACGTGTTTTAAAATGTCATTAAGTGATGTTTATTTCGACTTTTTATTAGTATTTTTATTAATATTCTACTAATTATTTGTTTTTTTCGTTATTTAAAATAAAAATTATGTCAATATGTATAATTTGGCTGCTTGTTTGGCGATTTCTATAATTTGGCGAAATTGGTCGACGGGATAACAGAGTAGTACCGAAATTTTTTATAATTATTTCTTCATTTAAAACTTGTATTTTTAAAGTACCTATATGTAGTATAAATATAAAAATTTAAGTGTTATAATTGCTTTACACAGATTTTTATTTTCCACGAAATCACAAATGTCAGTAACATTTGGCAAGATCGAATTTCATAGCTGACATTAAAAATAAATTTGCTTTTCAAAAATTGACAGTTTCTTTCAGTTTTATCAAATAAAGACTACACCCTTGAGGAAATTTAAATGCAATAGATAACTTTGAGTGTTTTTATTTCGTAAGAAAAATATTTCCTAAAATATACCGTTCTGAGATATGTTTTTTTTTTCTTTTAACTAAAAAACTTAACTAGTGCAGGTATCTCCCTGAAGATGGCAATTTGCATAATTATAATTATTTGAGCAAAACATCAGAATATTTATTCTTAACTGGAGTATTACTAAAGACTCACTTCAACAGGATCGAAATATTTTCATATTGAGAACAAATTATTATGAAAAAGAAAAGAAAATTTAAAAATAAAATCACGAAATTTTTCACTTCTATACAGAATTTATTATTATAATGTATTACTAAAATTATAATAATGCCATTTCAAAATACAAATAAATTATTTAAAAATGTTAATGTTAAATGAATATGTCGATATACTGCCTTTACATGCTATATAAATGAGAGAAATATGTAGATATTTTCATAAAGTATTGTGACACGACTATGCCAGGATTTTTCAGTAAAATAATAAATAAACGAGACAGCATAACTGAATTTGTGGATGCAATTTTATTAAAATTATTTTTATTTTTATTTTAGTATTAAATCTATTAATATTATACGTTTCAAGATAAAGCATATTTTCTGAATGTCAAAATAATGATGACATAATCAAGCACGACGGTCGTTCTGCCAAGCCAAGCTATAAAAAAATAATATTCCCGCCAAACGAAAAAACGACCGCTTAACTCTTTAATATACTCGAGAAAACTTCTCCATGTTAAATCGACCAAATATGGCATTTTAAAATTAAAGATTTTTAAGAAATCAACTATCACAGAGAAATAAAACGAAAACTAGAAGAATCTAATGAGGAAAAGCTTTAATTTGAGATCAAACTGATCTTTAAAAAAATTATAAAGAAATATACAAGATTTTATAAAAAAAAGTCGAGATACTGAAATGATCACTTTTTCTTCGCCAAACATTTTTTTTTTCAATCAAAGTACAGACTTAAATAAGGGACAGAAAGAAGTATAGAAAGCATTTTCGAAGAGGTAATTATTTAAGCTACGTACTTTTGTAAAATCTAGTTTAAAAATTATATCCTTAATAAGCAAAAAACTTCTAATTAATTAAGAAATTATGCCAAAGTGCGATAAACCCGCCAATCGTGTACTAGCTACATTATAGTAGAGCAAATCATTTTAGATGCTGCCACTTCAAGTTTCATTTGCCAATCAGATATTTTCTTCAAAATTATTTTTTCGAATAAAACATGGTAAAAGTTCATTTTTTGAAAGATGTTTAAAATAAAATTATTTTTTGAAGAAAGAGATATCTTCTAAAGTGTAGTCATTTAAAATTATTAACATTTAAAGTTTCATTCATGATGTAAACAAAACTTTTGAAAAAAATGAGTTGAGTGTGATTTTTATATAAAAAGAGAACCATGATAAACGATATTCGCCTCGTGAGTAGAGAATCAACATAGATAACAATTTTGACGTCACTGTATGATGAAAAACGATTTTACCATAAAATGTTTATTTAAAGAGGGTATACTTAACCAATTGTACCAACCGAACCAGTTTTGTGCAATTATATTAAACAATAGAAATTTATATCATATCGATTTAAGGTCATTTTTCCATATTTTACGCAAATTTCCAACCAATATTTAACCCATTACCATCCAACGATACCATATAGATTACCTATAACTGGACAAAACTTCTTAATTTCATCACAAGCATTTAAATACGGAAGTGTCTGCAATCTAAATGTCTGAATAAGTAACAATTTGGATTCTAACAACGAATTTGGGTACATTAGAATTTAATGTCAAATGCGAAAAGATAGCCTCCAGACCAATATTAACCAATTATAATCATCAATAGTAAACTACAGGATTTCGTTTGCGGGAAGACAAACAAATAAAAAAATATTTTTGGTTTCATTTTCCTAGGAAAAAATGATTTCGTGTTTTCAAATTAGCTATGCACTTTTTATGCTTAATTAAATTTAGCATGCTAAAAGATGTTTACTGAATACATATAAAACGATTTACAGGACTAGGAAAAAAATAGATATATGGCCGTCAACAAATGGCAATTTCTGGAAGTGTGATTTTACTAGTTTTAAGAGAAGTTTAGTCTGAGTTAAATTTTAGCTAAACAGTAAAAAGCAAGCATTTCGTTCGCGAATAGCCAAACAAATCAAAAAGTATTACTATTTTCCCAGGAATAAATAATTTTGTGTTTTTAAATTAGTTATGCACTTTTATGCGGAATTACATTTAGCATACTAAAAGTTGTTTACTGAATACAGATAAAATGTTTTACAGGACCACACAAAATACTAAATGAGTTAAATGCGTTTAATATGTTATATATATTGTAAATGACAGGCTTTTAGTTCGCCGGCAGACAAACAAATTAGAAAATATCTTTGGCTCCATTTTCCGAGGAATAAATGAATTCGTGTTTTTAAATTAGTTATGCATTTTTTATGCTGAATCATACTTAACTTACTAAAATATGTTTACTAAATACAGATAAAACGATTTACAGAACCACGCAAAAAATTAGATATATGACCATCAATGGATGATAATTTCTGGAAGTGGGATTTTACTAGTTTTAAGAGTATTTTAGTCTGAATTAAATTTAAGCTAAATAGTAGTGTGAATATAAAAGTAGTAGATAAAATATAGCGCTGCACAAATGTATTCAAGTAAGTGCCCGTGTATTGGCTCAAATTCATGAAAGAGAAATTTCAATTTATTATTCGCTTGCTTGCTAAACTAGATTTCCATATCATATCTAACTAAAATAGCAACTATAGATCTATATTTTATTTTGATTCAATCAGTTTTTTACAAAATTTTCATTCTTTATCAAAATTAAATACCGTATAAATTGAAAAAGCACGATGCTTTAAGAAAAGAAGTTGATTCTTGTGCTCTTTAAATGATAAATTACTCTAAGAAATAAATGATATATAAATACAATATACACATATATTTCTTACTTCCCTTCTTACACTACGAGAACTCATTCCAATTTGAGTGAGTAGATTACTTAAATTTTATATAATCTCTTCAAAAAAAGATATGTGATACCTACTAAAAAACACTTTTTTTTTTAAAAAGGGATGAAAGTTGTGTTTAAAAAATCTGATATCAAATTTCCAAGCTTTTATCATGGCATTTATTTAACATTTTCGATTAAAAAAATTACTATTTTTAATGGAAAATGTTAATGTAAGTCAATGCTTTTTCATATGTTGATAGAAATCCTTTTCTCTTGTACTAAATATATCGTAAACGCGTTTTCAAAATTCAAATGTTTTAAAATCATGAATGATGGGCTTGGCGGCCATCTTTTCATATTTTAAACAAATTTCTAAGCACCAAGTTTGTAAAGAAAAGCGTAATAAATTTTCATTAAGTACAATTTAGAACTTCTGATTTTAATTATAGACAGACATATTTAACACGTTACCGCCCAGCAATCTATTTATAGATCCCCTTCAATTAAACAAAACTCTTAAATTTCAATACCAGAATTTTAGTACGGAAATGTCTCCTTAGGTAGCAACTCTAAGCAAGGTACCCTGGGGTAATAACGCCACGTTAAGGTTCTACCAATTTTCACGGCTTAGTTTTAGATTGTATTTTTCAAACAAATATAGGATCTGATACAGCAACTCATTGACTATATATATAAAATAAAATAATTTAACAGATATGTATTCATAAAATGTAATGGCGTTTTTTCTTGACCAATGCTATTTGACGTTAATACCCAGCTATATGTGTAATAACGCCATGCAAACAAAACTATGAAATAAGATGGAATAATTGCATGTAGATTGCCCAATTCTAAAAATACAAACTCTACAAACTTAGAAATTGACAAATTGCATTCTAAGCTATTGAAAATGTTAAATTTTTTGTGAAAGTGTAAGAAAAATAAAGGTGTGGGTTCGGGGGGGATGAGGCAAAAGAATATTAGACCGTGAGCTTCTTTTTGCTTAAAAAGGTCTGATTAAATAGAATTATTAGAAACATTGCACAGTTTTAACTGTGTTTATTTGAATCAGTATTTAGGATATAGCTCGGTCACTGTAGGGAATCAACCGGGGTATTAATGCTAAGGATTCAAGCAAATCCTAAACTACAAATTATCTCGAGAAAATATCCAAAATCTTCTACAACAATTTTTAAGTACATGAAATACACTACAAATTTATGTAATAAACAAAGTATTTCTGGATAAAAAATATAGTCTTCAGATCAAAAACCTTATCTCGCAAATTTTAGTGTGTGTATATGTGTGTATTTTGTGACGGCCAATTATCTACGCAGGGATATATGGCCAGGGGGTGGGAGGCCCTTCGGGGGGTCTTTCTAAGTGAACCTAACCCGTATTTACGCAAGGTTCAAAGAAAACCACGAAAACTCCGAACGGTTAGGCCGACGGCCACGATTGGGTTCGAACCCAGCACCTGCCGTCTACCAGTTGAGAGGTCAGACCCTCTCGGCCACTGGTGGGGCCGCAAATTTTAGATCAAGCGTTAATTTTAGTTGCTTGTAAAAACAATAAGACCTAAAAATGAAACAAATTAACTTGAAGCTGTTTTTTGCGATTTATATGACCCAAAACCCTTCTGTGCAGAGCACATGGGTGAATCATTTACCTGATTATTTCATAATTATGCAAAATATAAGCACTTCGCGTTATTACCCCGCCTGGCGTTATTACCCCAGGGTACCTTATTAAATTTTAATTAACAGATTATTAAATTTTAATTAACGGATTTGGGTACATAGAAATTAGTGTACAATATGGAAATATGGCCGCCAAGCTCATCACGCATAATTTTATAACATTTGAATTTTCAAAATACGTTTACGATGTACTTAATACAAGAGAAAAGATCCCTATCAACATATGCAAAGGCATTGACTTACAAATAATAATTTTTTTAATGGAAATGTTAAATAAATACCATAATATAAGCTTGGAAATATAATATTAGACCATTTTTTAAACACAACTTTCATCCTTTTTTTTTTTTTTTTACTTTTGAAAAGTGTTTTTTAGTAGATATTAAATGAAGTGACATTTTAATTTGAGGAAAATGATTATTCTAGTATAAATTCTACCCAGAAACATTTCAGAAAATGACAAGTAGCTAATAGAAATTTTTAATGCAATTTTACCTTTAAATTTGGAATAATAATATTTTCTGAGATTTATGTAGATAAAAAACGCTTTTTGGAATTTTTAGTGACTTGGAAGAGATTATGGTATATTTTCGTTTTTGATTACAAAACATTTTTTTTTAGATTAAGAAACATTTGTCAGTTTTACAGCACATGTAGGCATATATTAGAAATTTTGCAGAATTTATTTGAAATCAAATTGTGTAGCAACGAAAACCTCGTTTGCAAGATTTTTTTTTAAATGCTATATTATTAAGCGTATTTAAGATTATTTATTTATCTATTGAAATATTAAAAACTCTTACTACAGCAATAATTTAATAATAACAATATTATATTATATTATATTATATAATTCTTATAAAATAACGTATAAAATATTTTAATAATAATAATTTAATTATAATTTAATAATTTACAGCAGTAAGCATTTTTTTTTAAATCATTACAAATCATACATGAACATTAACGATTTTACGAGAATATTAAGAATAAAATTTGAATGTATGTATGCTATAAATATTTACCGCGTATTTTGGTAAAATAAAATATGCAGATTTTTCATTATTTACGTGGAAAGCTATGTTTTACAAAATATGGATAGCAGTATATTTGAATGAGTTTTGCCATTATCTATGTTTTTGACAGCTATATGAAAATGTGAGAACTGAAATCACATGAAAAACATTTTCAAAAGACTTCAAATCATATTTTTATCATAAGCCTTCTTCGTATTTCTTTCTGAAAAAAGAAAGTATTTTTACTTTTTATGCATCTAATTTTCGATTGTCATTTACTTTCTGTGAAAAATATGTTAAAATATTGTCAGTAATACACACACACGCACACATGCACACACATATATATATATATATATAATTATATATATATATATGTATATGTATATAAAAAGATAGATAGATATACATATGTACATTTACGCCTCTCTTTCTCTGTATGCGGAATTCATACAATAATATGTATAACAGGGAGCGAAAAGTATTCTTCTTGATTAATTAAAATTATTTTAAACGCATTGATCTATATAACGATATTTACGAGTTGCTACAATTGGTATTCATCATCAATAGCTATTTGCTCAGCTAAAATAATAATTCCGGGTCAGCCAGTCTGTTCACATTATAAAGTAAAACGTGTTCGAGCGTTGATGTCATTTCAATGTTGGCAACACATGATGATCAACATTCATTTTTCAATTTTCTCGGCAGCAAATTTCTTAACCGTTATACTTCACATTTAAATTTTTGCGTTTTTGTACAGACAAAGAATAACATACATTCAATTTTTAATTATTTGCATCAAATTTTACTAATTTGTTATGGCTTTAAGGGTACTTTTCAACTACTATATCTGTGCGAGTAAATTACTATGAAATCATTTATACTTTTCGATGCACTGTTTAAGATTTGATATAGCTCGGGATTTGAAAAAAAGCACTTTCATTAAAATGTGTGTTCAGCATTTGGCCTGTTCTGATGTTATTTGGTCAATTGATTTTCCTCAGTAAGTCAGTGTTTACAGTGTTACCAACTCCTCAAAAATTCGATCTCGTTCTTGAGGGTGCTTTCTGTTTCGTAATAGTTTTCATATGTGGAGATTACCTGTTTCGGTATAGCTTTCAGTCTTCTCAAATGTCAATAGATGACAACACCCAAACTCTTCCATAGTGTTTGCCACTTCAAGTAAGGTACCCTGGGGTAATAACGCCACGTTAAGGTTCTACCAATTTTCACGGCTTAGTTTTAGATTGTATTTTTCAAACAAATATAGGATCTGATACAGCAACTCATTGACTATCTATATAAAATAAAATAATTTAACAGATATGTATTCATAAAATGTAATGGCGTTTTTTCTTTACCCATGCTATTTGGCGTTATTACCCACCTATATGGGTAATAACGCCATGCAAACAAAACTATGAAATAAGATGGAATAATTGCATGTAGATAGCCCAATTCTAAAAATAGAAACTCTACAAACTTAGAAATTGACAAATTGCTTTCTAAGCTATTGAAAGCTTGTTCAATTTTTTGTGAAAGTGTAAGAAAAATAAAGGTGTGGTGTGGAAGGGGGATGAGGCAAAATAATATCAAACCGTGAGCTTCTTTTTGCTTAAAAAGAACCGTCTAAATAGAAATATGACACAGTTTTATACCGCACAGTTTTAACTTTGTTTATTTGAATCAGTATTTCGGATGTAGCTCGGCCACTGTAGGGAATCAACCGGGGTATTAGTGTCAAGGACTGGCGTTATTACCCCGGTATAGTTATTGCGCAGTACATTTTACATTACAAATTATCTTGAGAATATGTCCAAAATCTTCAACAACATTTTAAATGTACATGAAATGCACTACAAATTTATGTAATTAACAAAGTATTTCCGGATAAAAAGATAGTCTTCACATCACAAAACGTATCTCGCAAATTTTAGATCCAGCGTTAATTTTTGTTGTTTGTAAAAACAATAAGACCTAAAAATGAAACAAATTAACTTGAAGCTGTTTTTTGCGATTTATATGACTCAAAACCCTTCTGCGCAGAGCACATGGGTGTCATTTACCTGATTATTTCATAATTATGCAAAATATAAGCACTTGGCGTTATTACCCCGCCTGGCGTTATTATCCCAGGGTACCTTATATTAACTTTAGTTGCATTCTAGCTTCAGATACGACAGAGAGATTCTACTCAGAAAACACGTGATTCTGAATCTCTCAGATTTTCGAATGTTTCACCCAGCGATGACTATATTTGTTATACTTTAACTGCTGCCCTCATTTTTTGTAGCACGATTTGGTCGTGTATATATTTTGCACACGATCACAGTGATTTTAAATATACTTAAAATTTCAATATATTTGAAATTAATACTTGGTGTGTAGTTATTTCCAGAGAGGTCAGTTCTATTAACTACCATTATATATATATATATATATATATATACAGGGTGAGTCATAAATATCGAAATAATAGACTATCTCTTTAACCCGTCAGTAGTCGCGTGTCGGTCTTTTCGCCGCCCGTATAACTTATCTTCTCCTAACTAGTATAATTTTACAAATACAACGGAGATCTACTATTTAGCTGACTTTGAAGGTTTCTCGACCGCCTTAGTGAAGTAACAGAACACCTCTGTTTTTCTTTCAGATACATTTTTAGAAACAAAGTTGAAATTGGCGAAAAAGTCTACGTAAGAATCACTAATGTCAGTTCATTTTTACTTTTTCCAATTACTCCAGATCTCATATATAAAATGAATAATTTAAGAAAACTGGAAATTTATATCTTCATTGAAATGTTTTTTTCCTATATTAGGGGGAAAATATTCCTTATTTTACATATTTGGTATGCGGGGGGGCCAGCGGCGAAAAGACCGAGCGCGACTAATGACGTTGTGAAAGAAGTCGCGACTACTCGCGGGTTAAATATTGCCCCTAGACGCATAATTCCGATTGTAAAAATTCATAAAAAAAGATGAAATTTTTTATAAGATAAGTTTTAACTCCATGGGGGGTCTATTTGAAAAATTAAGAAATAAAATTTTTATACGGCCCCCGTAGTGCAAAATTCCCAATTAGGAAATTATTCCTTACTCATTCCTAAATTGAAGAAAAAAAATTCATCTCCATAGCTAAAAACCTCACAGAGATATTAGAATCCAAATTCTTCCAAAATTCGTGACTTACGCCACTTAACCATGCCTGTAAGTGAAGAGTTTCTGACTCATTTTGAAAGCAAGTGAGGGATCGTCCACAAATTGCCCGTTATTAAAATGTCGATTTTAAACAGTGCCACTTATTTGGACATAAAAAAACAGCATATTGATTTAAAACTAAACTTGTTTTCAAAATATCTTAGTAGTTTGCACGGAATGTCTGCATGGGTCGAAATACCTAGGTCCGGTCCCAAAAAGACCCATTAGCAAAAAAAAAATTGGCACGGCCTGGAAAAAAGTTTAAATCATCGCCCGACACTGCGGTGAATTTCTATACAGTTTTTTACTTCGGTATGTTTAAAAATTGTTTCGTATAAAAAAGTACCTATTATCGTTTTTCGTTTTCATAGTTATACTTTTTATTATTAAAGAATTTCCATAGGCTGTGATATATTTATTTCATCAATCAGTCTCTCTATATATATAAAGGTTTCATTTATATTTTAATATCGTTAATCCATATTTCATGCGTTGGGTACTTTGTAAAACGTTATACAGTAAAACCTCTTAAGATCAAATCATATAGAAAAAAAAAGAAAAGTTATAGACAAATGATTTATTTATGAGGTGTAAATGGAATATATATTTTTATCATGTATTATTATATTTAATTTGAATGGGTCGACACATTATCTGTTTAAAACAGAATTCCGTCATAGGCAGATTTTTTTTTCACTGGTTTTATTGTATTTAATTTTTTAGTCTTTGGATTTCCTATTCTTTAAAAAAATAATCTTTAAAGATTTTATTCTTGTAAAATAAAGGCAATTTCAAAATTTATGTGTTTTTCGTAAAAATTTTTACTGAGTCAAATTTTACTTATTTTATGCGCGTATTAGGTCAGTCAGAGATAGTGATTTTAATAGGGGTTGCGTCGAGACAGGAATTCCATCCAGGACAGACCTAGGAAGAAGAAAGCTGGCCCCTCCAGTAAGAAAAATACGTCAAGACCGGCCAAGCGAGTCTTCAGAAAAAAAGTAACATCTCGGTCCTGGCCCGGCCTGGACCTAGAATACAGATTGTTAACAGCCTCTTCAGGACGATAAAAATACTGAAAATCGGAGAACTAAATTTATAATTAAGATTACATCTGAATTTTAGAAAAAGTATTGTTTTAAATAACTATTGGGCATTAAAACAGTAAAAAATGAGATGGAAACTCTCCACTTTTTCTCGTCTTTAAATTATTAAAAGTCAAGAATTGTTAAAGAAAAAAAGTGCAAACTGGAAAAATGTCATTTTTTTATATTACTTTACGTTTGTTTTGTTTCGGCAAATTTCAAAAAAAAAAATATTTACTTTTGAAAATATGATTTTTTAAGTTATATTATTTTTTAAATAAATATTCTTAATAGTTTTAAAATAAATATTGAAAAAAAAAACCCGGAACAAAATTAAAATCAGAATTTCATATTAAATTAAATGTAAAAAAATTGAAATCCGATAATAAATATTACGAGTTATAATGATTTTAAATTATCCCATTTAAACCAGTAGTAATCATTTGAAATTTTTATGAATTTTATAAGAAATTTTAGGATGTAATATTTCACCATCTTACAATGGCAGCTATTGAGCACTAAAATTAGGTTCAATCTAGAAAAAGATTTTTAACAGTTCTCACAAACTCTGTTGCATTTAACCATATACAAATCTTAAATTTTAACTTTTCCAAAATCTGCTGTAGATATTGGATAAAAGTATTTGTCGCTTTGAGCAAATTAAACTGTTAAAAATTCTCTCCTAGTTTAAAACAAATTCTGCTGATTTGTAGCTGCAGCCATCAGATGGTGAAACTGTGAGGGAGTGACCTTTGCATAAAGGCACTCTAGTATTTCTGAGATCATGACGTCAATAATTTAACATGTGTAAGCGTAAAAGCGACATCTATCCTCTCTTTTACTTTAACTTTCTAGAGTGTGTCTCTTTCGGATTCTGCAGTTAGGCTCGCGGTTAGTAGTAATATGTAAATTTGAAGTATCTCAGTTTGCAACATATAAAAGCTTGGAATTTGAGTGTGTGAGGTGTGTCTCTGGCGATAGCCAGCAGAGCATTAGCCAGCTTGCAGTAGTGTCTCTGGCAGTAGCCAGCAGAGAGCATGTCTCGAGCGATATTAGTCAGCGAAGTGGGTTTCTAGCGGTGTGTTTCCCGCTGGTGTCTAGCAGATTCCAAGTAGCACCGAGCCTCCAGTGAGTTGTGATGGAGTTTGAGAATTCGAATAGAGAAGTTGGCCGGTGGTAAGCAATTTTATAGTAATTGCATTTTATTATATCAAAAGTGAATAAAGGATATCTACAGCCACGGGCTGTCTAATTAGATTTTATTTAGCAGTTTAGCTGAAAGATAGTGAGAAGCAATCAGAGTTGCCCCGATTGAGCTAGTTTCCGGAACTGTGAGTATGAGTTTACTCTTTTAGTAGTGTTCTCAATTGTGAAAAATTAGACTTGCTCCACTTCCCTTGAGCCCTTATAGTTTTTAATAAACTGTGTTTTTTATCTTAAATTCTGAGTATGTCTGCATTTAACTCCCAGCACGAGCACCCAACCGTTACAAAACATCATACCAACATTTGGAGTTATGGTTAAAGTAGAGTTCGAATAGTTGTAACAACATTGCAATAGAAAGCTCCAAATAATGGTACGACATTTCACCATCTGATAACAGCAGGTACTAAGCACCAAGATTTTTAACAGCGTATATCATTTTAGTATACTTTGTCGCATAGAGGAAGTTCTAATTGAAGCTTCTTTTAAATAGGATTTTCTCATTCAAATTATTAAAAAAATGGGCATCTTACTGATAGATTAACGTTTGAAAATTACCTGTAGCATATGACGAGTGAATAAAATTATGAAAATAAAGATACAACAGTTGTTATTAGGATCTAAATTTAATAGTAAACAGTTAGAATATATTATTTAAACCTTACCTTTTAAATTTCTGTGACTACACACTCTGATATTTCGGCCTGACAGGTGCTAGTTCTACTTGCTACAGAGATTTAAACTTTCTTTTAAATATTTTTTATATATGGATTAAATTTGCGCATGGAATTAGCCTGAAGGTTTTTTGAGGTTATATTTAAAATAAAATTATATGAAGATGTATTAGATTTCAACAATATATGTTCCATAAATACAATAAAAGACGCATCTAAAAATCCACGCACAGTCTTGTGTAATACACACCTGAAATTCTTAAAAAAGGAATAAAAATATCAATACATAAAAAGGATGTGGGAACATAGAAAATGCAGTTTTTGTAAGTTCAAAAAAAAGTTTAATTAAATATATAGTTTAAAATTCTTTTTCATGATGTAATTTTAGTTGATCTTCGAAAAGCACTGAATACAACAATTGAATTATATTTAAAAAAGATGAAAAATAAAAATTGTTGAAAAGGTAATCTTCCTCCTTCATTTAAATCTAAAAATAAATATGTGATTTCTGAGATTTGTAAAGTTTTTTTTTTTTTTTTTTTTTTTTTTTTTTTTTTTTCTTTTTGAATTATGTGCAACTGTATATTTCCGTTCATGATTACATTATATTTTAGTAGAATAAGATTCATTTATCTTTTTTCATACCGCAGAAAAAAATATTTATAAGTAATTTAATTTTTGAAAAACAATAATCCAATTGAACATAGCGGTATAAAAATATAACGACAAAAGAAAATCTGGCAAATCTGACGCTAAATATCCTTTAGAAATTTTTACAGTGATTTTAAAGTTAAACAAAAGAGTTAAAACTTTTCTTGAAGAAAAATATCCCACAGCAATGGAAAATCCCAGTTTAAAAAAAATTTTCTGCAATTTGATGATTAAATAAGAAAAACTGTTGTTAAATATTATGAGAGGAAATTTAAAAATGTATTTTTTTCATTCAGAGTTACTAAAAATTCTGATTATTTCAATTAAAATATGCATTTGCTTAGATGTTTTAAATAAAAAGGAAAAGTAAAAGATGATTTCTCTTCCGTATGTTTTTGTTACTTGAAATGTAAAAATGTCACAGAAAGACAGATGAGATGAAATATTGTGAACTGAGAAATAAACTTTATTTTTCTTAATGGCTGATTTGTTCATTTTATTTATATACGTTACCGTTAAAACGTAGAATCTGTTATTTCATAAAATATTTCATGAAATCACATACCAAGCCGGTTAAAGTAAGTAAAAATACTGAATTTTATGATTTAACGAGTTATTTTATAAAATAACGAATGTCTAAACATTAAAGTATTGTAGATCAAACTCGAAAGCTCTTTCAACCGATTATGCTAGTTTTAGACAGTTTTGAGTCATGTATGGCTATTTTACAGTCAGTGTGTATGGTGCATTTCTAAGACCTTTTATCAATACTACTGCCATTAAGAATATATGTTTTGTCTAAACGTGTATTCAACTTGCAAAAATTTGTCTTCTGTGTATTTATTTTACTATTTTTTTATATAGGATTTATCACAAATATTTTTGCAACATTTTTTTTTTAAATTTAATAATGAGTTGTACAGAAACGGGAGATCAATTGGTAAATAAAAAATATTTAATACTAGAGCGGTTAGAAATCTTTGTTAACCCTTTCGTGGTCGGTGGACAGTATACATTCCACTTTAATTTAAGTTATCACACAATTTATCAACAATTGCAGCAGAAAATTTAGACCTCTCGAGCATAAATTATTTTTTCAATAATTTTCATTATTCACAAAAAATCTTCTTTTTTTTGATAAATGAAAAACAATAATAAAATAATTTTGTTATTGTACTACATGTTGGATATGATCTGTCCAAGAATCAAATCTCCATAGATGAATCCTCAAAAATTTTTTGCTTAATAATGCAATAATTACACGACCTCATATGAGGTCCGTATGCCCGAGATGGTTAAACAGAATTTCATATTTATAATGTATGTGAAAAAAGAGTTTTTATCTAATATCAAATGACTCTGTCCGTTAAACCGCGTGTCATTCAATCGCTTCAAATTTTAGTAATTAGAGTAATTTGCCCACGATAGGTTTATGTAAGCTTTTCACGATCCTTTTATGGGATTTTTGTATTGACGCACTGCATTCTTTTATTTTGTAATACTGTTTAACTGATATAAAAATATTATATTATGTATTCAGTTTTTATATGTTATCTATCAAATCACCTATTTTTTTAAGTATGATTTCATACTATTTAATTTCAAATATATTTAGACTAAATATTTTGAATATTTAAGCTTAAAAAACTGGTAATAACCCACATTTTCAATTTATTGTACGTTAAGAGGTGAACGATTAGAAAATCGTTATTCTATAAAATAACTGGTTAAATCATAGAATTCAATAATTTTACACACTTTGACGGTCTTGGATAGTTATTTCATGAAATAACTAGATATTTTATTAAATAACTCAATTATACGTTTTAACGGTAACATATATATCTTTTAAACTTTGAACATCACGAATAAAACTTCTCAGATGAGCATACTAGGTGCAAACTAATAACACATATAAATCCGTTTAGAACCAGAAATTCTAAATAAATAATCAATTTATAAATTTGCAATATTTATGTTCTCGTGCTAAATAAAATTTCTGCTTAAATATTTTTTTGTTGGGAAATATAAAATTAACATCCAAGAATTATTCAGTTATGCTATTTTAATCTATTAAGATGTTTTCAGAACCAAATAATACATTTGTCTCGCAGAATAATGATTTTAACTATTTTCCTCTTCGATTATCTGCGAAGGTAACAATAAAAGGAGTTAATCTCCTTGCAGGGGAAAAAAATAAGGACACATGTTTGCACAGAATACGGCATAAGACTATATTACGGGATTTGCTTATTTATATATTTTTGTTTTGTTTTGTTTTCAAAATCCATACTTCAAGCAATGGTTGTAATGGAAACGTTGTGTTTTGAATCTTCATGAAGAGTTTTTTCAAAATTTCAAGAACCTTTAAAGATAAAGAGTTAAAATTTGGAACTTGATTTTATCAATATATATATCAATATATATATATATATATATAATTTTACTCAAATATCTTCCAAATTGACACATAAAATCTTGGTCAAGTATGTTAATGAGCAAAACCGGACTTCGAATCAGTTTAAAGTTTATATTACTTATAAAAATGGGCTCAAGGGGGGGGGGGGGAATAGGCTTTTAAGAAGAAAAAAATTCCCAACTTCGTCAATCCTCAAGATATAAAATCCAATCAGATTTGTTATAAATTTTCTTTATTTTATCTAAAACTTTTGTATTTAACAGTTTTTGATAAACGCAAATTTTGATAGACGCAAAAGACGATTTATTACAATAAATAAATAAATAAATAAATATAAATAAAAATAAAAATGGTAGCAAAAAAGAGAATTGAAGCAGAAAAAAAATCAGCAACTTCATCAACTCTTAAGATATCAAATCCGATTGAATTTATTTTACATCTTAAATATAATATCTACAGGTTTTATATCGCCAAGTTTTTGATAGGATCAATTATTATAGAAAAAAATTAAACAGAAATAGGAGTTATAGCAAAAATCGTATTAAATGTGTACTGAAATCTAATATTCTGAAATATTTTTAAATTCATTTTGCTCTCAAACACATACACTTGGCAGGTTTTCCTATTTAGTAACTATATGATGTGACGTATTCGTCAGTTTTTGATGAAGACAGAATATGCTTCAAAAATGCTTTCAAAAAAGGCATTTTTTACAGAATTACCCGAAGTAATTGTGACTGAATAATTGAGGATATATTCAAGTAAGAAATTTCGTATTTTTTGACTCATCTTTAAATTTATTTTTGCTCTCAAACGCATTCAATTGTCAGTCTGTCATATTTAGAAACTGTGTAACGTGCCGAATTTGCCGATTATTTCATAGTCATAATATAGTTTAAAAATCTTTTTCAAATTTGGCATTTTGAGCCGAAATTCAAAAATCTGATAAAAGCAGCTCTTAAAGAAAAATAAAATTAAAAACTCATCAAAAGCTGCAAAATAAAGTTGTTAAACTGTGTTTAGCTCTAATCATATTTTATTTTTTGTTGGTCAAATCGCCACTTAACTTCAAAATCTACGTGCGCTTATACTCCGAGCCGACAGAATATTTTTTTAAATAGAGAATGTGTCAATTATTGGAGTTATTGACTATATTTTAAAAAAGTAATAACCAAAAAATAATTACATTTTTAAAAAAGTATAATTTTTCAAAGTTTTTGGAGAAAAAATTTCGTAATCCAGATATATATGATTTGTAGTTTCAAAATCTAAGTATAAAACAGATCTAAAATTTTGTGAGAGTGATTTGAGTTTTTTCACCTTGTATACTACATACGAAAAATGATGTTTCTATATCATAACCCGGATAATTTATTAACTGTATATTTATAATTGTCTGGGATTAAAAATTTGCCTATATAGTATTTTTTTAATTTCAAATTTTCGAACAAAAATAGCCCTCTTCTATGCATGTTTTCAAATAGAAAGTAAGGACTAAAATAATTTATGTTTAAATTGTGATATATATTTCGATGTATTGTACATAGAGATAGTCGTAAATTTCTTAAATGATATATATTTACGAAAAGATATTACTTAAAAAAATACAAATGTTTTCAAAAGTAATTAAATTTTAGACAGGAAAAATGTTGTACATGCCTTCTTAAATAAGTAGTGTGATATGCTATAATTTTCATACCTAAAATTTTAAGTATTCAGACAAAGTTAAACTGAATAATTTTTTTGAGCATTGAGTATATAATTATATTTTAAACGTTTTAAATGTGTTTTAAAAATCATGTAATTAAATATGTTAGAAAAAAAAACGGTTTGAGATATTCAGTGAAATAACTTTACGTTGTTGTTATCGCAATGCATATTTAATAAAAAACCTCTTTAAAAGGAAAGAATCCCAGTATGTAAGAAATATAAAAGCATTTTAAAGAAAGCAAATTTCAGAAGCTTTGCTATTCGTTAAGAAAAAGACTATCTTGATGTAAAGGTTCTGTAAAAATAATGTTGTCATAAAAATGTAAATATTATTTTTTCCCCATAAATGTTATACGTAAGCTGTTCTCTGTAAATTTCATTTGAGATTTTTGTTTAAAAAAGAAATAGACTTAATGAACTGTAACAAATATTTTTTAAATAAAACGCCATAAAATTAGGAATTTAATTTGGCCTTTAAAAAATAGAGAAATAAGAATAAATTAAGGATTGAATTTCGTTAATGTGGTAAACTTTATGTCTCTTCTAACTTCAATCCATTATTTACTTTCATATTGAAGCTTTTGAAGCTTTTTATTATTAATTTCTTGATTTGTTTCATTTGTATGTTCAAAATATTTTTCTCCATTAGTCTTTTTTCTTTATCAATGATTATATATTTTTTAATTCATCTGATAATTTCAAATTTGCTCTTAATTTATATTACAACTTTTATAGTAACATTGGAGTCTTTTTTAAAAAATCCTATTATATTTATTTGGGATTTTCTATGCTTCAAAAATTATAATTTAACTTTAATAAATAATTCAACTAAAAAGCTATGAGTAAGACGCTTTTATTTAATAGAATTATATTTCTGGTTTAAATAATGCAGTTTTAAGAACGTTCATTAAATATTAAAACCTGATAATGTGACATTTAGTATTTTCAACTATTGTTAAGAATAATTTACACTTAAGTAATAGCAATTAATTGCCAAAATGTTAGTGAAGCCATATTTTGTAGACACTAATTTTTTTGGTTTTTTTTCGTCTGTCTGTTAGTTAATAAGTGTATTTATAATTCACGATCATCTCTCCAAAAGTTTCCATCTTGAATGAACAATTTAAAACATATTGTAATTGTGCAGCCATAATTAGTTAAAGTTATTATAAAGGACTTTTTTATCAGAAAATACCTTTTTTTGAATCATTGATCATTTGGAAGTTATTTGTTCAACATTACAGTTAAAATATATACCATACAGGAACACTTTTTACCTGTGCAGATGATGAGTTATACTTGCAACCTGTGAAAGCATAAAATCCTTGTAAAACAATTGTAGTTTCTCTTCCATTTAAAAATATGTCGGTTGAATGGAATAAAATCTATACTTCGTTACCGTTGCAAATGCAGCCTAAACAACCTCTAAGCATTAAGCTCCATGAACAGGAGTACATCTGCATTTCTTTTCGGTTCAAAATTAAATCTAAACGATTTCCAGGCATTTGTCTGAAAGAGTAAAGAAATATGCAATTTCTAAAACTAATAAATCAGTATCTAGATTGTATATAATAAAATATCTCAAACCGTTTTCTACATTATCTTTTAGTAATAATATTGCACTTAATGGTAAATAAGAAAAATGTGAATTTCTAGATTTGTAGGATTTGTATCTTGGGCTATTTACATAGCATTATTCCATCTTATTTTTTAATTTTGTTTGCATGGCGTTAACGCAAAATAACATTGGTCAAGAAATCACAGCATAATATTTTATGAATATATATCTACTAAAATATTCTTTCTTGTATAGCCAGTCAACAAGAATGCTGTATAAATTGCTATAATTTTTTAAAATGAAAATCTAAAAATTAGCCGTGAAAAAAGGTAGAACATTAACTTGATGTTATTTATCTGGATATCTTAATTATAAATAATAATAAAATGAATCTGCCATATTTTGTATACATCAGACATTACTAATAATATGTAATTTTTAATAAAATAACTAACTAAACTCTTGATTTCCTCTGAAATAATCTCAAAACTTCTAAAATATTTTAAAAAATTGATGCTATTAAAGTATCAGCAAATAGTGTATACAATCTATGCAAATACGATGGCTTATTTAAAAATGTGAGGATTTTTTTTAATAATCTAAAATATAGTTTATAGCTGTAGAAAGAAGTGTTTTGAACTGATAAAGAGAATTCCATTATAATTCTAAAAGCACATTTATTTAGATGAATGCTCGTAATGTAATAATAAATGTACTTGATTTGTGGTTCTGTCCTATTTTAAAGTTGCTTTTCGTTTCACTGTACAAAATGTTTCTTCAACCTGCATTATAAACGCATTACACTAAGTATGTGTCAGAGTAAATAACTTTTAATATTTATTATTGTATGCTTACTTCTATAAAAGAAACTTTCAAATGCACTTAAGAGAATTTAAAAATATTTGCATGTTGTTTATTTTCACCTCAACCATTCAGATACCGTAAAAAGTCCCATTATCGAAAATAATTTAGAAAAGTAACTCAAAGTAATGATTTATTTTTTAAGATTATTTTTTTATTTAAGACTCAATATATAGAAAGTTTTTTTATAGGTGTGTTTGCATTTTTAAATAAATGAAGTAGCAACTTGTTTTAAAAAAACTGAAAAAAAATATTCAAATAAAGGATTTCTTTCAACTCACATACATAAAACAAATTGTGAAATATATTCTATTATGTAGATTTTTACTTCTTTATTAACTGAATGACAAGCATTCCTTTATCTACTATAAACTAAATAATATCTTTTAATAAAAATGTTTCATTTATGACTTTTTCAGAGCTTTTTCTAAGTACGATTGCAAAATTTTTAAATATTTTTAGCCAAATAATCCTTTGTGGATTACAACCGTGATTTATTACAAATTAAACAATAAGATATATTGTAAAGAACGTGAGGGTGTGTTGGTTGAATGCAAACATAACTCGAGATATAAGTTAAAACCACAGTTTATTTAAACTGTTAGGGCTCAGGGGAGGTGGAGCTTTCAGTTCCTTAATTTCGATAACTAGTCGCAATACTAAAAGATTAAACTCATAAATATACTCATAGCTCCGGCACTAGACTCAGTCGAGGCACTTCAAAGCAAACTTCTCACTTAGACTTCAGCTAAACTGCTAAATAAAAGCTCTATTTGACAGCCCGTGGCTGTAAAACACTCTTTATTGTCTAAAATATTCAACGTAACTAAATTATCTCTTACCAACGGAAAACTCCTTGAATAGCTCTGCTCTGCATAAACTAAGTCGGCAAACGCTGCTAGCTATCTCACTTCGCCTAGCTGGCTTTCGCCGCTGCACACACTCTCTCCAAGCTTTTATATGCTGCACACTGAGATACTACAAATTTACATATTACTTCTAACCGCGATATAACTATAGATCCGAAGAAGACACAGACGCTCTAGAAAGTTAAAGTAAAAGAGAGGATAGATGTTGCTTCTACGCTACACATGTTAAATCATTGACATCACGATCTCACAAAAATGCTAGAGTGCCTTTATCACAAAGGTCACTCCCTCACAATAAATTCTATTTGAGTCAGATAAGTGATATATATTGGTTTTTGTACTCATTGAGGATGAAACAGTGTTTTTTCTTTTATTTTCAATCTCTTATATGTAAGGTAACATTAGACGATAATGATTAATAGTACACAATTATATGAAGATTCGGGCACCGTCTTTTCTCTAGATAACACACCTTATAAAATGCAGTCAAGCGATGCGGCACACACAAGTTCCGTATAATTAGGATAAAATGTTTTTCCTGTAATTAACCAAACGCCCATGATTTGAAACATAATCTATTAATTATCCGAGTTATCTTATATCAGTGAAAAAAGTAGGTATTTGCTCTAAAATAAAAGGAAGGTAATGAAACGAAAGTTTCCGTATGAGAGTCGAGCATTGTGTGTGTGTGTTTTTTTAAAGATATTCTGAGAGAGCAGTGAAGGCAACACATATTAGTCGTAGGTGTCAGGATCATACATATACATTAATTTAATCTCTTTTTTTTGGTGTAGAAAATTTTACTTTGTATCAGAAATTACATGTATTTTCCTTACTATTTAATTACATGTAACCATGTAACTCGTGATTGCATAAAGTAACAATTCATCTTTCAGAATTTCCGGAAGAATTACGAAGTTTCTGAATCTAGGAAAAGACCAAACAGGATATCCTGTATACCACTGCTTTACATGGATCTATTTAACAAAATTAAAGGAGACTAGATTGCATGTAGACGTTTACATACGTCATTACATCACTTTGTAAGATTGGTGATCCTCTCTAAGACGTAATGAGCGATTGAGGCATACATCATTGGACTGAAGATATGCAAATAGGTGTCGTCAGCTTTCAACGTAAAACTGTCTTCAAATCACAAGCAGAACAAAACAATGATTTAAAAAATAATAATCTAACATGAAAAAATGTTTAAAATTATCTTTCGTGTAATAAGTATCAGTAAGTGGTCACATATCATCGCTGTAACAATAAAGAACATGATTTGTCATTTTTATTTGCATGGAAAATTATTACAATTTATAAGTTTTATTTGCAGGACTTTCTATGTTATTACATACATAAATTTTATTTAATTGTTTTTTCATTTTTAATTATTCTATTAATATGTATTACGCTTGATTTATCTATAATCCTTTTTCTCTGAGTATTAGAAATAAGTCACGTGTATTAAACATTTGCTTAAAGCATAAATATATTTTAAAAAGAAACTATTTATATGTATCTATCTATCTATCTATCTATATTATATATATATATATATATATTAATAAAATAACAAAACGCTCTGTCTGCGTGTGTGTGTGTGTGTGTGTGTGTGTGTGTGTGTGTGTGCGATGGCTAGCAAAATCTACAGCATGTACGAGGCTCAAAATTTTTTTGAGAGTAGCCCCAAATCTCTCCTGATGCACCTGAGCTTCAGAATTTCGAAATTCGATTTATTAACTGAGTAATTAATTAAATTCAAAAGATCACTCTCATAAAAAATCGCCTTTTTTCTTCTTTTTTTCCCGTCATTTAGTTTTGGGTGGTTGGTTGCATAAAATTTTCGCATAAATAATTAAAAAAGCTGGAGCAGACCTTTAAAATTCATAGACTGGCAAACTGTCAATTTAAATGATGATTTTTTATCACAGCGGTTGTAAACCATGGAGGAAAAAGATAGGTGGTGGCGAAGTAAACGGAAAAAAAGGTTTGCAATATGAAACCATTTATCGCTGAAATTTTAATGTCTCAAAATAAAGCACGAGGAAGGAATTTTGTATTAATAAGACGAATTGAAAGAAATGAATTACAGCTGAAGCATATTTTACAAAGAAATAGTAATTTTTTTAAATGGTCTTTTTTTCTATTATTTTAAAAAAATATTTGCTTTTAAAATAATTGAAATTGATAAATTCGAAATAATTAAATGTCAAAATAAAATTAAATAAAATATTGAAAACATTTGATTTGAATTAAAAATTGTATTACTAAAAGTTTTCTTTTTTTTTATCAGAACTTTTTAATACTTTATAACGTAGATGAAAAATGTTTATGATTTAACAACATATTAATAATTCTATGTCAATATATAAAATATATTTATGAAAACATTCATTTAAAATCATGCGAAATTTTAAATAACAAATATTAGTCTAAAATCTAGATTTCAGAGTGCAGACGATTTTAAGATATTAACGAAGGAATGTTAACTTTTCAAGCAAAATCTTAAATGATGCTTCTATATTGATATTTCAAAGTCATGTGATAAAAATAATCACATAATTCTTGCTTATGATTGATATATTTGTATCTTTTATGCATTCCGATCGTGTATTACAGTCAATAATGACACAAACCATTATTTTTTTAACGAAATTTTAGTCATCTGTTTAATAACAGTTTAAAAGGTAAAAAACAAAGAAATACGGGTTTAAACCAGTTTGAATTGATTGGCGTGTCAAAGCACATGATTATTGTTGGTGCTTATTTGGACTTAATGTAGCGGATTTTAGGGTTACATTTTTGGCGCCAGCCGAAGACATTTTACTTCCACTCAATTTCTTTCTACTGTGTGGTTGTACGCAGATCTTTGGCATTTCGAACATTAGAATGTATGAGTCATTAGCTGTGTTGCATTAAAAAAATCACACAACACTTTTCTAGGAGCTCATTTTTTTTTATCATTGATAAAATTTAAATGTATTCTATTCAATTTAAAATTAAATTATGGCTTTAATTTGGTTTTAAAACAAAAATAAAATATAGCTGTTTGGCGTACAATTGTTCGAATCCGCAAACGATTCATACACCATAATAAACTATCAAATAGCAAAGTAAATTATTTATCAGAAATAGCCATAAAAAGAATAGTAGCAAAACTGGTTATAACCTTAATGTTTAGACTAATTAACACATAACCAGATCCCAACCAGAAAAAAACAGACCACACTCCGATCCGTGATAGACAGAATTTCCATGAGTATAAACCCGATCCGAACCTAAAAATTCTGTTTGAAAAAAAAACTATGGATTTGATAACTAACCCGAACTAAATCTCAATCCCATAAAAATGTTCATATGTAGCATAACCCGATCCAAACAAGGCAAAATAATGTTAGTGGGCATGAAATTTGATCCGAACCTAAATATTATCTTTAAAAAAAAACTCGAAATATGACTCGAACAAAATCTGAAACCGATAAAAATATTCCATTGAACTATAACCCGATTCCAGCAAGACAAAATACTTTCCGTGGTCATAAACCCGACTCAAACCTAAAAAATTCCATTTGAAAAATTCTGAAATTTGACCCAAACCACATCTAAATCCGACCAAAATATTCGAAAGAACCATAACCGGATTAGAGTAAGACTAAATAATTTCCGTGGACATGAACCCAATACGACCCTAAAACTTCCATTCGAAAAAATACCTGAAATTTGAATCGAACCAAATCTGAATCTGACAAAACTATTTCAAAGAACCGCAATCGGATCCGAACAAGACAAAATATTTCCATGGACATGAACCCAATCCGAACCCGAAACATTTCTTTGAAAAAATCGCGAAATCTGAACTGAACCAAATCTGAACTTGGCAAAAATATTCCAGTGAAGCATTTCCATATTCGAACAAGACAGAATAATTTTCGTGAACACGCAAGAAGACCCGAACCCAAAAGTTCCATTTGAAAGTTCCATTTGAAAAAAAACCCGAAATCTGAATTGAACCAAATCTGAACCCGATAAAAGTATTCCAAAGAACTATAACCCGATTCGAGCAAGACGAAATAATTTCCATGGACATAAACCCGACTCGAACCTAAAAAATCCGATTTGAAAAAACCTGAAATTTGACTCAAACCACATCTGAATCCGATCAATATATTAGAAAGAATCATAACCGGACTCGAGTATGATAAAATAATTTCCGTGGACATGAACGAGATTCGAACCTAAAAATTCTATTTGAAAAAATACCTGAAATTTGAATCGAACCAAATCTGAACATGACAAAAATATTGCAAAGAACCGTAACAGGATCCGAATAAGACAAAATTTCCATGCACATGAACCGAATCTGAACCTAAAAATTTCTTTGAAAAAATTTCGAAATCTGAAATGAACTTGATAAAAATAGTCCAGTGAAGCATGTATTTATTCGAACAACGCAGAATAATGTCCGTGAACACGCAAGAAAACCCGAATCCAAAAATTATATTTGAAGAAAAAGCCGAAATCTAAATTAAACCAAGTCTGAACTAGACAAAAATATTCCAGTGAAGCATGTCTTTATTCGAATTAGACAGAATAATTTTCGTGGACACTCAGGAAGACCTGAACCCAAAAATTCCATTTGAAGAAAACGCCGAAATCTGAATTGAACCAAATCTGTTCCCGACAAAATTATTTCACAGAAACAACTGGATCCGAGCAAGGCAAAATAATTTCCATGGACATGAATCCGACCCGAACATTTAAATCGAATTTCAAAAAATACCTGAAACCTGAATCGAACCAAATCTGAACCCGACGAAAATATTCTAATGAATCATAACCAAATCCAAACAAGACAAAATAATTTCCATGGACATGAACTCAATAAATGGTTAGGTAACATTTGGGTTGCGATTAGGTTGCAATTACATTACGGTAAGTCTTTGATTTTATTTAATTTCACGTTAGGTTACAGTTAGATCACGGTTAATTTAAAGTTAGGTTAAAGTTAAATTGCATTTATGTGATGGTTAGAATAAGAGTAGGTTACAATAAAGTGACGGCTAGGTTACATTTATGTTATATTTAAGTTACGGTAGGGTACTGTTAAGTCGCAGTTAGGTTACAGACTGATTATGGTTACGGTACAAAAGTTTACGGTTAGGAATTTGTCCACAGAGTCAACATTACGCATGCTTTGATTAAAAATATACACTTTTGTTAAATGGCTCTGAAATTATAACACTATATACCAATCTTTTATCATCACGTATCGATTTCATTCACGGTATAGTCGGATTTAAGAGTGATATAATTAGTTTGAAATTCAAAATATTTCACTTGGGATTTCTATGCGAAAAAAATAAAGTTATGTGATTTAACAGTGATTTTTACGGGTAAATATCAACACTTTAACACGAAACTAACGCAATCGTTGGATACATGTTCCCTCCCGTGTTTCTCATTGCTCATTTTAAGTATTTTTAGAGCTTAACAGTAGTTGTTTTTAAAACCAATTTTTCGCAAGGTCAGCTGCGACGTATTTCAGGCAATGCATTTCTGCATGCTTCCAGTTAATGATAAAATCATACAAATTTCAAGTTCGTTTAATATTGTTAATACGGACCCGGGCAACGCCGGGCGGGTCAGCTAGTATATATATATATATATTGCATGGATAAGATTCGTCAATTTGCCTACTTCTGTGAGAATTTCAATGAATGAAAGTAAAAGATTTCTTCCCCAATCATTCTCACTTTTCAAAAGACGGAAACATATCATAAACCATCTTTAGATATTACCTAAAGTATCTAAAGAATAATATGATATATTATTCTTTTTAGCATTAAAATATGAAATCTGATATTTTCTGTATCATGTAATTTTATCCTTTTGCTTCAATTTCCCCTGTAGGCAAAACGAATCTAAGTTGCATTTTTAATGGAATCTGGATGAATTTAATGTCATCAATCTAACATTAAGATTCTATAAGATTATAAATCAGGCAAGTCCAGTGCTTTTTAAATATTTTTCTTTATCCTTCTAATTATTTATTTCAAGAAGCATTTATAAACATATTTCTCATCAATTTTTATTATTTTTAATCTAATCAAAAAAGACATTTCTTACGCGTCTACTTCTAAATACCATGATATAAGATACCATATTACATAAGATACTATTATATAACATATAAGATGTCATGATCTTAATCTAGCTTGTTTCTTATTCTGTTTTTTAGATACATTATTCTTAATCCCGGATTTTGTATCAGATTTATTCAACATTCTTCAAATAAATAAATCGAGTCAACTTAATTTTTTTTCCCATGGTCTGAATGTTATGCAGTTGAAATGAAAAAAAAAATAACAATTTATTGAACCCTTTGAAGAAGTATCTTACATATATTTATGCTGTGTTGTGTAATAAATATAATTTTTTTATGATTCAACATGTCATCTTTATAATATACCACTTCAAATGAGATAAACCATCAAAGCTTGACCTATTTCATTCTGGCACTTATTTATTACTAAATAAATTGCAATCATAAAGAAACTTATTCTTGTTTACGTTAATGGTTTTCTTATATCCCTTTGTGACTTAGCAATTCCGATTTGAAAAATATCTATTTATATAGTAATTTTACAATATAGACACATATAACTTTTTCAATAGATGCATTTTAACACAGTCATTCTAATTTATAAATAAATTGATAAATCACATATTATTTTAAGCTTGTAAGAAATATATATTTTTAAAAAAATAGGACATAAAAAATTATTGAATAAAAAATATTTTGTTCAAATCTACAATAAACAGACAATTACATGATTATCATAAATAACGTTCGTTTTGTAACCTAAAATTGTACCTTATACAAACTTACTTTTGCAATGTATATATTAAGTTGTCTCCTGCCTTTTTAATTTGACAAAATTTTCGACGATCATTCTAGCAAAAATGATGTAAAAATGATAAAATTATAAACAAAACTTTAGCATGAAAAATTAACTCTATATCATCGTCTGTCGTGAATTCTATGAACAACTTATATAAAATGCTATGATTAAAGATAGAAACAATTATTGATATCTTCTTTCAAAGGCCTCTACACATGTAACATTAGCTTTAGGATATGTTGCAGGGGATACAAAATATTAAAAAACTACAAATTAATACTAACTAATTTAATCTGTAATTAAGTATTTGCTTTTGATAATTTTGTTAGTCAAATAAAGATTAAATTCATAGTAATAAAAGAACAAAATATTTTTTGTTGGAATTCATTTCGAATTTAAACATATCTAAAAAATTAAACATGTATTAAAGATATAGATTTTAAAAAACGTCATGTAAATACCTTAGGAAATAAGTTACCGAGTTATTATACTTTTTTTCAGAAAAAAACCTGATTATGGACCTCACAACATCAAAATTACTTTGATTTTTGAAATATACATTATTATAATAATTATCGAAAAAAAATTTTGAATGTAATTTCAATAGCTTTTTACTTGTATGCTTTTCTTTTATAGCACTGTACTAGATATACGAAGAAAGCTGTATGTTTACTAACATTTTATCGTTACACTATACAAGAAAACATGTAAAATTCTACGACAATTTTTTTGTAAAACTAAAGAAATTTGTCACTTTACAAACGAATCTACTAAAATTATATGTGTAACCTGGGTTGCAATTATATAATACATACCAGGCATCCTAAGCGTCCTTCATAATTCTTACTATATCTTCCTAGATAATTTTTTTTTATTATTTTCAGTGCAAATATGTATGTATTACAAGTATTTTTGCTGTTGCCGTTACATAAAAAGTTCTAAGAATCCCAGTTTCCTAGAAAACTCCAGTTTCTAGTTTAATCTTTAGTAACTTTATCGATTATTTTTACAATGTACACATGTTGTTAAATTAAACTTCTCACTTGTATTTTTGCCCTTCATCTGAAATTTTATGCAATTAAAATTTATTACATAATATTATTTACATTGCATTCTTATAAATTACTGTGAAAGTTTACAGTTTGAAATCAAAATTGTTTAATGAAAAAATTGCAAATTTTCTTCCTTTTATGCATCTATGCATTCATTTTTTTTTATCCCCTAATCTGCTTCTTTGGAAAATATCACAAACTTGCTTAATTATCCAGCGAGTAGCTTATTTTATCTAGCAATAATCCTTTGTAGCTTACAGTTTTCTCAGACTTACATATTTATACATCACATACTAAACTAATGCAAACTGAACATTATAGTATATTTTTATATCCTGTAAATAGGGCGCAGAAAAATATATCACGCGCTACTATTTCTTATCTTTTATGTTTTACTTAAATGTTTATCTTATATATTTTACGAAGTATTTAAATACTTAAGGTGTTTGAATTTCTTTAAAACGGAAATTTGGATTAAAATTTCGATGTAAAAATCTAAAAAAGAACAGTGAACGTTATCATTCTTAAAGCTTTTGAAATATTTTTATTGCATAAAATCTTCAAAATAAACTAAGTTGAAAGTTGGTTATTGATTTTTCTCAAGAAATATTTTATGCATAAAATTATGTTGAAAAAATTGTGATAATTCAATAAAGAACAGCAAAATTAATACAGATTTTTAAAATTATGTTTGTAAAATATATTCAAAGAATGTTATGCCAATTTATTGAAAATTCATTAATTACACAGTTTTAATTTATGAATTATTAAAATTTTCAGGAATTTTCAACGATGATTTTTATAATCGCTTCTTCATAAAAGATTTTTTTTAAATAGGATTTTTTGAAAGAATTGAGATAACTCAATAAATAATACTAAATTTACCATTTTTACAATTATGGTTAAAATTTATTTAAAGTACTCAGACTAATCTTATGCAAATTTATTGAAAATTCCATGATATCACTGTTTTAATTTATGAATTATTCACATCTTTGAGAAATTTTCCAAATTGACTTTTTTTATTAATATTTTTAGAATATTCATGTTGTTCTAAAAAATAGCCTAGTTCCTATGTACATTTTATAATTATTGCAGAAAGATACACTGTAAAAAAAGTATGTAATCCTACTGATGAAAATGTTGCTGAAATCAACATGTTTACTAACATTTTACCTGTACACTGCACAAGAAATGTGTAAATTTATAAAACGAATTTTTGTAAAGATATAGAAATCTGTAATAATACAAATGAATCTACTAAAATGACACCTGTAAAAATATCTACTAAAAATTTATTAAAATGTTACCTGTAACTTGGATAGAAGTTTTCCAGTTTCCTAATTAACTTTTAGTAAATTTATAGATGTTTTTAACAGTGTCCAGGATTAGTAAAGCTTCAAAAAGCTGTAGCTTTACAAAAGACCTACTAGCATTACAGTAATCTTATTAAAATTTTATCTGTAATCTGTTACTTTTTTTGATGTTCATAGATTTGTTATTGTTCAATATTGCAAAAGAATAAAAGTAAATTTATTTGTGTTTTTTGTATGAAAGATCTGAATAAACAACTTATAATCTTCTCTTTTAAACATCTTTGAAATACATACTTTTAAAAATTTTAAAATTATGCGTTTTGATTTGCTTTTTGTGTTATTTTTTAACAAAAAAAGTATAAAAATCTTTTTAGGAAAAAAAAAACGAACCCAAAGAAAGATGTCGTGTGAAAAATCGTCTTTTAAAGCAAAAAACAAGGTCTGATTATCAAGAACGCTGATTACGAAATTTCCAACCATCACGAAAACACTCATATTGAAAAATATTTATTTCAGCATGATTGTTTATTGCATGATTATTCCAAAGTTGCTGCATATCCCAATAAGTCTTTTGTAAGGCATACTATTAATCATGCCATATCATCGTTTAGTTTCTAATGTGATTTACCGTTAGGAAAAAAGTATTAATAGAGATCTAGTGATAAAACAAGTAATTTTAGTAATTTTAATAACATTACTATTACTTTGAAGTTCTTTTTCAACATGATTATATCATATTTTTATGCCAGTTACATTATTATTTTAGTTTTTTAAAACTATACTATAATACTCTTATTATGTGTAAATATATTTTTAGTAATACATAAAAATATATATTATACAATATACAATTTAAAAGCATTAGTTATGTAACTCCCGACAAAACATATTATTATGTATGTTATACTATTACACTACATGGCCATGGATGACCGTCCACTTGCGATTTTAGACGTTTTGTTAAATATCTAGAAAAATACATGAGGAATTATGAAACTCTAAGTATATAAACATAATAGTACAAGTCATACATTTCCGTGATTTTTTCCCGAAACTTTATAGGGGACCGTCGACAAATTAAAAAAGAATGAATATCTTTTGGAAAACCCTGACAAAACCAATGTAGCAAAAGCGCTCAAACTGTAGATTAGGATTAAGTGGCTTATTTTATAAACTGTGCTCATTTTTATGCGAATAGCACGCTTACTAGTAGAGAAATTATGGTTTTTATAAAAATGGTCCCAAATTTTGCCAAGTTTTTTTATTATAATTTGCAGAGTTCTTAATATAAAGTAAAATTTTTTTCTGAAAACATGACAAATAATATTGAACACAATACTCAGTAATCAGAATAAAAAAATAATAATAATTGTATGATAAATGATTAGGTTTGCTAAATAAATTTTCACTGCGCATGCATCAACAACTTAAAAATTTCATTTACATATTGTGTTAGCTAAATTTGTAGAGCAACCTTTGTGAAAGTCTCAAAATCATAGCTTGAAAATTTTGAGAGTAATCGTCTATAGAATAAGCACAAAATCCATTGTTCCCAAAATGAAGCAAAAAATTCAAGGGTTTTATCCAAATGTAGTAGTACGTCCCATATTCTGTATTCTATATTGACACAAATCAATAAATAAAATGGATACAACCCCTTTTGGTTTTCCTTCATTTAGGAAAAAAACAGATTTTCAACTTTTTCTTTAAACGATTATTTTCAGAATTTTCAAGCTATAATTTTGCAAATTTCACAAAAGTTGCTCTATATATTTTTCAAAGATATTATGCAAATGAAATTTTGATATCGTTGACGAATGCGCAGTGAAAGATTATCTAGTAAACCTACTCATTTTAAATACAATTTTTATTATTTTTTCGTTCTGAGTACAGGGTATTGTGTGTAATGATACCTGTCATATTTTCAGAAAAGAATATTATTTTATATTAAGAACTCTGCAAATTATAAGCAAAAAATCTTGGAAAAATTTGGGACTGTTTTTATAAAAACCTTAATTTTTCTACGAGTATACATGCTATCGACATAAAAATGAACACAGTTTATTACGATAAGCCACTTAATCATAATCTATTGTTTGAGCGCTTTTGCTACATTAGTTTTGACAGTGTTATCTAAAAGATATTCATTCTTTTTTAGTTTGTTCACGGTCCCCTATAAAGTTTCGGGAAAAAATGTTCACGTAAATATATAACCTGTCCTATTATGTTTATACACTTGGAGTTTCAGGATAACCCCTCATGTATTTTTCTAGATATTTAACAAAATGTCTAAAATTCCAAGTGAACGGTCATGAATGACCATGTAGTGTATAAAAATACATATTCCTATATTTAGAACGTTATTTTTTTCAAATAAAGAGAAAAATAATAACGCTATTGGTTTCTTTGTATCAATTTTCTTTTCTGACATTTTAAATTGATAGCAAATTTCGCAAAGATCGCAATGATCACAAAATTTGCTAGCAAATTTGAGGAAACGAAATTAAAGACAAAAAAGGGTTATCATCCTCCTTTTGCAAGTTCAAGAAACGTTTGTGTTAATCGATAAATGTTCATTCATATTCAAAAAGACTTATTTCAGCATGACAGTTAATTTTACGACTATTACAAAATTGCTGCCTTATCCAGTTTCTGCGGCTACTATTTTTGTGCGGCATTGTAATGATTAGAAATTCATCATACCATATCATCGTACAACTTCTAAAGTTATTTATCGTTAGAAAAAAAGTATTGATAATGTACTACCTCTGACAATAAAGTTCGGTGAATAGTCCTGTAGCATTAATTTAGATGAAACATTAACGAAAGTTATAATACCATCCTTCAAAATAGTCATCTCCTATAACTATGCAGCGCTGAGATCGGCTATACATGTCCTGGGAAATTCGCAAGAATTCTTCTTTTGGGATATAGTTCATCAGCTTCGTCACGTTTCATTGGATGTCAGCAATATGGTCAAATCTGTTTGAAAGAGAGTTTGAGTCGTGAAAATAGGAAGAAGTCTGGAGGATTGAGATCTGACGAGTATGATAGGTGTTCAATTTGCACCATCCCTCATGAATTTCTTTCGGTGTCTTGCAAAGCTTAAAACTAAACTTTAAACTGATCTTTAATTCGTTCATTTTCCTGTTCTCAGTTAAGAACCAACACACCGAACAAGCACTTAGTAAAGCACGTCTTACACAGAACATAAACGACGCTCAACTGAACAACGGTGGGAGAAGATAGTCTACACTTTCCTCTATGCAGTTGCAGCGTTTTGTTTTCCCAGTGTTGCCAGATCAGTTGTTCTGAATTCATTCACCGAATTTTTTTGTCGGAGGTAGCATAAACACTTTTCCTGAAAAAAGGCTATCCTGGGGATTTACGCGAATGTTAGTTAATCATTTTATGTCAATTTAGTCGTTAACAGAACAAATTCCTGTGCTATATCCATTGTTTTCAAACATTCCTTGGCCCCATCAGCGACATATAGACTGTTCTCAAAACTGGTTGATGGGAAATGCTTGCTTCAAACCTAATCGAGCCAGTCAGCATAACCGTTCATAATATTTCCAAGGTAATATCCGAACCATAGATATTCTTGCATAAATATATGTTAGGTTCAAGTAATAATGTTATGTATTAATTCAAAATTTTCTGTGTAAAAATAAAGTTTTTTGAAGCCTAATTTTACACGAAATGAATAAATAATTTTCAGGGATGATTGAAATTTAACCTTACTAATTTTAATATACAGGATGTCCACTCCTAATGGTGTTCAATGGATAATTTCTTAACCGTTAGACATAGACATACAGTTTCAAATACAAAAATATTTTAATTAACGTAATGAAACATTTTAAATGTGATTTGGATCAATAAAAGTATTTCTTAAAAAATGACGAAGTTTTAATTTTTATACTGTATCCCGTTCAGATAAGTTGTATTTAGTAAAATTTTCCTATTACACTGACAAGTAATGTAAAGCAGGTCCCGTTCATGCAACTATAAAAATTGACCGAGTTATGAAACTTTAAAAATTGCATCGTTTATATCCCTTTTTAACCGACTTCAAAGAGGAGGTTATGATTTCGACCTGTATGTATTTGTTGTTCACCCATAACTTTTGCAAATATGAACCGATTTTGATAATTCTTTTTTTGTTTGAAAGCGTATGAGGCCCATGTGGTCCCATTCGAATTTCATAAAAATCCGATAATTAGAACTTTTTTAAAAATAAAAACTTTAAATTTCAAACTCATTTTGAAGCAATCGACCAATTAGAAGTGTTCCTTTTGCATGCTTTCATATTACACTTACATAGACACACAATATTTTCACTGTTAAAAGTTTGAAGTTTTTGCTGCATCATCACTCCACCGCTTTTATGGAATATCTCCATTTTGACCAATGAGAATTCACCATAATACAATGAAGTAATCATTTTCTATAAAAGCGATGGATAGACGATAAAGTAAAAGTTTCAAATTTTTAACAGTGTTCAAAGTGCAAAATCCTAACTGGACGAGGGCCAGGATTCACATAAATTTTGCGCTGTTTGCGAAACGAGATTTATTAACAAGAAAATTTATTTAAAACATTGAAAAATTTGCTAAAATTCAGGCTTCTGATTCGTTAATCTGGTTTCGCTAACAGCGCGAATTCTACCTGGATTCCGGACAAGTTCTCTTATGCAAGAAACCGGAAATATAGCATCTAGGGGATATAGTGTGGAAATCGGCTATCTCAGGGCGTGTTCAGAGCAACTTACAAAAGTAACCAATGTTACCGATCGATTGTAGGGCAGTACAAAAGCAAACTGTGGCAGCAATGAAAACTATTCTGTTGAATTGTAGCTGACGTCACACTTTGCTTTGATTTTCATTTCGTATTTGTCTACAATCGGTAAGTGGTCGGTAAGTAACCGGTAAGTTGTGGTGAACACGCCCTCTTTAACACTTAAAATAAGCGCTAAAATGTTCTGTTCGTTAAATGTGCAACAATGCTAATGAAATTTAAAGATAGAAACGACATCTGCAGGACATTTTCTAAAAATGCAAGAATTATTGCGAGTCTAGATAATGTATCACGAAAATGCCGCAGATGTCGCTGTGATCGACACTTTGGAATTCAGTAGTATCGTTGCACATTTAAAGGATACAAATTTTTAGCACTGCTTGCATTGTAAAAAATTGAACCCTTTTGCTGCATCGTCACTCCATCGCTTTTATAGGAAACGATTACTTCGCTCTATTATGGAGCATTCTCATTGGTCAAAACAAAGAAATTTTATAAAAGAGATGGAGTAACTATGCAGCAAAAGGGTCAAATTTTTTACAGTGTCGATAGCAAATTTTCACTCCATGTAATCCAGACTCTCTCCTTCGAACAATGAAAAGTTCTTAAAAATAAAGGCTTATGATTGGTCAATCTTGTTTTGCTTAACAGCGAACAATCATTCTCGATCCTAACCACTGTTGCAGAGATGCTAGTTTTTTTTTCAAAGTACGAAATCTTAGCTGGAACAATTCTCGTATCCACCAAAGTGAAAGATCCACATCGATCCAGACATGAGAATTCGATATCGAAAAGCTGAAAATTCATCTCTAAAGAGCCTTACACGCTAAAGCAAGAGTGTCTGTAAATCAGGGTGCTTGTTATGCCGGATTCACAAAAGATTAAAGTACATTGCTATGTGCTAGATTTACATTTGGACAAATATAAATGACGAAAAATTTTGATAAGCTTACCATTAAAGTTAAGCGAGTTAACTTCTTTCACCCATAAAACAAATTCGTTCAGGCGACTACCGCCAAGTTCTGGAATAAAAATTCTTAAATTTTCTGTACTTTGGAAAACCGCGTTTATCAAAGAACATTCTTAACTTCAAATATTACTACTTTCATATAGACGCATGTTGAATCATGGTGTGATTTTGATAATATCTTCCTTTTTATTTTTTAACCGACTTCAAGGAGGAGGTTATGATTTCGACCTGTATGTATTTGTTGTTCACGCATAACTTTCGTAAATATAAACCGATTTTGATAATTCTTTTTTTGTTTGAAAGCGTATGGGACTCATGTGGTCCCATTCAAATTTCATAAAAATCTATTGATTAGAACTTTTTAAAAAATTAAAACATTAAAATTCAATATCTTTTAGAAGCAATCGACCAATTAGAAACGTTCATATTTCATGTTTTTAAGTTACACTTACATAGACACACGATCTTTTCAAAATGTGAAATCCTAACTGAACAAGGTTCACATTTATTAACAGTGTACACTGTAAAAAAATTGACCCTTTTGCTGCATAATCACTCCCCCGTTTTTAAAGAATATCTCTCTCTTGACCCATGAGTATTCTGCACGATAGGCCGAAGTAATCGTTTTCTAAAAAGGCGGTGGATTGACGATGCAGCAAAAGGGCCAAATTTTTTACAGTGTACACTGTAAAAATTTTGATCCTTTTGTTGTATCGTCACTCCCCCGCTTTTATAGAATATCTCTCCTTTGACGCATGAGAATGCTCCATGATACATTGTTAAAAATTTGACCCATTTGCTGCAGCGTCACACAACAACTTTTATTGAATATGTCTTTATGACCAATAAGAATGCTCCGTAACACAGTGAAGTAATCGTTTTCTATAAAAGCGGTGGACTGATGATGCAGCAAAAGGCTCAAAGTTTTTATAGTGTAATTGGGACCAAAGCGTTTGTAAAAAGAAATATTTCCGAATCAAATGCTGTCACTCTCTTATAGAGGCAGCCAGATGTAGGTAATGAGTTTCAGATTACTCATCGAATACGCCACCGCTCATTTCCGATTACAGTGTCACTGTAAAAAATGTGACCCTTTTGCTGCATCGTCACTGCCCTGCTTTTGTAGAATATCTCTCTTTTGACCCATGAGAATACTTCGTAATTGGGTGAAGTAATCGTTTTCTATAAAAGCAATAGAGTGATGATATAGCAAAAGTATCAAATTTTTTACAGTGTAGGTTCCCTCGATATGAATATGACACATGTAGCACAGTATATAATTGGTTGAAACGATTCTGGACAAAAACGAGTCACCAAGCATCTTGTTGAGCGGGCAATTTTCGTCAACCTTGTTAACTTCTCATACGAGTACAATCTAATTCTTCCAGGAAATCATCATCATCAAATTCCATAATGAAAAAATGCCTGGCAATGCAATGCACTTTTAAAAATTTGCAACTTTTGCTGCATCATCACTCCATCGCTTTTATAGAATATCTTTACTTTTATCAATGAGAATCCTTCATAATGCATTTAACTAATCTTTTTCTATATAAGTGGTGAAGTGATGATACACTGTTAAAAATCTGCTGCATTTTGTTGCAACGCACTCCGCCGCTTGTATATAATGTCTCTACTGCGACCTTTGAGAATGCTCCTTAATACAGTCAAGTAACCGTTTTCTATACAAGCGCTGGAGTGCGTAGCAAAAAAATGCAGCAGATTTTTAACAGTGTACACTGTTAAAAATCTGCTGCATTTTGCTGCAACGCCCTCCACCACTTGTATATAATATCTCTATTCCAACCAATGAGAAAGCGCCATTTCACGGCCAAGTAACCGTTTTCTATACAAGCAGGGGAGTGCGTTGCAGCAAAATGCAGCAGATTTTTAACAGTGTACAGCAAAAGTTTCAAATTTTTAACAGTGTAGTTGGGACAAAAGCGTCTGTAAAAGAAATATTTGGGAATGAAATGCTGTCACTCTCTTATAGAGGCAGCCAGGTATCGGTTATGAGTTTCAGATTCCTCGTCGAATTGCCACTGCTCATTTCTGATGCCATTACTACCTGTATAGGTATTAGAGTGTTGCTCTTTATCGATTGAAGCATAGTGCGATTTTTGCTAAAATCTTTCTTTTTCCTTTTTCTGAGTGAAGGGGGAGTACTTTTGACTGACTACACTAGAAAAGCATTTTACTATACATTAATATATGAAGTCATTTTGCTCATATATGGAAGCACTATGTCGCGCTCTTATGTATAAGGACACTTTACTTGATGGATTGTCACCTTTTGAAAGCCACTTTCGATGACCGTAGGATTCGATGCAGACTAAGATTTCATAAATGCGGTAGCTTTTCGAAGTGGCAGATCTTGTCTGAAGAAGTTACCATACAAAAAAATCTTAAGATTCACAACGATACTAACCGATATTGTAAGTGGTTTCAGAAAAGTTGACAATCAAACAGTGACAAGTAAACTGAATACATCAGAACTTAGCAAAGTGCGTACATTAATATTGCATTGCAAAGAGCTATCGTGTGCCAGTACACATAATTATGTATTACGGTATGCATAACTAAAAAGTAGGAAATAAAATAAGCTTTTTAAGAAAAAAATATCAACCGACTTCAAAAAAGCGCTAAAAAGAATTAAATAATTCTTTAAAGTTCTCTAAGGCCAAAACGTTATCCAATAAGCACACATCGGATATTAGATACCGGCATAAAAAACGGTTAAATTTAATATGTATAATTTAATGTCCACCAAACATAGATTTTAGAGATAATATTATTTTACAAGAGATGAATTGACATATTTATGATTTATTTTATGAATATATACATATAAAAAGTAATGAATTACTTTTTGAAGTTGGTGCCAAACTCTATTTGATGTATATTAAGAATTGTAGCTAAATTATACCTAGTGCCATAATTAAAATGGGGATAATCATTATCGATTGTGATTGTTTGGCACCAACTTAAAAATGTAATTCATTACTTTTTATATGTATATATTCATAAAATAAATCATAAATATGTCAATTCATCTCTTGTAAAATAATATTATCTCTAAAATCTATGTTTGGTGGACATTAAATTATACATATTAAATTTAACCGTTTTTTATGCCGGTATCTAATATCCGATGTGTGCTTATTGGATAACGTTTTGGCCTTAGAGAACTTTAAAGAATTATTTAATTCTTTTTAGCGCTTTTTTGAAGTCGGTTGATATTTTTTTCTTAAAAAGCTTATTTTTCTTCATATGAACACAAACGATTTCGGTATGTTTTGATGGCTCATGTGTCAAATGCTTAAAGTATTCGAAGAATATATTTTATGTGTATTTGCGCTTAAAGAATTGTGTAAGTTTTATGATTGAGTTAACTTTTATTAAACTTTAGATTGGCTAAAGAAATTGTATTTTAACATTATGTTTTATTCTGTAAGAATTTTGGACTGTTTTATTCATAATCTCTTTAAGAAAAATTATGCTTTTATTATTTTTATTTTTTTCGGGGGGGGGGTAATTCAAGCTTTGTACTCGAAACTTAACTCACTTTCAAATATCCAATAGAGATTACATTTTGCATATTGAGGTAAATCCGATAACACTCTAAAATTGTGACGATTTTTGGTAGTTGCCAAGCATTTACACTTATTTTACAAGATAACACAAACAATATTGGACAGATTACCGGCAAAAAGTTTAAGGAAAAGTTTTAGATTAAATAAAACAAGACTGCGCTAGATGTGTTTTCTAATTATTATGTATTTTGTTATCATTGAAGCCAAAAATTATTTTGATTTTTAGCCATCATGTCTGAATATTTCGCAAATGTTAAGTTGTCGAAGTTAAAAATAACAAAAAATCGGATTATACATAATAAAAGAGATATCTGTGTTTTATTTATTTTAAGCAATTGATTTTTACGTATTTTTTAACACTAAAGCGGAAAATGACCTTCATGTTTAAGTAACATGTTAGATCTTTTCTTTTCAAATCGTAGGTGTAAAATTTAAAAGGTGACGAATATCTAATACTATAACACTGTTGTAAAACTTTAAAAATTTAATTTTATTTTATTTAATTCAATAATTTAACACGTTTTTCTCAATTTAATAAATTAATTTATCTACCACGAAGTGGTATTATATTGAGTTTAGATATTTGAAATCGTTCCATTTACAAAATATGTTTCAAACATTTCTAAAATGTATTTAAAAATAATTCATATTAATTATGCAACATTAATTAAATTTTGTAATGTGGATTATGATTATTTTCTGAATGCTGTTAAGTTTACTTTTATAACATCAATCTTTATTTATGAATATTAATCTTGCTAAATCTGAAATACATTATTAAAATATAAAATATTTTCAAAATAAAATTTGAATGTATGCAAGAAAGGATAGACAAGCAAAAGGTACTTTCTCGATGCGTACTCCGAAATTAATTGACCGAGAGACAACAGCACAGACAATTACCGAATCTAGATAACAGATGAAAATCTAGTATTAAATAAATATTGATTCGCATATTAAAACGCAATCGGTCTATCAAGTACTATCTTGGTAGAAAACACCTAAAAACCCGATTTAACGGTTGACACATTGGTTACCATTGCGCTTAAGTTCAACCAAAAAGAATCAAAACATGAAGATTTGGAAGCAGAAAAATATAATAATAAAACTATGAGTCAACTAAAAATCTTGTCTTTAGGGGTTTACGACCCAGATATGACTTAAAAGACCGATTGCATTGTAATATTCCAATCAAGATTAAACTAATCCCAGATTTTAATCCGTAAGCTCGATGAGGTGATTTTCTGTGCTATCGCCTCCAGATTTATAATAGGAGGAACGTCGCATATAGTCAGTAAATAATCTTATGTGTTAAAGTAGATTTTTCATGTTAAAATAGAGATTGCTCTTTTTTAGTTTTATAAATGTCTTGTTATTAATAACCTAAGATTGTAGGATGAAAGAAGCAGAAGGAACGAAAATAGATATGTTTGAGGCAGGGTGCGAAAACAAGTTTCCCCTGGCGACTGTGGACAAAGACGTGTATGAAAGACAAAACATATGATGAAACATTAAAGATAAAATGTAACTTTCTTTTCTACATAAGTGCTAAGTGAGTTGAGACATGCTTAGCATATGAAAGAAACGTTGAACCGTTTGTGGGATTTTAGCATTGCTTTTGTCAGTTGTGGCCGTGAACGCCAGTACCGGTGTCGTTCTATCCAACACTTGATGAAGATGATACCCTTCACTGAATTGCCGGCACTATCTCCGTATCTTTTGTTTCGACATTACATCTGGACCGTAGACTTCCACAGAAAGGTATTATGAAGTGTTGGACAGACCGACATCTGGACGGGTGTGCATGACCATTATAGAATAAGGCAATACTTTACTACAGCTTCGGAAGCAATGCCGAAATCATACAAGTGGTTTATCGCTTCTATCGTATGCAAGGCCCTGGTTTTTTCCTGGAAGTCTTTTTGAAGCTTATAAAAGAGTATGGTAAATGTCTCAACTCACTTGGCACTTATGTAGGATATTAAAGTTACGTCTTTATCTTTAATGTTTCAGGATATCTTTTATCTTTCATACACACCACTGCAAACATTTGCCAGGGGAAACTTGTTTTCGAATTTCCTTCATAGTTGGATACTACTGCTTTTTTAGCTGCATGATAACTGAAAGAAAAAGAAGTACTCAAAAATAGTAGTTCAATATTCTTATACCCAGTTGTGTATATTTTGATCAAAAATGACCATTTGTCTTTCTCAGTTTTGATGCATCCCATGGTATCAAAATCAAATACTTTTGTACCTGAAATAGTTTATTTTACTCTTAGCGGTATTAAAGTTGTTTATTAATGAACAATATTAAACCATGCACATTATTTTAAAATAATTCAAAATTGCTTACAAATAGTGAACTTGTCATAAAAATATTCAATTTGGTTATCTTACAAATAAGCTTACTGTTTCTCATAATAAATAATCAATTAAACATTCTTTGTTGATAATTTTGAGAGGATACTAGATGTCAATATATTTCTACTTTAATTTGTTGATTCAAGGAGGCGGTACATAACGATTCACATCTGAACACAACAATGAAATCAAAATGAGTACATGCCTTCAACTGTCAATTTCGAGTGTATTTGTATCGGAGCTATTTTTAGCTTGTAATTAAAATTGAGTAATTTTTACTGAATTTTGATTACCTATTTTTTTAAGTTATATTTCTATTTTTAGAGATATATATTTCGTATATGCTACTGAAATAAAAAAACAGGTAAGCGGAAGAAATATTTAGAAAACTCCTTCTGGTATCGCGCTAGTTTCTATTAACTGATGCAACACAGTTTTGACATCTTAGCCACCGATTAAACAATGTATGTTGTGATTGTGCAATGCATAACTAAAAAACGTTTGCTAAGGGAGGAAACTGAATAATCATCAAAGTCAACAAGCACGTTCAAATTCAGAATGCCTGCATCTGAAACACTGCGGGTTGTCATAGCGGAGTCCATAATTATGACTTTTTTGGATGCTGTATGAAAAATAGACGCATATGGAATGGTACTTGCAGAATGGAAGTAGTATATTATCGTGGTATATTAGCTTTTGATATGAAACACGGGTCTGTATACAGAAAAACGATGGCTGTGCCTATGTATGAAATTAGTGATAGGGTCCAAGATTGCTATTTTTCATTATATCGTAATATGTATTTAGCAGCTGAAGTGACTGCATGATTTACTATCGTGAAATCCTCCGTGCAAAATATATATATATATTGTCGACTCTCGTTAATTCGAACTCGTCAGGACCACAAGAAATTTTTGAATTATTCAGAATTTGAATCATGGAAACTGTGATAGTAAAATATATTTAAAGGGTAATATTACAAATAAATTAATGTTATAATATTTTCTAAATATTTTTCGGCTGTTATCATTAGAATGTGGCTTAATATTAAATTACAGGATACAAATACTTAAGGTATTAGGAACAATTAAGGGATTAGGAACAAGCACAAACGAAAATGCAGTGGATTGGTCATTAATAGACAGAAAGGGCATTAAAAAAGCGGATATCAAATGCATGGGACTATATGTGGAATTGTTTAGAACAATTCTTAAAAAAGAAAGAAATAAAGTTACTTCAAGGATCTGAAGTCTATGAGAAAGTAAGGAAAAATAAAAATTTGGAATCTCGTTAGTTTGAATTAAAGGAAGTCAACAGAAAATAAGTTCAAAAAACGAAATCTTTTAACATTATTCTGCTATTGAAAATTTCGATTTATTCGATTTTGAATTAAAGAGAGCACGACTGTATATATACATTTGAGTGACGAAAATAACTTCTATAGTTACCGGTGTATTTATTTTAAATTAAAATGTGGTTGTAAAAAGGACTTTTAAGTTCTTTGAATATCATATTGTAAATAAGAAGGTATTTAATGTTCAGTCACATGCCTTAACAGTTTATAAAAGCTTCTGTGACATTGCATTTAAAAAAAGAATGAACGATACATTTTTGGCCACGTTTAGTAATACTGTATGGGATATTTCTTCATATTTTTTTATATAGGAAATAATAAAAAAAACATACACACTAAAATGTCTAAATTCGTATTCATTTTATGTTTAATTGACATTAAAAGATACTTTTGTGCATATTAATATGCTTCAGACCTAATCAGATAACTCACGATTTTCTTTTATGCAGATTGTGTAATTACTGGCTTATCTTTTTTTACGTAGAAATTGAGAAAAAAAATAAATCTATCAGAAAGAAAATATTATACCACGAAGAAATTTTTTTAATGAGAGACTTTTTAATAATTCTTCAGTAGTGTATGAGTATTTTTTGAATTATGTCCATTTTTCTTATGAGTAAAATCTGAATTCCATTTTAAAAAATAAAATTTCTTTTCAACAAATCATAAGAATGCTATGTTCAATCGAGGCAAAAAAAAGTGAAATGTCATCATTTTTAAAAAAAAACTGCAGATTAAAAAAAGTCTAAAAAAAGTCCTAAAAGATACTGTATATTTCTCAAAAAGGCTAAAGTGAATTTCTTTTTCAAAAGATTTTCCGAACAAATAGGTTATTTAATCTTGACATTTTAAAAGTATTAAATTGAAAAGAACCATTGGGTATAGTAGAATGTGGAAGAAGCATATTTTACTCTAAGGCATCTTTAAATGTAGAAATTGGTTTTACATTTCCAAACTTCTTCCTTTGGGTTTATACTCCACACTCTCTCAGCTTCCAAAGCGGATTTCTTTTTCTTTTTCCTTTTCCTTTTTCTTAATGTTTTAGTTTACGCGTGTTTCCAAATTTCATAGATTATTTTCACTCTTTTAGCGAATGTATGATATCAGTGTTTCATGCTATCATGTATTAGAATTGTAATAATAATAATAATAATAAGCTTTCTTTTTTGCTAGATAACCCTTTCCGGCACGAGCAAATTCAGTTAGTAAAATGAGAAACTATCGACTTTCATCGTAATTTACAAATTACTTTTTTTATAAATTAAGAATATCTTAACTTAATTTTTTATTGTAAAATCAAAATTTTAGTAAAATATTATTGTTGCCTTTTGCAAATTTGGAATTAAAATTAGGTATCCCGGAATCGCACAGTGTTCCATAAAGTGTTAAATTGATTAAAATAAGAATAAAAAGTGGCTTATCGCTTAAATGGTTTTATACTTATGCATTAAAACCTAATATATCTGTAAAATGAACTAAATATGAAACTTTCTTCAAATCTTAAGTATTACATTTATTTATCTATCGGGAAGAGATTTTTCAATCTATTATTAATTTTTCGAAAACGTCACTGACAACAATACATGCCTTATTTTTGGTCAATTATCATTAATTTACTTTTCCTATGGATTTTGCATTTGTCTGTTTTTTAAAATTAACTGAAATATTGACTTGTGCACTTTTGTTGAATAGAATATTAAGCAGCACTTACTAAAGAAGAACAACTAAAAGGATTAAACTAGGAACAGGAGATCTTAAGGAAGTTCTTAAATGCAAAATATCGCAGAACATGGAAAGTTTAAAAAAATACTTTATAAATTACTACATTTCTTTCAGCATAAAAAGTATATAGATACTTTTTTAGTAATATTAGTTTTAAATTTTCAATATCTCATAACGTAGAAAATCTTTTTATAAATCTTTTTCTAATTAAAGAAATGAAACTTTAAAGAAATAAACAAAAATTACATACACGGGATGATTGATATTTCCGCACCCGTCACAACTTGTCAATACTCCTATTAAAATTCTTTCTTTGAATATGTATTTAAATAAAGGATAACTTTATTATAAAAAAATTAACAGTTCAACAAAGCTCACTCCATATTATTATTTAGGAAGCGTTGTGAATATTAACCTAATATTACTGAAAATTTACATGTTTATGAGACGCCGTAATTTTCTTAGAATCGCACACAATAGTACCCAAAACATATTTAATTTATATAAGATAAATTATTTAAGATCAAATTACTTTAATTACATGTTAAAAAGCGTCACAATTAATGTATAAGTATGGTACATCATGACCGTGATATAAGAAGAGATATAAGTAATTGAAGTTTTGCAGACTTTGAAACTTTTGAATATTTAACAGATTTTATCTGCTAACAGCAGTAATACTTCGGTAAAGTTGTTTTTTATTTAGCTTCTCCTATTAGTATATTTTCATATTCTGTAGGAAAATGTTTTGGGTACTATTGTTTAGACAAGATAATAAGAAAGGAAAATGGACAAAAATTCATTTTGATTGCACTTTGTGTCAACATAACAATGTAAATTAACAATTCCAAACAGACACAAGTAAATTTTAAAAAAAGGGCAGTGTTATACTAATAGTTTATTACAAAAGAATTTTGGGATGTCGTTGCTTTCCAGAGATATAGCATTCCAAAAAAGCTGTCATTTCACTTTTCCTAAAAAATGGCATTCACAACCTTGAACTTTGGCATTTTATTCCGGGAAGGGAATTTTTTTTTTAGGGCTTCAAAATTGCACATTATTTATTAAATACCATCTATTGTATCATTAAAAAATCAATCAAATCAAAAAATGCAACTATCGCACTTTGTCTAGTTTTTGAAAATAATGGCTTTTAATACTTTTAAGTAGTAGTCAGAAAGACCCAGATGATACAAGAAATAAGAAATTACTCTTTAGAGCCCACTCTACTGGGTGAAAAAGACCCGGATGATAATGTTAAGTCTTTGGTGTCGTTATTTTCAAATATCTAGCTCAAATTTCAATATTTTTATATGAATCTTTTGCATACGACAGCTGAGAACAATCTACAACTGATCTAGTTTTTACTTTTTCGATTTTGGCTTCAGATTAAAAAAAATACTTTAACTTTCGGAGTCATTTGGAACCGGTTTTATGTCTTGATTATTGATGGAATAAATTGATTTTGCCCCTGCTTTTGTAATTAAGAAATTGCTTTAGTGTTCATTATCTTCCTTTAAAAGTTGCACTATATTTTGGGACACATTGCATAAAAAATACATACATTTAAGGATAAATAAGTATTTTTTGTATATGCTTCATATAAATAAAAACATAATAGCAATAAACCAATAAAAAGCCTAAAGCAGCATTATATTTCATTCATTCACACTGCATGCATAAATGTTAAAAATATATTTTAAAATTTAATAGAAATTCAAATATATGAAATAGAAAGTGAAATTCAAAACTTTGACATTAAATGCAACTTTCCACGTATTATGAAACCTCGAGAAAGGGAAAGTGTACTATATATATTTGATCTTTATATCAGTTTACATTTATTGGAATTATTTTTTAAACATTGTAGAGGACATATGAAAAAGTTGCTCCTTTATAAGATAATTTAAATACGATTGGTATGTATTATACATATTTATGTTTTGTATCCTATTAGGTGTCCATGTTTAATAATACCAGGGTGGTTATCTAAGGCCAAATGCTAATATTATGAATAATTACGATGGAATGCGAGAGATAGACCTACGGTTTCTGCACAGAAAAGCTCGATGTCATTGGAATCAGAAACAACATTTTAGAGTTACTTTGTTTCATTTGTAGACTTTATAGCTTAAAAATGTACTTAAGAGTCAACGCCCGATTTAAAATGTGGGAGGTACATTCTGTGATCTGAAGATTATATATTTATTAAGAATTGTTTTGTTTATTACATACATGTATAGTGTATTTCATGTATTTTAATAATATTGTTGGGGTTTTTGGATATTTTTGTGAGGTAGATTGTACTTTAAAATATACTGCGCAATAAGTATAATGGGACAATAACGTCATCCACTCCGTTTGATGCCAGTTTCCAAAAATGATTGGCATCTAATTTAAATTTACTTTCATAAATTTTTCTTTATATTCTTATTTTAAACGATTTTCTAAAAGTAAAGGATCACTTTTCGGAATCTTCGGATACTCGGAAAAGAATATCGCCTATATTTTTTCTCAATTTTAGAGAAATTCTTATTTTTAAATGTTTTTTTTTGTTTCTTTCTTTCAGTGCAAATTAAAATGCATAATAATTAACTTATTATGGATTGCTTTGTGAAAATGTGCTCTTATTACACTTTATAACCATGATAAATTTCAAGTTCATAGCCTTAAGAATTCTAAATATTTCGTAAATTTGAAAGTCCTTAGAAAGTCTTCTACTCATTTCAACCACTTAAAGTTTACTTTTTTCAGAAATTATTCTTGGAAAGAATTTATATTTTGGAAGTAACTACCGTGCGAAATATTAAATTTGTAGTCAAAACAATCACAGAATTTATAATTTTAAGTCCTCTTTTATTCCGAAAACATTGAAGAAATGAAAACATTTTGTTAATTTGATTTGTGAAGTCTTCTGCTTCTAAAAACGGCCATGTTAAAATTATAGCCTTAATAAATCTATATAAATAAAATAAGAGATGTCTGTCTGCCAGCCTGCCGGACCGCGGATGACACCAAAATTAACAACAGTCAAGTTTCTGACATTTTCGTCATGTGTGGATGCTTAAGCCGGAAAATGCTCTTCGCCAAAGGATGTTTAAATTTGAATTTAGATTTTTTTAAATTAAAACTTACTGGGCAAGAGGATATTTGCAGCTTTCCAACATTCCATGGTAATGAAGCAGCCAGGTTAGAAGCTATTTGCAACTCCCCACCAATGACAATAAATCAACCAAACAGTGGAAGCGGACGGTAAATATGGGATTAAACGACTGCATTTCACGTTAGACACGTTTTCACATTGGTAGCAACAAATTTCACACGCATTTGTTATTATTATTACTATTATTATTATTATTATTATTATTATTATTATTATTATTATTATTATTATTATTTTGTTTTTCCTGATTAATTTACAATCGATCTTCAAAATCCATCCACGGCACCATTCAAAAAAGTCGTAAATTAGGTAATTACTCCTTTTATGTTTTCTTTGGGTTAGTTCTGATGTGCAGTTCACTTCGCGTGCGTACTCAGAAGATTTTACATGCAGTATGTCTCATTGAAGAAAGGATTTTTAAAGTAATTCAATTATTGCATTATTTTGCTTGTTTAAAACAGCTAAAATCAACGACTATATTTCTTTATCCTTTCAAAACATGGTTTCCATAACAGAAATACGTACCTGTGTTCATTCAGATAAAATTTTAAATATTGTAAAATTTAAAATATTCTTAAGGTATTTTTTTAATATATTTTAGTATTAATGGGAATCTTAAATATTCGTAATTTGTTTGAAAATATCTGTGGCACAGGGGAACGCCGGGTGGACCAGCTAGCAAATTATAACTTACAAACTTTCCACAAAATATATAAGTAAACTAGTTTAAAAAAAAAAAAAAAAAAAAAAAAAAAAAAAAAAAAAAAAAAAAAAACATAATTCGTATTTTAAACGGTTGAAATGATTAAATGTCTTAAAATGTTCAAATGAATTCGCTAGTAAAAATATAATTACTTTAACTTGTGTAAGTTATAAAATAAAAATAGTATTAAAAATGCTAAGTGACAGTGATACGTTTACAATTAAAGTTAAGCGGTATTAAAAATACACCATTGACAGTAAAAAGCTCAAATTTTGAGTTGTTTACAAACTAATCTTAGCATCTGTTGCAACTTGCATATTAAAATCATTTGTAACAAGTCACTCTTTTAGACTTAACATTCTCGTAGAAATTGCAATGTAGAATGTTTTAATCTCCTGTACTAATTTGGGGCTAATGATATCTAGTTTCCTGCTACCGATATAATACATAGCCTATATGGAAGCTCGATTCTGTCCCTATTAATTTCTGAAGAATTTACTCAATAAAAAAAAACATGCATTTTTTGAAATTTTATTACTAATGTTTACTGCGTAAAGTAATATTACTGCTCGTAAAAAAACAAAAGGTTTTGAGAATATTCATTTTTTAATTGAGGTTAACTAAATGTCTTGTTAAAAAGGAAAAATTCCCTGTTTAAATTGAATGTGACGAATGCCAGATTTCTTTTCGGAAATTAATAAAAAAAGTAAAAAATACTGACTATCAATAAATATTTGAATGCTTTATGAAAATATTTCCTTTTTCAAAAATTGTACTCCAAGATTTTTCATATCCCTATCAAATAAGCGTAAAAGTTGTCAAGATTGTCGCTTTGAAAAAAATGCTCTTATCTTTCTTTTTCAATGCCTCTTCTCTCAGAGCTTTTTTTATATATAATGTTTAAAGTGAAAAGTTAAAATGAAAGCCTTTCGGCGGTGAACATTTTAAAACTTTTTTTTTTCTAGAAGAATTAAGAAGTTTTATTTTTTAAGCATTTTTTCCAGATTAAAATAATTCGAAAAATATATATTTTAAGCGATTTAAAGGCAGACTATGATACGCACAGTTTATGAATTTGTAATTTTGTTTCATTATTAATGGAGAAAATTAATCTTTTTTGAATTAAACAGATATTACTCGCACTTACAGAGATTACAGAGCTTACTTACAGAGAAAATTCACAGATGTTTTATGTTGTATGACGATTTTTATACGTCAGTTCGAAAAATATAAACTTAAAAAAAAGGCTACATATTTCCCCACCCACGTTTATTTCCTTTATTTCTTGGGAGTAAAGTGGGAGTCAGTTTCCTAGAAAATTTTATAGCATTTATAAAAAATAGTAAAATCTGAAGGAAATCGCATTTTGAATAGAATATTTTTTAAGTAAATATTTTTTTATGTATTTTTTGTCTTGAATTTGTTTTTTCTAATGAGATATACCTTGATTTATTTGATTAAAAAGTCGGCTTTTATATATTATCGAATGATCACCAGATCAATTTTTTCGAAAGAAAAAATATACAAAATGTGGTACATTTAAATTATGTATGCATCTAGTAAAATAAGTTCAGAATTTTAAACATATGTTTGTTTGTTACATGAGATTTAATCCAGTTTTTGACACAAGCTTTAATCTTTAAATGTTTTTGGTTGAAATGTAAGTATTCTTGTATGAATAGGATTGTTTTTATAAAAATCTGTTTGTTTGTGTGTGTTTCAACAGATAAAACCTGCGTATGGATTTTAAAATTTTTTTTTCATTTTATGTATTTTCGCATCCAAAAACGACACCATTTCGACAGAATGTGTACTTTCCACAGTTAAAAATTAAAACTTTTATCATTAGTCTGACAATTTGATGTTGTACATTAATTAAAATTATTTGGAGTTTAAATCAACTAATAAAATAAAAACATTCTTTTCAATCTATCTATATAAATGTAGGGCGAGTCATAATTATCGAAACAATAGACTATCTGCTTAAATTTTGTTTCTTGACCCATACTTATTATTGCAAAAATTATTATTTGCATAATATAATTTGCATTATATAATTAATATTTATTAAAGAAACGTGCAAAATATAATGTCATACGTTGCAACTCCGTGGGACGCTATTTGAAAAAATATGAATTTTTTTTATATATAGTCCCGTAGGGGAAAATTTTTCATTCAGGAAAATCTTCCTCATCCATTGCTCAATTAAGCACAAAAATTGCATCTTAAGATCTGCAAATCTCACAGAGTTATGACCGTTTAAATAATTCGTCAGGTTAAAATTAAATTTTCATAATTTTTCCAATAGATCCCCCCCTCATGGTGTTACAATTTAATTCTTTATATTTTGCACCTTTTGTTTATGAAAATATGTATTTGGAAGTATGTACCTAGGGGCAATATTTAAGGAGGTAGTTTGTTGTTTCGATAATTGTGACTCACCCTGTATCAATATATATATATATATATCTGGATCTGCTGAATACATTTTAAACATTAATATATTGGGTTGGGGAAAAAGTAATTTCGCTTTTTTCCAACAGATAGCTTTAAAGTCGCATATCTCGAGTAATACTTACTCAAATAAGCCATACTATACAGCATTTGAAAGGTAATAGTCTCTAGAATATTCTGGATGTAAAGGTAGCGTCATTTGTTTATACAGTCAAAAGTTATTTCGTTTTAAAATTAGAGATTCCAGAAGATCATTTTCATCACATTTTAGTTTTTTACTTCCAAATAGGGAAAAATGCGGCGCAGGCTCACCAAAAATTGTGTGGTGCTTATGGTGATCAGTCCTTAAGTAAACGTCAAAGTCAGAATCGGTTTGCTCGTTTTCGTTCCGAAAATTTCGATGTTAAAGATGAACGTTTCCCTGGCCGTCCAATACTTGAAAAAGTCGATGAAATTTAAAAACAAAAGACTGACATATTGACTAACTGACTGACATAATAAGGCTGACAAGAAATAAAAGACTGACACAAAAGACTGTGGGTAGACTGACATATTTCTACCCACAACATTGCTACAGAACTGAACATCAACCATAACCCACTTTTGAACCATTTACATAAAACTGGATACCAAAAGAAACTCGATTCTTGGGTTCCCCATGAACTTACAGTGAGAAATTTAATGGACAGAGTGTCCATTTGTGAATTGCTGCTGAAACGGAATAAAATCGAGCCATTTTTGAAACAAATGATTACGGGCGATGAAAAGTGAACCACGTACGACAACAATGTGCTAAAAAATCGTGGTCGAAGCTTCATAAACGGCGGCAAAGCCCGGATTGACGCCAAAGAAGATGATGCTGAGTGTTTGGTTGGATTGGAGAGGAATTGTCCATCATGAGCTGCTCGAACCTGGCCAAACCATTAATTCAACTATCTACTGTGAACAACTAATGCGTCTGAAGCAGGCAATTAAAAAAATCCGGTCAAAATTGATCAATAGGAAAGGTGTTGTCTTCCATCACGACAACTCTAAACCACACACATCTTTAGTCACTCAGCAAAAACTGAGAAAGCTTGATTGGGAGGTTTTGATGCACCCACCGTATAGTCCGGACCTAGATCCGACCGATTACCATTTGTTCCAGCCTCTGGCGAACTTTCTTAATGGTATTCAGCTGGCTTCAATAGAGGCTTGTGAAAATCACCTTGCTCAGTTTTTTGCCCATAACTCTCAGAAATTCTACAGTGACGGAATTATGGTTTTACCAGAAAATGGAAAAAGGTCATCGAATGAAACGGCACATATATTATTGATTAGTTGTTTAATTTATATAAATAAATTCAGTTTAAAAAATACGAAAAAAAGCGAAATTCCTTTTTCAACCCAATATATACATACATATATATATATATATATATCACCTAATATTATTGATATACACTGCGTGAAAAAAGAAAAAAGATACTAGACTCTTTTGTCTAAGAAAAGCACAATTAAAATATTGCAAAATTCTTTATTTGCGTAATCTTTTGCAATTAAATGAATATAAAATCATAGTAATAAAAAAAAAATTATGGGGAGAGTTTGATACATATTTAATTTATAACATATTTAACTTGGTTACATGTAACTCTCTAAAAATGTAAAAAAACACATAAGTATTTCATATGAAAATGAAAGAATTAATAAAAAGTTTACTTCCCATTTGACTTAGCGATTGGAAAAACTTTATTTTGCATTGAATCATAAAGTTTTTATTTTTTACTTTGGTAAAATTTGTCACGAATTTCGTTAAATGCATTTCAAAGCTCAACAACAAATCTATACTGTTTATTTTCATTGTATACGTGATGAACTAATATAGCCAGTGTGTTTTCAAATGTATTCAAGTTAGGGCTTTCCAGTTCCATACCATAAAGAAGAAGTTCAGATTCCAACAATCAAATGTAACCTTTATGGTTATGTCCACCATTAAAAAAATCAGATTCATTCTTCCACTATATCTGACTGCTAAACAGTTCATCAAACTCTCTCATCTCATGTGTCAAATGAAATAAAATTCTTACTCATTTTCGGTACAAAACCATCAGAATAAGAAAATTTTAAATTGAAAAATAAGAAATAAAAAAAAAGTAAATTGAACTTTGTCTCATTTGAGTTAAATACAAAAGTTCATTCCGTGCTGCAAGATTTCTGGTTTCACGCCCAAGCTAAGCTTTTAGCAACATACATTTTTCTCCTCTTTGATAAAATCGGCTCTTCTTGAAAAATGAAGACTTTAGATATTTTATACAGTTACACACAGTTTGACATGACATATCTGTTACTTCTGCTTGTATTCCAACCTTTGAAACTGTAGAATCTTTCTTTTTCTACATTCTGATAATGTCCCTTTCATCACAAGAAGCCTAAGCTTTAGGCCTTCCTCTCTTTATTTTTAAGACCATGATCCTCAGGATTTCTACGATAGTGTGATATTACAGTTTTAGTAAAATAAAATAATTTAACAAGCTATCTGGCTCTTTTTACTGACTACATCAAATGAATATTATCTAGCAATTAATCAAATGATTTCTACTTTTTGAGAATTATTTAAAGGTATACCTTGAGACATTCTAAAAGGAAGTCAATCTGAAAATGAAAAAAATATATATATATATATATATATATATATATATATATATTTGACAAAAACAATGAATTATTAATACTTATTTATTTTCTCTTTATCAGAAGCGTCCATTAAATTAAATTTATCGGAACTGTCCTGCTACTTTTTTACAGTGCGATATTTAATAAAATTCAATTTTCTATTAATTAATAGCTGAAGTAATTAATTTTTTATGTCATAACAAAGGGATGTGTATAAAATTATACCGCTAAAAAGTCAAACTGTAAATATAAATCACAATTAAGTAAATTAAAAATATCGAGTTCCCTTCTATTTTTTTACACAGTGTATTTATATATTTAGGAAAACATAAAATACCTAAAACATAATGTACTAAATATAACGTCACTTTTATAAACGTCAGATTCTCGTGCACTGTGGCGCCAAACTCGCATTAAACAAGTGGTTTTGATTAAACAACAATCATATTTCATTTTCGTTTGTATATTATAGACATATCTTAAAACTACAATTTATAGATATTTTTTGTTACTTTAGTTGCAAAGGTAACATTTGGTATGATTTGCATTAAATAGGAAATGAAACATAACAAAGTTTTCCGTTAGTCAGTTATTCGTTTCTTTACACCAAGCTGATTGGCGCACGACTCAAATGACGCCTTTATTACACAATAGTTTTAGATTTAAATTTTGTGAATGGAAATGCAAGTATTAATTTCAGAATAATGTCATAAGAATTGGGTTTTGAAGTTGTAATATGATTTTTGGTTGAAGTTTTCATATTTTGTCAGGAAAAACGAATATCATATCGTACTGTCTGTTATACATGCCAAAAATAAACAAATAACATAACCCCTGCATTCTGATTTATAGAGGTAGAAAAATTATTATGTGCGTGTTAAATTTATGTAATTTTAATTGTGGGACATTTCATTCGACTTATATTGCGAAAGACCAGACTTCCGGTATTATACTTGCTTGTTATTGTAGTTTTATATACAGGATGTTTGTAAAATCTCGGGCCCGTTTTGATGTTTAATATCTCATAAAATAACAAAGATAGATTAAAATTAATAACATAACTGATTAGATAGACTCAAAAAATTTCATGACCCTCGTCAATGAACTTCCATGTGTCCACCCTTCGTCGCACGGAGAATATCAAGTCAATAGTCAATTTCACGCCAGTTAGTGGCAAGCATGTCGGCATCCATAGAGGCTATTGCGGTTGTAATTCTGGCTTTTAAGTCATCAAAGTTCTTGGTCACTCATATCAGCCAATATAACACCACTGGACTTTTTCCTTTGAAGATTTGTAAAGGACTATGTTTACAGGAAGAGAGTGTCGAACATTGATGACTTAAAAGCGAGAAGTGGCCTCTTTGGTTGCGGACATGCTTGCCGCTACCTTGCGGGAAATTGACTATCGACTTGATATTCTCCTTGTGACGAAAGGGGCACAAGTGGAAGTTCATTGACAAAGGTCATGAAACTTTTTGAGTCTATCTAACCATTTATGTTATTAATTTTAATCTATCTTCATTATTTTATGAGTTATTAAACGCCAAAGTGGATCCGGGACATTATAAACACCCTGTATTTGACCTGAAAGTTTTTCGTAATTAACATGATGAAAGCCGAGTAATGTGTTAAAATGATATAAATTATATCGTTAAAAAATATTACTGTCAATATTTTTTTTTTTTTTTTTTTTTTTTACGCCTAAGTTGATTTTCATTTCTGTGGATACGCTTTAAACTTATAGGAGGGAATGTGGATCACTTTTGAGAGTACAATTACTGGGCTTAGCAGTACCAGAATTTTATAATGTCATGATGTTACATACTAGTTATTATAGAATACATGAGTAAAACCAATAAATCACTAAATCACTATGCCATGTTACATACATTGTATTGCGATTTTGCGTGTTAAGATGCCTCCAAAGTAACAGAAAAAAATGTTTACTTTATGTTACGCTTAACTTTACATTTCTATAATAAAATTAAAAAGTAAATAAATTTTTATTTTTTTCCCTTTAAATTATAGCGTGTAATACAACACATATTTCAAACAAAATTGTTTGTTAGATTATAAATATTTCTAAGATGAACAGATAATAATTATATATCATTATCTCAAACAAAATGTTTTTATTTAAATTCTGCATTAATCATTTCTTTATTTAACTGAAAAAAATAAACTTATGGCCGCGGGATGTTTTCCTTTGTGAAAAGGTGAAAGTCTTTTGTTTCCTGTCCAATTCATAAGATTTACTCACCTTAAGATATCTTTTTTTGCTCTTTTAAAAGTTTGATATTTAAATTTTCTTCATTGATATACATTGCAATTTTTCGATAGTAAATTTACTTCTATATCTATTTTTTATATGCAGTCTAAAAATGATTTCTTTTAAAAATCAATTTGAATATTTATAAATTTTAAGATTAAAACTGTTAATCATTATTAATATTAAACATAAAAATGACACATAAACATACAAATAATTAATTATTTTATTTAAATTTTTGTCAAAAGTTTAAAAAATCAAAATTTTTTATAACTAAATTTATTTTGTTTTCGTAAGTATGGTCAAAAACTTCAGTAATTGATACATTCCCAATTTAAAAAACAAAACAAAATAAGTTATAGATAAATTATACATAAGTTATAATATTCAAAACAGATAAATTCCTACTTGATGACATTAATTTGCAGAATTTTACAAGAAAATAATGATTTGGATTAGATTACATCAGTTAGATTTTTGTTGAAGGTGTTCGTACTAATTACATGTCAATAACTGGTGAATCATATCCCCTATCTACATTTAACAAGAGAGAAAAAAGAATGCGTCAAACATAGATTATCAAACACTTTCCAACACATTCCGATTAAAGAAACAAAACTGCACCGTTTAAAAAGTTAAAATAATGTGTTTAATTCAACCATTTAGAAACAAATAATACATTTCAAATCCCATATTTTATCTATTTATATTTACAATCGGAAAAATATCTTTTTTTTTTCTGCATCCCTGTATGATATTTAGATTTGTATCTATTAACTACATGCATTCAGAAATTTAGTTCTGTTAAGAAATACATATACCTCAGTTACAAATTCCCTTTCAACAATTCCCCTGATAAATTGAATGGTACTCTAATTACATGTGCTATAACATTTATAAACAATGAGTAACGTGTAAAAAATGGTAAAAGTGAGAAGCAAATACCGAATTTAAAAGGTTACTCTCAGCAATTATTACTCAAACCATAACCGAAAGTAGTATTTTTTGTTTTCCCCCTTCAAATGAACGACAAATACTATGAACGCCATATTTTATCCTAATTTTCTTTTAATGAAATTCAGCGATTTATATCAGTTTTACTAGATTTGAAATTACATAATCTCATTAAAATACTCTTCAAACGATTTTTCGCAATGCTATAATGTAATAGAATTATTTTGGTCCCCTTTTAAATGAACTATGAAACCCACATACTTCATACACACTACACACTATGCCTTGGTCTCGGCGAATGAAGTTTAGCAATTATATGAAACTCCCAGTATTTCTACAGGAGATAGAGTGTGGACAAAAGGCCAGAACTGATAAACTGAATAAATAAACAAAGTGTTGAAAAACATTTTGTTTAAACACACAAGCATATTTACTTAAGCTATTTAAAATATTAAAATGTAGTTAGAATTTATTGTTTATTTTAGATTTAAAAAAAAAATGTTTTTTTTCTATTAAAAAATAAAAAGCAGAACACAATTCTAAATTCATATGATAAAAAAATGATTTAATTTAAAGAATAAATATACTGATACCTGTTTCTTGGAATTCGAATTTTGAGAGTGCTAAACGAAATCTAATGTTTCGCTGATTCATGCATTTTTTTTTCTTTGTAAAAAAAAATTCTTAAGAAAATTTACCCAAAGCACTTACATGAAATTTAAAACTTTTGAAAGCTTCATACACAATTTTAGTATGCATTTTGTATGCAAAACTGTGGTTATTAAAGTAAGAGCCTTAAGAAAAAGACAAATTTTACTTTACTCATATATGTTAACAAGGTTTTGTATATAATATTTGAAAAAGAAATGAACTAAAACTTTTTATTGCGAAGAAAAATAAAAGTATTGAAAATTTATTCCTTAAGACATCATAAAACATATTGAGTGAAAAGGCATCATGATTAAATGGGAAAAAAAGTAGAACACTTTTTAAAAATAGCTCATTCCAAACATATGTGCAATTGACAATGCATATTGTTAAGCTACTTGTTGTTTAAACTAAATTCTTTCTAAAAGAACCACGTAACGTAAGATAAATTAATAAAATACATTTTTACGCATTAGTAGGTGATCGGGTACATAATAAAAATCATATTAAAAGTGTTTTATATTAAAAATCAGGTCAAGTTTTATAAAGAATTAGAAATTTGTACTTATTACTAGATTTTAATATTTATACTTCATTTTATAATGTATTTTTAATTAAAAATATTGTACTATATTCATAAAAAAACATATGCTTCATGTTTTTCATCTTGTTATATCACAAAAAGCACAAAAAGATAATGTATATCTACACCAATTTCTTCGAATAAAATAATTTTTAAATTTAAAAATGGTAAAGATACAAAAATTCTCTTTGAATTATGCATTTTCGCTTTTCTACGAAATTTACTTACCGTTCGTATTTTCTTAAAAGCACTTACGGAAAGTACAAAACACTTGAAAGGTTCTTGTTCATTTTTAATCTGCTGTTGTCTGTCTAATTCTTACATTTTAAAATAAATGACTGATAAATAGAAAAGAAAATACGCGAGGCTTACATGTTACTATGTGTATTCTATAACCGTAGCTAAAGAGGGAAAACGAATTTTTTTATTGTGTAGCATAGTTATAAATTGTAGAGTAGCCAAGGCATTATAAATGTCTTTTCTAATATTGTAAAGGTTTTTAAACGGAATGATAACGAAATCTTAATTGCATTTTATCATAAATGAAAATCAATATTTTTAGCATAAAAATAATTTTCCATATTTAAAGATTAATTTAGAAATGTACATTATAAAAATATTTATTGAAAAATAATATATTTAATAAAGATGGATTTAAATTAATATATAGTGCACAATATATAAGGAACAAGAAGATTTATTATTTAAATGTCTTTAGTCTAGATAAATTTTATATATAAAGAAAAATCTGTCTTGTATAACTCCATTTTTAGTTTTATGTTTAAGTCAACATATAAAAAGTCGACATATACTAAATGTTAGTAAAGATCTAACTTCGATTATTTTTAACACAGTTTGTTAAACGTTTGAAATAAAAGAAAAGAAATTCTAGCAAATACTTAACTTTAAAAAAGTTACACTTTTCGGCAAATGTCGGGAAACTTACAACAAGAAAGAAACAAGAAACCAATAAATCCTATATTGCAAAAAAATGATGGGTGATGAATCATTTTGTTGTATTTTATTTATTCTTTTTTTTGTATGTGTTTGTGTGCGTGTGTGACTAACGTATAAATTTAGACATGTACTACTAAGAAAAAAGGAATATTTATTTTCCTTCCATTGGATAACGGCAGCCAAAAAGACGCACTATCAAATGGGTTTTGGTGTCCGTAGGAAAAAACTCCATCAGGCTTACAGCTTGGAGCTATGGTTCGTATTTCCCTTCTCTTCCACTTGTTTTGATTCTAGCCAGCTTTGTTAAAATAATTTTTTAACCTACTCCAATACATGAATTAACTTCCTTGAAGCATTTCATCATATTTAAAGCTTTAACGGCAATATCATTAATAGTGAATTCACCACTTCACTATTATCAAATTGCTGGAAATATTACATAAAACCTCATTTTTCTTAATTATTTTTATTTACTAATTCTATTTCATTTCCCATCCATTTTCCTACTGATTATTACTTACAATTCTCTGTTTTTCTCTAGGCAATCACTTGCAGTAATCGGTTTTCTATTGGTTATTGAACCTTCAACTTCAATCCAGATCTCTACTGTATTGTATGCAATTTTCCGCCATCCCTGTCACTGAGGACAATAATCTATATGTTACTAAAACTGGTATGCTTCTAATTAAAAAATAATGGGTACTTCTGATATTGCTACTTTAACATTTATATTATATTGCTCCAAACATCATCTGAATAATTAATTTAGATATTTTATTATATTAACTTTAAAATCTAGATCTTTCCCTTTTTAGACTAATATTATAATGGGAGGATGAAAATTACAATACAAAATTAGTGGTTATATTAAAATTAAGTGAAATTTTTACACTAGATGAAACAAACAGATTCAACATACCGAGGAAAAAAATCTCAATCAGTAAAACAATTTTTGTATAATTTTAGTTGTAATTTTGTACTCTTTTATAAACTATATTTTGTTGTATTGCTGTTAGAATAATTCTCTTAAACACATTTTGTAAAACAACCTGTCATCTCGCGAAAACAACATTAAATGCATCATCGTTAAAGTTAGAGATATTAAGAATAATTTAATCATTTTTATTCTAACTAAATGTTCAAAATCAGTTATTAACAGGGTTTGAAAATAGCCAGGACACAAGAGACAAAAAAAAATTCTAAGACTTTTTTTATATAATTATTAATTTTAGACGTTTTCTTTAATAAAAAAAACCAACTGCGAAAGTATTCATTTTTAACAGAGCGAAGTATAAAGAAATAACACTCCTTTCACAGCATTTTGCTTGTTATCTTGCTATCAAACAGTAGGAAAATACTCATATTTTAGACGATCGGTAATAAGATGAATTTTCGGCCAAAATTTAATATAATTCTCTTTTTGAATGGTGTTAATCTATGAATTTTCTATTCCCCTATTTTGCAAATCTGCTTGCCATTGTACTAAAATTTCTTGTGTCAACGGGTTTCAATAAGATGAACATTACTAAGGGACTCAGAAAATATAACGTTAACATTTTAGGGGGGAGTTGGGATCTGGTAAATGATATCGTAAGATATCGCTAGGGGGAGGGAGGATTTGTCTTTTGATATCGATATTATTTTTAATTTAACCAATCTTTTCCTTTTTTATTTCTACATGCATTTTAATTCAAAATAGCATGTTATCTATTTTTTGTCTGTTATCTATTTTTTAAAAAATACTAAGTTTTTGATAAATTCTTCAAATTATTATAAAAATATTTAATTCTAAATTATGGAATAGTCCAATATTTGACATACTTTTTCTTCTTTATGTATGTATGCATATGCAATCACTGCTCGAGAGACCTTATGTGAAGTATATGTGAAGTGAAGCTTATGTTTGCTAGAAAATAATAAAGAAAGAGAAAGAATGTTGTGAACTTGTTTTGTTGATAAAATTTTCTATCTCTCCGGCACCCCCCCCCCTCCTTCGTGCGGAGCATGTGCAACAAGACAGTATTACTGTTGAATGCAATATCTAACAAAAAGCTTTTATTAAATATTTTTAAATAAAAACAATTTCTCTTAAGTGTTATATGATATAAAAGGATATTTTATTGACATCTCTTCATATGAATAAATAGAGTATGTAACCAGTTACTATAAATAAAATAGATAAATTCTAAATATAAAAAAATAGATATTGATAACGGTAACATTATGGGGGGGGGTCGAGGAATGATAACGTATGATATCGGAAGGGGGGAGGGGGTTCAAAATTACCAAAACGTTGATAAAGTTATATATGCATAGCCCCCTAAAAGTTAATTACGTTCAAATGTAAAAGCGGATAGTGTGAACAGCTTATTATTTATAAATTTAAAGGACCATTTTTAAAGGATTTCAGACCTGAAACAACGATTGACAAATAGTATTTTAAATCAAAATCACAAAGGCATTTTGTTAATTTATGTGCATAATTTCTGGTTGCAAATTAAACTGTAAGGATATTACTTTGTCTACTGTTTTAATGTTTAACTTTATGGTTTGTTTCTGCTTAATTTTTACAATGCAAAAGTGGTTCTATGTTAACATATTTGTATAATTTGATTTTTTTTATTGAATAGTTCGCTTGTTCAAGGCAAACTGACATAGACAACTCAAATGTAGCCGAATAAGATTACGAATAACCAGTGTTCCATTTTGCAGTGAATGAGTGTATGTCAGAGGAATGATTCTTTAAGTTGGCTCTTAAGAAATTTTTCTGGCGCCTATGAAAGTTTCAACATTTGTTAGTTCCTGGTTATTAAGCAAATTTTATTTGTATTAAATTATATTTTTTAGTACTTTAGACTAAATTTATTTATCTAAATAGTGCAAAGATTGAAGTTTTTAAACAAATTTTAAAAATAGAAAGTTCTTAAACTTGCTGTAATTATAGCCATATGCAAGTTAAATATGAAAAACAATTTTTTTTAATTTAAATTTAATTTTTTGTATTTGAATAGAAAATATTTATTTTTATTCTGCTTTATTTTATTATTTATTTATTTATTTATTTGCTAAACATTCAGCAAATTTCACAACATTAGAATTATAATAACATTAAAATTTAAATTGTTTTAAAACTTAATCTACAAATACATTATATAAAAAATTCATTTAATGCAACATAAACTTAGCCCACTGCCTGTGCTCTTGATATTAAACATGGTATTATTTGATAATAATACTTTGAACATTTACATAAAAAACGAATACATAATATCAAAATATATTCCTGAAATTGAAAGTAGAATTCTATTCAGATAAATGTGAAACAGGCTGATGAATAAAAAGTAAGGATTTGGAAGCTTCTCAAAACATTTTTCATATGACTTCACAGTCTTTGTATTTTCATATTTTTATCAAAAGTCATGGATGACGTCAAATATCTCATTCAAATGTGTTTTTATCCTTCTTTAAGAATATATTGCATTTTACTGAAAGAGGAAAAAATCCACTTGTTCAGTAACAAAAGCAAAGTATATCATTTTTTTTTACAATAAATGTAAACTTTTAAAATAAAATATTAAGAAACATAATCTTGGAAATATCCGTTTTAAATTATCATTAATGTATTACAATAACAGATAATTAGTTCTATTGTAACGTCAACAAAAAATTGTAATTCAATTAAATTCACTTAATTTTTATAAAACTTGGCAAATCAACATTGACGAACTTTTCCTTTGAATATTTCTAGAATATTAATGGTCAATTGTATTTTTGTCAAAAAAATATTTTTAATAAATTATGTTAAATTACAAAAATCGCTTGTAAATTCATTATAAAAACAGTGTAGTGTTCAAAACTTTGAAAAATAAGTCAGAAAACGCACATGAAACGTGCGAAATTAAGTTAGTTCGTATAGATCAAAGTTAAAAAATATCTTGATGCAATAGCTGATGCAGTAATATGCAAAAATGCGTGAATACAAAACTTATTAAGCTTATACAATATGTTGGATGGATGTTCTATGGTTAAAAAAAATAGCATTTATCAAAACCTACCTATGCAGAAAAGATGTTCTATTGTAAGGCGATGAAGGAAAAAAATAATTAAAATTAAAATTAAAAATTTAATACTGTCGCAAAGAGGATAAATTTTAAAAAATGCGAAAAAAGCTAATTTTGGTTAAATTATTTTTGACAAATATAATTCTTTCAATAAATTTTTAAATTCAACTATGCGGAAAAGATGTTATATTGTATGGAGGTTAAGTGAAAAAAATAATATACAATAAATATAAAATTTAATACTGCCACAAGAGAATTGAAAATTCAATGAAATTTCGAAAAAAGTGGGAAAGACCTAGATTTGGATAGATTATTTTTCACACAAAATAATTGTTTTAATATCTATCAAAATCTAACTTTGATTGAAAGATGCCATTTTGTATGGAGATTAAGCGAAAAAAATATATATAAACTAATTTCAAAATTTAATACTACTGCAAGCGGTTTAAAATTTCGAAAAAATTGTAATTACAATTTTTTCAGTGAAAGATTTGTTTGCTTGCCTATTGTGTTATTTAACCTACATTACATATCATTGCATCATGGCGATATTATTAAAAAGATATCATTTGCCTTGTATTTGAGCCTGGTTATAATATGACAATAAATATCCTCCCTACTACGAAAACATAATAAAATGTATATTTTGTCATCCAAAAGATAACCGAAGCAAGGAATGGGTCTATATCTATTTTCTCATGCTCGTGTGAAGAAGTTGCTAATAAGTTAGAATAGATATTTAAATGAGATTCAGTCTTAATAATTTACCGCTGCAGCATTAAAAAAAAATTCCATTGCATCAGGAAAAATATCGCGCTTAAAACATATTAATTTCTTAAATCATACAAAGCCAAAAAAGACATTGAAAGCTACATAAATATTTTTGAACACTTCCGAAAACACTGCCTGTTATTTTTTATTAGTTCAATAGGTTTGAATATTAATATGAATAATGGGTCTAAATTAAAGCCACGTGCTGACTTTTCTGTAGCATCAGCTATCATCGAAAAGGAGGGACCAAAATACTGACGTGGTAGGTGTACAACCACCTGTAGCGACGAAAATTGACATTAGCCGAAATATTGATCAATTTTTTCATTTCTGACCGTGCTGATGCAGCCATCGTGTCAGGTGCACTTCAACATGTGGACATTATCCCGCGATGAATAGAATGATGTTGATAGAAATAAAAATTGGCGTGACAGAACAGACCAAGGACCACGTCTCAGTAATTTATAAAGCACCCTCATAGCATGCATGGTCACAGTGACGTCACAATGACGTCACTGTGAGTCACTTTGGTCACATCACATCTGTGACCAAAATGCCACCACTCAGTGACGTCACATTGTGACTGAGGTGTGACTTTCTTAAAAATCTTTAGAAAATTACAAAAATTCTTCAAAACATGTAATTTACTTTAAAAAAACATATTTCTGGCATTTTAAATATAGTCGCTATTGGCACAGTTTCGTCACAATGTCAATGTCAATGTAGTCACAAATGACACATTTTTCACAAATTAGTCACACCGTGACTTCACAAAGTGGTTACAATGTGACGTCACAAAATAGCTCTAAAACGGCCATAACGACTTCACATTTTAGTCACTGTGACTTATCATCGACGTCACGTGACGTCACATCGTCGATAGATGGTCACAAAGTCCCAATGTGACTTCACAAAGACATCACAGTGACGTTACCATGCTTTACTTGCATTTTGATCTTGACCACTTTGATTTATACTTCGATAAGCATAAATACAAGACTACATCACTAAAAGACAACAGGGCAAAAAAGTCATAGTAGAAGCAGACTTACGCTTGAAAAAAGTATCTGGTCCCGAATACATCGGCCACAAATATACCAAATTCTGGTAGAGTGTAAAAACAATTTGAAAACATATCGTAAAATTTTTTGTCATGTGTTATCCAACATATACATGTAACAAAGATTTTTGAGAACGGTTGTGAAGGAATATTGGTTGAAATAGATACCAAGGGATGTGTTAATTGAAATATGGAACTGATCAATCAATCCGTTCAGTCCGTCTGTTTGTCCGTCCGTCTGTCTGTCCGTCCGCCTGTCCGCATATAACAAACAAAAAATACGGAACAGAATCGTTTGAAATTTAAAATACATCATTATTACATAATTTTGTCGAGTAATTTCTAATTTTATGAAAATTGGATGGATAGATCAATTATAGGGACAATAAAAAATATTCCGTTTTTTGTGGTCAGTGGGGAAAATTTTCAAATGCATTTTAATCGTTTGAAATTAAAAACATATAATCATAGTAGTAGCAGATAGAAACATAGTAGAAGCAGACTTACGCTTGAAAAAAGTATCTGGTCCCGAATACATCGGCCACAAATATACCAAATTCTGGTAGAGTGTAAAAACAATTTGAAAACATATCGTAAAAGTTTTTGTCATGTGTTATCCAACATATACATGTAACAAAGATTTTTGAGAACGGTTGTGAAGGAATATCGGTTGAAATAGATACCAAGGGATGTGTTAATTGAAATATGGAACTGATCAATCAATCCGTTCAGTCCGTCTGTTTGTCCGTCCGTCTGTCTGTCCGTCCGCCTGTCCGCATATAACAAACAAAAAATACGGAACAGAATCGTTTGAAATTTAAAATACATCATTATTACATAATTTTGTCGAGTAATTTCTAATTTTATGAAAATTGGATGGATAGATCAATTATAGGGACAATAAAAAATATTCCGTTTTTTGTGGTCAGTGGGGAAAATTTTCAAATGCATTTTAATCGTTTGAAATTAAAAACATATAATCATAGTAGTAGCAGATAGAAACATAGTAGAAGCAGACTTACGCTTGAAAAAAGTATCTGGTCCCGAATACATCGGCCACAAATATACCAAATTCTGGTAGAGTGTAAAAACAATTTGAAAACATATCGTAAAAGTTTTTGTCATGTGTTATCCAACATATACATGTAACAAAGATTTTTGAGAACGGTTGTGAAGGAATATCGGTTGAAATAGATACCAAGGGATGTGTTAATTGAAATATGGAACTGATCAATCAATCCGTTCAGTCCGTCTGTTTGTCCATCCGTCTGTCTGTCCGTCCGCCTGTCCGCATATAACAAACAAAAAATACGGAACAGAATCGTTTGAAATTTAAAATACATCATTATTACATAATTTTGTTGAGTAATTTCAAATTTTATGAAAATTGGATGGATAGATCAATTATAGGGACAATAAAAAATATCCCGTTTTTTGTGGTCAATGGGGAAAATTTTCAAATGCATTTTAATCGTTTGAAATTAAAAACATATAATCATTACATAATTTTGTCGAGTCATTTCAAATTTTGTGAAAATCGGAAAAATCGGATGCATAGATCATAGATACAGGAAGAATCAAAAGTATTCCGTTACAATATGGTCAATGGGAAAAAAGTTTTAAATAAATTTTAAAGGTGTTACACTCATTCGAACATAATAAAATTGACATGAACCTATGAAGTATATATGTACTAAAATATACATTCTGTACAATATGTGATGCAAAGAGTACTATTAGTAAAATACATAGCCACACAAAAGTATTCCACTACATATTGCTATGCGGGGAAACATTGTTTGGTGTGTGTTTTAATTATATTAAACTATTACACATTTTAAGAATATGATATACGTTGGTAAGGTGTAATAAAATTTACTTCCTCTATATTTACAGGAACACAAACATTTCGACCACTATACTGTATACTAAGCACTGTCTACTATATCAGCGAGATCTGATTATTTTTAAAACGTCGTTATCGTACGAACGCACCTCATTTGCTACGCTTCACGTGCAATTTCTAACTTGTTTATAATAATGGTGTTTATAATAATGATTACATATCCATGGGGATTTTACTTGCGATCTACCGTGCAATAATCAATAGGGATATTTTTACACAATGGGAATATTTGCAATAATTCAATCTCTCTTGTGTTATCTCAAATTCGGAAAAAGTTGCTATGCAGGTTGAGTAACAGCCGCATAATAGAATTAATGTTTAAGGGGATAGTGGACCTTTATTTGAGCAAAATCTTCTCAAAAGAAATGTAGTACTGTGGTATAGTAGTACCAAAACTGTTTTTTCTTTTTAAATATCATTTATGAAGGTTTTAAAAAGTAAATAATAAAGGTAAGTGTATTTATATACTTTAAATCTGTTTTTCTCAAAACTAATTTTTCAGCATTTTTAGATTTTTGAAATCCTTCTTGTGACGTAAGTTTTGATCAATATTTATGAAATTGATAAGGAAATATTCTGTTATCTTTTAGAAAAAAATATGTAAGCTTTTTAAAATTCATCTTCGTTAAGATAGCAAATTTAATGTTTTTCTTATTAAAAGGCAAAAATTTGATGAAAATCGATATGGAATTTAGAATAAAAATCTACAAAATATTAAGTGTTCAAGAGATTAAAAAAAAACTTACGCAAATTTGTTTATAAAAGAGTTTTAAGTGATAAAAATGAAAAAGCAAGAAAGTATCTGAAAAATTAAATAACGAGGAGCATTTTAAAATTTCGTTTGAAAATTTAATTTTTATTTTAAATTTAAAAAAATTTAAATAGAGTGGAAATTTTTTGAAAGTGTTCTATATGCATTTGGTGAAATGTATATATGCAGGAAATTTCATATTGCTATGATGAAAATTTAAGAAAAATAATTTAACGTCCAATGTACCCTTAAAAATATCCACATTAAAAATTTACTGTTTGTGCGGCGAAACATATGTTGATCTGAGTAAAGGTACTTTTGGCATTATTTATAATTTTCAGGTTTGTTTAAGTGCATTTAGAAGAAATCATTTTACATGCTGATGTCTGACAGATCTTTATCAATTTGAAGCTTTGTATGGGCAATTAATCCCGAATGTTTTTGCAACCTGTGATATGATCTACAGATAATAGATGGATTATTTTTAAAACTCTGAAAGTTGATGGTTATTTTAAGTGAGAATGAGGGAATTAAATAATATATTTTACAGATTTCACTAAGTTTCACAAATTTCCACCGTGCGTTTGCATAATTAACAGGAGATATGTCTTTTTTTTTAAATACGGAATTTGCTATTTAGATTTTCTGGTGTAACTTCCGATTCGCTTAATTACGAAATTGCAGGAACCTAGTAACTTTGTGAATTAGATCAGAGGATCATAAACTGGGATATGCGAATGCGTGCCTCTTGGAGTACGTGAAATCGATTACAGCAGAAATCACAAAAATGTTAATAAATTCACACAAACGATTAATAAAGTCTCAAAAATATGAGAAATAACAATGTAATTTGTATTGATTTAATAAATGGTTTTAAAAAGAAGAATACCAGCAAAAAAGCATGTTTGCGTTATAGCTGAGTATAGCGGGGGGAGGGGAGAAATGTGATTAAAACAAATGAGAGTACTAAAAATTTAAAAGGTTAAAAAAAAGACTCGGAAAAAAAGGTTGGAAAGCCCAGAATTAGATGATTAATGTAGCTGTTTATCAAAAATGCTTCACAGTACTTTTAAAGAGGATCCAACACGCATAATAGTATGCATGATGCTCTAAATTTATAGGACAGTATGTGTACATTACATTTGAAGTATGTAAGGATATGTAATAGAATGTTATCTGTTACATGAATTTTTGATGTGACGATACGTAAAAAGTTTTAAGAATCACAGTATTTTAGAAAAATTAACTTTACAGTTTTTTTTTTCTTTTTGCAGTGTATACAGGCACAGGGTGTATCTAAACTATAGTGCAAATCTTTAAGGGGTGATAGAACACATCAAGAAAAACAATATTAAATAGGAGACCAAGGGCCCCAAACGTCTTCCGAATGATATGGGCGCCATTAAAGTTTAGAGTCCAAAATTTTAAATAAACATGAAAAACGGAAAAATTCGTCGATTGATTTACAGTTTTTACTAAAACTTTTCTTTAAGTCAGTATTTTCAGGAAAACAAATTATAAAGATAAATTTTTAAAAAATGTCGATAGAGGGCGTTTTAGAAGTTGGAGTAACGAGCAATTATTTTTTGCCGTAATTTTTTGCATCTCATTAAATGTTTTCGGAAGCTTAGACTCAAACTTAAATTTTGAACTCAAAATCTGAATAGTTGGGAGTAGTTAAGTACCGCAATCTGAATTGTGTTTAGGTGTTCAAATTTAAAATGAATATAAAAAACGGAAAAATTGGTCGATTAGTTTGTTGTTTCCACTAAAAATACACTATAAATCAGTATTTTCTTGAAAATAAATTATAAAGATTCATTTAAGAAATGACGATAGAGGGCATTTTAGACTTTGGAGTAACGAACAACTTTTTTTACGGTAATTTTTTGCATCTCATTAAATTTTCTTTAGAAGCTTAGACATAAATTTTGAGCTCAAAATCTGAATCAATGGTAGTGGTTAAGTAATGCAAGCTGAACTGTGTTCAACGGTTCAGATTTCAAATGATTATAAAAAACGGAAAAATTGGTCGATTTGTTTGCGGTTTTCGCTAAAACTAATCTTTAAATCAGTATTTTCTTGAAAATAAATTATAAAGATATATTTCAAAAAAATTCGTTAGAGGGCGCTTTAAACTTAAGAGTAACCAACAGCTATTTTTAACCGTTATTTTTTGTATCTAATTAAATGCTTGTAAAAGCAGAGACTTAAATTTTGAACTCAAGTTCTGAATTGTTGGGAGGGGTTAGAAACGCAAATTGAACTGTGTTCAGGAGATGAAATTTAACCCTTCCCCCCTCTAACACAGTTCACTTTCGCGCTAATTAATTACTCCCAACGATTCAGATTTTGAGCTCAAGATTTAAGTCTAAGATTTTGGAAGCATTTCATGAGATTAAAAAAATAACGGAGAAAAAATAGTTGTACGTTACTCCAAAGTCTGAGTCGCCCTCTATTGGTATTTTTTTAATTTATCTTTAAGATTTATCTTCAAGAAAATACTGTTTTAAAGAATAGTTTTAGCAAAAACCGCAAACGAATCGACCATTTTTTCCATTTTTTTAATCATTTCAAATTTGTACCCCCCCCCCCCCTCTGAACACTGTTCAGATTGCGCTAATTAACCACTCCCAACTTTTCAGATTTTGAGCTCAAAATTTAAGTTTAAGTCTGAGCTTCCGAAAACTTTTAATGAAATTGAAAAAGTAACGGCAAAAAATAGTTGTTTGTTACTTCAAAGTCTTAAGCGCCCTCTATCGATTTTTTTTTAAATCTATATTTATAAATTATTTTCAAGAAAATACTGACATAAAGGATAGTTGTAGTGAAAATCGCAAATCGACGAATTTTTCCGTTTTTTTATGTTTGTTTGAAATTTTGGATCCTAAACTTTAATGGCGCTTATTTCCTTCGGAAAACGTTTGGAACTCTTAATTTCCTAGTTAATGTTGTTTGTCTTGATGTGTACTAAAAAAAAGCCTAAAGTTTTACCCAAGACCTTAAAGTTTTACCCAAGAGTTTAGATACACCCTGTATTTGCTTCACTGATATCCTTACATAAATCTTAATCTAAAACAAACAAACAAACAAAATCTCTTAAAAAAGAATTGATAATAAAAAGTGTAAAACATATATCTTGCGCGAAACATGTATGTTTGCTAAATTATATACAATCAAAAATCTAATGCTTAATATAATTTATTAAGACATATACAAAACGTAAGTTACTTTTTGCAGAAATTCAATTCGAAATTTTAAAAAATGCATTAACAAAACGAATACGTATGAACTGGTTTGAACAAAATAGTAAAGTATGCCTGACTATTTATACTTAGATAGTATATTAGAAAACCATATTTATTTTACAATTTTTTTTTTTTTTTTTTTTTTTTTAGTAATTATACAAGGGGCGTTTGCAAAATTTTAACTACAGGCAAATAGTTTTATTTCTATTCGCACTATTATTTTAAAAAATACATTACGTAGTATATTTCTTTTACAAATTTTCTCCAATCGCATGTAAAAAAAAAAAAAAAAAAAAATATTTTGAAAAAATCGTGCAATGTAGCATTAAAAAATAGTCACTGGTATAGTACCTTATTTCAGCAATAATATATTAAATAGTATATTAAGAATATACTTCAGATAAATATTACTTTTAGAAAAACTGCTTCTTTCTTTCCAAAGTGAGTACAACAAACCTTTAATACTCAAATCAAGTTTCCTCAAGGGGGTATTTTATTTGACAATGATGATATAAGCTGTCAATTTAGGAGAAATAAATTTGTTTCTAATGTCAGATATGTCATATAATCTTGTCGCCTTTCATTAAATTTTGTCATTCCATCTAAAAACATTTCATTCCGGTTAAAAAAAAGGAAAAAGCCGTATTCATGAAGCTTCTAAAATATATTTTACACATTCAATCACTCAAAAAGTGCAGATATAAATAGATAAATATTATGAAACGAATTGTCTCATATTATATAAAGTATTCGAAAAAGTATATTCTAAAGTATATTTTATTTCTGTATCCTTTATGTAGTTTTATTTTTTGTGTAAACATAATTGACGATATTATAAGTGCAAATATTTATTAATAATGCAGGTAAGCAAGAAAATATCGAGACACATTTATGTATGAGAAATTTGATAAGCAATGCATTTATTAAAAAAAATTAGAAAATGAGATAAAAAAGAATTGAACTTTTAATAATTTATCAGATAAAGAACTAAAACATTTAGTCTTTGATGGTAATGCATTTACAAAACCAACTTCTTAATATAACAACATAAAAATAAATTTTGATTGTTGGAGAAGGAAAATATTTTAAAAGTTGACTTTACTATTCAAAATATTGCATTTTTGACGTAATATTTAAATAAATGTAAATATTTTTATATATTTCGGTGCAATATGAATTAGAATAAAATATTAGCCTGTAAAATTAACAGAACATTAATTTGTAAGTATTGCAACACGTTCTAAATATCTGCATTTTTTTTAGAATTTTATCACATTCTTGAGTCATTTTCCTATCCAGAATTTACATATTCATCACCTGAAATACTTTCAATTTCTCTTCTTAGTTCATCAAATCATAGAAAAATAGTTTTTTCAAAGTTTTTATTGCCATAGCGTGCACATTTTGACAATCCACCATTTCAATATCAGGGATAAAAAAAAAAAAAAAAAAAAAAAAAAAAAAAACCACATAAACGGAAACATGTCACCTGACGGATTGTGTTAAAAATAAAACAATTCTTTATTCAATAACTAAAAATGCATAAATGATGCAATCAGGAGGGATTAGCAGAGCATCAATAGCTTAAGGATTAAACAGCGTGATAAGATTGAGAACATGTTTATTTTTTAGCAAAGGATATATATGTAGGCGCCATCATCTCATAGTTGGTACGTTTCTAGTTAACGGTTAACAGACATATGAAAAGCAAATGGATGAAAAAAAACAACCGAAGACTGATACAGTAAATCATTTATCAGGGATATATAATTTACAAAAAAGCAATCAGTTTCTGTAATGGATCAAGCTATAAGCTAAGAAATTTAACCTATTGTGCACCCTACTGACTAGTTGAAAAGAAAATAGAAAACAAGGCTAAATTTGAAATGTATTAACATTGAATAATATTAATTTACACCAGCTTTTCTTATAAAATTATATACTTGTTAAGACCATGCGTTAGCACATGTTACATACCGTCTAAAATAAATTTTACCGCTAGTATTAAAATTATCAGTTACAGTTACTAAAACAAACAAATAAACAAAATCCCATTTACTTTTTGATAAATATTTAGTATAAAATATATTATTTATAAATAAAATAGAAATTTGAATCATTATGTTACATTTAAAATAAATCCATATATAATTTTATTTGTGTTAGCTTGCAAAAATACTTGAACTTCTAGTTTTAAAAATGCATTTGTCTTTTAGTGTTGCCTTATATTTTATTAAATTCTAAAACGTTATTAAAAAGGTATTTCACCAAAAATATATTTTTGCTTAATACCTATACTTAATCATTCTTAGATGCTAATTTTTACAGACTAATTAATAAAATATTATCTGTGGATTTACACTCACTTACATTTTTAATTGGCAAAAACTATTCAAGTTTTTAATATTGCAGACACGCAGGCAATAGACTTAAAAATTTCCTTTTAACTATATAAAATCTACCTATAGCATAGTAAAAAATATATATATATAAATAAAAATTAATTAAATTAAAAAAAATATTTTGAAAATAATATTATGTAAGAACAATCCCAAAAATCCGAATGTAAAGCAAGCATTAGGCAAACAAATTTATGAATAAAATTTAATTTAAATCCCCTATAATCATAAGACAAATAACATGGATATTAAACATTATAGATGTAAAATAGTTTGAACAGAAGACGAAGGATAATCATATTTTATTGCAAGATCTTGAACTCGTATTGAATTATGCATTTTAAATTTATCCGAACAAATATTATTAATTATATGAGCAAAGTTAATTAAGATATTTACATATAGATATTTATGTAAACATGAATTACAATGAGTAAATAAATTTAGCTTCAAAGCAAAATCGTTACGTTTATCAAAATTATATAAAAGAGTTTTTTTTTTTCACTTTTATCACAAAGTATGAGACTGAGAACATTTATTTTATTATTTATCATATCTTGTACTTTATGATACTTAATTGGTAATAAATAATAATAATTACTTTTAAAGTATAATATAATTATATCATCAAGATTTAGAATACATTTTAGAGTCGACAGTAGAAGAGAAGTCGTTTACAGTTATTTAAGAACGGCTCTGCGCATATTGATAATACAATCCTGGTTTGGGGTGGGGAGCAACTTTATGTTTCTATCATCCAAATTTGTATCATTGGTATATAGTATCAGTAACTAGTGCATAATTATGATAAAGATTAAATTTAGTTTATGTTTCAAAGCAAAAAAATAAAGATACAATATTTTTTTTAAGTTAAGAGAATCCTTATATGTTTTGAATGAAAAATTAATAATACTACCACATATGTGGAATATTAATTATATTAAAATCAAAATATTTGTATATTTTATTAATCAAATAACTGTATTAAAGTAAATTATTAAAGTCAAATGACTTCATATACTAAATGTTCTTTAAATTTTTTATATAATTTATTTTTATATTATTTATTATTTATTATTATTTATTATTTATTTTTATATTATTTATTTTTATATTATTTATTTTTATATTATTCCAAGCTATTATATATATATATATATATATACAGGGTGATTCTAAATTTTTTTTACAATAAAAGAGGGTTGATAGTACACATCAAGAAAACAATATTAAATAGGAGACCAAGGGTCCCAAACGTTTTCTAAAAGAATTAGCCGCCATTAAAGTTTAGGGACTAAAATTTCAAATAAACATAAAAAACGGAAAAATCGGTCGATTGATTTTCACTGAAATTATTCTTTATGTCGGCATTTTCTTGAATTTCAATTATAAAGATAAATTTCAAAAAATGCCGATAGAGGGCGCTTTAGACTTTGGAATAACGAACAACTACTTTTTGCCGGTATTTTTTTTCATCTCATTAAATGTTTTCGTAAGCTTAGACTCAAACTTAAATTTTGAGCTGAAAATCTGAATAATTTTGAGTGGTTAAGTAACACAAACTGAACTGTGTTCAGAGGGTTCAAATTTCAAATGATTATAAAAAACGGAAAAATTGGTCAAACCGCTGGTTTGATTTGCGGTTTTCACTAAAACTATTCTTTATTTAGGTATTTTCGTGAAAATAAATTATAAAGATAAATTTCAAAAAATGCCGATAGAGGGCGCTTTAGACTTTGGAGTAACGAACAACTCTTTTTTGTCGTTATATTTTGCATCCTATTAAATGCTTTCGTAAGCTTAGACTTGGACTTAAATTTTGAGATCAAAATCTCAATAGCTGGGAGTGGTTAAGTAAACAAACTGAACTGTGTTCAGAGGGTTCAAATTTCAAATGATTGTAAAAAACGGAAAAATTGGTCGATTCGTTTGTGGTTTTCGCTAAAATTAAATTTTAAATCAGCAATTTCTTGAAAATAAATTTTAAAGATAAATGTCACCAAATGCCGATAGAGGGCGCCATAGACTTTGGAGTAGCGTACAACTATTTTTAACTGTTATTTTTTTTTTTCATTAAATGCTTTCAAATGCATAGACTTAAATTTTGGGCTCAAATTCTGAATCGTTTGGAGTGTTTAAGTAGCGAAAAATTGAATTGTGTTCGAGGAGGAAGGGGGGGTTAAATTTCAACTCCTGAACACACTTCAGTTTGCGCTTCTTAACCCCTCATAACGATTCTGAATTTGAGCTCAAAATTTAAGTTTAAATCTAAACTTCCAAAAACATTTAAAAAGCTTTTGCAAGCATTTAATTAGAACCAAAAATAATGATTAAAATGAATTGTTGGTTACTCTGAAGTTTAAAGCGCCCTCTAATGGAATTTTTTGAAATTTATCTTTAAAATTTATTTTTAAGAAGATACTGACTTAAAGAATAGTTTTATTTTAAATCGCAAACGAATCGACCAATTTTTCCATTTTCTATAATTATTTTAAATTTGAACCTCCTCCTCCCCCTTAAACACAGTTCAGTTTGTGCTACTTAACCACTCCCTACTATTCAGATTTTGAGCTCAAAATTTAAGTTTAAGTCTAAGCTTCCGAAAACATTTAATGAGATGCAAAAAATAACGGCAAAAAATAGTTGTTCGTTACTCCAAAGTCTAAGGCGCCCTGTATCGACTTCTTTTGAAATTCATCTTTATAATTTATTTTTAAGAATATACCAACATAAAGAATAGTTTTAGTGAAAACCGCAAATGAATGAACCAATTTTTCCGTTTTTTAAAATCATTTGAAATTTGAGCACTCTGAACACAGTTCAATTTGTGCTATTTAACTGCTCCCAACTTTCAGATTTTGAGCTCAAAATTTAAGTTTGAGTTTATGCTTGCGAAAACATTTAATGAGATTAAAAAAATACCGGTAAAAAATAGTTGTTCGTTACTCCAAATTCTAAAGCGCCCTCTATCGGCATTTTTTGAAATTTATCTTTATAATTTAATTTCAAGGAAATGCCGGCATAAAGAATAATTTTACTGAAAACCGCAAATCAATCGACCGATTTTTCCGTTTTTTATGTTTATTTGAAATTTTGGTCCCTAAACTTTAATGGCGGCTATCTCCTTTGGAAAACATTTGGGACCCTTGGTCTTCTATTTAATATTGTTTGTCTTGATGTGTACTATCACCCCTATCTTATTGTAAAAAAATTTAGAATCACCCTGTATATATATATATATATATATATATACATAAAATAAATGTCAATGTTCGGGGATCTGAGTGTCATTATCGTCGAAAACAAAGCGAATTTCCTGAAATGGTGTCCTTCGACGACTGCAATGTGTAGCTTTTTAGCTCTCAAGCTATCAAAGTCTGAGAGCTTATGACCCCACCCAAAAACTGTTTCTCATATCCATAATTTAGAACTTTTTCTTGCGCGCAGCATTTAATCATATGTTATTCACATGATTTTTTTAATTAAGAATTTAAATATTAGTTATGTATATACAACATTTATCTTTCTGGATAATGCAGTTAAAAATATTTACTTTGGGTAGAAAGAAAAAAATAAAAGTTGTACATTATTTGTGTTTGTTATTTTGAAAAGATAGATTTTTTTTACTGTTTCGACGAACTGAAACGTCCTGTGACCCCTTAACATCATAGAAAATTTGCACTGATTTATATTTTTTTCAATTATTATGAAAGTAATTAAATTTATTATAAAGTTATAAAATTATGTTGTTTTAAATAATTTCTTAAATATGCATTATATTTATTAAATAAATGCATTAATACATTATACTAATTAAATAAATACAATAATACATTGCTTCAATTAAAATAGTTACATATTATGGTAATCTTAGAGCGTACCTCCCTGAGGTAGAGGATCTCACTGCTCACATTCTTTGCAATGATGCCTGCTGTAAAATCTGCATTTTTACATACCAACAGGTTACCAAATGTATACTTCAACATAAAACACTATTTATTTTTTATGGTATTGTATACCTGTCATTTTCTGCATCTAAATACCATAGTTATTTCTTTGTTTTGTTTAAAAATGGTACAATCAACTTATTTTAAACATGACATTATTGATCAATAATATTACAGATGCCTTATTTAGGAATTTTAAGAAATATTTCTTAAAAAGTGAAATTATTATCAACATTTTATCAAGAAATCTTTCTTGTAGATATTGTTTATTTTATCCATTATTGTAATTATCCATACATAAATATTCAAATGTGTCCAAGTCTTGCCTCTTTAAAAATCAAAAATCAAATATCAAATGAATAAATTTCTCCAAAAAAAAGTGTGTGTGTGTGTTGGATATATTTATACTCAAAATGCAAAATGCACGTTACTATTTTTATTACTATGGTTAATTATGAAAATGAATGGTGTAATTTAAATAAATCACAAAAACTGAAATTCAATGCATGGATTTTTGCTGATGTTGTGGCAATAGATGTTTCTGCTTTTAACTTAGGCCACCACAGTATATGCGCGTTTTAAACGATTATAAAAATAAAACAAGATGGAAAAATAATTGTATGCTGCATATTCGAAGATTAATGCACTGTCATCCATTTTATAGGAGAGTTTGTCATTTCAGATTTCGATCTAAAAATAAATTTACCCATGTTCAATTATTCTTTTATTCACAATTAATACACATATCTCTTTCCTAATTGTTAGCATATGTTATTTTGTCATGTATCGCCCAATCCACAAAAAAATGGACATGAGGATGAAAATTTAAATTTCTTTAAATATGATTAAAATTTTGCATATTAACTGTTAGGAGTGTACTATTTCATATTTTATCAAAAAAGAATTAAATTTTTGTCATTAACATACTTATTTTAATTTATAAATTGACACTATGACGTTGTAAAATAGACTGCGGCAAAAATCTTTACATTTCATGGTCTGGTACAGCTGAACAAACATTCTGAAAATCTCCAAACTTGGATATATATGATCGGATAGCTATTATTGAGAGTTTTTGTCTGCAGAGAAGTGTTCACCAATCTTCATTACAAAAGGTAAGCATATTTAATTACTCTTAATTATTACCCTAATTATTACTCTTAATTCACACCCGCAACAAAAAGTTACATTTATGTCTCTACAGAAAAATATTTTTGATTTAAAGTTATGAAACATTATATTCAAAAATAGTTTATTAAGATACTATGAATTACAGACACAAAACTAGTTGGATGTGCTAATCCCAAAACTTTCTTCTATCTCATATACATTTTAATTAAAAAAAAAAAAAAAAAAAAAAAAAGTGGTGACCCCAAAGTTACCCACTATCGAATTTCTTCGAACGTTTGACCTAGCCTAATGAGATCCTAAAACGCAAAATTTAATTAATATTCTGAGAAAATGAGCTTAGTAATGCCTCATGTTGGGTAAATTATACTAAAACCTAATAAGCATCTATTTATGTCAAGACCTAACAAAATCTGAAATTTGATGGAATTTCGTCCATTAGTTATTGAGGTATAGTTATAACAAAAAGATTGCAAAACGTAGCACAGCAACACCATACCTTGGACAATTTATGCCAAAACGTAAAAAAGCGTTTAATTATGTTATGGTTTAAATTAATATGAAGTTTGATGAAATTCTGTGCATTAGTTCTTGAGATATAGTTAGTTAAAAAAAACCGTGTAAAATATAGCACAGCAGCACCATCAGTTGAAGGATTTATAACAAAACGTATATATAGCTATCGGAAAAATCGTGCAAAATGCAGCATAGCTGCACCACCTGTTGCAAGGTTAATACCAAAATGTAATCAGCGTCTAATTATGTGATATATTCTAGTGTAACAGAATCTAAAATTTGATGAAGTTCTCTGCATTAGTTCTTGAGATATAGCTATCGCAAAAATCGTGCAAAATGTAGCATAGCAGCGCCACCTATAGGACAGTTCACACCAAAACCTTATCAACGGCTATGTTTCTAAAGGTATCGCGGAATCTGAAGTGTGGTGAAATTCTGTGCATTAGTTTTTGAGATATAGCTATCATAAAAATCATGAAAAACGTGGCATAGCAGCGCCACCTGCTAGCCATTTTACACCAAAACTTAATCAGCGTCTATGTATATTAAGGGGTCACAGAATATGAAGTTTGGTAAAATTCTGTGTATTAGTTCTTGAGATATAGCAATCTTGAAAATCATGAAAAACGTAGTATAGCAGCACCACCTGCAGGCCAATTTTCATCAAAAAATAATAGGTACTAATTCATATCATGGTCTAACTGAATATAAAATTTTATTAAATTTCGAGCATTAGTTCTTGAGATAGAGCGCCCACAAATTTTTTGTCACTTACAGACAGACAGACAGACAGACGGACACTCTCACAGACAGACATTTTCTAAAAATAGTCAAAACGTGTTCAGGACCTTCTAAAACGTATAAATCCGTCGAAAACCGGAAGTCGGAAATTTTCATGAATCCAATACTTTCTTCTTGTAAAGATAGAAGAAAGTAAAAAAAAATAATTAATATTTTAATTACAATTATTGAGCGTTGCGGGCGTGACATGTCCCTGTTGCGGGTGTGACATTTAATTAAAGTCACACCCGCAACGTCTTTTAAAATTGATTACGAATGTATATTTGAACAAATTATATGCAAAATTATATAAGAACTAGAAGGTAGCCCGTCAAAATGACGTGTTTCCATTTTTAAAAGGATGATAAAACATTACAACAACTTTGGTCAATCATAGCCACTTTAGGCTTAAACAATTTTGAAAAATACAAAGATTAAACATGGGGGAAAAATCTAAAAAAAAAAAAAAATTAGTAGAAATCTGCATTTAAAATTATAACAAAACTATCTGGTGGATGGGGAGAAATGGTAATGAACAAATGGTAAATGCATAAATTTTAAAAGAATAAAGTAAGGTAAAATATCAATTATAAAAGAATACATTGTGAAACTACAGTGAAAAAATATTTTAAAATACTGAGAGAAAATAATAAAAATATCCAATATGTATAAAAATTTTTCTCATTTTGGCCATTTCCAGACGAATATGAGAGGGTAGCCAAAATATTAATTTAATGGGTAAAATAATGGCATACAATATGCAGCTAATGAATTTCACTCACAAAATTACAGTAATTATTTCACAAAAAACATCCAAATTAACATGCATTAATAATGTGAAACATGCACTAATAATGCTATTTTAAAACATTTGTGAATTAACTATTTTATACCATTAGCTAATACTTAAAAGAAAATACTTTATAAGATGAAAAACAAATGTCAACAATAAAGATTAAACAATCGTGATTCGTTATGTGACAATGAAGTCATTCATGGCTGTAAAAAATAAATGAATAAATAAAAATAAATAAAAATAAATAAATAAAGCAACACGAATGTAAAAATTCTAACAATATTGTATTTAAAACGCCCTTCGCTTTTCTTAAATAAAAAGTTTTAATTAAACACTGTTAAAAATTTGACTGTTTTGCTGCATCGTCATTACACAGCTTTTATAGAAAATTATTACTTTACCGTATTACACTATTAAAAATTTGACCCATTTGTTGCAGCGTCACTCCACAGCTTTTATAGAATATCTCTTTTGTGACCAATGAGAATGCTCCATATCACAGTAAAGTAACCGCTTTATATACACCACTTTATAAAAGCAGTGGAGTGATGCTCCAGAAAATGGGTCAAATTTTTAACAGTTGCTGCAGCATCACTCTAACGCTTTTATAGAAAACGGTTACATTGGTGTGTTACTTACAGTGTATTCTATAAAATCTGGGGAGTGATGATGCAGCAAATGGGGTAAATTTTTAACAGTGTACTGCTAAAAATTTGACCCATTTATTGCAGCGTTACTCCACAGCTTTTATAGAATGTCTCTTTTATGACCTATGAGAATGCTCCATAACACAGCAAAGTAATCGTTTTCTATAAAAGCGGTGGAGTGATGCTGCAGCAAATGAGTCAAATTTCTAACAGTGTAGCCAATTCCAAAACAATGCGAATCTTGTGTTTGAAATAGGGAGAAGATTTCAAAGCACAGTAAATAGTAGTGACGTCGTTTAAACCTCAAACTGTAAATCTGACAAATGATAACGCTCCATTACGACTCTGGAACGTTTGCATTGGACAAAAAATTGATAGCCCTTAAAATCGGAGATAACTTTTTACAATGGAATTTGTCATTGGTCACAATGTGTTTTTTCTCGTGGATGGGTTGACCCCGGAATCGTTACACACGGAGGGATTTTATATATATAATAATATGCTGAAAATCATGTACTTGGCAGCTTTAACTATATCCTTTGATTTAATAGAGTGAATTCCATTTAATAAATAAAAAAATGCATCATCTGAGGATGTGACACTGTGTGCAGTTGATTCATTCAGTTTGGATTGATAAAATTATTGCTTTACTACAATAAAATAATTTTATTAGTGATATATGATTAAGAAATTAATTTAAAAGTTAAGATTTTTATAGAAATTAAAAAAAGAGAATTACGAAACAATATCTTAGCAATTTTCTTTAATTTTGTTTTGTTTTTTATATATTTTTTTATTTTGTTATTTGATAGTATTTATCTAATATATATATACTTAGTTTTTTTAAAATAAGTAAAGCAATGTTAGGGGAAGATTTTCTTTTTCTCGTTTAATTCAGATTAAATAAAAAGTAGAAGTAAGAATAATAGAAATTATGATAAAAAGTTAATTAAATCCAATTGATTTTTTTCAATCATCAGATTTTAAAATATTCACCTTTTATATAAACATTTTAAAAACAATTTTAATTTTTCTTAAGAAAGGTGTTATAGTAAAAATAAAATACATTGACATGTTTCGGAACCGTCAAAATATGTTCCATAGTCATAATATAAATAAAACAAAATTTCAAAATATTTTTCGGACAATACAAATGACACGCGACGATGAGATATAAATAACAAAAAACACGCGCTCTATTGCAAAAAATTAAATTAAACTATAGACCATGATCTAAAACTTAACTAAAAATAAAAATTTCAAACTATTTCACGGTCAATACAAATGACACGCGATCAAAAGATATAAAAAATACCAAAAAACACGCGCGCTATTGTAAAAAATTAAATTTATATGTTCTTGATAAGGCCTTATCAAGAACATATTTAAATGAGGAGATAAAAATATTGTTTAATCAAAGTAAATTATGTTTCATATCTAATTGTAATCGTAAATCTATTATAAGAGAGTCCATTGAAATTTATACGCGTAATAATCTGGTTTGCAATGATACCGTTTCTTTTATTATTCCTAAGTTATGGTTAGAATTAATAAATAAATTCCTCGTGAGGGCTTGAATGGGATGAACCAAGTTGGAATTTCTTTTGATCATGGTCTATTTTTATTTTTATTTAATTTTTTACAATAGCGCGCGTATTTTTTTGGTGTTTTTTATATCTTTTGATCGCGTGTCATTTGTATTGACCGTGAAATAGTTTGAAATTTTTATTTTTAGTTAAGTTTTAGATCATGGTCTATAGTTTAATTTAATTTTTTGCAATAGAGCGCGTGTTTTTTGTTATTTATATCTCATCGTCGCGTGTCATTTGTATTGTCCGAAAAATATTTTGTAATTTTGTTTTATTTATATTATGACTATGGAACTTATTTTGACGGTTCCGAAACATGTCAATGTATTTTATTTTTACTATAACACCTTTCTTAAGAAAAATTAAAATTGTTTTTAAAATAATAGAAATTGTAAAATATTTATTAAGTTAGCATAAAATGTATATAGTCAGTTTGAAATTAACCAAAATTTAACATAATTAACTTTATGTAAGATTAGAAATTTCAAGGGATAAATATTAACAATTTGTTAAACATATATTTTTGGACTTGAAGTGCTATAATTATTCAGTTTACACATTAATTTCTTCTTATTTGCAGAGAATGAAGAGTACAGAAAGATCACAATATCATCGAAAAAAGATAAAAGAAAACCCTTTTAAATATGAAGCATATCTACAACAAGAGAAGGAAAAAGACAAAGCAAGGAGCGAAAAGAAGAGACTATTTAAAAAAAATCATGGTAAAGGATGGCAATCCTTTTGCATTTCATATAATGGTAAAGGATTTGTCGACGGGGGTTGGTGCAGTTGCCAAGAAAATGGTAACGCTAGCAGCGCTCTACAACTATAAATTCAGCTTCAGATTTTGCCATGTGTGTAGAAAAAGTCTTAAAAAATATAAAAGAACTTTGCTGAATGTGAAATTTCAGAAGATATTGTGAAAATGCTTCATGCATGCTGGCACCAAGCACAATCAGAGCTCAACATTCAATCGATACATCATGTTGTTTCTATTGACGTAGGAACAATTAATGTAGCAATAACTTCAGAAAGTGATCACAAGAGAATTTGTTTGTTACCATATTTTGTCAAAAATATAATATCCAACGATAAGAGTGCAGGTGGAGATTTTGTAGAAGTTTTTTTTTTTCTTCTCATTTAAAAAAAAGTGGGGGTTTGAAAATTGGATGGACAAATAAGACAAATGAATAGGGATGATATAAAATAAGAGTATCTGAAAAAAATTAAGAAAATGTGTATATTTGGCTCAGTCAGTCAGATGTATCCATAATTTGACAAGGATATAATATCCAACGATAAATGTGCAGTTGGAGATTTTGTAGAAGTTGGTTTATTCTCGACATTAAAAAGGTGAAAACTTTGATGGACAAATAAGACATATGGATGGTGACTATATAGATATAGAATGTTTGAAAAAATTTAAGAAAACATGTATATTTGGCCCAGTCAGTCATATATATCCTAGAGAAAAAAAGAGCATTTTTGTAAAAAAAGCTATCACCACCAAAAATTATAAATTCAAGATTAGAAATGAATTTTTTTTCCTCTCTAGATACAATAATTGTAATATTGATTAATTCTTTAATTAAAAAAATCTGCCTTGAAAATATTTGTGTATGTCATTATTTTATTGGCTATACAAGTCACACCCGCAACAGGGCGTCACACCCACAACGAAAATTTTGAATATTTTTTTACAAAAGCAAGAATTGAGTAAGTAATTTTATTTTTCATAGAATAATTATTTAACTATTACTGTCTGATATTTAAACAAATCAATTCACTCAGTTTTGCGTTTTTGCATTGAAAGATGAAAATGCATGTCCTTTTTATGTCACACCCGGAACAGGTGGAATTTTTTTTTTATAAATAAATGATACATTGGACAATTTTCAGATTTGGATAAATGTATGCGTAAGTGGTCTACATTGAAATTCATACAAATTGAAACCAATGCTCAAAAATATTTTTGCTGGTGACTAATTTAAATTGTGTAAATGTCACACCCGCAACTTTGGATTGGGCGATATTCCTAATTTATACTTTCATTTAAAAATATTGAATTGGTATATTGGTAAATATGCGATTTGAATACTGAAATCCTTATTTATAATTTTATATTTTGTCTGATTTCGGCATTGCGTACTTAGTTTGTAATTAATTCTTGAATATTGATTTAATAAAAGAACATCTTTAAAGTTATGTAAAAACAGAAAAAAAATTCATATTACATCTGCAAATTTCAAATCAAAACAATGCAAATGCAACCCGGGTTACATATAAAATTTTAATTAGAGTACAGTAATTTTAGTAGATTCTTTGTAAAGCTGTATGTTTCTGTACCTTTACAAAAATTAGTTTTTTAGTCTTACATTTTTTCGTACAGTGTAGAGGTAATTTTTTATTAAAAATACAGATTTCTGTAACTTTATATCTGTATATTTGTTTTACAGCGCAGTAAACAAATTAACAGTATTTTGTCTATTTAAAGGTAGTTAAAATTGGAGAAATTTCACTTTATGCAGGTTCCGGTTGAGACAAGTTTTCTGCATTCCAATATCAAAGAAAATCCTTTTCAAAAAATCCTTTTTATAAGACGTTTTTTCGTTAGAGTCGATAGAATTAACTGCATTAACATTTTTTTTAATAAACTTATATTATGGATTTGGTAAATAACGTTAAACGAATCCTGAAACAAAATTTAATGAACGAGTGGCTATTTTAGAGTTATTACTTACTACATTACTGTATTAAGTTATTACATGTTACTGTAAAAAGTTATACATTATTGTATTAATTTACTTACTGTTTAAAGTTATTACTTACTACACAATCTAAAACGTATTAAAATATTCAAAATACTTTATAAAAAAAGTAAAATCACAATATACTGATCCAAAATAAGATTTATCAAAATGTGTTTTTTTTCTTTTAACTTAACATATCCCAGTCCAACTATAACATAAAAAAAAAACATTTTAATGTAGCTTACCGACAAGTTTTGTACTTTTTTGTTTTGACCAAATTTATGTTATGACTTTATACAAATGAATGCTAATCACTGTTTTAAATCGTTCTCTTTTTAAGTGCATTTGTAATTATATAAATGCATAGCACCTCGCACTAGTCGTTGTTTATCTGCTATTATCACAAAAATATTCAAACGAATGATCTTAAAATCGATGTATATAATCGTTGAAGAATTTTGACGAATCATTTCAAATTTTAAAATAATCGAATAAAGACTAAAGAAGGTATTAAAAACACTTTATTTCATTTCATAAAATCATATTATACGTACACAGTAAAAAAACCTGTTAAGTTACTAAACATTCTTTAGGAAACTGGGATTTCCAGGACTTTTTATGTACCGGCAACAGCAAAATTCATGTAACAGATACAGATTTACACTGAAAATCAAAAAATCCACAAGGTTACTGAGAAATTTTTTGAAAACTGGGATTCCAAGATCTTTTTATGTAACTGCAACCCTGGTTACAGATAAATTTTTAGTAAGATAACAATAATTTTAGTAGACTCTTTTGTGAAGTTACAGATTTCTGTAACTTGACAAAACTTAGTTTTGTAGATTTATATTTTTTTTTTCCGTACAGTGTACAGATAAAATGTTAGTTACTATACAGATTTCAGCAACTTTACATCTGTAGGATTACATATTTTTTTTAACAGTGTAGTTATTTCAATGATATTCCGTGACAAGTAATGGTTCTAGGCTTTGGTCATAACTCCTATGGTCATTAATCCTATTCAATATTAAATCATATTATTTCATTATTATTGAATTTCATATATATAGTCGTAATAAATTTTGATTCATGCATTTTGCTAAAGAGTGCAACAGCAATAGATTTTAATATTTATAAAACTAGTTATAATGTAAACGCACTGATATGGTTTCATGTGACATGTTTGTTGAACAATTAATAACTTGTTTTATATTATAGTAAAGATAAAGGTAACATATCGAGATGTTATTACATAAATATATAAAGTTAAACTTTACTGGACGTTACCTGCAAAATAATGATTTGACTTTGAATTTTCAAGAAAAAAGAATGATTTCTTTATAATAATTTTATATACATTCATAATCAGATAATACGGGATTACCGCGTTACTGTATAATCAATAATATTTAGTTTGATCATGCATTTATACAAAAATCTTGATTACTAATTTCAAGCATTTTATCAAGTTATTTTAGAATATTTTATACTATAAATTGGATATTTTAACATCGGTTTTTTACAGTAAGTGAAAAACAAAATGTCTTCTAATGATATATGTTCTGAAATTACAAAACCAAACTCAGTATTTTATTTCCGCTGAGTACTCATTTTTATTCAGGAGTATTTGATTTCTCTTTTTCAAAAACGACATCTCCCCGAATCAGTTAAGTCGTTAATCACTTCTGTATGGTCTTTAAAATATGGTTGAAAGTATAGAGCTGAAATAAACTTATATATAGGTGATTACTAAAATTTCCATACTATGTACTAAACAGTTGCCAGATATTCAAATAATAAAATGAATCTTGTTAGCGAAACAGATAGTTTATCTATTAAATTGTTTTAATCGTTAAAATTTTATTGCTGTTAAATGTGAAATGATGGAAATATAATTCAACGTAAAACGGGAATATTTTACATAGTTCATGTATTAATTGATGTATAATTTTGGCTAACTGTGTTAAGCAGGATAAAATAGAAGCTGTATTTTTTGTTATTAGTACCAAAATTTAATAATTTTATCATTACTCAGCAAGCAATACCTGAAATAGAATTGAAGGCAGGTATAATCAAACAATTTTTAACCTATAAGTATGATAGCAGAAATAACAAATTCTGTCTACATATTTATTTCATGCATAATGTGACACCATAGTCAAATTTCATAACAATATTTACAGCAGTTTTTAAAATACCCTGTAATTATTCACAATTTCTTAATACTGTAGTACATGCAATGTTAATGAGAAATGGTAACTACGAAATAAAATTTTATTTTATGGAAAATATATGTCCAAATAAAAGCTTGCAATTCAAGTAAAAACATAAATATGAAATAATAAACATATAAATGTGTAACAGATTACATATTGGATAAATGAACATCTGTGTATAGTTATAATGTTACAAAATACTTTATCATAAATGCAAGCACATTAGAATTATTAACAAAAGGCTAATTATTTTAAATTTATAGGTACCATGTTTCCTTTAATGTCATTAATTATCTGAATGGCTGTATACTAAACATTAAGTGTATTTTTGAAATAAGTGTTAAAACTCCAACAAATTTCAGAACATGATTACATAATACTGTCATGAACATAGTAATAATTATAGTGACACTGATTAATTTGCTTTAATCTGTACTTTATTATAAATTAAGAATGACATTTTACTTTAAGAATGTTTAATATTTTGAAATTTAAACTACTTGCGTAGTGTGGTGTGAGTTTGTCTGTGTGAATATGCGTATGTACTTATATTGAGACTTAAAGCGAAATTAAAAAAAATTGTTAAATAATGATTGCATAGATTATAAAATATAAGAGACAAATATATTTTATCGTCAAAATTCACCGGAAACTTTTTTCGGAAATCTAGAGGAATAATTTCTAATTATTTTAGAAATTCGAATACATAAAAATTAATATTTTCTTATATACTTCTAAAAGATTTTTATAAATTTGGAATTACCGAACTAAAAGCAAATTTAATAAAAATATTTTAGGATTGAAGAAAAAAAACACTGTGTATGCACGAAATGATGAGTCGATTGAGCACATAACTATGTTAATATTCTATAACATTTTTTTTTAAAGTTCTGTAAGAATTTTGCGTACATTCAAATAGATAATACGATTTCTTCAATGCATTTCACAAATTTCTGTACTTTATTTGTATATAGCATGGAAGATTGTTACACAAATTTAATGTCAACGCCAGAAGATGTGATACATTAAAATAGAAATATCGTGGTATAAGTATAATATAAATGTACTAAGTACTTAACGAAATTTTTCACAGTTCTATCAAACAATTTTTAAGTAAGTTTGAGCTTGATGCATCGTTTTTTTTTTTTTTTTTTTTTTGGTTTTTTTGGGAGGTAAAGGGGAGGGATGATGAACTTATTTTTGTGGATTTACCAGAAAAACGAATCTATAAACTAAAACTAAAAAAAAAATGAAAAAGAAAAATTACAATTTGTGAAAAATCGCTTATGATATTTTTACTTTTAGAAATCAAATGAAACTGAATTCACTCTGACGCCAGTATCTTTTCAGAATTTTCATGGCACCTTACTGATGTTTTTATGTAATTTTTCTTAATGCGTTGTCTAGAAAATCCTTGTTATATTTCGCACATGCTTTCTTAAAATAAAATTTCTACATTTGTTCTTACTTTATTGTTGTATTTATATTCTCTCTGTAAAATGTTATTTCTATTATATTTTGTCAAATTTTCCGGAATTAGCATTAGATTCGGTTAAAAACTATGCCTAATATAAATACGTGAAATTTCTTGAAATTTTTAAAACCACCAAGAGGTCTTTTTATGAATATACATGGTACGCTGGATGGATTGATTTTGATGATTTTATTTACTACACGAATTATAGCATTTTTTATATACATATAATACTTTAGCTGCAGATCATTTTGATCATTTTATTTTATACGATAATCCCAAAAAGTACATTTTTCTTCAATGAATTCTCGTCATCATATTTTTCTCGAGATCAAACATTTTCAAAAACATATGAGGTGAAACTATGAGGCTATTCATATTCCTGAATTTTCAATGGAATTTGTCACGTATTTCTGCAGCTATATCTCAAAATTGGTAAAACCGAAATGCAGGATATTTTTAATCGCATAATGTATGCATAATGATATAATAAGATAGATGTAATGAAAAAAAAAGTGTAGAGGGATTGAGAAAAAAGTGAGGGTAGACGTTGAGGAGAGAAAGAGTCATTAATTTATGAGATTAGAGAACAAAATCTATTTTCTCATAAATATTAACTTTTTTAGAAAAATACTTCATGTTCTAATTTCTTATTGTTAAAGAAATACATGATTATAATATATTTAAAAATGAGTTTTCGTTCTTAAACTTCCTGTATGAGTTTCGTTATAATGTTTCATGCGATATCTTCGTGTCTATGCTTAAAAAGTACATAATTTATTCTTCAATACTGAATGTATGAATACTCAAAGCTACTTCTTACCTGTATTTAACAAAATTAGGTTTTAACATCAAAATATTTTAACATTTTACTAGTATATGAATAGTATGAAATTTTACGTTAAGCATTATATATATTCCACAATCAAATGCTCGTAGAAGTCGTAAGAAATAAAGAATGTAATATTAAATAAATAAATACAAACCAAAGATAGCACCAAGCTGCAAAAATTGTAATATTAGTCATAAAACTCCTTCATTTATAAATGATTTTCATAATTATAAATAAGTTTTTCATCTCGAAAATTCCACTTGGAAGTTATTTATTATCTTTTTTAAACATGTATAACAAATCATATTAATAATGTATTTAAAGAACTTCGCAAAATAGGGCTGTTGTTAAAAAATATATATAAATTTGCGTAAATGGATGTAGTGGATGTTGTTTATATTTCTTAAAGTGACTCTAAACTTTTGGTAAGAAAAATAAAACATTTTTTATATAAACGCAATAAAAACATTTAGCAAGTATTCTGTGGTAAGTTATTTGGCTTATTTGGCTTACTCCAATGGATTAAATTAATATTAAATAAACCAAAATCATTGTTGAATAATTTTATATTTTAAACGAAAATTTCAGCATTTTCTTGAATGCATCTTGAATGAATCTACTCTTAACTGTAAATGAAATTTTCATTCCAAACAAACCTAAAGTTGGCTGCCCTACTATCGTCATCAGCACATAGCCTCCTGTAAAATTGTTTTTATATACTTTTAATCAAAAATATGCGTAAAAAATCTCATGGACGCGCTGCCTTCGGCAGTGGAAACGGATGGTGTTGTGAAGAATCCGAATCTCGAATTTGTATGATTTTATGTTTTTTCTAAGATAGTCTATCCAACTGAAGTAAGAGGCGCACGTTACAGCCCGTAAGGCATGGTGACGTCACTGCGACGTCGTTGTGAAGTCACAGTGACTAAAATGTAAAGTCGTTATGGCCGTTTTAGAGCTCGTTTGTGACGTCACATTGTGATCACTTGGTGAAGTCACGTTGTGACAAATTTGTGAAAAATGTGTCATTTGTGACTACTTTGACATTAACATCGTGACGAAACTGTTACAAAAGCGACGTTGTGACAAAAGTGTTTTTTAAAGTAAATAACATGTTTTGAAGAATTTTTGTAATTTTCTAAAGATTTTTAAGAAAGTCACATCTCAGTGACATTGTGACGTCACTGAGTGGTGGCATTTTGGTCACAGAGGTGATGTGACCACAGTGACTTACAGTGACGTTATTGTGCCGTCACTGTGACCATGCATGCTATGAGGGAACTTTGTAAGTTTTAATTTTTGATATTTAGGTAGGTTAAGAGTTCTTTTCTAATCACATATTCTTGAGGAAACATCAACAATGTAAAAAATCATTTCCTTCCCTCTTTTAAAGTGGCGTTCCAAGTCCAAATGTAAATTATATCTTAAAAGGTAGTGTTAAAAATAAAATAAAGAAAGAAAGAAAAATCAGCAAATTTGCAAGATTTTTTCTTTTTCATAAAGCTAATCTTTCTTTTTAGAAAGGTCTCTATTATAACAAAACATTTTTGGAGCCTGAAACGTATCAGGAAACAAAAGAACATCATTTTCTTCCTACTTATCCTCTTCTGATACCGAAGGAAAATAAAAATGGAGCCTGTATTCAATTTTTAACGCTTAATATTAATATATTTTAACAAAAATATCATTACTACATGAAAGATACAATGAAAAAAAAGTACTTTTTTATATTCCAACAAAAATGTGTATAATAAATTGTAAATATGCAATAAGAATGAAAAAATATGAAATTGCCATTCTGAGGTTTATTTTAACTTTACATATCGTTATTTAAGGGGGTCCGGGACGCAAAAATCTTCAAATTTCCTAACGATAATTTATTGCATTAAAAATGCATTTATAATAATTTATTGCATTATTCAATGATATCAAATGTATATTAAATGACAATTTATTGCATTAACTTTAAATCATGTTTCTATCTTATTTGGAAAAGGCAATATATATTTTTTTTTCGTTTTGGTTTGTTTACAAAATCTAGCTATTAAGCAATGGTTGTCATACAATGATGGTTGATTGAAATGGTTGCAAATGGTTTTATGACTTCTTATGAAAATGATGAATAATTTCTTTTACTATGTCTTTTTTTCTTTAACTCTTTGGAGAATAACTATTGTACTTGGTAGAGAACTGGAAAATCTGAAGTATATCTGAATGTTTTTATTGGTTGAATTTCGCAACTTATTCGTTTGCTCAAACCACTAAGAAATGAATGGTCCATGTTTAATGTTTAAAGATTGAATACGTCTGTCGCCACAATGACAAAAAGTAATAAAAACTATAATAATAATAATTTGAAAGAAAGTAATAATGATTTCAAACAAATTTAAATTAAAAATGCATTTTTTTCTCTACGCGACGGTGTAAAAGTTAAAAATGTGCGATGCTTAGAAGTTTAAAAATTTGCAGTTCAAAAAAATTTTAAAACAGAAATTCCATTTAAAGTTTGTTTATGATGGGTACAGGAAAATGTTAAATCCATGCCGTACGTAAATACGAGGTGTTGAGAAGTCAATTGATTAACTCCATCCAATAAATCTGCACATTTAAACAGTTAAAGTTGTCTATCTATAAACTACTGATTTTTTTTTTTTTTTTTTTTTTTTTTTTTTTTTTTTTTTTAAATCATTGGTTTAGGAATATTATTGTTTTATGCTTGGCGTACGTAATATATGACTCGTTATGATCATCATAAAAATTATGTTTATTATTAACTAGCATACCCAGCCCGCTTCGCCGGGCTTAATTTGAAGGTTTATTTAATAATTTATGTGTATGGTACGCTTCCCGGACCATCGGCACTCCACGTGCGTCGGGTGAGCGTCAGAACAAACTTTCAGCATATACATATGGGTGGTTGTACTTGAATGCACAGACCTGCGCGTTTTTTTCTATCTTGCTTTTATACCTCTGGACCGAGTTGGCGCATTGCCAAGATTTGCTTCCTCTGGACCGAGTTGGCGCATTGCCAAGATTTGCTTTCCCCTGTGCCTCAATTAATTAATTAATTAATTATCCTCGGAATTCCTTTTATTTATAGAGATTTTAATTTAGGTATTGAGTTTATTTATAAATTTTTTAAATTGTAGTCTTTGAAAATATCACTTTCCAAATAGTCGTTGTACTTCGCTAAATTATTATATTTTTTTATGTTATTATTATTTTTTTGGATCGGGGAAGGGTTAAAAGAGCAGCACATCCAGAGTTAATGTAAATACCCCAGTTTTGTTTGCTTTTAGCCTTTAGTGAACAAAAGTCGAATTTTAGAATCCCTTATTAATTTTAGTGGCTTAGAAAATTGTCTGTGAAATTTTCGAAATATTTCCCAGAAAATTTCCATTTAAAAACTATTTGGAAAACTCACAACTCTAGTTATTCTAGATTTTTGGTATATTATAGAATAAATTATCATTACAAGGTTTATTTTTGCATGAAATGATTTAAATATATTTTCTAATTTAACTTTCATATGGGTAATTTTTTTCACAATTCCTTGGATTTAAATTCTTATAACTCAAGATCCTTTAAATGTAAATGCTTCAAACTTGGGACATGTGTTTTTTTCATTATTTTAATTTTGAGTAAGGAAATTTGAAAAAAAAATATTTACTTTTGAAAATATGATACTTTTAATAATTACATTTTTTTCGAATTTTTACTTTAAATATTTTTATTTTATTTTTGTTTATTTTTTTATTAATATTTTTAAAAATCCTGAATCAAAATTAAAATTTAAATATTTTTGTTTATTTAAATGTAAAAAAAGGGTACATTCTAGGAATAACATTTTGAGCTATAACGATTTTAAATGACCCCACTTTTTTAATAAATTTTAAATTATTATTTTTTTAATTATGAAAAGTTCTATCACGTGATTATTTTTACGAATAATATGGTTAGCCAACATAACAAAATTCAAAATTTAAACTGTTTAAATAAAAATTATCTTAAAATACGTCCCGGACTCTTTCAAAAAAAGGCCAGGACACCAGGTCAAAATTATTAAAATCTGGCCGTTTGTATACTAAAAATATCAACTGAAAGTGCATTAAAGAATGACTTTTTCTACCCCCATACAAATTTTCAGATCTCTATATGGGTAAATATCTTAAGGCATCACCAACAAGCAGATAGAAAGAGAAATATTGTACACTTTCGAAATTTTTTGTTAAAATAGATAGTTTGGGTGAAAAGTCACTTCAAAGTGCTCCACTAAAATTTACTAGGTAAGCGCATACGCTGATTGGCACACAACAGTATGTGAGCAATTTAATTTGTTAAATATCCATTTGATGTCTTCAATAGACCATTGATAATTACTAATTTTGAAATAAATATTAAGATTAGTTTAGTTTGCGGAAATATTTTCTTTAAAAAAGGCAATAAAATAAAATAAAATGATTTTAATGCGACCATTCGATATAAACGTATTTTTAATTTTTACTTACCTCCATCTCGAAATTCAACTCTCATGCGGTAAAAAGTACTACAATAGCACCAGCGAATTCAATTCCAACTAAGTTTATAATAAAATGTTTTTTCCACAATAATTCTAACAGAGTTACTGTTGGACGGTAAAATTTGAAAAGAACTTCTTATGCAGTAGCACAGTTCACTTTATCTGCTGCCGTTTTCTCATTTTTCAGATGATGGACAGCAGTACATTGCGAAAAGTCCTCTTCTTGAAACATCTTATGTTCTATATAATTAAATGCTCCAAACGCAGAGCTGAATCAGAGTATATTACGTTAATTCCATTAAACTTACGATGTATGACTATTCAAGGACTCGATTCGTGACATATTTTTTGTACACGCTAATTAGGCTGACTATATCAGCTATCATTGTATTCAATATGTTAGTCATCAGATGAGCAGTTCAACTACTTAATCCGATCCGATCAATATTTTTGAAAAAAAGCACTGCCTATGTTTTAAGATCTTAAGAAAAAAAAAAAACGTAAAAAGGGCGACAGATAAAAGACATAGCTTCATAAAAATACCACTGAATACGTAACATCAGAGCTGAACAATAGAAACTTAAGAATTCCAATGTTTATTCAGGAATTATTAATTTTTTTGCACACTCAATTATTTAAATATGAGGTATAAATATTTTAACAAACTGAATTTGGAATTTGGAATTGCAAATTACATATAATTTGTTCATTTGTGATTTTTGTTTTACATTCTCTAATAGTTTCCCTCCAGGAATACAAAAAATAATATACATATATATATATATATATATATGGAATATATATATATATATATATATATGTACATATATACATATATATATATATGTATATATACATATATATATATATACTTACAATATATACATATATATATATATATATGTGCAATATTTTATCTTGCAATCTTTAGAAAATAAAATACCAAATAAAACAGCCGAATTAAAAGAATGAAGAATTAAAATAATGGTAAAAGAAAATTAAATCTACTGATCTTAAAGTGTGCCAAAAATGAGTCTTTAAAGAAAGAGTGCCCTTTAAAGAAATTAAAAAATGGAGAAGAATTACGTTTCAAATAACATACGACCTTTTTCCAAAATCTATATATATCTTATGTAAATTATTACAAGCTATAATTCAATTTGTTACACTGCAATAAAACATCTTATTTAAACTTCATATAATGTTAGATATTGGTCAGTTTTATAAATTATTTTTTAAAGAAATTTTCAACAGAAATAAATAAATAAAATTAATAAAAACTTAATCACATAGGTCTATACGATTTTTAATTTTTAGAGAAACACTTGCCTTATTAAAAAATTTTACCATTTATCAAAAGTCTATAATAATAAATCTGTTATTATAAAGTGAAGAAATATTAACAAGTTCCTATTTTATATACTTAAACTTTTCCTCAATGTCCGATAGTAAACAAAAAGAGTTTTGCTATGCATACTTTGTTAAATAAGAAATATTATTTGCATGACATGAAATTTTAGAATACTCGAGAAATATGTTTGATAAATTTTTTCTATCAATTTAATTTTATGTTGCATTTTCTGTTGAAGTTTTTAGAAAATAAATTGAGTTTTCCGTCGAAAGCAGGTACATAGAAAATTTAACGATGTTGGTTTACATTTTCTTTTGCTTTAAGCGAAATTTTATATTTAAGAACTTTAAAAAATGTTTAGAAGCAAAATGATTTATTGATTGTTTCTTCACAGAAGGGAAGTGTATGTGAAACCCTATATTGGAAATTCAACAGAAACAATCAAACAGTTATTTATTAGTCTGTGTGTATTTAAAAAGCGTTCTAATACTTAAAACATTATATGCTAAATATTTTCTGTCGTCAAAAATTGTAACACGATTTAAAATTTGACTAAGTTAAGGTTTATTCAAAAAGAAAAGAAATTCAAAAGGTTGTTCAATATATGTCGAATGTACTAACTAACTAAGCTAAATTATATGCGCAAATACAAAAAAATTGAATGAAAAGTATAAATGTAGCTGAAATTTCTAAAAGAATACCAATATAATAAATTTAATTTTTTGTATTATCCGGGACTACCCAGGTCTGTAATAAAATTGTTGAATTAACCTCATATATGTACTGCAATATCTCATGAAAAAACTCAATCTCAAACAGTATTAAACTCGGACCTCGTCTCCTGCAACACCCTATAGCGCGCACTATAATATATTGTAAAATAAAAACAGAACTTTTTAGCAGATGTGCGGAGAGAATGGAAACTTTTAGCAGACGTGCTGCGCTCGCACTGCAAAGTCTTGCAAAACAAAAAATAAAAAAATCCAGTCTCGAAAATTTTGGTTCACTATTCCACCACTAGGGAGGAATTCTATTCTTAACAAAACTGTTTTTGAATCGAACTCCTTTAAACAATCTGTCAGTAGAAATATTAGTCAAGGAGGTAACAAATTTAAGCAAAAATGTAATATATTTTCAGAAACTACTGTTCGAAAATAGTGATAAATGTACCTTTGAAGATTTTATATTAAATGTGTATTACATACCGAGGGCTTCGTCAAGAAACATTAGAATACGGTACAAAATTAACTATTTGATTGCTTCCTCTTTATAATATTATATATAATATAAAATGATAATATATAAGAGAAATGTAAGTTTCAACATCTTTAAAAAGGTGTATTACCATTAAAATACATTACAAATGATTTACCCTTTAAACTATAGTATAACAAAATTCATATTAGTCTGCTTGCAAATGAACAGGAAATTCTATACACTTCATTTACAATACCGGACATGCCATAACAAATACCAATAATATAAATTAAATTCAAGGTAATCTGACTATATTTACACAGTGACTGATGGATATATAAACCAGCATCGTTCATAAACATTTTTCAGATATGTTGGAATGTTTTAAAAAGATTTCTAAAATAAAACGTAACTCGCATAAAAATCTATAATAAAGTGTTATTATATGGTTTACAATACCACATGTATATCTAAAGGAACAGACTCAGTAAAAAGAGCAAAGAATAATCTGCTGCATAAAGGTGCAAATTAAAAAAATAAATGAAGAACACACGATAATTTAATTTTAAGAAAAAACACAAAATTATGGAGGAATCCTAAATATACAACTCGAACTGAGCCTTTTAGCAAATATTTCAAAGCAAATATTGAAGCAAAAATATTTGAAACGAATTTGTAAAAGGATGGGATTTGATTAAAGAATTTACCTAGGACGATGACTTTTGATATATTTTGCTATAACTTCCAAATATATTTTTTTTTAATTTGAGGTAAAATAGATGTATTTATTTAAATGCAAATACTTAATTAAATATTTTCTTTTAAATTGTGTAATGAAATTAAGGTGTATGCTGTTATTCTGGCAAGAGATTATGGTTTCCTTATGTTTCTTCAACACATTTTCTGAGAATATATATTCTTCAAATATATATTCTTCCTATATATATTTTTTTTTTAATTTGAGGTAAAATAGATGTATTTATTTAAATGCAAATACTTAATTAAATATTTTCTTTCAAATTGTGTAATGAAATTAAGGTGTATGCTGTTATTCTGGCAAGAGATTATGGTTTCCTTATGTTTCTTCAACACATTTTCTGAGAATATATATTCTTCAAGGACATATGAAAAAAAAATAATCATTTTTTTATATATCTTGAATGTTCTTCATAAATTTATAAAATTGAATCAAAATAAAACTAAATATTAATAATAGCATTGATAACATTTCCAATATATTTGTAAAAAAGTTGATCAATTCATATTGTCTGTCCATCTGTCCCTCTAGTCGATGTCTGTTCGTATTTTAACACTCCAAATTATGTTAAATTGCCACGACATTGCTATATATCAGTGGAGTTATCATGTGAAGTGTAAATCATTAATGATTCGTTTACAAGGACAGTGAAAAGAATTCCATCAGAAAATTTTCTAGACTATTGATGGTATTAATAAAAATAAAGATTTCAAATGTTTTATTTAGACAACAGCTTTCACCATGATAAACTTTAAAGTTTTGATATTGTTTTCTGAATGCGCGAGAGAGAATATAAAATCGCTATTTTCAGACACCTTTTTTTATTTGTGTGCATTTTGATTGCTTTAATATTTGCAAACAACCGATCAAAAGAAAAAAATATACATGTGTCCCCATGTCCCTTGCACTTAAAAAATAGAATATGTGTAATTAAAGTTTCCATAATAATATCAGACGTGGCATTCGTATTTACATCTTACTGTTTTGTACTTTTTTTCTCATTAATAATTCTTCTCTTTAGCGCTGTCTTTTCTATTAAAATAAGACAAAAAAAAATTTTAGTAGTACATTTGCATATATTTTATTTACCAACCTTTGAAATTTAAGTATAGAAAATTTCGAGCATTTCTCTATACGTTTCCCATTTTTATCTACGCGACATCAATGAACTCTGATAAGGATCTCTTTGCAAGAGTATCAGTGAGATGTGCAGTTGTTCGGGAAATGCCTGTTTAAAATATTATGCCAATAACTTATTTGTCACTAACAGACCTGTATCGATTTTGCAAGTAACACATTTGAGCACTTACTGTAATTGTTACGTGAATGAAATGTTTCTTTCCATTTCTCATTTTCCTATTTGTAAACAAAATTTCTCATTTCCGACTTCAGGTTGCTATACTACAATTTACTTTTTTACGCGTACAATATTTTCCGTTATATTTTAGAGCAGAAGTTCACGTAGAGTTAGCACATATATGTCACTGTGATTTTAGATTTTTATAATGCCAAATACAACTTTTGTTAAATTTAAATGGTCAAAAAACTTTTAAAATCTTAATCGTAGGAGCAAAAATAATGTGAATTTCAGTTCTTTAAAATTTTTATATAGTTATTAAAATTACATACAACTTTGTAACTTGTTTAAGCCAATTTCAATTCTCTATAAACTATAAACAATAAATACTTATAATATATTATGATAAAAAATGAAGCGAAATTGATATTGCAAACTTTTTAGAGTATACATATCATTATAAACGTTATTTTAAAATAAATTTTAAACTACAGTTTATAGAATAAATTAATTACATATAATTTAATTGATTGAAACTTTTTTTAAAAATTCAATTGGTTTGAAAAAACAGAAACAATTTAATAAAAATTATTTAATTAATGAACTAAAAGTTATGAAAATGTTTACTTATCTACATAATTTTAATTCATTCGCTAAAATATAGTTTATACCATATTTTAGCGCAATTTACATGTTTATATACATATTTTAATCTAAGTTATCATGTGGATGCTGAAAAATAAATTGTGAATGTTTTTGCAATATTAATTGAATCGTTTTTTTTTTTATTTTATTGCATTTTATTTATTTTTTTTTTGTTATTGCGTAAGTAGTTATTTTTTCCTTTTATAAAGCTTTATGTATAACTTAAATATGCTACAAAGTCATAGATAATTTTAATTAGTATTTAGAAAGTGATGAGAATTTGAAATTAGATCATTTTTCCAATGGTGTCGGGTCATTAAAACATACGAATCTCCTTAAATGAACTGGCAGAAACGTAATGTGCATGACACATGGCTTCAGGACCGCTAAAAAACTTTAGTAGTTTTTTTATCGAATTATTGTACAAACAGTTAAACAAAATTCAATATTCTCTCTAAAGTAACATGAATTGAATTCATTGTTGACGTTCTCTCTGAATGTTAGTTTCATATAAAATGCAAAAATGGCGAATGAACGAGACATCAATACAACTGCTTTCCAAATTTACTGCATGCAAAATTACAGAAAACAGCAGTTGAAATTTTGATTGTTGTTTATGAAATTTATTAAACGTTTATCGAAATGTAGTTAACATTGTCGATTAAAAGTGTTTTTGTAATACATTGGGGAGAAAAGGCACTTTGGGGTGAGGCCCTAATAAAAATATGCAGTTGGGAAAATTTGACAAAGCATTGTCAAAAGATGGCAACAATATTGCCTATCATCACATATGTTTGCAAGCCTCATGGGGAAAAATAAAGGTTCCAGCTAAGCAATCCTGTTTTGATGCTCAAACGTAATTTTTCAAAGTCATTTTAAGATGAGAATATTTGTAAAATATTGAAATTTATTGCAAAGATTTCTTAGGAATAAGAATAAATTTATAATAGGTTTGTTATTACAATTAAAAAATATATCCTACTATTTTTGAGAAATTGACATGGTATCTTTTTTAAAAATTCGACTTTAGGAACGCATTTGTATAAAAATAAACGGGATACATTGGTAAAATCCCAGCATGTGTCCCAGCATCTTCAGACATATAAAAAACAGAATTTTTTAAAACTCTTAAAACTTCCTTCTTAAACTATATACCCCTGTTCAAATTATCATTAGCAATAATTTTGTTACAGCATGAAAGTAAGACAGACATATTTCTCTTTCTTTTACTCCACTGGACTCTATACAAAAGACTTCAATATAAAATAAAATTAGTCGTTGGGAGCCACAGCAATACTTACACATTATGGATATGCATACTATAAAATATGTGAGTAAAATACGAGTAATCTATTTATAAAATACCGCGTGGTTATAAAATAAGTATGCCTATTTTTAGCTGTCCGTAGCTTGAACAAATAACCCGAATGAAGCCAAAATTTGTACACATACTATTTGAGAAGGCGGAAGAAAAGTGGAACAAAAAAAAAAATAATTGCAATATTCGCCTACAGATGGCGCTTTTGTGATTGAAATGTAATCTGCAATACAAGAACAAAGAATTAAGGCACAAAACCGGATGGCATACCTAATTTATTGGAAATTTTAGAGATCCAGTCTCCTCGAATTTTTTTACCATTCTTCTCACTGCACACGGTGTCAAAGGACCTTTTCCTTTACGCATTCCTTTCACACACCTAAATTCACGTAAAGCAGCTGCACTGTTTGAACTATTAACGTAGAATAGTTTTAAAATTAAAGCGCGATATGGTGAACTGGGAGTCATGTCGTACAACATTAAAGGCAGAAATGACCACGTTTTGATTTTACTGATGATTACAATGGCGTTTGCTTCGATAGGACCCGTAGGGGATACAGATAGGGATACTTTATTTATAACCACCCTGTACATTGCAATTATACAACATATTAAACAATACAACGAAATAAAATTTAAATGTATATTTAAATATTTTTATTACATAGTAATGCCCTAGTACGGAATTGCTGGTACTACGTGATTATCCCATCAATTATATAAATCGCCAAACTACTCGTGAATTAAACAAATTGGCATGAGCTTTATTTTAAAAAACGAAAGAACAAATAAATTAGTAAACGATTAATAACAAAACAAATAAAACGTCAAACTATAAATGTATTTAATTTCAAGTGCATGCGAAATTTACGATAAGCCATTATTGACATTTAATCTTATAGTTTGGAGATAGTTTTTTGGTAGAAGTATTAATCAAGTAGTAAAAGAAACATCCTTATAACTCCAAAAACGAAAGACCTATTAACTAGCAGTTTATTGACACGGATGAAGTGTCTGATTGCCAATAAAAATATATTTGAGTTGAAATTTGAATGAAATACAGAATCATAAAAAAAATCTTTGAGGGTGGAAAATACGATGATAAGTAACTGGACAACTAATTAACCGATTGATTTAATTTTTTATGCAAAATTTAGATTTTTATTGTCTTTTATGTACCTTTTGCTATGTTTTTATGTACCTTTTTATCAAAACTAATATGTCGAGAGTCTTAAAAATAATTGCGGATAATCAAGTTTACTAATATTGAATAGGCTTCTTCATATTTTTATATACTAAATACACATCAAATTTTAAGTCTCTGTCTCAATTTGTTCGAGGGTTTACAGATAGACAGAGACACACAAACGGACGGCAACATTCTTTTTCTAAATTTTTTTCTAGTTTCCGAAATGTTAAATCCTACAAAAAAAATTCTCAGTTTACAAAATGATTGCAAGGCCTATATTACCCTATACCACGTATGATGGATACGTAAAAAGTAAAAAAAAAAAATGCAAAAAATCTAAAAAACTCGTATTTTATTTTCTATTTTCCATAGAAATATAATAAAAGGATCATAATTGTTAAAAATCAACAGAAAATAAATAAAAATTCATTGAGGGTAAAGCGTCAGTTAAAGGAGTTAAATTATCGAAATAAAAATCTCGCTTCTGAATAATTCCGATTTTAATTTTAGACAGCAACTTTGATCCTAAACTTGACAGTTTAGATAAGAAGTTGAAACTGTTTGAACTTGTAACTAATAAATTAGAGAAAAATAAGTTCCAAATTTCTGCATTATGTGAGCTATGTACAATCTAACTAATTGTAAAAGTTAAAAGTTAAAAGTTAAAAGTCAGAAGTTAGAAGCTGAAAAAAGTTAAATGTTAAAAAAAAATTTTTTTTAGGTTGTTCATAACTGCTCTGTTCAACAAGTGCAAAATTTTCTTCTGTCACATATATAAATTCATTTTTTTAACTTTGAGATACAGAATTAGAAGATTTGATTACAATAAGATTTGGAAGCGAATTGTATTTTTTATTTTTTGATAAATAAATTACATGCTAAGTTATAAACGATTTTGATCACATGACAAACGCAATTATCACCCTTCTTTGAATTCTTCTTCTTTTTTTTGAGTGGAAATTTGGTTCAAAATGATCAGTTTGATAATTTTTTCTCAAAGATCCATCGCATTTGCAGTAAAACGAAAAAAAAGTTCGATTAAGTATTTTCTGTACAACCGCACCTGCTAGTGTCATGTATTTCCAAATAAAATAAAATTAAATTTATGTCATAAAATAGCTCTTTTAAATTTGAAAACACCTTTAAAGAATAAAAAAGAGAATTTCTGGTACTTTACTTAGCCACATAATGAAGATACAGCAGCTGACAATTAAGATTATTGTTTTTTGAAACTTCCTCAGCCTATAATCCTTTTAAAATATAATGAAAAGCATTAACAACCATGAAATTGTGAGTTAAAATAGAAAATGTTTATGTCCAATGTTATTACAAAGTCTGTTATAAATTCTTTTTTATATTATTAAATATACTATGCATAAATAAGCATCGATTTCTTTCTGAGACTTCAAAGGGCATTATGTCCCACTCTGCCCCCTAGAAATTCAATTCTGCCTGAATAATTTCCGTGTAGGGTCACATTCGAACAATATTTTTAAATTTATTTTTCAAATAAATAATATTCAACTTTTCAGTTTCTTGGGGATTTAAAGTTTACATAAAATTTTGACTACAAAATTCTGACATTAGTTATTTAAATTGTCCTAAATACTGAAATATAGGAGAGTAATTAAAAAGTTTCCCAATGTACTCCATTCTCCCACACTATATTCTTGATATAATAACAAAATGTCTTTTTTTAAGGTGAAGATGTCAATGTATTATGTTTGTTTACATGGATCGATACTTGTTACTGTTCGTACATATAGTTATCTGACCTCCCTCAGGCATTTTGCATTTCTTTAGACCTTTGGTGAAACATATTCAGATAATATTATCAATGTGCTTCTTAAATAAAGCAACCGTTTTATAATTCTAACTTAACTCTGTAGGTAATGACATTTATTTCATTTAATCTTACTGTTTAATCTAATTGTTTCCTATCTTCTTTTAGATTAAACATAGTTTGTTTAAAAAGTAGGATAAGAGTTGCGTAATTTTATTATCCTTACGCCCATGGCCTAACATATAAAAGTTTTGTTTTTATAACTATAATTACTGTCAATAACAATAAGAATAACATATTTATAATAACTTTTTTAGTACCAAATCTTTCAATAAAAGGAGTAAAATTTTGGTTTTTTGGTTGTATTAATCATGTAATTCCAGATGTATACTTAGAGATAAAAAAAAGAACGTGGAGCAATTTTTTGGCAGTCAGTGTTGTTAAATTATTTGAAATTAAAAATCCCCTAAGATGTTGCGACAAAAAATGTGCCAGTCATATTTCTACAAAATTTGTAGAACCAGTATGCCTGAAATGTATAGAATAATTTTATTCATAAGTTACCATTAACGCTTAGCAGACACAAGTGTGCGTTTTATGTGTCTTTCGAATTTTTAATGTTTTACATTTTTTTTTTGATTTTCTATTATTATAAAATTAATAATACAAAAAAAAACAATTGAAGTCTTTTTTCCATTACCATAAAACATTTTCGGAAGAAAAATCTAGCGTGAGCAAAACTAATATATTAATGCAACCATAAAATTCTACAGATTATTCAAATAAAATTTTTTTTAATCTTTCAGGCAAAGTATCCTACAAATGAATTTGTTCAAACAAAACTTTTGAAAGTTAGAAGTATTCATATTAAATTTAAGGAACAATGGATTTTATAAAATTTTCTAAATTTGATTTAAATTTTGATAGCGTATTAGATTAGTTGTAAGATAAAACATTTGACTGAAATGTATGCCTTAGATTCTGATTCGCATCGTCTTTAAATTAATTATATGCATCTCTTAGAAGCCACGAGATTACAAAAATCTTTTCAAGAAATATTAAAATATGCAAAATCCTTGATTGAGATAAGAAAGATTATTGATAAGGTAGACGTGATATTGCTTTACGGAAGATAAGATTTCGCGATTTGAATTTTATGTTAATATCGTAGAGAAAATAATTCTTTAGATTTAACGTTTCGTTTAAAGGTAAACAAAGTTACGACAGACTTGAATCTTCATTTTAAATAGTTGAAAGTTTAATGGCCCCTCACTCTACCTACTCTACCCAATAAACCCACCTTCCCTTTTCGTCATCTAATGATGTGTTTAACGCTTTGGCTGTCGCTCAATTCTCAAAATTTGTTCCAAGACATCACCTACTTTTCTCTTCATATAAAATTCTTACAAATAAAAAAAAATACCATGATGTATATGGTTATTAATACATGTGTTTTTTCCTACGACATTCTGCAACAAGCATGCAGCAGCAGATATTTTTCCACCCGTTTTTCATAATGTAAAAAAAACCCTGTAAAATTACTAAAATATTTTTAGGAAACTGGCAATCCTAGAAATTTTTATGTAACGGCAACAACAAAAATTCGTGTAACTGATACGCGTTTGCACTGTAAATCAAAACATCTGTAAGGAGGATGCAAAGTTTTTTAAAAGAAAATGAGATACCTAGAACATTTTACGGAACCACAACCTGTGTTACAGGACAAATTTTAGTAAGATAACTGTAATTATAGTACATTCGTTTGTAAAGTTGCAGGTTTTTGCAGTCTCACAAAAACTAGTTTTGTAATATTACATCTTTTTTGTATAGCATACAATTAAAATTATTGTAAGCGTACAATTTTCTCCAACTTTACATGTAGCATTACAGATTTTTTTATAGTGCAACTTCGAAGGTCAATCGGTACAAAAGAATATATTGCCTCACAGCACAAAAGGATGGTCGATACTGAGATCCCTTCACTATTATAGAAAGAGTATATGCAGGTGGTGTTGAAAAAAGGGATCTCAAAATATAAAAAAAAGAGCTATGAAGATTGATCGGACACGGACACAGAAATGGATGTTTAGCACATTGCATGCTTGGAAACCAGCAAAAATATTACTAACTTTTACCAAACACTAGTATAAAAAGATCCACATAAAATACAACTCCGAGTGAATCAGAGAATACATGTTGAGATGCAATTGTTTCTGCGCTACCACGTAACATGCGAGGCTAACGAATATGAAAGGCTTCCACGGTGTTTCACACGTATCTTTTTTACACAACGCTTGAGTCAACGCTCGACTCCACCGATGCTCTGTAGCTGTTAGCGCTCTGTAAAAAAGCCTCGGTAACTGGCTACATCTGGCACCCACGTGCTGCCACAAGATCGGATCTTTAGCACTGACGCTGCATCATGGGCTAGTACGAGATCAGAGCTAAAGTGTTAAAATTTACAAGCTTTTAAAATAAAAAATTTTCATTTATTTATTTTATATGTTAATTTAAATATATATGTTACATAAAAATAAAACCATTGTCATATATACACTGTTAAAAAAATGGCACATGGTTTAACAAATTACGCAAGTACTTACACTGATAAGTAACAAAATATAAATCATCCATAATTTAAAGCCTAGCAGGAGACAGAAAAAAAAACTTCATATGCAAATCAAAGTTCATAACATCAAAAACAAGAAAAAGAAAAAGAGCATAAGGGCTAAAATTCTGATGTTGAAGAAGCGCCTGTTTCACTGCATTAACCCTTTCCAGCACACTGTGCCCAGTCCGGAATATCTAATTTTAAATCCAAACTTGCAAACGGCACCAATAATATTTTACCAAATTTTTGCGTTTAAAATGAAAATTTAAATTTAGCGATTCTTAATTTCTAAAAAAGTCGTTTGTAAATTTCGGTGACAGTCGATAATTTCTCATTTTACTAACAGAATTTGCCCGTGACCGAAAGGGTTAACTCTTAAATTTGATTGCTCAGCTTATCTAATTTTTTTTAGAAAGGATGACTTGAAAATGTCTCAACAAAGTGATTCACCACAACCCATGGCATGGGATTTTATAGGCAAACTTGAATCCAGGCAAACACAATGAACTGTCTTGGACGGTGTTGGAGTCGCCAGAAGTGTCGTAACAAAGCCGTGGAATCGATTCCAAGAAAGAGCGAATGTTAAATTCCGACCAGGGCAAGGTCGGCCCCCCGCCACTACAGCAACGGATGACCGGTAACAACCCGTCGAGTCAGAATAGACAATGATATTGAGTTGCAAAGACAGTTGCTCTTAGCTACAGAACGTAGGGTATCCGAATTTTTTTCTATAATAGTGAAGGGATCTCGGTATCGACCATCCTATTGTGCTGTGAGGCAATGTATTCTTTTGTACCGATTGACCTTCGAAGTTCATTATAAAAAAATCTCTAATGCTAGATGTAAAGTAGCATTACAAATAGTACGTAATAGGTTTCATCATGGAGGTTTCTATGAACGTAGGCTAATGGTCAACATTCCGCTTATATCAAGCCACAGCACGGTCCGAAGTAGAATGGCTACTAAACATCGAGATTGGGAGCAAAACCATTGGAGCCAATAGCTGCTTACAGACGAGTCTCGAATCAATGTGTAGTGTGACACCCGACTTCTTTTGGTACGGGGGGAAAGGAGCACTCGGAATAATTTTACATTAATTCATGAACCGTCACAATACAGACGAGGTGGTTTCAGTGTCGGGGGTGGAATAAAATTAGATGACGTAAGGAGCTGCATATCATTGGGATAGTACTTTGACGGCCCAAAGATATTCAAGCGAAATACTGAGACCTTATGCCATACCTTACGCTGCAGAAATTTAAGATTCCTTTGTTTTCCAGCATGATACTACCAAATAGCATACAACACGTGTTGTGGTGAGCGTCCTTGAAGTTAAAACAGTACAGCGTACGGAATAGCCAGCGTGCTCTCGTGAGTTAAATCCGAACGAGCATGTTTCGGACATGCTCAAACGACGCATTTCTGCGAGATCAACACCTCCTTTTACTGCCAGAGATTTGAAGAGATGAACAGTATTTCCCAAAATCTTGTTGATAATGCCATCAAGAAGATGACATTAAAACATCATCAAATGTCATCAACACCTGTCAATGAAAAACAGGTTTGCAGCAATTGTGGTTCTTCGAGGAGACACACGCCATATTAAAAATTTTGCATCATTTCTAAACAATATGTTTTTTTTAATCATTTACATGTAACCAATTTGTTGCCCAAAATGATCTTTTCAGGTATTTTTCCATATTTTCGAAGAGTTAAAGATTAATTACAAATTGTTTTGCATCCATTTTTTCTGTATTGCGCATTGATACGCGTGTTCTATAAATTTTATGCTAACGCATGACTGTCTCGCACGGTTATCTTAACTACTTTGCTTGCTCCCCGAATTCTTTTCAGAAGTGTATATTTATAGTGGGTGCAAAAAAAAGGTAAAATACGCTTTAAAATTTCATGTGTAAGTGATAAGAGAGCAATGTGAAACGTGTAACTGTTTGAAATAAGGAAAATAATAACATTGTGCTAATTAACAGTGCCAATTTGTTACTTATTTACAAGTTACAATTTTGTTATATTTTATACGATTTCTCTGCAATAAATTGGTCAACCGAAAAAAAATGTTACTATTAGAATAAATAATCGCCAGATGCGCATATCCTTATTTTAATAACTGAAGTTGCATTGGGAGAAACAATGGCCACGGTAAATGGAGATCACATATAAAATTAGGATTTTCCCCAAAAGAAGCAAAAAGATGAAGTGCCGTATCCAGATATCCGTTGATTAGTACCGCATGCACTAATTTGCTCGTACTACTATATTTGGATACAAACCCTCATCTTTTTCGCTTCAATTTGGGATCAACGGATTTTGAGCTTATTCTATCAACGATAATTTTCAGAATTTACAAACTATGTTTTAGAGATTTTCACAGAAGTAGCTATATGTACCTAGCTAACATATTATTCAAATTATATTTTGATTTATGTCACGCATGCGCAATAAAAAATGTTTTAGTAAACCTTCTCATTATTCATGTAATTTTTTATTATTTTTTAATTTTGGTTGCAGAGATTTGTGTACAATATCATTTGTCATGTTTTCTGAAAATAACTCTTTTTTATATTTAGAATTCTGCAAATTATAAGCAGAAAAACTTGGCAAATTTTGGGACTGTTTGTTTATGAAAATTTACGTTTCTCTACGATTATATATGCTATCCTCATAAAAAAGTACATAGTTTATAACTGTAATTCATTTAATCATAATCTGCAGTTTGAACGCTATTGCTACATTGGTTTTGGCAGGGCTATCGAAACAATATTCATTGTTTTTTCAATTTGTGGACGGTCTTTCATGGGATTTCGGAAAAAAAATATTTGCGAAAGTATATGACCTGTATTATTTTGTTTACACACCTGGAGTTTCAGGAAAATTCCTCATGTATTTCTGCAGATATTTAACAAAATGAGAAAAATTGCATGGGGACACATTAATATGACTGGAATGTGCATTATGATTAATTATACAGATAAGAACTATATTTATTTCGAATACACTCCAAATTTGCCATTAATATTTAAAGTAGTACTTTGCATCAGAGATGGAAATAATCTTGAGCTAATAATCAACCAAAAAAATTTCTATTGTTCAACTATTTAATTAAAAATTATCGTTTATTTTTTTATTAATTTAATTAATGACTAAAGATAAATATTAAAACCAAGATTAAATCTGCTTTTGAAAAACTGCATTCAAAAATTACTTTTTGAGCAGATGATTTAATAGTAAAGAAATTTTTTTAATGAAATACGATATGCATGATGTTATTAAATGTTATTAAATGGCATGTTTGCGCATCTGCCTGCAGTGGTTTTGAGTTTCTTTAGGATGTTTGTTGTTATGAAAAATTGGAGCTGGATATGACAGTTAAACAGAAAGAATCTTTATTATTTTTATAAGAGCTCTTAAGTTATGTCAATCCATACATAACTTTGCTTTTTGTTAAAAAGAAGAAAGTTTTTTGGAGTTTTTAGTTTATTAAAATTTAATCTGATTGTTTTCAAGGCATACATGGACATTATTAAAATTTGTATTTGATGTCCGAATATTAGATGACTAAATCTTTAAAACGTTTTAATTAAAAATTATTTACTAGAATATTTAAAAAAATGGATTAAAATTGAAATTTTTTCCATGAAATACGAGCTGATGCGAAATCATTTCAGTTTATTAACGTATATAAATGTTATCAGATTTCCGGAAATGAATTTCATAAAAGATAGAATAAAAAATTTAAAGTAACTGAATTCATAGTTAACTTAAAGAGGTGCTATTTTCCTTTTTTACCAAACATTTTTACAAATTACTTGTTGTTTGCTCATTAACGGAACTAATCATATTATGGTTATTTTAATTTTAGATAATAACATTTGATTTGATTTTTTTTGTTATATTAAATTAATTGCACAAATACTTGTTATAAACGAAAACTATAATGTTATTAACTAAAAAATATTCCTAGCTTTTTTAAAAATTTTGAATGCAATTGCGGATAAACTTTCAGTAAAATATACAATGTGCCCTATCGGTATACTTGTAGACAAATTTATTATTGCGTCAGAATTTTATATTCGTGTGTCTTTTTAACCATTTAAGTTTCAAATTATGAATTCATGAAATGTCGTCTTGTAAAGTGTCTTTCATAAATTTTAGAAACTATATTATAAGATTTCCACAAACATTTAATGCATTGTAAAAGGACTTTGACAAATGAAATTAATTAATTAATCTTATATTTGTGTGGATATTCTGCAACATTTATAACTGTATTCAAATCTTTCACTTAAAATATATTTATCAGTATTTTATCGAATTATAAAATGTAACCGTTTTTTATCGAGATTCTTTAATGTTTTTCCGCGCTTAAATTCTTGACGTTCACCAAACACACTAGATTTTAATATTTTATCTAAATATAGTAAATTTTAACTTTCGTAATTTTTGAAATATTTCAGATGCGTACTTTTTTTTTTTTTTTTTTTTTTTTTTTTTTTTTTTTTTTTTTTGCTGTCGGCTACAATTTTCGATAGACAATTTTTGAGCTAACGTAGTAAATTCTGTTTTCTTTTTAGTAAAGTTTATTTGGATTTCGTATAGAGATTTTAGAATTTATCGTAAAATTTTTATGCGATTTTCAATGTATTTTTGTGATTTGCTATGAATATTTTCACTTCAATTTATTACTAAAAGTAATCCAGTTTTAATATTTTAGCCCAATGGAGTACATTTATCATTTTGATAAATGATTTTCAAAACCTAAGCAGTGGTTTTTTATTGTGATTTTTGGAGCTTTTCTGGTAATCGTACCATTTTTCAACGGACCCAGGCAACACTGGGAAGATTAAACAGTGGTGTTAATAATTCAAGAAAATTGTGGAGTACTTAAATGTAAAAAGCAAAGATTTATCTTTAAATTAAATGGAAATTTGTAAAACCTGTTGACAACGTAATAAAATATTTAAAAAAATTAATATAGATTTGCGCCATTAAAAGATAAATGCATTTTTCCGATTCCTTCTTTGGCGTCTTTATATGTATATTTATTCGATGTGATAAAATAATTAAATAATTACGGTCAATGATGAAAAGATTTCATTATTATACACACTTACACACATATATATACATATATATATATATATATAACCATTTATTAACCTTTTAATTCTTTTTAACTTTTAGCAAAAATATCTAAAATGACTCGTGCTTTTATGCAATTAATGTACTCTGATTATAAAATCCACTAATATCGCATTTTTTATTAGTGATTTGCTCTTTCTTATACCAAAATAAAAATAACAAATAAAATCATTTTGTTTATTAATACAGCATGCAGGAATAACACATATATTCTCTGGTTATTCAAAAAAATTCCAAATAAAGGTCTCAGATTTCGCCAACAAAGGACTATTACAATTCTTTTTAAAAATCCCTGTCGTCTAGGCCTATAGGCGGAGGTAGATTTCGAAGAGTGCTCATTTCAACAACAAAAAATAAAATTTTATTATAGATAAATCCAGTTTAACAACTTTATTTGACCTCTTTAAAAAAAAAAACTCATTTCATTTCTCGGTAAGAACTGTAAACTACTAATTTTCTGTAAGCTAAATTGGGCTCAAACGACCATTTTGGCAACATATTTTAAAATATATTCTGACTTTATTAAAAACTCGGCTAATACGTCACATTATACAGTTCGTAAATAACAAAAAACTGTCAATTCAATGCGTTTGAAAGCAAAATTGAATTTAAAAATGAGTTATAAATAACCAATTTGTTATTTGAATACAATCAAAATTCTTAATTATGATTGTTTCGAGAAATTTTGCGCGAAGTGCCTACTTTGATAGCATTTTTTAAAAAATATGTTCAGCCTTTATCAAAAAACTTACCAATACGGCATATTATACAGCTCCTATATAAGATAACCTGTCAATTGGATGTGTTTGAAAGCAAAATTAAATTTAAAAATATGTCACAAAAAACTCAATTTATTATTTGAATATTTAATCAAATTTTCAATTACGATCACTTCGGAACATTCTGTTCAAAATACCCTTTTTGGCAGCCTTTTTAAAAAATATATTCTGTCTTTATCAAAAAACTGACCAATGCGTCACATTATATAGATTCAAAATAAGATAATCTGCCATTTGGATGCGTTCAAAATCAAAAATGAATTTAAATATGAGTAAGAATACAAGCAGTTTCGAGTTGAGATTTTTCTGAAACTCCTATTTTTGTTTAAATTATTTTTGCTATACGAATTGGTCCTATGAAAATCTTGTCGTCATAAACGTTGTAGATATTATTGAGAAGATGTATAATACATTTAATTATAGTTGATAGTTTAAAAATTTATGTAGTTTTGGATTTTGTCTTTTTTCACCCCCTTTTTTGTTGCGTTTTTAATTTTTTTATCTGTAAGAAACAGTCCTATCAAAAACTTGTAAATACAAAAACATTTATACAATCTGTGATACTACTATGATATCTTGAGAATTGACGAAGTTATGAATTTTTTTCTCTCAAAAAACCTGTCTTTTTTCGCCCCTTGAGCCCATTACTAAATTTATCAAAAGTATGTCATCCATAAACTTTTGGGCCATTTTTAAGATGTAATATAAACTTTAAACCGATTCGATATCTATTTTAATTAAGAAGTTATGGTGTTTTTTCGGTTTTCACAAAAACCCTACCTATTTCCATCCCCCTTGGACCGATTTTGTCCATTAACAAACTTAGCTGAGATTTTATGCCTCATGATATTATGTATCAGTTTAGAAGAGATTGGAGCAGAACTATAGAAGTTATCGTGTCCATAAGAAAGTGAGATATATATGTATATGTATATATATATATATATATATATATATATATATATATATATATATATATATATATATAGATAGATAGATAGATAGATAGATAGATAGATTGATATAGATAGATAGATAAATAAATTTTTTTACTGATGGTAGTGTTATTGTCTAGAGGTCATGATCGGCTTTGATCTGTAAATTTTTTCAGAAATTCCAAATTTGGAGCGAACGCAATAGGTAGTATTTCATACGAAATCTACCTAAAAAATATATAGATTATTTATTAAAAATAGCACACATAATAATAGTCGATACAGTACAAATTTAACATAAAATAAAAAAGTTTGAGTTTTAAACACACATATCTCTAAACATTTATTCTTTTTTAATTCTTTTTACTTTAAGAAAAATGTCTAAAGTGGCTCCTGCCTTTAAACAAACAATACACTCTGATTATAAATATTGATAAAATTCATTGCAATGTTATTTAATATTCGTTATTTGTTCTTTGTTATTATAAAATAAAATAATTTTGTTTAATAATGCAGCATGCTAGAATAAACACATAGTCACAATTATTTGAAAACTTCCGCACAATCGTCTCAAATTTCGTCAACAAACACGTATTACCATTCTAATTTTTTCAAATGAATCATTTATTAAAAATAACACAATGAAAGGGCAATATAAATTTAACATGAAATAAAAAGATACGAGTTTTAAACTTGAGATTTACTTTAAAATTGAAAAAGTAAATAAATACTTTAATAGCAAAATTTATGTGTTCAAATAATTCGTGAAATATTTAAAACTATTTTAAATAATTGTCATAAAATATTTCTAAGTAATGTTTATTGTACACATTTTCAACATTTTAATGAAGTATACTTACAATAATTATAAACTCTTAGGAAATATTTATTTCATCTAACACACATATTATCTTCATAAAAATGACTGACTCTATGTATAACATTCAAATATGTTGTACAGATAAGCAATAAAGTGCAATAACATCAAACAAAATAAGCGAAAGAATTCGCAACGTTTGCTTAATATAAATTTCTTTCATGTCAGCATTTTTTTTACTATAATAATTCGATTTCCTCTCAAAAAATAGAAACTAGAATGCATTTAGTCGTAAATGTCTTATTTAAGGCAAAAGTTATTTCTTGTCTAATTAATTTAAAATTAAGACATTTTCATTTTCTGAATAAAGTAAACACGAGGAAAAATTATGTTTAAAGAAAAAAATGTTAGACGAGAATTTTCAAGTGCAAAAAATAATCAATTTAGTAAATAATGAATTTTTTTACAAATAGTTTTTTTTTTCTTTGAAGAGAAAGAAAACATGGTATATTTCTGTAAATAAATAAACAATTATTTCTGAACTTAAATAAATAAAGAAAAAAAAGGGATGATTTCAATATAATTTGTTTGGGTAAAAATTAAGGATACTATTGATTTATAAACAAGAAATGAAAATTTATTACAGCTCTAATAATAAAGAAAAATAAATTACAGTTCTAGATAAAATATTACCATGTCATCAGCATAAATACCAATTCCCTAAATACCAATAAATACCAATTAGCTAAAGTTTTCTAGGTATCTGTATAAATTTTTAAGGGCGTTTTGTTATCTTATCTTGGAAAAAGTTACTTAAAATCTCTGCAAAAAATGCGAACATAAAAAGTGAATTTTAGCAAATATAATTCTAGTTTAACAATTTATTATAGAAATTAAGGGGAAATTTCTCGCAACTTAGGTGATTCATAACATAATGTATCATTTCATAATCTACAAAATTATGAACTAAAAATTATAGATAATTTCGTATATTCAGTTTATTTTTTATCCTATTCTCATCACTCGGAAATCTATATTCTAGTTTGGGAAATAAAAAGTGATTACCTATTCGTTCTAAATAAAGACATTATGTCAGATAGCTTGACAGAAAGGAAGAGTTCTTTCAGTGCAACTCTTCTAAAATACTGCAATAAAACTTTGTTTTTTATTAAAATCAATAAGTTAACATGAAATTTACTGTAATTTATTCCATAATATTTCAGTAAACCTTCACTATTTAAGTAAATAATTTTCTATGTATATTTTTTTCTAAAATCATAGACTAGTCATTCTTGACTATTGGATCTACTCAGTTTATTTCTTCACCTTATTCGCGTAACTTGGAAATTTATATTCTAGTATCGGAATTTAGAAAATGATTACATTTTAGTTGTATTTGAACTCGTCCAACGTCATCTAAATTTACCTGAAATGATTTCTCCCCGTCAGCCGTAATGTGGCGGTATAAGACTGTGCCTAAAAACAAAATATAAATGCTACACACGTCATTTTTAATAGCAATTATTCTATAATAAACGTCACATAAATCTAAAGCTTTTCAACTGCACTAGAATATTGTTTTAAAATGTTTTGTTTTATTTATTATTAATGTTATTTAATATTTTAGAGAAAAGCAGGTTTTTATGGAAAGTAATTTTCATAATTGCAACTTATGAACCATATTCTTAAATTATTCTATATGTATGTAAGTATGCGTGTATTTCAAGGTGAAAAACATATAAAGAGTTTCCCTTAGAGACAAAGATCAGTGTTTTTAATTTTAGCTGTCTTTGGATGATCAGCTGGATACCAAGTTAATAAAAATCTTTCAATCTCTGTGTATTTTTATCGAGTTTAGTGTTAGAAAAGATGTATATTAAAAATAAATAAATAAATATATCATAAACATCTTTAACAACAAAACATCAATTTAATTTGAAAATCATTTTGAGTATTTTAAAATAAGTTTCAATCTATAGTAATTTAATAAAAGGTGCTAAATCATTTTCCATTTTTGTGGAAATTAAATACTTCGCCATTTCCGCTCACGCTATTTTAAAAGACAAAGATATATTTTAATCAAGGAAAAACGCCATGTAAATCGATTTAAAAATAATTAGTATTTTGTACTTAAGTTAACATTGCGATCCATTAATTTATAACGAAAATTATAAAATCTAGCAACACATTTCTATATTTTAGCATAACTAAAAGAATCATTATGTTCTAACAAAATATAACATTATAAGATGATGAATTTATTAAATAATTCTGACTTTTTCAGTAAAAATAAACTACAAAAATAATGAATCGGATGGTACTTTAAAAGTTTTCATACCATGTATGTTTGATAAAAGCATTTTCTCTGAAAAAAATGGTCTTTATTTATATTTTCAGCATATCCGATTTAAAGGCTCGATATACATTATTAAATAAACGTATAATAAAGATCTTTTTATTATTATTCTGTTTTATAAGTAAAGAAGAATGTACAGTGAATTTTCAAGCCATTAATTTGAATTATATAGTGCTAAACGATATACATGCATTATTTTGTACAGTTTGAAAAAATATAATTGATGATGCTTCTATGAAATATTTTGTAATAAATCTTTTGAGTTAAAATTTAATAAATTATAATAAATTTTTAAGAAATGTGTCATCTACAATGTGTCATCTTTTATTGAAAAAGTTATATTAAGCAAAGTAAAAAAAAATTAGAAAATATTATTATACATTTTTTTTTGTATTAAAGATATAATACATGTATTTCTCAAATAACTAATTCGTATTTTGTACTATATTTTGCTGTTTGTATAATAATATTATTATTAATAATGAAAAATATTATTATTACGTATTCTTATTTTAAAAACGTATACTTGAATTTCTATTTAGTTATGGATTTTACAATAGGGCCATTCCACTGTCACGTGCGGGACAATCAGACACCATAATTCCACCAAAATTGTGTTAAAGGGCTTAAGATTTTTCAGTAATAAGAAATAACATATTTTTGTAAGTTTATACTTGATATAACAATATCTCAGGCAGGGACAGATTTTTCCTAAATGGTTTACTGATTTAGTTATTAATTAATTTGCATGCGTCACGTGCAGGACATCAAAAGTCAACCACTTGTAATTTGCTGTATGATCCAGATAACATTTCTGCTCTACTAATTTTGCAATTTCAAAACAAAAAATATGTAATAGACGCTAAAGGTCTAATGTTCATGAAATAAGCATTCTTATTTGAAAAATAAATTTTTAAATTGCTAAAAAAAATTATAACGTATAGTGTCACGTGCGGGACACGGTTGTCACGTGTGGGACATTTGCAAATATCATTCAAGTAACCTTTTCAAAAATCAGAAAATAAAGGAATGCAAAAAAAGAGAATGCATGTTATACATTTTACAATACAAAAATATTTATTTTAAATTTTTTTTTTTTTTTTTTTTTTTTTGTACAAAATAAATGTTCAAATTGACATTTTTAAACATAAAGTAAATGTATAAACAAAAATTCAAAATTTTTCTAGAAATTTGAAACAACCTATTTTATTAGCTACAGTGGGGGTTGATATCTTTTTTATTACATCTTTAAATGAATATAGAATTTTATCTGGATACTGTGGCCACTTGTAGAATTTACCACTTTTTATCATGACAGACACTTCAACACTATCATGATGGGTGCTTTTAATTTTACCAGGATAATTAATGCCGTCATATTTTACAACGCCCATTCACCCATCTTAAAAGAAGCTGCTGTTTCTGAGCCTTTTATTTTCTTCTTTTTGGAAATTAGGATTTTCTAATGACATTTTCTCTCTCATCCTTTCCATTCTTCTAGCACTAGTAGACTTAGATTTTTCCATTTCAGCTAAATAAATAACAAACTTTATCAATTATAAACGCTTTTGTCTAAATTTATTTAATTTCATAGAAAAATTTAACTTAAAATAGAATTAAACTTAGAAAAACAGAATATAGATAAGAAGTTTTATTATTTTTTTCTAAAGAATAATAACAAGTTCTTAAACACACGACTCTTCTTATTGTATAGAAAAATCCATATAAATTAAGTAGATCAATTCTTGCTGGAAAACAATATGTTCTTAAAATAAAAATAATCATCAAAGTGTTCAAATTTTATTAAAATAAATTTATTAAAAAAATGGAAATAAAAAATATTAGCACCACAAAAAAAGAAAAAAAAGAACTATCATTAAAAAAAATCTTAATTTCGTTTTAGTTACATAGAATAAGTTCTTAGGACAAAATAATCATTAAACTGCTAAAACTATATGCTATAATAAATCTCTATTTAACATTCAGAAAACAAAAATAATCGTCCTGCTCATAAGGTGTCACGTGCGGGACAATTTTGTTTTGATGTTTTTCTCCAAATAAAAATTTCACGCAAATTTTTAACTAGCATAGGATAAGTGTACTACACTAAACTGCTTTAGAAATGCCAATTAAACAAAATAAATGTGTTCCTTTTTCCTCCTAAGTGAAAAAGTTCATGTTTTGTGTCACGTGTGGGACACAGAAACAAAGTTCTTTTTGTGCGCTGTAATAATTATTTGAAATTATTTTATATATTTCAGTTTAGTGAAATATAAACAATGAATATTAGACTTACCTAAAATGTTGATTTCAAAAGTTTCACTGGATTTTCTTTATTAAAAAAACCCACTCAAAATGTATTGTAAAACGCAACATACTTGCTTGCACATGGACGCCATCTTTAAACTGCTGTGTTGCCAATCCATAAAAAATAAACTTTACATTCTTACTCAAAACATAAAATTTGACATGTTGCCAATCAGTAAATACCAAAAATATTTATTTAAACAAATTTTTAAAAAGGACTATCAATTTACCTGTTTTCGTGGAATGGCCCACTATGTATTTATGGAAAAGAATACCGAGAATACTTTATTTACATAATGTTCACGACATTTTATTATTTATAAAAATATAAATTTCAAAAACCATCGAGAAATAGTATATTTAATTTAAAAAACAATAATCTCTCAAATTTATATTACTCAGTAGAGTCATCTCTATTTATAAAATATATTTTTTAGTAATATATCAAGCATTTCTGAATTATTAAAAGTGAAGTTACACAAAAAATGCATCATTTTTTCCATCGTAAATCAAAAACTTTGCTGTATTCATTCTTATTCATTTTCCAATATATATATATATATATATATATATATAGAGAGAGAGAGAGAGAGAGACTTTTTTAACCGGTTCAGTATTTCCGGTTCCAAATTGTGCTACTTTGAAGAAAATAATCCATTGGGATTTTTTTGCGAACTCGGTATTCTCCAAACTATTTCTGAAACTAAAGTTTTGTATTTTAACGGTTGCAATGCAATTTTATGCTGAACAATTTACTCGAATATTGGTGGAACTTATGAACTTTAAATTGAGGAATTTTGTCTTATGTATCTTTTTCTTTGTTTGTACATTTTCCGCATTTAGTATAGATCTTTTTATATAAAATATATGATTTAAACAGCAATGAATTTTTGCTTCTTTGAAGTATATGATTTCTATACACTGAAAAAAAATCTGTAAAATTACTAAAATTTTATTAAGAAACATGTATTTCTAGAACTTTTTACATAACAGCAACAACAAAACTTCACGCAAAAAACACACGATTTCTCTATAAACAATACAAAACATCTAAGGTTTTTAATTTTCTTTTTTTTTAACTTGGATTCACAGAACATTTTATATATCTGCAATGATGATTAAAGATAAAATTTTAGTAAGGTAACTTAGGTAGATGCTTTTAAAAAGATATAGATTTCTGTAGCTTTACAAACACTAGTTTTGTAGTTTTAAATATTTTTTGTACAGTGTTCAGCTAAAATTTTAATAAGCATACTGATTAATGGAATTAATTTTAGATCCTCAATCAAGCAATATACACAAGAAATATATAAATATAAGATTTTTAATAATAAAAAAATATTATTATACATTATTCTTTAAATATTGAAAATATATTAAATTCCAATGTTTCTAAAGTCGAAGTACATTATCAAATCGCAAAAAAAGAAAAAAAAAACTGAAAGAGGTTATGGTATATTAATAGACTGATTTCATGAAATTGAATATACTTAATTTTGTTGCAGTATATTAAATGGCGAGGAGTCAAATGAATAGCGGGAAAATAATCTATTCTTAATTTGAGGATTATTTACCGTACTATAAAAGAATAAACATCACTGTTTTATTCTTATCCTATTTTAAAAATAAAAAGATTGATTAGCATTTTTATACGGTAAAAACTGATTTCAAATAGCAAATATGTGAAAAATTCATTCTACATTTTGAGATCTTTAACATCTGAGGAGTCTAATCCAAAGCACTGTTTGTCATGCTGCAATCAATTCCTGCTTCTGTAAATTACCAAATCCTGCTTTATGGTCATTTTTTCTAATTTGTCAAGGAAAATAATATGATTAATATTCGAGGCGTATAATTCTCGAAAACCTGATAAAAAATTGCTGTGACATGCTTAAAAAAATAGGACGGCAATCAGCTATTTGTTAATGGTCACTGCAATAGTTTTTGTAACATGAAAAACCTTTTTGTAGGAAAAATTTAATAGAAATTGTTTACTTAAAAAAATGTTAAGATTGGTATCTTCGAAAAATATTACAGTAACTTAATAATTTAACAGTCTAAATAAAGTACTTAAATTAAAGAAGTTTTGTTTTTAACGAAATGTTCTGCTGAAATTTGACTTTGGATAGCATTAACATGGAAATTAATCTCCATATTTCGGAGAAATGTATTCTATATAACTTAATTTATTTACATTTCGCGAATTTAGAGCAGTCAAAGAGATGTGTTGCTGTTGCGAAAAATGTATGAATTTATTTCCGAGGATTGTACGAAAATGAAATTGATTATTTATTTAATCAATTCCATTCCTTTTCATACTAAACAAAACTTTTTTTTTCATATTCAAACAAATACTTTCCATCATCGCCACTCTATGTAACGACTATGTAAGGAGCGAAATTTTTGATAAACAACATATATATATATATATATATATATATATATATATATATATATAATGAGAAATCTGTACAAAGTAACATTACAGTTTTTTTTCAATTAAGTTATTTTAAAGGTTAAGTTCTTTTGAACTTAAGTTGTTTTCTTCTTTTTATTGTGTGTTTTATTATTATTATTATCAGTATTGAGTTTCTTGGGATTTACTTGTTCGAAAGTCTATGTCTAGACAATCTTCATGTTACTTTACGTGAATTGGAGGTAAAGATTATTGGAGGCAAAAGAATCTTATGAACTCTTATTCAACATCTCGGTCCATGCCTTACGTGTATTTTTTTTTCACAATTATTCTAGTTAATTTTTTCAAATAATGGCTACATTACATTAAAAAAATCACTGCCCGAATTAATACACTTTTTCATTATTTCTGTCTTAGGATTATTGTATTCGACAAATCCCATAAAATTTAGTCGATTTCTATTTAACGAATTAGTTTCATGACTAAGCGTTTAGGTCTAAAAGTGAGACTTCGGTAAATAAGAGATTCATTCTATATCATATCTAATGTAAATTTTCAATAAAAATATTTATTATAATTTATTGTGTACATTTAATATTGCGAGCGTTAAAAAATACACTAGACATATGAAAAACATAAATATTTGAAAGCTCAATTTTAAAGTAAACTGCAGATATATTGGAACGATGCTTTAATGAATTCAATCTCTGATTTATTTGCGCCTATACAAACGCTTAAACTTGTCGAGTGGATTTTAATTTATGTACTAACTGTGTTGAATAAAGATCGTAAAACACTGACTATTCATGCGAATACTAAATAAATTGTTGCATACGAATGGAAATGAAAGCATTTGGAAATGTTTCACACAAATATCAATTTTAGTGCGGCTCGTTAATTCTTTACGTTTTCGTTTAAGTTCAAACAAAATCTTTTAATATAATAAGCGTTGATTTTAAACGTTGAGTAAATATTCTTTTCGACAAAAAACGCTCAAATACAAATATTATTACGAATTATTATGATGTGTTTACTTCTAAAGAATTCACAATAAATGTTTTTTTTTTTTATTACGAATATAAATATTAATAGTAAATTATTTGATGAATGAAATTTAAGTCCAACACATTGAAGTCCACATAGAATAAAATTGTTTTATATATGGAATAAAATAAACAAGCACGAACAGAATTTTGCAGATTCACGTCATCCAATGCCACCTAAAGACAATACCGGCAAACTCGATTTCTAGCATGATTTTAAACGTTGGATAAATCTATTATGTGGAAAAAAATAGATAAAGATGGATATTATTACGAATTAACACAAATTTATTGTAGGTATAAACGTTGATTTTTAACAATGAGTAAATCTTTTTTGCGAAAAAAAAACACTTAAAGTCAAATATTATTACGAATTATTATGATGTTTATAGTTCTAAAGAAATCACAGTAAATGTCTTTTAATACGAGTAAAAATATTAATAGTAATTTTTTTTTGAACAACGAAATTTAAAATGTGTTGATTGAGAAAATGTAGCAAGTCCACGTTGAATAAAGTTATATAGGGTTATACAGGTTGTTATACAGGGTGAGTCATAAATATCGAAGCAATAGGCTATCTCCTTAAATATTGCCCCTAGACCCATACTTTCAATTGCAAAGTTTCATAAAAAAGGGGAATTTTTCGATAAGATAAGTTGCAACTCCATGGGGGGTCTATTTAAAAAAATACGAAAATTAAGTTTTTATACGGCCCCCAGAGGATAAAACGTCCAATTAGAAAAATTTCCCTTATCCATTCCTGAATTGAACAAAAAAAAAAATTCATCTCTATATCTATAAATCTCCGAAAGATATTAAAATCCAAAATTTTCCAAAATTCTTGACTTATGCATACGTCTGTGCGCAGTGCAATTTAGGGATCAACCATAAATTTACGCATCGTTAAATGTCGATCCAAGACAATACTTTAACTTTTCGATGTAAAATAAAATTGTATAGGTTTTTGCTTTAAAATTCCTTGAAATATTCTAGATGTCTGCAATATCTCGAGCTTGGAGCCAACCTCGTAACTGGCATTACCCATTGGCCGGACCGTCTTCTTAAACACTTATTAAAAGTGTTATCAAATTAAGTGATATTAATTAAACTCTCATTAACCCCCTGACTGCCCAGCCAAAGGGTAATATTGTAATGTTTTTTTCTCTGTAATTTATTAAAAATATTTAAAAAAAAGATTTTTTTTCCAACCTGATACAAAATATGTTATTAGTATCAATGTATAATCTTTGATAGCATCAATCCTAACTTAATTTTTCAGAACTGGGTTTTATTTGTGGAATTATACTAATTTAAATATTGCTTATGTTGCAGTGAAACCTGCAGCTTAGTGTGTGAAAAAATCAGCCGGCGGCAGTCAGGAGGTTAAAAGTGTCTTAAAAACTTATTGCCGCAGGCAATAAGTTTAGTAAAAATAGTAATAGCGACACTTCTATTAACGGAATCATTGAAAATATATTTAAATAAATTACATAGAAATTTTTTCAAAAATTTATTTTTTACTATTCAGCTTCAAAATTTATGATGGTTTTAAACCTCATTTTACTTTTTTCTATCTTTACAAGAAGAAAGCAATAGGCTATCACCTTAAATATTGCCCCTAGACCCATACTTTCAATTGCAAAGTTTCATAAAAAAAGGGGAATTTTTCGATAAGATAAGTTGCAACTCCATGGGGGGTCTATTTAAAAAAATACGAAAATTAAGTTTTTATACGGCCCCCAGAGGATAAAACGTCCAATTAGAAAAATTTCCCTTATCCATTCTTGAATTGAAAAAAAAAATTCATCTCTATATCTATAAATCTCCGAAAGATATTAAAATCCAAAATTTTCCAAAATTCTTGACTTATGCATACGTCTGTGCGCAGTGCAATTTAGGGATCGACCATTGGATTCATAAAAATTTTGAAATCGGGTTTTCGATGGATTCACACGTTTTAGGGCTCAGAGATAAAGAAAAACATGTTTTTACAAAATGTCTGTCTGTGAGTCACTGCATAATGAAAAAAAATTGAAATTGACGTGATAAAAAATGAGGTTTAAATCGACTGACGCATTTAAACAGTAATTAAAAAAATGAGAATGGCAAAACTTAAACAAAACCTGAAATCAAAACTATACAGGACGAAGTTAATCACCTTGAAACTTTTAAATACCATTTATACGTTAGGAGTCCATCTTTTTTCAAAGCTAAATACACTCTTCATCATCAAATGTTTTTATTTCCGTATTTCTCATTTTTAAACTATTAATAACCGTCAATAACCGTCGGTTACGGTAACAGTTCCGCGAGTTCAATAGTTTTTTAACATCTCATAAAAAAGCCCAAAGAGCTTAAAGAAGTTTTCAGTTCAGAAAATTTACTTTTAAAAATATGATTTGCTTACAAAAAATTGCATCTTTTTTATATATTGCTATTTTAAATACTTTTATTTAAAAAATATTATTTAAAATGCTGAATCAAAATTGAAAATTAGACATTTTCATTTAATCAAAAGAAAAAAATTCAACACGACAAATAATATTTTGAGTTATAACAATTTACTCTAAATTTTTTGAAAAAAAAATATTTTATTAAGAAGTTTTATGATGTGATAATGATTACAAATTATATGGTTAACCATCACAAAACATTCAAAATTCTATCTCTATAAATAAGTAAATAAAATAAATGTTTCCTGGACCCATTACAGCAGGATTGTTTCTTTAATTACATGCATTTCTATTTGTGTCTGATCCCTTGAAACCTCATGATTTATTAAAATTGTCTTAACTTTCTGAGTTTTGCAGATATCAAGATGAATTTTTTTTGTTCAATTCAGGAATGGATAAGGAAAATTTTTTTAATTGAAGTTTTAACCTCTGTGGACCGTAGAAAAATTTAATTTTCGTATTTTTTTTAAAATAGATTCCCCATGGAGTTGCAACTTATCTTATCAAAAAATTCACCTTTTTTTATGAAACTTTGAAATCGGAAGTATGGGTCTAGGGTTAATATTTAAGGAGACAGCCTATTGTTTCAATAATTATGACGCACCCTGTAAGTGGTATAAAATAAACAAGCAGAAATAGAATTTTGCAGATTGAAGTCAGCGAATGCCACCTAAAGACAATGCCGGCGAGCTGGATTTTGAGCTTGATTTTAAATGTTGAGTAAATCTATTTTGTGAAAAAATTAGTTAAAGATAGATATTATTAAAAATTAACACAAATTTATGGTTCTAAAGAATTCACTGTAAATGTCTTTTAATACGATTATAAATATTACTAGTAATTTATTATTTATTTGATCAACGAAATTTAAAATCCGTTGGTTTAAAAAGTGTAGAACTTTGAATAAAATTATTTTGTATCTGGTATAAAGTTAACGATCACAAACAGAATTAAGCAAATGGACGTAAGCTAACGCCACTTAGATACACTGCTAACGAGCTTGATTTCGAAAACACGGTAGAACGAGCATCAGAGAGTCATTCATCGGTCCTTTTCTTTTGACTTTTAAGTAACAAGACACGTGATCCAATAAATTGTATGAATAAATTACAAGTATGAATTAATTACTAGTAATATTTAAAATCGTATTAAAACACATTTATGTTGAGCTCTTTGGAAAAATAAACTTGGGTTTTTTCGTAATAATATTTATCTATAATAACATTTTTCACACAACAATTTTGCGCAAAGTTTAATATCAAACTCGAAATCGATCTCGTCGGCATTGCCTTTAGGTGACATTTTACAACGTTGATCTGCTACATTCTGTTTCTGTTCGTTTCTTTCATACCACATTAACCGTAGACATTTTCTGCTTTTTAGCTCACAGGCTATCATAGCCTGAGAGCTTATGTGCCCGTCCGTTCTGTATGTACGTTCGTATGTTCGTGCGTAACGCGTTAACTCATGATAAAAATATCGAATCCACTTGAAATTTTGTATACAGGGTGATTCATAAAAGATGGGCAGAACTTTAAGGGGTTATAGTACACTTAAAGACAAATAATATTAAATAGGAGACTAAGGGTCCCAGACGTATTCCCAAGGAGATAGGGGGCATTAAAGTTTAGGGTCCGAAATTTCAAATGATTATAAAAAATGGAAAAATTGGTCGATTCGTTTGCGGTTTTTGCAAAAAATTTTCTTTATGCCAGTATTTTCTTGAAATAAAATTTTAAAGTTCAATTTCAAAAAATGCCGATAGGGGGCGCTTTAGACTTTGCAGTAACAAACAACTATTTTTTAACGTTATTTTTTGTATTTTTTTAAATGATTTCGAAAGCTTAGACTTAAACTTAAATTTTGATCTAAAAATCTGACTCCTAACGAGTAGTTAAGTAGCGTAAACTGAAATTTGAAATTTGAAACCCTTCTCCCCCCAGAACAAAAATCAGTTATTCCCGATCTTTGTGTCGTAGATTAGGCTCTAACTACTGCCGCGTTTTGCTAAAATTATTCTTTATGTCAGTATTTTCTTGAAAATAAATTTTAAAGAAAAGTTTCAAAAAATTCCGATAGAGGGCGCTTTAGACTTTGGAGTAACGAACAACTATTTTATACCGTTATATTTTGTGTCTCATTAAATGCTTTCTAAAGCTTAGACTTAAACTTAAATTTTCAGCTCAAAATCTGAATCGCTGAGCGTGGTTCAGTAGCGAGGGGAGGGGGTTCAAATTTCAACTTCTGAACATAGTTCAGTTTGCACTACTTAACCATGCCCAACGATTCTGTGCTGTGATACGAGGCAAAAATATAACTTTCGTCAAGGACTGCATAGTCGGAATTCACTCATAAAGGCACTGGCACAGTTGGAAACGTCGCTCATGCAAACGTTAAAGCTCCATTCCTGACGCTAGTCACCGGGTGAAGAAGGAGACGGAAAGTATGCAAATGTCAAATGGGGAAGAAGAAGAACACGTATGCAAAATTTCGAAACGATTCAGGCATAAAAACCACTGAACGGTGAGTCAAGTGTAAGTCGCTGTAGTAATGAATCGGAAGATGGTGCCCTTCACGAATAAGGAAAAGGCTGAGATGCATTTAATTTACGGAGCGGCAGATGGAAATGGTGCAGAGGCACAACGAATGTACGGAGAGCGATTTCCCAACAGGCGGTTGCCTAACCGCAAAACTTTCGAGCGCTTGCACAGACAGTTGTGTGAGACGGGATCATTTCTCGCTTCCCGTTCGAATGCAGGTCGTGCAAAAAAGGACGAATCAGTAGTTGTTGCAGAAGCCATTCTGGATGTAGTAGCGGCGCAGCCAAGTACAAGTACACGAACAGTGGCTAGGCAGGTGGATACCTCACAGTCCATGACTTGGAGGGTACTGAAGGATGAACATTTGCTCCCGTTTCATGTGCAACGAGTCCAGAAACTGTCTCCAGGGGATTATCCAAATCGTATTGAATTCGCCCGCTGGTTTCTGCAGCAGAACGCACTAAATCCACATTTTGGACGAACTGTGCTTTTCACCGATGAATGTACCTTCACACGTGAAGGTACATTTAACACACACAATGCACATGTATGGGCGGATGTCAATCCACATGCTACGTATCCACATGCTCATCAGAGACGCTTTTCCATCAATGTTTGGGCAGGAATCCTCGGAAACCACCTAATCGGACCGTACCTTCTTCCTGAACGCCTCAACGGTAAAACATACCTCACATTTCTGCAACATGTGCTGCCAGACCTGTTAAACGTTGTTCCTCCACGCATCCGGCGGGTCATGTGGTTCCAGCACGATGGAGCGCCAGCCCATTACGTACGACACGTCCGCAACTATCTGGACATCACATTTCCGAACAGATGGATTGGTCGAGGTGGTCCTGTTGCTTGGCCTGCTCGCTCGCCAGATCTTTCACCCCTCGATTTCTTTTTTTGGGGGCAATTGAAGGCTCTTATGTATGAGACACCCATTGAATCCCCCGAGGAACTGGTCGCCAGACTTTCCGCCGCTGTAGGGGAAGTGCTCGAAAAGCCTGATGTTTTCGCGAATGTTCGCCGTTCCATTCTTCGCCGTTGTTCTGCGTGCATAACCTCTGGTGGTCACAATTTTGAACATTTATTGTAATTACATGTTAATAAATATGCTTTGGTAACATAATCCTAATTTGTGTCTTTTTACCTCGTATCACAGCACACAATGTGTGGACATGGTAAACTGAACTGTGCTCAGGAGTAGAAATTTCAAACCCCTCTCCCCAGAAACTTAACCACGTCTAATGATTCAGATTTTGGGCTGAAAATTTAAGTCTAAGCTTTAGAAAGCATTTAATGAGACACAAAAAATAACGGTATAAAATAGTTGTTCGTTACTCCAAAGTCTAAAGCGCCCTCTATCGGAATTTTTTGAAATTTTTCTTTAAAATTTATTTTCAAGAAAATACTGACATAAAGAATAATTTTAGCAAAACGCGGCAGTAGTTAGAGACTAATCTACGACACAAAGATCGAGAATAACTGATTTTTGTTCTGGGGGGAGAAGGGTTTCAAATTTCAAATTTCAGTTTACGCTACTTAACTACTCGTTAGGATTCAGATTTTTAGATCAAAATTTAAGTTTAAGTCTAAGATTTCGAAATCATTTAAAAAAATACAAAAAATAACGTTAAAAAATAGTTGTTTGTTAGTCCAAAGTCTAAAGCGCCCCCTATCGGCATTTTTTGAAATTGAACTTTAAAATTTTATTTCAAGAAAATACTGGCATAAAGAAAATTTTTTGCAAAAACCGCAAACGAATCGGCCAATTTTTCCATTTTATATAATCATTTGAAATTTCGGACCCTAAACTTTAATACCCCCTATCTCCTTGGGAATACGTCTGGGACCCTTAGTCTCCTATTTAATATTATTTGTCTTTAAGTGTACTATAACCCCTTAAAGTTCTGCCCATCTTTTATGAATCACCCTGTATAGGTATATCCTGATAAGGCGCTTCCCTGATTAGTTTTTGGAGTTCATTCGATATGTATAAGAGGGGGAACGGGGGGCTCATGCCCCCCCCTTAATTGATATAAACGGGATTTTCATGAGAATTAATAGATTTCGTTCAAAAATTAGATATAGGTCATTCTGATGAGGCGATTCCGTGACTGTTATTAGGTGTTCATTGAATAAGTATAAACAGGGGGAACGGGGGGCTCATGCCCCTCCCCTTATTGATATAAACCGGATTTTCAAGCAGAATTAAGTTTTCGTTCAAAATTTAGATATAGGATCATTCTGATGAGGCGATTCCGTGACTGTCATTAGGTGTTCATTGAATAAGTATAAACAGGGGGAACGTGGGGCTCATGCCCCCCTCCCTTAATTGATATAAACGGGATTTTCATGCAGAATTAACAGTTTTCGTTCAAAATTTAGATATAGGATCATTCTGATGAGGCGATTCCGTGACTGTTATTAGGTGTTCATTGAATAAGTATAAACAGGGAGAACGGGGGGCTCATGCCCCTCCCCTTAATTGATATAAACGGGATTTTCATGCAGAATTAACAGTTTTCGTTCAAAATTTAGATATAGGATCATTCTGATGTGGCGATTCCGTGACTGTCATTAGGTGTTCATTGAGTAAGTATAAACAGGGGGAACGGGGGGCTCATGCCCCCCCTTAATTGATATAAGCGGGATTTTCATGCAGAATTAACAGTTTTCGTTCAAAATTTAGATATAGGAATTCTGATGAGGCGATTCCGTGACTGTTATTAGGTGTTCATTGAATAAGTATAAACAGGGGGAACGGGGGGCTCATGCCCCTCCCCTTAATTGATATAAACGGGATTTTCAAGCAGAATTAACAGTTTTCGTTCAAAATTTAGATATAGGATCATTCTGATGAGGCAATACCGTGGCTGCTATTAGGTGTTCATAGAATAAGTATAAACAGGGGGAACGGGGGTTCTAATGCCCCTCCCCTTAACTTGTATAAATGGATTTTTCAATCAGAATTGTCAGATTTCGTTCAAATCTCTGAATAGTTTTGGAAGTTTAATGGTTAAGTATAAAAGAGGAGAATAACTCCTCTTAAATTATATAAATGCCAAATGGGTTTTTATTAAGAATTATCCGATTTGCTCTGAATTTTGGATATAGGTTTTTGAATATGATAAAGCATGTACTTGATAGTTTAGTAGGTTCAATGATTAAGTATAAAAAAGGAGAAAGGGGAGAGCTGTTACCCCTTTTTAATTTTTTTTCGAACGGAATTAACGAAAATACAAGGCTGTGATGTACAATTAGTATGCGTAGCCTGCGAGCTCAATGCCATCAGTTTAACTGGGCAATATTCTTTTTTATTAGCTCACAGGCTATCACAGACTGAGAGCTTAAGTGCCCGTCCGTTCTGTATGTACGTTCGTACGTTCGTGCGTGCGTAACGCGATAACTCATGATAAAAATATCGGATCCACTTGAAATTTTGTATATAGGTATATCCTGATAAGGCCCTTCCCTGATTCGTTTTTGGAGTTCATTCGATATGTATAACAGGGGGAACGGGGGGCTCATGCCCCTCCCCTTAATTGATATAAACGGGTTTTTCATGCAGAATTAACAGTTTTCGTTCAAAATTTAGGTATAGGATCATTCTTATGAGACGATTCCGTGATTGTTATTAGGTGTTCATTGAATAAGTATTAACGGGGGGAACGGGGGGCTCATGCCCCTCCCCTTAATTGATATAAACGGGATTTTCATGCAGAATTAACAGTTTTCGTTCAAAATTTAGATATAGGATCATTCTGATGAGGCGATACCGTGGCTGTTATTAGGTGTTCATTGAATAAGTATAAACAGGGGAAACGGGGGGCTCATGCCCCTCCCCTTAATTGATATGAACGGGATTTTCATGCAAAATTAACAGTTTTCGTTCAAAATTTAGATATAGGATCATTCTGATGAGGCGAGTCCTTGGCTGTTATTAGGTGTTCATTGAATAAGTATTAACAGGGGGACGGGGGTTCTAATGTCCCTCCCCTTAACTTGTATAAAGGTTCAAGCAGAATTGTCAGATTTCGTTCAAATCTCTGAATAGTTTTCGAGTTTAATGGTTAAGTATAAAAGAGGGGAATAATTCCTCTTAAATTACATAAATGGTAAATAAGTTTTTATTAAGAATTATCCGATTTTCTCTGAATTTTGGATATAGATTTTTTATATGATAAAGCATGTCCTTGATAGTTTAGGAGGTTCATTGATTAAGTATAAAAAAAGGAGAAAGGGGAGAGCTGTTTCCCCTTCTTAATTTTTTTTCGAACGGAATTAACGAAAATACAAGGCTGTAATGTACAATTAGTATGCGTAGCCTGTGAGCTCAATGCAATCAGTTTAACTGGGCAATATTCTCTTTTTAACATTGTTTTTCATGCGCTGATTGTGACATCGTATTTTTCCCATGTCTGTTCAAGTTAATGTTAGGACAGAAAGTGATCTAAAGAACATATGACCTATTATATTTTATGTACACTAATATCTATTTGAAGTAAAGGTTTGGCAACTAAAGGTACGGGACTGCATGTTACAACAGTTTTATAATGACGTTTTTAAAAAAACGTGACTTAAAAATTAATATATATGCATATACCTATTTTTTTATTCTTCGATTTTATCATTGCCTTTAAGTGTAATATGTTTTTTTTTTTTTTTTTTTTTTTTTTTTTTTTTTATAAAGCGTGAACAATTCCTAAAATTTTTAATGATTTCAAATTTCGAAGACTTTTGCTCATCTTACTTGATGTAGGTCGGCCCATAGACATAATATTAAAATTTTGAAATGTTGCTGAATAATTTTCAATGTGGCTACCAGGAAATGTTCTGATAATTTTGGATGTATTTGCCAGCATGCATAGTACGGCTTTTTTAGCCATAGTGTGAGATTTTTAATGCATTGTGCGATTTTTAATGAACAATTCACGAAACGCCTACTCTGTTGGTTTTTGATCCGTGCATAAACTTTTCTATAATGATTAAAAAACTGATACATTCGTGATCATCGATGATAAAAAGCAGCCTTTATACTCCTCTACCTTGTCTATATTTTTCTAGTGTAGTCTATTTATCTAGAGTAAACATATGTTTTATACAGTTTCAATCGATGCAGTGAACAAGGGGTACTTACTTTCATTCATTGTTGTGAGCATTTCGAACCTGTGAAGTGAGTGAATTTTTTAATCTCAACGCTTGATGCACGTGATTTATGTAACCACACACAGAAAAAGGAATTTATTAAAACTACAAAATATGTTTTGTTGAGCACATTTTAGTTGTTTTAACCCAATTTTTTAGTTAAGGTAAAAAATCGATTTTGTTGCTTAGAAAAAAATATATTGTTAACATTCTTATAAAATTTGATCAATTTTATCTGAGTCTTTCTAAAGTCTTGTATTTTCATTTCGTAATTCCATTAAAAATTTTGTTGTTTTTGCAAAATTTAAATTGGTGTGCAGTAGCTATAGCTTTTTGATACGTAATTCTGTTTAATTGACTCATATAGCTATAAATGATTAACATAATTTTTGGATAATAAAAACTTTTCAAATTTAGATGGATTAAGGACGTTATTATTATGTTATTATACATTTCATATGAAAATTGTGGACAAAAAATTGAAGGGGAAAAAACCGAAATTTTTTTGTTTTTTAAACAAAATTCCCATTAACTCATATTTAAATGAAGATATGTTGGATCAACAGACTTTTGTTGATTCAAAAAAATATTTCTCTGGGTGCAATATTAGCTCTTTTTTGGAATTATTACTTCAACTAATTCTTCAAAATAAGAGTTCAAAATAAGGTTTTGAAGTTCGTTTTTAATTCTCTGCATTTTTTAAAGAATAAAACTCATTTTGCATGGATTTGTGAATAAATTTAAGATCTTGATTTTAATATCAATTCTGAAATAGTTGAAAGTTGAGCATAAATTACTGAATACATTACATTTTTTCTATAAAATAAAACCAATGGAGGAAGTAAGCGCTACTGTTTTTAAAATGCGATATCGATTTAAACAATTATTTTTCAGTAAGAAATTTATTTACAGCAAGATGGTGCACCACCACATTGAGATTACATTGTTAAAGACTACCTGCAGGAGACATTTCCAGACGATGGACTGGTAGAGGTGAATCAATTTATTGGTCTCCATACGCGACACATTGTTTCTTGCTTTGGAGTATTTCAAAGACCGAAGGTGCGCAACAAAAATTTACGATGTTGAAGAACTAAAACAAGAAAACACCGAGTTTATCGAGGAATAACTGCCGAGAAGTTCTGCAACGTTCAGAATCGATATTTTATGTCCGACACATAAAGCTCATGTATAACGTTCTGAAATAAAACTATTATTATAACTATTTTAAACCAAAATTAAACTATATGAAATATGTTTGTAAATAAAATGTTACACAGGTTAACTTGTACTTTTTAATAGAACTGAAATACGCTCAATAACTTATAGTCACTCTACACTTACTTAAAAATAAAAGTGACTTCGAGAATATGAAGAACAAGGCTGACTGTCAGTAGTGTTTACGAGGTAAAAAGGATAAAATCACTAACGGTATATTTATTTTAAAAAAAATTACGCATGACTCGCACATGATAGAAAAAAAACAATTTCAAACCTTAACCTAACTCGTTAACTAAAAACAAAAGAAAATATTCATTTTATGATAAATCGGTAAAAATCAACTGATAAATAAACTTTGAAATTAAATATATGTATATATATATATATTAATGACGACGTATTCTGACGTATTCCATAAAATATTTCGTCTCTTTAAAAGCCAGATCTAAAACTGTACAATTTCCTGTTAAAATATGATTCCGGCAATACTACTACTACAAAACTACTAATAAATAAACAAAATAAATTAATAATAAGAAACATTATGTCTGTTTCCTTTTATTCTGTGAAAAATATTTTTTTTTAAATCACTTAATATGGAATAAGTAATTTTTAGGAGGAAAAAATATATTTTTAGCTTTTTCTATAGAAAAAGTATAAAGAAAAGTATCATTGTATGGAAGAATATGAAAAGACTTCTTAATTTCAGAAAACAAAATGTGCCCGAGTCCGAAGACGTGTATAGAAATCCAGTCCGAACCCGTGTTGAGACCGGACTTGAGCTTTGCTTGATTTATTATTCATGTTTTATCGTTCTTGATTTAAAAAATAATAATCTTTTGTCAGGTTAAATGTTGTTGATAATTATTTTGGAATTAAAATACGAATAAGTAGAATTCTGAATAAGAAGGATAAGTTTTTTTGCTGCAGTTAGTGTATTATTTTTTTCTGTTTTATAAGTAAGTTTGAATTGATAATTACTCTTGAAATTATTTATATACCTCTTAGTAAAATCCACCTTTGAGTTGGTTGCAACAATTTTACTGCTCGTAAATTTTTTTCATTCATTCATTTCTTTTTCCTTAAGTGTGATTTTATTATATAGATTTACTCTATAACTATCCCAGGATTATTTAAAAGTACTTAAAAGTACAGCCTTGCATTCGATAGGTAACATAATTTGGATCTCGTTACAGGACGCACTTTAACCGCCTAGTGAATAGTGTTGCCATTTGGCGACAAATTAAAATTTCTCTTCATATCATTTATTTACTATTTCCTTCTATTAGATTTTATGAATTAAATATTCATATCGGCCAAATGTTTAGGATTAGTTCATTAAAAATACCTTAAATTATTTATCAGTCACAAATAGAAAGAAATTTTTGAAGCTTTCTATTTTCTTAGCATTAGATAGACTTCGAACAAAAATGAAAAAAAAATATTTAAAATGCAAAATTTCAGTTAGAAAAAAATAGTTTTTCAAAAAAAAAAAATATTAAATAATTTTCATCAAGATTTTTTGAAACAAACATTGTGTGCATGTCATTTAAGCATGGTGTTGCAAGTTGGGAACCATTTTAAAAAATCCAAAATATTGAAAAATATAAGAGTGATGCCTTTTCAATATTTTTTCTTTAATATAAGCCAGTTAAGATATCAAATATGTTTTTTAAAAGAAAAAAAACACGCAGTTGAAGTGTATTGCGATTCAGTGTAGCTAAGAGATTGCTAAGTAATTGTTTCATTGTGAATATATGATGTTTATAATCTAGAAGGAACATTTCCGACAGCAATATAAATAAATATATGGACCGATATATTACAGGTTAAAGATTTTTTGATAGAAATATTGAACTGAGATATGAATGATCTGAAGAAAAATGCTAAACACTACATAAATGTCAGATATACTAATGCAAATGATATAAGATCTCATTTCACAGATAATTATGCTTATTAGTCTGATAGCTTTATGTGTTTTAAAAGGTTTAATCCACAATAATCCATCACAAGTAATGCATGTGATCGTGCATCAACTACTACTACAAAGATCTCGACATACTCGAGGTCGTTTAAGATTAAGCAGTTTAAAGTCAATACATTAGTTTTCAGACACATTTTGACAGTCTGTTAAATCGAAATGAAATATTTTGGAGATATAGGAACACTTCAGCTGTATTTAAACGAAAATCAATATGTTACGAGAAACCATTCGTAAATATTTAAAAGATTAGCCACACGCTTTTAGAGACACAATTAAATTGCGCACATATAGTATGTTATTTAGTAAACGGTGTATGTTTTATGGAGACATATTAAATATTATGCATAGGAAAGCTATCTAAATGTGTTTTGAATATGACGGATCTGTTTAAATTACGCAATATCAATTTTTTTCTGCTATGCAATTTCAATACAGGGTGATTGAAAAGTCGTGTAATACGAGAAAGCAAAATATTTACAAAATGCGTATATGAATCTAATAAGTAACGCGAATTAATTTAAAAGGTACCATTTCTCAGATGCAAAATTAATGAGGAGTTGCTTTTCTTTTGGAGACAGTCAAAATTTGGCCCATTTAATTGGGAAAATCAAAGAGTGTATTTTACAGATTTGTCGTGAATTTCCTTGTTGATCGAACTATTGTTTGTAGATTTTCATGCTCATTGTTTACATTCAGATAAATATATAATGTGGATTCATCGATTAAAGACATGTTTTTAGTTTATCACATATGAAAAAATATGTAGGTGGCAAATTTGAGAAGTTTAGAAGTTACAAATCTATCGAAATGAAGCGTTCATCAAGTAAACCCTTATAGCATGACTCAAGTGAGTCCTTATAAGTGACTCACAGTGACGTCACAATGACGTCACTGTGAGTCACTTTGGTCATATCACATCTTTGACCAAAATGCCACCACTCAGTGGCGTCACATTCTGACTGAGATGTGACTTTCTCAAACATTTTTAGAAAATTACAAATATTCCTCAAAACATGTTATTTACTTTAAAAAACATGTATCTGGCAATTTAAATATCGTCACTTTTGTCACAGTTTCGTCACAATGTCAATGTCAAAGAAGTCACAAATGGCACATTTTTTCACAAATTTGTCATACCGTGACTTCACAAAGTGGTCACAGTGTGACGTCACAAACGAGCTCTAAAACGGCCATAACGTCTTCACATTTTAGTCACTGTGACTTCACAAAGACGTCGCAGTGACGTCACCATGCCTTACGGGAAATCTATGAGAAAATTTTCTATTTATTTGACTTCTTAAATCCATGCTTCAGTATATAATGACTCGATTGCGAAATAAATCTAAATCGTAAAAATCCTGTATATGGGAAATTTTCATCTTCATTCTGGAGTAAACAAACGGTTTTAACATGTGAGAACATAAACAGCCATTGTCAATTTTTTTGTTGTACATTGCAATGCTACTATCCTATACAATGCAAATTGAATGTTTTGGAAACAAATAATAAAGGTTAAATAGTGCGTTACCGAACGTCGTGTATTTAAAACATGTGGTACAAAAATCATCGCTTTTATTTATTAATTTTTTTAAATCAAACGACATTTTTTACCGCACGAAAAAATAAATCTAATGTAAAATAATATTAAATTCCAATTATTTAACATCAGATATTTTACTTCATTTATTACCGTAGTTTTATCTGGGTATAAAAAACATTAGTAAAATAAGAATATTATTTTGATTTATTTCACATTTTGTTTTTATGCAGGGTGTCGCAGAACTACGTGTACAAACTTTGAGGAGTGGTAAAGAACATCGTTTGGAACCACAATAACATAGGATCGCAAGGGCGGAAACGTCATCCTCACTTGTTAACTCTTTCACAGACAATGGTATGTCTACGAAACTACAAAATTTTTAATACACAATGAGCATTGACACCAGAATTTTAATATTATTTTTACAATTATTATGTGTGTGAAATGTTTTTTTTTTCTTCTTTGCAAATACATTTTTCCTCGATTTCTGATGTCAATCATATTTTTCGCACTTTAGCAATTTCTAATAATTACTAAGATACTTGATTTTATAGAAACATAATTTTAAATTTAATTTAAAATTAAATAATTTCTTTTACTTTTTTCTGTGTAATAAAACGTTCTACACTGCTTTCCGCATTGTGTCATAACTGTGTCTTTGTGTTTCTCAGAGCTTTTCACGGGCAAAGCACTTCCATTGCTAAAACGTGGGAAAATATAAAAGACATCAGAAATTGCGGGAAAATGTATTTGTAAAGAAAAAAAGCCAGACATTTCACATACATAACAAATGGAAAAATCATAATAAAACTCTGGTGTCATTGCTCATTTTGTATTAAAAATTTTGTTGTTTCATATACAAACCACGGTCTGTGAAAGGGTTAACAAGACGTTTCCGCCCATGCTTTCCTATGTAATTGTAATTCCAAACGATGTTCTCTACCACCCCGAAAAGTTGGTACACGAAGTTCCGGGGACACCCTGTATATTACATCAAAAGTAATTTTTTTTTCTAATTCCGATATTACATTTAATTTTTCACAACAGGACAAACAAAAGGTAAATTAAATTTAAAAAAAAATTAGATCTAAACAAAATTATAACCTTAATACAAATATATCTTAGAAAAATGGTGATTTTCATTTCATAAAAGAAATAATATTTTCAAGACAGTTTCAGGAAATGAAAATGAAATCTGCAATATTATTTCAAGCAACGCGGAAAGCAAATAATTCTTTATGATGTATGCTTTTGAAAAGATTTACCGTTTTTTCAGTTTATTCGCAGCATTAATTCATATTTTTTAGAATTGTAAGAGCTTAACTGTTTTTTAACTATGCAATCTATTGTAAAGATACATTTCGTTGATAAAAATAATATAACAAGTTTATTTATATAGAGTTTAATGTTTTTGTGCAAAATATAGAACTAAAATATCATTTTAATAAAGTCTGCATCATATGTAAAAAAAATGTTATTTTAACAAATGTTGTGACTTTTATAAAATGGACAAAAATTAATTATATAGGACAGATAAAATAAATAACAGTTTTTAAAATATTTTGTTCTTTATCAAAATATTTTTTGTTACAGGAAAAATAATTATATATATTCCTAAACAATACCGTTCTTTTCCCATTATTCTAAACGAGAGTACTGCGAGTTATAAAACATTGAATTTTATGGAATTTTTGTGTAAAACTTGAACTAAAAACGGAGAGAAGAATTTTTAGTGCAGAAATGTTCCGAAATTTTATAAAATGTAAAGGAACAAATCTTCGAATTTTGTAGTGGAGAATTGCAACTTTTACTTTTACACCTGCCACAAAATGGAGAAAGTGTTTGTATATAGAAACTTAAATGTTAATACTTTGGGGCTGTATTGAAATAAAAACTGTGACTCACTGGAAATTAATGGCATAGTCTTAAGGCCCCACACTAGTAACTGAAAACGACCCGGATGATAATGTAAAGTCTATGTGATAGTTCTTTTTAAATATCTCGCTCAAATTTTAATATTTTTACATGATTTTTTTGCATAGGATAGTTGAAGATGATCCACAAATGGCCTGGTTTTTACTTTTTCAATTTTGGTTTCAGATTTGAAAAAAAAAAGTCCTTCCGGCAATGCCGGGAGGAAGAGGTAGCTTTCATATACTTATATATTTATTTATTTATTTTAAGGTAAGTTACATTGTTCAAAAATACTAAGCTGAAATTAGTGGAAAAAATCTTATAAAGTTAGTGATTTTATAAGATTGAATACTAGTTTTTGTCAATACTGAATATTAATAGAAATTTTTAGAAATTAGTCATCTTTTATTCAACCTGGTTTTATTTTAAGCGATTTAGAGAGTCACCAAATTCCAAGATATCATGAAGTGTATGCCATTTTAAAGCAACATTGTGGATTGTTCAGATCAGACCGTTTCAAAATGTCAGCCATAAGCAAAATTCAAAGTGCTATAACTCAATCATTTTTTAAGGTATAGACAAAATAAAAAGTGTTCTGGAATCGTTGTTTTACGTTCTAACACGTAAAAGAAAAATATTTTTCAACTTTTAATTTTTTCGCATTTAATTTTAAATTTTTAAAAAATTTAAAATGGCCACCATTTTGAAACAAAATGGTGGATGATGCTGGCCGAACTCGGTCTAGACATTTATATGTACTATGTACATACCAAGTTTCATTGAAATCGGTTCATAAATACGCGAGTTATCACGTGACAAAAATCAGATCGTTTCAAAATGTTAGACATAAGAAAAATTCAAAGTGCTATAACTCAATCATTTTGTGAGATATAGACAAAATAAAAAGTGTTCTGGAATCGTTGTTTTAAGTTCTAACGCTTAAAAGAAAAATATTTTTCAAATTTTGATTTTTTCGCATTTAATTTTAAATTTTAAAATTTTTAAAAATTTTAAAATGACCACCATTTTGAAACAAAATGGCGGATGATGCTGGCCAACAAACTCGGTCGAGACATTTGTATGTACTATGTACATACCAAGTTTCATTGAAATCGGTTCATAAATACACGTGTTATCACGTGACAAAAATCAGATCGTTTCAAAATGTCAGCCATAAGAAAAATTCAAAGTGCTATAACTCAATCATTTTTTAAGATATAGACAAAATAAAAAGTGTTCTGGAATCTTTGTTTTAAGTTCTAACATGTTAAAGAAAAATATTTTTCAACTTTTAATTTTTTCGCATTTAATTTTAAATTTTAAATTTTTTAAAAATTTTAAAATGGCCGCCATTTTGAAACAAAATGGCGGATGATGCTGACCAACGAACTCGGTCGAGACATTTGTATGTACTATGTACATACCAAGTTTCATTCAAATCGGTTCATAAATACGTTAGTTATCGCATGACAAAAATCAGATATATATATATATATATGGTTATATATATATATATATATATATATATATATGTCAACATTTGAACGGAGGGTGGTTTTGGGGTCTGGGGGTCATGATCGGTGAAAATATACCAAAATTTTCCGGAAGTGCTTTCCTCCGGACGGCTGCAATAGGTAGCTTTTTACTTTTTGTAATGAAAGCTACCTAAAATACTTTAAATTTCAAAACCGGTTTAAATCGGCTCTAAAATTAAAACTGTCATAATATAAAAAATATATAAGCAAAATCGAAAAAACATAAACTAGGCCTGTTGTAGATCGTCCTCAACTATCCTATGCAAAAATATCATATAAAAAAATTAAAATTTGAGCGCGATATTTGAAAAGAACGCTCCCATAGACTTTTCATTACTATCCGAGTCTTTTTCAGTGACGAATGTGGGAACTTAAATAAATTTCGCATGAAATAATACCTATAATATTCTCCCCTACTTAAAATTTCTGGAAACTTTTTACAGATCTACGGCGATCATGATCCTTAGAACTGAAAACCAACACCAGTCAAAAAAAGAAAATATATATGTACAACCTTTTATGGACACGATAACTTCATAATTCTGAACAAGTTTCCTCCAAACTGATACATGAAATAAGCAAGCAAAATACCTCCGATAAGGTCGTTATTCGATAAAATTGGGCCAACGGAGTGAAAAAAAGAAGGGATTTTGGGAAAATAGAAAAACATCATACATTCTTAATTATAAGATATATCAAACTAGGAGGAGTGACCGAGCTAAGCTCGGTCAAAATTAGCTTTGTGTTCAACTGGATATATTATTATCACTGTATCATTCACTCTGTATAATAACTGTAAAACATGTTATTTATAATAGTAGTATTGTCAAAAGCAATCAATAAGAAAACTATGTTTGTATGCACATGTTCATAAATTTTACTTTATTTTAAAATTTACTACGAAAGGATATCGATCCAAACCTTTTTTTAGCTCGACTCTGATTGGTTTAACCATGCATCTCGAATTCAATTAAGAATGTATAAAAAATTTCTTCACATTCTGAAAGACAATTTTTTTGCCAGATATAGCCAAATTTGAGACTTTTTTTAATTTTGCGACAAATACGTCTTTTAGCTTTTGTAATCTTAATAGTCGATTTTTCGGCCAAATGTTGCCAATATTTTGTCAAATATCGCCAACGTATTGACTGTTGCCACATTCTCGTATTTCTAACCCGTATTACCTAAAATGAACCAAGAATCAAATTTGATCAAACATGTGACTTAGCTCAATGGTCTTCAGGTAATTAAAAACAATAGAATGTAAAATTAAATCAAAATAGTTTAAGCCATCGCTTAGGTAAAATTAGCTTGACAGCATTCAGCAATAAAGCGAAATGATCCACTAATATAATTTTCTTTAACGTGCGACTCAGCCCAATAGTCTTCTCGTGACAAAATACGTTTCGTTACAAAATTTAGGTAAAATTAATTGAGTAGTTATTATATATAATTAGAATGACCCTAACCTATTATGAACCCAAAATGACCCTCTAATCGAATTTTCGCGAGCAATTGTCATAGCCCAATGGTTTTCTCTTTCCTGAAAATGATATAATACAAAGTACAGTCAAAATGGTATGAGCCATTTTCTACATAAAATTAGCATGACTCATCATGACCACAAATTACCCTTATAATCAAAATATCTCGAGCATGTGACTTAGCCCATTAGTTTTCTCGTGTCTAAAAATTGTTACATACAAAATTTCGTTAAAATCGATCTAGCCGTTCTTTAAATATAAATAGCTTGACCCAGACCCTTTATGAGACTTTATGACCCATTAATCGAAATTTCTCGAACGTGTGATCTAGCCCAATTATTTTCTCGTTCCAAGAAAATGTTATATACAAAATTTCGTTAAATTCGATCCACCTGTTTTTAGATGTTGTTTGACATGACCCTTCATGACCCATCATGACTCACAAATGACCCTTATAGTCGAAATCTCTCAAATATGTGAGCCCATTAGTTTTCTCATGTCAAAAAACTGTTACATACAAAATTTCGTTAAAATCGATCACGCCGTTCTTTAAATATATATAGCTTGACCCAGACACTTAATAACCCAATATGACCCATTAAAATTTTTTCTCGAATATGTAACCTAGCCTATGTTAGCCCATTAGTTTACTCGTGTCTAAAAAATGTTACATACAAAAATTCGTTAAAATCAATCCAGCCGTTCTTTAAATATAAATAGCTTGACCCAACCCTTTAGGACCCATTAATGGAAATTTCTCGAACGTGTGACCTAGCCCAATGATTTTCTCGTGCCAAAAAAATGTTATATACAAAATTTCGTTAAAATCGACCCACCTGTTCTTTAGATATAGCTTGATATGATCCATTATGACTCATCATGACCCACAAATTACCCTTATAGTCGAAATCTCCCAAACATGTGATTTAGCCAATTAGTTTTTTCATGTCAAAAAACTGTTGCATACAAAATTTCGTTATAATCGATCACGCCGTTTTTTAAATATAAATAACTTGACCCAGACCCTTAATGACCCAATATGACCCATTAATTTTTTTCCTTGAACATGTAACCTAGCCCAATGTTTTTCTCTTGCCCAAAAACCATAGAAAGCAATTTTTAGTCAAAATTGCGTGAGAAAATCTCTAGATAAAAATAGCATGACTCACAATGACCCCAAAAATGACCCACTAACCGAATTTTCTCGAACATGTTGCCTAACCCAATGGTCTTCTTATAATCCAAAACGATACAATATAAAATTTGGTCAAAATCGTTTGAGCCGTTTTTTAGATAAAAATGGTTTGACCCATAATGACCCACAAATGGCCCACTAATCGAAATTTTTCGAACATGTGACCCAGCTCAATAGTTTTCTCGTGCCAAAAAGACGATTGGATACAAAATTTCTTTAAAATTGATCCAGCCGTCATCTAGATATAAATAGCTTGATCCTGACCCATTATGACCCAAAATGACCCAAAAATCGAATTTTCTCGAACATGGGACCTAGCCCAATGGTCTTCTCGTGCCCAAAAATGGTAAAATCCAAAATTTTGCGAAAATCGTTAAAGCCATTTTTGAGATAAAATTTACACACACAGACACACACACACAATTTTTGCTCGCATTATAGTATAAGATACGTTTAAACTTGAAAAAAAGACATTTGGCGTTTTACCTAAACGCTTGTGGTTTTAGGAAAAAGGTCAAAAATTTATTTATGCGAAATATTTGATATCATAAATTTCATAACTTCGTCAATTCTCAAGATATAACATTCACTTAAATTTATTATAAATCTTCTTAACTTTATCTACAACTATTATTGTGAAAAGTTTTTAGGTGCGTTCGTAATTAAACAAATACGTAGCACCGATAGTTGTCGTTCAGTCCGCCCACATATAAATACGCAAAAGTTATCCAATCGAATCGGTTGAAATTTAAAATATATAATTATGACATAATTTTGTCGAGTCATTTCAAATTTTATGAAAATCGGATGCATAGATCAATTACAGGGACAATCAAAATTATTCCGTTACATTACGGTCAATGGGGAAAAAATTTTCAAATGCATTTTAATGGTGTTACATTCATTCGCATATAATAGAATACATGAATCTATGAAGTATATACATATATATAGATATTAAAATATACATTCTGTACAATCTGTGATGCCAAGAATATTTATTATTAAATTACAGGGCCACACAAAAGCATTCCACTACATAATGTTATACTAGAAAAAAATTTTGGAACGTGTATTAATTAAATTAAACTATTTCACATTTTATGAATATGTTATACGTTGCTGAGGTGTAATAAAAGTTCCATCTTGTAATTTACAGGAACACAAACAATATTTCGACCACTATACTACATATGAAGTACTATCTATTATAACAGCAAGATCTGAATATTTTTAAAACTTCGTTATCGTACGAACGCATTTCCTTTGCTACGCTTCACGTGCAATTTCCAACTTCTTTTTATCGTACCAGTTCTTAGAGCATAATGTAATAAAGAAATAAAGAAAATCAAAAGAACAGAAAAGCGGAGTGGCAAAGAAAAAAAGATCATGACTTTGTCAGTTCGCAAGATGCCAATTTCACTTAAATTTAGTATAAATCTTTATAATGTTATCTATAATGTTTATACTGTCAAGTGTTTTATAAGATCAACTCTTACAAAGAAAAAAGATGTAGTTGAATAAAAATGATCGTATTACCGTGATTTTTTAAAAACCACTTATTCCAGAAAAATAACATTAAAAATTCGCTGAAAGCTGCACGGTAAATTTGTTAAACTGAGATTATATTTTATTTTCATTTAGTTTTCGTTGGTGAAATTCGTACGTATCATAGAAACCTACTTATTCCTGTCGTCCAAGTTAGTAAAGATTTTTCCCATAAACGCAATTTTTTTATGGCCACCTCATTTTTAACCGTTACAACGTCTCTATATCTCCAAAAGGTAAGAATTAAAATCGAGTTTTAGTATTTTCAGGTTCTCTGCTTAAACATTTTTTTTTAGTTTGAGCCTTTCCTTTTTCGGCAACCAATTAAGCAATATGTATAGGGGATATTATAAGTTGGATAAAACGCTAGTAAAATATTTCAAAAAGATATTTAAAGATTTTAAGTTTACATCTAAATGCCATTTAGTATAATAATCAATGTGATTACTAATAACTTATGAGAAAAGAAACCACAAGTTCCATCAGTTTCATCTTTGAATTTAAACAGCTGCAAATAGTTAAGTTTAGAATTTTAAATATTTTTCTCGGGTTTTTATTTATTTAATTCAGAAATAATGCTTCACTCATGAAACGGAACTCTGATTTAAAAAGAACTTCTTTAAAACTGGGAAGCATGAAAAACAATTTCTGGAGTTTTGGTTTAAGCAGACATTTAAGAAACACGATTAACATAGCAGAAGTTTTATTATATTCTTGCAATTATTGTTCTATATCAAAATCAATTAAAATAGTTTACTTTTTTAGAAATTATTAAATTAATTTAAAAGCATTGATTTATGGCTTGTTCATTTTGTTAAAAGACATTTAAATTGATCAAAAATTATACTTTTTTTAAATACCGCATTTTACATACATACACATATGTATACACATATATATATTATATAATAATAATAATAATAATAATAATAATAATAATAATAATAATAATAATAATAATAATATATATATACATATATATATATATAGATATATATAGTTTTTAATTGCATAAAAGTAATTATTACATTGAAAAAAATAGTAGTTAAATTATCCATGTTAATTGATAAAATTATTTTTACTTTTTTGATAGAGTTTTCATTCATTGCATTAACACCATGTAAGAACATTGAATTATGGTGAATATAGAAACTAAATGACTGAAATTTAAATTCAACGAAAATAAATATAAATCAGGAGTGAAAAAGTGAGACTTTCAAATGAAAAATCAATATATATATATACATATATATATATTCTAAGCATTGATATAAAAGACTTTTAAAAGTATTAATATTCATTTGCACATTAGGGTGGGTAAAAAAGTCGACTTTTTTAAAATCAACTATTAATAGTGCGGAAAAGGTGCCTTTTGTAATTCGAAGGATAACTCAATTTAAAAAAAAATGGATAATACCTTTAGATCGCGCATCGCAGTTGAATTTCAGAAAAATTGATCCAAAATGACATTTTTTGAAATTAATAAACAATCTTAAAAAAATTTCGAATCTTTTTCTAATAGTGCGGAAAAGTTTCTTATTATAATTTAAAAGGTAACGCATTTTTTTTCTTTGAATCTGATTAATATCTTCTGGTCGTCCATCGCACTTAAAGTTCGGAAAATTTCATCAAAAAGAACATTTTTTGGAATCAATGATGAAAATTAACCTTTACCTGGGGGCTCCGACTGCATTTGTACGAGAATACACGGTAAGCCGGACAGATGCTTTCACAGCCCCTGCTTAAAGGTTAAAGAAATTTTGAACTTGTTTGTAATAGTAAGCTAAAGTCAACTTTTGCAGTTAAAAAATAAATTTTTTTTCTTTTTAAAACTGTTAATACCTTTAATTCGCGCTCTATACCTGAAATTTGAAAAATATGATCAAACTTGATACAGGCTGATTACAAAACAACTGATAAAGCTGTGATGTCGTAACTAAATATACTTTGAATCTCTGAACAATTTCACAATTCACTTTAATGAAACCAACACAAAGAATACACGATGAACACTATATACATAACCACACTGCGCTATTTACAATTATGTACAGTTAATTTACACATATATCCATTAGGAAAAACACTTGAGAATATACAGCCCCTTCCGGGCGTAAGGTTTTGAACACCCTTCACCGATGTTCTTTAAAACCTGAACTATATCCGGCTCACACCCGAGCCCGCCGAAAAAAACGTTCTTTTCTTGTTGCGCACCAGGCAACAACTGAATCCCTTCGTTTCAGTTCCATTTCAAACAGAAAAGTTACTTTCAAAATGAAAAAATCACGCAGCGGACAGTCTTTGCAGACCTCATGGCACTAGGCATGGAACGTCATCGCAGACTTATTGGCGTCGACATCACGGAGCCGGCCGATATCACAGCTCCTTCCCCCTAAAGAGATTTTCATAGGGTGCATACACCTATGAAAATTGAAGATTAGGAAGACGGCATTGAGCCCCCTATCACTCCCGACACGCCAAACCTGAGAGGTCATAATACCAGAACACTATTAAAATAAATGCATATTAATAATAAAAAAAAACTTACGATTAAATTTTACTAAACACAATGAGCTACTCATCTGAGATATCCATCTGAGCCGAAAGAATGGCACAGTACTATTCTCGAATATGCAATATAAAGTTCTATACTAAATAATACACAAAATTAATACAATTAAATAAAATTCAATATATGTAAAATAAATATAAATGAGTGAATTGAATGATTGGATTTTAATATTTACACACACTATTACTCAGTTCTACTCAGTCCATCGGCATTCCCGTGAAACCTACCCGGTTTGTGCTTAATCTCAAAATTGTATGCCTGTAAATATAATGCCCACCTAGTCAATCTAGCATTTTTCCCCATCATTGTTTTAAGATAGGTCAACGGATTGTGGTCTGTTTGTATAACAAACCGCTGCCCATCCAGATAATGATTCAACTTTTTAAGACCATATACAATCGCTGCTAATTCGCGTTCAATAGTGCTGTAGTTTTGCTCTGCTTTAGAAAATTTCTTACTTAAATATAAAATGGGATGCTCTTCCCCATCTCGAATCTGTGACAGAACTATACCAGCACCATATAAACTTGCGTCGGTTTGCACAATAAACTCTTGTTTATAATCGGGGGCATATAAAACAGGACTCTGGGTCAACCTCCTTTTTAATTCCTGAAATGCCTTTTCACAATCCTCATTCCACTCTATCTTTTCTTTTTTTACTTTCCCTTTCAAGATATTAGTCAGGGGAACCGCGATTATTGCATAATCTTTTATATAACGAGAATAGTAGCCCGTCATTCCCAGAAATGACCTTACTTGTGTTTTAGTTGAGGGTGTTGGAAAATCTAAAATTGCTTTAATTTTTACGTCACTGGGGGACCTCTTTCCCGAACCTACCTCATGACCTAAAAACTTCACACTGTCTTGTGCAAATCTGCATTTTGTGGGTTTCACTGTTAAACCGGCCTCTAATAAGCGCTTTAGGACCTCGGCTATATCCTTCATGTGACTTTCCCAAGTAAGTGAAAACACCGCTATATCATCAATGTACGGCAAGGCAAACGATTCCAGACCTCCCAGAACCATAGAAATTAATTTACAGAAGTAGAAAGGAGCGTTCACGAGACCAAACATCATGACCTTAGGCAAAAATACCCCAAAAGGTGTCACAAATGCAGCGTACCTTTGGGCCCTTTTGGTCAGTGGTATTTGGAAATAACCTTTGGTTAAATCCATCACCGTAATAAAGGTCGCAGAACTCACCTTTTCCACCACCTCCTCTATATTCGGGAGTGGAAAAAATTCCGTTCGAGTCTTGGAATTTAGTATTCTATAGTCCACACAAGGACGAGGATCTTTTCCCGGAACCTCTACCAAAATCATGGGGGACGTAAAATCGGACTGCCCTACCTCAACTACTCCTAACTCTAATAATCTTCTTATCTCCTCCCTCAAAATTTCTATCTGCCTCGGCGACATTCTATAAAATTTGGCTCTCACCGGCCTTTCATCAACTAATTCTATATCCATCTCCACTAAATGAGTAAGTCCTGGGTCTGAAGAAAACACTTTTTTATTTCGCTCTACGACTTCCTTAAAATTATTAATTTGTATTTCTGTCGCCCTTTTTTCTAGCCCATTGTTGTTCACGATTTCCCAAAAATCAATTTGTGTGGGGTTTGGCATGGGGTACGGTATTTCGGCATCTTCTTCCACCTCTTCCGAATCGATATCAATTACCAGATTAACAAATTCCGGCCGCTTATAATAAGGTTTCAATAAATTAACGTGATAGATTGTCGCCTTATTTCGCTTCTCTGGTAAGTCAACGGTGTAATTCGTTTCTGAAATTACTCCCGTGACCGTACCTGGCCCGATCCAATTTACAGCCATCTTATGAGATTTAGAGGTTGACAAAACTAACACCTGGTCTCCAACCTTGAATTTTCTTATCACTGCATTCCGGTCATACCATAATTTTCGCTTGTCCTGGCATTCCTCAATCCGCTTGACTGCCAACTCCTGACATCTTTTCAACCTATTTGTCAAATTCAAAATATAATCTACCACATTTTGGTCCGTACTCTCGTCACCCATCCAATTTTCATACACCAAAGTGTGTGGCATACGCAAATTCTTCCCGTGAACGAGTTCAGCGGGACTAAACCCCGTGCTTTCATGCGTTACTGTTCTTAAAGCGAACAGTGCCATAGGCAAAACTTCTTCCCAATCACGACCTGATTCGAGACATAAGGCTTTAATGGCTTTCTTTAATGTAGAATGTAATCTTTCCACACAATTGGACTCCGGATGGCAGACTGAGCTATGGGACACTTTTATGCCAAATTTTTGAAAGAATTCCGTCGTTAACTCGCTCGTAAAAGACCTTCCTAAGTCAGATTGTACCTCTCTGTGAAAGCCCGTTTTAGCAAAAATCTGCAACATAGCATCAATAACGGAAGTGGAAGTGATATCTACCACCGGTATGGCATCCGGATACTTAGAAGCAAGGCAAATGGATGTAATTAAGTATTTGTTATTTTTATTACTAGTTTGTAAGGGACCTACCGCATCCAGATTTATCTTAGAAAAACATTCGGAAATTATTGGTACCAGTTTTAAAGGAGCCTTACGCTTATCTTTATTACTACCCACCTTTTGGCATGGATCACACGTTTTTACGTAATTTTCAATATCATGATAACAATTTGGCCAAAAGTAATACCTAAGGACTCTATCCTTTGTCTTTGTCGTACCTAAATGTCCTGATACCTGCTCATGACACAATGCTAAAACTTCTCTTCGATAAATTTCCGGTACGCATAATTGTATTTTCTCCTCACCTGTCCTTTATAGCGACACCCGTACAAGCTTATCTTCCCTAATACAAAATTCTTTATCATTAGAGTTTTTAGCTTTCTCCCACAACTGCTTAAGTGAAGGGCAATTTTTCTGCTCTTCTTTAAATTTCTCCGCTGATACATTAACCAAACCTGTCTCCGTCTCTAACTTTTCCGGTATAACCATCCCTTCCTCCTCTTCTTTAAACTCCACCTCATCTTTATCTCCATCCTCCAAATCCAATCCATTCTCAACTTCAACCACGGATATCTCCCTTTCACGTTCCCGCTTCTGACTGCGCGTCATTACAGCATTTACCAACACAGAATTACCTTTTGATTCCTCAATAAGTTCAGCTGTCTTGTTTCCCAGCAAATAATAACCTTGCTCTAATTCTGTCGGTATCACAGCTGCCTTAGTAATTACCATTCCAAAATCCCCTTTAATGGTAACTTTCGCCAAGGGCAAACATTTACACGCATTATCCAAGGGTTGTTTTATCCACGTTACTTCCCCAATTAAATCATCATTATCTATCCAACTACGGTCACAAAGATCTATTCCAGCCCCTGTATCCCTTAAATAATTTCGTTCTATCCCATTAATTTCTGCTTTTTTCAAATAAGGTGTAAAACCCTGTCCTAAACGTACACCTACGTCCACGTGACTGACTAAATCTCCAGAACTTTTGCGTTTTAAATCCGGACAATCTGGCCTAATGTGCCCTGCACGATTGATTACATTGAAAACAGATAATTGGCTTTTTTCTATCAAATTTATCTTTATTTCCAAAATCCCTACGCACATTATCTCTTTTATCAACCCCACCTGATTTAACTACCTGATCCCCTTTACTTCTAGCATTATCTTGCCCATTCCTATCCCTAAAATATGGTTTATTATTCCACGTTTTGTTATCAAACTTCCTAACATTCCCTCTCACACTTTCAAATTTATCACATTTTTCTGCTAAATATGACGCTGTCTTAATCTCATCCCACTCATCGAGAAATTTATCTTTAATAGCAAAAGGAACTCTACGCTTAACCTGCTCTGTGAGCATTAGTTCTTTAAGTGATTCAAAATCATTTACTTCAACAGTTTCTAACCAGTATTCTAAATACCCTCTTAATTCATAAACAAGCTCAGTCCATAACGCACCTGCCTTCCTTTGATGAGTCTCAAATTTTGTTTTCAGGGCCCCTGCTCCTAATCTGAATCTCTTTAACAAAACATTTTTGATATGCTGGTAATCATCCCTTTTTTCTAAGGGTTCTTTCACAATAATTTCAGCTACCTCTACAGGTAACAAAGGTATAAGTTGGGAAACGTAATTTAATTCTCCTAAATTTTCTTTTGACGCCTGACTCTCAAAAATCATAAAAAACAAGGTAATATCAATTAATTTAGGGTCAAATTTTGGAACTAAATCCTTTAAACTCACTCTTTTATCTTTATTTTCGGCCGTTACAGAATCAGGGGAAACTAAGGAGTTACTATCTGCACTGCATTGTAATCGCAGCTTCTCTAATTCCAATTGTCTATCTTTCTCTCTTTCTAACCTTTCCTGTTCCGCTAATTTATTTATTTTTTCCTGTTCTGCTAATTTTTCCCTTTCTTCTAAAATCCCTTCTAACATATCTTTTGCAATTTGTTCATCATAATCAGAAGCTTTCAAAATTGCCTGAATTAAAGGCACTTTTTTAATGTCAGCAGATATTTCGGTATCAAACTCTGCTGCGAGCAAAAGCAATACATCTCTATTTTGCCTATTCAAGAATGAAGCCATAATCAAACTCAGAAAAATATCTCACTACAAAAAAGTAAATACAATTACAAAATATTTTTATAACTTTCCTGAGCACAATAGCATTAAAATACCAAAGAAAAACAAGATTTTTTTTTCTTTTTAACTAAGTAACACTTTTCTCTAAGCACAGTAAATAATTAAAACCGTAACTAAAGTATTCATAAAAATGCACAATAAAATAATAAAAACTCAGTACATTCCTTTACTTTATTATATCACTTTGCTTTAATGCACTAAGAAAAGTAAATAATAATTTCAGTAAATTCAACTTTCTAATTTTATAAACTCTACACTGCAACTTAAACAATTAAGTTCATTACCGTACTGCTTGTGCAATGAAAATTACTTTACTCTTTATGCAAAAAATAAAAATGTATTTAAAATACTTAATATATTCTATTTTTACACTTCTTATTTTGTTTTACTTTTAAAACAAAACAGCAATTAGCAAATAATAATAATAATAATAATAAATCACGAAAATACTCTTGTGCAATAACCTTTAAAAAAAAGAAAACAAAACGAAACACGCTATTTTAATTTTCTAACATTTAAGCGTATGGCATTGAGACCTCCCCAAAATTCAGCGCGCAAGAGAAACAATAGGGACTCACCGTTCGATTCTTTAATATTCCGAGCAGAAATTCATAATCTTCGAATGCTGATTTCAATGATCGACACAGCTTTTCAGTCCGCCTTCAAAATAATACAGCAGAGACGATGAGTTCGCGGAACTTTTGATATCAGTTCCTGTATCCCACAGCAAGCCACCAATAATTTTTTATATATTACTAGCTGTGATGTCGTAACTAAATATACTTTGAATCTCTGAACAATTTCACAATTCACTTTAATGAAACCAACACAAAGAATACACGATGAACACTATATACATAACCACACTGCGCTATTTACAATTATGTACAGTTAATTTACACATATATCCATTAGGAAAAACACTTGAGAATATACAGCCCCTTCCGGGCATAAGGTTTTGAACACCCTTCACCGATGTTCTTTAAAACCTGAACTATATCCGGCTCACACCCGAGCCCGCCGAAAAAAACGTTCTTTTCTTGTTGCGCACCAGGCAACAACTGAATCCCTTCGTTTCAGTTCCATTTCAAACAGAAAAGTTACTTTCAAAATGAAAAAATCACGCAGCGGACAGTCTTTGCAGACCTCATGGCACTAGGCATGGAACGTCATCGCAGACTTATTGGCGTCGACATCACGGAGCCGGCCGATATCACAAAGCAAACTTCTCCTACTGCACTTACTCAGGGAGCAGATGAGCTGTGAGCACATGTGGCTTTCATGCTTGTCACATGATTATCACAAACAATTAGGTATATTTTCATTGAATGATAAAGCATTTCAATTTCTTTTCTTGATTATTTTCTTTGAATTTATCAAATTATTTAGCGATTTTGATATATGTTAGTTTTTTACTCTTCGTTCAAATATAGTACGTATAATAATAAAACTAAGTTAATTGCATGGCAAGATTTGGATTGTCCAATATTTGGCCCTCCAAACAACTTTAATATGTTTCTTCACGCGAATAAGTTTTACGCTGCTGTTTTGAAGTAAGATATAATTTGCAAGTTGCTTCACATTCGAAAAAGTCTGTTTTTCTGATGTCCAAGAAATAGCTAAAAAAATCAAATACATTTATGAAAAGTCTTCAATACCAACAGTGACTGAGGCCAGAATCATGCAATTGATAAAAGCCTAATATGAAAAATACTATAAAATTATAAAATCATTTAACACAAATAAGAATAAATTGAGTTTTAAAGCAAAATTACAGGAATGCAAAACTCAATCAATAAAGATTTTTGATGTGGCGTCATGCAAATGCACCTTGATTCTAAAATGCACTTGTGTTTCCCTAGATCGTTGTAAATGTTTTACTAATAAACTGCAATTGTGATAATGCGAGAAAATTTCAACAAAAGTTTATCTACGACTAAAGAAGCACTAAGATAGGTAATATTGTCAACATTGATTTCAAAGAAGCGGCTAAGATTAGAAAAACGAACGAAAGAAAAGAGAAAGTTAATAAACGTGTTACAAACCAAAGTTATATCAACTCAGAAGCTAGTTGTTCTTATGTTAATGCTAAAGCTGAGAATACTGATGTCAAAATTGCTTCACCCCTTTATAGCGAAAAAATGCAAAAACTCAAATCTACAAATGGTTTTCAAACGTTCGCCAAAGCTGAAAATTCTACTTCGTCACAGATGAGGGTTCGTTTACCAGCAACAGCTTTAGGAAGGGACAGATTTGATGTATCTGACAGGGCAACTACTGCTCTTGTAACTTGCGTTCTTCAAGAAATAGGGATGATCAATGAAACAGGCACGCAACTTGTTATTGATAAAAAGACGTAACACACGTAAAACGTAAAAAATGATTTTTTTTTATACAAAAGGTGAATGTTTTTGTCGATCAATGTATATATTTCGACGACAGAAAGGACAATACGTTATATCAAGAAAAAATCAGTGTAAAAATCTATTGAAGATCAAAAAGAGAAAAACGCATTCCTTTAATTCAGGAGCATGACACAAAATATATTGTTCATGCAACGCCTATGAATGGAACCAGAAAAAATATTTGTGAAAGTATCGTTTTACAAGTCTCAAAAAGTATAGTCTCAAAAGAATATCTCCTTAGATGATGTCTTGTGACGCACCTCTATCAATACGTGATTGAACAAAGGGGTTATTCAAAACTTGGAAATGAAGATAGGCAAGCCCTTGCAGTGGTGCATTTGCCTTTTGCATTTCAACGAATTGCCTTTTAGGTACTTGTTTCTCAGAGTGTATATATCCACAGAAAACGCTAGGACTGAAATGAAGCAATTAGTTTTATTCATAATGAAAACATATGTGTCTGTATGGCTTGGAATTAAAAAGAACAATTCTATTATATATGAACCAAAGCATGTACACAAGACAATAACAACAACGCGCTACCTACCAAAAAGTCTGCAGGAAGTTATATACCATGTTATTGAGCACAATGCTTGCTTCGCTCATCCAGAAAATCTGCTATTGGCAATGATCGCAGATGAGAGGGAACATGTGCGAGAATTAGGATTACGACGAGTTTTGAAAGAAATGAAACTGGTGACAGAACAAGTGACGGCTGTGAGAAATTTTGTGATACCCAAGTTACATTTTGTTGTTCAGGATTACACGGAACTAATTGATTGGTCTAGCTGCAAAGTAACTTCAAAATCTATAACATACGGAATCAGCCCAGAGAGAATTTTCTCTTTTATTGAATCGAATTCTTTCTCAGAATTGGAAGTGGAAACTACAAGGCGTTTCCGTGACACACGCAAGCGGTGGAACGATGTGTGAATCCTGTGAGTGAGGCTTCTGAAAAAGTATGTAACATTAATAGCACAGATGGCTGTGTTAGATTAACTTTGCTTTCGCAATCCCTAATGCCAAAATTTGATAATAAATCTCACTATAAGGGTTTTACCTGTGGTAAAAAAATGAAAGCAAAAAAAAAATAAATAATAATAATAACCATTAGAATAAAATGGGTCGGGGATGAGCCGATGACTCAGTTGGAAGATCATTAGCGGCTTCAGCCAATACATCCCTGGCTCAAATCCCGTCCCGGATATTTTTTGCCCACTTGAAAAATTTATAACTCTTAAAAATAACTATTCTCTAAAATCACTATAATGCAAATGCCTAATATTGTTTGAGCAAAACTTGTTTAAAAATTTTTGTTGCATTTAAGTTGCATTTTTGTTGTTTTAATTATGTTCAATATAAATACTTAACTTTAAAGAAATAAAATACTTGAAAAATATATTTTTCTAAACTTTTTTGTAATTTATAAACAATGCATTGTAAAAACTTATTAACCAATTTTAAAATTGATTTTATTTTACGTTTCTATGCATGGAATATTTTTTATGGATCTAATGGAATATTTTTTATGTTATTAGAAGTAGGTGAGAAAAGAAAACGAATTTTCATCTTTTATATGAAACATTGTCAATTTTTGTAAATTTTTTCTAGCTTAAATGGTGATGCATGACCCAAAGATATTTACCGATTTCAAAAAATATTTTTGTGTTATCTTTTTAGCTATAAAAGGAAATTTTTCCGCACTGTTAGAAGTGGGTTCGAAATTTTTTTAGTTTTTATCATTAATTCTAGAAAATGTCATTTTTGTTCAAATTTTCCGAATTCAAGTGCGATGCGTGATCTAAAGATATTAACCGATTGCAAAAAAAGTTTTGCATTTCTAATTACAAAAAACAACTTTTCGGCACTATTAATAGTTGATTTGAAAAAAAATATTTTTTCGACCCACCCTATTGCACACTCATGACTTACTTTCCTCTGTATTTATAACAGATGTATTTTTGAATATCCTTTGTGTTACTAATGTAGTTCCAGTTAAATAATTTATTGATATAAAAGTGTAATTGCTTTAAAATATATTAGTGAAACGTAATTTACTCAAACGGTTCATTTTTAATAATATAATATTGCAATATTGTAAACTATTTCTTTTAATAGTATGCTTTTTCCGCTGCTCCAATACACATCTCCAACACTAGAATGAGATCTCAAAATCAGAAGATAATATCAAATTGCTAATTAACAGAACACATGATGTTATCAATCAAATCAACATATATTTTTCAAATATAAAGTGGCATTTTGCAAAATAATAATAGCAATAATTACAATGACATAACATAAAAAATATTCTGAAATTATGTCATTTGTTGGATAACTTTGATGCAATTTTCTTGTTGCTGTTCAATACTTAAAAAAGAAAAAAATTATGTAAAAAATATTTAATCATATATTTTATTTCAATACATAATCAAAATATCAGATAAAAACACAAAAAAGATTGCACCAATTTGCAATAAAATTTATAAGGAAGCATGCGCACATAAAAAACAAAGCTTCATGTAAAATTGCTATATACCATTTTTCTAAAAATATTGTTCTAAATATACAAAATAAAATAAATGAATTATTTTTATGTAATTGATATAGTATAGAATCAAATTGATTCGACATTATATTATCTGTTTCAAAATAGTTGCTAGCTATATCATTAAATCCGTCATTATTTCATGAATACCTCCTTCAGTAAGATATATTACACATTCCCATTCACACGAAGATTTATGTTACAGTTTCAATATTAATAATATTAAATGAGAATGATGACGCTAACGAAATGAAAGACAGAAGTTATATCAAAATCCCACATTAAATATAGCATTGCTTTCACGCGGTATCTGTGATATCCCTGATCTTCAGTAATTCATTATTGGTTAATTTTAGAAAGCGATGTTGCTTTGTTCTATGGAATCAAATTTATAAATTTAATATAAGGTGCCATTTAATATGCGGTAAAGATTGCGTTAATATAGTAATTATATATAGAAATCTTAATGAGTTCTAGTGAATTTCAAATAGTAATTGCTTCAATATAATTCATCATCGCTAACAATTACATTTGAATATCGATGAAATTGATAGGATATTTGAAATATATTCTTACAAATGAAAAATATTTAATGAAAATAAATAACTTTTTTTTATTCCAGAATAAATTTTAAAACATTAATTGTGAATGTTTTCAAAAATTTAAGCAAATTCTATTCCGTGTCGTATTGTATCATTGTATGCATTGTTATTGTCGCATTCCTGGAAAATTTCAATCCTTGGGAAACACTGTTCGAGTTATTATCAATTATAGTTAGCCCTGATACCGAATTGCTTTCCGTCTCCGTCTATATGCTAGACAATCTGCCAACTCTATAATCTATAGAAAATGTATTACAGTTCCACACACACCTTTTATTAATTTAATTAAGTTTCAAGGGTCATAACCAGGGACGTGCGTAGAGCAAACTGCGACTTGGCGCCTTTAATTCTCAATTTTTTTACTGATAGGCCAAAATTAACGTTGATTCCCCCTACATATCCCCTTAAATTTGACACACCCTAAATATCCGCGCCCGGGGTGACCGCCCCTCCCCCCCCCCATTTCGCAAAGCCCTTGTCATAATATCATAAAAATTCGCTGAAACAATTGTCCAATCCTACATATTAAAGCAGTGACATTGTCTTGTACATCAGCGTAAACGTACTATGAAATCTACTTATAAAATATAATACTTATGACAACTATGTTCAACTCAAAATATTCATATTAAGGAGTTTACTTTTATTACTGTTAAAAAATTATAGAAATTGATATAGTTAAATTCTGATATTTTGATGATATTCACTGAAGCTGCTTAACAGATAATAGTTATTTTGTAACTTATAGAAGAAATAATTAAAATCAAATTGCTTTTACAGTACTTTCATAAATTTAATATCTATTAGTACTGAATAATTTTAACAGCTGCTGAAAAAACTTTTCAAAGGTATTTAGGCTGTATTTAGCAACAATAAGTTTACAAATAAAATGCAATTATTACAAAATGATACATTATGGGAAGTTTAAAATAATAAATAAAAACATCTATTACTCTGATACACTTTAAAAGAGAAGACTTTTAATAAAAGTTCAAAGCACAATAATGTTTCTTAAATGTCAACTGTATTTTGTAATTTCATTGTGTTACAACGTAACGCTATTCTGTAACATTTAATTTTAATATCACGGACCCTTGACATTTCAGAGAAATTCATTAAAGTTGCATGGCACAGAGGAAATATCCGAAAGGTAATAAAGCATTATAATATCCTTCAAATCCCATTTACATCACTTAAATAAATTTTAAACTTTGAAAGTGATGAATCTATTTGAATACCACTGTTGAACTCTCCTATTGCGTTTGGATCGTTTTTGAATTTAAAATTTCTGGTGATTAAATGCTTTCTTTAAATTAATGTAACACACGTTAAAAATTAATTCTAATAAAATGGAGCTTTCAAATGCTATAGATATTTATAAATCTCAAAAGAATGTTTAATAACGCAACACAAAATATAAGAAACTTTCTATGAATTTGTCATGAAAAAAAAAAATCACGCATTTTTTCAACCAAGTAATTTAACTCGAATTTGCTCGCGCAGGGCATGTCATACCCACTGTCTCATTTTTGGAGTTTTTAAGCCCTACCTCTTTTCAGTAATGGACGAGACTTTGTGTAGCTCCCTCGAAGGTCATGACCTTGGAGGAGGAAAAGCGGTTAAAGAATTCTAAATGTAGATTTATCGTAATCGCTACATATCTCACAACCTACGCGAGCATTTCTGCAACAACTCTGAGTATGGGAAGGTGAATGTAAATTTTTCTATCGTTATAGCGCGTTATCGCAGTTATGAAGAAAAAATACGACATTTAAGAAATTTATTAGAGACTGTCTCTTCGGATGAAGAAAGCATCGAGGAAGGTAATAACTTTTGTGATATCGAAGAGCAAGATGATGAAGAATATTTTAGTAATCAGGATTCTACGAATGAAGTCGAACCTGATTTAGAAAGTGATGTTTCTGAAGGAAGTGAAAATGATTGTTTCACAAATGGTATGGTACAACAAAATATTATAAAGAGAAATTTCAATCTAATATAAAAATTCCTGCTAAACACATAATATCAAAACTCCCAGGAAATACGCACATATCAAAAAATATAGCTTCTCCCATGAAAGCCTGGAATCTTCCTCTATCTACGGGTTTGATAAAGATATTGGTTCAATGAACTAACATTTTTATAAACTCGATTCAAGAGCGTTTTTCTCGAAAAATAGATGCGAAGAAAACTAATGAGAGTTTAATTGAAGCATTTATTGGATAGCTTTATCTAATTGGTTAAATCTTCTCAGGTATATTTACGAGATCTCTGAATAACAGAAGCCACTGGAATAAAGTAATCCGCCCAATTATGTCATCATCTCGTTTTTATTTTTTATTAGGATGCTTTCGGTTTGATAACATACAAAATTGAGATGCAGGAAAGAGTTGAACAAACTGGCTTCATAGCATGAAACTTTTTATACCTTTATTGAAAACTGCCACAAATCATATAACGTTGGAGAATGTGTAACAATAGATAAAGATTAGAATTTTTTAGAGCCCGTTGCCCATTTCGTCAATACATGCCGAAAAAATCATCGAAGTATGGAATAAAAGTCTTTCAGCTTGTAGATTCGAGAGCTTTTTGCATATGGAAAATGGAAATATATGCATGTCAACAACATAAAAGATTCATTTCAATTAGACAGTTTTCCCAGTTCTGACGTGAACAGATTGATAGAACCACTATGTAATTCAGAAAGAAATTTAACAGTGGATAACTGGTAGACTTATTATCCACTTTCACAAGAGTTTAAAAAAAAAATAATAACACTTGTTGGAACCCTGAAAAAAATAAGAAAGAAATTCCTCCAATATATTTCAAATAAACAAAAAGAGTCGTCTATTCTTTGATGTTTGAGTTTTCAGAAAGACACCACTATTGTTTCTTATATACCAAAGAAAAAAAAGATGTTCTTCTTCTTTTAGCAATGCATAATGGTGATTCAATAGATCGTACTACTTGTGAATCTAAGAAACCAGAAATAATAATAACATTCTATAATTTAACGAAAGGATTTGTCACTGTCGTCGACGAAATGAATGTACAGAATAAATGTAAGTACGTGTTTAATATATATATAAAACTATATCATCCGTCATTACGTAAAATGTACAGAATAAATGTAAGTACATGTTTAATATATATATATAACTATATCATCCCTTCTTTTTTATTATTGTGTATGTCAAATTTATAGTAAATAAAAAGAATATTGCGCAGTTAAACTGATGGCATTAAGCAGACAGGCTAAGCATACTAATTGTATATTACAGCCTAATATTTTGAAGGTTTAAAGCCATTAGAAAAAACAAATTAAAAGTTGAAATAGCTTGCCCAATTTCCCCTTTTTTATACCTAATCATTGAACTCCTCGAAATAATCAGTGATATGCCTTATTTTAGGTAAATCTATATTATAAAGCAAATCGGTTATATAGAGAAATCGGATAATTCTTAATAAAAAACCTATTTATATAATTTAAGGAGCTATCCCCTCCTTTATACTTAACCATTAAACTTCCAAAACTATTCAGAGATTCGCCTTATCAGATAGGACTTGCATCTAAAATTTAAAGCAAATCGGATAATTCTGCATAAAAACCCATTAGCCAAATTTAAGGGGGGTAATCGCCCATACCCCCTGTATATTTAACAAAAGAACCCTACATCTAATCAGGGAAGCATCTTATCACTATGAAACTGTATCCAAAAATTGAAGCAATCCGTTAATTCTCCAAAAAAAAATCATATACTTAAATTAAGAGAAATGGTCCCATAAATCCCTGATTTATACTTAGCCAATAAATTTCCAAACTAAATCAGGCAAGCGCTTTATCAGAATGAACCTATATCCAAAATTTGAAGCAAATCGATAAATTCTGCATGAAAAACCTATTAACATAAATTAAGGGTAGGGGGGGGGTTCTCACCCATTTCCGAATTCTTATACAAGGAACTCGCAAAATCATGCCGATATCCTCATCAGAATGATCCTATGTCTAAAATTTGAATGAAATCTGATAAATCTGCTTGAAAAACCCATTTATATAATTTATGAGGAGGGACATTAGCCCCCTTTCCCCCTCTTTATACTTATTCAAAGAACACTTAATACTAAACACGGATGCGCCTCATCAGAATGACCTATATCTAAATTTGGACGAAAACTGACAATTCTGCAAGAAAAACCCATTTATATAAATTAAGGGGAGGGGCATTAGCCCCGCTCGCCCTCTTTTACTTATCGAATGAACTCCCAAAACTAGTCAGATCAGCCATATCAGAATGTACCTATATCCAAAATGTCAAGTGAATCGGATATTTTTATCATGAGTTTTCGCGTTGCGCACGCACGCACCCACGTACGTACATACATACAGAACGGACGGGCACAAAAGCTCTCAGGCTTTGATAGCCTGTAAGCTAAAAATTGGTACAAACCGACATGGTTTACCTCGCACGTGTAATGCCGGGCTAAATCGAGAATTTTCTTATATACACAGAAAAATCAGTTAATTAAATGAAACATTTATTGTAAGTAAATAATATTTTTAAAAATATTCAAACATAACAAATAAAAAAAAAGAAAAAATTTAAACCTTTGATAGAAAAGATACAAGAATGCAGATAGAAAACCTTTCAGATAGGATAAGATATGAAACCAAATAGTACTCAAGCAGCGATTGAATATCTTAACATCATAACAAAACATTTAACATTTTTAAACATCAATGACTTTCAAAAAATAATGATCCACGTGCGCCCACACTAAAAAAATTTTGACAAATATGAAACAAAATTGAAAGTTTTGACAGATGACAAATAAGAAAGAAGTTCGAATTCTTTAAATGAAGGATAAGATACTGCCAAATATCACTCAAGTCGCGATAAAACACACTAAACACTAAATGCATACCAAAAATAAAAATTATCTTTTCCGATTCTGTAAAGTATATCATTTCAAATATTAAGCTTTGATACATTTATTTGCTTTTTTTATTATGCAGCTTCGTAAATATTCATAATATGATATTTGCAGATAATAGCGTTGCACAAAGCATTTTTAACTTATACGTTAAATAAAATAGCCCACATCTATCTACACGAATTTTGAAGAAGCTTATTGGATAATTTCTGCAATTTTTTCGAACATAGATGACAAAATGCTAAGTATGCTCATCATCCTTATATTGCGCTTTTGTTTCAAATAGCACCCAATGTATAAATAAGGTTTTGTTGATTTCGAGAAATTACTATTGCTGTAAATACAGAAACAGTTTAATATATTGGATACCAAAGGATTATTAAAGAAATTTTGTTACTTTAAATCAGTCTGATATCCTTTAGGCTGGCTTTCTTCGGATTCCAATAACATATACATTTTCTAACATCACCTCCCCCGATAATATGTAATAAAAGATAATTTTTAAATATATGCTGTCCTGAGGTAATAACGACAATTTGAAGTTCTACCAGCTTTCACGGATTAGTTTATATTTTTTTTCAGACAAAAATACGATTTGATGCAGCAACTTATTGACTAAGCATACAAAAAAGAATAGTGAATAGATATAATTATCTATAAAAGGTAATGACGCGGTTTCGTGACCAATGCTATTTGGTGTTATTACCCACCTATGCAAACACAACTATAAAATAATATGGAATAATGGTATTTAAGCTGATGAATTCTAAAGATATGAGCTCTATAGACCTAGAAATAAACATGTTTTTTTTTTTATTTAAATTTAAATGCAATATCAGAATGCAGTAGTAATAATTTATTATTTATTCGTCTGACATGAGAAAAATTAACAGCAGTAATGATATGAAAATTTATCTTGTCCTTTTTGGTTTTCAACAGATATTTATGCTCTTTTGTGCATAAAAAATAATTATAGATGTAGTTTCAGAATTGAAAGGAATCAACCTCTTTGATTAACGCCAACCGATGGTGTTATTACTTCGGCATACCTATCGGGCATTCTTTTTTACTAGAAACTACCTCGTGAACATATCCAAAATTTTCCGCAACCTTTTGAAGGTACATGAAATACATCACAAATTGACGTAATACTCAAAGTACTGCCTAGAAAATATATAGTTTTAAAATCGCAGAACTTATATTTCAGATTTTATACCAAACATTGACTCTTATGTGCTCTTCCAACGATCAGGTCTACAAACAAATAGGTCTGAAAAAATTAACTTTTAGTGATTGTTTGCGATTTAGGTAACTCATAGCACTTTTTTTCACAGAGCCCGTATGTGCCATCTTTCGGATTTATTCATAATTACGCGAAATATCAGCACTTTGCGTTACTAACAACCGGTATATCATTTCACTGAACGAAGTTTTCTATTCTTTTGAAAAAAATATTTGAAATCTATATATCAGATTAATGATGGGAATAATAGTAAAACAATTCAACTTTGATTAGATTTGATCTTTTATGGTGTGTACTCTAAATACCACTGAGCTCGACATATAACAGGAGATCCGGCTTCCTATTTCCCAATGTTAGCTCCCGCGGTCAGCGCGGATGAATACAGTGACGGCACTTTTAGCTGAGTTTTGGTTCGTATACTAGGCAGAAAGCGCTGTTTCGCTCATTGCCTACTATGTGAGCAGTTTATTTATTTTCTAATTTCTTTTAATTTTCTTGATATAATTATTAACCATATATCATGGTGAGCAGTTGTTCTGCTTACGGCTGTAAAAATCGTTGGACAAAAGAGGGAAATTTGCAATTTCACAGGTAAAATGCCTTTTTTTTTTTTTTTTTTTTTTTTTTTTTTACTCCTATGCACATGTTAACCAGCCACAAGTGTGATACAGTCGAACCTCGTTAATGTGAATCTCAAGTGGTATCGAAATTTTGTTCATATTAACAGTAATTCATGTTATTAGTATTAAACATTTGTATTCATTTTCGTAGGGGACTGTAAAAACAGTTTATGTTAAATGTAATCCACGTTAAACGTGTTTTTGTTAACGAGGTTTGACTATGTGCAAACTTTGTGAATGATAATTTTTTGTTTTGATTTATTTTAATTTCAAGTATCATTTTTTGTCTAGTGTTTAATACAAAGATTACTAAAATACTTATTGGAAAATATTTTGAGAAAATGCTTTAACATATATATTGGATAAATATTTAATAAAAATACATAAATATTTAAATTAATATTTAGTTAGATAGTTGGTGTAAAACATTATTCCATTATTGTTATTATTATTATTATTATTATTATTTTAATGTATCATCGTAATTCTATAAATTCATTTATTGTAACAATTATTGTTATCATTTTTTAGATGCATTTTAAAATTTTCTGAAAAATAGTGTATAATTATCGTACAGCTTACTTTTTAATTTAATATTTTCACGTTCATAAATTTATCGTTTATCTATAAAAAATGGTATTATGTTTATATTTGCACCAAATGATTAACAATAGACATGTCATTGAACATCAAAATATAGGGAAAAGTGGGGCACATGTGAACAACTTTTTACATTTTTTATTTCTCAAAATTTTTATGACTATTGAAACAAAAACTGATTGATATGAGTATTTACACTTCGTTTGTTCTTTTAATGAAACTTTTGAAAACATTTATCAAGAACTTCTAACTTATCATTCTAAAAATTGTCTGAAATTGTTCACATGTGTCCAGGCCCGTCGAGTACATACATCTTCAAAATGCAATCTGTCTTTTGATTTTCTCAGTACCACAAAACTAATTTCTTGTATTATCCTCATGGTTGAGAGTATACTTTAATTTATCATCGAAAGGCTACTTTTAACAGCTGCCTTGACCTATAATTCTTAAAAAAAAAAAAAAAAAAAAAAAAAAAAAAAAAAAACTTAAATCTAAAAAGAAGATACTTTTACATAAAATGACAACAAATTATTGCTAAAATATTAACATATTACGCGAGGGGGGGGGATGTTGAATATTTGGAACAGTCTCATAGTTTTTAGGATAACTGCTTCCTTTTCACTCTAGATTTTGTTTTACGGCGATAATAATGCGCATTGAAACTGTGAAAACATTTATATAAATACATCTATTATATTAAAAATTACCTTATGTTTTAATACTTCTGAAATTTTTGTGTTACTTAAAACCCCTTGATTAAAATTTGAAGCTTTATTTTGTTGAAATTAATTTGTAAATTGTTCTTTAAAACTATAAACATAATGATAAAAACAAAGTATTCTTTCGTTCAGAAATGATAAAATAAAAATACATATTCGGATAATAAAAAAGCCGGATACTTAAATGCCAATTTCAAAACAACATTATCTGCCGATTTCGAATGGATGTGAAAGATGGGGTTTATAAACAATTTAATTAAAAATATTTCTGCTAAATAAGTACTAATCGGGTAGTTCCTGTTCTTATAGATCACTTACTCTCATTGTTTTTATAATTTACTTAATTAGTGAAGAATAAATTGGGATAATAATAAAGAGATTTCTCCTATGTCTAACATTGAAAAAGCGGACTATTTTTTCTCTCTTGCCTACTATGCTTCTCCGGGTTGTAATTCGGCTAGCAGACGACTGACCGCAGAGTCGGACCTCCTGTTATATGTCGAGCTCAGTGCTAAATACAGAATTAAGGGTTTTAAATATTGTATTTCTATATTTTGCTATTAAATGGGCTTAAATTAGTTCATTTTTTTCTGCTAATCAATTTGCAACCTTCTTTATATTGATATTTTTAAGCATATAGTAAAAATTAATGAAAGTAAATTTCGCCTTAAAAGAATTTTCTTGTTTGTTTGTTTGTTTTCGAAGAATGAATTCTATTGTTTTTTGTCGAATGCTACCATATGACATTGAGAAAATAAGTGTTATTCCATTTTTTAAACTGTTTTGCGTCAGTTACAGCGATGATACTGGCCTACATCACGGCTCATATCGAGAATTATATTGTTTTTAGGTAAGTGGAAGATGTAACACACGATTCAGTGATGGGACGTATTTGGTTCCAGATGAATGTTAATAAAGCTTTGTAACCTTAAATCAGTCTAATAATATTTAAACTGTCTTTTTACTGAACACAGAAAGTAATATATTTTATAATATTCTTTACCTCGTTAATACGTATGCATTTTTTATTTTATATATTTATTTATTTTATTTTTAAATCGAGTGCAATAACTTATTTACTTTAATTAGATATATTATATTTTTCTTCTAGAAAAGAAACGTAAGTTGTAAAAAAAAAAAAAAAAAAATCATTATATTTAAATATTCATAGGTTAACAAAAAAAATACGCTTTTCTAAGCATTAAAACATGTATTCAGAATAATAATAAAACTGGGAGAGGCGGAAATGATGCCATTAACGTAAAATTAAAACATGATATCTGTGCAATAAAAACGCATTTCTTTATGTTTTATTTCCCATTTGGATAAAACCTTTTACATGTACAATGAACGTTTTCCTTTTTTTAATTATTTGTCCATTAAATTTAATTATTCAAGCGTGTGATATAATGATGAAGCTAATTAAAAGTATATTTGATTAAATAAGAAAAAATTGAATTTCTAGAACATATAAGAATAAAGTATGTGCATGAAAAGAAGAAAAAGTACTTCAGACATTATTGCAAATACCGGGAATTTTGTACATTTTATTTTTATTTTGTGTAAATTTAACATCGAAAGACACATATATGATATAAATTAGTTTAGAATGTTTGTGTCTCGAACTATAAATTAAAAAGTTATCTAGTGCGAATAGTGTCCAGTTTATGTGCAGTATGAAAATCGTGAAATATTTACACAAATAGGCTGTAAAGCGTTTTAGTTTACACAGAATGAATGCTGATTTATAAAATTTTATCGTGGGCATATTCTTCAATATTCCTGCATACATTTTGGTTTTTACCTTTCTTGAAACATTCAGTGACATTTCATAACGAAAAATGATGATTATTAACACATATATATTTATAATACTCACGTATATGTGAATACTCATATACATAGGTACAAAAAAAATGCACCCAGCATTAAACTAAATAAGAACATTTACTTAATTACTATGAAAAGTTATCAAAACTACATTGAAACGTTAACTTTTGAGAACCTGCGAGTTTATTTCACTCTACTATAAAAAATTTTATATCACCACTATCAGGAGAAATAATAAGAAATTTGTCAATATAACGTATTTATGTTACCTTTTGAATCACCTTATCAAAGCACAAACTGGGCAATAAAATGGAATATTAATTTGATTTAAAAATAAAAGAAAAAGAAAATCGAAAATTAAAATTATAATAATATGCGCTTTTTCCCAGACATTAACCACTGTGTTTACTAACCATGGCTGATATTGCTTGACTATTTTAATCATAATTAAATCGGAATTTTCAGCATAATATAAGTATTTGTAGGTTTAACCCTCTGCACTCAAAAGGTAACTCTGATACACAATGACACTAGCAGTAAGTGAGAGTCCCCAGTTGAATGCAAAGAGTTGAGTCATATTACACCATTGGGTCATTCCAGGCAAAATAGGCAAATTAGCTGTGGCTGCCATGTCACGGATTTGAATGAAAATTGGCATACGAGTACAACATGTTTATTTATAAAGAAATGAAAAATAAGAGATTACAGGACAGATTTTTTAAGCTTGTAAACTCACTTTAAAAATTGATACAAAATCGAGTTCTTGTTTACATGCTTTAAATTTCAATCTGTATTATTCGCGTTAGGAATGAAAAAACTATATCATAAATTATTTTCAGATAACAATGGATACTAAGTAAGAGATTGGCGTAATTTGGGATTTGAATTTTCATTCCTTACTGAGAAAAAAATAAGAAAAGGAAAATTTTTAAGAAGAAAATTCAATATTTCTTTTGCTTATAAAAAATTTAGGACAGGCGTTATGCCGTCAAAACTGTTTGAAATTTTAGATAAAAGTATATATTTTGAACACAAGAAGTTTCATATATGCCTTTTTCATTCCTTAATGTGAAAAAAAAATAAATAAGGAAAAAAAGGACGGTAAAAGGCAATATTTCTATTGTTCTTTTAGTCATGAAGGAAATCTCTTATATCATTTCAAATTACTTGATATCAAAGATAAAAGTGTCTATTTTAAATATTCAATCGCTAATTCTCGCCTTTTCTTCTTTTCTTTTTTTTTTCTTTTTTTCTTTCAGACTTATGTTAAAAGCGATGAGAAATGAAGAATTAATTATCTAGTATTGTTAAAATCCAATAGATGGCAGCACTATTTTAAATTGAAATCACACAATATTTTTAAAAAAGCGCGCTAATTCAAAGGGAAAATTGCGTAAAATGTAATGTAACAAAAATACATTTTGGAATCATTTTTTTTTTCAATGTTAGGAATGAAAAGGCACTATTAAAATTTTTCGAGCATATTATGGACTCATTAATCTTTATGTCTGTTCAATACTGTTTGTGACGAACCTGTCCTTTTTTCATCATTTGATCATAAATAATAGGAAAAAATACGATTTTGTAATTTTTTTTAAAGTTTCTAAGTTTTTTTTAAGATGAAGGAATTAAATAATAATTATCAAACTTGGGGAATTCAATCTTCATATATAATACTGTATTATTCACCAATTTCTCACTTGTTTTAACATTTTTTAAAATTTTTATAATGTTTCGAATTTTCTCAAAATTCACAAATTTTCAATTTTAACAACCCATTAAAAATTAATTACGTTGTTACCAGATTGCTATTGCTAAATAAATAAAAAGACAATTATTCAGAGGTTATAAAATTGCAAGCCAAATTCATTTATATTAAATATTTTTCAAGATACAGAGCTTTAAACTTGACAGATTGGACGATTGCAAAAATGCAGTCCTACATCACAAGTTTTTTAAAAGTCCAAAAGTGCTAAAATAATTTATTTTTTTGTCAAGATATTTTGCAGAGCTCTATTTGAATATGAATAAAACCCGTGTATAAAAATTTTATTAAAATCGGTTACCATGGGGCCACGACTTTTTTTTTAAATTTTTGCTCATTTGACGTGGAATGACCCCATTAAAACATTAATTTAACTGCGATTTGCATTCTCAATCATTCAAAATTTGGCGATATCACACATTAAATGCCAATTTTTCATGCTCAGTTTTGCGACTTACAAAACTGAAATTCAGCACAAAATCATTTGCAACATAGAGAAGTAGATTTACAGATATATTTTTATTTTCTATTCAGGTACTCCATAGGTAGATGGTAAAGTATACAAATACTCAATCCATTTCCACAAAAGCAACGTCAAAAACAACTAGTCAGTTAAAAGAAAGAATTTTTAACGTAGAAAGCTGATTTCGTTGTTGTTAATTTCAGCTTCAAACTAGCTTCACGAGATCTGTGTACTTCAGTAGTTAATTTTAAATTTGTAATGTTTCATCCTCTGCCTTCTGAAATTTTCTGTTTACTGGGAACACTAGTAACTGATGTACAGCTTCTTTAAGGTGTGGACACACGCAACCATATTTTGCGGTTATAAGTGGTCGTGTTTTAAATTCGCAGGTGGCGTGTTTTATATATAATGGCTTTTCCATATCAATGAAATAAATCTTCAATCCAGCTGTAGGACAGGCACCTTTGCCTTAAGCATGGTTGAGATTATTATTTCCTGAACCACTTAATATCCACGTTTTCTATTGTCAATAAACCGCAGAAGGTAGAAGAAGGAAGAATTTCCTCGAATTCAGTTAAAGTTGTGCAAAATACACGTATTTTCGGAGCTTTTGTATATATAGGATGTACTTTTACCGACCAAGTCACGGCAAGCAGCTGTATTTACCATGGTTAGAAGAGTGTTCTGCTGTGCAATAAATAACGTGTTTATGCGTGCTTACGTAAGGTTTCTTTCATCTCTCCGTTTTGGAGCAAACTGTGTGATCATGTTCCTCATAAGACTTTGTAATTTTCCAACAAGAAAACTTATTAGTTTAAGATCATACTCCAAGCAAACATTAGCTAACTATATTTTAGGTGAGGATCAGTTTATATGAAAAAAAAAAACGATTTGAATAGTTTTATTTAAATAATATTAATACAGGTGTACCTAAACTCTTGAGCAAAACTTTAAGGGGTGAAAGTACACATCAAGACAAACAATATTAAATAGGAAACTAAGGGTCCCAAACATCTTCCGAAGGAATTAGGCGCCATTAAAGTTTAGGATCCAGAATTTCAAATGATTATAAAAAATTGAAAAAATGGTCGATTCGTTTGCGGTTTTCACTAAAACTATTTTTTACGTCAACATTTTCTTGAAAATAAATTTTAAAGATAACGTTCAAAAATTACTCATAGAGGTCGTTTTAGACTTTGGAGTAACCAGCAACCATTTTTTACCGTTATTTTTTGCATCTCATTGAATATTTTCGGAAGCTTAGACTTAAACATAAATTTTGAGCTCAAAATCTGAATAGTTGGGAGTGGTTAAATGCATAAACTGAACTGTGTTCAAGTGAGTGTGGAGGTTCAAATTTAAAATGATTATAAAAAACGAAAAATTTGTCGATTCATTTGCGGTTTTAGCTAAAACTATTCTTTATGTCACTATTTCCCTGAAAATAAATTTTAAAGGTAAATTTCAAAAAATTCTGTTAGAGGGCACCTTAAACTTTAGAGTAACCAACAACTATTTTTACCATTATTTTTTGCATCTCATTAAATGTTTTCGGAAGCTGAGCTATAAGCTTAAATTTTTGGTTCAAAATCTAAATATTTGGAAGTGGTTATGTAGCGCAAACTGAAATGTGTTCAAGTGTGTGTGTGTGTGGGGGGGGGGGGGGTCTGAATTTCAAATGATTATAAAAAAAAGGAAAAATTTGTCAATCCATTTGCGGTTTTCGGTTTTCGCTAAAACTATTTTTTATGTCAGTATTTCCTTGAAAAAATTTCAAAAAATTCCGATAGAGGGCGTTTTAAACTTTAAAGTAACCAACAACTATTTTTAACAGTTATTTTTTGTATCTAATTAAATACGTTCAAATGCATAGACTTAAATTTTGGGCTCAAATTCTTAATCGTTGAGAGGGATTAAGAAGCGCAAAATTGAACTGTTTTCGAGGAGAAGGGGAGGTTTAAATTTCAACACCTGAACGCAGTTCAGTTTGCTCTTCTTAACCCCTCCCAACGATTCAGAATTTGAGCTCAAAATTTAAGTCTAAGCTTTTCCAAGCATTTAATTAGATAAAAAATATACCGGTTAAAAATAGTTATTGGTTACTCTAAAGTTCAATTCGCCCTCTAACGGAATTTTTTGAAATTTATCTTTAAATTTTACTTTTTTAAGGAAATACTGACATAAAGAATAGTTTTAGCAAAATTGCAAACGAATCAGCCAATTTTTTCGTTTTTTATAATCATTTGATATTTGAACTCCCCCTCCCCTTTCAAAGTTAATTTTGAGCAACTAAACCACTCCCAACTAGACAGATTTTGAGCTCAAAATTTAAGTTTAAGTCTAAGCTTCTGAAAACATTTTATGCCATGCAGAAAATAACGGCAAAAAATAGTTGTTCGTTATTCCAAAGTCTAAAGTGCCCTCTATCAGCATTTTTTTAGCTTTATCTTTAAAATTTTTTTCAAGAAAATATTGACAAAAAGAATAGTTTTTGTGAAAACCGCAAACGAATCAACCAGTTTTTCCTTTTTTTATAATCATTTAAATTTTTTTACCCTACATTTAATGGCGCCTATCTCCTTCGGAAGACGTTTGGGATCCTTAGTTTCCTATTTAATATTGTTTGTCTTGATGTGTACAATCGCCCCTTAACGTTTTGCTCAAGAGTTTAATTACACCCTGTATATATTCTTCAACGAAATGGTAATAACGTTTATTATAAATAATTATTTTTCTTAGAAGACTTTACTTTAACATTAAAACATTTAAAATATATAAAAAATTGGCATGTTTCAACTCATTTTCATTGAACCATCTTCAGAACGTAAATAGAAAAATCACAAACACAATAAACGTGAAAAACTGCAATAAATAACACTAGATTACAAATTTCAACTTTTTTGATATACCCCGAAAGAAATGTATATAAATGTATTAGTATACCTTCCTTAAACCTAAAAGTGTCAGCAGAAATATTCTACCACGTCACAATTTTCTTTCTGCAGTCAATTGGTTTTTTTTAACTACTCAACGTGGTGACGACAGTTTAATGTTCATTTGTTCGCTTTAATCAACAAATATATTGTTTCGAATTGAATTAAAATGTTGAGTAGAAAATGTAAACAAAGTTCTGATCGTTTTTTGAAATGTTTGTGGACAGTTTATATTTTCAAAAAAAAGAAGACCCATTGTAGATTCGTTGAAAAGTGCTTATCTTCATTATTTTGGATTTCCGGTTGCAAACCAAGATAAAAAGTGGGTTCCTCATGTGTTTTGCGAAAGCTGTAGAATCGATTTACTCCAGTGGTCATCAGAAGAAAACGTACACATTCCATTTGGTTCACCAATGTTATAGAGAGAACCTAGTAATCACGAAAAGGATTGTTACTTTTGTGTTACAAAGACAGTAGGATATAATACAAAAATAAGGCAAATATTATATTTGCCGAAGTTCCGTCTGTTACTAAGCCCATTTTACACTAGAAACATCTACCATGTCCAGTTTGTTCCGGTAATTCAAGTGTAAATATACTAGGAGGTGACAATGAAAGTGATGTTGAATTCAAATCGATTTCTAGTGATTCTGACGAATTCTCTCTTCAAGAAAAGACTCCACGTTTAATTAAACAAGCCGAATTTAATGATCTTATAAGAGATTTACAACTATCAAAATCTAAAGCAGAGCTTCTTGGTTCACGCCTACAACAATGGAACTTAACACCAAACACAGCAGTTATGTTGTCTAGAAATAGAAGCAATGTTTACTCACAATTTTTCAATAAAGAAGGTGAATATTGTTATTGCACTGATATCCCGGGACTTTTTGAACACGAGCTATTGGTAGATCCAAATAACATTACTCTACCCCCTTTTGCACATCAAATTGGGATTCATGAAAAACTTTGTGAAGGCGCTTGACAAAAACAGTGATGCTTTCCTGTTTTTGGTATTTACAAAAAATCTTTCTAAGTAATACAGAGATAAAACTGAAATAAGGGATATTTGTTGGCCCACACATCTGTAAAATTATGAAAAATTCTCAGTTTAAAAGCTTTTTATATATCAATGAAAAATCTGCTTGGAAGTCATTCAAAATGGTTGTGGAAGAATTTTTGGGAAATAAAAAAAATAAAATTACAAAAAAATTGTTGCCAATTTATTGAAAACATTTCAACAGATGGGAGTAAATATGTCATTAAAGATTCATTTCTTGCATTCGCATCTGACTTTTTTCCCTGAAAACTTAGGAAGTATGAGTGACGAAAAAGAGGAACGTTTTCACCAAGATTTAAAGGTTTTTGAAGAACGACATCAGGGATTTTGGGATGAAAACATGCTAGGGGATTACTGTTGGTCCATTAAAAGAGAAACTAATCCAAATAACTATAAAACGAAAGGGAAAATAAGCCATTATTTTTTTTTTTTTTTAATATTAGTACCAAAAATACGTAATCCAGTTAACTAAATAAATATTTCTTAAACCAGAGGTGACAGAATTGTTTTACTATTTTTTCTGGATAATTCTATCTAAATAAAGAATAAATTAACAACTTTCAGCTGGGGTATAAAAACGGTGTAAACTAGTGTAATTATTGAATTCAAATTAAATGTATAATGCCCTCTATATTTTTTATATTGACGGTGTCCTAACTATGTAGTTATCTTGCAAACCATCCAACAATTCAATTGATATACTTGTGAATCAAAAAGATAGAGAATGTTACAAACATGTAAACATTAGTTAACCCGCGAGGACGCGCGAAGGGCCTAAAATACCCGGAGTACGTATGGTTTTTACAATAGTAATCGCTAATTTTTTTTTAAGTAATCTTCAACTTATTTTAAGTCCTTTAACTAATTTGTAAAAATTGTCTCCGTCTAAATAAAGTGACTTTTATAATATGATTTTACTGGTGACAAACTTAAAACCATTCAATCCCTGGCGCGTTTTCCAAGGTTAAATTAATCTACTCTCATTCTAAAGTATGTTAATGGGCTCAGGGGTTGAAAACGTTTCAAAAAATCGATTTTTTATGATCTAGCTTGATTATTCAATTAATTCTTAACTCAATACAAAAAACCGCATAAAAATATTTGCATTTTTAACGGAGTTATAAGCATTTATGTATCACACTTTCATAGCCGAACCCATATAATTTCAACTTTAAATTACGTTTTCTCAAAACTTGACTTTTGACGACTAACACCAAAATTAAAAAAAAAAAACTATTCGATGGAATGGCTTAACTTTTTTGCATGCATATAACATCATTATCTATAGAATGAATTAATACATTTTAGATAGTTTAATATTTTGAGTATTTTAATGAAAAAAGAAAGTTGAATTTTTTAGGGTTTTTTTTAATTTTCAAATTTAAGAGATTTTTTAATAATGTTTTTCTTAAGTGATAGTTATATCCTTAATTTAATCTATAGATATTGATGTTATATGCATACAAAAAAATTAAGCCAGTCCAACAAATAATTTTTTTTTAAATCATGGTGTTAGTCGTCAAAAATCAAGTTTTGAGAAAACGTGACCTAAACTTGAAATTATATGGGCGCGGCTATGAAAGTGTTGATACGTAAATGCTTATAACACCTTTAAAAATTCAAATATTCTTATGCGGTTTTTTGTATTCAGTTAAAAATTAATTGAATAATCAAACTAGATCATAAAAAAATCGATTTTTTGAAAAGTTTTCAACCCCTGAGTCTCCTTAATGTTCTCTTTTTCATTCAGTCTGGATAAAGCAGTTTTCCTTCTGTTGTTTCATATGTTCTTTACGTCGGATATTAAGTTGCCGCGGGGTCATGCCTATATTCCTGGGCTATGCCTAATGAAAATAGCTCAATGAAAATGAGTTGAAACACGCCAATTTTTAATGTCTTTTAAATGTTTTATTCATAAAGTAATGCAAAGCAAAGCAAAATAATTATTTATAATGCCAAACTAAATGTTTATAATAATTATATAATATTAATAATAATTATTTATATGCCCTTATCTTTTTGTAGTAGAATATATATTATTATTATTACGATATAGTTATTAACACATTCGCTGCAATAACTCCACCCTCTGTGTTAAATGATTGAGAATTTCACGCGCTAGTGCGTGGGCGGCAGCGAATGTGTTAATGGAAGTAATCAAAACTTACTGCTTTTGTATTTCACATTGTATAATTTTGTTTAAAAAGTAATGCTTTTGCACACAGAATATTAACGACTGATATGAATTCTCATTATTCTAAGTATTAATCACCTGAAAAATTGAAAGTGCTCATACTCATATTATTGCATAAGGAAAGATGAAAAAACTTTCTTTTTCAATATAATTTCAACATTAAGATCTACTTGCCCACACTAATATAAAATGACTTTCTTTTTTTCTTTCTAACTGATGACCAGGCTCCTATCTGCCGAGTTATCTCAGCTTAACGGGTTAAATACCTGGTATCGGGGCGGACGACCGCCTAATTGCCACGTAGCGGCAATAAACTTTGCTTCGCATGCCATCATTTCTGCAGTATTTGCTTGTCATTGAGCATACTTTGTTTCGCCTGTTAATTAATGGTACATCCTGTTGTTTGAACTGCAATTGGCTTCGCAAGATGGTTTCTTAATTTAGAGCCTTGATCAGATGACGAGACCTTCACTGGCAAGGCACCTCCAGAGGTATAATTCACAGGTAACTTGGAGGACTTTGCACCCACGACGGATTTTACATGCACCAGGCGTTATTAGCGTACATGATGGAATTTTAGCCGGTAAAGTGGGGGCGATCTACGCAGACAAGTGCCGAGGTCGGCTGATTGTAGCTAACGGTTGCTGGACTGAGCAGTTTATTGCCTTTGTGAATGTGCAGAGTTCGGCGCCGCACATCACTCCCACTCGCCGTGCCAGGTGAAATGGGGCTGGAGCTAAAATTTTTTGAGCCGAAACGGTGGCATGTCCTTAGCAGACAACAGGGAGGACAATTTTGAGGGAGATTTAGAAAAATAAATAACCAAAACTAAAAAGGCCGAAATACCAAGTAGTGCCAGAGAAGGGAGAATTTTTGTGCCGAAATGCAAAGTAGTCGAATCGCTTTTGGTGGTGACGAGATCTCTCCTTTCTATCGTACCCAAGGAAGAAAAGAAAAAAAATCCGCTCCATGGGCTGCCACATTGGAGCGGGTCCGGTAGCTCGTGCGGACAGAGTCCAAATGCACCTAATAAAGAGGCGTACTGTCACAAAAAAACAAGGGAAAAACGAAAAAGAAAAACTCCGAACACGTTTTGGGAAAGCACAGAGTCCCTCGAGTCTCTGCGTCGATGAGGTCAACGTGTGCGGTTCGGGGTATGTGGGCTAGTAGATTGCTTCCCATTGCTCTTCGGACCGCACAGGGTCCCGTGGTCCCTGCGTCAATGAGGTCAACTTGAAAGCCTGAGGGGCGTTAGCCCACTAGTGGGGTGGGGGTCCAGAATGGTGTCGGTCAGGCCAGAGTCCCTTGAGTCTCTGCATCTATGAGGTCAACCTGTACGGTTCTAGTGCAGTGGACTTTTCTGACTCGAAACTTTAGGTATTATTCCGAATTCAGAGCCAGGTTAACCCTCTATTTAGGAAGAAAATGGATCAGGATTCGGATTTAATGTTTGTTAAAGCATCAGATATCACCATATTCTTTTTAAGTGAATTCGCAATTATGTAAAAATGTAGCACCTATAGTTATTATTCAATCCGTCTGTCTGTCCGCATATAACAACGCAAAAACTACCCAACCGAATTGTTTCCAATTTGAAATATATAATTATTATATAATTTTGTCAATTCATTTAAAATTTTAAAAATCCAGTCAAAATTAAATGATGCCTTTAAAAATTAAATAAATAAATAAATTTTTGTCTTAGTTTTGTTTTATAGATGGCTCCTTAAGCAAAATTTATGGTCATTATTTAAATGTAGACTTTATTTCTAATTAATTGGTATCAGTAACTTTCTTTCGTTATGATTAGTTTTAAAAGGGTGTTTACCTTTTCCACGACTGTGCATATGTATGAACGTAACGCAATTACTTTTAATCCTTATATACGAAAAAATATTTAATATTTTTCTGAGAAAGATACTTTCTTTTTAATAAACAAAACATGTTGAATCTTATATGAAACAGAAGAATAAGATTAATCGCTATATCTGATTTGCTTTAAATTTTGTACACAGGTTCATTGTAATAAGGCGCTTCCTTAATTTGATTTGGAGGTTTATTGGTTTAGTCTAGTGTGAGTCGCGCGGGGTAGAATCATCCATGTTATGGGGAAACAAACAAGGTATTGAAAATTAATATACAAATCTTTTGTACAAAATGAACTTTAAAATGTTTAGGTTTACCTAAAAGACGATTAAAATAATCAACTATAGATGTTGATGGTTAAATTTATTTAAAAACATCTTAGTACTTTCAAGCGTTTAATCATGCTCTTAGTCAGAGAATATTGTCTTTAAAGACAATATTTATGTTTTATTTATTCAAAGAATGATTATTTTAAACGCCTCTTAAATAAACCGGAACATTTTGAAGTCCATATTATATATTTTGTGTTTAAAGTAAGGTAAAACTTTGTGTATTTTCCACTGATATTAGTTTTTTCATTAAGTTTCGTTTAAAATCAGTATGTTATAGAAAATATCTTTACTGTTTTCGTTGATGATCAGCAGAGTATATGTCTTCAGTTTGTGTATCTCTGTCTATATATATGCCTGTGTGCGTGTGTATATTTATAATCTATATTTTTAAAAAAGTACATAAAAAGTCCGTTAAACTTGCAATTTAAGAGCTCATATTATTTATGTCGTGTTTTTTTAATGCAACGATGTAGAAAAACTTATAATTTAAAATACTCTGATTCCTGAAAAAATTATTCTTGAAAAAAGTATGGAATATCTCCCATTATATAAAAGTGTGAAAATGCATTAAGTACAAAAAAAACTTTAAAGAAGTTTTTTGTCATAACACAAATGTATTTAACAAATAATAAACTGAAGACTTGAGACATTGACTTTTGTTTACACAAATTTCAGGCATCTAGATAAATAATATTGATAAAACATTTTCTCGGGGTTTTAAACTTCTTTTAAGCCTGTTTTATATACAACCTAAAACCAGAAAATACCGCACGTAAGTAGGCGGTTATGTAGGTAGATATAAGACTAAGTTAAAACTTATCTTATTTTGTTTTATTTATTTATTACTTTTATTGTGAGAGTATTATATGATACATTTCTAAAAGAGTAACGTTATGCAAAAGTAAATACATTCAGAAATCCACCATTGATAAGTTATAGGACAAGAAACCAGCTACGTGGGTGTTAAACATTTTCTAAATCTACGATTTTTTAAAGTTATATCTTTAACGAAGGAAATGAGATATATTTTTTTAAATATCATTAACTCATATCAATTGAAAGAAATTTATTAAATTTAACATATTACAAGAAAAAATGTCAGAAAAAAAAATATCAGTTAATTTATATGTTAAGGTGAGCAAAAATTTCTGGGACATTTTTGTAAGTTGCGTTGTTATGCGCAAATTAACAACAAAGCAACATGGGCTGTTCGTTAAAGCAGAGACTATGATATTCTACAACTTTCTAACAAATTCTACCACGGCGGCTCCTTGGAATAGAAAAACTCTTGGCATTCTTCTTCAACTTTATTACGGGTTTGTTCCTAAATCAAAAAGGGCAACTTTGTGACATAAGTTTTAATTCATTTTTGTTTTGAAAAAGCATGAAACTAGCAGGGGTTGTTATTTTTAAACTATCTAATCGCACTCATTTTGCTGTTTTTTGTGCAAAGCAATAGATATTTCAGAACAAGCTATCAAAAAGTATGTTTTGAACCGCATTTTCCGACGAAATCAGAAAAAACAGACAATGAAAAGTAGAAAATCGCGTGATCATGTGATCAAAATAACTTATAACTCATTAGGTAATTTAATTATCATAAAATGGAAAGCTTAGTTCGATTCGAAAGTTCTTACATAGCCAGACAGTCCAGTTTTATCTTTCCGTTAAAAAATGAATTTATAAATGTGCCAAAACGTTTTGCGCTTATTGAGCACAGCAGTTGAGAACACCCATAAAGGATTCAAAGCGAAACCATTGAAAAGCAGTTGCCTTGAGGCCGTAATTGGATGGAGACCCATCTGGACCGAAACCCTTGAACCATTATAGATATACCACAAATATTTCTATGTACGATACAAATTCTGGTAACTAATACATTAAAAGTTTCTCAGAATTTTCGACTTCACCTAATGGCACATCTTTTAAAATGCTGACACATAGTTGCCAATCCTCCACTTTTTCTTCTTTTTTCTTAATTAAAGTAAGCGTATTGAAAACAGGACATTTTATTATTTAAATTAAATAAAAGAAACACCCCATAAAAGAAGAACGAATCTTATTAAATAAATTTTAGAATATAAAAAATGTTTATTTCACTAAAAACTAACAGTTAAGTTTTAACAATATTATCACATTTTTAGTATAATCCGAGGTTTATAAAAGACGTTTGCGAGTGAAAAGTTATCATAATATTTGATATTAAATAGATTTTAAGATCATAAATTTCTGTTATAATGTTAAAAAATTATCACAATTTCTATATAAGATGTTTTTAAATATGTTCGAAATTTATTTGTATAAAAACAAGCCTCTTTACAAAACATTGGAAGAAATAATACTTGAATTATGTCTTATAATTTTTACCAGCCTTGACTTTTACTGCGAATATTTATAAAATGTATTTTTACATTTTACGTGCACAGCATGTTTGAAAAACAGGAATCATTCTTCGCAACTCAAATAATGAATAATATGGAGGAATTTTATTTTTTTTTCACCACAAATTTATTGTTATATTTCGGTACGTAATCAAAAGCGAATGAATATAAATATTGTTAAAGAAAGAGTGTGATAAATCATCCAGTTATGGGCAAATTTCAATCGAACCACAAATTGTTATTTTTTTTTATTTTTAGTACATTTCACTTGAGAAGTGTAATAGTATAAGCGTCTGTCAAAATGTAAAATCTATATGAAATTTAAAAAAAAGTTCCTCTAAGGAGTAATGTCACAATCCTTAAAATCCCTACCCGCGAAGACACTCGCGAGCTAATGCTATTCCTGTGGGGAGGCCTTTTTCCAATGACTCTTTCGCATTTTGACATTTTGAAATATATATTTTTTGCATTCAATAGCTCAGGTCCCTCCCAACACAACTCCTCGATTATTTTTTCGATTTCAGTTGTAGGTATTTTCAAAAAAGTTGCTTTCACTTTCTGAACCGGTTCTGAAAGTGAAAGTAACTGTATAAAAAAATATCTGCGACCAAAATCGAAAAAGTAATCAAGGAGCGATATTGGTAGGGACATCAGGTATCCAATGCATAAATAAAAATAAAAAAAATAAATTAAAATTAAAAATTGTCGAAATGCGAAAGAGTTACTAGAAAAGTGCATCCCCATAGGAATAGCATTAGCTCGCGAGAGTCTTCGCGGGCAGGGACAGGAGCCTTAACAAACAATTATCAGAGCTCAAAGTGTCGTGTTATGAGACTAAATAATGCTGTCACGTCAAGTGAAAAATAATTTTCAGAGAATTTATATTATATTTATAGTTTTTTGAGGCATTGATGAGAAAACATTAACTTCTATAGGTCTACTATTTTACGTTAGGTTAATCGTATTCGAAAGTCATCTATAAATTTAATTACACCAACATTGATTTAGAATTAACAGACAAACTATAAAAATCGTTTCATTAAGAAAAAAAAACAGAGTTTATGGTTTTACAATAAAAAAGCCATTAAGGAATCGCTTATTATAAAACATGTTATACTATTTCTTATATCCCTAAAATGAAAGCATTTTAGAAATATACACGAAAAATTATTTATTATTTTCTGATGAAGATACTTTCTTTTTAATAAACAAATCATGTTGAATCTTATGTGAAACAGAAGAATAAGATTATTCATTTCTGCAATCAATTGACAATATGTCTGAATTATCCTTTCACTATATTGGATGAGAAACATCTGGGATTTGAATGGCACATGATTATAACCTTTTACCTACACCAGTCTACTCAATACTAAATGTATAGAAATACAATAAAAATATTTCGGTTCGTGTTATGGACTATGTTATGGCTTAGATGCTTTGTAATATTTTTAATATTATATATCTAGTGAAATAAAGTTGCAATGCGTAAGTGACAAAATTCTCACAAATTGGATGTAAAAATAAATAAATAAATTTGTAAAAATAATATATACAATGATAACTTTGAAAGAGAGAATGCAAGTTGCTTTAGATAAATAAATCTTACTTTAATATTTAAACGAATTTGTATCATTGCTTTTTTTATAAACGCAGATATAGATCGAAATAGTGAATGCATGTTAAATTACTTAGAGGAATTTTTGTTTCTTAAGTTGACTTGTAAATACTATCCTATTATTTATCTCTATCACATTTTTTATACTTTGTATCTTTTGAAACGATATCTTACTACTTAAATGAGAGAATAAACAGAATTTAATGCAATAATATATTTTTTTTAGTTTGACGATTTTTTTGTGCTTGAACCCTATAAGGAATCGCTTATTATAAAACATGTTATACGTATTTCTTATATCCCTAAAATGAAAGCATTTTAGAAATATACCCGAAAAATTATTTATTATTTTCTGACAAAGATACTTCCTTTTTAATAAACAAAAATGTTGAATCTTATATGAAACAGAAGAATAAGATTATTCATTTCTGCAATCAGTCGACAATATGTCTGAATTATCCTTTCACTATATTGGATGAGAAAAATCTGGGATTTGAATGGCACATGATTATAACCTCTTTCCCTCTCCACTCTACTCAATACTAACTGTTTGGAAATGTAATGACATCATTTTGGTTCGTGTTATAGACTATGTTATGGCTAAGATACTTTGTTATATTTTTAATATTATATATCTAGCGAAATAAAGTTGCGTTGCGTATGTGACAAAATGCTCACAAATTAGATGTAAAAATAAATAAATTTGTAAACATAATATATAGAGTTGATAACTTTCAAAGAGAGAAAGCGAATTTCTTTAGATAAATAAATCATACTTCAACATTTAAACGAATTTGTATCATTGCTTTTTTATAAACACAGATATAGATAGAAATATTGAATGCATGTTAAATTAGTTAGAGGAATTTTTGTTTCTTAAGTTGACTTATAAATACTATCCACATTACTTATCGCTATCACATTTTTTATACATTGTATATATTGAAACGACATCTTATTACTTAAATAACAGAATAAACGGAATTTAATGCAATAACTTTTTTTTAGTTTGACGATTATTTATGCCGAAACCCATTAAGGAATCGCTTATTATAAAACATGTTATAGGTATTTCTTATATCCCTAAAATGAAAGTCTTTTAGAAATATACACGAAAAATTATTTATTATTTTCTGATGAAGATACTTTCTTTTTAATAAACAAAACATGTTAAATCTTATATGAAATAGAAGAATAAGATCATTCATTTCTGCAATCAATTGACAATATGTCTGAATTATCCTTTCACTATATCGGATGTGAAACATCTGAGATTTGAATGGCACATGATTATAATTTATTTCCTGTTCCAGTCTACTCAATACTAATTGTATGGAAAAGTAATGGCATTATTTCGGTTCATGTAATAGAGTATATTATGGCTAAGATATTTTTGTAATATTTTTTTGCTTGTGAAATAAAGCGGCATTGCGTAAGTTACAAAATGCGCACAAATTAGATGTGAAAATGAATAAATATATCTATAAAAAATAATATCATATAGAATTGATAACTTTCAAAGAGAGAATGCAAGTTTTTTTAGATAAATAAATCTTACTTTAGTATTTAAACGAATTTGTATCATTGCTTTGTTTATAAATACATATAGAGATAGAAATATTGAATGCATGTTAAATTACTTAGAGGAATTTTTGTTTCTTAAGTTGATTTATAAATACTATCCTATTACTTATCTCCATCACATTTTTTATACTTTGTATCTATTCAAACGTCATCTTATTACTTAAATGACAGTATAAACAGAAGTTAACGCAATAACTTTTTCTTGTGCCGAAACTTATTAAGGAATCGCTTATTATAAAACATGTTATACGTATTTCTTATATTACTAAAATGAAAGTATTTTAGAAATATACACGGAAAATTATTTATTATTTTCTGTCAAAGATACCTTCTTTTTAATAAACAAAACATGTTGAATCTTACGTGAAATAGAAGAATAAGAACATTCATTTTTGCAATCAATTGACAATATGTCTGAATCATCCTTTCACTATATTGGATGAGAAACACCTGGGATTAGAATGGTACATGATTATAATCTATTTCCTATTCCAGTGTACTCAATACTAATTGTATGGAAATGTAATGACATTATTTCAGTTCGTGTAATAGACTATGTTATGGCTGAGATATTTTTGTTATATCTTTAATATCTTATATCTAATGAAATAAAGTTGCATTGCGTAAATTTCAAAATGAGATGTGCAAATTAATAAATAAATCTATAAAAAATAATACCATATAGAATTGAAAACTTTCAAAGAGAGAATGCAAGTTTCTTTAAATAAATAAATCTTACTTTACTATTTAAACGAATTTGTATCATTTCATTTTTTAATAACACAGATATAGATCGAAATATTGAATGCATGTTAAATTACTTAGAGGTATTTTTGTTTCTTAAGTTAACTTATATATACTATCCTATTACTTATCTCTATCACATTTTCTGTACTATGTATCTATTGAAACGACATCTTATTACTTAAATGACATAATAAACATAATTTAATGCAATAACTTTTTTTATAGTTTGACGATTGTTTTTGTACCCATTAAGGAATCGCTTATTATAAAACATATTATACGTATTTCTTATATCTCTAAAATGAAAGTCTTTTAGAAATATACACGGAAAATTACTTATTATTTTCTGATAAAGATACTTTTTTTAATAAACAAAACATGTTGAATCTTATATGAAACAGAAGAATAAGATCATTCATTTCTGCAATCAATTGACAATATGTCTGAATTATTCTTTCACTATATTTGATCAGAAACATCTGGGATTTCAATTGCACATGATTATATTCTATATCCTGTTCCAGTCTACTCAATACTAATTGTATGGAAATGTAATGGTATTATTTCTGTTCGTGTAATAGACTATGTTATGGCTAAGATATTTTTGTAATATTTTTAATATTTTATAGCTAGTGTAATAAAGATGTATTGCGTAAGTTACAAAATACGCACAAATTAGATGTGAAAATTAATAAATAAATCTATAAAAAATAATATCATATAGAATTGATAACTTTGAAAGAGAGAATGCAAGTTTCTTTAGATAAATAAATCTTACTTTAATATTTAAACGAATTTGTATCATTGCTTTGATAATAAATACATACACAAATCGAAATGTTGAATGCATGTTAAATTACTTATAGTTATTCTTGTTTCTTATGTTGACTTAAAAATACTATACTATATCCCATTACTTATCTCTATCACATTTTTAATATTTTGTATGTATTAAAACGCCATCTCATTACTTAGGTTACTTAATACACAGAATTTAATATTATAGTTAACATTTAAATCGATAAAAATTTCTATGATATTGTTGTGGTTACTCATAACCACTGCCATATTTTTATTCAATTTAATTTATCATGCATTTTATTAATCTTTATTCTTTTATTATAAAAATTTGCATTCTAAAAATTTATTTTAATTCTTGCTATTTTTAAAACTCCCCTGTAAAGTTTCTTTTCTTACGTAACTTCTTGCTTATTCCAAAATGATAAAATGTTTTCGAATTTGTTACTTCCGGTTGTGGTTTGTTCCTGAGTTTTCTCGAATATTCGAAGGGGGATGTACTTCCGTTTTATAGCCCCTCCTCCTGTCCAATCGGAATCTATTCTACTGATGCGTAATTTTAAATAGGTGAATCCTTATATACATTATTGGCTTCTCATTTTTCAGGTGCTATAAAAGTTTAATCTTAAAAATTCAATTTCCCTATTAGTGTTTAAGCATTTGGCCTATCTGTTTTATCGCTACTTCTATAACCCTGCCAATTGGAGTATTATAAGATTATGTCAACCCCCCCCCCTTTACCGTTTCTTCTGTGTTCGTTTTTTTTGGCAGAGGATAACAGTAAAGAAACCTGAGAGGGTGTGCTTGTCCGGTGTCTGCGATGATTTCCAAAAAAGGACGGAAGGGACCGTTTGTTCTGATACGAAAAAACAATTTAAATGCGGCATTAGATGGGTCCTCGAAAAATAGGACCTGTAGTGTATGGAAAAGCTTCGTCGAAGCATAATCATTTTATTTCAGATGCACTTCATTGTATTCTAAGAAATTACTTCAGGATTCCAAAAAGGAATATGGCTCCTCTAATTCCCCAGGAGAAACTCAATTCATTTCAATTATTTTCTTAATCGTCAAATTTGGATTTTTAAAAGACATGCTACAGTGCCAGGTCTCTAAAAAAATGAGAGACCACGTTGACAAAAATTTGATGTACTCTGTCGGTCACGTGGATGGGTCTTTTGCGGCCACGAGAAGCAATGTACCTGGAAAATTACTAATTCCTTTCCGGAACGGCTTAAAATGTTCCATTGCTAACATCACATTTTATAAACTCTTTATTGGTGCCGTCATCTCGTCGAAACCATTCGACATGACAGTTTTCAACATATATTTTTCTTTATTATATAGAAGTGATTAAAATATATATATATATATATAAATGTTCTCATTTTATTATAGAGAATTTAATGTATTCTTATCATGCAATACTTATATTTTTAATTTGGTTATCATGTTTTTTACTGAAACTTGGTTAAATAAGTGGTTACTTTCATACAATTTGCTATTTTTGTTTTGATAAATGTGGGCACAGATGTTGCATAATACTTACTCAAGGAGGCGTATCGAAATAACTTGTTACTATAATATGAATTGTTTATCTTGTTTTCATACATTTGAGAACAGGTGTTGCAATTTTTCTTCATCAGAACAATCATAGTTTTTACATGAACATCCGAAATCTAATATTTTTTTTTCTTCCAAACTTGGGAGATCTGATGCTAAAAAAAAAAAAAAAAAAAAAAAAAAAAAAAAATTGGGTCTGATATTCTTGATATGATGCTAAGAAAAATATGCTAACATCTTATTCTTCTCTTTTCTTGTTATTTTTTTTTTTTTTTTGTTAACATATAAAAATGAAGTTCGTCATTATTTTAGAAGATATATCAAATCAAGTTTATATTTTTATGTAACTAATTAAAAATATATAACTAATTATAAACATATTATTGTCACATTTATTGAGAATTTATTTTTATTTTCTCATTATGCCTCCGAAATCTAAACTAAATATTGCTATTCAGCCTTTTGATGGGAATCCACAAACTTTTTTTGATCAATTATCTGATTTACAAGAATTAAATAATTTTTCTGATAAAGAGCTTTTTGTTCTTTTTAAATCAAAACTAGAGGGAAGTGCTTTACACTTCTTCCTTGAAACACAGTCTCAATTCAAGAATGCTAACTTTTAAGCCATTCGAAAGGTGTTTATAGACTATTTCATGCCGAAAAAAAAGCTAACTCTTTCCAATCACTGCAAAATTTAAAATTAGATTCGAATGAATCAGTTAAAAACTTTTCATTTCGTCTGGATAAGCAGCTTCGGCTTGCGTATCCCAAATTGGAACCAGCTGCTCTAGATTCACTAAAATTCATTCACTTTCTTCAGGCTTTGCCTAAACAAATCAAAAGAAAAATTTTAGAAGAAAATATTTCCACATTTATTTAGCTCTTGAACGAGCACATTTTCTACAAGAAATCTATGATTCTCCAATTCAAAATCTATTGGTACAATTATCAAAATTTAAATACTACAGTACTCTCGACTTGTCGTCTGCATACTGGCAGATTGATGTACCTAAAGAAATGCAAGATAAGCTCAGTTTTATCAATCCATGGGGAATTTTTACCTACCTTCGTCTCGTTTTTGGCTTGAAGACAGCTGCGAGCACTTTTCAACAATTAATTGATTCAGTTATTCAATTGTCTGAAATTGACTCCTGTTATGCATATCAAGATAACATCGTGGTTGGCGCTAATTCCTTTGAAGAAATGGTTACGAAACTCACAAAACTCTTAGACTCTCTTATTGCTAATAACATCACTCTTTCTCCTGAAAAGTGTTCTTTCATGAAAACTAGCATTAACTTTTTAGGCTTCCAACTCACAGATCATAAAATTCTTCCTATTACAAGTAATATTGTAAAAATCACTTCCTTCCCCAAAACCTAAAACCAAGAGGCAGACAAAAAGTTTCATTGGTTTATGTTCATTTTATAGGTCAATTATACCTAATTTTGCTAAATTGATTACTCCTCTTATTGAAGTTACCAAACCTAAAAATAAGTTCTGTTGGAAATCTGAACAAGAAAATGCATTTAATAAATTGCAAGAAATTTTCTTTCCAAAACCCATGCTAAATTTCCCAAATTAGAATGCCACTTTCTATGTTAATACTGATGCATCAAGGACAGCAATCTCAGCTGTTCTTATGCAGAAATTTGAAGGTGAACTTCGACCCATTTCGTATTATTTAAAAACTTTATCTCAGTCTGAAAAACAGTATCCAGCCATCAAACTGGAACTTTATACCATTTATAAAGGTGTAGCAGCTTTTAAATATTACATTTTAAGTCGACCCTTCATTCTCTTGTCTGATGCAAAACCCTGTCTGATGCAATCTTGTCTGATGCAATAATTACAAAAAAGCAACATCACCTGCCGACATCACTACACGTTAGATGTTGGAACTATCTGAATAATCTTACACATTACAACATGTGCCAGGCAAAGAGAATGTGTTAGCAGACTTTCTAAGCAGAAAACCTCACATTCCTACTGAAGATCTCCATACTAATCCAGATCTTATTTCTAAGCAATAACCGCTACCAATTGTTGATGTTCAAAATGATTTACATAATGAAATTGCTCACTGTCCATGTGGATTAATTAGCAAAACACACCACACTTGTCATCTTCAAAGTGACTCTCCACTTCCAAATAATGATAATATTGAAGACCCATTGTTAGAAATTTTTGATCAAACCATCTTTTCTGAACAACAAAAAGACCCTAAAATTAAGAAAATTTATGAAGATCTTAAAGCTAAAAAAATATCTAAAAGTTTAAATGGTTATTATATTAATCCAAGTAATGATTTGCTTTGTTACAATGGACACTTTTCTTCAGAATATATTGAGCTACATAAAGCTGTTTTACCTTCGTCACTTAGAGCAAAAGCTTTAAGAATTGCTCATGTTACTCATACTGGAATTCATAAAACTATTGTTAATTTAAAGAAAAGATTCACTTGGAAAACCCTCGTTTCTGATGTAATTAATTATGTCAACTCTTGTGAAATTTGTGTAGTAAACAAAAATCATAAATAAACACTGCTCCATATTTACCAGCACCACTGCCTACAGCTCCGAATCAAAAAGTTTCGATGGATTTACTTGGCCCATTGAGAAATCGCCAGTATGTGATGACTGTAATTGACCATTTTTCTCGTCATCTAGAATTATATGCCTTGAATAACATCCATGCTGAATCGGGTACTAAAGCTCTATTGCATTACATTTCTACTCATGGAAAGCCTGAATTAACAGTTACCGATCATGGCTCTCAGTTCACTAGTGATATGTTTTCTTATTTCAATAAAAAGCTTGGCATAAAATTGGAACACAGTTCAGTAGCGCATCCACAGGCTAACGGATTAAGTGAGCAATGTAATACTCAAATAAAGTCATCTGTGAATACAATGGCTTCCCAATGATTTGATGTTCCAATTGCTTTAAAAATCCACCAATCCATATACAACGCTACGCCTCATCCAGCTACAAAATTCATTTCAAATCTTCTTCATTTTGGAAGAGAGGTAAATGATATTTATGCCAATTATAAAACCCAATCTTCCTGGAAAATTATTAACACAGCTTATGAAATTCACAAATTAATGGATGTTATTGAAAAAATATACTATCAAGCTAACAAAAATAACGAGTCTTCTAGACAAAAAGTATACCAAAATCAAGGGAAAAGTTAAAATTTGCTAATATCAAAGTTAATGATATTGTTTATGTAAAATTTCTCAGTGTGTTTAACAAAAAAGTACAAGGCCCTTACATGGTAAAGAAAATAATTTCCCTGTACTTATTCAAATCCAAGATTGCAATAATAATCAAGCATCACCAATGTTGATCCATTCTAACAGAATCTTGAAACTTCAAAAAAGAGATGAAGCATTGCAGTATCCTTCGGATTCTTCTAAAGGTGCAACACATGATCAACCAGCTGTTGATAGTGCATCTTCTTCTCCTGTGCAACAACATATTCCTACTCATGTTTCTAATTGTGACTCTGCTTGTAATACATCTCCTCAAATTCCTACTTCTTCTAAGTGCCAACAAACATCTTCGCATTCATATAATTCAGAGCATTCACAGGCATATGGTGATAAAATTCCCACTGCAGATATAAACAAATCCACTCAATGCAAAGATCATTATGATCTTCGCCCTCGCACCCATAAACATTATAAAATATAAACTAATCTTCATTTCTTTTTTAGGATGACTTTAGCGTTGTTACAGAATCTAATCCATGCTAGCTAAATTAGATTGTCAGAGATGAAGATTGACTATTTTTTTGCTTTCTTCTACCAGAACTGCTGGCAGCATTTGTGTAATTTTTTTAACTAAGTCATCTTCTCCTTGAAGCAATGGAATTGTCATCCTCTAAAAGTATGTAATTTTTAAATTTGTTTCTGTTCACTGTGTTTATCATTGAAATATTTTCTTTAGAACCATAGTTATTTTTTTGTTTATGCTTCATCTGATATATGAAATGTACTGGTATTTTTAAACTTTCAAAACTTATATTCAATAGTTGGTCTAAATAATGAGAAATATTTTGTCATTAATATAATAGTTGAAAATATTATGTCATTTATTGAATTATTTTGATAAATGTTTATTCTAAAAAAATAAATAAATAAATTGTTATTGATATAAGGTAAAACATGAGTACTCATGTCATCAAATTTCCCCTATTGTGACTTTTATAGTAATTCAAATATTACTATTTCATTATTTACAGTTTATGCATGCTCTAACATCTAACCTCTTTTAAGATCTCTAACAAAATAATGATAAAATTGTGCATGCTAATGCTTCTACTTGTATTTTTGGTATATTGTAAAAAAAATGATTGAGAATAAGTATCTCTGTGTCTCTAAGTGTTTAAAAGTTAAAAAAAAGAAAAAGGTTTATATTTATAATAATTATATACTTTGGATCCAAAGATATTTTTTAAGTCATTATATATATATATATATATATATAAGCAAATATTTGTTATTTTACAGATAAAACATGATCACATGTTATTTACAAAGGTTTGAATATTTGAATTAAACATGTTCAATAAGTATTCAAGATATTATAAATATTTTATGTGATAAGTTTTGTAAACTGGCATTTTTCAAGTAATGTAGTGGATTGATATATTTATTTAAATGCTTTTATGAGAGTTTAAATATCCTCTTTTTGCCTTTTTGTCATTTTGAAAGTATTATTGTTGAAGAATAGCATTTTTCTTCCTTTTTTTCTGAGAGTTTAAATATCCTCTCTTTGGATTTTACTTTCAAAATGTTCTTCTTGATTTGCATGACATCAAAGTTATTCAATTAAGAGAAGATGATATATTAGAAAGTATTGTATGTATATGGATAAATATTTTTTTTGAGAGTCTAAATATTCTCTCTTGACCATTTGTATACATTTTACAATTTTTGTCATAGGAAAATTATTAAGAATTGAATTTATTGAATTTAATATGATTATCGATTTGTGTCTTGTAATTTCATTTGCTTATATGTACAGTATTTCAAATCCTTTTTCCTTTTAATATGTGCTGACTATATATATATGTTTTATTATACGCAACATTTTTATATATGTTGGTGCTAATTTATATTATTATACTTGAAATTGTACAACTTAGTGAAGAGTCTAGCAACTAAAGACTGTATTTATTTTCTACAAGTACATAAACTGTTATAAAATATATTTTGAAACAAGATATTTCCTTTTTGCGAACAAACAAGTATTTTAGATGTTTTACCTTTCAATATTTGCCAATTTATTGTGCATTATAATGTGAACTGTGACTATGATAATAATTTTTTTTATTATTGAATGTCATGTAAAACAATTATTGATATTCATGTGATTCCTTTTAGTTCATTTTTCTATTATGATTGATTTATATGTTCATTGTGTATACTTTAGAAAATATTGTCTCGATGTAAAAGTTATTGAATTTGTACATCTCACCAATATTTTCTCTTGGGGAGGCCGGGGTAATATGTTGTGGTAACTCATAACCACTGCCATATTTTTATTCAATTTAATTTATCATGTATTTTATTAATCTTTATTCTTTTATTATAAAAATTTGCATTCTAAAAATTTATTTTAATTCTTTCCTTTTTTTTAAACTCCGCTGTAAAGTGTCTTTTCTTACGTAACTTTTTGTTTATTTCAAAATGGTAAAATGTTTTCTAATTTGTTACTTCCGGTTCTGGTTTGTTCCTGAGTTTTCTCGAATATTCGAAGGGGGATGTACTTCCGTTTTATAGCCCCTCCTCCTGTCCAATCGGACTCTATTTTACTGATACGTAATTTAAAATAGGTGAATCCTTATATACATTATTGGCTTCGCATCTTTCAGATGCTATAAAAGTTTAATCTTAAAAATTCAATTTTTTCTATTAGTGTTTAAGCATTTGGCCTATCTGTTTTATCGCCACTTCTATAACCCTGCCAATTGGCGTATTATTAGATTGTGGCAACCCCCCCTTTACCGTTTCTTCTGTGTTCGTTTTTTTTGGCAGAGGAGAACAGTACAGAATCCTGAGAGGGTGTGCTTGTCCGGTGTCTGCGATGATTTCCAAAAAAGGACGGAAGGGATCGTTTGTTATGATACGAAAAAATAATTTAAATGCGGCATTAGATGGGTCCTCGAAAAATAGGACCTGTGGTGTATGGAAAAGCTTCGTCGAAGCATAATCATTTTATTTCAGATGCACTTCATTGTATTCTAAGAAATTACTTCAAGATTCCAAAAAGGAACATGGCTCCCCTAATTCCCCAGGAGAAACTCAATTCATTTCAAGTATTTTCTTAATCTTCAAATTTTGATTTTTAAAAGACATGCTACAGTGCCACGTCTCTAAAAAAATGAGAGACCACGTTATAATTTATCTGCTTTTCCGCAAAAATAAAAAACAAGATTTTTTGCAACAAAAAAATAAAAATTCTTCTTTAAAGAAGAGAAACTTCCTGCATCCTCATTAATGTCTTTGTGTTCTTTTTTTTCAAGTTGCTGCAGGTAAGTAATTATTCTATTATTCTGTTTATTTTTCCCTACATCTGTCCAAAAATTTGATGAACTCTGTCGGTCACGTCGATGGGTCTTTTGCGGCCACAAGACGCAACGTACCTGGAAAATTACTAATTCTTTTTCCGAACGGCTTAAAACGTTCCAACCAAACACAACAGATATACTATTGCTAATTTTCAAAAGGCTTAATTCTTTTAACTAACAAAATCATAAGCTTTAATAAATTAATAAATAAGCATTAAAGTTATGTTGATAGACACAGATATTAATTGCAAAATCGAAACTTCGTTAAATTACCTATAACAAATAACTTTTTTTACTTGTTTAAAAAATTGTAGTCAATTTTTCTTCTATGAAATTTTTTCGTGTAGTATGATTCATACCAAATATATACCAAAATTAGAAAATCAAAACAATAACGAATGTTACACAATTTTATTCCATTTCTTTAAATATAATGTGTTCACGTACTGACGTTACAACGTTTCAAGAGAGATGGACTACATCTAAATAAAGAAAAACAATGCAGCATTTTCTGTCGGAAACGTTTTCTTGGCTTAGTAGTGACATCACAAAACAAAAAAAAAAAGACAGGAAAGGAAAACATATGGGTGGGATTAGGGCATTTCGAGTGGGAAATCAGGATTATTTTCCATGGTATAGCTAAAAACTAACAAATAAGAACGAAAATATACAGTAATCATCACTAAAGAATGTGTTCGAACTTATAACCCTGATGCGTCATGCATTCCTCACATCATTGGAAAATGGAAGATGGAAAGATCAAATGTTCTCGAAAATACAGAAATTTTCCAACTGATGCCATAATCGTGCAATAAACTCCTTAGTCCAATATAAAGTTTTGTAAATCAGTGTATTGATCTACATTTGACGTACGTCCAGAAAAAGTAATCAAGGCAAGTGAGATATGTAAAATGCATACCAGTTTCATTCTGTCGAAATTAAACATCACAAGGAGCAAGGCCACAACACTCATGTACATGCAGTGTCATGTGATACTTCGGTTTTACGTAGATCCATCTGTAAGGGCAATTGCTAGACTTATTGCGACTTAGAGCGTTACTCAAAGCGTAGAAAACTGATAGTAAATATATCATTACCACGTTCGGTACAAAACTGCGAAAAAACCACAGGTGGTATAAAGTTAAATATTTATTGACTTCATGAAGAGCAGGGAGAAGTGCATCAAAGCAATGGAGAACAGTGTCTCCTAGAACAAAAATTAGAACCTCTTAGTTTCATTACAGGAGGCGAAGTGACCTCGTTTAGAGAAAACACACACAGATTTGGCGTAGAATATAATGTCGCAAAAATACAATAATTCGTACATGCACAATGGAGCAAACGTGCATAATAATTGAAAAAAACACAGCCCGTGTGATCGGTATTAATTTTGAATGTTCACCAGGAATAAGGGTTACCAGACTTCTGCGGTTCCCACAGATTTAAACTACACGTGGACAGAAAAGTAGACAGCAACAGAACAAAAAAATAATGCTGACACCCTCGAAATAGATATCGTTTTGTCTATACTAGGGCCCCAGAAAACGAGTGGTTAGTAGATACATTTGCACATGCTCAACACTGAGAGCGATAAAATGAAAACCCGGAGTTTGTTCTTGTGAGAAGAAAGAAATTTAAGTGCTATTTTTAATCGTGTCTCAGTGTGAATCACCAAAAAAGGGCAAAGAAAAACTACATTACATCTGTATTAACTGACAGCTGGAAATTATTTCTAACGGTTCGTTACATGCAGGAACTTTTCTCACAATAACATTGTGAAGCTGAAACTTGAATGCGCGTTAAATTGTAATGGCAGGAGGGGATGAATAAGGGAAACGAAACACAATTTTAAGGAAATAGTTGAATTGAAATAAGGGAGGGGCGAACGAAAAAAACCTATATATAACGAAATAACCGTTATACCATCGATCACGTACACAAGCCAAATCCATGGCAGCAATTTTATGGCATTAAAAAGTTCTCTCAACGTGTTGTGCGTTTTGCCTGCTTGCGCCTTTCTTGTGTTTTAAATCGTCACTATCGCGTTAGGAAAGCGTTTCTGACTATGGAGTGCTATGTGATTTCATTTCGACTATGTGTACTCTATCCCTGTGTAAACATTATACTTGCTGAGCTGACATATCTTGTAGATACATACGTCTTTTTGTATGAATATGCTATTACGTTATAGTGTTTAATAAGACATACACACATACACTTGATCGTACAGGTACAGTTATTTGGGTTGCGCTGAATATGGGTGGCATTTTTGGGACACCCTGTATGTATATAAATGTATATATATGTATGTATATATATATTTATGTATTATATATATATATATATATATATATATATATTCAATATTATAAATGACTAGTAATTAAATTCTTAAACAACTTGTTATTATATTTTTAAAATATTTTATTTGCATGAATATGAAAACTTAAGCCGCATACATATTTTATCTTACGTTTTACACTGTTTAATACATTTTTTCTTAAAATAAAATGCAGTATATACAGTCAATTTCTACGAATATTGTAGTCTTTCACTAATATATTAAACTTAAATCAAAAGTATTATATTTCTCGAATTTTACTGCTATTTTCAGAATTTAAATTAAATAATCTAGAATGACTGTTATCATTTAAATTGAAAAGAAATTATAATAACACTTTGTTTAAAATAATTCGTCTCAATATTTTAATTTTAAAATGTAAACGAAATTGCGATACTTTGACATAAATGTCTATATCTGATCATGTTTTGATTTTTAGAATTTTTATTCTTTTTATGCTTTAAAACCAATTCAGTAAATATCCCTTATAAAAGCAGTGAAAATTGAATTAAAATCAAATTAAAGTGTATTCCATCCATCATGAAAACGGATATAATTTATTTATTCAATCCTAGTAATTTAGGAAATAATGTAAGGCTGAATGCATTAGTTACTATTCGAAGAGCGTGTCAAATAAAATGTATTTTCTTTTTCAAGCAAATATACATACCTACATTAATTCATGTTTTTAAAATGAATTCTATAAAAATTCCATTTGTTCCATTTTTCATTCCATTCTATAAAAAATTTCCAAAAATTGTGTTATTACCAAGGATTTAACTTTTTTTAAATAAAAAAAAATGTAACGAAATTTATCAATAAAGAAATGTTAATTTAAAACAGAAGTACAGGAAAAAATAGCAGTGACTACTTTTTTTCGATGATAAAATATAAAATATAAAATCTTTTCTCGAAGGAAATTTGCCATTTATTTTTGAAATTTGAAATTTGCCACTAAATCTAATTAATCCAATTTTGTACTGTTATGAAATGGTGAACAGACAAAATGGGTAAAATGAATAACTTATTTTTCCTCCCAATCAGTCATGCATAATATTATTTGATCTAGTTGCACCAGACATACGTTTCATATATTTCACTATTAACTAATATTTCTTTAAAAATAAAACTCAAAGCATAAAAATCCCTTTAAAATGCAGGTTTTGTTTTATATGGACGATATATTGATAAATAAACCCAGAAGAATAGTGGTCAACACGTCCCTCTACCGCGCACACATCCACTGTCCGAATCCGGATTACTGATTGGCCAGGGCTCATTCAACAATCCATACACTGAGGGTGATGAAATGAGTACCAAACTTGCTTGTTAACTAAACATTAAGGGTTTATTCTTAGGCTAACCTCTGTTACAAGACATATTGTCTCTATCTTAGAATACATGGTCAAGAAAATAGGGCCGCGCACTGTACATCCTGATTTTTAATGGTTTTTAGCGTCGCGAATTCGTAAGTTTAAGATTATTAAGAATAAAGACATAGAAAAGATAATGATGATCCAGTAAATATATATCACCACATAATTTGCTGTTATTTGGTTTTTGCAAACTAACATGTAGTATAGTTAGATATGACACTTTTCCTGTAGCGATCTTATATGTCTGTGAAAAAATACGAAAAGTGATATGCTTTGGAAGTATATCACAGTCTCTTGCTTACTAGCGACACGTGAATATTGAGATGAGTTTCCTGAAGTGTTTTGAGAATGCGTTTGAATGAGAACTTTTTTGTAACAATTGTTCGATAGTTCAATTCTTTTTTTACTTAATCTTATTTATTTAGATTCATATTTGATTGAGTATGATTGTTTAACCAGTATGATTGTTTAACCAGTAGTCAGAATCAAACAGAATTTTGAAATTTAGATTGCAAGAAGTTAAAGGTGTATTATGTATTAAGCTCGTTATGTATTGCGCATGAAATGAATATATCTACAAGTCTATCTGTAGGTTTATATCAATAAATATCAAAATATTTTCCATACATGTCGTTTTTCCCAGTAATTTTGCAACAACTTATTTTATAACTTATTTTATTTATCGGCTAATTCAGGGATATATTCCACTGTAAAACATTTGTGTTACATTACTCCATAATTTGGTGGTAGCAGCTTTCTCTAATTTATGGAGTATTTTCTTTTCACATTTATAATAATATAAATTAAACATATATTACTTGGGTAACATTGCAATGTTACACTAGTTACATCAGTTAGAGTACTCCATAAAATTGGAGGGAACAAGGCTACCACATGTTTTATGGAGTAAAGTTACAAAAATTTTCTACAGTGTGCATAATAGAAAATTTTTCTTAGCCGTGCACTTCAGATTTGCATACATATTTCAAATGCATATTCCATTCCAACGAAATACTTATGTTTTATTTAAAATAAATGTGAAATCATATTTTAATATATATATATATATATATATATGCGCTTTAAGATAAAAAAATAAAATTAAAAGAAAAATTTAAACGATATTCAATTTCAGTCTTTTTCGTATAGAAATCCAAATTAGAATTGCACTTTTGGATTCAAACTGTACGAAACTGGATCCACGTAGTAAGTTTGCATGCTCCCATACCAATGATATGCATAACGTTAACAGCATCGCACCGTACCACCCGTTTAAAATGAGCAATATAGCATGGGAACTGCACTGTAAAATATATATGCAGTGCAACTGCATAAAATTGGTGTCAGGCTTGCTGCCACCAATTTTATGGTATCATAAACGATGTAACTACACCAATAACATATGTTTAAATTTCACCATTATGCAAATGGGAAAAAATTATTGCATAAAAATGGTGACAGCCTTGCTGCCACCAATTTTATGGAGTGACAGTACGCAAATGTTTCGCAGTGTGGAGGAGAAATGAATGACACAGTATTGTTATATTTTGTTATCTCTAAGGAGTACCGTTTTCGTATTCATCTTGAAAATAAGCGTACTTTAATCTGGAGCCAAAATGACACTATAAACTATATTGCATTCATGCAAGGAAATATCACATTTGACGGTGACTGAGTGATTGTCTATGCTTATATCTCCACTCTTAGGCGCACTGACCTCCTCATAATTCGAAATAAAACTTCAGTCAGCTAGCGACGTCCCTAATTGACTAAAGTTTTGACTACAAAAAATTACTGCATAAAACTGACTGCCAAAAACTACAAAAAGTCATTAGATTTCATTCCTATATACATAGGGATGAAATCTTCAGATCTTTTGTAGTTCCTTACGCCATAGCATTTGCAGATGACTTCGTGTTACTGTGCGACAATTGCAGGCCAAATCGCGTTCACTTGGTCAATGATTTTCTTTTAGCGGAAAGAATAAAACGAATGCTATGGCCAACGTGCGCTCCTGACTTGAAACCAATAGATATTTTTTGAGATATTGTAGCCATACAAGATTCTTGCCAAATACCCCATCTACAAATTATTTGAAAACTGGAAAGAGATCTTCCGGCAGATTGAGACAGAATACCCCAGCTCATCATTAATAGCCTAATTCACTCCAAACTCAAAGATATTTAATTTTTTTTTGTTCGTTCCGGAAAACCAAACCATACCCCATATTAAAAACGATTTTCTTTGAAGGAACTGCTTTTTGTGATTTATTTTCCCTCATATGCAAAAATTGTGTTTTTTACATTTGTAACCAAATGTTGTGTTTTGTTGGGAACGTTTCGTTTCTAAAGACGTTACGAAAAAGAAATAAGTGATTGTATGAGTACATTGCATTGATTTTGGCCGCAAAAGACCACTTGACATTGATCGACACAGTTCAACATTTTTTTTTAATCATTTGCAGGAAAAATAATTGAAAAATAAAAATAGAGCTTACCTGCATAAACTTGAGTTATCATGAGAGCAGAAACAAACAAAAGAATAGGCACAGAGAATTTTCTTGCAAAGAAATTTCTTTATTTATTTTTTTATGAAGATAAATGAATTCTCATTCTTAGAGAATATAATAACTGTAAGTAGGCATAACTCTCTTATTTTTTGAGCCGGCCATAGATGGCTCACTTGACTTGTACAAATTTATAAATAACAGAAAACTCATTTCCAAATGATTTATACCATTTTTTCATTCAGTTGGAGAGCAAGGGGTAAAATGTTGAAAATGCAATAAAACAAAGATGTGCTCATTTCTGTAAAGAGCCCACAACGTACCACGAACGGAAATTCTAGAGGAACTGATGTTCCAATAATTTGAAAAAAATCATTATTTCCAGAAAACAAAACATTCTTTTAAATTCGAATATATTCCGATTCGTAAATATTTGCTTGGAGTTATAAGTAGCATTTTTCATGGATGAATAAATCTTTAGATGTCTCCACGAAGCAATAAATTCTTTTCCTTGTTTTTTGGAGAATTTACATCTTTTTTTCATATAACAATGCTGATCCTTTATCATAAAACCGAACAAACAATTTTAGGTGGGATCCCACACATCATTACCGCAGGCGTTCATTGCCGTACTTCTGCTGGCTTCTCCTCTGCACTCTCTTCTCTCTGAGGAAACGACAGCTGCCGCCAAACGAAGAAGGGAGGGGTTGCTATAAATTCAAAAATACGTCAACTGACAGGGCAAAAGGAGGTGGCGATAAAATAAAGAGGCCAAGAGTTTCGCCACTAATAGGGAAACTGCATTTTAAGAATAAACTTTTATCTCACCCCAAAGATGCGGAGCCAAAACTGGATATCAGGACGCCCCTATTTTTAAATTACGCATCAGAAGAATAGTATCTGATTGGAGAATAGGAGGAGCCATAAAACGGAAGTGCACACCCCATCGAACATTGGAGAAAACACAGGAAAATTCCACAACCGGAAGGAACAAAATTCTAACTGATTTCAACATTTTGAAATCAACAAAAAGTTAGGTAATAAAAAGAACTTTACAGAGGAGATAAAAAAAAGGCGAGAATTAAGATAATTTTTAGAATGCGAAATATATAATAAATGAATAAAGATTAAAACAAAAATAGACGATAAATTAAATTAAATAAAAATATGGCAGTGGTTAAGAATAACCACAACACCAAATGCTCATTATAATGCATTTTTTCTCCTAAACATGAGTAATTTTTTATCTCACAGATCCATCAATAACCCCAATATTTTTTTTTATTGTTTTGAAGATTGTATTTAAAAAAAAACGTTATTCGTATGAATATTTTCCTTAAAAACCTACAAAATAAATAACGGAAATCCACGTACAGCATAGAGTGAGGCACCTAATAATTTTGAATAAATTACTAGGTTTTGATCATGAAGAAAATCGACTAATATTGTTACTAATATATTTTATGATAAACGTCTAATTACCTGATCATCGTCATTACCTTACCATCTTATTCACATTCTTGAAATAGAAATACATATGTAATGCAGCCTTTCCTTTGAAAGATAGTGCAATTCAATGTTCTAATATATTAAAATCAAAACAAAATATTTTCCAACAAGCTGTTTTATTGTTATTCCAAACCTAAAATAAATAATGCATTATAATAATACATTAATATAAATTTTTAATCAATTCTTTGACATAATATTTTTTCTAAGGTATGATACAATTTCATAGGTATTATTGTTAAAATTTTAATAGCATTTTGTTTTTCATTTTATTTAAGATTTGAGTTAATGAAGAAGTAATAAGTACAAATTCGAATGATATGAATATTAAAAAATGAAATACAATAAATATCATGCAAATATTTACATAAATTTAAAACTATCACTTTTTAAGTTTCCAGGAATGTTGTAATTTGTAATATAAATTTTAGAAATTGATATATAAATAGGGTTTTTTGCCATGGGATATAGGAATAGGAAACGTATCAGCTGTTACGTAAGTTTAAACGTACACACGTAGTATCTAAATACTTATATACAGTGATATACAGAGCGTGTTATAATTTAATATTTAAATAACAATTCCATGATGTAGTGATACAAAAAACATTAAACATATTTTGTACACTTCTGAAAACCATATCATTTAAACGAAAAGGTGAAAATGTAAAATCCTCCGGAAACATTTTTAGAATAAAATTTGTTTATCAAGGCCTTCTTGAATCATTTTTAGTATTATTTTTTGAATATTTTAAATAAATATTAATCCGTTACCACAACCACACGAATGCATTGTAAAATGCATTATTTTTAATTATATTACAATTATCTCTGTTCGATGTTTGATTCTTATACTTAGAAGCATAACTAAAACTTTTGTCTTCTTTTTGAATGCACTTTTAAATAGCTAATTCACTCCTTAATATTATTCTAATGATACATGAGAAGATATAAATATCACTAGTCATGTAAGGGATTAAAAATGAAAATGATACACTTTTTAAAGTATTAATTGTGATGAATATTCTCAAATACATAATTTAAATATATAAAATTTCAAATCTCGCACATTTGTAATAAAACAAATATGAATATCAACGGAATGGAAGCGCATTATTAGGGTTAATTTAACATAAAAAGCTATAAAAATGATACATAAATGCAGGATTTTTCAGAGTGTCAAGTTCTTTCTAAATCGTAATCAGCCTGTTGTCAAGTTGAACACTAAAGTAGGATACGTTCATGAAGAACACACTGCATACTATCTGAAATGCACTTGTTGCCACTTCTGGTGACAGTAAATGTCCTACTGTTAAGGAAATTCAAACCACAGATCCAAAAATCGTAGTTACCAGAAATCAAATTCTGAATAATCTGAAAATGACACTTTTCAAAGCAATGATCGCTACTGGTACAACAGTTGGCGTGTAACCCGTCTCAAAACTACGAATCTATCCCCAAAATACATATCCCGCTAAGTCATGTAGTTGATGCAACGTATTTATTGCTACAAAACGTGCTACACGTGTCAATATTTTAACTTTCCTTTCTTTTTTTTATGGCTCAAAGTTGTTTTTTATTCACTATCTAGAATGCGTCAGTTTCTACGTTGCAGAAAAAAATGTCAATATTTCCGATTTTATAAAAGTTTTAATTACTCATTTTAAATCTTTTCTCTCACTTTTGATTTGCCAATTATATAGTTGTTTAAAAAATAAATAAGAAATTACCCTATAATTGTTTTGAGCAGTGAAAAAAATAAAATAAATTCCTGCTTGTATGCTGAAGCAATATTTTCTTCCAAAAATAAGTTCGTTTTGAACATTTTCGTTTAAACATAGAATCATTTTATAGTAATTTTTTCATAATTATCACTGACCAGGGAAGCAGTCTGGGATAGCTAGTATAATAAAAATGCATCTGAAAGAATTTAATTTTTAATCTATACCGGAAAAAAGTTTTTCAAAATAACATACTTTTTAAACAAAATTATTTATTTTTATCCATGAAAAAATCGTTCTAGGAAAAGAAAATTACCTATTTCGCCGTAATTGTATTTGTATGTATATATGGTATTAAACGTTTGCTTTTAACTTTCACCAAACATTGAAATTTCCAAATAAGTGCAAAAAACATTACTGAAGCTCCATGTTACTTCATATTTACTTCCTTCATTATTAATAATAACATAATGTAATATTCTAAATAAGCATGCTTTATCTTATTTTATATTTATTTTCATTTTCCATGTATTTAAATAAGAGGAATGCATAAATATCGAGAAGATATTATAGAAGTATTTCATTGTTTTCTGATTTAAATTTCATGCCTAAAACTACAATATACTTGTTTTTTTTATTTTGTTTGAATAAAAAAATCTATTTGTAATATTTTGTGACTGTGTCATTGCTATATTTAATAAGAAAAAAAAATATATGATTATTATATGATATTACATTCCATAAATTTTAAATTGTGTTCGTCTGAATGTAGTAGTTATTTTAAAATTGATACATTAAAACGAAATTATAATTTGCAGAACGAAGAAGTATCCCATTGTTTTCTGATTTAAATTTCATGCCTAAAACTACAATATACTTGTTTTTTTTTTCATTTTGTTTGAATAAAAAAAATCTATTTGTAATATTTTCTGACTGTTTCATTGCTAAATTTAATAAGAAAAAAAATTATATGATTATTATATGATATTACATTTCATAAATTTTAAATTGTGTTCATCTAAATGTAGTAGTTATTTTAAAACTGATACATTAAAACGAAATTATAATTTGTAGAACGAATTTGGAAAAAACCCAATTTATTTCCTACATTGTAGACGCCCGAGTAGGGATAAATCTTAAGATATTTTATTCATTTAGTTCTACATCGAATGTTAAATTCTGGTTGCAAATAAGTTTCAAAATTGCACATTCAAAAACAAAAATTAAATACAAAGAATATGATAATTAAACACTAAAAAAAATTCCATTCAAACGAAATCAAAATAAATCTTAGACTTTTTCAAAATTTAATTTTGTGAATATTTGTACTGAAGATTTGGTAATATGTTTAAGATAGGTGTAAACAAAATTACAAAACACATTAAAATGCAAAACTTTAAAAAAAGGTCTAAAATTTATTTAGACTTCATCTGAACGGTATAAGTTTTCAGTTTGTCTGTGTATCGTACAGTTTGTATTTTTTTCAGTTTTTAATGTTCAACAGTTTTAACTTTTTTGTAACAAAAATTGAACATCAAATGTAGAACTAACTGAGCGATTTTTTTTTTAATAATTTGTCCAAACTCGAATTTAAATAATGTAAGATATTTTTCTGCAAATCATGTTTTCATTTAATTAAAAATCATGATCAATAGTAAATTCTATTCGCTTGAATTCATGAAGTAAAACAGAAATTAAAATAAATAAATAAAATTTGGATTAATGCAGAAGAAATATCACTGAAGTTATATCATACCTAAAACATTTTCAAATGAGATAAAATCTGACTACTTTTTTCTTTAAAATGCAGATAAGAATTCCAATATTTTAAATTGTTCATTACGTGTCTATCTAAATTGTTGAACGTATGCTGTATGTAATAAATCTATATATATAAAAGAAAGTCTGGATTTCGTATTAATCACAGCACAAAAAAATCTGCCGAACCTAAATTCTTGAAAATTGGGGTAAAAATACTTCTGATAACATCGAGTGCCGCTAAGAAGGGATTTTGGAAAATTCCATCCCTAAAAGGGTTAAAAAAAGGAACGAACTTTTAAAAAAATCCTTAAAAATCGGCTTTTGTAGGTATTTTTTAACTGATAACATATTTTAGTGTATTTTTTCATGCTGAATCGAATGGTACGAAGCAAATTCTTTTAAGTTCAGTAGTTCGCGAGATACTTCACATTTTCCTGATTTGGCGATGTCTTCTGCGCAAAAACCTGAAATTTTCAATCCTTATCTATATATATAAAAGAAAGTCTGGATTTCGTATTAATCACAGCACAAAAAAATCTGCCGAACCTAAATTCTTGAAAATTGGGGTAAAAATACTTCTGATAACATCGAGTGCCGCTAAGAAGGGATTTTGGAAAATTCCATCCCTAAAAGGGTTAAAAAAAGGAACGAACTTTTAAAAAAATCCTTAAAAATCGGCTTTTGTAGGTATTTTTTAACTGATAACATATTTTAGTGTATTTTTTCATGCTGAATCGAATGGTACCAAGCAAATTCTTTTAAGTTCAGGAGTTCGCGAGATACTTCACATTTTCCTGATTTGGCGATGTCTTCGGCGCAAAAACCTGAAATTTTCAATCCTTATCTATACATATAAAAGAAAGTCTGGATTTCGTATTAATCACAGCACAAAAAAATCTGCCGAACCTAAAATCTTGAAAATTGGGGTAAAAATACTTCTGATAACATGGAGGGCCGCTAAGAAGGGATTTTGGGAAATTCAACCCCTAAAAGGGTTAAAAAAAGAATCGAACTTTTAAAAAATTCCTTAAAAATCGGCTTTTGTAGTTATTTTTTAACTAATAACACATTTTAGTGTATTTTTTCATGTTGAATCGAATGGTACCAAGCAAATTCTTTTAAGTTCAGTAGTTCGCGAGATACTTCACATTTTCCAGATTTGGCGATGTCTTCGGCGCAAAAACCTAAAATTTTCAATCTTTATCTATATATATAAAAGAAAGTCTGAATTTCGTATTAATCACAGCACAAAAAAATCTGCCAAACCTAAAATCTTGAAAATTGGGGTAAAAATACTTCTGATAACATCGAGTGCCGCTAAGAATGGATTTTGGAAAATTCCATCCCTAAAAGGGGTAAAAAAAGGAACGAACTTTTAAAAAAAATCCTTAAAAATCGGCTTTTGTAGTTATTTTTGAACTAATAACATATTTTAGTGTATTTTTTCATGCTGAATCGAATGGTACCAAGCAAATTCTTTTAAGTTCAGGAGTTCGCGAGATACTTCACATTTTCCTGATTTGGCGATGTCTTCGGCGCAAAAACCTGAAATTTTCAATCCTTATCTATACATATAAAAGAAAGTCTGGATTTCGTATTAATCACAGCACAAAAAAATCTGCCGAACCTAAAATCTTGAAAATTGGGGTAAAAATACTTCTGATAACATCGAGTGCCGCTAAGAAGGGATTTTGGAAAATTCCACCCCTAAAAGGGTTAAAAAAAGAATCGAACTTTTAAAAAATTCCTTAAAAATTGGCTTTTGTAGTTATTTTTTAACTGATAACACATTTTAGTGTATTTTTTCATGCTGAATCGAATGGTACAAAGCAAATTCTTTTAAGTTCAGTAGTTCGCGAGATACTTCACATTTTCCTGATTTGGCGATGTCTTCGGCGCAAAAACCTAAAATTTTCAATCTTTATCTATACTAATATTATAAAGAGGAAAGATTTGTTTGTTTGTTTGTTTGTTTGTTTGAATTGAATATGCTCCGAAACTACTTGACGGATTTGAAAAATTCTTTCACCGTTGGAAAGCTACACTATTTTCGGTGAACATAGGCTAATTTTTATTTGATTTATTCAAATATTTTCCTTAATAATTCAAAATTTCAGTATTTTTCATACAGAATCAATGACAATTTTTCCGATAAAAAATAACCATTTTTCTTTCGCGTTGCCAAGAATTTAAAAAACTGGAATAATTTCTCTTCGGCAATTAATTTGCAGTTGAACAGTATCCACGTGAAAAATTAAAATAAAAAAAATTCAAAAGAAAAAAAAAATGGAAAAAAAAAATTATTATATAGGACGCACGAATATCGATTACGTTAATAAGAGGTTCTCTGTGAAAAATAGCCACATAATTAGAAGTAAAGTGTACGAGAAAGAATTAGATTATTAATAAAATATTTGATTTGAAAAAACATGTCGCCATACTTTAAATAACATAGGAAGTATTTGTTAAAAGTTACAATTTTGAAGTATTTGTTAAAAGAACAAGAAGCATGGATATATGTAACTAATTAAAAGTCGGTAAATAATGACGTCACATCTATACCAATATTATAAGGAAGAAAAATTTGATTGTTTGTTTGTTTGAATTGAATAGACTCCGATAGTACTTGACGGATTTGAAAAATTCGGTACTACTAAGTTATCCCGTCGACCAAAAAATTATTGCCAAAATATAACATTAAATAGCCAATAATGGATGATCGTGAATATCACATTCAATGGCATTAAACACGATTCACGTATTTAAAATGTCATTGATTTTTACTTCGACTTTTTACTTGTATTTTTATTAACATTCTACTAATTATTTGGTTTTTTTTGTTATTTAAAATAAAAATTACATCAATATGTACAATTTGGCTATTAGTTTGGTGATTTTTATAATTTGGCGAAATTGGTCGACGGGATAACAGAGTAGTACCAAAAAATTCTTTCACCGTTGGACAGCTACACTATTTCCGGTGAACATAGGCTATATTATATTTTTTAAAAAATATGGATCCTTACTAAAATGCCAATAATGTAACTCAAGATGTAGAAAAATTAACGTAAAAATTCTTACATCGCGTGCGCTGCCAACATTATTAATTATAAAACAAAATAATGTACTACGACTTTACAGTACGTATAATTATCTACAAAAAATGTCGCGACAGCATATGGCTGTTATAGTTACGTCACAATAAGTGTTTTTTTTAATAAAAAAATAATTAAAATGTCGTCTCAGTAAAAGCTTTTTATTTTTACCTTGGTATTAATCCTTATGGACATGGGACTGGACGACTTGCTCTACCCGAAGCAAAGCGAGGGCGGGCCGCTAGTATTTCTATGATTTTCATATTTATGTTATCTTTTTTTATACGTAAGTTTCCCTTTTATTTTTACTTTCTTCTATCTTTACAAGAAGACTTCCGGTTTTAAACGGACTTATACGTTTTAGAAGGTCCTAAACATGTTTTGACTATTTTTAGAAAATGTCTTGTCTGCGAGTCTGTCCGTCTGTCTGTCTGTGAGTCTGTCTCTCTGTAAGTGCCAAAAAAATTGTGGGCACACTATCTCATGAACTAATGCTCGAAATTTAATAACATTTTATATTCAGTTAGACCTTGATATGAATTAGTGCCTATTGGTTTTTGGTGAAAATTGGCCTGCAGTGGCACTGCTATACTACGTTTTTCATGATTTTCAAGATTGCTATAGCTCAAGAACTAATGCACAGAATTTCACCAAACTTCAGATTCTGTGACCCCTTGATATACATAGCCGCTGAGAAGGTTTTGGTGTGAACTGCCCTAAAGGTGGCACTGCTATGCTACATTTTGCACGATTTTTGCGATAGCTATATCTCAAGAACTAATGCAGAGAACTTCATCAAATTTTAGTTTCTTTTACACTAGAATATATAACATAATTAGACGCTAATTACATTTTGGTATTAACCTTTCAACAGATGGTGCAGCTATGCTGCATTTTGCACGATTTTTCCAATAGATATATCTCACCAACCAACGCACAGAATTTCATCAAACTTCAGATTTTGTCACAAAATGACATATAACATAATTAAACGATGATTACGTTTTGTTATAAATCGTTCGACTGATGATGCTGTTGTGCTATATTTTACACGGTTTTTTTTAAACTAGCTATATCTCAAGAACTAATGCACAGATTTTCATCAAACTTCAGATTATTTTACACCATAACATAATTAAACGCTTTTTTACGTTTTGGCATAAATTGTCCAAGATATGGTGTTGCTGTGCTACATTTTGTAATTTTTTTGTTATAATATATCACAAGAACTAATGGACGAAATCCCATCAAATTTCAGATTCTGTTAGGTCTTGACATCAATAGATGCTTATTAAATTTTAGTATAAATTACCCAACAAGAGGCACTACTAAGCTCATTTTCCCAGAATATTAATTAATTTTTCCGTTTTAGGCTTTTCGGATAACAGAATCTCATTAGGCTAGGTCAAATGTTCGAGGAAATTCGATAGTGGGTAACTTTGGGGTCACCACGGTTTTTTTTTTTTTTTTTTTTTTTTTTTTTTTTTTTTTTTTTTTTTTATTAAAATGTATTTATGAGATAGAAGAAAGTTTCAGGATTGACACATCTAACTACTTTAATTAGTTAATGCTGCAGAAACATATAATTTCTCACTTAATAAGCAGGCATCCTTAAATTAAAAGATATGTACTTAAATTGGAAAACTTAATTAAATAAATAATCCTTTAGTATGATTCGAATATGATTCGATTCCTTTAATGTGATTCGATTCCTTTAATATGATAAGTTGAAAGAAGAATGTACAGAGTTTCCAGTAAATGACTGACCCTTTTTGAATGTAAATAGCCAAAAAACGGTTTGAGATAAAAATGTGCGGTTTGCTATATTTGTATCAGAAAATCAGTAAATTTTTAGATATGCACTTTCTAAAAATTTCGGACAACAGATGGCACTGTGGGAGGCATCAGGCTGTCCCTCTGTCCGCGCTTTCATTGAAATTTTTTACCCTAGCACGAACCCTATTTGAAATGAAGTATCTAACATGATTAGCTTATTTACAAGGCCATTTGAAAGATTTACATTACATTACGGCCAATGGGAAAAAATAATTTCAAAATAATTTTAAAGATGTTACATAGTCAAACATAGTAAAGTTTGTATGCTTTTACCAAGTGCACTAAAGTATGCTTTCTGTAAAATCTGCGGGGGAAAATATAGATACCACACAAAAATCATATTTAAAATAAGTATATTTAAACATTTCATATAACAAGACGGAAATTATACGCCAAGTGTACCAAATGAGATGCGTTCTTACTATAAGGAATTAAAAAATATTCAGATCTTGGTGTAATAATTCACAGTATTTTGGGATATAGTATAGTTGACTAAATCCTTTGTTTCCCTGTATCTAATTTCTGCTATACAGGAAATGACTTGTTACTAACCACAGTACAAAATATCAATTTCATAAAATGTTAAATAAATTAATACAATTAAAACGCACCCCAAGTAATGTTCCTTCTATATCATTATGTAATGGAATACTTTTGTGTGGCCCTACAAATGAATATCAAATATTATTTGCACCACAGATTGAACAAATTTGCATAATAGTATATATACTTCATAGATGCATACCAATTTTATTATGTTCCAAAGTGTGTAATATGCTGTGTTAAAATGCGATTCAAACTTTTTTCCCATTGACCGTAATGTAACGGAATACTTTTGATTGTCTATGTATGTAATTGAACTATACATCCGATTTTCATAAAATTTGAAAGACTCGATAAAATTATGTTATAATTATGTATTTAAAATTTCAATCGATTCAATTGGGTAGTTTTTACTTTGTTATGTGAAGACAGATATACTTAATTTTGAACACACCTAAAAAGATTAAGAAACACCGGAAAAGATGCAATTAACAAGGAATTTTAGAAAGTTCAAAATAAACCGACTTTTTGCAACTTTATGAAAGAGAGTGTTTTTTATGAATTCCTGTCTTACATTTTCGCATACAATAACTGTATTGCTGTACGAATTTTCGTTATTATATTGTTATGATTAGAATACTCTAGCAAAAATTTAAAAAACTGATATTTGTTTTTAAATATATATATAGGTATATAAATAAATATATATGTATATATATATATGATAGGTCGAATTTCTTAGCTTATAGCAGGACCTATAAGAGAAACTGGTTGGATGTTTTGCTTTTGTATTTAGGCTATGCACCCCTGAAGAGAAGTGTAGTACAAAAGCCTTCTATAGTCTATTTTTCCATTTACCTTTCTTAATTTTGGTAATCTACCCTCTATATCACTTCAAATTATTTTTACAGGATTTCATTTTTCATGTTAATTATACTTAAAAACACAATAACTACTGGGTTCATTGGCTTATTGTTAAAGTAATATCTGAGTTACTTTGGTTTTATTTGTAAAAGTATATATGTATATACATATATACATATATGTATATATATATATATATATATACACATACAATATATGAACCATTGAATTTAATAACTTGAACCAATTGAACACGGGTAGAAAAATTAATACAAATAGAATTTATAGAACCAAAGCAGAATTTTCGGTATATATATATACAGGGTGAACATAAAGTTCCAGCCCTTTTTGCAGAAATAATTAATGCATGGATTTTATATTACAGGTGAATGATACTACGAGCATATGCTAACAACGGAAGAACGAATTGCGGTTGTAGCGGCATGTTTGAGTGCTCAGACATTCGTGGAGGTCAGGGAGAAGTTTCGTAGAAAATTTGGAAGGGAGGAAATATCCGAAAAATAATGAACAAAATTTTGCGCACCGGACCTGTTCTCGATGTGAAAAGTACAGGTCGACCATTGATATCAACTGAAACTGTTGTGAATATCCTTGAAGCCATTGAGCGTCATCCCGATGCATCCCGATGATGTTGGAAAAAGTGTTTCGAGCTACAATGAACCGGTCGGAACCGTGTTTCGAACTTTATGGACATCATGTTGAAAAGTATTAATATTCTGTATATACTATTGAAATATAAAATTCATGAATAATTTATTTCTACAAAATGGGCTGAAACTTTATGTTCACCCTGTATATAAACCTTTTAACTAACTTTAAATATAAGTTTCTAATTTATTTCTTTTCGCAGGCAATTATAATTAATTACTAATATTCCTTAGTGGGATATTTAAGAAGATAAGTTAAGCATTCATTAGCTAATAAAAACATATATAAAATTCACATTTTTATTAAAATAGATTAGATTTTGTTTAGTACTGAATATCATTACTTTCTAAAGCGTAACTCAACTTTCACGAAAAGTAAACATCATTGTTTATTTTTCTATCAAAACAACATTTTACCACCAATGTCTGGAGGAAAATTTACAAGATTAATTAAAGAGATAGTGATTCTTTTCGACAAAAAATAAAATGCTTATGCTAGGTTGTGTTGTAAATAACAAAACTTTATTTATCTAGTTATAAATGGCATTTTTAAATATTCAATTACTTTGGATGTTTGAAAAACGTTAAAGTTTTCCAAAATCTATTAAATAAGTATTATAAATGTTTGTTTAAGGAAAGTAAATGTTTATTTTTAAACTTTTCTAAAAGTTTGATCCAAAAATTTTGAAATAAATTTCTGCAAAAGGAATCCATAATTAATTTCCAAATGTTTTTAAAGTAACTTTAGTGTATTACCTTGTTGGAGGAAGGCATGAAATTGCTATTTTTTTTTTACTTAAAAAAATATGAAAAACAAGTTACGAAAAACGTTTAAATGTTGTAAAATTGATAAATATATTTTTCAAACTATAAATATAATTTATATACACACACACACATATATATACATACATACTATGTAATATAATTATAAAGTATTTAACTCGTGACCATTGCATGAGAAACAGATAGAATATGCCGCATGTGAAGCTTATATAAATATCTATTTTTTATTAATCTGTTAAAATAGTAAACAACTAATTAAATTAACAATCAGCTGTATAATATAATAATTATGTGTTATTAATTTAATAATTAACGTAATTTTAGCATAGATGTTATAATTTGGGGATACAATAACATTGCGAAAACAGCAGCAAAAAATCTGTTCCAAACATGATACGAAATGTTATATAACAACTTTTAAAATCTCCACTTTTAAACTTATACTTTAATACGTTGCTCGTTTTTAATACTACAGAAATAAATAATAATAAATAAGAGTGTGTTTGGGTCCCGTTATTTTCCATGTAAAATATAACTTATTTTTTTAAATATATGAAAAAATATATATACATCAAACACACTAAATTTTACCTTGTTTAAGAATAGATTTTCTGTAAGAAAATACCGGTATAGAAAAACTGTTCTGGCAATTCCAGGATACAACAGATTATTGGAAATAATATAAATCTCCACATTTTAAATCCCAGACCTAAGTAATCCTGCCGTTTCAGAACCATTCCATGAAAACTGACAAAATGTCCTGTGCGCGACACTTACAGAAATACATGCACCTATTGAGTTATATGTTTTTAATACATAAACTATGCCTTTAAACTAACCAAATACTTTGGATTTTTATATTAACATGGTGATTTTAATTTGAGGATTACATAAGATTGTTAAATACAGGGTGTCCAGCAAATAACAACCCAATTTCAAAATTAAATTACTGAAAAACAAAGACATTTAGAGTAAAGCAGTAAACGGTTTGTTTATTAGATAAGCTGTAAAAATCGTATACAGAAGTTTTGAGTGTTGAATATTTTGAAAATATCGTGTTCTGATTGCAAAGAATGCTTGATTTGAAAGTCTCTTGTTTTTGATTGCTTGCTGAGAACGGGGTTTTTGGCTTACAGTGCCATATTTTAAAGATTTTTTGTATATTAATATCTGAAATTTCAAAATTCCAGAATTTTGGTTAGAAATTTTGTTAAAATATGACAGTTTAAGCCAAGCAAATTCATTCTCTGCAAGCAATCTAAAACAAGAAAAGTGTCAAATCAAACATTCTTTGCAATCAGAACTAATCTTTTTTAATTAGTTACTGCTCAAAATTTCTGTTTAAGACTTTTACAGCTTACTTAATAAACAAACCGTTTACCGCATAATTCTATCCATCTTTGTTTTAGACAAATTTAATTTTGAAATCGGGGTCTTATTTGCTGGACATTCTACAGGTAGATAGGCTGTCTCGTAACATAAAATGATTCATATATTTTATACGTATGTAGGAAAGTGACGTGCGAAAAGCTGCATTTTTTAAATATTGAAATAATAAAAGAATGCAGGAATCACTCTAAATATAATTTATATCCTTAACCCTTCACTGCAAGATTTATTGTATTTTTATGAAAAAATTGTTTAAAATCTTCATATCGGTCTAGTAGAGGGAAAAATAACAAAATAAAAGCAGGTTTCAACTTTTCAGCAGAAATAAAAAATTGTATGACGTGTTCCCCACGTGCATAATTATGACTTTTAAATATTGTATTTCTTTTTTTGCAATTAAATGAGCTTAAATTAGCAGCTTAAAACTCTAGAACCTTCTTTACATTATATTTTTATGGATTTAGTATAAATAATAAAAGTAAATTTTGCCTTAATAGCTTGATAGAATTTTTTTTGTTTGTTTTCGAAGATGAAATTTTATTTTTTTCTGTCTATATCAGATGGCTGCATATGCAGCCATCTGATATAGACAGAATAAGAGCCATTTAATTCTTTGGGCTGCTTTTAATTATTAATAATGATCATATTAACCATATTCGAGGCACATAATAAAGTTACAGGATTTTAGGCATGTGCCAGATATGGTTCTGTGAAGATTTAAATATATTTTACAATGCTTTATCACCAGCTTCTTTAAACATACTGGAATTAAACGTGAAGCATATAATCTGTAGACGAATCTAATTAGGCCTAATTTAGCTAATTGCTTTTTTGACTTCCTTGTGTCAATGCTTGACGAACGATGGTCAAATAGAAGACTGACTCCTTGCTTAGTTTGAAATTTTTATGTCATTGTGTGCGTAATCCATGAATTACACTTTTATTTATACCACACTTTCAAATCATAGACTATAATAAATACCAGAGACTTAGTTATTTTGCTTATCAGAATCATAAGTAAAATAAATGTTACATAATTTCAAATTTTTAATCAAGAAAGAAGTCACGTTATTTCCATGCTATTGAATTGATTACATGTAACATATGCAATGAGTATTTTATTCAGGAATTTTTGCAAAAGAGTTCAACAAATATTGCATAAAGTTCGGAATATTTATAAAGTCAGTTACAGTATGAATCCTTATTTGTCACGGTTGACGTACAATTTCCAACTTGTTATTTCTATTCACTTTTAATTATGGTCACTAATTTTCTGTGAAAATAAAACTGCTATTATTTTAAATATATAAAATTATATATATTTTTTTTAAGTTAAGAAAGATCACAGTTTAAGATTTGTATTTATTACGTTCGATCATTCAAGATTAGCGTTTCTGTTAAATAAATAAATAAAAAAAGGTCAAAAGATTTCATATGTGAATTAAATATTTCATATGCTTTTACTTCTTGAAGTATAAACAAAATAATTAGAGAAAATAGATAATTAAATCAATATGATGTGTCAATCTTCAAACTATTTCGATAAACTTCAAAATTTTATTTTGTATGCCTAATATGTACATTATTTTATAAAATTTGTGATTTTGTTTATTCTTACTCCTTTTTTTTAAACATTTTAAACAGCGTGCTCTGGTAAGATATTTTTTACTTTCATATTAAATAAGCCCCAAAACACGCACAGTCAATGTGACAGAGGAAGACCAATTCTTGTTAATTCAGATCACTTGTTTCAAATATTAGCGCTTGCACGTCATAAAAATCATAAAAAAGTTTGGAAGAAAATTTTAATCTATTCACACCCGCACACATATATATGTATAACTGAGAAATCTTTAATTATTTGAAACTACAATTTGAAGTCTCTGCAATACACCATCATGTTATAATTAGAATCAAAACACATTGCATTATGACCAAAATCTGAAGTTAAAAAATCCTTCGATAATGTGAACAATTTTTACTTACACTGAAAAATATTTTTAAAATTAACGAAATGCAATTCACTATTATTAAAAGTATTTCTTTTACTTATTTATTTATTTACTATTATTCTTCTTATTATTATTATTTGCAAATTTTTGAAACAAATGTTTATGTAAACAGAAATTTTCAAAAAAGAAAAAGCTGAAAATCTACTTGGACGAATATATTAAAAGATTATTTATTTTAGTTTCATAGGCGTCGTGAACATGTTATTTGAAACTTTAAAGTGAAACCTCTGAAAGCCACACATTCTGTGTGAGAATTGTGACCATAATACCATAAACGTAAAGTCAAATTATGATTAAAATATGAAGTCAGAAATTTTTTTTTGGAAAAGTAAAATTCCATCATATAGAAAACCTATAAAAAATCTCTTAAAAAAATATCAATTGCAACTAATATTCATCTGATGTATTCCATTAAAACAAAATTTGTTAATATTGAGTGTGATTAACATAAATCCATATTTAACAGAAACTTTCAAAAAATGTCTAAAATTCTAGTTTGAAAAAGTTCGTAAGAGATAGTGTATTGTCGATTTATCAGCTCTTTGACTATATTTTTAAAAGAGAAATAGATACATTTAATGTTGGAAATTCATTCAGTAAATAATTTAAATTTATTTGATAAAAAAATATAAAAATCTTATGTTATTATTAAATATGATTTTATTTTTTAGCAGAGAAAATTTGCTTAATTTAAATGTTAAATACTTTTATATGTGATTTTATGTGTTTGTTGCATTTCTTAAATTGCATATAAATAAAATACTGTTTATGAAAAATATGAAATTTTTTATAACTTTTGCATTTACGAACGTTAATTCGTTTCGTTTATAGGCTTAGTATGAGATTAAAAATAAAATATACCGGAATCTCGATTCTCATTTTGGCACGAATATATCAAAATGCCATTTTTGTCAGAATTTTCTTTATTTTTATTCTAAAAATATTTTAACGTAAGCTTTGATATAGTAAATTTGTAAATCATGCGTATATCATAAAGTAATAAAAAATATTTAAAGTATCTTTTTATTATGCGTAATTACTTTATCAGCTTTATGAAAAAATAGTGAAAAATTAATATGCTGTAAAATAGTTATAGCTTCTCGTTTATTTTATATTTTATTAATTTATTAACTTAACAGATAACTTATTATTTATAAATTTTATATTAACTAATTAATTAATTTTATGTTTTATTAACAATAGAAGTAAATAAATAATTTAAAATAAGATTTTTTTACCATATTATGCACGGTAAAATATTGAATAGAATTTTATTATAAGATCTATAATCCACTTCTTTTTAACTACGTGATTGCATTTAATATGAAAAAAAATATCGAGAAATGTAATAAAATGTACCACTCAAAATATGTATGCTTACTGCGAAATGGCATATGTATTTGCTATAAACATGTTGCAAAAAAATGATTCGCCTAGCAACAAATATAATCGTCATATAATAATTTTTAAGAAATTTAAACAAAATAACCTTTGCACTTGCAATGTATCATTTTTTAGCACTTTCCAACAAAGTTGAAAAGTGCTTATGCATTCGGTTTGTCTGTCCGTCTGTCCGTCTGTCCGTCTGTCCGTCTGGCCGGATGGCCGTCTGTCCGTCTGTCCGCGCTTTAACTCCCGTAAATATACTCGGATTGCTATGAAATTTTTATACATTATTGAGGTTTACCCTAGCACGAACCCTATTGAAAATGAAGTATCTACCATGATTAGTTTATCTACAGAGAGAATCAAAATTTTCCCATTACATTACGGTCTATGGGGAAAAATCGTTAATATACTCGGATTGCCATGAAATTTTAGGACGTTATTGACGTTTACCCTAGCACAAGTCCTATTGAAAATGAAGTTTCTACCAAGATTAGTTTATCTACAAGGCGAATCAAAAGTTTCCCATTACATTACGGTCTATGGGGAAAAATCGTTAATATACTCGGATTGCTATGAAATTTTAGGACGTTATTGACGTTTACTCTAGCACGAACCCTATTGAAAATGAAGTTTCTATTATGATTAGTTTATCTACAGGGTGAATCAAAAGTTTTCCATTACATTACGGCCCATGGGGAAAAATCGTTAATATACTCGGATTGCCATGAAATTTTAGGACGTTATTGAAGTTTACCCTAGCACAAGTCCTATCGAAAATGAAGTTTCTACCATGATTAGTTTATCTACAGGGCGAGTCAAAAGTTTCCTATTACATTACGGCCTATGGGGAAAAATCGTTTCAAAGGAATTTTAAAGATGTTATACCCTGTCAAACATATTAAAATATGCATTCTATAAAATATAAGGTGAAAATGTAGCTATTATTCATTTACAGGGCCACACAAAAGAATTTCATTAGATAATGGTAAAAAGGGGAATTGTGTTTGACATATTTTAATTATATTAAGCTTTTTCATGTATAATAAAATTGATATATGTCACTGAAGCTTAATATAAATTATATGCTACTGTCTTGCATAATATTAAGTACATAGCATTTACAGGGCCATACGAAAGATTTCAAATAGTATATTTTTCCGAAGTACCGTATATGTGTCCGATGAAAGCTGATGGAGGGATGAAATGCATTTTAATGCATGATATGCGCGTTTATATTTCGCTAAATATATGCACATTATATGGTGTGTATAAATGTTATAGTTGATATACAGGGCTACCCAAAAGAGCTCACCAACGTTACTGAATATGAGCGTAAATTATTTAAACGTGGTTCTTAAATAAGCTATGGATTTTTACGCTGAGATGCATTCAATTTTCTCAGAAATGTTTGCAGAATATAGATAAAGGGATATACAGGGCCACGCAAAGATTTCGGTACATGGACGCCTATGAATGATGATTTATGAGAATGTGATTTCAGTTGTTTTAAAAGTGTTTTAGCTTACAATAAATTTTGGCCTAATTCTGACGTGTAATAAAGGTACAATGTAAACTACAGGGCTGAACAAAAGTATTCAAGTATGTTTCCATCTAATAGTGTGAATTGCTGAAAAAGAAATTTCAAGCTACTGGGTATTTTCTTGCTAAGCTAAATTTTCCCATTATATGAACTGAGATATGAAATACAGGGCTGTTCTAATGTACTGATATACATATTTGGGTATATTTGGCTATACACTATTATTTCCCTAAATAACGTAATAATATAGTTTTGTTAAATATTTCATTAAGTGTTGGAAAGTGCTTCATAATCTATGCTTAAAGCATGATTTTTCTTACTTGTTCAATTATAAATTCATTTTTTTACAAACGAGTTTTCATTAAAATGAAATTTAAAAAATGTGTATATACATCCATATTTGGAAAGAATATAAACTCTAGATTTCAAAAACATTTAAAATTGTCACATGTCGTCTCGAAATCAATTTACAAAGTCGTAAAAAATATTAAAAACGGGTGAAAAAGAAAAGGTAAAAAAGAACGCATTTACAAATCATATTGCCGTTTTATTGGAAAAGAAATGAAAAAATAAAAATAAAATAATTATGTAGCAGACGAATAAGAATATCCACTAAATTCCTTTAATTCTATAGTATGTCTAATAGTGTTAAGAACAACCTTTTGGTTTAAATAATAAACTGGACTAATGAATGTGGCACGACGTAAATAAATAGAAAATTTTACCGTGCCCGAAGAAGCTGTGTTTAGTTATATAGTCCTACTGACATTTTGAAACGATGATAGAAGTCAGATAACAGCACAACATATAGACAGTACAACATATAGTATGTCTTATTGATATTTTGAACCGATGATAGAAGCCAGATGACAGTACCATACTATACAGGGTGTCCACTCTCAACGGTGGCCAATGGCTAACTTTTGAACCGTTAGTCATAGACATATAGTTCCATTTGCAAAAATGCTTTAAAAAGGGTAAAAAATTGTTTTTCAAGCAAATTAGATCAAATTAAAAAATTACAAAAATTAAATTTTTATACGGTCCCCTGGTCCTAAAAGTGATATTTAGTAATTTTTTACCACTATTCTAACAAGCAATACAAAAAAGTTCCATTCCTCTGCGATTAAAACTAACAGAGTAATAGCTGTTTAAATTTGAAGCATTCTTTTTGCTGTAAATTAGGGGTCAGCCACAAATTTACTGGGAATAAAAATAACCGCAAGATATAAAATTTGACATTAAACATTGAGAGTAAAATAATTTTTACAATAATATTTTTAAATTTATGTTGATGATGACATATTAAAGCAAATTTTATACTAAAAATATAAGTAAAAAAAACAGAAAGTTTGTTAATTTAAATTATGAAAACCAAAAGCCACAATTTGTTACAAAATGACATACTATATTTAAAATTCTATTAGATTACTTAACATAACTAAATTTGGTGTAGTCCTATAAAATAAATAAATGGTACGCACCTAAATTTGTATTAATATTACATTGTCATTAGATATAAAAAAAGAGTACAAATTTAACCTCGATCGGATATTTGGAAGTGAGTTAAAATTCGAATAGAAATTTTAAACTAAGAAAACATACATACTGAAGGTTTAAGCAACGTAAAAACTTATCAAAATAAAACACATCTTTTATTAAAAATTAACACTACCTAAAAACTTACATGGTGGTAGCACCTTCAGTTAAGCTGATTTAAAAAATATTTCTTTATCTCATTTAAAACATTTTTGTAACTGGAACTATATGTCTGTGACAAATGGTTTAGGAATTAGCTATTGGACAGCGTTGGAAATGGACGCCCTTTATAATAATTTAAGCACTTAGCATATGTTCCCTGAAAACTTCGTCTAACTCGTCCGTTTTCAGCTATAGAAAAGTGGTTTAAGTCAGGAAATTCAAAGTTTCATAACTCGGTCAAATTAAATGCTACATGAATGGGACCTTTTTTGTATGGCTTGTTAGGGTGATGGAAATGTTTTACTAAATATCACTAATAGGACCGGGGGGGCGTATAAAATGTAAATTTTCATAATTTTTTACTATTTTTTTTTTTACCTAAAACGCTTGAAAAACAATTCTTTACCATTTTTAAAGCATTTTTGCAACTGGAACTATATGTCTATGACTAACGGTTTAGAAGTTAGCCATTGGCCACCTTTGAGAGTGGACACCCTGTATGTATCAGCATAACAGTAATTCAAAAGTATTCGTAGTCTCCTTTACCTAATTTGTAATATTATATGTTGCATATACATGGTCGGATTCGTAAGTAATGAGCCTCACTTTATTTTCATACTAGAGTACATCGTCTTGCGCACCTCTTGCTAGGTACGATGTTGGGAGGCATTAACATATATATTGACATATAAAGACTGGAAAAAAGCGTCGCGCGCAAGCGAAGGGTCTTCAGGAATGTCTGGAAGATTCACCACGATAACGTGCCCATCCACATCCCCTTCATCGTGAGCGCTTACCCGGCTCAGCTTAACGTACCAATTGACCCACATCCTCTCTATAATCCGGACTTGTCGCCAAATGACTTCTTCTTGTTTCCGCGCTTAAAATCAGCACTGAAAGGTAAACGCTTCAACTCGATCGAGAACCTGCAAGAAAGACAGTCCTTGAAGCCATCCTAGAACAGACCTAAGTGGAGGCCTTGGAGTCATGGAAATGCCGCCTACAAAAGTGTATTGACACAAGAGGTATTTATTTAGAAGAATATCAGGCAACTGTACCAGTTCGCTCAATATATCTTTCCTCTTGAACAAAGGCTCATTACTTATGAATCCGACCATGTATTTTCTACAAGTTAACATATGTAGAAATATGAATGTAAACATTTATTCACTGTTGCATTTTCCAATATTTTATGTTATTAGAAATTCAAAAACGCATTATTGTGCACTCTGTTTAAGTAATTTATGGATTGGCTTATATACACTTCAGTTATTATATTTCGATTATTTTCAATGTCCCTTGTTCTTGGCGGCTAGGACATAAAAGCCACATCACTGTTTTTATGCAGTATGGGCCTTATTATCATTTATTTGTTATCGAAGGTCACCGCAATAAATTAAATTTTTATGAAGTATGCAGAAGTATGCAAATCTAAAAGTTTGGAAAGCCTTGTATAAGCATTATGATAAAAATAATTTTTACTTAAATAGCCTACAAGTTATGTTAGAACGTGCAGTCATTATTTACTTTTACAATCTCTTATAAACACATTGATGCATGGAATTGTATTCAAATAAAAATGAACTTTGAAACACCACTTTATAAAGGAATATAGGCATTGATTTTTTCTCAATGTTTTGCACAAATAAGTTTTTTGAAAGTTTTATTTTAACATGTAAACAGAATTTTCATTAAACTCTATTTTTCTAAAATAACGCATTTGAAATGAGCGTGCGAAATTTGTTAAAAGCAAGTGTTGAATAAGATTTGTATTAAAGTGTAAAATTAAATATTTAACTTTCAAAATATCTAATCATATTATCAAAAGTTGTTTGCAAACTTATATCAAATCAACATCATCGTAGTACATATTAGATTAAAATGATAAAGTTTTGAAAATATTTTTGAATATAAAATTTAGCTAATACTTCAAAGAATCTTTAAAACTTAAAATAATAAAATGGAAAAATTATTGGACAAAATCTTTCTATTTTGCTTGCAGCTACGAGCATAAATATGAAATATTTATTAACGAAATATTTCCACTTGATAATCAGACTTTTACAAATAATTTAATAAAATATGCTTTCGAATCGAATTGTAACACATCTTTCAAAGGATACTGAACTCTTTTGAAATCAATTAAATTTAGTTTTATAATACAATGCTCAAAACAATTACAGGATATTGCAGTTTTAGGTGGATTTTTTATCTGGGAAACTTTTTAGCTGATTGATAAATGGTCGACAGACATAGTAGGTTATATGAGAATAAATTACGCATGTTTAGCAGAAAAAAAGCATTTTATTGCGCATTTGTGTACAAAAGGAAAAAAACACAATTTGTGCATATGAGAAAAAAAGAATAAGAAAAGGTGTTTTCTTCAAAGAAAATCATTTTCAGTAGGGTGTATGGTTTCCACGAGCGGCCAGCAACGTTGAACGACTTTGAGGCATGGACTCAATAAGGCTATTAATGACGAGTTGGGGTATTCTGCCCCATTCTTCCAGAAGAGCTCTTTCCAGTTCTTGGAGAGTTTGTGGGGGTTGTTTGCGGCCAGAAACTCGTCTTCCTAGAGCGTCCCAAACGTGCTCGATTGGATTCATGTCTGGAGAACACGCTGGCCATTCCATTCGAACGATTCCTTCCTCGATAAGGAAATCCTCCACCAGGTTTGCACGATGTGGCCTTCAGTTATCGTCCATTAAAATGAAGTTATCTCCGATTGCTGCAGCGTAAGGGACTACAATAGGTCTGAGGATCTCATCCCTATATCGGCGACCAGTTAGAGCTCCATCTCGAATGATGTAGAGGTCAGTGCGCCCGTCAATGTAGATGCCACCATACACCAACACTCCTCCACCGCCAAATATGACACTTTCGTGCACGAACGCAGGATTATTCCTACTGCCACGGTCCCTCCAGATGAAAATACGCCTAGTATCCGAATGCACAAGAAAAACGGGACTCGTCAGAAAACAGAATATTGCTTCATTCATTTCACCTCCAGTTCATATGCTCGGTTGCCCACTCCCTGCGGTCGCGACGATGCCTTGATGTTAATCTAACACATACCATCGGACGGTGAGCATACAGACCTACAGCATGGAGCCGGTTTCAGACAGTCTGAGTTGAAATCGTGGTGCCTGTAGCCGAGCGAAAGTGTTGTTGGAGAAGAGTAGCGTTCATGTTTCGGTGTGTTCGAGCTGTTAACGCTAAATACCGATCTTCATTGGGCGTTGTTGCCCGTCTACGACCTTGCCCTGGTCTTCGGCCTGCACATCCACTCCCAAAAAACGGTTCCAGATCCTGCAAATGACACTTTGTGACACTCCAATGGCTTGCGATACTTCGGCTTGAGTTAGGCCCCCTTCTAACCTACCAACAATTCTCCAAGCTTCTAAATCTGTCAAAAGACTTCGCTGAGACATCGTACTCATCTAAACAAAGAAATCATTGAATGCCGATCATCCTTGTCTTCATTCTCTTTTATCCAGTTGAAAGTCAAATTTCATTCGCTGCCGCTGAACCGACGTTTTTGACGTCGAACTCAAAATTTGCATACTCCACAGTTTGAAAACCAGAAAAATTTGCATTTGTGATTCTCTTCTTCTATCTTCGGCAGAAAAATTGGTTTATATCTTTATTTTATATAAAACTTCAAATATCCTTTACTTGTTTTGAGCAGTGTATTAACTAAGATTATTTTGCTTCAAATGCAGAAGCAAATTTAATTATAATGCGTTAGAATTAAAATCACCAATACACACTTGCTAGTTTAACCTTCCTACCCTGAATGGGTCGAATCCACCCGTTTCTATCATATATTTTAATGGATTTGATCCAGAAATGTCTTTATATACTAAGTTAAATAAAAGATTCAGTGAACTAAGTTAAATAAATAGCTAAAATAGCTTTAAATAAAAGCTTTGGTGTCAAATGCTTTTATTAAGTTTGAGCAATTTTTAACAGGGTAGGAAGGTTAATAAAAAAAAGTTATTTAGTATAATTGCTCAATATGATGTTCATACGAACTTAATATTTTATACATATTCATAAAATACTTTTGTGATTAATTAATACTTTAACTTTATAGCTTAAGTTTTATGATTAACTTTTAATTTTACAAAATTCAGTTTTTTCCCAAGAGTCCTGCCATCATATTAAGAATTTATTTTTGAAAAAAAATTCTTCAGTTTTTAAACATGGATTATTGTAGATCTAATTACTTAAAACAGTCAATTTTTTTTAGTATTCTGTTAAAAATTTTCAATTTACCCCAACATGTATCAAATTACATAGTTTTGAAGAAAAATCAAAAATCAAATTTTAGAATGATTATGTCATTTAATTGTCTTAAAACACGACTTTTGCGAATCATCAGAAAATTTTTAACTCTTTGCACTCTAGATGTGAGGTCAGTCACCACTTTCGCGTAAACTTGGTATCCAAATGCTCTAGACACCACTGTTTAAAAGTACAGTCGTAAAAATAGTAACCAACCTTAGTAACTCTCTAAGAAATTGTCATAGAGGAAATTTACTGGTATCGATCGATTGGGAATAAAGTCTACTTCACAATAAAATTTTCTTATGAAGCAATCTACTAATTAAAAAGAACCAAAACATCATTTTTTCAAAAGAAATACCCAATTTTAACAATTTATTTCAAGTATTCGGTTCAATCTATGCCAATACAGTAAATTTAAAGTCATTTGAATATAAAAAGTTTTAATTACACTGTTAAAAATTTCAAATTTTTAATTCTTTGTCACTCCACCGCCTTTATAGAAAACGATCACTTCACTGCATTCTGGAACATTCTCATTGGTCAATGCAGAAATATTCTATAAAAGCGGTGGAGTGACGATGTAGCAAATGTTTAAAATTTTTAATAGCATAAAAACATTCAAAATTTAGTGCTTCTTACGTCAAATTACACTTTCATATTTTTATTAACAGATCCTGAAATTACACTTCTATTGTGCTATTTTTTATGTAGCAGTGATTAAAATAATATATAGAGAAATTTAAACAACTGGTTCACACACAAATTTATGTAACTCATTGGCTATACGCACTATCCCAAAACTCATGAAAAGTTTTGAAATCAGATTTTAAAATTTCTGTTAAGTTGTATTCCATTGTCGTATTGGATTGATTGAAGGTTGATGCATATTCAACTCAACTTTCCTAAACAATTTAGCGCTATTTACGGATTTTAATTTGTTAGATACAGCGTACACTGTACAATACATGTTTTTTCAAGTTGCTGCTAATTGTATTAGTTAAGTGTAAAAATGTGTTCATAAACGCAATCGAAATTACGCATAAGGGAAGTTGTTAGAAAACATGGAATTCTCATATAATAAATATGTACATAGTTATCGCAGTAGAAGATACTACTTTTAGATAACTTTAATTTGTACACCGTGGGTTTCAAATTCTAGAAATGTTGATCGTTTTTCCTTCGACTTTCGAAAACTCACTTTATCTATTTCAATAATGAAAAACGAATCAGAAAAATTACGCCAACGTTTTAATTATTCCTATTTCTTTGTCTCAATAAAATAACAATAAAAATTTTATTCAAATAAAAAAGTCTGAAACTGAAAATATACAAATTTTTGAAAGTAAATGAAAAATGTTATTTTTAACCTCAACTGATGAAATGGGGCATTTTGCACCCCGAAAAATTTAAATTCTGATTATTGATTTTAAAATTTTAATTCTGAAACATTGCCATTTTTATTATTAGGTAGTTAGTGTTTTTAGATGTAAGATTATACTTACAGTATTTTTTCAGTTGTCATTATACAAGTAAATAATGCAAAACTCAAAGGAAATTTTTGTTTTTTTTATTCGCTAAATTGTTTGAAGTGCACAATAAATTAAATCTTATAGGTTACATACACCCCATCGCACCACTTACGTTATAAAACCATCATCTTATCACTTAAGTTTCCAGTTAAATTTAATCAATATCAGCAGTTCGAATTCTCCATAACATCATAACTTACTGTAAACAATTATTTATTTCTTTGTCATGCTTCTGAACACTTTTCGTATTTTCCGCAAACATAAAACAAATTGAGGAATTGTATTTTACAAAATATGCATGATTTCACAAAATACATGCAATAACCTAGCACTTCCAAAATAAATTCAAAATTCGTTTTCGAGGTGTGACGTGCTCAGAATATTTTATTATTTCTATTATAAAATCATATGATCTTATGCAATAGTAGAAAGGAAAAATTGGATACAATCCTTTTTGAGATGAGACAAATAAAACACATTGTTAAAAATAACTTTTTGAAATTCTGAGAAGCAGTAGATGTCAGTCGTCATATGGAGTAGGTTAGCCATATAAAATTTAATCACTGTTCGTTTTTACCTCAGGTTAATAAAACAAAAATTGAATTATTCTTTTCATAAAGAAATAGGACGTTTTATTTTTGCTATAATATCAAAACTAGCAATGTAACATTAAAATAAAACATTAATATTAAAGTCTGCTTTCTGGATAATGGTGGTCCAATGTTTACTTTTTTCAATTCAGTAAAATAAGAAATACGAGAATTTTGAATCGATATAAGAACGTACAGTTTTATGCACAGGTTTAGGAAGAAGATAACAAAATGTATATTGAAATACATAAGTATAATTAAAGTTTTTGTATTGTATAATAATACTTGTAAGCCCATTTTCTTCAATTAAGTGAAATACGAAATGTATGTATTTAGAATCAGTTGAGAATTTTGTTCTTTTAAAAAAAGAATGAGACATATTTAAACCCAAAGAAACTAAAGTTTATATATCTAAGCAGTGGTATGTTTACATGGGATATCATGATGACAAGTAAGTTTTATACAGATATATACAGAATAATTCATTAAAGATAATTCATTATTTAGCACTTTTATCAAATCAACTAATTTTTTTAATTGCATCAATTTAATATATATATATATATATATATATATATATACATATATATATATACTACATCTATATATACTACATATATAGATGTAGTATATTTATTCTACATCTTTCTAGTTAAAGGCAAAGGTTTAGTTTCAAAGTATAGATAGTAGCATTAGTGTGAGTTTGGCTGTTCTTTGGAAATAATTCGTAAGGATTCCACCATGCAAGAATGTATCAAATTTTCCTAAATGTGGAAAAATGTTACCATGATTGACTGTAAATATATTATGTGAAAAGTCTCAAGTCTCGAAAATTAGAGATCACTGTAATTCAAAAAAAAGTACACTATAAAAAAATTGTAAATTTATGGTACTTTACCGTGAATTATCGAGTAAATTTACAGAATATGTCATCTTTTTTCACATAAACGGTCAACTTCCGTAATTTTTTGTGTTTTACGGCCAAAAACCGTTAATGTCATGGAAAAGTCCGTTGATATAGGAATAAAGTGCGTTTTTTTTTTACAAATATTGTCTGGAATTGGATATTGTCTGCAGCTTTTACAGTGTTTGCAAAAGAAAAATAATTATTTAGGTTTCAATAGTAATTGACGTGTTTTTTAAGGTATTGTATTTTATTGCAACAAAAAGTACATGACTTTCTTTATTTTTTACAAAAATATAGTAATAAGATTTGTTGTATGATTCAAAGTTAAGCGTTAGTCAGCACAGTAACGAAGCCATAAGATATGTTCTAAGTTAGGATAAACAATATCATTCCATTGAATCAATAGAGAAAGACTCAGCATTTTTGTTAGAAATCATCCTTAGATAATTCTTATGTTATGAAAATTTTATGATTTTTCTACTACAGTCTAGTCCCTCTATAACGAAAATCTATCCAACGATTTTCTCTATTTAATTAATTTTTTTGTGGAACTGTCAATTTTTTTCATTATTACATTGAAAATAATCTCCATATAACGAAATATATATTCCTCTACCTTATGTCCAAAAAAAGGCCTTCAGCCCCCATTCCCTGCCCCCCCCCAACAAAAATATTTCTTTGCATGGTTATACTTGACTTTGTTTTAGCTAGGATGAGTATGCGTTCTTGGAAAAGATTGAAACGTTTGCTTGCTACTGGAGCAATTTGCAATTATCACAAAACATTCTAATATATAAAACTATTCGACTATCGTCTTGAAAATGTTGTTTGTTTCTTAGTTTGGGTAGTAAGGCATGAATAAGGAAGCGATAAAGGGGAAATTGCAGAAAAGATCGTCTTTTATAGCATGTTTTAATCTACCTAAACTAAATCTCATTACTTTTAGAGTTTAGAGTGGATATTTGTCCTTTGTGGAGACTCGGAACATTTTTGTTGTGAGAGACCATTTGAATGAAAAAAATGTTTCTAAATGTCATCTATGCTGGTGTTGCTTCTACTGCATCTGCATAAATTGCTGCTGGGATAAACATAACTCTCTCTGATAAAGTAATTATTTTGAAAATAATCAATAAACCACAGTAAAAAAAAAAGGAAGTGGCGAAAATGTTAGGGATTCTGGAAAAATTCTGTTAAATATTTCAAAACTTAATTAAAGAGCTCAAAAACAATTGTGTTTCAAAATTAAAATATTAAATGATAAAAAAAATGTTGTCATCTATTCAACGAATTTTTCTATATAACGAATTTTTTGACTGAACAATGGATTTCGTTATATGGAGACTCGGCTGTATATCATTAGTATTATTCTTTTTAGTACATCATTTTATCAGAAAAAAAAAGTCCGAGCACATTTTACTCTACAAAAATCTAAAATGCATCTCTAAAATTGCCAGATATTCACAATGTCTTGCTTAATGGCCAATATCCATTTTCTAGTATACTAGTGGGCATCATTTTACTGTGTCGAATCCATGTTAAAAAATCTCTTCGTTTGCCAAATCCCGTCGTCTAAGATTTTATGTACCGAGTGCCTAGAATTTAAACACCCCCTAGTTTGACAGTCCTATACATCGAGGTACTGAGTGAAAAGGCTTAAAATTTTGTGTAGAGTATAATCTCTCAAATTCGACATCATCGAAACTATGCATTTATATATATATATATATATATATATATATATATATATATATTTGGATTTTTCTAAGATTGTCAAAAGCCGTAATATATACCTAATGAAGCCTTTACTCATAATATAATTCATTATAATTGGATATATATGTAACAAAAAAAGAAAAGTAAATATTAAACATTTTACATTAATTGATGTTTTGAATGCAAATAAAAATAATAATAATAATACGACGTGAAATGTACATTTTTGGTTGTAATTTCAGAAACATCGGTATCAACTTTGTTTTTTTTTTAATTTTTTCTGTTCTTTAACATTTTTTTTTCTTTTTTTTCATTCATTCTTTTTTTTTCTCTTTTACTTTTTTCAATTCTTTTTTAAATAAAGAATGTCGATTTCGGAAATACTGTCTTAGTTCTCTCACGCATTCATTCATTCGCCACCCAAGTTTAATTGTTTTTCTACTGACACCTTTTTTTCTGTCGGTCGTTTATCATTGTCTTCTGAGTTGCTTCTAGCATTATCGGCGATTCTACTTAGCACATTGTCAGCGATCTCATAGTCAGTTAATTTGTTAGTTGTTAATGCATTTTTGTCATTTTTCGTCATAAAATTTATAACTTTTTTTCGACACTTGTTGTATTTTTAGATTTTTCGCGTTCAACCAGGTAATAAATTACGGCTTTTTCACGAGAAATTTGAAAATCTGAAAACTCTTTCTTATCATTCATGTCACAGCCGAAAATTCGTTTTGGCTCTTTATTGTGCCATGCATGCGCTAAAGTTGTATGTTACTTTCTTCTAAAGTTGATCCTAAAGGTGTTTATAGTGCTATATAATATATATATATATATATATATATATATATATATATATATATATATATATATATATATATATATATATATATATATTGCATTTTTAGTGTCATTTTTCAAGTTTTTATTTTTTTAAGAAATGCTTGAATCTTCTAAAATAACTTAAAATTTTAAAGAAGAAGGAAAAAAAAGAATTTTAAAATCACAATGTACATACATTTAACCGCTTCTCTCATTTATCTCTATGTCGTACAGGGTGTTTTTGTCAATCATGATTTGCTCGTACCACGCACGGTCAACCATAATTTTATATTTTCACCACTATTTTTTATTTTAAATTTTATATTATTTAATCCGAGCATTTTTCTGACTCAATTATGCAAAAATTTCTGTTTTGGAAGCCCATTGATAAAAGATTAAGAACTCTGTAAGATTTTTTTTCGAAAATATTGATCAATTAATTGGTTAAAAGTAAGAGAGGGGAAGGATGAAGTGTAAAAAATATTTAAAAAAACATCGATAGATGGCGCTATACAACAGAAAATACTACACGATAACAAAAAACAATAAAAAAACTAAACACATGCAGTATGAAATTTTCCGTTTTGAATTTTACTATTCTTACAGGCTATGCGATTTTAACATTTGCCAAGTTCAGACTACCCTCACCCCCCGGGACGGATGATATCATTATCAATGTCTAAAAATTATTTTTATTTTCAGGTTCTTTTATTTATTTTTTTACTTTTTTGAATCATTACAAGAAAGTATTTGATGCATGAAAAAAATTGGACTTCCGGTTTTCGATGGATTTATAAATTTTAGAAGGTACTGAACATAATTTAATGGTTCGTAGAAAATGTTTGTGAATCTGTCATTCTGTCTCTTTTTCTGTCTGTGAGTGTTTTTGGCGAAAATTTTGTAGGCGCTCTATCTCAAGAACTAATACATGTAATTTAACACACTTTTAGAATATACCTTGATATGGAATAGATCTGTTTACTTTTTGGTATATATTGCTGCTATGCTGCATGATTTACAATTCCCACAATAGCTCTATCTCAAGAACAAAGTAACGGCTTTTTATCAAAGTTCAGATTACTTTAGTCTTTACTATAGGACTAACGAACTTGTTGTTGTAGAATTGTTTAGTTTTTGGTATAAACCGAGTTACAGGTTGATGCTGCTATGCTGCATTTCTCACGATTTCGCACTACCTGATCTTAAGAAAATATGCATTGATTTTCGTTAAACTTGAGATTCAGTTAGCACCTGATAAAATTCGATTAATTTTGTGATGTACATCTCTCAGCAATTTGCGTTCTTATGAAGATTTTGTAACTGCTGTATCTCAAAAAGTAATTCCCAGATTACCTTCAAACTTCAGATTTAGTTAAAGTTGAAATAAGTTGTTGTTACCTAGATTTTTGTGTAAACCACCTAACCGGTGCATTTTTTAAGTATTAAGATACATAAGAGTGAAGAAACTTTTGGATTGCCAGATGTGAGAAATATGCTTGCATTGATGTACACATAATGATTATACATTTAATAATCGCATAGTTTATGGATTCGAGAAGTCGATTAAACACATGAAACAAACAACATGATATAACAACAATGAAACAAATCATGCAATAAATACATTGTATAAATACATTAAAATAATATTATGTGAAATATTATCTATAAGAGTTTAAAAATGAAACATTTGAAATAGTTTAAATTTACTTAATGCATTTAAAAATAAAACTTTCTGATTACACTTACCCCCTGCCCGGAAAGTTAAAAAGCAAAAGCTATAAACAAAATAGTGGACAACATTGAATCTCTTCTTTTTACTTTTCATTCTAAGTATCATTTTCAAAATATTATTCTGCTAGTTTCAGTAACAACACATTATCTATGCAAATTGTAGAAAAACAGGAATATGAAACGTTGGGGTATTGCAAATTGTGGAATGAAATGATTTCATAAATATTTAAGGGTTTAAATAGGAGCCTTGTATTTTAATTAAAGCATACATAAATAAGAAAGATTAAAAAATTATACAGTATTTGTTTATATATATAAATAAGATAAAAAAATAACAAGTGATTGGACCAAAAATGTATACAATATAAAAAAGAAAACTCCCCCTTCCCCTAGTGATAGCTAATGATCAAGTGCCAGACTCCTCTCCCCCGAAAATAAAAACGTTATATATTCGCAGATCCTTATGCGAAAAAAAGATTCTAAAACTTTAACTGTCACTGTAACCGCAATTTTGAACTATAAGCACAAAAGTTTGCTAAACCCACATATTTGAACCAAGTTCTGGGTATAAAAGATAATACAAATTACATGGAACATAATTTCATCTCCTATAGTTTTAGTAATGATATACTAAATAATATTGATTTTTCAGTAACCTGGCTATCTTATCCTCTATTTAGGTCAATGAAACAACTGCCGAGCTCGCTTAAGAACCCACACTAGTGGGTAAAAAAGACCCGGATGATAATGTTAAGTCTATGGGGGCGTTAATTTCGAATATCTCGCTCAAATTTTATTATTTTTACATGATTCTTTTGCACAGGATAGCTGAGGACGGTCTACAACCAGGCAAGTTTTTACTTTTTTAATTTAGATCTCGTATTGTTTTAAATACTTTAACTTTTTAAACCGGTTTAAATCGGTTTTGAAATTGATGCTATCATAATATGAAAAATAGATAACCAAAATTGAAAAAGTAAAAACTAGCTAGGTTGTAGATCGTCCTCAGCTATACTATGCAAAAAAATCATGTAAAAATATTAAAATTTAAGCAAGATATATCAAAAGAACGACCCCATAGACTTAACATTATCATCCGGATCTTTTTCAGTCACTAGTGTGGGCTCTTAAGTACTAAACACTAATGATCTCGCGCAAGATTGACCATCGACCCGGATATACACTGTGTGGTAGAGGTTCCAACACTTTATTGGAGCGCGACCCACCGTTAAGTTAAAAGTTAATAAATAAATAAAGCAATATGTCATTCTTAAATCGTCTTACTTAATATGAGGGTGTTGAAATATCAGTATAGAAATTTTTTATGACTTCTATCTACACTCCTACCCTATAAAAAAGGCAAATTTTGTTAGGCGAAGAACACTAACACCGAAAACAAGAGTTTGTAATCCCAGTGTGGATAAATTGAATAATAATTAAAACAGGGAATAAAATCAAATATACGTTTAATTGTTATCAAAATACAACTTTAAATTAAAGATGCTTGTTACTGGTATTTACCTATAATATCACATGGCATTAGATTTAAAATTTGATAATTTGTTTTCTTGGTTTTTTTATTAAATAAAACATCAAGGCATATCCTGATAAGTATGTCTTGTTTAACACTATCAAGGACATCAAAGCTGAGTTATACAGGGTTTAACTCAACTGAACCTCAACAGAACAACTCAACAGAAACTTCGTGTACAAACTTTGAGGGGTGGTAGAGAACATTGTTTAGAACCGCAATTACATGCGAAAGCATGGGCGGAAACGTCTTATTAACCCTTTCACAGCCAGTGAAAATGCATATGAAACTACAAAAGTTTTAATACAAAATGGACATTGTCACCAGAATTTTAATGTGATTTTTTCATTTATTATGTATGTGAAATGTCTGGCTTTTCTTCTTTGCAAATACATTTATCCACAATTTCTGATGTCATTCATATTTTTCCATATTTTAGCAATGGAAGTGCTTTGTCCGCTAAAATCTCAAAGAAATACAAAGACACAGCTATGACACAATGCGGAAAGCAGTGTAGAACGCTTTATTACACAGAAAAAATTATAAGAAATAATTTAATTTTAAATTAAATTTAAAATTATGTTTCTTTAAAATCAAGTATCTTAGTAGCTATTATAAATTGCTAAAATGCGGAAAAAATATGAATGACATCAGAAATCGCGTAAAAATGTATTTGGGAAGCAGAAAAAAAAAATACATTTCACATGCATAATAATTAGAAAAATCATATTTAAATTCTGGTGCCAATGTTCATTTTGTATTGAAAATTCTGTAGTTTCATATACATTTTCACTGGCTGTGAAAGGGTTAACACGACGTTTCTGCCCATGCTTTCCTATGTAATTGTGGTTCCAAACAATGTTCTCTACCACCCCTCAAAGTTCGTACACGAAGTTCTGGGACACTCTGTATATTTCTCGGTATTTTGCTCTATTTTGCTTCAATATCCATTTTGAAAGTAATTACGGATTTTTCCATGGTTACCATAACAATTTCGTTAAGGCTGATAAATCTCATGACGAAGTGTTAACGTAATACCGACTGAATGCTTAAAAAAAAGTTTTCTCGCGAAGTTTTAGTTTGACAGGCTACGTATGGGTCTTGAAAATTTAAGATCTGGAAATTCTTCTATAACAAAATTTTGTTATAGAAGAATCTGTCCTGAAAAAAGGCTATAGATTGAGCGTTTGAGCTTGATTTAATTTTTTTAATTCTTACATTTCTTCTGTAAAATAGCTCTACGTGTACGAATATGTTTAAACTAATAGCTTTCATAATTATTAACTTTGTAAAAAAAAAATTCTGTTATATTTTTCTAAACAGACGAATTTAAAAATATTCTTTGTAGCAAACGTCGATTGTCTCGCAATCCTCAGGTTGTGATCCGCTGCTGTATTGTATCTTAGAGCCCGTACTAAGAAAAACAAGACTGTTTACTATGAGCCATGATCTCTACTCCTTTGATTTCATTTGATGACTTTGACTTATTCTTTAGTAATACAACTAATACTACAGAAAAGCGAATTTAAATAAAGAATTGATCTCAATTCAAATAATGAATAAAGAGGTGTGAATATTCTATTCAGTAATTACAATATACCAATATATGAAACAAAAATTTTTCGTTAAAACATAGCAAAGTAAATTTACAACATTTACAATTAATATTACATATGAAAATTTACTCATTTTAGAGCAATACATTATTTTTATACTTCTTATCATTCATAATTTTTTGTTTTAGTCTCATTACCTTGACAAATTAAGAAAAAATATCCAGTATCATTAGATAATTAAGATAAGAAGGTTTCGAGGCATACTAGTGAATATGAAATAGTTCATTAGCTTTCACAAAGATAAAATTTTGTGTTTCTTCCATCTACTTCAGCAAAATAAAATAATAAAAAATCATTTTACTGATTAGACGTTTGAAGCATATTTTTTAATGTGCAGTTTATATGATGGATATTGTGAAAATATGGTACATTTGATTAATACTACGACACTTTTTATTGCAGAAAAAATTCGGTTTTGAACGCTCTCCTTGTTTCAAACTTTTGACGGCACATTAAAAAAAATAACGCAATTAATCTGTTCTTTAGAATATTTGATGCTTTGCATGCGATATTTAAAAAACAGTTCAAACATTTATAGGCATTCGAACTCGCAGGAAATCTGGTAAATAGTCTTTGGTTAATAATAGTTTATGACGTCATTAGATTAAAAACATATTAATTAGAAAAACAAAATAAAGTAAAATACATATAAAATAACTGATTTATTAGCAAATTTTAGTGTTGCGCATTAGTGATAGTATTTAAGTATAATAAAAAAAAATTACACTTAAAAATCTCCTTAATATGTTTGTTTGAGACCACTAGCTGCATATAAATAAAACGTGTACAGCGTGTAATTTCTTATTTTAATGTTTTTCAATTTCTGTGACTAAAATTTCTTCGAAGATTCAAGTAATTTACTTTATATTTCTCTTATAAATAATAATCAGAAACTAAAAAAAAAGTAGATACATTTTATTTTTTTTTAAGTTACACACAAACAAACAGAAAAAGTGGGAAAATATTGTAGTCAATAAGATTCACACTCTTTAAAAAAACATTCACACACCTTCATCTATAATCCAGATTTACACCTATGCACGTACATATGCATTTATAAATTACAGATTCTATACTGAGAGAAATGAGACTGATTTCACAAAATTCGTTTACCTGAAAATAATTTCATAGACAATAATTTTAAAGATAGCATTTGCCTGCATAAATACACCGTTTCTAACGACGTTGCCATTTATTTATGCCCGACTGGTAGCCTTCAAATGAACTTTTGTTCGGAACATCCGTTATATCTTTCTACAGGTTTTTTATATTCTTAAAAAAGCAACTTTTTAAGCTGTGTTTTAACTAAGGACTTGGAAACTCAAAGTCATGCGGTTTCAGATGCGGTTTCGATTAGAGGTTGAGAAATATAATCTACAATGTGGCTGGGGACACATTGTAGCTTAGATTTAGCAAGAACTGTATCCCTTTGAAGGATGCGTTGGACCAAATTGGCAGAAATTTCCCGCATTTGAAGATTTGATACACAGTTGACTTTGTAAGACCAAAAACGCTTTAATTTTAACCCCATTGTCTGACGTTCGAAAACTTCATGGAAGCCAAGTGCGTCATTTGTCATTGACGTCTTCTCTTCTGTGTTTAAAGGCTAGGTCCCACCAAGACACTTGCGTTCTGGTTGTTTCTTGTAACATTGCAAGCGCCTCGGTTTAGATTTTTACACCAAAATTTGAGCTTTTCGACACTCCGCTGCATTCTGAAAACTTAACGCCACTTTCAAACACATATTGGCTTCACGAGCCGTACGTACACTGCAAACATTTATGGCCAGCAGACTTATTGAAAATCCTGTAGTTGACAGTCTCCGCTAAACGTACCATTCACAAACTCTGCTCCTTTGTTCTTCTGCTTATCGCTAAAAACACTCAGCCTCACTACTTCATGGACAGACCCTATACATCCGCATTGGAAATACTTATTGGTATTTATGCTTATTTACATTATCCTACCCGCATCTTCTATACTTCAATATCTTCATTTTTATATATAAATAAGTATTTTTAAGATATATTTATCTTTCTTAAAGCAGAAATATGTAATAAACGTCTATAATTTCATACAATTTGAATTAAATGAAAAACATTTGTAATCATATTAACTATGCCAATTTAATTTTCATTACCCAGTTTTCTCTTTATTCATTTACTATATAGATTCTTCTAATGTTTATTGTTTTTTAAAGTAAATCAAGAAAGCTAATTGGTAAATCTTCAGATTAAATTCTTCAAGATAATTTAACTTCATCTTCCTAATGTATAATATTATTATGTTTAACGTATATGTTGGATTATTTGTATTGTTTCAATGTTTATAAGATATACTAAAGTTTTAGAAAATCAATTTTCTAAAAACTGTAATAATGAACATGATTCACATTTTTCTTCAACTGTTTATTCCTTAAATTCATTTTTAAGAAAATCTGCTTCTCTGTAAAGGACTCCGCCCACTAACATTAGTTATCGTATTGAATTTATGTTTGCCATTGCAAATAATTTTACTATTTAAAGTTTTTTTTTATGTATACGAGTATGTTTTAAATTATACTTTATTGCTATAAACTTTATACCTGAAGTTTTATCATTAAAAAATGACATATCTATCAACCACAGAACCGACATTTTCTGTAAAAATATTTTAAAATTTCATATCACAAAATACCAATTTAAACTTAATTTACATTTATGCTATTTATACCTTATTTCTAAATCCAATTTTATAATAATCTTTGATTAGAAAAACACAGTTTAATTATAGAGTATTTAGAAAATAACACATACTTAAGTAAATCCATGTAAGTAAGCATGTAAAAATTACTCGACACATACACCCCCTAAAATATTTAATTAAATTAAAAATTAATTATAATAAAACAAATGTAAAATTAGTTTTAATGTTTTATTGCTTTGAAGAGTTTGATGCCATTAGAATATATTTCCGAAAACTCTAACCAATCTGAAACATCATTTTTTGATTTAATGACATCACAATAAAGACACAATTACATCACATGTTCGCTATAAATCTAAGCCTAGAAGGATGTTACGAAAACACTATGATTACAGTTTCTGAAAATACTTATTTTTATTTCTTTAATAGGCGAAATAATTACAAAAAACCGTGTGGGATATTCTTAAGTGTTAAATAAATATACGTGCAAGTTAAGTTATTTTATTATGCTTATAATCTACGCTCACATCTGGTTTAATTTTACTTCATTATGAAATTATCTCCACGTAAGAAAGTTACTTAACTTCTTAATTAATCATGTCGACTTCTTAAATCTGAATTATACTAATTATTTTGAAATTTAAATGTTTTTATCTATTTTTTATCTGATATAAGAAAATGGAACTACATTATAGACAGAAAATGAATTCTAAGACATAGTCTGAATTAAATATATTCCCGGTATGTAGATGTCAATATTGCTTATATAAACTGAATGAACCCTACATTTTCAAAGTGCATGAGCTTACGTAGGTAATTTCGACTAATATGATTTCCGATGGTATCGGTATTAAATATCGATTTTCATTAAAGCTGATGTCAAACATTCCGGTTAATCAGAAATGATATGTCATGTTTCATCGATTAGAAATTTCTGGAGGCCGAAAACGTATTTTCAAAAGACTAAAATAAATTTAAATGATAAACTAAAATCTAAATAATATTAAAAATCGATATAACAAACCGGTGCAAAATAAATAAATATTATTGGATCACATTTTATTTTTTTATTCAACGTTTATATTAATTAAAAAAAGAAAAGATTTTTTTGTGAGAGTGGGGTGTTTAGGAAGACCTTCATATTTTAAATATAAAACAAGCGATATTTAAAACAATTTATATGAGAAATGCAATTTTGGTAATAAAAATTTCAATGAAACTTTAAAACATTTAAATTTATTAATCATATTGATTCAATCATCATCATTGATAGTGAAACAGTATACTCCACTAAAAATTCCTTGATAGAAAAACGTTTATTAAAAAAATTAAAATACAATAAATAAAACACTTTCAATGTCATTAGAAAATTATAAGAAATAAAAGTTTTTATTCATATTCCCAAAAACTGTTTCATAGAGTATTTTGTTCATTATTTGCGGTTGCTTGTTTCTTTTCAAATCACATTTTTTGTTCAAAAAAAGTTGTATCTCTTCTCTTTATATATTTAATACATGGATTTTTAAATAATAAACTTAGCGATTGTGAAAACAAAATTCACAAAAGATATCTTATTTATTAATAAGAAGAAATTATTATTTTTTCCTCAAAAAATATTTACACATTACCTTTAGAGATCATGCGAATTTTTCCCCTTCTTCTTCAAACCCTCTTTCGAGCTTTTTATTATTTTCTATTCAGACTTTTTTATGATTCGTATTTTTTTCCGTTTTATTCAGTGTTCTTTTCTATGCTTTAGCAGATTTTTTCAACACCATCTTGTGCTTTTTTGTTACTATACACTTAGTCTATCTTAGTTTTTTTGGCATCTATTTATCAGATTTACATGCGACTTTAAGCTTTATACCTATAATATTTTTACCTCCACTTTATTTAAGTAGTCATCTTTTGCCGTAAATGGCATTTTTATTTTTATTTTTTTATGTTAATATATCCTTTTTCACATTGTTACATCCATCTTCAAACATTGACCATGTATATTTTTCGCAAACTTTAACTTAAGTTCTCATATCCCGTGCGAAGGTATTGTCTTTTTCTTTCTTGAGATACTTTTTTTTTTTTGCATTTGACATTTTATATCACAGTTGGTTTTTAGAACAGAGAGTAACTATTATCTATATATTAGAAAATGAAGATTTGACAATTATATATTGATAAATAAACAAACTACACTGATGGACAAAATTAAGAGATGGGAGGTATTTTCAAACATTTCTCAGAAAATATCTCAGAAAACCTGGACGGTTGATTGTCATATAATAGCACTATGGCGCTGGTGTCGCTGAGATGAGGTTACGTATTTTTTTGGGCGCTGCTAACCCAGTAGGAGGTATAAAAGTCTGCAGCTAACTGCTCAGATCATTCCACTCTACAACACAGTAGTAATTTGTATAGTGTTTCTTGAATAATCTTCTTGTGTTTTGTTGGTTTTTAGGTGAAATGAGCGAACATCATCGTTTAGACAATGGTTGGAGGTGGCGAATTGTGGGTAGAATTGAGGCAGTGCAGTCAAAGCTCAGGTTGCTAGGGAATTGGGTGTAACTCCAGGTGTTATTTCGAGGTTGTGTAGTCTTTCAAAACAGTGGGACAGTGTCCAGAAGACCAGGACAAGGTCGTCCGAGAGCAACAACATCCAGGGAAGACTAGTACTTGCTACTTACAACCAAGCACAAGGGGACGTTATACAGTGACACAATTGTCTAGGTACCTTACTGCTGCCACAGGAACATTAGTTTCAAGGAAGACTGTTGCCAGGAGCCTCGGTGAAAAAGGGTTATACGAGGGCGGTTCAATAAGTACCCGTGTTAGAAATGAAGACACCGTTTTTTTTTTCTTTTTTTTTATTTTTCAACATAGTCCCCTTTTAGAAAGATACACTTCTCCCAACGTTCCGGCCATTTTTCTAACCCCTCCAAAAAATAGGATTTGTCGAACTCTGCAAAATACGCCTCTGACTTCCTCGTTTGAGCTAAATTTTTTTCCCGCGAGCCATTTCTGCGAGTTAGGGAACAAGAAAAAGTCGCAGGGTGCCAGATCGGGTGAATAAGAGGTTGCAGTAGCAATTCATAAAGCAATTCATGCAGTTTGGCGGCGACAACTCCAGATGAATGTGCTGGTGCGTTATCGTGAACGCGGCACCCATCGGGCCGAAAATGTTTTCATCCCCAACTTGTCATGCAAAATATGAATTGCCGTTCCGGTTGACACGCCTACGGCCTCTGCTACTTCGTGCACCTTCGTTCGTCGATCAGCGAGAATCATGTAATGGACTTTTTCAATGATTTCCTCGGTAACCACATCTGGTCGCTCATCATCGAAAACGGAAGTTCGCCCACGTTTAAATTCGTTGAACCAATATCTAACTGTGGTCATAGATGGCGACGTGTCCCCATAAACAGCATCCAACTTTGCTTTTATCTCCTCGCATTTTTTCCCATCCAAAAACAAAAGCGGATTACCGAACGATATCCATCTTAGCGAAAATCACGAAACACGTCTTACTCGAATGGCTGCCAAATCCAAACTAACCTATCAATCAGTCTGAAATTTTTATAGATGTCGTTTTATAGATGGCAGCACACGATGATAACAGCAACTTCCCTGAGAAACGTCCTTTGTCTTCAAACACGGGTACTTATTGAACCACCCTCGTATGCCGGGAAGCCCGCCATTTGTATCCCACTCACTCCCTTCCACAAAAGAGAGCGTGCACAATAGTGCAGACAACACCAACACTGGACACAGCTCCAATGGGTTAATGTTCTGTTCACAGATGAGTCCAGATTCAGTCTTCAATCTGATTTTCGGCGAATATTCATATGGAGGGAACCTGGAACCAGATACCACCCCAGTAACATCATGGAAAGGGACCATTATGCTGGTGGAGGACTGATGGTTTGGGCAGGGATCATACAAGATACCCACACACCGCTCCATATGTTTGACACTGGTTCCGTGAATGCCCAGAGGTACAGGAAGGAGATCCTACAATCCTACATGCGTCTTTTCAGGGGTGCCGTTGGCCCTGAAATCGTTTTTATGGACGCCAATGCCCGACCACATAGGGCTCGCTTGGTTGAGGAGTATCTGGATAGCGAGAATATTCATCGAATGATTTGGCCAGGCAAATCTCCTGGCCTTAACCCCATTGAACATGCTCGGATAATCTTAGAAGGGATATTGCGAGACGCCAACCCCCACCCAGAACCATTCTGGAGTTAAAAACTGCTCTGGTGGAAGACTGGGAGAGTCTTTCACAAGCAATCCTTAACTCTCTTATAAACAGCATGCATACTCGTTGTGCATGCTGTCTATCTGTCAGAGGTGACCACACACCATACTAGAGGCGACCACACACTATACAAGTCTCACTTTCATTGCCATCTTTCATCATGAATTTCAGTCCACATTGGACTGTTGGCAATAACTCTTGCCAATGAATGGCACTTTAATTTTTGCTTTGCACATATTATTGTCATACTATAAGTTATATCCATACCAAATTTGATTTATTTTTATCCAGTATTTCTCGAGATATTTGGGAAAATGCCTTCGATATCTTAATTTTGTCCATCACTGTAGTTGGATGTGCCAATCCGAAAACTTTCTTCTATCTCATACGTACATTTTAATAATTAAAAATAAAGTTACACATGTTAATGATTTTATAATTTTAATTCAACAGTAAACCAACTTTGATTTTTATCTTAAATTTCTGCTTCAGTCAATTAATCAGAGTAAAAACGGGTTTCCGTCTCTGCACGAGCCGATGGACAATATGAGAGATGGACAATAATGCTAGAATGTTTTTTTCAAATTCATGGAGGACCTTCTTGTCACACTGAAAAATAATCATGCACAAAAAAATGGTTTTATTCTATGCATAACTTCATACACTTTTCGGTGGTATAATATTTAAAATAGCACAAAAAACACTATTACTGCGCCCACTTCGGCAGCTTTTTTTCGAATTCAGGGAAGAACAATTAACCATAAGTAAATACTTTCACAAAAAATTTCGTTCAATTGTATGCATAACTTCATACACTTTTAGGTGGTACAATATTGAAAATGGTACAAAAATCGCTATTGCAGCGCCTCTTTTTAATGGATTTTTTTTTCAAATTCAGGGAGGTCCAACGAGACACAACCAAACACTTACACAAAAAATTTGGTTCAATTCTATGCATAACTTCATACAATTCTAGTGGGTACAACATTGAAATTGACACAAAAATGCTATTGCAGCGCCCCCTTCTGGCGGAATATTTCAAAATCGAAGGCGGATCTGCTTACCACAGCCAAAAACACTTAAACAAAAACACTTCAATTCTATGCATATCTTCATACACTTTTTGACGTTAGAATGACGAGATACGAAACACAGAGAGACAGACAGACAAACGCACAGACAGAAATTTTGTAAAAAACATGTTTATTTTGGAATCTCTAACCACTAAAACGTGTAAATCTATCCTAAATTGAAAAAAAATTTCGATTACAATGCTTTCTTCTAATGGTCATTACATTTTCTGATCGGTACATTTTCTGAAATAGAGTTATTGCGGGATTCTTAAAAAAATCTACATAACAACGCCACCTGTTGGATGATTGTCCACCAAAATCTAATCAGGATCAATTTTTATCATGTACTAACTGCATCAGAAGCCTAATGAAAACCCGCGCATTAGTTCTTGAGATACAGCTATTGCAAAATTGTGAAAAATGCAGGAAAGCAGCATTATATGTAGACAGATTCACACCAAAAACTAAACAACAACTAACTAATTGGATGTTCTTATCTTAACATTTTCTTCTATCACATACATGTTGATACTTCTTGAAAAATGCAGCATAGCAGCACCACCAATTAGTTAAGTACATTAATTTCATTAAGTTAGAATATCTTTTAAAGCTATGATTAAAAATTATTAATTTAATGCACTGTGTTTTAATTATTTTATTATTTTCAATTAGAAATTTTAAATGACGTCTACAACGTTTTATTTTAATAGCATTCTTATGCTAATTTTATTTATTCCATTAAATTAAATGCAATGTTTTTTTTTTAACATAAAAATTAGACGATTTTCCAGCTTTTTTTGTATTGTGCACTTTTTTAAGGTATAATAAGTAATTATCAAAAGTTTCATTCCTCAACGAAAAATTCAAATATGCACTTTTTCCCTAATAAGACTAAATACATTACAGTCAACTGTGGGCAACTTAGGATCAAAATTGAAGAAAGATTGAATCTGCTACATCGCTTGAGTTATCCACAAAATTTTAGTTTCAGAATATAGGTAGTAGAACTACGTAATTCTGTAGCTCACTGTGAATTATACAACAAGCCCCAGTCGTGGCAGCGTGAGCAAAATTTTGCTAAATTTCGTCCAATGTTAAAGAAATTTCGGTCAAAAGTACCCAAAATTTGGACTCAAATTACCCTAGTTAATGATATTTAAAAATAATGAAATTTATAGCTATGAGCTATCATCTTAGATGTAATAAGTAGTATAAATATATTTAAACTGTAGTATCTTTGTTAATGATCTTCGCCACAAATGAATACTTTGCGTTTATTAAGAAATGAATTGGAATATAAAAACAAAAGAAATTCATTTCGGTGGTATTAGTTATGTATTCATTAACTTTCACTTTTGAAAACTGAGTGAAATAAATAATATAGAATAGACAAATGTGCTACTGTAACGTATTCCGGAACCTTTTCATAAAGTTATTGCATATTTTAAAGCTTTAATTAAAGATTATTAATTTATTGCAATGCGTTTCAATTGCTTTCAATTACAAATACTACAAATATTATGAAACGTTTGAAACATTTTATCTTTGTAACATTTTCCTTTCGCGAAAGTCTAAATGACCACCTAATACTAAATATACAGTACGAAATTCGGTGTTTTACTAACGCATGCGGTACATCTTTTTAACTGGAAAACAAAAACAGTGTTCTTTGCTAAAAAGAAATCATTAGCACTTCCGTAGGTTTATTTTTTTCATATTAAGATCTTTTGAAAGAAATATTTTTTAAATCATTTTAAATGTATAATCATTACTCCAATACTACTCTCAAATACTATTCACAATTTAGCAACTAAAGGAAAAAAAAATGTATCTAAACTTATCATCTCTATTGGAAGTATGATAATTTGCCGATTTTATGAGAAGTGAATATTTTTAGATAATCTATAAAGAAAAATTTCAAAAAAAGAAAATATAGAAATGTTACTTTGAATTATCAAATAATAAAATATTTCAATGAATTGTGTGCATTTGCAGAAAGTAATGTTTCATATATAACACATATAACCTTAATTCCTTAATAGATTTTTGAGGATAAAATCATTTTTTCGATAGATGCAAATAATAAATTATTTAAATAATAAAAGTTTTTTTAACATTCTGCAGTAATCGTTTTATGAAGATATATATCTTCTTTTAATCAAATTTTTAGTGTAATGTAATAGTTTTGTTTTCCATTTTCAGTTGAATAATTGATTTAGTTTTCAGTTTGATATTTCTATTTTATTTGCTTTGGCATCTGTCTGTAAAATAATTTTTCAAATTTGAACAGAAAAAAGTCATTTTTTTGTTTTAGAAATATTTAATAATATGTCTGAAATTTATTACAAAATTGTCCGATAGAATATTAAAAATGTTTTTTAAATGAAGAAAAAATGATATTGTTAAGAAACTTAATCACAATTGCACATGGAATATTCGGTTATAAATTAAAGTAATAAAATTTCTAATTAGGACTTGTCGGATGTGGCTATTATTTTTTTTTCTTATTCACGTTAACACTTCCTGAAAAACGAAGCATTGCAGGGCCTCCAGTTACGTAGTTTATAGTACTATCTAACCAGCATTGTGGTTCTCGTAACAAAATCTGGATAAAAGCGTTACCTGTTGAGCTATTTACTCCATTAATTAAATAGCACTGATTTATATCAGGGACTAACTGAATCTGAAGTTTAATAAAAATTCATGAATTAGTTTTTAATATGGAGCTATTGGAATAATCATGAATAATGCTGCATAGCAGCACCACCTGTTTCTGCGATTTACACCAGAAAGCAATCAGCACCATATCTTATCAAAGACTATCGGGAATTCAAGTTTTATAAAAATCCATCCATTAGTTTCTAATACAAAAAATTTGTGAAAAAGCAGGATAGTTGCGACATCTATTGAACGATTTGCACCAAAAAGTATTGAGCACCAGTTTATATTACGGACTAGCCGAATCAATATGAAATTCTTCCAAAAACCAATCAATTAACTTTGAGGAAATGCAGTATATAATTGCATATTTAGAGGCACAAAATTGATATTATTCGTTACTGAATAATTTTTCCCGATAACCCTTTCCGAAATTCTATTTGAAAAGGAAAATATTTTTATTAATATTCACGTTTATATTCACACATATTTTTCCATGACCATGAACAGGGCTTAATTTTTAACATAAAGTTACCAAACCCCTAATATTCTGCAGAGCTAAAACCATCCGCTAAATCTAGAATGTTGCCCTCCCATTCTCTCACTCTAATCCGCATATTAGTACTTTAGAAATTGATTGTATGAGAAATGTTGCATATTGCGGAAAGAATATTGATTATATTTAAGATATTTGTCATCGAGATTGTGTTAACAATAATAGTATTTTATAATATCGCCGTCAGAATAATAAAAAATGCCGATCTGAATATTAACTGTATAAATTTGCCTTGTAAATACAATTTTATCACTTTTAATAAATATCAAGTTAGTGTTGAAAATTCTAGTAATAAAATCATTGGCCCACACTAAACTATTGGTAGTGTACTTTAGAACAACTCACTTTGTTTTTTTATGTAAGCAACCATGCAAAATATACTGTATCTATTACATCTTTTCAATTCAAAAGCAAAAACAGTATTCTTTGCAAAAAAGAAATCATTAGCACATTCGCAGGTTTATTTTTTTTTCACATTAAGCTCTTTTGAAAGAAATATTTTTTAAATCCTTTTAAATGTATACTTATTTCTCCGATACTACTTTCCAATGCTATTCACAATTTTGCAACTAAAGGAAAAAAACGTATCTAATCTTATCATCTCTATTGGAAGTATGATAATTTACCGATTTTAGGGGAAGTGAATATTTTTAAATAATCTATAAAGAGATACTTCAATTGAGAAAAGTTAGAAATTTTATTTTGCATTATCAAGTAATAAAATATTTCAATGAATTGTGTATATTTGCAGAAATTAATGTTTTATATGTAACACAGATAACATTAATTCCTTATTAGATTTTTGAGGATAAAATCATTTCTTCGATAGATACCAATAATAATTTTTTTAAATAATAAAAGTTTTTTTAACATTCTGCAGTAATCGTTTTATGAAGATATATATCTTCTTTTAATTAAAATGTTAGTGTAATGTAATAGTTTTGTTTTCCATTTTCAGTTGAATAATTGATTTAGTTTTCAGTTTGATATTTCTATTTTATTTGCTTTGGCATCTTCTGTAAAAGAATTTTTCAAATTTAAACTGAAAAAAAAGTCAGTTTTAGGTTTTTCTATTTTAATAATATTTAGTAAAATATCTGAAATTTATTACAAAATTGCCCGATAAAATATTAAAAAGGTTTTTTAAATGAAGAAAAAATGATATTGTTAAGAAACGTAATCACAGTTACACATGGAATATTCGGTTATAAATTAAAGTAATAAAATTTCTAATTAGGTCTTGTCGGATGTGGCTATTATTTTTTCTTTCTCATTCACGTTAATACTTCCTGAAAAATGAAGCATTTGAGGGCCACCAGTTAGTTAATTTACAATACTATTTAATTAGCATTGTGGGACTGGTAACAAAATCTGGATAGAAGCGTTATCTGTTGAGCTATTTACTCCATAAATTAAATAGCACTAATTTATATCAGTTACTAATTGAATCTGAAGTTTGATAAAAATTCGTGAATTAGTTTTTAACAAGAAGCTATTGCAATAATCATGAATAATGCTACATAGCAGCACTACCTGTTTCTGCGATTTCCACCAAAAAGTAATCAGCACCATATCATATCAAAGACTATCGAAATTTGAAATTTTACAAAAATTCGTCAATTTGTTCTAGAGATATATCCAATACAAAAATTGTGGAAAAGGCAGGATAGTTGCGACATCTGTTAAACGACTTACTCCAAAATGTAATCAGCACCAGTTTATATAAGGGACTAACCAAATCAAATCCAAATTCCTTCAAAAACCAATCAATTACCTTTTGAGAAAATGCAGCATATAAATGTATATTTTGGGGCACAAAATTGATATTATTCTTTACTATACAAATTTTTCCGATAGTCCTGGCTGAGATTCTATTCAAATGCAAAGGAAAATATTTTTATTAATATCCGCGTCTAACAAATTGGTACCAATCACTTAATATTCTGCAGAAATAAAACCATCCGCTGCATCTAGCATGCTGCCCCCCCCCCAATTTCTCACTCTAATCTGCATATTTATACTTCAGAAATTTTTTTTATATGAAATGTTGGATATTGTGAAAAAAATATTAATTATGTCTAAAATATTTGTCATCGAGATTGTGTTAAAAATAATAGTATTTCATAATTTTTTTTCTAAAAATTAAAGAGTTTTTTTTTCAAAATTAAAATTCTAAATATATCTATCTCCATATACTTGACTATCAATTATTCCATTTTTTAGATTACCACTGCTTCCGAATAGAAAACATCGTCGTATTTTATCATTAAACAATCGCAGAATTCTGAAGTGATGTAATGTTTAATGTTTATAATCCGTAAATAGTGTTAATTTAAAGAAAAAATAATCTTGTTTTTACACAAAAATGTGAAATGCTTCGATTTCTTTCTATGAGAGTAAAAAAAAACAAAAAACAATGCGTAGTTATTATATTTACTAGAGGAAAGCGGGTGTAAAACTGAGTACCATACATTTTTTTAAACAATAATGCCACCCTACAACTCAGAATGCAGCAAGTAAAGGCACAACTGTAATCTTAAACATGAATATTATTGAAAAAAATTTAAAATATTAGGTAAAATTGAATGTTCCATTAATATAGTATTGAAATAAGTATAAAAACGAAAACTATTATTTTTGAGGTATGTATTCTAAGTCGAATGACAAGGAAAACAAAGCACAAAATTTTCCCATGTACTTTTATTTTTATTTATTATTCAGCGAAATTTAATCCATATAAGTGGTTAAATTTTAAAATTATATCATTTGTTTTGATCTGATGAGAAGTGAAGGGGGGATTAGATTGTTGCTGAAACCGCAAAAAGTGCATGTTCATTATCAGGGTTAATCAGCTACAGGTGTCGTCTGAAAACTCTTTGCAAAAGGCTCTAATTCAACAACCATTTATCTATGGGGTGAGTAAAAGAAAGTGGACAAAATGATATGACAAATCAAGCATACAACAAGGTTAAAAATCACATAGTATTGCAAACTACTGATTGAGTCACAAATACAGAGTGTTTCATTATAGCTACACCCAGTTTGAAAGTAATAATTTCAAGGGAAAAACTTGTAATGAAAGTTATCAGATACGGAAATGGGAGGTGCCAAGTGCATATTGCTGTTGCGCATAATGCAAACTTCTACGACTTATATTTGGTGTTATCGCACTTAAAACAAAGGTGAGAATGTCTGTTAAATGTTTTATTATAATATACTTCAGTTTTCTGGAATTTATTACCGTCAACCAAAAATGAGTTAGGATGAAACACCCTGTATTTGTGACTCAATAAGTGGTTTGCGGCCCTATGTTTCTATGTGATTTTTAATCCTGGCCATATGCCTGACTTGTCATATCAATTTGTCCACGTTTTTTAAATCACCCTGTATATCCTACATATTGTACACATTACGCTGGCCGAAAAAACCTTTTTTCAATTTTTGGTTATGGGTATTAAAAAAAGATTCCGCTGGTGATACTATAAGTTCATACAAAAAAATTGCGATTTTTTGGGCAGTTCCTGCATTTGCTGCAAATGGCTTGAAGTTTTGTTCAAATGCTCAATTTTGAACACTTTTCGCACAAATTTTTAAAATATTGAGTTCAATTTATTTTAGCTTTTAATTGAAATATCATGTTAAATGTACGAAATGTTTAAATAGCCTCTGATTACGAAATGTATAATAAATATGTGTATTTTCAATTAGGCGGTTTTTTAGTTTCTTCGAGTGTGAATAAGGTAAAATTTGTAAGTATTGTTTGGTTACTTCTTCGATTTATCTGTTTGGTCTTTATTATGTTACGTGCTGTTCCTTCTGTTTTTCGATTTCTTCACATTCACATACTTGGATGACGGACCTCAGCAAATCTTGATTGGAAAACTGGAAGGAAATGGAAATGTGAAGCAGAAACCAGTGATACCACAATCAGTCTTAATGAGAATGGGGAAGTAACTGCAAGCTGAGTTATTAATTAGTTTTTTGCTCCTAAAACACAGATATTGTCAGAAGATTCAAATAGTTGAAGCTTTGAAGCAGGCAGCTCATGATAGCAAAGCTTGATATCAAATCCGGAAGGAAATGAAAATGTGAAGCAGAAACCAATGATACCTTAACCAGGTAAATTGCTATTGCATTAAAATCTTCCTTCATCTATTCATAAATTATTCGTAATTATTTTTCTGCTCCTAAAAATAGAGATATTGTCAGATGATTCAAATAGATCGAGCTTTAAAGCAGGCAATTCATTTGAATAAGAAATTGGACCATGGGTTTCAATAGCATACACAACCCAAATGAATATCGATTTCTTAAACAGATTTTTGCAAATTTTGGACAGATATATCATGTAGGTAAATTGCGTTAAAAGCTTCCTTCATCTATGCTTCAGGATGCAGGAACTGTGACATCAGGAAATAAGGATCGTATCTTTGATAAAGGTAAGGTCAGGAGTCAAAAAAAGAACATTAGAAATGTACATGGAAAGAAATATCGCGGAGGATGAAAAATTACAGTCAGATTCTTTAATGGTAGAAAAGATAAAACGATCTTCATAAAAAAGAAGGTCAAAAGCGGTATTGTCAATAGAAAGAAGAAAAAATTATCAACAAAAGAAAAACAACAGAAAAACAAAAGGCTGAATATTTGTGTATTCTAAGATATAATTTGGCTGACCGATTGCGTTTTATTATTGGAATCAAGATTTAACTAATCCTAGATTTTCACTCTTGTGCTTGATGAGACGAGTTTCAGTGGTATTGCGTCCCGTTCTATTCCGAATTTCAAAGCTCTATGTCAACCGTAAATGGGTAAAAAAATGGGAACGGATGTCATATGCATCAGGGTATCTAGCTGGCACCTAAATGGCGTTATTTTGCTTGATATGGTAATCTAACTATTATATCATGTCGACAACATATCGAAAAAAAACCTATTGGACAAAAATTCATATCTCCAGAATCTTCTTGATAGGCATAAAGTGCCATTTTATTTTGTCATTGTGATAGTGAATTTTGAATTATTGACATGTATAAGACAGAAGAAAGTTTTGGGATTGTTATATCCGACTATTTCATACACATTTCTAAAACGTATGACGCTCTAACTTCTGATATGAAAAATATCATAATTGTTCTATATTATTCCGTGTAAAATTAAAATGGCAATTTTATTTCTATACTAGCAATAATAAATCAAATTACATCATTAAGGTTATTCTTTTAGTTGTCTTTAAATTTCATATAGTTAATTCTATACAAAAATATACATTTCTATATCCATAACTTTCTGAAAAACTAACAATAACGGAATTATTTATTCCATAATTATTTCTTCCTATCGCTCAACGAATCGAGGGTGATCTGACAATTTGAATATACACTTTCCTGAAATTTTAAGATTACTTTCTAGATAAAATGTCAGAAATAAACATTGTTATAACAATGTAAATACAGACAATTTATTTATAGATACACACACAATACATTTACGAATTCAGTAATTTGTATGTATATTTTATAAAATAGCCTTATTTATTTAGAGAAATATTCAAATTTAATGAATGTCTATAATTTTTTTATACTACACACGTGCATATAAATTCTGTCTTGAAATTTTCGCATGTCCGATTCATGGAATTTATAAATATTTATGACATAATAAATAAGGTAATCTGAATATTAAGTATCAAACTATCGACTGAAAAGTTTGACCAAAATGCTTTATTTTATACATTGTTTCTTTTATGTAAAAATCTTCGCCTAGAAATTACATTGTACGTTTTTTTACCAAAATCGATTTAGAAATAGTGTTACTTTTTTTTGTTTGGATTATATTTACATGCTGATCATATTTGGGAAAGAAATTTTATCGGGATTTTATGTTTTGAATTCACTCTGAAGTTTTTATGGTTAGATTAATATATTCCAAAGGATTAAAAAAAACTGTATATACATATATTAAAGAAATATTACGGATTTAAATTGATGTAAGTTAAAACACAGTAGATGTGTAATTTTAACCAAATATTTTATACAATTATTTATTTTCCATGAAATTAAACTGATTGCAACAGAAATCACGCTTGTAATATTATTTACACACATTCAACAATAGAAAAAACATTACAATAGAGCATAAGATCCAATAAAAACATATGTATGACTTTATAAATATGTCATAATGAAAATAACAAGATGTAGTTGCGAAATGTAAAAAATAAAATGAATAAAAAATAAAAATTACAGATGATTCTTAATATTTGAAAATTTAATGTAACTACAACAGAAATTTACAATAATCATTTCCTAGTTGACCGCGATTCAAAAAAAGGTACTTTATCTTTAAAAACCCCAGACACCAACATATTTTAGAAATTTAAAGAAGTATTTAAAAAATCTTTTCGTGTCACTAATTTTTGGAAAAGTATCCCTGTATTTTTTATTGTGTATTCACGTGTTTTCCATATACAGAACACCAATATATTTTTTTATAGAAATTACTCCAAATAACATAAAGCGAATAAATAAGGCGAATCGTTTCAAAACATGCAGTCTAAACTGGTCATGGTCCGCGTCTAGAAAATTTTCGAAATGCACAGAATGTACTCTGTTAAAAAATGTAGATTTGTTGCAATGCATTGTCACTCTGGCGCTTTTACAGAAAATGACTACTTGACTCTACTATGGAGCATTATAATTGGTCAGAAAACAGATACACTATAAAAGTGGTAGAGTGACTATTCAGGAAAAATCCATTTTTAACAGTATATGCATTTTTAAAATGTTATACACTGCATTGGTCAGCTGAAGTTTTCAGTTAGCAAAATTCAAACACGCTTCTAAATTTTCCTTTAGTAATTTACATCTCCAATATATAATTTACAAGAAGTCTTTTTTGCAACACTGTATGCAATCTACGCGATTTATGCACATCAACTACTATTTAAAAAAAGGGAGGTAAATTTAAAAATGCATACAAACTGAAAATGAACTGCCATAAATTCTCATTCAGACAGCACTGTTAACCATTTTGCGTATCTCTTTAAATGAACAAGAAATGCAAATATCTCTATAAAACAGTGCAAACCTCGTGAAGAGGTTAAGTGCTGTATACCAATTTCATTTGTTTGAAATAGTGTAACATTGCTAAAATTGGTTGGATTTTTTTTTACATAGACCGTAACATACAGGAGTTATTTATGTACATCGATATAATGCATGTCGAGGGAAGTACACTCAAGAGCCAAAACATTATGACCACCCCTACATTTTGCAATGAACTCGCCTGGATGACGTGGAAGGCACGTGATCAGGTGGAAGTGATATTTAACTGCTGCTGGAGAGTTTGAAGTATCATTCTTTCACTTACTTCTATGTGTGATGGGAAAGGCTGGGGATGTAAGCGACTTTGATAGAGGGCAGATTGTAATGGCTCGAAAGCTCGGAACAAGTATTTCCGAAACTGCACGACTCATGGGTTGTTCGCGATCTACAGTTGTTAGTATGTATGCAAAGTGGATGAATGACGGTGAAACGAGCAGCAGAAGACATGGTGTTGGACGTTCAGACGCTATCAAAGAAAAACGTCGTCGGAGACTGTCTCGCATGGTGAAGGAAAACCGGAGCCAGACAGTGGCTCAGCTGACAGCCCAATACAATACAGGGCCAAGTAGAATAGTATCGGAGCACACTGTTCAGCGGACACTGTTGCATATGGTGCTACGCAGCAAACGTCCCTCTCGTGTGCCTTTGCTGACCAAGCGTCATCGCCAACTGCGCCTGCGCTGAGCCAAGGAACATCGCAACTGGTCCATGGATCAGTGGGAGAGAATTGCGTGGTCAGATGAATCACAGCTTGTGATTCATCACGCCGATGGACGTGTCAGGATATGCCGTCTTCCAGGCGAACAGTTGCTCTCTCAATGTACTGTAGGTCATACACAGGCCGATGGTGTTGGTATTATGCTTTGGGGGATGTTCTTTTGGGCGTCTCTGGGTCCCATGGTTGTGGTAGAGCAGACCATGAATGCTACAGTGTATCTGAACATCATTGCGGACCAGTTGCATCCTTACATGGCCTCTGTTTTTCCAGCCGGAAATGGAATGTTCCAACAGGACAACGCCCCGTGTCACACGGCTAAAATTGTGTTGGAGTGGTTCCAGGAACATTATGCTGAATTCCAGTTAATGTCAAGACCGCATAACGCACCGGATCTCAATCCGATATAACACATTTGGGATTTCATGAAACTGCAGCTCAGAGTTCATAGACCACCAATTCGCAATATATCGGATTTGCGTGACCGTTGCTTAAATATCTGGTACCATCTGTCTCCGGCCATCTACCAAAGATTTGTGGCATCCATGCCAAGGCGGTTTGAAGCTGTGTTGTGCGCCAAAGGTGGGACAACTCGTTATTGACAGGTGGTAATAATGTTTTGCCTCTTGAGTGTATAAGTGCCACCCACTCCATTTGCAATGCATCACGCGTACCGGTAAAATTTAATAACAAGTATCAATTACATTGCAATTCGAGCACACTTTGTAAATTAGAGAAGAGACATATGGATAGACTGACGGATGCAGAGAGTCAATCAGAATTCACAATCGTTTTTGAACTTTCTGTTAAAGTGTTAAAAAAGATAGCTGCTAATGAAAAATGTTTATTTAAAATGACAACTTCTGAACGTATTATCGTAATTCGTAAATTAAATAAAATGGCATTTATTATTTGAATGATATATAAATACAAATGCAGTTTTTTTTTTTTACTTTCTAGGAAATTTTAATTTTAGAATTACTCATGATATGGTAACATATGTTTAAAAAATAGCTAAATGTTTTTCAATTTGAAAATCTCGAGATCAAAAATAAATCAAACTCCAGTTTCTTTTGAAGAACAGCTGTTCAAAAACAATAGTAACTATAATTTTTTTTTTTACTAAGGAACATTTGGTATTGTCTGTTTCCAGCTGCTAGACCGTTACGTTAAAATTGTGTTTTTACAAAATATTTTAGTGCAAGATCTAAATTCGTCAGAAAATAAATTTTAATTTTTAAGCTAAGAAAAAAGAAAATGTTATATCAAAAGTTTTGAAAGATTCCCTTTTAAAAATATTTAAAGCAAGTTATTTGTTAGTCTTTAAAATAACGTATATTTTAGTTTTACTACCGCCACTTACATGAATTTTATATATTTGTAAATATGTTTTATATCAGACCAATATTTTGCTACATTTTATAATCAGTTTAAAAATTTCTGTGAATTTTTGACATTTCTTGGAAAATTGTCCATCTAACAATTGTATGTAATATATTGTCAAAAATAAGTAAATAAATAAATAAGATGTAGAATAAAATTACACTGTGAAAAATGACACTTTCAAAATTTGAATAAATTGGCGTTCTCATTTTGTAGTTAAACTTTTGTTTCAAATATGTCAACCCAATGCTTTTAAACTGAAATATCAGAAATGTTTAGCTTTGAACAAAATTATTAATTTTTCACTAAGTGTAAAAATATCAAACAGGTAGTTGAATTTATTTATATTATTATTATTTGATGAAATTTTGAAAAAAAATTTCCTTTTAGTAATATTTTATAACATGAAATGTGGCAAACTACACTGTAAAAAAAAGTGTCGATCTACTAAAAAAATTTTAATTTCTCTCAGTGATCCTTGCAACTACTAAATTTTTTTTTGTAATCTTACTCAATTACAAGAAAATCTGTTGCAATTACTAGAAAAAAGCTAGCAACGAATAGAGTTAATAATTTTATATTTTTAATAGCTATTACTAAAACTCGTTTGGTATGGCTCTGATAGCCTAGTGGTCAAAGCACCGAATTGCAGGCTGAAAGTTCCCGGGTTCAATGCTCGACACCACCAAAGAGGCACTGAGTGTATGCAGTGTAAGTACTCGGTAAATGTAGTTTATAAAAATCCTCTCGTAGCAGTTTCCATGGGTAACGATCTCTGGAGTTTCCCTCCCATTCAGAAGTGTATCAAAATTGAGCAGGTGGCAATGTTTGATGCTGTCATGTACTGAGGCTTTCCCGAAAATCTTCCTCTGCAGAAGTCTGTTTTCTTACCCACTGGATGCAGTTAAAAGAAAGTTCCTGCCCTTCGGGCACACATCAACAACAAAACTCATTTGGTGGTTTTCGCTAACATTTTTAAGTTAGTTATACGAAAAATTCATTTATACAGTTTACAAAATAAATGTTTGTTTCACTTGCTAAAATTACGTTTGGAATAGTAACTAAAAATCTGTGAGCAATGGTTACTAATAATAAATTTGGAGCTGTTACTAAAATTTTCTTGGTGGCTCATACTAAAAAGTTTTAAGTTAGTTATACAAAAAATTCTTTTGTTCAGTTTACAAAAGAAATGTTTATTTCACTTGCAAAAATAAAAGTTTGGAATGGTTGCTGTTTGTACTCTGAGAAATGGTTACTTAAATATTCTGTGGAATACAAATTTACTAAACAATTTTTAGTAACCTCATGAATTTTTTTTTTCTTTTTTACAGTTTACAGTTATTTTGAGTTCCCCGTAGAACATTTAAAAACCGACGCAATGTAGTCAATGAAACGTAGATTCGCTCTTCATATTTTAGAACTGAAGAATGTACGAATTCGTAAAATAAAGACTTAGTTGGTGAAATTCGACAACCATTAACAACATATAAATAAAAAGATATTTTATGTTCATTAAAAAACATAAGCGTCTTATGCTCATATTTGAGAATGTGCATGTTTTCAGAAATAAGTATACCCAGCAAACACAGAGCTATCGGTAAACAATCGGCCCACAGCCGCTTTGCCGTTACCGATGATATCGGCACGAAACAGTCACGCCGTATCGGTTCCGTACCTTTTTCAAAACGCCGGGAGACTGCCGCCCGACTGTCAGGTACACAGCTGGTACGCTATCGCATCCCCAGCATGAATTGAAAAAAATTGTGTTGCTGGCGCCATCTATAATTCATCTTGGAACTATATTTGTTAAAAATCCCCAAAAATGTACTTCAGCGTAGGTTGACGATCTCAGGTCCCCAAGGACAGAATATCAGTGCTTTAATCAGTTGACCACTGAGCCTTGTTCAAGGTTATTTTATGCGGTAATAAGAGGGAAGCATTTCGTTAAGGGGCGGCGTTTTGTCGCTGAAGGTAAATAGTTGATGGAAATGTTGAAATTCTCATACGTTTTATAATATTTTTTACTTGTGTCCCGGTAGAGACACAAATAAAGCTAACGAAAAGCGTTCAAAAAGCTAACGAAATTATTTTTATTACAAATTTAAGAATTATTTTTTAATAAAATGAATTATATTTAGAGGTTTTGTATTAGTTAATATTTGTTTATTAAGATTCATAATGTAACTACATGCATTGCATTTATTTATAAATCATATATTTTTAACCCATCAGTAGTCGCGTGTCGGTCTTTTCGCCGCCCGTATAACTTATCTTCTCCTAACTTGTATCACATTACTAATACAACGGAGATCTACCATGTAGCTGACTTTGAAGCTTTCTCGACCACCTTAGTGAAGTAACAGGACACTTTTGTTTTTCTTTCAGGTACATTTTTAGAAACAAAGTTGAAATTTGAGAAAAAGTCTACGTAAAAATCACTAATGTCAGTTCTTGTTATTTTTTCCAACTACTCCAGATCCCATGAATAACATGCATAATTTAAGAAAACTGCAATTTTTTTATCTTCGTTGTAATGTTATTTTCATATATTAGGTGAAAAATATTTCTTATTTTACTTATTTGGTATGCGGGGGGTCAGCGGCGAAAAGACCGAGCGCGACTAATGACGTTGTGAAAAAAGTCGCGACTACTCACGGGTTAACATGGGAAAACTTATTTTCATAAATAGTAATTTGGTAATTTATAAATTTTAATTAGATTAAGAATTCATTTTATGTGATTTTTTATTTATCAATATTTTTAATTTAAAAATAAAACAAAAGTATTAAATTACATCATTATTATTTTCATTAGGTAGATAATATTTATATTATGGAGGATATTTCTGAATGTTTCTGTAAATTTAAGAATACATTTGTATATAATAAAATCGGTGAATTTTGAAATTTTTTCTTTGATGCATTTTTTGTTTTAGGAATTAAATGTAAATAAACGTGTTATATTAAAGAATATATATTTGTTACAAAAAAAATAAATAAATTTAACTTTTTCAAAAAAATGTATAACCGACTCCAAAAAAAAGCGCTAAAAAGAATTAAATAATTCTATAAAATTCTCTAATGACAAATCGTTATCAAATAACCACACATTGACTATCATGTACCGGTATAAAACTTTTAAATTTAATATATAGAATTTAATATCCACCAAACAGAGGTTTTCCAGAGAATATTTATTACAATAGATTAATTTACATATTTTTGATTTAATTTTTGAATATATACATATAAAAAGTAAGGAATTACTTTTTGAAGTTGGTGCCAAACAATCATAATCGATAATGATTTCCCTATTTTATTTATGGTACTAGACATAATATATCCACAATTCTTACTATACTTAAGATAATTTGGCACCAACTTCAAAAAGTAATTCCTTACTTTTTATATGTATATATTCAAAAATTAAATCAAAAATATGTAAATTAATCTCTTGTAATAAATATTCTCTGGAAAACCTATGTTTGGTGGATATTAAATTCTATATATTAAATTTAACAATTTTATACCGGTACATGATAGTCAATGTGTGGTTATTGGATAACGATTTGTCATTAGAGAATTTTATAGAATTATTTAATTCTTTTTAGCGCTTTTTTTGGAGTCGGATATACATTTTTTTGAAAAAGTTAAATTTATTTCCTACTTTTTAGTTATTTATACCGTAACACATAATTATGTGTACTGACATATGATGGCTCTTTGCAACGCATTACTAATGAACGCACTTTGCTGAGTTCTGATGTATTCGCTTTACTTGTCACTGTTTGATTATCAACTTTTCAAAAGACACTTACAATATCGGTTAGTATCGTTGTGAATCTTTAGCTTTTCTGGATGTGGTAACTTCCTCAGATCTGGCACGACGAAAAGTTACCGCATTCATGAAATCTTAAAGTCAACATCTAATCGTACGGACATCGGAAGTGGTTATCGAAAGGTCACAATGCCTCAAGTAAAGTGTCCTTACACATAAGCGAGCGGCAAAGCGCTTCCATATGTGTGTAAACAGCAAAATGACTCCATGTATCTATGAATAGTAAAATGCGTTTCTAGTGTAGTCAAAAGTACCCCCCCCCTTTCAGTCAGAAAAAGCAAAAAGAAAGATTTTAATAAAAATCGCTCTATGATTCAATAGATAAACAACAACAATCTAATTCCTATAAATGCAGTAAAGGCATCGGAAATGAGCGGTGATGATTCGACGAGGAATCCGAAAATCATAACCTGTACTTGGCTGCATCTATAAGAGAGTGACAGCATTCGATGCTTAAATACTTTTTTCACGGACGCTTTTGTCCCAACTAAACTGTTAAAAATTTGAAACTCACTAAACCGCTTTTATGGAAAACGATTATTTCAGCCTATCATGGAGCATTCTCATGGGTCAAAAGACACATATTTTATAAAAGCGGGGGAGTGACGATGCAGAAAAAGGGTAAATTTTTTTACAGTGTATGTATGAGATATTCCATAAAAGGGATGGAGTGACGATGCAGCAAAAGATAAATTTTTAACAATGTATCGCAATGCTAGGCATTTTCTATTATAAAATTTGATGATGATTTCCTGGTAGAATTCGATTGAACGCCGAATGATCCTTTATTTCTACACAGACATAAATACATAATCCATATTATTTTACAAATTCGTGGACATACAAGGACAAAATAGCACAAGGAAATATTACGACACAAGAAAAGTACAACCGGGAGCTATACATAAAGAGTGTGTGCAAAGGAGTCAGTAGGATTCGAACCCACAATCTCCTACGCTCTCAAGAGATTAGCAGCGTGGTGTCTAACCACTCGGCCACAAGGACCCCCTTGATGACTCATTTTTGTCCAGAATCTTTTTAATCAATCGTATATTGTGCTCCATGTGTCGTCATATTCACATCGAGGAATCCTACATTAACGAAATCTGAAATCATTCTGGTATCTAATCCGGTAACCAAATCTGAATCTAAAGATAATTTTGCTACACATATCTATGCACTTTATTTTGTATTGATATGTGACGTCAGTGTGATGTCAGCTACAATTCAACAGAATAGTTTTCATTGATGCCACAATTTGCTTTCGTACTGCCCTAAAATCGGTCGGTAACATTGGTTACTTTTGTAAGTTGCTCTGAACACGCCCTGAGATAGCCGATTTCCACACTATATCCCCTAGATGCTATATTTCCGGTTTCTTGCATAAGAGAACTTGTCCGGAATCCAGGTAGAATTTGCGCTGCTAGCGAAACCAGATTAACGAATCAGAAGCCTGAATTTTAGCAAATTTTTAATTTTTTTAAATAAATTTTCTTGTTAATAAATCTCGTTTCACAAACAGCGCAAAATTTATGTGAATCCTGGCCCTCGTCCAGTTAGGATTTTGCACTTTGAACACTATTAAAAAATTGAAACTTTTACTTTATCGTCTATCCATCGCTTTTATAGAAAATGATTACTTCATTGTACTATGGTGAATTATCATTGGTCAAAATAGAGATATTCCATAAAAGCGGTGGAGTGACGATGCAGCAAAAACTTCAAACTTTTAACAGTGAAAAAATCGTGTGTCTATGTAAGTGTAACATAAAAGCATGCAAAAGGAACACTTCTAATTGGTCGATTGCTTCAAAATGAATTTGAAATTTGAAGTTTTTATTTTTAAAAAAGTTCTAATTATCAGATTTTTATGAAATTCAAATGGGACCACATGGGCCTCATACGCTTTCAAACAAAAAAAGAATTATCAAAATCGGTTCATATTTGCAAAAGTTATGCGTGAACAACAAATACATACAGGTCGAAATCATAACCTCCTCTTTGAAGTCGGTTAAAAATAATAATCGGAAAATATGTTTGTAATTAAACACTTTTTATTATTTTTTATGTGATTTCATGATTTAGTGTAGAATATATTTTTAGTGAATATAAATCAACATTATTTATTTTCGTTTGGTAATTTTTTAAAGAGGGTGGAGGGTTCAGAAACTTTCACTGAAATTTTATGAATGTTGGCAAGTCTAATCGGGTCAGAAATCACGTATGGGTCCTGCGTCAGTTGCCGGTATAAATCGCTTGCCAATATAAAATCATAAAAGGACCGTTTATGATAACCGGCCGCGGTAAAAGCAGATTCTTATGTTTCAGTTGACGATATGCTGCCGAAACTTTACCGAAACCACTGTGTGCATTTGGACACATACCCGACACTGCCAGCTGCGGTCCGGTCGTGTGCCGAAAGGTATGTGTTTGCTGGGTACGCATGTTTCAAACGTGACTTATCTTAATTCGGAGTTTTTTGACTATGCAACATGCTCAGATTTGAGTATATCTTCCTTTTTTATGAATATGTCATTTTTCGACTGTATGTGAGTTCATTTCCAATGCATTTTTGGAAAATTACAGATAATAATGTAACTAAGGCTATCAAAAAATTTAAAATAGGAGACAGAGTAAAAGAAGTAATTTTATTTTTAAGACAGCGTAAGTTAAATTTAAAAACAAACATTCATTTTAACTATGCAACTTACTCAGATTTGATTATTCTTTTTTTCAACTTTGAAAATGTATGTGAGTTCATTTCCAATGCGTTTATAGAAAATCACTTAGAATAATGTTCTAACTAAAGCATTCTAAACATTCAAAAGTGGGATACAGAGTAACAGAAATATTTAAATTTTTTTTGACAGTGTAAGTTAAACTTAAATACGATTAGCCATTTTGACTATGCGACATACTCCAATGTGAGTATTCTTTTGCTCGATTTTGAAAATATCATTTTTAGAGAATATATGAGTTCATTTGCAATGTGTTTATGGAAAATCACAGATAAGAATGTAACTAATGCATTCTACATATTTAAGCTAGGAGGCAGAGTAATAGAAATAATTTTATTTTTATGACAGCGTAAGTTAAATTTTAAAACAAGTATTCATTTTGACTATGCGATTTATTAATATTTGAGTATTCTTTCCTTAATTTTGAAAATGTCATTTTTGAGTGTATATTAGTTCATTTCCAATACGTTTATGGGAAATTGCTTAAGGGGACATACGACCTTTAAAAGTGAAAATTAGGCAAGGAAAATCATCATGTTTAACATTTAATTTCTCAGAATGCATTTGCTCTATGACCATAATTCTTTTACTGGCTTAAAATTGAAGCTTTAAAATTTAAAAGATATTTTTTATATTCTTATAAAGGAAAAAAAAGTTTATTTTTTGTAAAGGTTTAAAAAGTAAGTATTTAAAAAAAAAACTGATACAACCACTTGCGCGCATGATTTCAAACAAAATATCTAATGTAATACAAAAAATCAACTGTAATAACATATTACAATACTTTCTCTTTAATCTGAACCTAAATTTGTTCAAATTTAAGATATTTTTTTTTTTTAAGTTTAAAATAACAATTATTTTTTAATAAAATCTGAAGTATGACCTGCATGAAAAATGGGTAGGGGGTGGGGGATGTAAAAATTCAGGTTCAGTTTGAAGGATCTAATATATTACACAATGTTTGGAAATTTCACAAAAAATTATTAAATAGTTTCAGAGATATCTGCGCGCAAGGTGAAAAAAACACATTTTGAGATAAATGGCTTTAAAGTTAAATTATTAAATAATTCACCATAGAATTCACCATAGTTTTGTATCATATCTCTGGAAATAATTGGAATATTTTCATGATTTTTTTTAATGCGCAGAAATATTCAGACTTTCAGATATATTTTTTTTTGTGAAAAATCTATTTTTTTTAAGCTTAAGGGTCGTTTGTCCCCTTAAGAGAATGTTGTAACTAAGGCATTATAAATATTTAAAACTAGGAGACAAAGTTATAGAAATATTTTTATTTTTATGACAGGGAAGATAAATTTAACTACGATCACTCATTTTCTCTATGCGACATACTCAGGTTTGAGTATTCTTTCCAAAATTTTGAAAATGTCAGTTTTAGAGTGTGTATGAGTTTTTTTCCAATGCGTTTATAGAAAATCACATATAAGAATATAACTAAGGCCTTTTAAATATTTCAAACTAGGAAACAGACAGCGTAAGTTTATGACAGCGTAAGTTAAATTTAAAAAGGGACAGCTTTTTCAGCTATTTCTTGTTCTGCTGAGTATAAACGAAATCCTGGTTAGTATTAATATTCAAAACGACAGATTAAATTAATAAATATCTAAGGGTTTATTTCAAATATGACCACATTTTACGCACATGACTTAGTTTGAAGTAATGATTAAAAGGAAATTAAATGCTACTTAATGGCTATTCTTATGCTGATTTTTCAACAATTTCAGTTCTTGTCAATAGGCAGTGTTCCATATCACATTATATAATTATGTTACTCATGTATCCACTATTTTGCATATTTGTTCGATGAATATATCTTTGTTGTTTGATATATGAATGTCTTTTCAACAGACGCATGTATATTTTTATGTCTGAAAACGACTTTAATACAACAATTGTATCATTTAATTATTTACAGACACAAACTTTTGTTAAAAACATTCTGAAAATTTAAATTGGCAGTTTGTTTATCATCATATTTCCTATATTAACCCTTTCACGTTAAAGGGAAATATTTTTCCCTTCTACAAAAATCGTTATCGATTGTTCAATTATTACTGAATCGATATTTTTTTTATTGAATGTCAAAATAAAACATACGTCCAAGGCGGCAAATATGTTTCTGAACGAATAATAATAAAAAAGCTGTCAAACTTTATTGCGCAAAAACCAAAACATTCGCGGGCTGAACTAATAATATCTTGAAAGTGTTTTGGACTTGAGAAAATAAAATAACTGAATTTTGTCACTATATTTTACTTTTCTGATAATTTTTGTTATTTTTTTCTATTACAAAGCAATAAATAAAATACCGATTTAATAAACTTAACTCTTCGTTTATTTACTTTTATGGTCCATAGGGAAAAATATTTCCCATGAAGTTATAGGAAACCTATACACCCTACTACACTGTAAAAAATAAATCAAGAGGTTGCTAAAAATTCTTTAGTAAATTTGTATTCCACAGAATTTTTTAGTAACCATTACAAACTTTTTTTTTGCAAGTGAAACAAGCATTTCTTTTGTAAACTGAACAAAAGAAATTTTTGTACAACTAACTTAAAAATTTTTAGTATGAGTCACCAAGCAAATTTTAGTAATAGCTCCAAAATTATCTTTATTAACCATTACGTGCGCCCGAAGGGCAGGGGGTTCCTTCGAGCTGCATCCAGACTTCTGAAGCGGAAGGTTTTCGGCAAAACACTAATAGATTGCAGCACCAAACATTGCTAACTGATCCTACAGGATTTTCATAATCATTTATTAACGAGTACTTACACTACATACATTCGGGGCGTATTTGGCTGTGTCCAGCATCGAACCCGGGACCTTTCAGTCTGGAGTCCGTTACTATAACCACTATGCTATCAAGGCCACACCAAGGGAGTTTTAGTAATAGCTATTAAAAATATAAAACTATTAACTCTATTCATTGCTAACTTTTTTCTAGTAATTCTTACAGATTTTCTAGTAACCGACTAAGATTACTAAAAATTTTTTAGTAATTAAGAGGATCACTAAAGTTTTTTTAGTAGATCGACCCTTTTTTTTTACAGTGTATGTTTTTCTTGTGATATTCTGTTACTTTTATACCCACATTATCTAAAATATTGTATTGTATTGGCATATTTAGTCTTGGACATCTTATGGTCCTGTAAGAGTAAATATCAAAGTTATCTTCTAAACAAAACTAGGGACAGATTTTATCTCTTAACAAGTAAAGCATAGATGGCCAAAAAATCTGAAATGCTTTAATTGTTGTTAAGTATCTTAAAGCTTATTTCACCATATAAAGTACATTGCTATACAAAAAATTATAAAATGGTATACATTTATGTATATTATTTGTTTGTCAGCTTGTTAGTATTACATTCAAAGATTAATCAATTACTTTGTTCAATGTGTTGTAAATTGTCATTTTTGTATCCATCGGTAAAAAATGTTCTGAAATTCAAAATAATAAAGTAAATACAGAATATTTATTTTTTGACTGATTGATTCGAATTTGAAAAATATTGATATTTGTTAATATGTGAACTGTTCCACTTTGAAGAACATAAGATAAGTTTCTAATGCCCCCTCTGTTTTTTTATCAATAAGCGACTATACATTTTGTTACTTGAACGCAAACAGTGCATACTACAGACAATGTAGAGTAAATACAGAATAATAATTATTTGTCTGATCCATTCGAATACGAAAAATGCTGACATTTCTTAATATGTGAAGCGGTTCTACCTTGAAGAACATAAGATCAGTTATTATACCCCCTCCATTTTTTTATAGATGATCGACTATACGATTTATTACTTGGACGCAAACAGTGCACATACTACATGCAATGCAGACTAATTATAAAAGCTAAAATACGCTGTTGGAAATTATTGAATGATGACTTTATTCTATATCATATATTTTTATGAACGTTGTCTCTAACATTTTCTATTTGAATGAGTTGAAGCACAAAGAGTATTGAAGCGTGATTTACACTTATGTCCATAAATTAAGGATAACTCATAATCACATAGAAATCAAACTCTAAAGTAAAAATTTCAATTGCAGAATTATTACACAAATCTTCAAGACTAATATGCAAATTTTAGAAAGCCACCAGATGGCGCCGATAGTATGTCACAATGAGGAAAATGTGAGAGAGGCGTATAATGAGGAATGGTGGCAAAGAAGTAAAATTGTTAACAATCATTTTCTAAGCCTCTCGGTGCCAAAACCAAATAGTTATGACACAGAAGACATACGTAGTTGATATTTTACGTGGTAGATTTATCGGCAGTTTGGAATGTAGGCGTACTCAGATGGAAGTATCCGGGGAACTTGAAATTGCCCAAAGTGTAACCTCTAGATTTTGGCAACGATTCCAAGATGATGGAAATTTCAATTGATGTTACAATACAGGTTGTTCCCGAGTTACAACCAAGAATGAAGACCGTTATTTGGCAGTAAATGCTAAAAGAAACAGGCGGAGCGCAGAATTAGACTTATCTCGTCACCACTGGTATGACTATTTCAAGGGAAATCGTGTATAGACGTTTGGGAAATATTGGTCTATATGCTCGCAGACCTGTTAGATGTGTTCCCCTCAAGCAACGCACTGTCGCCTGCGGTTAGCCTGGAGTAGAGAACATGCAATGTGGACATTGGTACAGCAGGCTTGCGTAATGTTTTCCAACGAGTCCTGGTTTAGCTTGCAATCTGATTCACGTCGGAATTTCATATGAAGAACGCTAGGCATCCGTTACCGCCACGACAACATCACTGAACGACATCGTTACGGTGGTGCAGGATTGCTCGTTTGGGGTGGAATTATACTAGGCTCCAGAACAGATCTACAAGTAAAAACAGGAACCATGGCAGGACAAATTTATAGAGACATCATTCTGGAATAACATGTATGTTTGTTTAGGGGAGCCATGGGCTCAGAATTTGGGTTTATGGATGGTAACGCTCGTCCTCACCGAGCAAATATGGTAAATGAATGCCTTCAAACCGAGGATATCACCCGTATGGGTTGGCCAGCATTTTCGCATGATTGAATCCGATCCAGCATGTATGGGATATGCTTGGCCGAGGGAGTTGCATCCCATTAACTACCTCTTACATGTGTGCCGGAACTTCAGAGAGCATTGCTTGCTGAGTGTAGTAATCTTCCCCGAGATCGGCTTGATAGATTGATACTCAGCCTGCCTAGATGTTGTGCGGACTGTATTTCATCGTCTGGGAGACATAAAATTTATAACACCATCATACCAACCATATAATGTTATGTTTTTTTTAAGGGGGGTACTTTTTGTAATTGCTCTACGGAGCAACAATTATAGATTTTATAAATGTAATCATACACATGCCATCGTTTTTGCTCTTTTTCTTTTGTTTAATGAATGGACTTGACGAATAAGTCACGTTTGTTTTGTTTACGTACCTTTATTTGCTGTTAATGGCATTATCCTTAATTTATGGAGAATGAGTGTAAATGATTACTATATTGAAATGTAATGTTTATTACACTTAAATAAATGTAATAATCATTTACGTAAATGATTCGCGTTTATTTATTATATATTTATTATATATATTTATAAATATAAATATAAATATATTCTTTTATAATATAAATATATAATATAAATATATTCTTTATATTATATTATATATTCTTATTCTTATATATATATTATATATCTTAATATATATATATCTTAATATAATATATCTTATATATATATTATATATTCTATTCTTATATTATATAATATAAATATATTCTTTTATTTTTATATGATTATATATATTTATTTATTATATTATCATACAATTTTATAATTAGCCATAAAATTTAGTGTATTGATGAAATGTGTACAAGGTATAGAAGTTCATGTAAATCTGAACATATGCTACATTAAAATTTCTCATTTTAAATATTTTTATTAAATCGTAATTTTTAACGTCTATTTTTAATCCATATACTGTATAAAAATAAATAAAATATCTGTAAACTTACTGAACTTTTTCTGAGATCTGGGATTAATAGAAATTTTTATATAACGGTAACAGCAAAAATTCTTGTAACAGGATCGGTTGCATGAATGTTTGCTATTACTGTCGCATAAAAATGTTTCGATATTCCAGTTCCTAGAAAAAGTTTAGTAATATTACAGATTTATTTTCCAGTGTACCGGATTTATACTTTGTTTGCAAGAACACACATAATAGTTCCGTTACATGTCGGCACGATGATAAATAATCGTTTTGAATTCGTTCTAAGAATGTTGAAATAATTAAAAACAATGAATTATGTATATTTATAACTAAAACGTATGAATGATTTTTCAAGTGTAAATAACATATAGCATTTAAAACTAGTTTACAGGGGCGCACGAAGGAATTTCTTTCAATTATGATGTATAGAGGGAGTGAATACATATCGAAGTTTTTTAACGATGGCATGATACTTTAAATATAATGAAAACCAAAATCTCGGAGCTATATTGCAACACGTTTTCTAGATATTATACAGTGCGAGGCATTTAACGCCATTTACAGGAATACGCAGAAGAATTTGTAATCAGGACACATTATTTCAAGCTATGAAAAAATAATACTTCTTAATAATAAACCATTTGTATTATTAAGTAGTTTATTGTATACACTGATGAATGGCTTTTCTTTATTCTTTATAGTTAAATACGATTTAAAACATATTCTGATAACAAAAAGATAAGCAAATGTTTTGAACAGGCTTATTTTATCTAACTACATTGATTTTTAAAAAGTACCAAATTGTATCTGTATGCAGTAATATATTTGCTTAGGAATATATAACTTCATAAGATACAGTTTCAGAAAATATTTAAAATAATTAAATTACACTGCCAAGAAACATTTTTTATGGCTATCCTAAGAGTAAATTTAAAATTCCTCTTTTTTTTACACTATCTAGAAAAAAGCAGAATAGAAAAACACATACCCGATTTAACAAAAATGGAAAATCTTATATAGAATACATTATCATATTCATGAAATTTTTACATTCATTGTCATTTTATAGAACCTTCTGAGAATTTCTCTTCCATTTTGAATAGTTTTCGTTTAAAGTTCAGCTATATATTTTTTAAAATATATGTATAGAATATCGAGACGTATGTTTCAAATAGATTATTGGAAACATAGGATTATTTGAATAATTTGAATAAACATAGGATTATTTAAAATTATTTCAAAAATTAAAATTTTCATGTTAGAATACATTTTAAAATGTTTTTAATCTTCATTTATTATTTAATTCCTATAAAATGCAAAATAATACTCGTTAGAAATTAAATATTTTTAATATTAACCCGTTAACGTACAAGTACAGGCGTAACCCGTGTACGTTGATAGGGCCAAACTTAAATATTAATTTCGTAATCAGTGTACAATGATTGGGTCATTTTAAATCAATATTTGTAATCTATACATATAATAAAACAGTAGGACCCGGTGTGTCTGTACATTGAAGATAATTGACAAAAATGGAGTCAGGGCGATAAAAGAAAACCAATGAAACACAAAAATTTTTTTTTTTAATTTTTTGTCTGTCTGTCTGTCTGTCTGTCTGTCTGTCTGTTTGTTCGAGGTTATCTTCGTAACTACTGAATGGATTTTTATGCGGTTTTCACTAATGAAGAATGCACACTCCCGGGCAGTGTATAGGCTTTGTTTCATCAAAATCGGACAACAGACAAAAAAGTAACAAAAAGAAACAAAAGAAACTATTAGGTGCGCTGCTCACGTTTTTTAGTACATAACGTTTTTTAGTACATATAAAATCCAATAGATGTCACTGTGCGATTTTAAAACGCGCTATCGTTATGTTTTCGCCAGTCTACTTAAGTATGAGAAAGTTTCAAGCTGGCTGTCGTTCCATGTGGTTTAGTCGGTAGAACGTCAGTGCGCCATACTGATGGCCCGGGTTCGATTCCCAGCATGGAATTTTTTTTCACTATGTTGGCATTAACGCCTATAAGCAATTAAAAAAATTTGAAATATTGTATTCAAGGCGAATTTTCTCTCTGGGAAAATTTCCTTGCATTAATATGTCAGTGTAATTTTTTTTTCGATTTAATTTTTTTTTCGAAACTTTGTTTTTCTTAAAAAATTACAGTAAATATTTGATATTTCCCAACGTTTTTTGAATGATCGACTTGCTTTTTTTTTGTTAATGTATGTCTGAACCTTATCTAACTACTTCTTCAAGATTTCTTTAGATAAACCGACCAGCGTAGCGGGCGAAGGCCGCTAGTTACAGAATAATAGTAGATATTGGTTTGTGAAATATATATATAACTTAATCTTTAAACTTAGAACAAAAAAAAAATATTACTTAGAAAACATATTGATAAACTTCTTTATTTGTTTAAGGTATGTAGAGCTTTATTAGAATGAATGTTTTCTGGCTTTGGTTTTATAAATTTAAAAGAATGCTTTACTCACACAAAAATAATCGATCGCTAATGTTAATTCCATGAAAGAATTTTGTAAAGATATCTCGTTTGCATTTTATTTTTTTATTCATTTTTTCCCTTTGAACAGCTTACGTCGATCAGTATAAATGGTGTTTTTTTACATCTTCAATAGTTTTTTTTTTCTTTTTAATAATATTTTTTAAACCTATTTGGAAAATATAGAGTAAGTAATAAAATTTTTTCATTATACGTATACATCGACTATCTACCACGTGTCCCAAAAATGTAACAAATTAATTCCATGAAAGAAAAACAAAGTTAAGATTGAAAATAGAGATATACAGGTTAGCAATATTTGTTTTTTTTTGTTTTTTTTTTTTTTTTTTTTTGGTTCCGCATATCTTTTTGAACTTTTACAGTAAACTCATTTAAATTTTTCTAGTATATGCAGCTATACCCCTTCCTACATTGCACAATTTGTAATGAAATCTTACTATTTTTTTTCAATAATTTTTTGAGCAATACAGCTAATTCTATTTCCATAAATAATTCATAGATTTATTTACGGAAAAATCTGAACGCCAGTAATACTCAGACTCGGTCATTCATTTAAATTTAGTTACTGATCAGGGGAAACAGAGTATCTTTGAAACTGCCGTATGTGATTTAAGGTAATGTTGATTTCATTTGTGCATTTGTATGTTGTAAATATTAACTTATATATAGCTAAGAATAAACATTTTATACATGTTATCAACCGAAAAATACAAACCATCATTATTGCTAAACTATACTTGCAATATATATCAATCACAAAATGTCAAACATTTTTTCATAATTAAATCTTTTCAACTACTTTTCCGATAATTCTGAAAATTAAACATGCACAATATAAAAGCTTTTATTTGTATTTCATTGTTCTAATTTTTCTCTTAATTAAATCATTAAATTATCCAATCATGCTCTTGTAATGAAAATATATGCATGATAAACTCAAAGTAATCAAATAAATTAAATTTTTTTGTATTTAATTTCCCTTTGAGAATACCTTGAACAAATTTTGTTAAATTTATTTGCCTCGTTATAGATTTTGTATAGCTTGGAAAGGTTTCATATGCCTAAATTCTTATCATTAATTTGGATTGAAATAAAAATATTTTAATAGACAGTTTAGGAAAATTGATTTCTCTTCTAAGATCTCAAAAAGATTTTCAAAATGAAATTTCAAAGAATATGTAAAAAATTATTTTCAAATACAGATATTTGAAAGAAATTATAGGGTTAAAAATATCGTATTGAATTATACAGTCTACATTTTAATACTTTATTTTACTTTCCAAATATTTAAGTTTAATTAAAAATTATTTTTTTGTTTTGAAAATGCTTATTACCACCTTAATCGCAGTTTTTTGAAATGCCAAATGAAGTTTAAATATGCTCTATTTTTATTTTCAGTAACAAATTAATTCCATGAAAGGAAAACAAAGTTAAGATTGAAAATAGATACACAGGATACAGGAAAATAGGAAAATAGATATACAGGAAAATAAATATAGAGGATAGCAATATAATTTTTTTTTGGTTCCACATATCTTTTTGAACTTTTACAGTAAACTCATTTGTATTTTTCTAGTATATGCAGCTATACCTCATCCTACATTGCACAATTATTAACAAAATCTTACTATTTTAGCAACGATTTTTTGAGTTATACAGCTAATTTTACTTCCATAAATAATTCATACATTTATTTACGGAAAAATCTGAACGCGAGTAATACTCAGACTTGACCATTCATTTTTACTTTTTGTTTTTTTTAAATGTAGTTACTGATCAAGGGAAACAGCGTATCTTTGAAACTGCCTTATGTGATTTAATGTACTGTTGACTTAATTTGTGCATTTGTCTGTTGTAAATATTAACTTATATATAGCTAAGAATAAGCATTTTATCCGTGTTATCAACCGAAAAATACAAACCATCATTATTGCTAAAATTTACTCGCAATATATATCAATCACAAGATGTCAAGCATTTTTTCATAATTAATTCTTTTCAACTACTTTTCCAATAATTCTGAAAATTAAACATGCATACTATAACAGCTTTTATATTTATTTCATTGTTCTAATTTTTCTTTTAATTAAATCAATAAATTATCCAATCATGTTCTTGTAATGAAATTAGAAAAGTTTCATATGCCTAAATTTATATCAATAATTTTGATTGAAATAAAAATGTTTTATTAGACAGTTTAGGCAAAATAATTTATCTTCTAAGTTCTCAAATATTGTTCAAAATGAAATACGTAAAAAATTATTTCCAAATATAGATATTTGAAAGAAATTTTATTCTTTATTAAATTTTTTATGTTCGGAATAAAATATCTATGAACGGTAAACAAATACAGAAATTACAATAAATAAATAAATAAATAAATAAATAATGCTGCACACTTTTTCACATTTTTTCACACATACCATTCAACAGCTAAATACAGTCATTAGATTGTTGCTATTATACTCATATGATAATATGTGCTCATTTTCGCGTTTAAACATTGTGAATGTTTAAAAAAATTTTAAATGTGCATAAAACTATCTTTATTGATTTACATATAATTTGAATGTAACTGCTAAAAATTTATTAAGTGTTTAAAATGTGCATTAACTATTACTAAATATAGTATTTCGTTCCTTTTTATGTCGATTTTATTGTCGATTTTATCACAAATTTGACTGCACATTTGTCCATGGTGTCGTAAATCGATGCATCATGATCTAATTAGTATGTATAAAAATGACATTGGATTTTCCAGAATAAATTCTTTCAGACTGAGTACTAAGTACCCAGAAATTAAATGTACCCATAGTTAAAGTGTGACCACACAGTATACAATGTAATAAACTAGTAAGTGAAATTTCTTTAAAAACTTTATGTAGCAATACTTAGTAATTTTCATAATACAAAATATATTGCCAAAATATTCAATATAAAATATCACTAATGAATTCCTTATTTAAATGATAAACACGGAAAACAAAAAAAAATAATTTTAATAAACTTTAATTTATCCCGTCTTTCCAAATGCTCTTAAAATCTGGACTATTTTGAAATGTGTTCTAGTCACAAACAAAGTATTGTGATTAGTATATATTCCAAATGCGCGCGTAATATTCCAAATCATGAAGATACAATTGATAGAAAACGTTATTTTAACTTTGACCTCCTAATCAATGAATGAATTCGATTAAAATTGCATGATACAGACACCCTAATTATCGAAAGTGCAGTATATTGTTATATAGAACACCCCGATTTACTATTACATCAAGAAAACTTAATACTTTTGTAACCAGCTATTTTTCGATTTGCCTCAAGATTTTTTGTTAAAACAGGAAATTCTTAATCTTTCCAGTGCCGCGACCGGATATATCCGTTAATTAAGGTTGCAAAATAATAAGGTTGTTCCTGCAGTTGAAGCTTTTTTTAAATTAATATAATTCTACAAATATTATCCAGTTTTAAGAAATTGAGCTATGATTGATACTTTGAAAACTTATAAGCATATATATGTTACAGGCCAAACCCGATTTTAGGCCAAACTAGATTGGCCTTGGCCAATCCGGTCTATCCTAACGCCCATCTGATAAACTAGTTTTTCCTAGGCCAAACTGGTCTATCCTAACGCCCATCGGATAAACTAGTTTTTCCTAGGCCAAACCGGTTTATCCACATGCCCATCGGATAAACTAGTTTTTCCGAAGCCAAACTAGTCTATCCTAAGGCCCATAGGACAAACTAGATTTTCCTAGGCCAAACTAGTTCGGCCTAACCCTTATAGGCTAAACTAGTTGAGATTGCTGTTTATTGATCTGAACTAGTTTATCCTAGAACAATTCAATTCGATTTTATTGAATTCAATGACCGCCTCAACGCCAACATTCTTGTTTGTCATAGACTGATCTAGTTTATCCTAGGCCAATGTAGTTTTACGTGTTTTTAGCTCACGGGCGTCAAAGCCAGAGAAATAATGGGCTCACAGGCTCTGTATGTATGTACGCATGTATGTACGCATGTATGTACGTATGTGCGTACGTATGTACTTAACCCGATAAATTAACTTAACCCGATCTTAAAAGAGATATCCGATTTGGTTTAAATTTTGGATGTAGGTTCATTCTGATAAGGTACTTTTCTGAATAATTTTGGGAATTCATTGGATAGGAATAAAGGGGGGCGAACGGGAGGCTACCCTCCTACCTTTAATTTAGAGAAATGGATTTATCAAGCAGAATTAACAGTTTTCATTTTAAATTTTAGATATAGGATCATTGTGACAAGGCGCCTCTGAACTTAGTTGTGGATGTTTATTGTTTAAGTCTAAATTTTAGACTTAAACAATAAAAATCCAGAACTCTAAAAGAAAGGGCAATGTAGTTAACACAACATAATTTAGAGGCTTGGCGGCCCGGTCAGGTGGGACCCTGGCCTGGAAATTCCGGCCCGTGCAAACCTCTGACAGTATTCTACAACCCTTCGAATAAAATACATTACATAAGGATGATAACAAACCCTCTTTGCACAAGGTTAGCTATGGGGCAGTAGTCAGGATAAATATATAAAAGAATATTGTCCAATTAAAGTGATGGCTGTTTGCATTCACAGGCTGTTTACACTAATTGTGTATTACAGCCTTTTTTTTTTAAGAATAACACCCTCGAAAAATAAAGTAAGCTGGATTACTTTTTTTATTTCCCCCAATTATACTTAACCTTTGAACCCCCCAAACTAATCACAGATAGGCTTTATAAAATTAAACAATTATCCAAAATTTGAAGCAAATGAGATAATTCTGCTCAAAAAACAATTCATCTGATTTAAGGAGGGTAATCCCCCATTCCTCCCTTTATACTTAATCATTAAATCTTCAAAAGAATTCAGGGATTCGCCTTAAAAAACTATATTCAAAATTTACGGCAAATCGGATAATTTTGCATAAAAACCTATTTATCTAATTTAAGGAAGGCGATAAAACGTCCACTACCCCATTATACTTAAACAAAAGAAAAACTCAAATTAATTAAAAAAGCGCCTGATCAAATGAATTCATGCCCAAAATTTTAAGCAAATTGGATAATTCTGTATTATAACCAATGTATCTAATTTAAGGAAAGAAATAAATTGTAAGTTTCCCCCTTATATTTAACCGAAGAACCATCAAAATTAGTCAGTGAAGCGCTTCATTAGAATGAACAAATCAAAGATTTGCACCAAATCGGTTAATTCTGCATGAACAACACATTTGCCAAAATTTGGCATGACCCCCCGTTATTCTCGTTATTTTTATTCAATTAACCCCCAAAACTAATTAGGGAAGCGCTTTACCAGAATGAATTTATTTCTAAAATTTGAAGCAAATCAGTAAATTCTGCGTGAAAAAAGCATTTACATAAATTATAGGGCGTTACTCCTATTTCCCCTCCCTTTATATTTAAAAAATGAACACTCACAAGTTATCATGGGGTCCCCTCCAGAGAATGCTCCTATACCTAAAATTTGAATAAAATATGCTAATAACTCAAGCGAACCCATTTATTTGAATTAAGGGAAGAGTCGATTCAGCCTCTCGTCCCCCGCTCCCCCCACACACACACTTATTCTTCTCCAATGACCTTCCGGCAATGCCGGGAGGAAGAGGTAGCTTTCATATACTTATTTATTTATTTTAAATTAAGTTACATAAATCAAATATTCGAAGCTCAAAATAGTAGAACGCGATTATATAAGACTGAATACTAGTTTTTGTCAATACTGAATATTAATAGGATTTTTTAGAAATTAGTCATCTTTTTTTCAACCTGGTTTTATTTTAAGCGATTTATAGGGTTACCAAATTCCACGATATCCATTTTAAAGGAGCATGATGGATAAAAAAAAACCAATGAGCTTGATCGAAATCTTAATTCATGTGAACATGCACACTCACAGCGAAATCGATTAATATCCGAGTGCTGTCGCGGGCAAATTGACATTTTAAAAAAAAAAGTCACCCACATTAGAAATTCAAACTGCTATATCCCAGGCGTTTTTCAAGGTAAAGACAAAGCAAAAAATACTCCGGAATTCATTATTAAGATAAATAGTTTTGAAAGAACCTTTTTTCAATTTATAATTTTTTGTTTATACATCATTATACATTTAAAAGATTTTTGACAAATTTAAATGGCCGCCATTTTGAAACAAGATGGCGGATAAGATTGACCCTTGAACTCCGTCAAGATGAAACAGAAAATGCTCTGGAATCTTTGTATCAGAGTCAAAACACAAAAGAAAAATCTTTTCAAATTTCTTACTTTTTACACCTAATTTTAAAATTTAAATTAATAAAATTAATATTCTGCCATTTAGAAACAAGACGGAGGTTGGAACTGGCCAACGAACTCGGTCCAGGAATCAGTATATCCTATCTATGCACCAAGTTTCATCCAAATCGGTGTATAAATACGCATGTTATCACGTGACAAAAGTCAGATCGTTTCAAAATGTGAGCAACACTAGAAATTAAAAGTACTATAACTCAGACATTTTTTAAGATACAGACGAAACAAAAAAATGCTTTGGAATCCTTCTATCAAGATCAAATGCATAAAAGAAAAATCTTTTTTAATCTCTCACTTTTTTGTACCTAATTTAAATTTAAATTTTTTTTAATTAAATGGCCGCCATTTTGAAACAAGATGGGGGATGGAACTGGTTAACGAACTCGGTCCAGGCTTTAATATGTACTATGTGCTCACCAAGTTACATCCAAATCGATTTATAAATACGAGTGTTATCACGTGACAAAAATCAGATCGTTTCAAAGATCGGCCATAAGAAAAATTCAAAGTGCTATAACTCAATCATTTTTTAAGATATAGACAAAGTAAAAAGTGTTCTGGAATTGGTGTTTTAAGATCTAACACATAAAATAAAAATATTTTACAACTTTAAATATTTTTGCATTTAATTTTACATTTTAAATTTTTTTAAATTGTTTAAATGGTCGCCATTTTGAAACAAGATGGCGGATGATGCTGGCCAACGAACTCGGTCGAGATATTTGTATGTACTATGTACATACCAAGTTTCATTCAAATCGGTTCATAAATACGTTAGTTATCGCATGACAAATATCAGATATATATATATATATATATATATATATATATATATATATATATAGGGTGATTCAAAAAAGATAGGAAAATTTTTGAGGGGTAATAGTATACATCAAGACAAACAATATTAAATAGAAACCAAGGGTCCCAAGCGTTTTCCAAAGCCGCCATTAAAATTTAGGGTCCAAAATTTCAAATAAACATAAAAAATGGAAAAATTGGTCGATTGATTTGCGGTTTTCACTAAAACTATTCTCTATGTTGGTATTTTCTTGAAAATAAATTATAAAGATAAATTCCGAAAAATGACGATAGAGGGCGCTTTAGACTTTGGTGTAACGAACAACTGTTTTTTGCCGTTATTTTTTGCATCTCATTAAATGGTTACGCAGGCTTAGACTAAAACTTAAATTTTGAGCTCAAAATCTGAATTGTTGGGAGTGGTTAAGTAGCTCAAACTGAACTGTGTTCAGAGGGTTCAAATTTCAAATGATTATAAAAAACGGAAAAATTGGTCGATTGATTTGCGGTTTTCAAAAAACTATTCTTTACGTCGATATTTTATTGAAAATAATTTATAAAGCTAATTTTAAAAAAATGGCGATAGAGGGTGCATTAGACTTTGGAGTTACGAAAAACTATTTTTTAACGTTGTTATTTACATCTCGTTAATTTTTTTATAAGCTTAGACATAAACTTAAATTTTGCGCAGAAAATCTGAATCATTGGGAGTGGTTAAGTAGCGCAAGCTGAACTGTGTTAAATGGGGTTGGGGAGTTTCAAATTTCAAATGATTCTAAAAAACGGAAAAATTGGTCGATTTGTTTCCGGTTTTTGCTAAAACTATTCTTTATGTCACTATTTCCTTGAAAATAAATTTTAAAGATAATTTTTTAAAAATTTCGTTTGAGGGTGCCCTTAACTTTAGAGTAACCAACAACTATTTTTAAACGTTATTTTTTCTATCTAATTAAATGCTTCCAAATGCTTAAACTTAAATTTTGAGCTCAAATTCTGAATCGTTGGGAGGGTATAAGAAGCGCAAACTGAACTATGTTCAAGCGTTGAAATGTTACTCGCCCCACCTCTCGAACACAGTTCAATTTTGCGCTACTTAATTACTCACGACGATTCAGATTTTGAGCTCAAAATTTAACTATAATCTTTTACAAGCATTTATTAGATACAAAAATTCCAGTTAAAAATAGTTGTTGGTTACTCTAAAGTTTATGGCGCCCTCTAACGGAATTTTTTGAAATTTATCTTTAAAATTGATATTCAAGGAAATACTGTCATAAAGAATAGTTTTGGCGAAAACCGTAAACGAATCTACCATTTTTTCCGTTTTTTATGATAACTTGAAATTTGAACCTCCCCACCCCCATTGAACACAGTTCAGTTTGCTCTTCTGAACTACTCCCAACGATTCAGATTTTTTGAGCAAAATTTAAGTTTATGTCTAAGCTTATAAAAAAATTTAACGAGATGCAAATAATAGCGGTAAAAAATAGTTTTTCCTTACTCCAAAGTCTAAAGCGACCTCTATCGTCATTTTTTGAAATTTAGCTTTATAATTTATTTTTAATAAAGTATCGGCATAAAGAATAGATTTAGTGAAAACCGAAAATCAATCGACCAATTTTTCCGTTTTTTATAATCATTTGAAATTTGAACCTCTGAACATAGTTTATTTTGTGCTACTTCAGCACTCCCAACTCTTCAGATTTTGAGCTCAAAATTTAAGTTTAAATCTAAGCCTGCAAAACCATTTAATGAGATGCAAAAAATAACGGCAAAAAAACAGTTGTTCGTTACGTCAAAGTCTAAAGCGCCGTCTATCGACATTTTTCGGAATTTATCTTTATAATTTATTTTCAAGAAAATACCAACATAGAGAATAGTTTTAGCAAAAACCGCAAATCAATCGACCAATTTTTCCGATTTTTATGTTTATTTGAAATTTTTGACCCTAAACTTTAATGGCGGCTATCTCCTTTGGAAAACGCTTGGGACCTTTGGTTTCTATTTAATATTGTTTCTCTTGATGTATACTATTACCCCTTAAAATTTTCCCCATCTTTTTTGAATCACCCTGTATACATATATATACATATGTCAACATTTGAACGAAGGGGGTTTTGGGGTCTGGAGGTAATGATCGGTGAAAATATACCAAAATTTTCCGGAAGTGCTTTCCTCCGGACGGCTGCAATAGGTAGCTTTTTACTTTTTGTAATGAAAGCTACCTAAAAGCTCCTTATAAGAATAAACCTATATTGAAAGTTCGATGCAAATCGATTATTTCTATCAAGAATAATTGCGTCACGTACTTACGTACATTCATAGATACAGAACCTACGGGCACATTAGTTCTTAGGCTTTTGTAGCTTTATGAGTTAAAAACACGTCAAATTACATTATTTTTATCAAGAGTTATCGCGTTACGCACATACGTACGTACATGCGTACATACATGCGTACATGCATACATACAGAACCTGTGAACCCATTATTTCTCTGGCTTGGACGCCCGTGTGCTAAAAACACGTATAACTACATTGGCCTAGGATAAACAAGAATGTTGGCGTTGAGGCGCTCATTGAATTCAATAAAATCACGCCAAATTGAATTGGCCTAGGATAAACTAGTTCAGACCAATAAACAGCAGTCGAAATTAGTTTATCCTATAAGAGTTAGGCCAAACTAATTTGGCCTAGGAAAATCTAGTTTGTCCTATGGGCCTTAGGATAGACTAGTTTGGCCTAGGAAAAACTAGTTTATCCGATGGGCGTTGGGATAAACCGCTTTGGCCTAGGAAAAACTAGTTTATCCGATGGGCGTTAGGATAGACCGGTTTGGCCTAGGAAAAACTAGTTTATCCGATGGGCGTTAGGATAGACCGGTTTGGTCTAGGCCAATCTAGTTTGCCCTAAAATCGGGTTTGGCCTGTAACATATATAACAAAAAAAAGTACACTTGATAAAAATCCCTCTTTTTTTACATTTAAAATATTATTTTACTTTTTAAAACAGTTAAAATAAAGTGCATAGAAAAAAAATTACAATTTTGCTCTTTTGCTCTGCGGTCAGGAGCTTAATGTCTCTGTTTAGATAACGCTGCAGGCACACTAATATACTGACATATACTCATTTAACTATAGACTAGCAGGGGAGACCGAGCTTAGCTCGGTCAAAATTAACTTTGTGTTCAACTCGATATAGTATTTTCACTGTATCATTAACTCTGTATTATTACTGTAAAACATGTTTATAATAGTATTATTTAGAAAAACAATCAATAAGAAAACTATGTTTTTATGCGCATATTTATAAATTTTATTTTATTTTAAATTTTACAACGAAAGGACATCGATCTAAATCACTTTTTTAGCTCGACTCTGATTGGTTTAACCATGCATCTCGAATCCTCTTAAGAATGTATAAAAAAATTCTTTACATTCTGAAAGACAATATTTTTTGCTAGATATAGCCAAATTTGGAGGCATTCTTTTCATTTGGCTCCAAATACGTGTTTTGGTTTTCGTAATTTTTATAGTCGATTTTTTGGCCATATGTCGCCAATATTTTGTCAAATATCACCAAGTTATTGGCTTTTGCCATATTCTCGTGACCCTGACCCGTATTACCCAAAATGAGCCACTAATCAAATTTGATCAAGCATGTGACATAGCTCAATCGTCTTCAGGTAATCAAAAACAGTAGAATATAAAATTGAATCAAAAATCGTTTAAGCCATTTTTTAGGTAAAATTAGCTTGGCAACATTCAGCAATGAAGCGAAATGACCCACTAATATAATTTTGTTTAACATGCGACTCAGCCCAATAGTCTTCTCGTGACAAAAAACGTTTTGTTTAAAAATTTAGGTAAAATTGATTGAGTCGTTGTTATATATAATTAGAATGACCCTAGCTCATTAAGACCCAAAATGACCCACTAATAGAATTTTCGCGAGCATGTGTCCAAGCCAAATGATTTTCTCTTGCTCAAAAACGATATAATACAAAGCATAGTCAAAATGGTGAGTACCATTTTCTATATAAAATTAGCATGACCCATCATGACCAACAAATGACCCTTATAATCGAAATCTCTCGAACGTGTGGCCTAGCTCTTTAGTTTTAGCATGCCGAAAAATATTAGATACAAAATTTAGATAAAATCGATTGAGCCGTTTTTTAGATATAGTTAGTTTGACCCTGACCCCTTATAGTCCAAAATGACCCATTGATCGAATTTTCTCAAAAATCTGTCCTAACCCAATGATTTTCTTGTGACCGAAAACGATAAAATACTAAATTTAATCAAAATTGCGCGAAACGTTGTCTAGATAAAATTAGAATGACCCAAAAGTGGCCCACTAATCGAAATTTCTCGAACATGTGACCTACCCCAATGATTTTCTCATGCCAAAAATATGTTGTATACAAAATTTCGTTAAAATCGACCCACCCATTCTTTAGATATAGCTTGACCTTGACCCATTAAGACCCACAAATGACCCTTATAATCGAAAGCTCTCGAATATGTGACTTAGTCCATTAGTTTTCTCGTTTCTAAAAATTGTTACACACAGAATTTCGTTAAAATTGATCCTGCCGTTCTTTAATTATACATAGCTTGACCCAGACCCTTTATGATCCAAAATGACCCATTAATCGAAATTTTTCGAACATGTAACCTAGTCCAATTATTTTATCGACCTACCCCAATGATTTTCTCATGCCAAAAATATGTTGTATACAAAATTTCATTAAAATCGATCCACCTGTTCTTTAGATATAGTTTGACCATGACCCATTATGACCCATCATGACCCACAAATAACCCTCATAGTCGAAATCTCTCAAACATGTGATTTAGCCCATTAGTTTTCTCATGTCAAAAAACTGTCACATACAAAATTTCTTTATAATCCATCACGCCGTTCTTTAAATATAAATAGCTTGACCCAGACTCTTAATGACCCAAAATGACCCATTAATCGAAATTTTTCGAACATGTAACCTAGTCCAATGATTTTATCGTGCCAAAAAAATGTTGCATACAAAATTTCGTTAAAATCGATCCACCTGTTCTTTAGATATAGGTTGACCATGACGCATTATGACCCATCATGACCCACAAATGACCCTCATAGTCGAAATCACTCAAACATGTGATTTAGCCCATTAGTTTTGTCCTGTCAAAAAACTGTTACATACAAAATTTCGTTATAATCCATCACGCCGTTCTTTAAATATAAATAGCTTGACCCAGACTCTTAATGACCCAATATGACCCAGTGAATTTTTTTTCGAATATGTAACCTAGCCCAATGTTTTTCTCGTGCCCGAAAACCATAGAATGCAATTTTTAGTCAAAATTGCGTGAGAAAATCGCTAGATAAAAATAGTATGACCCACAATGACCCCAAAAATGACCCACTTACCGAATTTTCTCGAACATGTTACCTAATCCAATGGTCTTCTTGTAATCCAAAACGATACAATATAAAATTTGGTCAAAATCGTTAGAGCCGTTTTTTAGATAAAAATGGCTTGACCCATAATGACCCAAAATTGACCCACTAATCGAAATTTTTCGAACTTGTGACCCAGCCCAATAGTTTTGTTGTGCCAAAAAATGATTGGATAGAAAATTTCCTTAAAATCGATCCAGCCGTTCTCTAGATATAAATAGCTTGATCTTGACCCATTATGACCCAAAACGACCCAATAACTGAATTTTCTCGAACATGTGACCTAGCCCAATGGTCTTCTTGTGCCCGAAAATGGTAAAATCCAAATTTTTGCGAAAATCGTTAGAGCCGTTTTTGAGATAAAATTTACCCACACAAACACACACACACACACACACACACACAATTTTTGCTCGCATTATAGTATAAGATAAACAATTATATGATTTTTCTATCTTTAAACGTTTCCTGGTTAAGTGCGTGTAACCGGCCATTACTTTTCAGCACGTATGTGTCATTTTAATCATACCCCAGTAGCCAAAGAATATTGGATCAATATTGGCTACATCTTGGAGTAATATTGGCACATTGGCACAATAATGGCATAAAATATTGCTCCATTATTGGGATGTTTACATTTTGCCCTTATTTAGCCAATATTTGTAGCCAATATTATGCCAATATTGGGATTTCATTGGAAATATTGCAAATAAAACGCCAATATTGGTTAAATATTGGATCTTCATTGGAAACATTTTCAATAAACGCCAACATATGTACAATATTGGCGTTTTATTGGCAATATTTCCAATAAAACCCCAATATTGGCATAATATTGGCTCCAAATATTGACATAATATTGGCTCCAAATATTGGCTAAATAAGGGCAAAATGTAAACATCCCAACATTGGAGCAATATTGACGTTTTATTGGCAATATTTCCAATAGATGAAATATTGGCGTAACGTTGGACCAATATTGTTTTTCTACTAGGGTTACATCTTAAAAAAAGATAACACATATATTGTACATATAAATTAATGAATAATACTTTCTCAAAGACAATCTTACTATAGTTTAAAGAATCAATCCATTTATTTCGAAATTAAAATTTGGTATATGTTTAATGGAATTATCTTACAGGTATTAAAAAAAAGGTGCGGGCAAATGAGGATTCTCTTAATATTACAATATAAAACATATAAAAGCTTCTTTGATTTTTTTGAGCATATAAAAAAATACTATCAAATTAACAATGAATTCATCAAAGAGAAAAAAACTACAGAATTTTTATTGCTTAATTATATGTCGTTACTCTTTTATAGTCCATTATTTTTATAAGTATATTGTGTTCTGCATTTCTAATTTTTTCATCTTTGAAAAAAGTAAATTAAGGGTCTGAGGTTAAATAGGATTCACATATGTGAATTTCAAATATTTCTATTTCTAGAAAAAATAATTGAACAAATGTTTTAATCATGATTGTTATTTAGCTTTCAGTGTAATATTGTGTTTCAATTGAAAAATAGTTTTCAGTATTTTCAGATGTAAAATAGAGTATGATTACGCGTTTGTATGTAGAAAGTAGAAAACATTAATTTATGAAAACAGATGAAACCAGTTATGTAAGAATAATTATTTAAGAATATTCATGAAATAAGTTCAAAATATAGGGTGATCTTTTTTAAAGTGGCAGTGTTTGCAGCACCCTGTAGCACAATCTAATAAACAAAATGGCACCAAACATGGCATTTAGACTAATCAACACATGGGAAAAAGTATTCTGTGGGAAAAAAATTAGTTTCAAAAATCGCCGCTAGGGAATTTTGTGGCCACTTTCAATGTATAAAATGTGAGGAAAGAAAAATACTAACACATGAAATCGTACAGTTAAATTATTAATGCTTATTTACTATATTAACTTCCTCGGTGAGGAATTAAGCCACCTTGAATGTAAGCAGCGTTCTCAGAAATAACACCGCGCTTTCTGTGCACAACGTTCGCCACAGCCTTACGTAACATATAACAAGGAATAATTTGTACTGTCTTTCTTATGTTGTCCTTTAGAATAGAAAAATTTGATAATCCACCAACATAAACTTGAGATTTCAAATAGCCCCAGAGCCAAAAATCGGATTGCGTGAGATCAGAGAAGCGAGGCGGCTATGCAACTGGAAAACTCAGATTTGTGACTCTATCATCAGTAAAAAGGGGGGGGGGGTGGGGAATGTAATGGGATTTCATGCAGGGTGTGCGGCTGCTCTGAAGCCCAAAATAGAATTGTTATGATATAGTTTCTATTTTGTGTGTTTACGGACCATTGAGATAAAAATGGCACTCATCTCCCCACAGAATGTGCCATGGAAAAGCATCATCAGTTTCTACCCTGGCTAGGAACAATAGAGCAAATGTCATACGCTTATCATAATCACTTGGTTTCAGTTCGTGCAAGCGGCTGATTTTGTAGGGGTAAAATCCAATAACGTGCCGCAAAACTCTCCATACCGTGGAATAATTCATGCCTAATTGTCCAGCTACACCCTTGTACCAGCAATGTTTCCCTGCGATCCTTCGACAATTGCAGTTGCCACATCAGTTATTACATCTTCTGATATTCATTTACATCTCCCAGCGCGAATGGCCAGTGACTCCGTTTCCTCGAACTTCTTAATCATCTTCATAAAACCATTCAGAGATAAAGGCCCCTTTCGCATTTTTTTCTGTTTCGAAATTCCTGAAGAGATCCAGAGGCATGACATTGATTCATATAATACAGCTTCACCAAACACGCATGTTTCGGTAGCATGAGATGCATGTCCTCTGGAGCTCATTTACTTCAGTTAAAATTATATGCCGGAGCTGTCTACTTCTTGCTTTTACAACCCCTATAACTGACGCTGTCATTGCACAAAATTTGCATTTTTCTTTGATAGCCGTTTTTTATGATAATTCTCTTTATTGTAAACTACAGCAGCGCCACAAAATGCCCTAGCGGCGATTTTTGGAACCATCTGTTTACACGGAATCCTTTTGCCCATGCCTTGATTAGACTAAATACCACGTTTGCTGACATTTCGGCTGTTAGATTGCGCTAAAGGGCGCTCCAAACACTGTTACTTTAAAAAAGATTAAGTTATGATGTTTTGACAGATAATCAGTCGTGCAATGTTTTGAAAAAATAAGCCTTCTAATATGTTAAGAAACGCAATTTTAAATATTGTCAATATGTCGGTTCTATGAATGTCATGTGTGTCCCGTACTATTTTTTTCGATGAAAATATATATATATATATATATATATATATATATATATATATATATATATATATATATATATATATATATATATATATATATATATATATATATATATATATTCTAGTGGACCCGACAGACGTTGTCCTGGCACCGACTCCAAATAATCAAATAACTGTAAATAAATATAATAATACGCACTGTAAGTACTATACTCATAATTTCTTTTCTTATTACAATTATGTAAGGATATTATTTTTCACTTTGCAGTAGTCTTTGAAGTCAGTTCAATTTTTGATAGAAAAGTTTATTTTTCTCTTTTTAGTTAAAAGTTAACGATTTTCTGAAGTAGGTTAAAGAAAATTATAATACAGAAAAAATTATCGCAAATCATACACGTATGTCAGGAGTGGGGTTCAACACACGACCTCTTTCTCCGAGAACCAGACCTTAAATCTTACGCCTTAAACCGCTCGGCCATTCCGTCCGCACTCTATTCAGCGAACTTATTCAACACTTTTAATTAGCAAAAAATCATTAACTATTAGTTTTTGCCTAATTACTAAAAAAAGCACTGAATCAATTTCGATGAAATGTGAATCTAAAGGATTCTCGAATCCACTGGAACACACATACAAAATTTCCCTAAAATCGGTCCAGTCGTTTAGGATGAGTTCAGTGAGAAACACACGCACAGAAGATTTATATATATAAAGATATACAGGGTATCCGGAAAGTCTGGAAACGGTCGAATAACTCGAGAAATACATAAGAGATTGAAAAACAGAAATATACGTGTTAAATATTTTTAAATAAGCTACTCAGTGATAGCAAATTTAACCTTCGCAACCGACCCCCTGGGAGTCAGGAGGGGTGCAACTTTGAAATCTTAAAGTATAACCCGCATTTTTTATTGCAGATTCGGATTCTACGGACAAAAATACGTAACTTTTGTATTTAAAGTTTATTTCGAATCCTCGTTTATCACGGTGTAATTGAACATATTAAATGGATACATATTTCGGTTTTCCCAACCAGGTTTTGCCTGATTGGCCAGAATTTTGACGTCAAATTTCTCGTCTTTTGCAGGAATAGTGGTTTCTTGAAAATCACCCGTGGCGATTATTTCGATAATGCAACACTGTTAAAAATTTGACCCATTTGCTGTAGCGTCACTCCACAGCTTTTATAGAATATCTCTTTTATGACCAATGAGAATGCTCCATAACGCAGTAAAGTAATTGTTTTCTATGAAAGCGGTGGAGTGACGCTGTAGCAAATGAGTTAAATTTTTTACAATATATAGGGTTTTTTTATGTTTTCTCTAAAAAAATTCATTGAAATATATTAATTTAGTTTTCTATTTGGATTTTTATTTTATCCAGTTAATGGTTTCTGAATAACGAATGGTTTCTAAATACGGCTGATGTGGGTGTATGTTTTTTTTAATTATTTGCTGTAGCGTCACTCCACCGCTTTTATAACAAATGGTTACTTTACTGTGTTATGGACCATTCTCATTGGTCATAAAAGAGACATTCTATAAAAGCTGTGCAGTGACGTTACAGCAAATGGATCAAATTTTTAACAGCGTAGCATTATCGAAATAAACGCCACGGGTGATTTTAAATAACGCTATTCCTGCAAAAGACGAGGAATTTGACGACAAAAATTCTGGCCAATCAGGCAAAACCTGGTTGGGAAAACCGAAATATGTATCGATTTAATAGGTTCAATTACACCGTGATAAACGAGGATTCGAAATAAACATCAAATACAAAATTAAGTATTTTTGTCCATAGAATCCGAATCTGCAATAAAAAATGGGGGGTTATAATTTAAGATTTTAAAGTTGGACCCCCTCTGACCCCCAGGGGGTCGGTTGCGAAGGTCAAATTTGGTATCACTGAGTAGCTTATTTAAAAATTTTCCAGACTTTTGGGACATCCTGTATATATATATAAATTCTTTACAATGAAATCCAGTGTAACGCATAGTGCGCAAAACCGATTTTTTCTTCAAAAAAAAAAAAAAAAAAAAAAAAAAAAAAACAGTCATTGGAATTGACGCTTGCACGGCTGCGGGTGTATCGTCTATGTGCAAACGAAGCTTGTCACAAAAGCAGAAATTTGCCAACCAAAGGGGAAAATGACAATCTTTATTTTTTGAGGATTAGGAAAAGGGTAAACGAAAATATATAAAATTTCAAAGTGTCATAAAATAGTTATTAATTATTAGTATTATTTCAATAGATGTAGCAAAATTTTTTAATTGCCCCCTTTTATTGCATATCAGTTAAAAATTTCTTGCATTAAGAAATCTTAATTTTGTTGTGGTGTGTCATTCGCAAGCCTGGCTTACACAGAGCTATTGTAAATGTTAATAGTGTTTTATTAGAACATAAACTAGCCGAACTTTGCTCATCTAAACGCTTCCATCTTGTTAATTATTTTTATTACTTTTTTATCAAATTTATGCGAAAAGCACAATTTTTAATTATCGTTTTAGGACGGGCATCTACACTAGTAAATAATTAATGTAAATGTAATCGGATACAGAATCTAATTTCAGCAAAGTAAAAAAGTCTTCATTAATCTTAATTTGGAAACTAGAATGTATAATTTTGAATACTTCTTAATCTCGAAAACAAAACTCTTTTTACTTTTGATCTAGTTCGATATTATTTTTGGAATTACAGTATGTCTTGCATTTTATGCAAGATTTAAATTACATACATTAATATAGTTTTTAAAAAAGTGATACTTTAACCATTCATTGTATCGTATCTGGATATTACCTAAAAACACTATATTTTTAATACTATGTGCAGGGCAATGCATTTGACCAATATGATTACTGTAACTCCTCAAGAAAAGTCCAAAGAATGGAATAACACTTATTTTATCCATGTCAGATGGCCGCATATGAAAAAAAATAGAATTTCTTCTTCAATAACAAAATAATAATAATAATAATAATAATAATAATAATAATAATAATAATAATAATAATAATAATAACAATCAAACTATTAAGGCAAAATTGATTTTTCTTATTTTTACTCAATACTTAAAAATGTAAATATAAAGAAAGATTCAGACTATAAAGCAACTAATATAAATTGCTTTAAGATGCCACTCGAGTGACTGAAAAAGACCTGCAAGATAATGTTAAGTCTATGGGGGCGTTAATTACAAATGTCTCACTGAAATTATTAATAATTTTTTAATTTCTTCTTATGTAGAATAGCTTAGGATGATATACAACCGGGCTAGATTTTACCTTTTCGATTTTGGATATGAATTTTTCATATTATGATAGCTTCAATTTCTGAACCGGTTCTGAAATTTAAAATAATTGTTAAAAAATATGACACCAAAATTGAAAAAGTAAAACGTAGCCGGGTTGTAGATCATACTTAATAATCCTACTCAAAAAAAAATCCTGTTAAAAATTTAAAATTTTAGCACGATATTTGAAAATAACGCCTCCATAGACTCAACATTATCATCCGGGTCTCTTTCAGTGAATAGTGTGGGCTCTTAATCCCATAATATTAATAATATAAATAATAATTTTTTTCTTAATTATACGTCGTTACTTTTTCAGGGTTTTTTATTCTTTTAAATATATTTTATTATGTAATTTTAGAATTTTTAATCTTTCAGTCTTGAAAAATAGAAAAATTTCATGTCTGGAGTTAACTAGATGCACACTGTCTAAATTTCAAGGTTTCTTTATAATATATATATGTATATGTTACAGGCCAAACTCGATTTTAGGCCAAACTAGATTGGCCTAGGCCAAACCGGTCTATCCTAAAGCCCATTGGATAAACTAGTTTTTCCTAGGCCAAACCGGTCTATCCTAACGCCCATCGGACAAACTAGATTGCCTTGGCCAAATTGATTTATCCTAACGCCCATCGGATAAATTAGTTTTTCCTAGGCCAAACTAGTCTATCCTAAGGCCCATAGGACAAACTAGATTTTCCTAGGCCAAACTAGTTTGGCCTAACTCTTATAGCATAAACTAGTTTAGACTGCTGTTTATTGGTTTGGACTAGTTTATCCTAGGCCGATCTAGTTTATCCTAGGCCAATTCAATTTGGCGTGATTTTATTGAATTCAATGACCGCCTCAACGACAACATTCTCATTTGTTCTAGGCTGATCTAGTTTATCCTGGGCCAATGTAGTTTTTCGTGTTTTTAGCTCACGGGCGTGAAGGCCAGAGAAATAATGGGCTCACAGGTCCTGTATACGCATGTACGCATGTATTTACGCATGTATGTACGTATGTTTGTACGTATGTATGTAACGCGACAACTCTTGATAGAGATATCCGATTTGCTTCAAATTTTGAATGTAGATTAATTCTGATAAGGTACTTTTCTGATTAATTTTTGGGAATTCATTGGATGGGCGAATAAAGGTGGGCGAACGGGAGGCTAATCCTCCACCGTTAATTTAGAGAAATGGATTTATAATGCAGAATTATCATTTTTCATTTAAAATTTTAGATGTAGGATCATTGTGAGTAGGCTCCTCCGTGATTAGTTGTGGATTTTTATTGTTTAAGTGTATAAGAAAGGGCAACGTAGGTAACACAACATAATTTAGATAAATGTTTTTTGACGCAGAATTGACAAATGTGCTTCAAATTTTGGATATAGGTTCTTTCTCATAAGGCGATTCCCTGAATAGTTTTTAAGGGTGGGGGATGAAGGGAAAAATGAAGGATTACCCTCTTACCTAGGAAAAACTAGTTTATCCTATGGATATTTAGATAAACAATTTTGGTATAGGAAAAACTTGTTTATCCAATTGGCGTTAGGATAAAATAATTTGGCCTAGGCTAATCTAATTTGGCTCGAAATCGGGTTTGGCCGGTAAAAAACATTATTATTATTACATATTCGAGCCAGATCGGAGCAGAACATAATTTTGGAATCGAACAGCGTTTTCCTTTTTTGAGAAATTAATTACCTGTCGACATATAAGCTATTCTTGTCACGGCGTCAAGTTTTCCTTTTCCGTTAAGTCGTAAGCGGAAATTCGATTCAAAACGTAGCTTTAATAGAATTTTCTCAAAGGTACATCGCTTTTATGAAAAAATGGTTAACGCCATTCGATTACGCATTTTCTGAGTGAGAATGCCTGTTAATCTTATGCATTTCCGAAAATGAAATAGTTTTTAAATGTGTTAGGATGTAGCTATTTTGGATTTGAGCAACGCCTTCAGGAATGGCAGAGAAACATATTCACAAATCTACTTTTTACTGAATAGATTCAATAGTTATGATGTTTATAATTCTCATTTTTTTTATTTTTGTTCTAAACTACATTAATTATTTAATGAATCCCTATTTGAATATTGAAAGGTTTAAGAATCTAAATAATCAATAATACATTGTGTATTTACCATTCTGTGAACACATCGTAATTTAAAAATACACTGTAAAGTTATCAAAAAAATATGTATGCAGTATTTTTTAAAGGAATCCTAATTGTATGTTAAGTAAAATCTGAATTTTTTGCAGAAATTTAGTTGGGCCAGAGTGAGGCGGACTGAGTCTCTTTTCACTGATTTTTGTTCAGGCAGGGCTCGGGCTGAACTTTCAATTTTTACACCAGGTCACGGCAAAATAACTTTCCTTCGGGAAGGCATCTCAAAATTCTGGCCCGTGCAAACCTCCGACAGTATTCTACAACCTTTCGAATAAAATATATTATATAAGGGTGTTGACAAACCACTTTGCACAAGGTTAGCTATGGAGCAGTAGTCTGGATCAATATAAAAAAGAATATTGCTAAATTAAACTGATGGCTTTGCATTCACAGGCTGTTTACACTAATTGTGTATTACACCCTTATTTTTTAATGAATAACACCCTCCGAAAATATAGTAAGTTGGATTACTTTTTCCCATTTCCCCTAATTATATTTAACCATTGAACAGCCAAAACTAATCACAGATACGCTTTATAAAATTAAACAATTATCCAAAGTTTGAGCAAATTAGATAATTCTGCTCAAAAAACCATTCATCTGATTTAAGGAGGGTAATCCCCCATTCCTCCCTTTATACTAAATCCTAAAATCCTCAAAACAATTCAGGGATTCGTCTTATAAAGAAAAAGATATTCAAAAATTATGTCAAATCGGATAAATCTGCATAAAAGCCTATTTATTTTATTTAAGGAAAGTGATAAAACGTCGACTACCCCATTATACTTAACCAAAAGAAAAAACCCAAATTATTTTAAAAAGCGCATGATCAAATGAATTCATGTCCAAAATTTTAAGCAAATTGGATAATTTTGTATTATAACCAATTTATCTAATTTAAGGAAGGAAATAAATTGCATGTCTCCCCCCTTATATTTAACCGAAGAACCATCAAAATCAACCAGTGAAGTGCTTCATCAGAATGAACAAATGCAAGATTTGCAGCAAATCGGTTAATTCTGCATGAAAAACCCATTTGTCAAAATTAGGCGGGATCCCCCCGTTCATCCCATTGTTCTTATTCAAGTAACCCCAAAACTAATTAGGGAAGCGCTTTGCCAGAAGGAATTTATTTCTAAAATTTGAAGCAAATCGGTAAATTCTGCGTGAAAAAAGCATTTACATAAATTATGGGGCGTTACTCATATTTCCCCCTCCCTTTATACTTAAACAATGAACACCCAAAACTAATCCTGGAGATGCCTCAAAAGAATACTCGTTTATCTAAAACATGAATAAAATATGCTAATAATGCATGTAAACCCATTTATTTGAATTAAGGGAAGGGGTGAATCAGCCTCCCGTTCTCCCCTCCCCCTTATGACCTCCCAAAATTAATGAGAAAAGCTTCAAATAAGAATAAACCTATATTGAAAGTTCGATGCAAATCGAGTATTTCTATCAAGAATTATTGCGTTTCGTACTTACGTACATACATAGATACAGAACCTATGGGCACATTAATTCACAATCTTTGGTAGCCTGATGAGATAAAAACATGTCAAATTACATTATTTCTATCATGCGTTATCGTATTAAGCACATACGTACGTACATACATGCATACAGAACCTGTGAGCCTATTATTTCACTGGCTTTGACACCCGTGAGCTAAAAACACGTGAAACTACATTGGCCTAGAATAAACTAGATCAACCTAGGACAAATAAGAATGTTGGCGTTGAGGCGGTCATTAAATTCGATAAAACCACGCCAAATTGAATTGTCCCAGGATAAACTAGTTCAGACCAATAAACAGCAGTCTAAACTAGTTTATCCTATAAGAGTTAGGCCAAACTAGTTTGGCCTAGGAAAATCTAGTTCATCCGATGGGCGTTAGGATAAACCGGTTTGGCCTACGAAAAACTAGTTTATCCGATGGGCGTTAGGATAGACCGGTTTGACCTAGGAAAAACTAGTTTATCCGATGGGCGTTAGGATAGACCGGTTTGGTCTAGGCCAATCTAGTTTGTTCTAAAATCGGGTTTGGCCCGATATATATAATTCGATTGAAATACAAAATATGTAGATTTATACTATTATTTTTTTGTTTGTTTTTTTCCTGCGGTTTATTCTGCTAGCTGTTTCAAATAACAGACCAGATGTTACGACCAATAATGTTATATGAGCGAAAAATCCCAACCGGCTATCGCCCAGATAGCTTAATAGATAAAGCATTGGCCTTGTAAGCCAAGTATCCGGGTTCGATTCCCGGCCTGGGCAATTTTTCGCTCAGCTGGAAATAATCAATTCGTATGTAATTTTGTATTTCAATCAAGTTGGGTTTTCGAATTTATTATACCGTTTGATTACATCTTTAAATATAGAATCTAAAGAAATAATAATAATTAATTATATTGAAAGCATACAGGGTGTTTCGCTACCAGACCGACAAACTTTGAGGGATGATAGTAGACATAAAGACAAACTTTATTAAATAGGAAACCATGGGGCGCAAACGTCTTCTGTAGGAGCTAGGGCCCATTAAAGTTTAAGGTCCAAAAATTCAAACGCTGATAAAAATTAGAAAAAAGGGTAGATTTGTTTGCGGTTTTCTCTAAAATCATTCTTTATATCACGATTTTTTATTTTTTTTAATTTTAAAGGTTAAGTTCAAAAATTGTCGATAGAGGGCGCTTCAGACTTTAGAGTAACGAACAAATACTTTTTGCCGTTCTTTTGTGCATGGGGTTGAAATTATTCTAAAGTTTAGAATTTAACTTAAATTTTAAGTCCAAAATCGGAAACATGGGTATCGGTTAATTAGCGAAAATTTAACTGTGAACCGAGGGGGAGATTTTAAAAGCTCATAAACATTGAACAAACTAATCGGTTTTTATTGCGGTTTACGTGTAGGTCATTCCCTTGGTAATTATTTTATTTAAAATGACGTACAGCTTTCATGTCTTCATTTTTTGATACAGGGCGTTTCCAACACATGCCCGACATTTCAATGGTATTACTCCTAAGTACTTTACTACAAGACCACCATACTTCCAGGAAGTGTAAGGGATGCAAAGACGACTCGGAATCACACAGGAACGTAACGTTGAAAATTGCTTTTTTGCATGTTAAGTTAAAAAAAAGCAGAGAAAAAATTAGCAGAAACAAGCAGAGAAACAGCAACATGTTAAAGTGACAGAAGAAAGTTTATTTAAAGGTTTTACTGCAAAAAGTGTTCGAAATTACGACCAGTAAAAGTCCGGCAAACTTGACAGCGATAGTAGATGACGCTACGATTTTCTTGCGGCAGATGGCGCTGAACGATAATGCGCGTGAAAGTTTCTCTCTCGTTGCGCAGCTCTATGTGGTTCTAGCACGATCGGGTTCTTCCACATTTTACCAATGATGTTCACTGATACCTCAACGTAACATATGGACAGCTTGGATAGGTCGTGGTGGCCCGGTTTATTGATCTGACAGATCACCGGACTTATTAAGTATGAGCTCCTTCTGTTGGGGTCACATGAAAAGTTGGGTGTATGAGAATTCCGTACCATCAATTAAAGACTTAGAAGCTCGTATTTCTGTAGCTTCCGGAAATCTATCAGATTCCAGGAATCTTTCAAAGCATGAGGAATTACATGCGACGCGACTGTCAAGCATGTCGAATTACTTCTGGTCGTAATTTCGAACATATTTTCCAGTAAAACCTTTAAATAAACTGTTTTATGTCATATTAACGTTTTGCTGTTTCTTTGCTTGTTTCTGTTGTTTTTTTCTCTGCTTCCTTTTACCATAACTCGCAAAAAAGACATTATCAACGTTACATTCCTATGTGATTCTGAGTCGCTTTTGCATCCCTAAAACTTCTTCGAAGTATGGTAGTCTGGTAGTAAAACATCCAGGAGTAATACCATTGAAATGTCGGACATGTATCGGAAGCGGCCTCTATCAAAAATGAGGACATGAAAGCTGTACGTCATTTTGAATAAAATAATTACCAAGGGAATGACCTACACACAAACCGCAACAAAGTCGATTAGTTTGTCCAATGTTTATGAGCATTCAAAATCTCCCTCTCGGTTCACAGTTAAATTTTCGCTAGTTAACCGATCCCCATGTTTCCGATTTGGGGCTTAAAATTTAAGTTAAAGTCTAAACTTTAGAATAATTTCAACCCCATGCACAAAAGAACGGCAAAAAGTATTTGTTCGTTACTCTAAAGTCTGAAGCGCCCTCTAACGACAATTTTTGAACTTAACCTTTAAAATAAAAATAATAAAAAATAGTGATATAAAGAATGATTTTAGAGAAAACCGCAAACAAATCTACCCTTTTTTCTAATTTTTATCAGCGTTTGAATTTTTGGACCTTAAACTTTAATGGGCCCTAGCTCCTACAGAAGACGTTTGCGCCCCATGGTTTCCTATTTAATAATGTTTGTCTTTATGTGTACTATTACCCCTCAAAGTTTGTCGGTCTGGTAGCGAAACACCCTGTATTAAGTTTTGATATTTGTGCATTAATTAGTTCTTTTTTGCACAATCTTTTAAAGAAACATTCCTTATAAAATATAAATAAATGTAATTATAAATGTTATTAAAATGTATGAGCATCGCATGTAATTCTTACGAAGTTTTATTTCGATAAAAAATGTAAAAGATAAACAGCTACAATGCCTGTAAATATCAATTATATAATCAAGAGCATTGTAAAAAGTCGTTAAGAATCTTAATTTGCAAAATAAAATTTATCATTTTGTATGCTTAGTATTTTTTTGTTGTTTTTCCCTTTTTACGTATTCTAGTATTTTCTCAAATTAACATATATCATTGTATTTGCGATTATGGAATTTATAGTAAAACTATGCTGCAAGGAAGAGATCGCGCATTTATCATGCATTCGATATCGAAATGCTAGTGTGGTAAGATATTACAATGCAACATGTAGAATAAATGTTGTAGATATCTGCTGTCAAAAAATTTCTAAAAAAATTAAACTTGTTAAATGTGCTGATTTCTTAGGTGTTAATCGATGCGACGACGTCTGCATATTTTAAAATTTCAAGGTAAACATCGTATTACTATAACGTCAGGACTTAGTATCCTCTTGCTTATTTATAAAACATCCTTGAGATTTCGTTATGATCTATTCTTATAATTTCAGAATCGTTGCACAATTAAAGGATCCAATATTTTAACACAGTTTAAGTAATACGGTATAGATTTTTTTCCATACTATTTATTTCCGGTGTTGTAACTACGATTGTACGAGAACACTTTCTCTTTTAAATAGTCAAACTAATTATTTCGAAATTAAAGTTCAGTACTTCTTTAATAGAATTGTCTAATTGATTATAAAAAAAGGGTGCATATAAAAGAGAAATCTCTTACATTACAATATAAAAAATTTAAAAACTCCTTTTTTGAGCATATAAAAATACTGTCAGATTAACAATATATTCATTAAAGATACAACTGCCGAATTTTTATTGCTTAATTATATGTCTTTGTTTTTTGGAGTATATTATTTTTTAAACTATGTCTTATACTAGAATTTTTTTCTTTTAATCTTAAAAAAGAAATGCTTCGTGTCTGGGGTTAAATAGGAACCTAATAACTGGATTTAAAAGGGTTTTTTTCTAGAAAAGAAATTAAAAAAAAATATTTTGATCATTAATGTTAATTAGCTTCCTGTGCAGCATTGTATTTCCATTAATAATGTAGTTTTGGATATAAGGTGCATTTTCATTAAGTCTTTAAATGTAGGATCTGAAAAATTTCATTCAATAAAATATTAAATATTTATATTCAAAGCATATTAAGTTATTAATGATTGAACAACTAATTAGCGGTTTTTTTTTGTTCAATGCTATGAAAAAATGAGCGTTACATTATGTTGACACAATTGCGCATGTGTCAACACCTTTTTGTACATCTTCAATTTAAACAAGTTGGAAATTGCACGTGAACGTAGCATATGAGGTGTGTTCGCACGATAACGAAGTTTTAAAAATATTCAAACTTGCTGATATAGTAGAGCGTACTTCGGATACAGTATAATAGTCGAAATCTTACTTGTGTTCCTGTAAATATACAGAAAGTAATTTTTATTACACCTCAGAAACGTATATCTTATTCATAAAATGTGAAATAGTTTAATATAATTAAAACACGCCCCAAACAATGTTTCCCCGTGTAGCATTATGTAGTGGAATACTTTTGTGTGGCCCTGTAACTTAATAATAAAAATTATTTGCATCACAGATTGTACAGAATGCATATTTTTGTATATACTTCATAGATTCATGCCAATTCTATTATGTTCGAATGAGTGTAACATCATAAAAATGCATTTGAAACTTTTTCCCCATTGACTGTAATGTAATGGAATACCTTTGATTGTCCCTGTAAATGATCTATGCATCCGACATTCATAACATTTGAAATGACTCGATAAAATTACGTAATAATTATATGTTTTAAATTTCAAACGAATAAAATGCATTTGAAATTTTTTCCCCATTGACCGTAATGTAACGGAATCCTTTTGATTGTCCGTGTAATTCATCTATCCATCTGATTTTCATAAAATTTGAAATGACTCGACGAAATTATGTAATAATTATGTATTTTAAATTTCAAACGATTCGGTTAGGTAGTTTTTGCGTTGTTATATGCGGACAGACAGACAGACGGACGGACAGACAGACATACGGACAGACGGACGGACTGAGCGACAACAATAGGTGCTACGTGTTTACATAATTACGAACGCACCTAAAAAGTACAGTATGAGTTTTTAGCCTTAGCGGGTTAAAGCAACAGTTTAAACATCTGATGCAGGTTTCTTCCATACGTCTGCAAAAATAGTTCATGTAATATATTTGTCGATAGCGTATTTCAATAATAACATATTTTATTAGGAAAATATATTATATGATTTTTATTTCATTATTATTATTATTAGTTTAATGCTTCATAAATACAAAAGTTTAACATTCAAGAATATTTTGAAAAAAAAAAAAATTATATCTAAAAAATGTAAGCTGAAAAAATTTCATGTAATTATCAATTAAATAACATGAGCAGATCTACAATATTTGTTATATTTTCTAATCAGTTTCAACAATAGATTAATAAATATGTATGTGAGTGTCAGAAAGCAAAATTTTCATTCTTTTGCGTAAAAAATGACAGAGAAAAAAATTATCAGCTATAAAAAAATTATCTTGATGTTCATAGTTTAGTATTTAAGCAAACATTTATAAAAATGTTAAATAAAATTTAAGTAATAAACTAGTCGGATATGTTAATCCCAAAACTTTCTTCTATTTCCCACACGTTAATACTTTTAGAAAAATGAAACATAGCAACACCGCCGGTTAGACAATTTACACAAAAATCTAATCTGCTACTTATTTCAAGTTCTTACATAATCTGAAAGTTCATAAAAATCCGTGCATAGGTATTAGACATAAAATCGTCTCAAAAATAGTAAAAAACTGGATAGAAGCACCATATGTTGAGCGGTTTAATTCAAAAACTAAAGAATACTAATTTATATCACGGACTTACTGAGTTTGAAGTTTAGAGAAAATTCGTACATTAGATCCTTAGATAGAGCTATTGTGATAATATTGAGTAATATCGCAAATCAGCATCATCTGTTGTGTGATTTACACCAAAAAGTAATCAGAATCATTTTCTATCAAGAACTAATGGAATCTGAAATTTTATGAAAATCGGTTCATTAGTACTTGAGGTATAGCTATTGTGAAAATCGTGTAAAAGGAAGCATAGAAGTAAGAGGCGATATACACCAAAAGCTAATCAGATCCAGTTCATATCAAGATCTAACTGAATCTAAAGTTTTGTGAAATTCCGAACACTAGTTCTTGAAATAGAGCGCCCACAAAATTTATGTCAGATACAGACAGATAGACGGACTCACAGACAGACTTTTTGTAAAAACATGTTTTTCAGGTATTCCGCCCCCTAAAACGTGTAAAACCTTCGAAAATTCTCACGAATCCAGTACTTTCAGCTTGCAAAGTTAGAAGAAAGTAAAATTAAATATTAGAGTTCGCTAGCTGCTTCAAATTCTGAATTTAATTTTTTAGAGAATGAGGCTAATAAAAAATAAATTCATGTAAACATTTAATGATCATCTTTTAAAGGTTCTGTGGCTAAAAAATAGTTAAATAAAATATAAAACAATAACATATATTTTTTTCAAAAAATGGGCGTTCTAAGTAAAAGTAAAAGCTCTACCCTGTATTTCCAGGTTAATTTCTCATTAAAAGAAAGCATACTTAGCTGTAGAAAATACTCCAATTTTTTTTCATTGAATAGGTTGGACAGACAGCACCATCTGTTTCTTTAAAAAATAGAAATCACATATGCAATGTAGAATTTTGTCACGATTTCAATAATTAATTTAAAATAAACTAATTAAAAACTGAAAAAGTATTTTAATGAAACACTAGCTTATTTACCGTCAAATCTTCATTCTTCTTAGTACTTCTTAAATTGAGAAACAAAACTCTTTTTTTCTATTGACATTTTCAGATGTTATTTTTCAAATTAATTTATCTCATTGCCTTTTATGCAAAATTTTCAATACATACATTATTTCTGGTTTTTTAAAATATGATATTGTAAAATGCCTTTATAGTTTTTTTTGTTGACTATCCAAGGTATCTCGACTGCTTCTAATGTAAATAAATTTAGTAAATGGTGTATTTTTTGAAATAATTTTATCTAATTGGAATTTTTTAAAGTTTAAAAAATATTGATGCAAGTTATGCTGTAAAATTACCTTATATTACTTTGTTCTTCTGGAGCGTTTGCAATTGTATCGTGTTTCTCAATGTTCTGTTGTATCAATGAGCAAGTGATTCCGTTACATAAAATAGCAAATACCATTTTAATTTTCATGGATATTATTCTGGATATTGTCTGATACATTGAAGGATTGATGATTCTCATATTTGCGGCCTTGTAGGATATATTTTTTAAGATCACGAATAGTACGAAAGAAGTAGTAACCATAATAACAGTACGAGTATTAGCAGTACCTTATCCGAGTTTCAATTAGTTGCAGAGATAAAAGGGGGATGTTTATTTATTTTCTTGACGACAGTACACTGAGAAAAAAATTTAGTTCCGGCATGTAGAATCTAAATTGTAGCTCTAGAAAAAATAGTTCCATGTCATCCTTATAAATTCTAGTTTTATTTGTTAGCGAGTTCTAGAGTCTCCTACTAGAATTCAAGAACGTTTTTCTGTTTTCTCGTTGTCAAATGTATTTACAAATTCCTCCAAATTGATGAGATCGCAAGAGGTTTTATTTAGTAACGATAATTCTAGTTTATGAAACCATTCCCGAAAACAAGTTATAATTTCTTGTAACTGAAATGATTTAATATCGTCTTGTTACTTAGAAAACAAGAGACTAGAATTGCCAGGTCATTTTATTTATTCAGCATAGTTGTTTAACCTATTCGCATAGTTCGGCGATCTATAATTCTAGTTTAGGTATTCAGAAAGTGAGTAACTATTCATTCTAGGTGAAGGCGGTATATTTTTTTTCTCAGTGTACAATATATTTCAATATTCTATTTATAAAAAACCATTTTTCTTTTCTTCGAATATCGTTGCCGGATACTGTCTGGTATTATTACTTTATCTCATTGCCTTTTATGCAAAATTTTCAATACATACATTATTTATGGTTTTTTAAAATATGATATTGTAAAATGCCTTTATATATTTTTTTTTTTTTTTGACTATCCAAAGTATCTCGACTGCTTCTAATGTAAATAAATTTAGTAAATGGTGTATTTTTTGAAATAATTTTATCTAATTGGAATTTTTTAAAGTTTAAAAAATATTGATGCAAGTTATGCTGTAAAATTACCTTATATTACTTTGTTCTTCTGGAGCGTTTGCAATTGAATCGTGTTTCTCAATGTTCTGTTGTATCAATGAGCAAGTGATTCCGTTACATAAAATAGCAAATACCATTTTAATTTTCATGGATATTATTCTGGATATTGTCTGATATATTGAAGGATTCATGATTCTCATATTTGCGGCCTTGTAGGATATATTTTTTAAGATCACGAATAGTACGAAAGAAGTAGTAACCATAATAACAGTACGAGTATTAGCAGTACCTTATCCGAGTTTCAATTAGTTGCAGAGATAAAAGGGGGATGTTTATTTATTTTCTTGACGACAGTACACCGAGAAAAAAATTTAGTTCCGGCATGTAGAATCTAAATTGTAGCTCTAGAAAAAATAGTTCCATGTCATCCTTATAAATTCTAGTTTTATTTGTTAGCGAGTTCTAGAGTCTCCTACTAGAATTCAAGAACGTTTTTCTGTTTTCTCGTTGTCAAATGTATTTACAAATTCCTCCAAATTGATGAGATCGCAAGAGGTTTGATTTAGTAACGATAATTCTAGTTTATGAAACCATTCCCGAAAACAAGTTATAATTTCTTGTAACTGAAATGATTTAATATCGTCTTGTTACTTAGAAAACAAGAGACTAGAATTTCCAGGTCATTTTATTTATTCAGCATAGTTGTTTAACATATTCGCATAGTTCGGCGATCTATAATTCTAGTTTAGGTATTCAGAAAGTGAGTAACTATTCATTCTAGGTGAAGGCGGTATATTTTTTTTCTCAGTGTACAATATATTTCAATATTCTATTTATAAAAAACCATTTTTCTTTTCTTCGAATATCGTTGCCGGATACTGTCTGGTATAGTGTAGTATTTGTGATTGTTAGTTTTAATTAGAATTTCTACACGTAGTGATCATTCTTAATTACCGTGTCCAAGTTTTGACGCATGCTGTTAATAAACTTCGTGATATTTACTGCCGGAACCATGCTGCCTTTCGTCTATCTGAACTGTTTTGTCTGCCTTTTTCTATCTATTTGAATTGTCCTGACACTTTTCGTTATATATATGTGTGTCTTTGTATATATATTTATATATAAATATATTTAAAAAATATGGACAGTTCAGATAGATAAAAACAGGCATATAAGGTAGCATGCACTTAAGCTTAAAAAACGGTAACTAAAAGGGATTGCAATATGAATATATATTACTTCCATTAAAGATTATGGATTTCCCAGCATTGAATATTATTCTTTCAGTCTGAAAAATTAGAGTTTAACCACTTTCTATATATATTTTTTAAATTTCCTTTTGTGTTCTCTCATACTTCTTTTTGTTAAAATTTAAGCATTTTGATCATACCGAAGTATCGAAAAAACATTGATTGAGAATAATAAATTTCAAATTTGAAACTTTCATATATATGTTTATCCGCAATCACAGGATCTTTACTTAATTACGCCAGAATAAATTAAGTGTGTCTAAATACCTTTTATACGGAAACAAATTAATATATTATTATAGTTTTTCAGGAGGAAGGACAGAGGATATCCTAAATTCCCTTTTTTTAAGATGTTTTTAATTGCAGTTAGCAGTGTATAAATAATATTTTGTAGAATAAAAATTTAGTACTAATGTTTATACAGGTATTTTATTAAAATGCATATTATCTAAAAATGTAATCATTTGCTCACCAATGTCATATACACTATTAAAAACCTTATCTTAGTTTGTACCAAAGTTTGCTGCTTAATAGAAGCCACTATTGGATGGGGAAATCTTGAAACAATATTTGAAGCTCCTGCTAAAGCATTGTTCCAATAGTTGGACCGAGTTTGAAATAGGAAGCTTCAAATTTAGTACACTTTCAAATTTAGTAGTAGTAATTTTTTCACCATCTTATGGTACCAGCTACTGAACACCAAATTTTGGTTCAAACTAGAGCACTTATTTTAGCACTGTAGATTGCATAGCTCAGTCCTGATATCACTTGAAATATAATAATAACGATAAATAAGAGTCTTTAAATTAATGTAAGTATTTCTAGAATTATTAAAATTACTTCTAGACCTTTACCTTTTTATTAAATACGTGCGTATCATAAGAATTGATGTACTGACTGATACATCCTTAGAGACGTTGTATAGTAATTTATAGCGGTTTTTGTGATCCCTTATAATATCTGTTTCAGGACTGATTAGGATAAATAAGACCTGTCCAGATACTTGTTTGGAGCTTAATTATTAGATAATATACTAAAACAAATTCAGCACAATATCGTATAAACGCGATTGACATCATGGTGTACTACGTAAAATAATAGCTTTTTTTCCTTTATTTTAAGCAGTAAGAAACTGCATCTGGTTTTACAGATGTATTTTCCATAGTGAATTGTATTGTTACATATAATACGATATTCAATAGGAAATCATGAATGCCGCATACTTTAGCTTTTTATATTTTATTATGTTTCATAGTTTTCAGATATAACCAATAAAATATAAATGTCGTCACAGAGGATGCTGCAGTCCAATTGATATAATAACATATATTGATTTTCCTAAAGACAAACACTTATTTCACAAAACTAGCTTTATTTATTTTAATGTTATTTAAAAGTATATTAACTTTAGATTACAACATGCGTATGATCATTAAAAAAAAACATATGCATTTCATTTATAAAACTTTCCCAAAGATGATTATAATCCAGTATTAAATAGTCAAATCTTTTATTTCGAAATTAAAGCTTATCTTTTCTTTAATGGAATTCTCTAATTGGTAATACAAAAGCGTGAAGGGAGTAAAAGAAATCTAAGGAGATTCCTTTTACGGGATAATATCAAACGTATAAAATTTTCTTTTTTTTTAGGATATAAAAAATACTGTCAGATTAACAAAGTATTCATTAAACAAAAAACTGCCGAATTTTTATTGCTTAGTTATATGTCGTTACTTTTTTATGTTCCATCGTTTTTTAAACTATCTCTTCACAGGAATTCAAGAATTTTTCTTTTTAAACTTAAAAAAGGGAATTTTCGTGTCTTGGGTTAAATAGAAGGAGAAAATCCGAGTTTCAAAAGGTTTTTTTTTAACAGAACAAATTCAAGAAATGTTTTAATCATGATTGCTAATTATCTTTGATACGTAATATAGTTTCAATTTAGAATGTAATTTCATACATAAGGTACATTTTGATTACGTCTTTAAATGTAGAATCTAAACAATTTTAATTCACGAAAATAATAAATAGTGGTATTCAAAACATATTAAGTTCAGAAGTTTGTGTAGATAATTAGTTCGTTTTTTGCTCAATCTTATAAAGAAATATATCCTATAAAACGTAAAAAAATGTAATTATGAGTTTTATTCAAATGCATGAGTATCATATGTATTCCGTATAAAGTTTTAATTTGATTAAAAAAAATTGCTAAATTAAATGTAATTAATATTTGAATCTAATCAACATCGATGTAAAAAGCCAATTAATAATCTTAATTAGAAAACTAGAGCATATCATTTTTTATATTTCTTAAATTGATGGATGAGATGCTTTTTTTCTCATTTACATTTTCCTGTTTTTTCTGGCATTTATTTATACTATTGCATTTGATGTAAAATTGAAAATATATAAATTAGTTATACACATTTCAAATATGGTATTTTAAAATGATTCTATCTTTGTTTATTATCGGAAAGCATTTTCATTGAAACTAATATATTTAGAATTAGTAAATGATGTATTATCTGAAAACATTTCATCAAGCTGGACTTATCAAGATTTAGAAAATAATTGTATGCTTTTGAATTACCTATAATTATTTTGTTCTTAAAGAGGATTGCTACAGAATAGTGACTTATAATGATTACATATATATATATATGTATATAATCATTAAACTTTTTTAGAATGTTGTATAATTTAAACCTAATTGAAACCTGTATTTTATTCAAATTCGATTTAAACGGTAAACTTGCTATACGCTCATGTATGAGTGTTACACAATGCTTCCTAGCACAAAATGCACAGCAATTACTTTAATAATTTAATTTCATTTCTTCAACAAACTAATCTCATATATATATATATATATATATATATATATATATATAGTTACTATGGGTATATATTTTACGTGTGAATCTGGATAACAACACAGTCAAGACCTCTGTATATACTATACATGTGCTTAGTAAAATCTAAACAAACTAAACAGAAAATTCTCCGGAAAATTTCTATCTAGGCAAAACACTCAAGCAATTAAAATATCTTTAAATACAATTTTTACAAGAAGTACCAATTTTTACATTTACAAGAAGAAAGTATTGGATTCGTGAAACTTATCGAATTCCGGTTTTCGACGGATATAGACGTGGAAGGGTTTAGAGATAATGAAATATACGCGTTTTTTTTTAAATGTCTGTCTATGAGTTTGTGCCTCTCTATTTATGTGGGAGCTCTATTTCAGGAACTAATGCACGGGATTTAATAAAAGTGTATATTCAGTTAGTCCTCGATATCAATTGGTGCAAATTAGATTATGGTATAAATCTTTTAACAGGTAGCACAGCTATGCAGTATTTATTTTACAACTTCCGCAATCACCCAATCACCATAATGTTTATAAAACTGCAGATTCCGTTATTTCTTGACTTGAATTGATGTTTTTTAAATTTCATTGTAAGTTGCTCAAGTTATGGCCCTGTATTATGCGCGATTTCTGTAATAGTTTTTTCTCGAAAACTAATGCACGGATTTTCATGAATCTTCAGATTTCGTTAGTCCAATAATTATTTATTTTCTTTTTTGATTAATTCGTACAGAAAGTGAAGCTGTATCTGCAGAATTATTGCACAAAATTTTATCAAACCTCAGATTCAGTTATTCCTTAAAATAAACTAACTATTTTATTTTTGTAAATCACCCAATAGGTGCCGCTGATACGCTGCATTTTTTAAAAAGATTTTCGCAACAGTTAACGTCATGAACTAATGCACGAATTTTCAGAAATCTTCCAATTCGATTAGTTCTTGACAGGAACTGATATTGTTTATATTTTGATGTAATTAGTTCCGCAGGTAGTTCTTCTGTACTGCATTAGTTACGATTTCTAAGACAGTTCTATCTTAAGAACTAAAGTACGGATATCCAACAAACTTCAGATTCTGTTAATCCTTGAAATGAGTTGTTTTTGTTTACGTTTTGGTGTTAACCGCCCTACAGCTGGCACTTCTATGTTTAATTTTAGGTGCTTTACACGATTTTAGCGATTATCATATCGCAAGAACTAATGAACAGAATTTAATAGCTCTTTAATTATCATGATGACCATAGACTGTCATTTAATTTTGACTCTGTGATAGTAAATTTGAAACTTTTACATGTATGAGATAACAGGTTATGATATACAGGTTTATGAAATAACAGGTCTGGGATTGCAGATAAAATTTTTACATTTTAATTTATTTCAATATTTTCAATTTAAAACAAAATGGTTGATAACTTTAGCCAATATATACAATGGATACATTGGTAATTCCTAGGCACATGTTATGCCGCATCCAAATCGATTCATAAATACAAGAGTTACACAAGTTCTCAAATACAAGAGTACATAAAATTACTACAAGTAGTAAATACAGGCGACTAGACCCTGGCCGTCCACATAACGCAAATCTTCTCTGATTGGCCCGTAAAAATGAACTTCTCTATAAAAAAAAATCTAAGGAATTCTAGCTCAACGAGCATGCGCTGTGGCAAAACAACATTCCTCTCTTGCAACATTGGATCATTGGAACATATTTGCTTACTGAATGCTCATTGAGCTACAATTAAAAGATTTTTCGATAGAAATGCACTATTTTACGGTCCAATCAGAAGAAACTTGCGTTATGTGGACGGCCAGAGTTTAGTCGCCTGTGTAGTAAATGGCCCTACCGAACATGCAATTGCGTTTATTCCAAAATATCGTGAACAACACGTGATGAAATGCAACTACGATTTCTACCCGAAGTTGCTGTACACCATTAAAACATTTACACACACAGGAATAGAAATATTCTGCTTCAGTCAACACAAAGGTAATAGAACTTTAGTTTTTTAAAAAAGCCATAATTTTGCACAGTAAATAAATTGTTACATTTAAAACATTAAAAATATTGTAAGTGGATGTTTGTAAATTGTATAGCAAATATTCTTATTTTTTTTTACGAATAAAATTTTGATTCAGATAAGCTATCTTTAAATACTAAAATAGATATATTTTTATATATATTATTATTGTGAAAAAATATATATGCAGTATGAAGTTTTTATATCTATTCATGTGCTCAAACTTTTTATATTGTCTTTTTGTATTTAAAAAAAATCAGAAGTTGAGCTTGTAAAAAGAAAAAAAATCATGACTTCATTATTTAAGTTCCACCCTAAATTACAGAATAACAAAAGTCACGAAGATGTGAAAAATTATTGCAACGATCGATTATAAGATGCGTTCATGAAGAGTCTCCATGGATGAAAATTGGTTTAAAGTAAACTCTTGTAGGGCTCTAAATTGACATACACAATACATAAACATATTTCATGACGCATGTACTTTAAATTTAAAATCAGAGAAACTCTCGTGATTAAATGATAATAGCGTGAAAAAGAAAGGCCACTTCCAAAGAAGTACTTTCTGTGAGGAAAGAAAAACAGTTATTTAAAATGAAAAAAAAAGAGTATAAAATGTTACTTGCGTATCACATCATACATAATTCGCGGCGATAAATAAATATCACTTGTTCTTATACACTATAAAATGCATCATTTCTATTAGATATAATATGAGAGAATTTAAAAAAAAATTACGAAGATGAAATTATAGACTGTTTATCACATATCTATTTGAGATAAGTTGCTAGAAAACAATGAAACTTTAATAGATGCAAATACGAAGACCCATGGTATTATTGCATCAGTATTTAAGTTAAAAACTTACTTGTAATATATATATATATATATATATATATATATTATTTTGATGAATGTAAAGTCCCTTATCAGAGTGAATAATATATTCGGATTCTTCCGGGAAAATAGATTATTTTAAAAATAATGATATTTATATGATATAGAAGAAAGGGCTTGATTGACATCTTGATTTTAGATATACTTAGAGGGACGCGGCTAAATAAAGGTTGGGGACCACTGCAGTAGATTTGTTGTAATTTCACATAAAAAAAAATAATATTTTACTACGATGGTAAATATCGTAAGGGAAAATTTTTCCAGAAACGCTGTAGTTATTTAAAATTATATACTGCTAATCTGTAGTAGAAATCAATAGTATAGTGTCACATTCATGAATTGATGAATTCATCTAAATTCTGATTAACTAATCGCGCTAGCTGTTGCCGTCGGAATATCCATTTATACAATCATTAAGTAAAAACTATTGTAACAACGCCTACTGCAACTAATTATTCATTCAGAATCGCAACATAATACTAATCAGGGTTTCTTTTAAATCCTAATAATTTTCTGCAATCAATGAATGTCAATCAAATCGGTATTATACTAATAGTGCTTTTGCTTGTAAAATTCAAAAGTGGATATCATGTCTCCTTTTTAAATAATCCTTTGATTTCAGCGTTTATCCCAATGTGCATAAAGTGAAAATAAATGCCCAGTTAAAATAATGCTGTTCACTTTAATTTAAAAAAAAGAATATTCCCCAGTCTAACGGGTGATTACAGCCTTATATTTTCAAGGGTTATTTCCGGTCGAAAAACAAATTAAGTAGGGAAAACCGCACCCCTATTTTCCCCTTTTTGTACTTTATCATTCAACCCCCTAAACTAATCAGAGATATGCTTTATCATATAAAAATATATATATACAAAATTCAGAGCAAATCGAAAATTCTTATTAAAAACCGATTTATATAATTTAAGAGGAGTTACCCCCTCATTTATGCTTAACCATTGAACTTCCAAAAACTATTCAGAAATTCGAATTATTGAAAAGAACCTGTATCCAAAATTAAAAGCAAATCAGACAATTCTGCATAAAAAAAAACATTTATCAAATTTAAGGTGGGGTGATCGCAAGTAGCCCTTAAACAAAAGAACCGCACAGCTAAATAAAAAAAGCATCTTATTACTATGAAAGTGTATCCAAATGTCGAAAGAAATCGGTTAATTTTGCAAGAAGAAACATTTAAGTAAATTAAGAGTGTAACAAATACCAGTCACGGAGGCGCCTCATAACAACGATCCTAAATCTAAAATTTTAACGAAAACTGATAAATCTGCATGAAAAACCCATTTATGTCAATAATGGGGAGGGGCATGATCCCCCTTTCACCCACTTATACATATCGAATGAACTCCAAAAACTAATTAGGGAAGCGTCTTATCAGAATATACCATTATACACAACTTCAAGTGGATCGGATATTTTTATCATAAGTTATCGAGTTACACACGTACACACGAAATTACATACATACAGAACGGATGGGCACATAAGTTCTCAGGCTTAGATAGCCTCTGAGCTAATTTTACTTAACAATAAAAAAGCACAAATCGATAATCTAATAAATATTTACAAAAATATATAAAACGAGCAAATTCCTTTTAAGCGTGTTAAAGAAAAATTCCCCTATACCCTGTAAACATTATTTTTATTGAACAAACCATACTAGATTTTGATACACTATAACAAGGAATCTGCAAAAAAATTTATAAATACAAGAAAACCAGGAGACATGTAAACAAAAACAATTATTTTGTTACGAAAATCGTTTAAGGGAAGAGAAGACACGGCCGATACAATCACATAGAATACTAAACTTTCTCACTCGCATTTATTTCACTTTAACATTTTATACTTATTTATTACTAGCGGCCTTCGCCCGCTACGCTGGTCGGTTTATCTAAAGAAATCTTGAAGAAGTAGTTAGATAAGGTTCAGACATACATTAAAAAAAAAAAAAGCAAGTCGATCATTCAAAAAACGTTGGGAAATATCAAATATTTACTGTAATTTTTTAAGAAAAACAAAGTTTCGAAAAAAAAATTAAATCGAAAAAAAAATTACACTGACATATTAATGCAAGGAAATTTTCCCAGAGAGAAAATTCGCCTTGAATACAATATTTCAAATTCTTTTAATTGCTTATAGGCGTTAATGCCAACATAGTGAAAAAAAAATTCCATGCTGGGAATCGAACCCGGGCCATCAGTATGGCGCACTGACGTTCTACCGACTAAACCACATGGAACGACAGCCAGCTTGAAACTTTCTCATACTTAAGTAGACTGGCGAAAACATAACGATAGCGCGTTTTAAAATCGCACAGTGACATCTATTGGATTTTATATGTACTAAAAAACGTTATGTACTAAAAAACGTGAGCAGCGCACCTAATAGTTTCTTTTGTTTCTTTTTGTTACTTTTTTGTCTGTTGTCCGATTTTGATGAAACAAAGCCTATACACTGCCCGGGAGTGTGCATTCTTCATTAGTGAAAACCGCATAAAAATCCATTCAGTAGTTACGAAGATAACCTCGAACAAACAGACAGACAGACAGACAGACAGACAGACAGACAAAAAATTCAAAAAATTTTTTTTTGTGTTTCATTGGTTTTCTTTTATCGCCCTGACTCCATTTTTGTCAATTATCTTCAATGTACAGACACACCGGGTCCTACTGTTTTATTATATGTATAGATATATGACTAAATTTTAACCAAGTGTAAAGAAGTGTAACCAACTTTTAACCACATACTCATGTGTTTGAAAAAAAAATGTCCAAGAACTTCACGCACATTAGAACAGTCTAAGTTTTTTATCTCTAAGAAAAATTGCATTTTTCAGTATAAAGCCCCATTAACTCCTACATTACTCAAGTGATTCTGATTTTTTAAAAATGGAATTAGAGCATAAATATAAGATATATTTGTAGATGGTTTAAAAAATTTTTAAACAGAAAAAAAAATCTAAAAAATGGAAAAATTTCTTAAAAATTGCCTTTGCTCTAAAATAAAACGTATTATTCACACACAAAAAACTGTGTATCAAACATTTTGAGCACAATCCAGTGAATACGAATTCCTAATTATATCAAAATAAGCCGGGCAGTTTCCACATAAACGGGTCATAAATATTGCTTATTTTCCAGTCTTGCATTCCTTTAATATGATACCGAACAGATAATAATAAAACTTTTTTGGTTTTATTGTTTTATTAGTTAGCTATTTTTAAACAAGATATTTTGTTTTGAGTAAAATAATTTAGAGGTGTTATTAACTAAAAATACATTTAATGAAAGAATGTAAATATAAAGGCAAATTTATTTATCATAAACAAGCCAAGAAGATGATTTCGGTGAAGTAATATATGGCATATTAATGAAAGCTTCAGAATTTTTAAATATTAATCATATATTTTTTTTGGCATATCAGTCAATGTTTTACATGGAATTCTTTATAAATCCCCAAAGTATTAAAAAAATAGAGTGTATGACTTACGTAAGACCTTTTTTTTAGAATTCTGTATATTAGCAATATATTTCTTTTTTTTTCATTTGTATATTCCTTAGCAAAATCAAAGAAGGTTATTTTTTCACCAAACTGTTGAATTATTCATTCATCTTTTACCGAGTTACTAATGCTAAAGAATTTTTGTATACCATTACTCACAGAATAATTACCTTACAGTTCAAGAATTTATTAATGTGTGTTTTACAAATACGTATAAAATAACAATATATCTATTAGACTATTCATATTTCTTTATATATTATTCTACAAATTTAGCGTTGCAGGTTTCGTAAATTAAGTTTATGTGAGTTGCATGTATTTACTGTCATATCAAAAATATAATATAAAATAATGAAAACGACATTATTTATTTTTTTTATATTTTATTTAAATTTTTTTTTCTTGTGTTATGCAGAATAGCATTTACAAAATACCGTACATTTATATCCGTTTTTTTTTTTACTTTATGAAAGAAAATTCATTAAAAAGATGTGATAGAGGACATGAGTTTAAAAATTTGTCTAATCAAAAAATAAAATTTTGGGAAATCGCGAAAAATCGCTAACATCCTCCATTGGTTTTTATAGTAAGCCGAGCTATTACAATGCTAGAAATACACGATAAAACTAGTTTTTCTTGCAAATTGTTGTGTTTTTTCTACATAGGTTCACAAATAAAAAATATTGGTTGAGAAAACTCGATTTTTTAAGTTTTTAATAAGATGAGTTTTGAAAATCACGTCCTCATACGACCCATAAATATAAATGACATATATTGAACAGAGCGTTTAACCTCACTCATAAGACAAAGGATTACGACAGGTGATGCGTTAGGGTAAACCCACATCTATTACTTACATGCACTGCAAATCCTAAATGTTCTCCAGAAAATTCCAAATATCGAATTTTACACTTAAATATCTTAAGACTGAGATATAAAAATATAAGAACAAAATGTTAAATTTTAATGCTCTAACAATAGTTTTAAATGTATTAAGTTTATTAATATGTTTAATAAATGATTTAAAGAGTTCTAAAAGGAACTAATGCTAGAGCGATTTCAAGCATACGGTTTTATTGCTTTGAGACAAAAGTCTGCTTTCAGAAGAATCGAGTTGGCATGTTAAGAGGGCTGATTTACAACTTTTCAACAAGTCAAATTCGTGTGCAATTATGTGAAAATATAATAGATCCAGATCGAAAAATAACAGTTTTATAGATATAACGGTTTGAATACTGAGAGACAATTTATAAAAATATAACTGACCATTTATAATGAATTAAAAAGAGCAAATTTTGCCCCTCCTAAAAGATAATTGACGTTTTTTGATATTTTTAACTCATATTTCTATCTAAATCTTGTCTGATAGTCGTAGATGTAATTTTAATGTTTTTAGAGTGTTTTTTAAGTTATAGAAACATTATAATGGGTGCTAAAGAACAAAAAACTCTAAATAGAAGACATTCTAAAATGCCCGCTTGCTATTATGTCCTATTACTTACCCATCATACGTAGTATAGGGTAAGTCTTGAAATCGTTTTGAAAATCGAAAAAAAAATTTTGACGGATTTACACCTTTTAGATAGTGAAGATTCCGAAAAACATATTTTTAGAAAAAAAATTTGCCGTCCGTCTGTCTGTCTGTAAACGCGAACAAATTGAGATAGAGACTTGAAATTTTGTATGTAGTTAGTATGTAAAAATGGGACGAAGGCTATTTAATATCAGCAATCTCGATTATCCGGAACCATTTTTTTCGGACTCTCGAAAAATTCGTTCTGATGAAAGGTATACAAAAATTTTCGAATGTTTTTGTTCTAAGGAATGGACGTAAAAGGCAATAAAATACAGTAAAACCTCTAAATAACGGACACTTCGGTAACTCAGAAATTGTCCGCTATTCGGAGGTGTCCGCTATTGGGAAAACATCAAATATACAAAAATCACTAAGAAATGCTTAATGTGCCATGAAGTGACTTTTATATGTCCTATAACTTCTATTATATGATTAATCAAAATTTAGAAATATTTTTTAAACAATAAAACTGAAACTGAAATAAAATTGTGCACACCTTCATCCACTGTTTATTTACATTCTTATGAAAAAAAAAAAATCTCTTGCAAAAGTTTTCTTTTGCTTGCGTTTACATGTAATTTGTTTTTCAATGTGACATTATTAGACATTATAGAGTTCCGGACGGGAAAGGAGGTTTGCACTTTTTGTCCATTAAAAACACAAAATCTCAAAGCCTTCCGAGGGGATATTTCAATGCTCTGGCAGATGTCCCACCCGGGCACTCCCCTGAATTCAACACTGAATGTTGAGAGGTGATTTTCTCCAGACCACGTTCTACATTTATTTGTGATCACAAAATTTGTGACACATGGCCTTGATGAATTTAGAGGCCTTTTGACATTTTTTTTTCTTTTTTTTTCTTGTTAAAATAATATTTTTCATTTCTTATCGCCAAAAATAGTGTCCGCTATTTAGAATGTCCGTTATTCAGAGGTTAAACATCCAAAAATTTAGGTTTTGGGAGTGGGGATCGGAAAACTGTCCGTTAAATACAGGTGTCCGCTATTCGGGAGTGTCCGTTATGGAGGTTTTACTGTACCACACATTTTACATATAAAACGAAGTCAATCGGATTATTAGTCACCGAGATATTTGTAATCCTGTTTTCCACATTCTTCGATTTTTCATGACCCTGTATTTCATTCAAATTTCAATTCAGAGGTATATTTTAATTGAAAATGAGACGCTTAATCCGACGCAGTTAATTGTTAGTTAATAGAATTATTATTTATGGAGTTATAAGGATGTTTCTTTTACGCAGTTCGGTACTACTTAAATAGTTTGGCGTTTTATATAATTTGTCGAAATTGATAATCAGCAGTTCTTCAATATAGCATCAATATGTATATTAACAATACAAAAATTTTGTTTATGAATTGCAAGGCAGTGTATAAATAGTTTTCACATGTTTTATTTTCATATACATATCCATGATCGGTGAGTATTACGGTGGCCCCCAACGACTAGTTTTAGAACAGTGTATGTACGCTGAATGCAATTGAATTTTATATTTAGCGGGCTACGTTACGCTTTTTCAAGATAATTGTAAACTTATGCTTTAGAGTACAGGATAAGTCAACCGATATCTTTTATAGTATGGCAATGACATTTCCGGATTTTGTTTGTACTAATCCTTTCAAAGTTTATCCCGGTATCGCAATTAGTATTTGCTACTTAATAAATTAATCAAAAGTAATGAGTTAAAAAGCCCATTATATGCTTAGTTGAAATAATATTTTAAAATGAAAAGATTAAAAAAAATCACTTAAACCTTGTTGATCGCTTAGAATTTATTTTGTATATAAATGATATTTCTTATAAAATAAAAAGTATAAAAGAAAACTTCTTTTTTACATTTAAGCAAATTTCTAAAATGTAATATATTTAATAAGCCTGATATTATTTTTACGAAATATTAACGATTTGCTCATATAATCTAACAACACTGAATTTATTAACTGTCTAATGATGTTATGTCTGTGTTGAAATAAAACAAAAAAAGTATAGCTTTCAAACAAATTCTTTCTAAAATCATTATTTTAAACCATTTAAATGTTAACTTATTATTTTCGCTTCAGAATTAAGCATTGCTAAATTTTTAAAACGTCCTGCTTGATCTGTTCACCAAAAAATGGGATAATTTCATTTTTTTAATATACAAATATGATAAATATTTTCATTTATTTTTTTACAAATACACCTATGGCAATAAATAATTTAATGAATAGTGTACCAATGATTAACATGAAGAATTTTTTAAATTGTGATTAAAAAAAATCCTTTACAGTGTAGAAAATTTGAACTATTTGACGCTCACGATAACACATAAGAAAATTAGTTAAAAACTAGATCAAAGTTTAAGACATTTTTAAATGAAAAATAGTAGTGTAAATTTTCAAAGAAGCGTATAACTCTATATATCTTTAAATAAAATTTGTTGTACAATTGTTTTCTATTTTTTATACATATAACACTATTTTTTTTTCTTTGCAATACGAATTACTTTTTATATTAGCTTTTTAAACCATTTATATTATATACGTACTTAAAGACTTCTAAAGAGTAATTATTTACTTCTGTAATTAATGCTATTTAAAACTATATTTCATGAAAACATGTTATTATAATGTTAGCACATTATTTAAGCTTTCTATTTTCCACCAGATATATTATCTTTATATTTATGAATAACACATTTACATAATAAGCATACCCTTAAGGAAAATATCTTTCTTTTTCAAATGTAACCTGGATGCATTTCACAATTAACTATTAAAAACGAAAACCCATGTAGAAATACCTTTTAAAATTAAATTCAACAAAGTCTCAATATATATATATATATACATATATATATATATATATATATATATACATAATAACTATAAATTTGAATGTTAGATCCATGCATAAAAATATTAAATACACCACGGAAAACTAGTAGAAAAAAAAAAAATCAAAACTTTGCCTAAATTAGTAAATAAACCTCAGCATATATCGAACAAGCAATTTCTAAAATAAAATAATAAGGGAGAATTATCAGTTTAAAGTTTTTATTTGTATAGCTAATTGCGCTGGATATATTTCCAAAAAATGCAATATCTCGCGATATATTTGTCGTGTAGGTAAAAATAAGGTTTAAAAATATTCAAAATGATAATTCCTTTAAGTTACCATATTGAAAAAGGCAAAGAAAATCGATATTTTGACCTATTTCAAAGTAGTGTGCCCCTTTAAAAGTGCTAATTAAATTCAAAATTAAAATTAAAATTTCTAATTTTACAAAAAATTAATATAAATCCAATTCATATTTTTTTTAATTTTCACAATGAGATTTTATAGCAACGGAAATCAATTTTATGTTCCATTTTCTATTAAATATATGCGTATATATATATATATTTTTTTTGTGTGTGTGTTTTTCTTTTTTCAAAAATTTTCACTTACTGCAAATATAACACATTAAGTTAACACTCAACTAACTAGTGTATTATAAATAACGAAATTAAGAATATTCTTATGATAAATAAATAGCCTCTTTAAAAATATTCGGGTTAACCTGCATCATTAATTTTTCTGTCAAACATCATTTTCAGCATACTTTAATTTATTTATTTTATCACCTAAATATGATGAACAATTCTGAAAAATTGTGTGAAGATCAATGTTAAAAGCTCTGGGGAGCTCGAAAAATTTATGCTTTAACGTGTCAATTTGGAGGATATTTTGTGTGAAAAATGTAACACATTTCTTATTCTTTGGAACAATATTGTATTAGTTGTTTTTAATAAAAGTATGTGATGTGGAACTATTTTGATTGGAATATGCTTCTAGAGGTTTACATGAAAGAACTATGTTTATTCTTTTGTAGGTAATAAAAAAGTCTTCAAACATTTTACAGAAATATTTTATGATTGATCTAAATCCTAAAATAAATTGTAAATATTTTTTTTATAATTGTTTAATTCTTGAATGTTATTAAATAATATAGTATACATAAATGATTCGATACATAAAAGATGATTAATCAATTTAGCTAGTGGTTGAGGGTCACCATAATACTGACCCATCATGAATATGCATAACATAGGAAATAATATTTTGATGACATCATAAAACTGACGTCATAAAAATATATTTAAGCAATTAAAAGGTGTGGTTGTTTAATCATTCTTTATACATTGAATCGTTTGTATAATTTTATATGGTATTACTATGATGAGTTTTAACTTTCATCACTAGTTAGAAATACTTAAGGTCGCAAAATAAATGTTTTTTCCTTATATAAAAACTATCTGACATCAAATGAATTAAGTTTTTATTTCCGTATATTAAAAATTTTAATCTGTCATTTTATGGCATATAATCATGAATTGTTAAACACTAAATTAACGAAAACACCAAAGATTGTCGTTTATAAATTAAATAATTTTATGTACATTCGGCTTAAAATTGATATTCAGTTATCTTTTATTCAACTATCATTCAATTTGATTATAAGTTCTATATTTTAATACAAATAAAACTAAAAAAAAACATTCAAATATTTTTTCTCGTATTCAAATTGGTAAATTTTATTTCCTTAAAAATTTTATACAATTGCGTAATAAAGGAACAAACCAGGGTATTTAACATTACGTGCCAGTATCCAACCAATAAACTACCTATACGACACCGAGCCTAGCATTACTCACTTTTATCTGTTGGCAACCCTGCTACTCAACAAACGATGGATTATTTTCGGCATAAAGTAAATTACCCTAGTTGATGGCGAGCTTGGACTACTTTTACAATCTGTTGCTCTACACATTTTAAGCAAATAAAATTCAGAAATTCCTATATAAATTTAAATATAAAATTATTAGAATACTTATATATACATATATATACAGTGAAACATCCAAATAAGGGACACTCCGAATAAGGGACACCTCTATTTAAGGGACAAAAATTCCGGTCCCAGTCCCTTGGTATAGGAAGTGTAATGTATTTACCTCTGAATAAGGGACACTTGATTGGGACGCTTGAAAATGGGATTAACCTTTTCGACTCGGACGTTTCTTACACAAATTTTACTCAGTTGACACCACTTAAGAAAAAAGTTTCCTTCAAGTACACAATTTAAAAAAAAAGTTTTAATTAAATAACAAATTTTATTTTCCTTTATTACTGGTATGACAAAAATAAATTTTGCAAAGAAAAATGCTGCCCAGTCACACTGTGCGAGTGCGAAATGTTAAAGGGGTTGATTTTTGCATTTGAGATAATGAAGTAGTCTGTGATGAAAATAAAAATACAGAATTTTGTGAACTTATCAGATAGGCAGTTATGTTGGTACAGAGGTATGCAACTCAACTGATGAGCATTTATTTATCCACAATTCAGATGAAGATATCGAAGTGCGTTTATCCCTGTTAGAGCCAGAGGTGGCAGTGCAGACAATAACTTCCTCGAGTTCACAGCTGATGTTCCAGAATTGGTTACAGCTTGATTCACATATTAAAATACAATTGGTGTGCCAAGTCATATCTAGGTGGAAAGCACATATAAACCGGATTTTAGTGGTTGATTAATAGGTCTATCATTGGGGTATCCTGCAGCCAGTCCTCCATATTTTCATAGATTTGAGTGCAGGAAAATATAATGGTAAATCTACAAGTCAAATTTCAGATTTTCAGAATTCAGATTTTTAGGTGTTTTAGTATACCAATCGCATTTTAACATACATATTGAGTTTTAACTGATTCTAGAATTTCTCTTGTGAATTCGATGAGGTGATTGTCTGTTCTGCCACCTCCTGTCTATATTAAAAAGAATGCTGAAAATTGTGAGGAATGACTCTGAAAATGAAAGAGAAAGGAAAATTGTGAAATAAAGAACTTTACAGATGCTTTAAAATATGCAAATCAGTTGAATACTTTTTTCGTAAATACTGCTTATAATGAAGGAATAAGAGTTATAAGTTTGGTAAATAAATATCTGAAAGGTTTAGTAGTAGAAAATGAAATTTGCAAAACAGTCACTTTTTTTATTGATTACTTCGCAAGTAAGATTTTTAAAAATATTATTACACTTTTTACATTATTGAAACTTTTACGTAAAAATACAAATCAATAACTCAACAAATCATTTACTAATTAAGTAATCAATTAAAACATTAAATTAATTAATTATCAATTACTCTTGTGTCTAATTAATGTAATTTAAACCTTCGGGTACATTTAAACTTCAATTTTAATATTTTGTTTTTTTATATCCTTATGAATGATTAATTAAAAAAAACTGTAAAAACTCCGAATAAGGGACACCTCTATTTAAGGAACAAAAGTTCCGGTCCCATGGGTGTCCCTTATTCAGAGGTTTCACTGTATATATGTATATATATATATATATATATATATATATATATGTTATATATAAAAGAATAAAAAGTAAACACCCACATACAGATATATATATGTTTATATTGTTCCTTATTGATAAAGTATTATATTTTATTTAAAGTTGGCATTTAAAAAAAAAAAAACCTGTACTTTGCAATCACCAGAATTAAAATAATCTTTAGCCATGAAAAATATCGCAAAATAGAAACTCTTGCCAATTTTTAGCTGTAAATAAAAATGTAATGTCATGACTGCATTTTCTGCAATCTGTGTGGTTAATAATAAATGATGGGGAAGACAAATGATTACTTTGCTTGAACGATCGAAATTATCTCATCCATTGTACTTATTTTATTGAATCACAAGGGAATGAATCAGTTTGGTTATAACATTTATATGAGTAGCCGAATTTAACCTGAAGACATCTCGAACTACATGCATATTTCAATATAACTCATGTCTCAAAATGTTTTTCTTTTTTCTCAACTTTAATAAAATATATACATTTTATGCATCTTTATTCAAAAAGTTATAAATACGAAAGAGGATATCGACACTTAAAGCTTATGAATCACAGTTCTCAGAAGTTGAGTAAATCTTTTTTATAACATTTAGGGCAGAAATGAAAAAAAAATATTAGTTAAGGATACCGTCAGGTAATTTTTTTTATTTTTATTTTTATAGGGAAGCTATTTCTTGATATTTCTTTAAATTTTTTATACTATACAATTGAATTAAAGTGTTTAAAAGATCTAGAAAAGATAAATATTTTATACATTGCATACAATATATAGTGTCACAATTGTGTTTGTATAGTGTCACAACTAAGCTAGTATCTTTTTAATTAAATTTCCTTATTTTTTTTAAATATAGAATTGTGGAAGATTAGCATTTCATCCACCTAACATTTAATTACAATTTTTAGCTCATTTTGTTTTGCTCTGTAGCAAATATATGAAGAAAGAAAATTCCAATGTTTAAATGCCCGAGAAGAAAACATCTACCTTCATTTCAGCAAAACTTATTATAATTATTTTTAGCTTACATTTTTTATTAGGAACTTTATGCATTTTTAAAACGACATTTATGTATATATTTTTTTCCTCGAAAACTACAAACTTCATCACAATGAAAAACTCTAAATCTAACGGTCGTCTACAAAGATAATATGTCTCATTTCATATTATATATGTATATTTTTGATACTTTGCGTGATGTGCTTAAGATTTTTTTAAATCTTAACCATTTTCTGCATATAATTTCTGTATAAGAATACGCCATAGTTTTAACACCAATTAATTATTAACTCCCATCATCAAATAATAAAGAAGTAATATTATTTATTGTGGCAAATAAAGAATAAATCTGCTAAAATATTTTTCTGTTAGATGTTTTTACTTTCTTTTACCTTTACAGGAAGAATCTGTAGGATTCGTGAAAATTTTCAACTTCCGGTATTCGAAGTGTTAAAATGTATTTTTGTGAGTATGGTTCTTACTCTGTCTGTCACTCTGTAACTCTGTGCTTTTTTAAAGCGGAATTGTTTTCACTTTGTAGGATTCATTATTGTAGGTTTATATAACGTTTCTAAATAGTTTATTAAGTTTTTAATCTCAATTTAAGCAGCCACAGTTAACTACGCTAATATAAAAAAAACATTTAAAGGCGATGTTAGTAAAGTGTCACCAATACATTAAGTCAACACTATTAAGCGACATTAATTTTCTGACGTGCATTATGCAAAAAGGTTTATCCATAATATATTGAAAATAGAATACATCCATTTCCACGTATGTTTTTATAAAAAGGATATTAAAATTGGCATTTTCATAAATGTTCGTAGGTTGTAAATTCTGTTAAAAGTGAATTTCACTCTTTTCGAATAAGGATCATATATAGTAAATACAAAAGTTTAAAAACCAACAACGTTCTAACGTACAAATTTCATAAAAACTCAAACCCCCAAAGAATTTCATACTCCGTTTCAAGGATGCCTTAATCCCCTTCCTCAGTGAAAAAAATGGATGAAATGGGTTTAAAAAACCCGGCTCGGTTATAGCGCCGAGTACTGGCTGTGGAATGATTGAAAATGTGTCCGTAAAGGGTTTAAATACAATAAAAATAATCATTGAATTGTTCCAGAATTTCAATCATTCCACAGCCAGTACTCGGGGTTATAACCGAGCCGGGTTTTTTGAACCCATTTCATCTTTTTTTTTCACTGGAAGGGGATCAAGGCATCCTTGAAACGACGTATGAAATTCTTTGGCGGGTTTGAGTTTTTATGAAATTTGTGCGTTAGAACGTTGTTAGTTTTTAAACTTTTGTATTGAAAATCGCACAAAATGTTACAATTTTACTTATCATATATAGTAATTTTCCGAATGTATTTTAATACTATTCTTTTGATCTCAAATATGTTAATCTTTTTTAAAAAATTATTTGTAAGATTCAGCAAATCTTGCTGTTGGAAATGAATTAGAAAATGTCGAAATTTTAGCATTTAGAAAAAACTTTTGACTGAATAATCATATCAGGTTATTTAAATCACGCTCTCTAATGAAAAAAATCTAGCCACATCATCTAGAGTTCTGTCATTATACGTTGAGACAAAAATGGCCGCAGTATAAAGCTCTATTTCTCGATATTTTAAAAATAAAAAAAATTAAGAAATAATATTTGGTCTTATTTTATTACGATCAAATAGTTGAAGAAAACTTTCACGAGATCTACTGTTGCCTAAAAAAAACGCAGACTCCAATTGATATTCTTTTAACACTCGTAAGTCTAATTTGTGCATAATTATACATATTTACATAATTTTTGGTATAGTATATATATTTTTTTCATTGTAAACTACATGATAGTTTTTACTTTAATATACATACATTACCTTCTCTTGACTCATAAGTAAGATATTAACAACATAATTACCGAATTGAAAAACATACGTACAAACTGAGTTAAAATGAAATTTATCCAAATAACCAATTCAGGGGCTGTGATCTAGCCTGTTACTGTAAGGTCCTGAATTGGATTAAGTCTCCAGGATATTTTTTTCTTTTTATCATGTATTTATTTTGCAGGTCTTCATTTAATTAGAACTTAGAACAGCTAACTATGATAAGAGTATTATACAACTAAATTAATTATCGTATATCTTTAATATTTAACTGTTTTTAATAAATAAACGCATGATTTAAAAAATCCTTTGTTTAATATTTCTTTAACTTATTTATTTTAAAGATTTTTTTTATTTATCAATTTTTTTATTTTATTTTGATTCTTGGAAGGAATTTTAAACAGTGATTTTTTCACTATCGAAAATGCCCATTATATAATTTATCTTTTGTATGAAATATTCTTTAATGTTAAATTAAATGAATAGTAGCAGTAATTTAAAAGCCATATTAGATTTATGAACGGATATCTTCAGCAGTAATTAAAAAAATCTAAAAACGTAAAAACCTATTAACACATACATACAGAACAAACAAACAACAACAACAAAAACATATCAAGTAGTATTCCGAAATAAATTTTGACGTTATACGAAATACGTTTAAGCATCTTTGACACCTTTGGGAACAGACACGTCAATTGAGACAATAAGATGAAATAATAAATGTTTATATTTTTATGTTTCTGAATCCGCTAATAATGCCTAGTCAAAAATAATGTATGGTTGAATGATTTTCTGTCTGCGTAAAGAATACTTTCACCTTAACTAAAATTATTAGGTACTGAGGGTTATTTACCTAATTGCCACACTAAACGACAAAGAATAATAATAAAAAAGAAAACAAAAGGCAACATGAAAATAAAATCTATTTAGTTAGAATTATTTAGAGATATATGTGAAAAAATGCTTAATTTTTTTTCATACGAAAAACTGTAGTTCCTACGTAGATTTGTTATCAGCCAGGTACAAATTACATTTTTTATATATTGTAGTCGATTATATACCTGATAAATAGATACAGTTTTATATTAAAATAATTTAAATCTAGAAAGAATAAACATTTACGCAGACTGTATTTAAATATACTAAAAAAAAATATTTTAAAAAAACATTTATTATTTTTAGAAATTGTATATTCATTATAAATATAAAAAAATTAAAAATTTTTCTCATACACAACCTTATTTTTAAATTTGCGAAGTCCCTACACAGCGAATTATTTTATGCCCTCTTCTTTCTTCTAGCTTTACGCGGCTGATCTCAAATAATTTCCACAGTTATTAGCTTCAATTTTAAAATCTATAGAACATCAAAACATAATCGAATGTATAACCATAAAAAAGTTTACTAAACATAACATTTATTATGGATTCTGATGAGAAAACTAAACGATAAATATACAGAAAAAAGTCATAAAATTTAGTCAGCCCCTTTCAACAATTCATAAAACAAATTCAAATTTTTATTGTTTTAGTGAAAAAATATCCATAAATTCAGAAAGTAGTCAAAATTTGCAACAAATAAGATACATGACATTTTGGCGTAGAATGAATGGGGAGTGGGGAGCCTGCCTCTTAACATGCGCTGAGTTGGTGCGTGCATAAGTTATACAATTCAGTAAGACACAATAGTAGTCACTGAAAAAGATGATAATGTTAAGTCTATGTGGGCATTCTTTTCAAATATCTAGCTCATTCTTTTTATATTTTTACGTGATTTTTTTTTCATAGGATAGCTGAGTATGATTTACATCCAGGATGGGTTTTTACTTTTTTAAATTTTGGTTATATATTTTTTATAATATGATTTTAGAGCTTCATATTCAGCTTCATTTTCAGAAGCGGTTCTAAGGGGTTTCAAACGTTAAAGTTATTTTATTAAAAAATCTGAAACAAAAATTAGAAAAGTCAAAATCAGCCCGGTTGTAGATTGTCCTCAGCTATGCTATACAAAAAATCATGTAAAAATATTAAAATTTGAACTAGATATTTCAAAAGAACGCCCCCATAGACTTAACATTATCATTCGTGTCTTTTTCAGTGATTAGCGTGGAGCCTGAACAACTCGCATTCTTTACGTTGCTCTCCCTTTTCACCTCCGAACTTTTTATATGATTACTAATTTGTGCATAAATAAAAGCGTACGACGAAAAGAAATTTTCACCTTGTTTTAGCCCTTTCGGGTCTGGTGTACTATTAATAGTACACGTATTTTAATGGAATATTATATTTTTTAAGAAATACTTTTGCAACTATTTAAAAATAATAATATTAACATTATGTCTATGCATTTATCTTTAGGTATTTTAATAATAACAAAAAAAATAAAAATTTGTTTATTTCTCTTCGCACCGTTTGCATTTTTTTAAACATATATTTCACCCTTTAAATTTAAAATTAAAGTTACTTTCCTGAAAGAATAGTGTGTAATAAAGCACAAAAAGTATTAGAAATTTGTAATATAAGTTAAATTTTGTTGTAATACAATATTTTCCAAATGTCTCCAAAAATTCTTCCTTAGCCTATTGTCATATGACTATTAATTTAATAATCCGAAAAAAATGTTATTGTTTAGACAGTAGAATATTTGTTAAAAAACTAATTAATCTATTTGTATAGCTATTATTGTTATTTACGTAAAAGTAAATTTTTCTGAAAACTAAAAAAAATTCAGACCCGAAAGGGTTAAACAAAATTTATATAATATGAACTGTAAAATGTTCTGTTGTACTTAAAGGACTATTAAAATAATCAAATATGGTTAATAGTTAATTTTAATAAAAATATCTTAGTACACTCTTAAAATGAAAGGGTGGATTTGGATTCTCAGGAAAGAGCTGTAATTTATTCAATCGTGAATGAGTTGTTTTTTAAATGCTTTACTCATCTTGATTTAGATTGCTTATTTAAACAACTCACCTTCATTTAAATTGTTTAATAACTGCTCACTTACTTGAGTTGTCTCAACTCTTTATGAGAAGCTGACTTTCAAAACGCGAGATGAGCGAATTTCGGCTCAACTTGAGTTATTTTTTGGCTGACATTTTAAGAGAGTATTTTCAAGCCTTAATCAGGCTCTTCCTCAGAGAATATTTTTACAACAATATTCTCTGTTTTCAGAATATTTTTAAAAACTGTTATAAAAATATTCTCTGAAGAAGATCCTGATTAAGTACAAAGATATTTTAAATAAAATTAAGTATTAAAATTTCTATTTGATTACTTTAATCGCCTGTAAAACTAAACATTTTAAAAATCATACTATATATTTTGTACTTCTTTGGGTTTTTTGGATCATAATTTTAACCAACATTTCCTCCCCCCCCCCCCCACAAGAAAAAAATTGATAAAAGGATTTCCAAAATAGGTGTTTTTTTAAATTGTTTTCGGAAAAAAAGTATCAAGAAATTCAGAAAGTAGACAAAATTTGCAAGAAATTTTATGCATGACATTATGGCATATAGTGAACGGGGAGGAGAAAGCCTGCCACTCGACATGCGCCGCGACGCTGCGTGGGCTAATTTTTGTAGTCCAGGCAATACAGGATTTTACCTGGCAAAACTAATGGCAGTTTTAGAAATCGATTTATTTTATGGTATTTCAGCCGTTGAATGAATTTGTAATTTCGCACAAAAAAATTACGGTAACCTCTCCTCCCCTCGGGACAGGATTGCATAACTTAGTGCACGCATGGCCGCATCGCATGTTGAGAAGCAGGCTCCCCCCCCCCGCCCGCCCCGTTCACACTGGCATACTTCTAATGTGTTGTAAATTGTCTACTTTCTGAATATCTAGATACTTTGTTTCTAAAACAATTAAAAATAAACGTTTTTCTGTGGACTATTTTATCAATTATTGGTGAGGGGGATTTGGGGGGAAGTTTAAATTCGTTTTCAGCAGTCCAATTAACAAAAAGGAGGCTTTACATGGAAAGCTCGCAGGGAAAACGGGAAAACGAACGCAAACGCTACGAGTGATTAATCCGAATTGCACAGAGTATTCAGTGCCCCTCCCCATTCAACCTTCATTATAATATCGCATATCTTATTTGTTGAAAAAAATTTCTTAGTTTTTCTGAGTTGCTTTCACAAAGATAACAACCACAACAGCTACAAAATAATAATTAAAACATGTATTTTGCTGGGCTTTTTACCGAAATATAGGCGGGGGGAGGATTTTCGACAACAAAGCTTTGTGGAAAGTTTAAAATTCGGATTCGGTGCACCAAAAATCATCAGATAAGCCTTCTTTCAGAACTAATAGGAATTTTGCTAGATAGAGATTATACGATTTAAACTGATAAATGATATACTTAGACAAGTTTCTACTAACCTCAGAAAACTAAGAAATTTCGAAGAAAAGATCACAGAAAAATATTAGTTAGAATAAAATATATTATGATTCTGTGATGATATCTCAATATTTACTATATCTATGAAATACAGATAGAAATTTAGTTTTAGCTGTCAAACCCAATTATGAATTATGGTTTTTAAAAGCTATTCTGGACGGATTTTGATAAGTTTTACATTGGATATTTTTTCAGGTATGTTTTTTTCATATTAAACATTATTTAGTTACACATTGTTTAATTACAAAATTGAGGGAGAAGCTGTATAATCAGGTTAACCTTATTATCCATTCTGAAATGTTCTACAAAATGGCTTTTGATGAGATTGCAATGTTTATCAGACAGTTTTTCGCAAATAGTTTCATTGTATTTCATATCGCTATCTACCAAATTAGATATTAAGTAATTAATAAATATTGATCAGAATAAATTTTGTTAGACACATTAGGAAGAGTAATGGCTAAATGGCATTGATATCGTTTTCAGCAATGCGGAAAGACCTTTCAACCTAAAAGGTGCCTACAAAATTTAAACATAAGATAAATGTAACTAATATATTTCGTTTGAAGAAGTTTACCAGTTTAGTGAGCGAAGCCTGTTAGTGGCATTTACACATTATGTCATAAAATGATAAATTTAAATTCTTAATACTCTGTAATCACATGTGATTATAAGAAAAGAAAACGCGCAAAAATAGTTATTAATGGAAGAGAAAAATAAACTCTACTAGTATTTGATAAAGATAATATTCGAAAAAAAATTGTACGTTATAGTAATCCCAAAAGAATCTTACAGTCGAAAAATACCTCATTTGTTTGTTTTTGGTTCAAAGTCAGTATTAATGAATATTAACGGTATCTTAGGTAATGCCTAATTTTCTAAGAATTTTTAAAAGGATAAATATGCACATTTTTTGCAGCATAGTGTGACAGGTTGTCAAGGAACAAGTGAATCTTTCTTTATGTAAAGATGAAAATTTATGGCTGAGGTGTGTTTAAAGAGTCATAAAAGAAATATGTGTGCTTTATATATGCTAGATGTGTGGTAAAAGAAAATATAAAAATAGTTATGCTTCTGCATTTGTCATTGTTAATGTATTTTAGGATTATTCATGCAAGTAATTCTTAATTTAAAAAAATAAGAAATCAGTATTCGTAGTTGAAGTATATCATTGCTTTAAAGATGATTCGGAAAAGCCTGGGAAGGAAACGTTTGAGAACCACTGCGAAATAAAATGTACATGAAATTAAACATATTTATTTATGAGAATAATTCGCAGAATTCTTAAAATGCATCTATTTCTTCTTATAAAATTGAAACTGCACAATGAGAATTCCTTAAAGATAAATTTAGATTGCAGCTGAATAAATGTTTTAAAAACTGAATACACTTGGATATATTTTCATTTTATTAATTTTATTCATATTGTGCCTATATCTTAGAAAAAATATCATAATTTCAAATTTTTAAGAAAATCCTTACTTTAAAATTTGTTATATGTTGCTTTTTTAATTTGTCGTATGTTATTAATATATTTATTTTATAACAGAGATTAATTGAAAATTCTAATAGACAAAAAATGTAAGTTTCATGTAACTGTGATACATATATATTATAGTTTAAAGTCAAAAATATCATTTTATTACATATAGAAAATATTATTCAATATTTTATACCAGGACGTTGTTAAGAATGTATACTTAACTGTTACTTCGAAAATTCCAAACACTTCTGTCAGCTTATTTCAAATCTTATACAAATCCGACTTTATGTCAGATATAAGGCTTTACGTTTATTCATGCTTGAATAACTTGACACACTTACACACTGCTGGCATAAATACTAAAGTGCTTTTAATGCTTATAGTGCCGCATAAAATTTAAACATAGAGCTTCTATGCATATTATATATCATCACTCACTTAACATTCAATGCTATTTAATACTAACTGATGTTGAAATTGCAATTAGCTTTTCAGAAAATATGTCAATATTCCAACATAATTTGAACAAGCTAAATCAAATGAATGCAATTCAAAGTAGAAACTAAAAAAATCTCTATTGTTTATTTGATATTAAAATATCAATATTCATAAATAGTTATTTAAATTAATTGATTCTATAAAATTCTTAAAGAATTATTGGTAACATGTAACATTGTTAGTTTGTATCAAATGGTTCTCCAGCCTTTTTCTACGGAATATATAGTAAGATAATAAATAAAAGTATATTAACAATATACGGAGGAATAAGATAGTATGCAAAAATTAATGTAGAAGTATACTATCAATCTGACAAAAATCTATACAGGGTTTACGCTATAAAGATAAGATTCAAAAGTATACTGTAAAATAAAATTTGCAAAGCTTGTGATGTTTTTCAAGAAAACTGGGATTCCTAAAAGATTTAATGTAATGGCGACAACAAAAGACCATGCAACAGTTACAATACAATTACATTGTAAATCAAAAAATCTGTAACGTAATTAAGAACTTTATAGGAAATGACTTTATAGGAATGACTAGGACGTTTTATGTTACTGCAAATTGGGTTACATAAAAAAATTTAGCAACATACTGTAATTTTAGCAGATTCTTTTGTAGAGCTACAGATTTCTGTAGCTTGACAAACCTAATTTTGTAGATTTACATGTATTTTCAGTGAGAGCGTAGATAAAAGTTTGAAAAGGATACAGGTTTCTGTAATTCTACATCTGTAGACTTACATATATATATATATATATATATATATATATATATATTATATTATATTATGGTGTAGGTGTTTACTTTTAAATCATTATACGTAGATAATGTATAAATGTTTCGTACATTTAAATTGACAGGTTTCTGTGAATATACTGTCTTAAAACGACAACCGCAAAATAACTCAAGATGAGTGGAAATGCATTCATCTCACGATTTGAAAGTCAGATTATCGTAAAAAATTGAAACAACTTGAATAAAGGAGTTGTTTTTAAGCAAATTATATCAATATGATTAGAGCGTTTAAAAACAACTCTTTCACTATCCAATAAATTAGAGCTCTTTCCTGAGAAGCCAAATCTCACTCTTTCTTTTAAAAACTGTTTAATAACTATACGTACTCAGCGATAATATTCATTCTTTCCTAAAAGTGTTTAAACGAAACAGTAAAATGAACGCGCATATGATGTACAATGAAATAGAAATTCCACAATTTCATTTTTGCAAAGCCATTTAAATACATTCCAATGAAAATAATATGATTTGTATCATCAATTTGTATTAACACTATACTTGAAAAGTCAATATGTAACGATGCAGGATCCTTCAACTTCGCAAAATACACAAGTTTAAAAGTAGAAAAATACACTAAAGGATTACGAATATAAAACACACACACACAAAAGTATAAATAAAACATAAGAACTTTGATAGGTAATAGAAAATGTGTGACTGTCTTTTCAAATAATAACATTACAAATTCAGTATTTGTAAAATATTCCCATTTTTATTGAAAAAGACTTCGTTAAAAAAAAAAAAAAAACATGCTTACAACATGAAACTAAAATAGATTTTACTGTTTTATTTAACACTTCAATAATTCATTAATCAAAATCATCATTTTGAGAAATTAATGAGATGCATTTTTTAAGATTAAGAAAATTGAAATAAGCAACCTTTCTTACTTAATAGATTTCTTTTCCAGAGTATTGAATGAAAGGAAGACAACTATTCGTATTACGAAGTAATTGAACATAATTCTATTCAGCTGTTTTGGCAAATGCTTTATTATAATATGAATCATTAAAAAATTCACAGTTTTATGATATAAAGTTAACTGTGTTTGCACAATATATTTTACTCAGTTTGCGAAATTACTAAATGGCATGTGATACTTTTTTAAGGCTCATTATGTTTTAGTATCATAACATCCTTCGTATGCGGCAGTATACAGGGTGTCCACTCTCAACGGAGGCCAATGGCTAATTTTTAAACCGTTAGTCAAAGACATATAGTTCCATTTGCAAAAATGCTTCAAAAGAGGTAAAGAATTGTTTTTCTGGTGATTTAGATGAAAGAAAAAGTATTACAAAAATGCGAAAATTAAATTTTTATATCGTCCTCCCGTCCTATTAGTGATATTTTGTAACTTTTTACCACTACTCTAACAAGTAATAAGACGAAAAAGTCCTATTCCTCTGGGATTAAAATTGACCGGGTAACAGCTGTTTAAAGATGAAGCATCTTTTTTGCTTCAAAATAGGGGTCAGTCATAAATTTACTGGAAAAAATAAATAAAATTCAGATATAAAATTTAACATTAAACATTGAGAGTAAAATATTTTTTTACAATACTATTTTTAAAGCATGTTGATGTTTACTTATTAAAGCAAAATATGCAGCTTGTACTAAAAATATAAATAAAAAAATAACAGAAATTTTGTTAAATTAAATTATGAAAAACAACAGTCACAATTCGTTACGAAATGATACATATTTAAAATTCTATTAAAGTACTTAACGTAACGGAATTTAATGTAATCCTATAAAATAAATAAATGGTACGCAAAACGGTAATATTACATGGCCATTGGATATAAATAAATATGCCAAATGAACCTCGATCTAATATTTGGAAGTGAATTAAAATTTGAATACAAATTTTGAACTAGAAAAACATATATACGAATATTTTAAGTAAAATAAAAGGTCATCAAAACAACACACCTTTTTAAAATAAAATCATGAAAACAAGCATTTTCACATTCTTACAAAATTAAACATATGTAAAAATACAACTGACGATGGGAATTTCAAAACTCGCCTTATCACTTTTGTTTTCTCTATCAGTCTATACCATTCTGCACTAATGTAAAACTACAATCTTCAAATTTATAATGAAATTGCATTTAAAGGTTTTACGCGATTCCCCAAAATTTGATATTCTGAATAAAGAAAATTTTGAAACTCACACCTTAAATTATTTTAACCAATCTAAAAGTTAATTAATTAAAATTAACATTACCGTAAAACTTATACGGTGGCAACACCTTCAGTTAAATCACTTTAAAAATATTTCTTTACCTCATTTAAAATATTTTTGTAATTGGAATGTCTGTGACAAATGATTTAGGAATAAGCTATAGGACCGTTCTGGAAATGGGCGCAATTTATAATACTTTAAGCACTTAGTTTACGTTCCCTTAAAGCTCAGTCCAATTCATTCGTTTTCAGCTACAAAAAATATTCATATTCCTATACAGAAAATATCCGTTTATACTCAGTCAATTTTAATGTTAGTATAATGGGATCTTTTTTCTCTTACTTGTCAGAGTAGTGGAAAAAATTTACTAAATATCACAGGACCGGGGAACCGTATAAAAAGTTAATTTTCGTAATTTTTTAATATTTGTTTTTTAACCTAAATTGCTTAAAAAACAATTTTTTACCCTTTTTAAAGCATTTTTGCAATTAGAAGTGTATGTCTATGACTAACGGTTTAGAAATTAGCCATTGGCTGCCGTTGAGAGTAGACACCCTGTATATTATAGACATACATAGTAAAAAAATATATAAAGTTACAAAGAATTTTCTGAGAAACTAGGATTCCCAGAACATTTTATGTAACGGTACCAGCAAGAATTCGTATAATAGATGCAGATTTGCACAGAAAATAAAAAAAAACTGTAAGTTACTAAGAAATTTTTAGGAAACTAGGATGCCAAGAAAATGTAACTGTAACTTAGATTACAGACAAAATTTTAATAAGAGTACCGCATACATATATATATATATATATATGTATGTATATATATATATATCGTGAAACTTTAGAAATTTGTAGTTGCCTGAATAATCTGTCATACAACCTGATTTCTGAACATTAATGGACAAAGCACTCGGAAAAAAAAGTAATGTTACTTTTAAAAATTGGTGACAGGCATACTGCCTCTATTTTAGCCAATATTTCATATAATATAACTAGCATTACGTTGCACTAATATGAAATATCACAGTTTAAATTACACCGTTACATAATTTCAGGTACTCATTAAAATTGGATGCACCATGTTACTACAAATTTTATAGCGATATGTTACATATTTTTTCTTTTGTATAATCCAATGCTAAATACATTCTATTTGAAATAAAACGTCATTGTTTTAATAGAGGTGTACAAATTTGAAATACAAAAACTGCAATGTTAAAAAGCACCAAATATTGTATATAAACCGCAGACCGGTTTCGGTAGCATTTAGCGTACCGTCGTCGGTGTTGAAATAAATCTGAATATTAAGTGTACAAATTTGCCGATGTCATATAATACTGAAAGTTCCTTAAAACTAATTGTTTTAAAATACTTTAAAAAAATGATTTTTACCTTCTTGAAGGATGATGGTTCATTTTATGGATCTTTTAATTTCAATTCTTAGTCTCCATCTGAATTTTCAAATGATAATTTTTCTTACAAAACTACAAGTCATAAATGATCAAAATTTTTATACAAATGTATAAAATAAAATCAGAAATACATATTTTTTGAAAAATACTTACCAATTTATTAGATTTTGTGATTCTACACTTCATTTTAAAAACATATTTTAAAGTTCTAAAATGAAATATTACTTTTTTAGATGTGCTTTAGATGTACCTGGCGTAAATATTTTCACCATTAAAACATTTATTTTATAACGCAAGAATTTATTATTCTAAATTGATTTCAAAATTTTGAAAGTTCACTATTTGCGGGCTGCTTGATATAAATATTTGCTTTAAAGGAAAATTTATGAATAAACATCCATAAAATAGATAGCGTTCATTGAAATCTGGAAATGAATGTTTATATGTGAATATTTCCAGTTAAAGTAAAAAAAAAAAAACTGTACTACCTCGTTTTATTTTATTTTAATTTATTTTATTTTATTTTATTTATTTAATTTATTTATTTATTATTTATTTTTATTTTTTTTGCCAAAAATGTAGTGAATATGAAGTTGTATTTAAATTATATGAAGGTATTTTAAGAACGTTTTAAAAGTTTTTAAAGATATTACAAACGGTTTATCAATTTAAAAATCAAATTATAAAAAATCAGATTACCTGAGTTTATTATGAAAATCACGTTTTATTGGTGTTAAATGTTAATGGATTTATCTAATTAGTAATGGATTGTAAGAAATATAAAAGACATTTATTTAAAATGTTTTCAAAAATAATTGTAAGGTTAGCTTTCGTTCATTAAATGAAAAAGTGCTGAAAGGTTGTTGTTAAAATGCATTATTTTTTTTTTATTTACTGTTTTATACGCATGTACATTTTTTTTTATTACGAGTGGGTTTTACTTTATAAAAAAAGATTATGCGTGGGTTTAAGTGAAAGCTTAACATTTAAAAGATAAAATTAAACATAAAAAGCAGTAAATGGGAGCATTTAGTTTATTATTAATTAATTTTCTAACCGGAAGGTGTCTGTAATGATTATATTTCATTATATGAGCCGCATAGTTTAGTACAATTTCCAAAGGGATAAATTTAAATGAAAATAGAAAATAATAAGTAACGAATTTCATCTTTTGTTAAGTATTGCTTTTGTTTGAAGAATTTTATATAGTAATTAAATTTATATTAAGATAATTGGAAATATCTCAGAAGACACAGAAGACTCTTTTATAATTTTTATATGCGTAAATAAAATGAGAAATACACTTTCCTTAAAATACCTGCCAATTTATCAAATATTATTTTCCCATATTTAAAAAACATATTTTAGTGTAGTAAAATAAAAAATTACTTTTTAGGTGGCGTAAATATTTTCTTCATTAACTCATTTAATCTATATTTCAAGAATTTATACACAATACATTTTAGTAATTCGAAACTCCAAGATTTTCGAGCCGATTAGCATAATTATTTGCTTTAAAATAAAATTTATGAATACACATTTATAAAATAGATTATTTCTGTAAAATTTTGAAATAAATGTTTATATGTGCATATTTACATTTAAAGTGAAAATAACAGTATGATCTCGTTTTATTATTTTTTGCCATAAAAATGTGTTAAACTTGCAATTTTTTATTATATAGAGTTATTTTCAGCATGTGTTTTTAATGTATAAAGAAATTGTTTATCATTTTAAATAATCCTTTTACAAAATAATCAGCTTTATAAAATCAGATTACCTGCGTTTATTATAAAGATCACATAGGATTGAGGTTTTGCAATTGGCATTAAATGTTATTGGAATTTTCTAATTACCAATGGTTGTAAAAAAAATAATAACATATATATGTTACAGGCCAAACCCGATTTTAGGCCAAACTAGATTGGCCTTGGCCAAACCGGTTTATCCTAATGCCCATCGGATAAACTAGTTTTTCCTAGGCCAAACCGGTTTATCCTAATGAGCAACGGATAAACTAGTTTTTCCTAGGCCAAACTAGTCTATCCTAAGGTCCATAGGACAAACTAGTTTTTCCTAGGCCAAACGAGTTTGGCCTAATTCTTATAGGATGGACTGGTTTAGCCTGCTGTTTATTGGTCTGAACTAGTTTATCCTAGGCCGATCTACTTTATCCTAGGCCATTTCCATTTGGCGGGATTTTATTGAATTCAATGACCGCCTCAGCACCAACAATCTAGTTTGTCCTAGGCTGATCTAGTTTATCCTAGTTTATGTAATTTTACGTGTTTTCAAATCACAGGCGTCAAAGCCTGAGAAATAATGGGCTCGCAAGTTCTGTATTTATGTATGTACGCATGTATGTACACATGTATGTATGCATGTTTGTACGTATCAACGTACGTATGCACGTAACGCGATAACTCTTGATAGAAATATCCGATTTGCTTCAAATTTTGGATGCAGTTTCATTCTGATAAGGTACTTTTCTGATTAGTTTTGGTAATTCATTCGATAAGAATAAGAGGGGGCGAACAGGAGGCTAATGCCCCACCGTTAATTTTAAAAAATGGATTTTTCATGCAGAATTATTAGTTTTCATTTAAATTTTTAGATATAGGATCATTCTGACAAAGTACCTCCGTGATTAGTTGTGGATGTTTATTGTTTAAGTGTAAAAGAAAGGTCAATGTAGGTAACCCCCCATAATATAGATAAATGGTTTTGACGCAGAATTTACGGATTTGCGTCAAATTTTGGATATAGGTTCTTTCTGATAAAGCGATTCCCTGAATAATTTTGGAGGTTTAATGGTTAAGTATGAAAGAAAAATGAAGGATTACCATCTTACCTAGAAAAACCTAGTTTATCCTAAGGGCATTTAAATAAATAAGTTTGGCGTAGGAAAACTAGTTTATCCAATTGGCGTTAGGATAAAATAGATTGGTCTAGGCTAATCTAATTTGGCTCAAAATCGAGTTTGGCCGGTAAAAAACATATCTTTCACTAGGATAAGCATAACTGAGTGTCAAAAGTCATTGCTTGTAACATCAATACAGAAATTTAACATGTCCACCGTAAAGACAAGATGCATTGGATATGCTGTTTGCTTATTTTTTTTTTCCTGCAGACTCAGGCCGTGCTAAGATCAGACTTGCTTATTTATTATTATTATTTTTAGTTTTATTATTATTATTATTATTATTATTATTATTATTATTATTATTATTATTTTCGAGCCAGATCGCAGCTGAACATAATTTGGAATTTAACAGTTTTCCATTTTTGAGAAATTAATTACCTATCGACATATAAGCTATTCTTGTCACGGCGTTAAGTTTTTCTTTCCGTGAAGTCTTAACTGCAAATTCGATTCAAAACGTAGTCTTAATAGTATTTTCTCAAAAGTACATCGCTTTTATAAAAAAAAAAAATGGTTAGCCCCATTCGATTACATATTTTCTGAGTGAAAATGCCTGTTAATCTTATGCATTTCCGAAAAGGAATTAATTCATAAATGTGTTAAGATGTAGCTCTTTTGGATTTGAGAAAAGCCTTAAGGAATGACAGAGAAATATATTCACAAACATACTTTTCACTAAACATATTCAAAAGTTATGATGTTTATAACTCTCCTTTTTTTTCTTTTATCTTCTATCTTTTAATCTACATTAACTATTTAATGAATCTCTATTTGAATATTGAAGGACTAAGAATCTAAATAATCAATGATACATTGTGTATTTTCCATTCTGCGAACACATCGTAATATAAAAATACAATGTAAATTTATCCAATAAATATGCATGCAGTATTTTTTTAAAGGCATCTTAAATGTACGTAAATTAAAATCCGAGTTTTTTGCAGAAATCGAGTATGGCCAGATCGAGCCGAACTGAGTCTCTTTTCACTGATTTTTGTATAGGCAGGACTCGGGCTGAACTTTTAATTTTTATACCAGGCTTCAAAATTCCTGCCCATGCAAACCTCTAACAGTATTCTACTACCCTTCGAATAAAATACATTATGCAAATGTGATAGAAAAACCACTTTGCACGAGGTTAGCAATGGAGCAGTAGTTGGGATTTATATTAAAAAGAATATTACCCTGTTAAACTGATGGCTTTGCATTCACAGGTTGTTTACACTAATTGTGTATTGCAGATTATTTTTTAAAAAGAATAACACCCTCGGTAAAAACGAGTAAGAAGGGATTACTTTTTCCCATTTCCCCCAATTATACTTAACCATTGAACCTCAAAACTGATCTCAGATACGCTTTATAAGATTGAACAATTATCTAAAATTTGAAGCTAATCAGATAATTCTGTTCAGAAAACCATTCATCTGATTTAAGGAGGGTAATCCTCCATTCCTCCTTTTATACTTAATCATTAAACCCTCAAAACTATTCAGGGATTCGCCTTATAAAAAAAAAATATATGTTCAAAATTTAATCGGCAAATCGGATAAATCTGAATAAAAACACATTTATCTAATTTAAGGAAGACAATAAATCGTCCATTACCCCATTATACTTAACCAAAAAAAAAATAATAATAATAATTAAAGAAGCGTTTGATCAAAATGAATTCATGTCGAAATTTTAAGCAAATTGGACATCTGTATTATATCTGTATTATATTTACTGTATTATATACATTTATCTGTATTATAAGTAATTTATCTAATTTAAGGAAATAAATAACTTGTACTCTTCTTCTTTATACTTAACCAAAAAACCACCAAAATTAATCAGTGAAGTACTTCATCAAAATGAACAAATCAAAGATTTGCAGCAAATCGGTTAATTCTGCATGAAAAACCCATTTAACAAAATTAGGCGGGATTCCCCCGTTCTTCCCTTTGTTCTTATTCAATTAATCCCCAAAACCAATTAGGGAAACGCCTTACCAGAATGAATCTATTTCTAAAATTTGAAGTAAATCAGTAAATTCTGCGTGAAAAAAGCATTTACATAAATTATGGGGTGTTACCCTTATTCTCCCCTCCCTTTATACTTAAACAATTGACACCCACAACTAATCATGGAGGCGCCTCATCAGAATGTTCCTATATCTAAAATTGTTTATAAAATATACTAATAATGCATGGAAACCCATTTATTTGAATTAAGGGAAGGAGCGAATCAGCCTCTCGATCGTCCCCCCCCCCCCTTATTCTTCTCCAATGACCTCCCAAAGTTAATCAGAAAAGCTTCTCATAAGAGTAAACCAACATTGAAAGTTAGATGCAAATCGGGTATTTCTATCAAGAATTATTGTTTTACGTACTTTCGTACATACATAGATACAGAACCCACGGGCATATTAGTTCTCAAGCTTTGGTAGCTTGTTAAGATAATACTATCACGTCAAATTACATTATTTCTATCAAGAGTTATCGCGTTACGTACATACGTACGTACATATATGCAAGCATACATGCATGCAGAACCTGCGAGCCCATTATTTCTCAGGCTGTGACGCCTGTGAGCCAAAAACACGTAAAATTACATTGGCCTAGGATAAACTAGATCAGCCTAGGACAAACTAGAATGTTGGCGCTGAGGCAGTCATTGAATTCAATAAAATCACGCCAAATTGAATTGGCCTAGGATAAACTAGTTCAGACCAATAAACAGCAGTCTAAACTAGTTTATACTATAAGAATTAGGCGAAATTAGTTTGGCCGAGGAAAAACTAGTTTGTCCTATGGACCTTAGGATAGACTGGTTTGACCTAGGAAAAACTAGTTTATCCGATGGGCATTAGGAAAAATCGGTTTGGCCTAGGAAAAACTAGTTTATCCTATGGGCGATAGGATAGACCGGTTTGGCCTAGGAAAAACTAGTTTGTCCGATGGGCGTTAGGATAGACCGGTTTGGCCTAGTCCAATCTAGTTTGGCCTAAAATCGGGTTTGGCCTGTAACATACATATATTTCAACTGCTAGTAAAATAGTTATAAGTCAAGATTACATTCATTAGAAGAAAAAACGCTAAATGTTGTTAAATTGTTTAGATTTTTTATCCTTTTTTTCAGTTTATTGTTTTTTTACGCGTATACATTTTCCTATTTACTGGTGGATATTATAGCATAAAAGATTTTGTGCGTGGGTTTAAGTATGAAGAATAAGCATTAATTTGTAAAATTAAGAGTTTAAGAAAATAAATGAGAGGTTCATTCAGATTATTCCAAATCGGTTTTCTAACCGGAGGGTATTTTTCATTATTATATTTCTTTAGATGAGCCGCATAGTTTAATTCATTTTCCAAAGGTATAAATGTAAATGGACATAGCAAATAAAAAATAATAAATCCCAACTATTGTTAAGTGTAGCTGTTGTCTGAAGAATTTTATATAGTAATGATAATTATGTTAAGGGAAGTCCGAATACCTCTCATAACTCTGAAGATATTTTTATAGCGTGAATTTATAATTCTCTAAACTATTTCTCACTTAAATAATATCACCAAATAGATTTTTAGAAAGTGTGCAGACACATTACTCAAGATGATGTGTACTCTATTCATAAAATCATAATCAAAACATTTTTGTAAAAACTACAGTATAAAATATATTTTATGAAACGAATTTACAAAATAATAACGTTATCAAACGATTTGATGAAATGAACTATTGAAACGACGACGTTGTAAAACGATTTCATGAAATAAATTTATCAAACGTTTTTAAAACTGTTAAAATAAGAATATGAACATAGAATGCTGATTGTAATATGATTTTAATATATTTTACCTTCCCTTACAGTATGGTATATACAACTTCTCAGATTGTATAACAGTGGTGCACGTACTACCGTAAAAGAATAGTAATTAAATATAATTATTTTGTTTATTATTTCTTTGAGTTAGTTGGAACTTTTGGAAAATGTTATATCTTAATAATGCTCATAATGGCTCACCCTTATTGAAAATTCGGGTGATAATTTTTCAACTCTTTTACAAAAAGACACCAAATATATCAGTCTTATAACACGTTTTACATACATTTCAATTCAATTATAATTCTTCAAACAAATATGTCTTTATTTAACTTTTCAAGAATTTTTTGCACACTGTGCATGGACAAATTTTGGGGATATGTTCAAAATTAGGCTTCTTTGACCAAATGTTGTTGACAGAATTTTTGTTTCTGATGCATTTCCCCTAGTATGTAATTTCATGTCAAAATTTTAAAATGAATTTTTCTAAACATAACTACAAATTAAAATTAGAGAGAACCGATTAACTTAAAATTATTTCACACTGATAACGTCTCTTTGAAGAAAAATATTTACCAAATACAAATAAAATTAATTTGCTTGTGTTTTATTATAACAACGCTGTGTAGAAATTAAAAGTATACAGACTAGATTAAAAACAACTTTATTTTGCATTTAGAGTGAAATGTCGGTCATTTTTTCTTGAAAATGTCTCTACAACAAAATTTTGTCCTACAGCTATATTGTCAAAACTTGTCTATGATTGGCAAGTACAAATACGATTTTTTTTTCTTTTACGCATGTAGTAACATGCTTGAAATTAAAAAATAAGAAATAATGCAGTATTAACCGTATTGTCTCTTACCCTAATAACGCCCCAGCAGAAAATATAGCATTCACATTTCAATAAAGCTGTTTTTTCTATGCATAAAATCTTTCTTGAAATAAAAATAGAGAAAAAAGATTGAATTTTTTTTTCTGTAGTGTTTTGCATGAAATTTTTTCACGAAATTAAAAAAAAATATTTTGCATGTTTAAAAAATTCATAAGTTTCTGCTATAATGAAATTTAGATTTGTAAAATAATAATAGAGTTTTATACGCTAGAAGACCCTTTGATTGGATATTGCAAAATAATTTTTTTTTCTCTTATAGTAACTATACTTAAAATTAATGGATTAAACTCAATTTTCTATTACGCAGTTAAGAAGCTGATTAACCAAATTTAAATAAAATTGATTTCATATATTAGCCTTATTGAAGATGACAGAATATTAGCTAATATGTGAACTAATTCTGTTTTGAGTCATTAGCGCTTCTAGAAGCGAAATATAGTACATTAGTTTAAATATAATTGACTTTTTATGTTCTTACATTACTCTGAAATAATTTCTTACACGATCCAAATTATGTTTTCATAAAAAAGCTGGGGTAAACATGTAAAAATAACATTATTAAAAAAAATTTCTGCTTTCTCGCACAGCGACCAGACTCCAAAATAAGATAAGGCAGTTCAAATCAATTTTATTTTAAATGATATCGCTCCCTTGGGCGAAATATGGTAACTAAATTTAAGTAAAATTGATTTACTTGATCTAACTGTTTTAGACAGTACAAAAGATTTGCGAAATTCAAAACAATTTACTTTTAGTTTTAAGGCGCAACACGAGCCACAGAAAAAGACCCGGGTGATAATGTAAAGTTTGAGGGGGTTCTCTTTTCAAATATTTCGCCCAAATTTTAATATTTTTGAATGATTTTTTTGCACAAGATAGATGAGGACGATCCACAACCGGCCTAGTTTTTGCTTTTTTCAGTTTTGGTTTCAGATTTTTTTTAAAAAATTACTTTAACTTTCGAAACCGGTTTAAACTGGTTCTGAAATAAAAACTATCGTAATATAAAAAATATATAAGCAAAATCGAAAAGTAAAAACTAGGCCGGTTGTTGATCGTCCTCATCTATCTTGTACAAACAAATCATGCAAAAATATCAAAATTTGAGCTAGATATTTGAAAAGAACGCTCTTTTAGACTTTACATTATCATCCGGGTCTTTTTCTGTGCCTAGTGTGGGGCCTTAACCTCTTCAGACCTGAGGTACACAAATGTGTACCTCCATTCATTCCGTCATAAAAACTAAACTGTTCGATTTTTTTGCATTTTGACGTTACTTCTATACAGCTGAGTGTATTTTGTCTTTAAACAAAACCAATAAATGTCAGCACTGAAGAATATTACCTCATAAAATAAATATTATTTCCATCCGAGTTTTGAAAGTACCTTCAAGACATTGTGGACAAGAAAGTGAGAAATATTCATGATTTTTTAAAACTTAAAATGCTTTACAATAACAAATTTTGAGGATTTGCTGATCATTTTCTTGTTTAAAGAACTTAATTTTGTTATTGCGTAAATTTATATTACTGACAGTTAAACTGGTGTTTTATTTTTATATTCATATTTGTAAACCTAAATTACCAGTTCCCCAAAATATTGATTTTATAAAAATGACTCTTTCTGTCATCTATGGTGTCATTTCGATTATGCAAAAGCAATAAATATAGATTTGTAGAGTTATTTTATGCTCATGTTTTAAGAGGTTAAGCGACTTCTGATTAGAAATAGCGTGACTCAATTTAAATAAAAATGATTTTGATTGTTTAAAAAAATCACAACACGCTTCTGCTAAAGTAAAATTTAGGTTTAAAAAATTATTATAGATTTTGAATGCTGATAGGCACTTTCACTAAACATTGCAAACGGATTTTTGTTTTTTTTTTTTTCTTTTCTTTTCTTTTTCATATAGCAACCATACACTAAATTAAAAAAGTGGATTTAATTTAACTTTTTACTACACTGTTAAAAATCCGATTACCAAATTTAAATAAAATGGTTTATGTATCTTTCACTGTATAATAGCCTTATTGGAGATTGCAATATGTAATCTAGTTCTGTTTTGAGTCAATAGCTCATCCAATAGCGCAAGTATAGTAAACAAGTTTAAATAAATTCGATTTTTTTATGTTCTGAGTCCGAAGTTTGATAAAAATGCGAGAACTACTTCTTGAGATAGAGCTGTTGTAGGAATCGGGAAAAATTCAGTATAGCAGTGCCATCTTTTGGACAATTGACACAAAAGTGAAAAAAATAATCTAGATCATATAAAGGTTGTATTGAATATGAAGTTTGATGAAAATGCGTGCAATATTTCTTTAGATAAAGATTTTGACGGGCCGTGAAATATACAACATATCAGCGCCCCCTGTTCAGCAATTTACACGAAAATGTCAGCAACATAAATTCATGTGTTGAAATGAATACAAAGTTTGATAGAAAGTCGTACATTAGGTATAGAGATATAGCTTTTGCGTAAATCGTAAAAATATGTAGCGCAGCAGTGCTGTTTGTCAAGCGACATACACTAAATACTAATCATCAACAATTCATATTACGGACTAAATAAATATGATTTTTTATTAATTTCTGTGCATGAGCTCTGGAGATAGAGCGCCCACAAAATTTATTTCACATACAAGCAGAAAGACTCAGAGTCAGACAATATTTGAAAACATGTTTTTTATAATTTCTCAACATTAAAATGTATAAATCCATCAAAAACCGGAATTTGAAAATTAATCAGCTTAAATTCAGTCAGGACTAAATGAATGTAAAGTTTTATGAAATTACGTGCATGAGCTCTTGAGATAGCTATCGTGAAAATCCATATGTTGAGCAATTTACCAAAATATAATCAGCCTTAATCAGCCTCAATTCCTGTTAATGACTAACTGTATCTAAAGTTTGATAAAAATCCGTGAATTACGCATTGAAGTATAGCTGTTAATTAAATCGTAAAAAACAATATTGCAGAGACACCTTTTGAGCGATTTATACAAATAAAAAAAATAATCAGCATAAATTTTTATCAGAAACTACTTCAATATCAAATTTTTTCGCTTTGCGTGCAGTAATTTTTTTTACAGCGAGCCCTCACAATTTATGTCACATACAAACACAGTCACAAACTTCCCGATACACAGACACACCGACACACAGACTCACAAACAAACATTTTGTAAAAAATATGCTTTTCGGAACCTTTGACCACTAAAATGTGTAAATCTAGTAAAATTAAATTCGGAATTCAAAACTTTTCATGAATCCAATGCTTTTTTAGAAAAAAAAATAGAACAAATTAAAAAGGAAACGAGGAAAACCACGAAAGATCGGGACAGATGATATAGCAAAAACAATGATTGATAGAGTTCTGGTGGAGTACTTGTCCCTTGACTTGAAAAAAAAAAAAAAAAAAAGAAGACAGTTTTAGATTGTCGGGAATGCGACATTTGAAACCGAAAATTAATTTTATACATATAATTGAATAAAATACTTGGTTTATTTATTATATTTTAATTTACAGTTTTATAATATGATACGCTATCAAGAACACCAAAAATGCATTTTCTTATTTGGAAATTTTAACAGGCTTCAGTTTGTTTACTGGTATATAATTTCAAAAACCACTAATACGTCATCAAATCAGTTAAATCTGAAACACCTACCAGTGAATTGATAACTGTTTCCTTCAAATTCCTTAAATGACAAAATTGTTGCCGAAATCTCTTCATTTGCCAGAATGTTGTCAAATTCTACGTCTTTAAACAGCAAAATTTTGCCAAAAATCCTGTTACATATGTTGTTATTACAGTTAATCCGACTTATTCAATCACTGATGTTTCAGTAATTATGGCGTTTCCTTTGACCAAAATTATTCATTATTTATATTTAAATGATTTATAAAAAAAGTATTTTCATATTAATGTTTGGTACAATTTTTACGCTAATGTAAGTTATTATTATTATCTTTTTACAGTATAAGTAGAGTTGCAAAATAAAATTAGAGATTAGTAACCCTCATGGGTGTGATAATTCTTTTTACAGAATTATAATGAAATTCTATTGTTACAAAATGAACGGAGTTCGAATATCGCAATGAGACATGTCTTGATAAGTTTCGTTCTTAAAATGATACGTTTTTGTTGTATGAATTTTTTTGGTTTGTACATGACATTTGCAATTATTTTACAGGACAATGAAACAAGTTATTGTCACTTACTTTCTGTTACTTTCAGATACTGTCAGAAGTGCGTTTAAATGTTATGTAAAAGTCTTACAAATACACTGAAATTAGCTCACTTTTGAAAAATATCGAAGACTAATTTGAATGAATGTCCGACTTCCATTAAAGACTATGTTTAAGAAAAATCTATTAAATGTTATTTCAGTAGGTTTCCCGGAGTTATCTACCCGCCACTTCGGAAGTAATGAGATGTCTCTCTCCGGAAATCTTGTAGAATTTGTATTTTCAATGGTAAAAAAGTGGAATTTCCCTTCTCGATACTCTATAATTTCTCCCACTGAGCCACTGAAATCCCTCCGAGAGTAAAGTATCTCAATTCTACACGGAATCTGAGGTTTGGCTAAAGGTCACCGAATGATTTTTATACAGATAATATAGCTTTTGAGGTTACTGTATGAACAAAAATCATTTTGCGGCACAAAAAAAAATGCATTTTGGATCTTAATATGTTTTTTTAATACAGATTTCTACAGACACTTCCGCGGATCAGTGGTTAGAAATATCTACCGTTCGTACTACGAACAATGCCCTGTGCTATGTTTATATGTGTAATTATACATTTGCATGTGCAAATGAGAATAGCTTCTTTTGTAGCAAAAATTAGCTTTTCATGATTTTAGAAATTAAAGGTAACAAATAACAATTCGAATCATTTATCTAAAACATATATGTATATTTAATTTCTTAAGATTAAAATAATTTTCTTTACAATAACATATATTCATAAAACGACATAAATGGGGAAAATATTTTTTTTTTTTTTTTTATCATTTCAAAAATTATAGCACAATTTAAGATGGAATACTGATGCCTTAAAAAAAGTTTCCTAAATTTAAAAATTCAATATCTGTAACAATAGAATTCTTATATCTAAGAAACAGCAGAAATTCTTTCAAAAATATTCTAAGTTACTTTATTATTATTTTTTGGAGTATTCGTGTAGTATTTGACATTTAAATGATATGGCAAAAATTTTCAGTCATTTTAGAATGTTATTACATGAATGCACTTAACAGTCCGGGTGGTCAAGGATGAATATTCTTCATAACTAATAAAGAATATATAAAGATTTTTTTAAAGCCGGTTTTCATATTTTTAAAATACTTGTTTATAATTAAAAAAAATTCTATCATAATGATCCTCGTCTTTCATTACTTTGAAGTACTATACATCATTTTTATAAATAATGATTCCTGATATTCATAAGAAAATATATCTCATTCAAACTTTATAATGCATGTCATGCATATTGTTAATATAATGATAGATGATAATAAATAGAAAATACTATAAAAAAGAACGAATAGAATAATGCACTAATATTAATTAAAAATGTATTCAATTTGGAATATAATTTTTGCAAGTCCAATCGTCTTCTTTCTATTACTGAATTTCTAATAGTGGTTTAAGTGTAAAGAAGTTTTTATTCTTTCTTTTAAATTTGGTTATTGACACTTGATTTTGTAGACAGAATTTAAGTCTGCTTATCCGTCAAATAAAAACAAACACACAAAACCTAAAATATTAGGAAAATGTACGACAGTTTTACACAAGTTTATTCATAAATATTCGTAAATAGATTCGAAACATGATATCATTAAATTTCAAAATGGTTATTTCCCTAACAATTTGAGATGATATAGGGCCTCTCAAAAGTATATGGTAAAGCTATGTTTTTAAATAACAGTACAAAACATGGAGAATTATCAACGAGGAAAGTAGCACATGAAATCATAACATAAATTTATAACAATATAAGAAGATCATACTTAAATCGCATATTAATTCTTAAAAAAATAGCACTGAAAATAATCTGCCCCAAAAATATATAAAAATAAAAAGTGTGGGTTTGTACTACCAAAACAAAACAATTGCAATTCTGCGTTCTATACGTGTGACGCAACCACAATAAAATATAAATGCACTATTCAATGCATTATTCGTTCTTCAATTTTCGAATAGTTAGAAAATGCCTTGCAACGTTGAATTTTCTGAAGCTGATATAGCAAAACTTATCAGAAACTCAAAATATTAACATTTCTGATATTGTTGAACAAATTAACCGTAACAGGTCTAGGATTTATGAAATTTCATAGGAAGCTGATAATGCAATTGTAAAAAACCAGCCAGGTCGACTAAAACAACACGTCAACGACAAATTAGAGAGATTTTTCGAAGATTTTCAAGCACAATGCGATCTTTTCGTGAAATTGCAAGGACTTTAGTGTTTCCTATTTTATGATATAGTGTTTTCCATCTTATACACGCAAGCAAGTTTCATAAATATCACAGATCTTGTCGGATACATGTTCTGAAATTGCGCCATAGAAATGCAAGCGTTCTTTGAACTGGGAAATAAGTTCATTGGAAGGAAAATGAATTTCGATGACCCTTATGACGAAGCATACTATTGACGAAGTATACGATGAGTACCTCACGAGTTCTTTAATTCAAAAACAAAGGGATGTTAACTGTCAGGGTGAGGGGCGCGTTCTGTTTAAACATAAATCGGACACTGCTTTTCCTAATGGTTGAAACGGCCTTAGGGTTTACCGAAATGTCCTCAAAAACAATCTATGTTTAATTGGAAACATCTTAAAATTAAGAAAATCGCAACTTGACAATGTGTCGATTCATATCTACTACTAAACAAAAGTTTGGTTGGCGTAAAACCATGTAACTGTTATGCACTGTCAAGCCAACAACACAGACCTGAAACCAATTTAAAACCTTTGGAGAGTATTTGCACAAGAGGTATATATACCCATTGTTGTTAAATAAAATAAAACACTTTGTAAAATCCCCATAAAATGAAAAATAAGGTAGGACGCGTTTTGAGCTACCACAATAACAGCTCGTCATTAGCTAAAACAACATGTGTCCGTAAGGGCACAGAGTTGATAACTCAAAACTCAACTCTGAGCCAAGACTCACTCAACTCAACTTCTCAACTCTGTGTCTTTATGGACGCTTGTTGGTTTAGCTGATGACTAACTGTTATTGTTGTAGCACGAAACGCGTCCTACTTTATTTTTCATTTTATGGTGATTTTACAAAGTGTTTTAGTTTATTTATCAACTATCGCCTGTTTTTAAGGTGTTTTTTCACCATTGTCTTTAGTTATCGACTTTTCAGAAAGTAAAAGAATATTTGGTTCTCTTAGCAGCCACACAATTTCCAAACACCATTTTAAAACATAACTGATATGATTTTGAAGATAATTTGAAAAACAAAATGCATACGAAATTATAATTGATATACAAAATACTAAAAAAAATCATATATTTTTGGGATAGTTTATTTTATTTATTTATTTATTTATTTATTTATTTATTTATTATTTTTTTACAAAATTTCTGTTAAACGTGTTCAGTATTTTTATTGTAATAAAATTGTATAATTATTCAATATTCTTCTTATTTTTCCAGTGATTATTGTTATATTTTTTTAATTGCTATTTCAAAAATCACCTGTCCAAATACTTTTCAGACTCGCTGTATTAATATTTTGTAATAGTGTTTTGACACTAAACACTGATAAGTAAAATTTATTTTTCTTATGATTTTCATAAGAAAAAATTCCTTATAAAATGCCATTGCAACATATCTCGGTTTGATAAAACTTTATTTAGAGAAATGAATAACGATAATGAAACGATATATAATATTAATTTAACGACTCCTAATACAAAATAGCTTCATACGGCTATTTATATCACGAGAAAACTTTACAACTTATAATTATAAACTTAAAACTTCACTCTTTTATATGAAAATAAAAAATACGCAAAATCAAATTTATTGTAATATTTTAAAATCACAAAATTTTCATTTTTGGAAATAGTTCTATTATTAGAATCTCAACAGATATATATTTTAAAGTTTTACGAACATTTTTCTTAAAAGTCAATAAACTCTGACATAAATTTGGCTTTAAATCAAAAATGCAACATCTTTATGAAGTCATAAATCTTTCTCTCAAAAAATTTTCTTATTAGATAAATACATTATTTTTATGTCAAAAATGCATGCATTATTAATTACATTAAGGAATAAAATTTCTCTTTGTATCTGTAAATGTTATTATAAATTATTAAGCTTTTAGGATGCTTTTTACGTCGTACGGAGCAACTAATATGAATTATTCCTTGAGCATTTATAACATTACTCTATATGATGTTTGTATTTAGTTTGTCAGAAAACTGCTAAACTAATTCCAACCTCGCAATTTTTTAACGAGTTATTTGAATTAAAATTTTTTTAAGTATCAGAAGAATGTTTTAGGAATAAACGTTTCTAAGCGGAGGTTTATAAAATGAGAATTGTCAATAGTGATTTGTTAAATTCAAAATATTTGACATTTTTGTGTGAGAGAACACTCACCATGGATTCATGAGAAAATTTTGGTTTCAGTTTGTTATTTTGTTAATCTGCCAAATTGTCTGTCCCTTCAGTAATAACTTTCGCAAAAAATATCCGATTAGCTTATGGTTAAGCAGACATGTTGAGTAAGTACACGGATTTAACTTAATAGTTATGGATTATTTTTGGATCCTTCATTTGGAAATAAAAAATATTCTATAATTTTGTACCATAATGCTTTTCTATAGGAATTCAAACGATTTTTATATTTTCATTTCTTAAAAGAAAATGGCACATTTGATTATTGCCAAGTTTTCCAAACTATGTATTGCGGAGCCCTAGGACTCACGAGCATTTTCAAGGAGTCCCGCAGCGCATTAAAAAAATAAAGAGAAATTTAACAAAACCAACTATATTTAAACTACATTATTAAATATATCGCAAAGGTCGTAATTTCAAATCAAATTGGTATTCACCCCTTTTGTTTAGGAAAATAAATAATTAAAATTACCTATTTTCAATAACTGTATTAAAAGGTTCAAGAAAGAAAATTAATTCACCATGATGTATTTTATTTATTTTTCTACTGCTTGTTTTGATTATTAAGTTCTTTATAACGGCATCACATTAAAATACTAATTTGTACATTTCAGTACTAGTTCTAGGTACGGGAGAAGTATGGAATGAAAGATACATTCTTCTACGGCAAGTGAATTGTACTCAGTATTCTATTAAAATTAGTAATTAGGCGGAATTTGTTTTTTTATTCAAGATTCATAAGCATGTTTAGAATACACAGGTCCATAGCAAAAGACGAAAATAGAATTATTTTGTAAAATTTTCTTCTTAAAATACTGTTACTAAAACATGTGGTAGAACGTCATATCTGACAAAATGTTTGAAGAAATTGGTAGATATATATGATTAATACTTTGTTTTTTAACTTTAAGCTTGATGATTATTTTGGTTTTCTCCGAATACATTAAAAATACAATTGAATCGGACTTTTCAAAACCCAAATAAGTGAAGTTTTTTCAATATATATTTATTTTGGTTTATATTACTTTTAATTAATGATAAAATATAAAAAATATTCTATATTTGCATACTTTGAAGAAAAAACTTTATAATTAGTCTGAAAAATCTCAGAAAAAAATCGTTTTATTGTGAATAATATAGTTCTTTTTTTTAATTTTCAGAAAACTTGACTGTGTTGTTTCTGGATTGACCAATTCAATTTTTGTATCAATGGCTACCTATGATATTTGTACAGAGTTTTTTGTCTGTTTGTTAACATTAGTGAGCTGAAATACATTTTCTTAACAATATAAAATAAATTTTGTATAGGAATAGATTCTCATTTCAATATGAACAACTCTATTTAATGAACAATACAGGACATTCAAATTTGCCTTTACAAATTTAAATTTCCTAATGTCTTTGCAGGTATTTTGGAACAAACATCATGTTTTTTGTTGTCGCAAGTAACCTCAACTGTCTGGATGTTACGCAAATGGATTTCTTTCAGCCATCTTGAAAATTTAGTCCAAGACGTTCCGTATACTACTGACTAGTGATTAACTTACCAGCACTCTTTTTTCATGCATTACGCTACCGGTCTGAATAAACATCTTGTGTCATTTGTATATTGACACTCTGGATTGTGCGGGAGGTCTAGAGTTTGTTTGTGTCGCGAATTAGATTAATATTTATAATTGCTTTAGTGTCCGCACTTTCATGGTGACTCCATGGTCGTGGTTTTATTTTTCGCAGATGCTCACGAGCAATGATAAAAAAAGAGTAGTAGAATTCTTCTGGAATAAAGTTTGTGTTAAGTTTTAAGTGAAATGTTTTTGAAGCTTCATTTTTTTTTTTTTTTTTTTTTTTTGTAAGATATTTAAATTATTTTTCACACGTAAAACGACGATGTCTATATTATCGGGTAGATTTTATAGCTTCGATTTCGCATTGTTTGTGATATGTGGCGTCCAAACTAATAGGGACGTGTGAAAAGTAACTGTTTTTTATTTGTTATCAGAAGTTGTCATTGAGAAAAAATGTATGCTTTGAAAATCAAAAGAACTCCTCTTAGATCTGGATTTACGAAAACTTATAATACTTTAAATGAAGCTTTAAACGACGCAACTCCAGATACTAATTTAATAGAGAATTTAATGTGTCAACTGGAAGATAAAAGCACAAGATTGCGAGCTGTAGATGAAGAAATTTTGAATTTTATGTCGACAGAGAAAGTTATAGAAAAAGATTATTCTAAAGAATTTGAAGCTTGCGAAGAGTATACAGAAAAATTTATTGCTATAAAGCAAAAAGTAAAGACATTTTTGGTGAAGCCTATCGAAGAACAACTCCGATCGCAGAATTATACGGATGTTGAAAGAACACTGTCGCGACCACTTCGCTTACCAGAGATAAGTTTACAGCCGTTTGATGGCGATGCAAGATTATGGTTAACCTTTTGGAATTCATTCAGTAAAATTCATGAAGACACCACTTTAGATGACCATTTGAAATTTGTTTATCTTTTACAGGCGATAACGCCGAAATCCAAAGCAGCACAGATAGTAAATAGTTATCCGGTTTCAGCTGATAATTATCCAAAAGTAATTCTACATCTGAAAGAAAGGTTTGGCAGAGAAGATACACTTATTGAGATATATGTTAGAGACCTTCTTCAATTAGTCTTAAATAATAATAGATCATCAAGCAAGAATTTTAATTTATCGTCGTTATATGATAATCTAGAGACAAAACTTAGGTCTCTAGAATCCTTAGGTGTCACAGAAGAGAAATATGCCAGCATACTTTTCCCCCTTGTAGAATCTTGTCTACCTCATGATATATTAAAAATCTGGGAAAGACAGCGTGAGAAGACTGCTCAAGGTAAGAACCAATTAAATTCTATCCTTGATTTTTTTAAAAATGAAGTACTTGCGGAAGAGCGGGTTCTTTTGGCTCATTCCAATCTTGCTTTTGAAAACCCAAAGAAATATCATAAATGTAATAATGAATATAATTCAATGCCAACTGCCACAGATTTATTTATAAACAATAAGTCTAATAAGAATTTAGTTAAAAAACGTGAAGATTTGTGTATATTTTGTGACAAGTGTCACTTATCAGAAAAATGTTTTAAAGCTAGTTCGCTTTCTTTTGATGAGAAACGTAACTTAATTTTGAAAAAAGGAGCATGCTTTGTTTGCCTGAAGAAAAACCACATTTCACGCAATTGTAACGCTAAAACTAAATGCACGAATTGTGGTAAAAGACATTTTTTTATATTATGTCAAAATGTTTTTAATGAAGGTGGTAATGTGTCGTTAGAAAGTCATAAACATGAATCAGGGAGTAGTGATACTGTTTTAACTACTCAAGCTTCGGATCCTACTGTGTTACTCCAAACTTTGAGTGTCCGTGTAAAGCACAATGGAAAAGAGAAAATCGTGCGTGGAGTTATTGACACAGGATCCGAACGTTCCTATTTATCACGAGATGTAATTAAATATTTGAATTATAAAAGTATTGGTGAAATTAAATTAATTCACACATTATTTGGTAATATTGAAACAAGTGAAACAAAGCATAATAAGTATAGAATTCACTTAAGTAGCATAGACAATAGTTATAAATGTGATATGCATGTTTTAGATGTTCCTGTTATTTGTTCTAAAATACGAAAAGTGCCAAATGGGCCTTGGTTATCAGAATTAAATAAATATGGCATTAAAATTTCTGATGTTGAAAATAGTTCATGTGAAACCGAAAATGAAATTAAATTATTGATTGGTTCTGATGTGGCCGGAAAATTACTCACCGGAAATATTAAAGTTTTAGAAAGTGGTCCGGTTGCGGTAAAAACCCATTTGGGATGGACTCTAATGGGAAAAATTCCAAGTATTAAATCAGAAACAAATAAGGCTGCTATGATTATTTCATCACTTTGGAACAATTGTTCCGTTGCTGATTTGTGGAAGCTGGATATTATGGGTATAACGGATCCAGTTGAATCCAAAACTAAATCTGAAATTCATGAAGAAACTATGCAGCATTTTAAGAGTAATATAAGAATAGATTCAGAAGGGAGATACGAAGTAGCATTGCCATGGGTGCTAGATAAAGCTTGCTTACCTAACAATAGAGAATTGGCCGAAAAACGGCTTGCTACAACGAGGAAAAAGTTAATTAATTTAAATAAAATTGAGGTATATAGCGAAGTATTTGATTCGTGGATAAATGCAGGAATAATTGAAAGGGTGGTTGATAATAAAGAAACTGTACAATTTAGAGATTCCAAAAGAACTTTCTAGTGATCCAGTATTAAGAACGAGAAGTGGCAGAATAGTGACTGTCCCAAAACGTTATTAACTCTAAATTCTGTTTCAACAAAAAACTTTATTCTTATTTTTTAGTATATTTCATAGTGTTAATTTGAATTTGTAATAATATGTCTAATTTTATTTGAATTTTGCAGAAGAAAATGTTTATTTACCTGTTTTGAGAAATGTAATATTGTAAGAATTGTATCTTGTCACTGTAATGTAAGTATTAGTGATATTTTATTTTATATTTTATTGTACCCATTGTTGAGTTTAACTGTCGAAAACTCAAGGTGGGAGAATGTCGCGAATTAGATTAATATTTATAATTGCTTTAGTGTCCGCACTTTCATGGTGACTCCATGGTCGTGGTTTTATTTTTCGCAGATGCTCACGAGCAATGATAAAAAAAGAGTAGTAGAATTCTTCTGGAATAAAGTTTGTGTTAGGTTTTAAGTGAAATGTTTTTGAAGCTTCATTTTTTTTTTTTTTTCTGTAAGATATTTAAATTATTTTTCACACGTAAAACGACGATGTCTATATTATCGGGTAGATTTTATAGCTTCGATTTCGCATTGTTTGTGATAGTTTGTATAGTTCTTCGGTGTAATGTGTCCGACACTCTGTATAAACTTCTTGTGTCATTTGTATATTGACACTCTGGATTGTGCGAGAGGTCTAGAGTTTGTTTGTATAGTTTTTCGATGTAATGTGTCCGACACTCTGTATAAACTTCTTGTGTCATTTGTATATTGACACTCTGGATGGTGCGAGAGGTCTAGATTTTGTTTGTATAGTTCTTCTGTGTAATGTGTCCGACACTATGTGTCTCTAAGATGAATAATTAAATAAAATACGCTGAAAACTACATGATTACGAGAGGGTTGTAAACAAACATCTGTACAAATTTTGCGCAAACACTCGATTTTGCAATTTTTTTCAGTAAATATTCATGGATATATAATATACAATTAAGTACAGTTTAACATTACAATTCAATATAACAGTAGATTAGACAAAATGAAAAACAATCATTTCTTCCAATTAGCTTTAAAAAAACTTTTAAATAAATGTGTTACTATTAAAACTATTGATATTAATTATTATATGTAGACATTTTCTAGAGTTCTATTTTAAAAGTAATCTGATTTTTAATTTCTGATTTTGAGATTATTGTGGAATTTCATTATTATAATGAAACAAAATGAAAGAAGCTGCATTCGGATTCACGCTTTATCATATGGTGCAACCTTAAATTTCATTTTTAGGAGTATTTTAATTCAATAATTATATAGCTATATAATGGAAATGCCATTTTGAATTATTTATTTTATCACAACAAACTCTATTAAATATAAATGTGAAAAAAAAAATTCGCGATGACTTTATCTATATGATTAATAATTCTTTGATGTATTCAGATTAAAAAGCAATAGAATACTTAAGTAAAAATTATTTTAAACTTTTATATTTGTATAATATATTTCGAAAAAATTAGACAAATGTGTCATAGCTTAAAGTTGAAAAATCAATGCGAGCAGAAACTATGTAAAATTTATCTGTGATTTCATTAGTTGATTAGAATTTTCAATTATTAAATTATTAATATGTAGAACATAAATGTATGCAATCAAGCATGTAAAAGTTTTTTCTCGTAACACTTTCAAATGGTGTGCTTCATAAAATTGGTAAAGTTAATGACTCATTAATGATATTGGGTTGAATAAGCTTCTTCATTGAAACAGGATTTTCAATGAATTACGGTTTACAAAATTTTGCTGATCACGTAATATATCACACTACTAATTATTATTTTAAACGAATCATAGAAGGCATTATTCACGTGTAAAACCCAATAAAGTCTACGCCATATTTCGAAACCTGATTACGTGTGAAATGTCACTAACAAACTGTGAGTAAATTGAAATCCATATTAATTTGTGAGGGAGTGACCTTTGTGATAAAGGCACTCTAACATTTTTTGAGATCGTGACGTCAATGATTTAACATTGTGTAGCGTGAAAGCGACAACTATCCTCTCTTTTACTTTGACTTTCTTTCCTCGGTTTCTACAGTTAAGTCGTGGTTAGAAGTAATATGTAAATTTGTATTATCTCAGTTTGCAGCATATAAAAGCTTGGAGTTTGAGTGTGTGAGTGTATCTAGCGGTGTGTGTCTAGCGGCGCAAGCTCGCTAGGTGGTGATGACAAGCAGTGGTTTGATCTAGATCGAGTTATAGCAAGTTATTATTGAGCCTCCAATGAGTTAGTCAGGAGTTTCGCCGTGAGCCGCCAGCAGCATTTGCCGACTTAGTTCATTTAGAGCGGAGTGATTGGAGAAGTTTGTCGTTGGTAAGAGATAGTAATTATTTACGTTGAGTATTTCAATGTTAATAAAGATTGTTGCACAGCCACGGCTATTTAATAAAGTTTTATCTAGCAGTTTAGCTCAAGCTTACGTGAGAAGTTGATTCGAAGTGCCCCGATTGACGCTAGCGCCGGAGCTGTGAGTATGAGTTTAATCTTTTAGTATTGTTACTAGTTATTAAAATTAAAGAACGAAAAGCTCCACTTTCCTTGAGCCCTAACCGTTTAAATAAACTGGTTTTATCTTATATCACGAGTTATGTATGCATTTAACAACCCCCAGTACGAGCACACAACCGTTACAAATTGACTGAGTTTGTACTTTAACAATATGTATGAAATAATACATTATAAATGTTATAAACAATAATTATTGAAAAAAAGGATGAAATGTAAATTTATTAACAATGCAACAATGTTAATAAAAGTTAAAGAATAAACAATTAAATGAAGAAAAAAAACAAATTTTGAATTATGACCGTTTTGATATCTTGGGGCCATAAATTATTAAATTATTTTTAAATCATATGCAAAATACTGATATTTTACAAATACTTGCATTAAATTAAAAACGAAATGACTTATTCTGTAATTATTTTATTAAAGACAATGTTTGTACTTATATGTGTAGCAAACATTTCAAGCTTGAATATTATGATTTGATTAATGACGAATAAACATGTAAACTCCAAAATGCCGTTAATCCTTTACTGCACTGTGCCACATTTGGCACCTCCCTAAAAAAAATCTTGTATTTGGCCAATATGTTCACAGTAACTCAACAATAACTGTATGAAGAGTGGGATAACACTTATTTTGTCCATATAAGATGGCTGCATTTGACAAAAATCTAGATTTACTTCTTCGTAAGCAACAAAAATAATCCATCAAGCTATTAAGGCAAAATCTACTTTAATTATTTTTATTGAATACTTAAAAATATTAATATAAAAAAATTGTAGAGCGTTAAGTATATACAATTAATTTAAGCCCATTTCATTGCAAAATACTGCAATACAATATTCTAAAATCCTATTTTTGTTCATAGGGTATGCGGAATAAAATAATAAAATTTAGCTGAAAGTTTGAAAACTAATTTTTTACTACTTTAAATTATTATATGGATATATAGATTTGAAACATAGATTTTGAATTATTGGTAAAAATAGCTACTCTTAAAAAAAAAAAAAAAAAAAAAAAAAAAAAAAAAAAAAAAAAAAATCCATTTAATTGATTTTAATCGAGTTTCAATTTATTACCAATTAGTTCATCAAATTTTTTAAACATCTTTTTTGATTTTGATAGTTAATTAAATGATCAGGTGTCTGTTTACGTACTGATTAGATACTTTAAATCGAGAATCCTTTTTATCTGTGTCAAAGAGCTCTCTGTATTTATTTATTAAAAAATGAAAGATGGAAATGAAAGTACTATGATTATATGACATGAATCAGAGAATTTTGGAAATATCCTTATTTTTCGTGTTTTATGAAATTAATGTATCTCACTAGCATGTAGTTTTAATAAATATGTTAAAAGTTTAAAAATTGAGTGAGGAGTAGTATATTTAATGAAAAGTACTTAAACAAAACTAGTCAAATTTTGCTTTTAATTCATTTTACAGAAATAGTACTTTAACACTATATACACAGAGTATAGCGAAGAGTATAAATATATTTATTTAGTATATTTTTTTAGTATTATAATATAACATAATAATTTAAATATCTTATACTTATAATATATTTATTTATTCTTTAATTTTCAGAGAAAAAATATATTTATAGATTTTTTTATTTACTCTGTCAACAACTGTGTAATTTATTTCCGTGTCACCTCCCTTTAAGTGATTTTGCAGGTCTCGGACCTACAGTTTCACTCGTCTTTTGAGAAGTGGGGATTTATAATAATAATTTTCATCATTTTTCATAATTTTCTCGTTTCGATTTCGCTTTAAATTCTTAAAAGTATATACTTTCATTTATATTTTCCGTAATCTATTAATTTTTAATTATCGGCTAAAGTTCTCTTTTTTTCTTTAATTCAGCATAATATCTTATTTATTTTCCTAAAAAGAACTCAACTGTATTACTTAAATGTCAATATCTTATTTCGAAATATTAAAATTATTTAATTAAACCATTCGCGACGGCGGGCGCGCGCATTCAGAAGAGCGCATCTCAGGACGAAGTGGGAGAATTTGATATCCTTTTCAGGACCGAAGGATTTTGCGAAACTAAGCCTAACTCTCGTAATGTGTTCTTTAAAAAATATAAAAAAACATTTTTACATATAATCTTTTGAAATAAACATACACGAAATAAATTGTTATTATATATACTCGCACAAAAATTTGGGGTATTTTCTCCGATATACCCTAAGTTACATTTATAAGAATACGTTACATTTAAAAGAACAAAAATATTCAATCTTTCAATACTTATAATTCCCTATAACATTTAAATTGCTATAGTTCTAAAAGACACTTTCCATTGTTTTTCATTCCTTGTAAAATTCTCTTTACAAGATTGCTATACCTATAGACCATAACTTTTATTTGTAATCTATTTTGTGGTAAAAGTAGTTACTCTTTAAAAAACAAATAAAATTTTCCATTTAATTGATTTCAATCAATCGAGTTTCAATTTATTACCAATTAGTTCATCTAATTTTTTAAACATCTTTTTTGATTTTGATAGTTAATTAAATGATCAGGTGTCTGTTTACGGACTGATTACATACTTTAAATCGAGAATCCTCATTATCTGTGTCAAAGAGCTCTCTGTATTTATTTATTAAAAAATGAAAGATGAAAATGAAAGTACTATGATTATATGAAATGAATCAGAGAATTTTGGAAATATCCTTATTTTTCGTGTTTTACGAAATTAATGTATTTCACTAGCATGTAATTTTAATAAATATATTAAAATTTTAAAAATTGAGTGAGGAGTAGTATATTTAATGAAAAGTACTTAAACAAAACTAGTCAAATTTTGTTTTTAATATATTTTACATAAATAGTACTTTAACACTCTATACACAGAGCGCAGAGTATAAATATATTTATTTAGTATATTTATTTAGTATTATAATATAACATAATAATATAAATATATTATACTTATAATGACATGAAATTAATATGAAATAAAAAGTATTTGATAATAATGAGAACTTGAATGATGATTTAAATACATTCGTCAAAGAATATGTTGACGCTAATACTTCTTTATTTAAAACTTATGTAAAAAAAATCTTTAAAAAACTAAAATTTATAAAATAAAAATATTGAATATTAAATAATAATAATTTAGGAAACTTAATAATAATTTAAAATAAACTGATCACAAATGTCATTGATCTTAAAAGTATTTTTGAAAATGGAAATGTATATATATGGTTAAAGGAATTGAATTATAACAGGCAAAATTAATAAATAATTCGAAATATTTGCTTTAATTTATGCACGCATTTATCAAAATAGTCAGAGTTAAATTATTATGTTACAATCATTAATAATCAAACTTTTATTTTCAGAAGACTACATATTTTTCACAATCTCCTTTATTTCATTCTTTGTCAAATGTATGCAATTTTTTTTCATTTTAATGAATTTAGGAATTACGGTATATACATATTGATGATGTAATTTAAAATGGATTAATTTGAAACTAAAATAATATTGTTTAAGATAAAAGTCAAAAATTAAAACCAAAGTAACAAACAAGTCTTGAAAAATTTTTGTCGATACTATTCCGAATGTTTAATGCAATACAATCCCACAATCGGTCTCTTTTTATATTTTCCTCTTCTTTTCTTTTCTACTGCGCAAATTGATGTGGTGGAATAAAAGTACAAAACTGCAGAACGGCTTTCATTTTTACACAGCAAGTTTCAGAGATCAGCGATTTACATGTACGAATAAACAATTTTCATACGAGGAAAAAAAAGAAAAAGAAAGAAAAGAATGGATGCCCATCTGTTAACAAATAAATAAGTTATTTCTATCGAGATAAAAGTAGAAAAAGGAACTAAAACACGCATAAGTACGGGTCTTAGCCAGAAGCGCATGTATAGCAGATATCATGTTTGAGTTTATCAGCTTATTTACTTCCCGCCCCCTCCCCGACTAAGCGCAATAAATAAAAAATAGACTTTTACTAGATATATAAATAGATTCTGATCGCAAAAAGATTACAAGTCAGAAACATAAATAAATGATGAAATAGTTACTCATGTTTATTACAGTATTTTTTTAATTTAATTAATATGGTTAAAAAAGATATTCTTCGGTTCCATTTCTTTTCCTAATTGGAACAAAAAGTAATATTTCCTAACATGAATTCAAATACGACAATAATAATAAAACAAATTTTGTGCATGGTAAATATTTAGACATAGAAAGTTCCAAGTACACGGGACGAATACCAGTCGCTCGGGATCTGAGTGCTGTCGCGTATATTGGTCGCGGGGGATGTGAGTATCAACGACGCCGGCACGTATTCCAGTTGTTCGTCCCTAAAGGGTTATTTCATTTCAAACTTTTAGAATAAAAAACATTTGCCAAAAGCTTTAATTTTGTTTTATTTATTTCTTATTAAAATATCGTCTGTCGGCAATTCCAAAAAAGTTTACGCATGGACTGTTCACTCCTGTGTAATTTTGTATACTAACGCCAGTGAGGAAAGTGTACGGGTCTCACGCTCCTTTCTTCAGACCAATGAAAGTGTTAGAAATTTCCTACACATACCTTCTGGTTAATTTGACTGGACTATACGTGGTTGCATCAACCGGGAGGCTGGGCAAGGCTCTCTTGGGTAAAATCGTAACTGTTAGTTTGGCAGTAAAAGGAGGAGAATCGACTGACTTTTGACTGTTGAAGAACTCTTGTTGCTTTCCGAGTATTTTAGAACGTTTTGTGGCTTTATGATGTTTTTCCATAGACGGCTTTTCACAGACCCCTTTTTATTATTTTTTATTATTTATGGTGATATTGACTTAGAAAGAATGGCTTGTCTGTCGTGGTGAATTTTTGTATGGAAATGTTTGAATCAAGAACAATTGTGTATTTATTATCGAGTAATGGAGATTGAGGGATGTGTGAAGTGGCAGTGAAAGGGAACGGTAATAAAATGTGATGTTCCCTGTTCTCTTGTATTTTTAATTATTTCAAGAAACCACTAAACCACCAGATTCACTTGTCTACATTTTTCTGCCAGCTTTCTTCGGCTTCGAATAAATGGCAAGTAATATTTTTTCAGATGTGATAAATAGTGACACATCGACAATCTACATTATTCGTAACAATATTTTCACTTCATCAGATCGTCGTATTTCTGCAATAACATCGATATTTCTTACACACACACACATACACACAGATATATATATATACAGTAAAACCTCCATAACGGACACTTTCGAATAGCGGACACCTCTATTTAACGGACAGTTTTCCAATCCCCACTCCCAAAACTTAAATTTTTGTATGTTTAACCTCTGAATAACGGACATTCCGAATATCGGACACTTTATTCGGCGACAAATGATGAAAAAGTATGTTTTAAAGAGAAAAAAAATGAAGAAAGAAAAGCAAATAGGCCTCTGAATTTATCAGGACAACGCTTCACAAATTTTGTGATCACAGATAAATGTAGATGAAGAGCTGGGGAAAATCTCCCCATCTCCCCACGTTGAGTGCTAAATTCAGGGTGTTGCCCGGGAGGAATATATTGAAATGTCACCCAAGAATATTTTGAGATTTTATGCTTTTAAAGGTCAAAAATGCAATCCTTCCCTTCCTGCCCGGAACTCTACAATGTCCAATAATGTCGCATAGTAAAACAAATTACATGTAATCGCAAGCAAAAGTAAGCTTTTGTAACCGATTATTTCACGAAAATATAATAAACAGTGGATAAAAGTGTGCACAAATTTATTTCAATTTTATTAATTAAAAATATTTTAAATTTCTGATTAATTATATAATAGAGGTTTTAATGGAAAAAAAAGTAAATTAATGAAACATTAAGCATTTCTTAGCGATTTTTGAATCTCTGAGGTTTTCCCAATAGCGGACACCTCCGAATAGCGGACAATTTCTGCGTTCCCGAGGTGTCCGTTATTTACAGGTTTTACTGTATATATGTGTATGTGTGTATGTTCGGTGAATTGGTACTATATAAGAAAGTCTCTCAAAGCCTTATGTTGCCTACCTAATAAATACTTTTGTAACAAAATAAAACAATATATACCATGGGAAGATTTTTGAGAATTTTATATTCTTATGTAAAAAAATTCTTATGTGAAAATGTAAAAAAAAAAAATAAATCATAAAGCATATTGTCAAACGGAAAAATTATTTAAAACCTCTTTCACGAGTTAAATGTACTAGAATTAGCATTTTAATAATACTAACTTTATTAAACACAAAACTAGCTTTATTCACATAGCTATGTAATCTGGCATGTTACCTCTTCCCCCATTATACTGTACAAAATGACTCATATTATGTTACTTTACATAATATTTATACTTTATTTCATGTTTATTTCATATACTACGCGCAAAAAAAACCCCGTAGAACAAAGACTTTATTTACTGTCATGTAGTATTATTTTAATTAAATTTATAACGACTTTTTCACTATACTTTCACAAAAAAATTAATTTTTAGTCATATTTTTCGGAAATTATTAAATAAAACATTAAATTTTGAAATGTATATTTTAAGTGTCTTTATGCATAACTTGCAAAAGGCTTTGTTTCTGCAATTTTTATTGAAATTAACTTTTGGGAGAAGTAAACATCATTTTCATTTTTCTCAACCATTTTAATATAACATAACCAAATTTCAAGTTAAATTTATTTTCCCTTTTCAATGAACGTAACGTAAAATGTTAAATTATTTGATACAAACTTTTTGCATTTGAAAACTTTTGTTAGTAAACTGTTTACGAATGCGGGATCGGATATTTTAATGCATTAAAATTCATATAAAGGAACTGAAATTAAAATCAGCAAAATCGATAAAACTGAATCCGAATTTGAATTTAAAAGATTGCATTTTATTCAAGCTTTCTTAAAAATATTTAAATTAAGAAATGCTTATTATATTGATTTTGAAAAAGTGATGAAAATAAAGGAATAAATGAAAAGTAAGAAACTATAACGACCATTGTTAAAATGTTATAAATATATGTGGCATTCTCATAAAGTTTTAACTTTAAGGAATACAAATCTGCTGAAATTAAACTTAATAAAATAACATTTTAAACTTATAGACGAATATCTTAACCCTTCACTGCACTGTGGGTCATATACGGCACATACCTAAAACACAATGATTCTCAGTACTACTCTGTTCCCGTCGACAAAAATACTACTGCCAAATAATAAGATTAAATGCCAATAATGGATGATCGTGAATGATAATTTAATGACATTAAATACGATACATGTGTTTAAAACGTCAATAAGTGATTTTTATTTCGACTTTTTATTGGTATTTTTATTAATATTCTACAAATTATTTGTTTTGTTTTTCATTATTTAAAATAAAAATTACGTCAATATGCATAATTTTGCTATTAACTTGGCGATTTGTTTAATTTGGCGAAATCGGTCGACGGGATAACAGAGTAGTACCTGATTCACATCGTGTGCCATAAATTTGGACAATAGAATCATTGTAACTGAACAAGAACAATTCAAAATATGGAAAAACACTTATTTTGTTCATGTGAGATGGTTGCATTTGACATAAAATTAGAATTTATTTTACGGAAAGAAAAAAAAATGGATCACGCATTTAAAGCCAAATTTACTTTTATTGTTTTTACTGAATACTTAAAAGTATTAATATAAAGAAAATTGCAGAATATAAAGCAGATAAAAATTAAATAATTAAATTAGTAGTGTATACAGGGTACATGCCATAATATATAAAATTTTAGCTAAAAATTTGAAATTTAATTTTTTATTATTATTTTTCCTATTACTAGACTGATATATAGATTTCAAATATTTTTTTCATAACAATAGAAAAGATCGTGCAGTGAAGTTTTAAGTATTCAAAATAAAGAAAACTGGTCAGCTGCGACGATTTTTTTTTTAAATTTAACTATGGTTTAAATTAAACTTGCGTCTTTAATTTTCCTTACCGTCCCTTTACATTTCACCTCTTTAACTTTATTTTTTCTTCAAAAATTTTTAATCGTAAGAAAACTGCATATTATACATTTGACATTTAAATAGGAAACAATAACATTGTATCAATTTTAGTATAAAAATTTAGTATAACATTGTGTTAAACGATTGCTAAGTAGGAATAGTAAGAAAAATTACCACCTATTTTAAACAAATCATATTAAAACTAAGTGATAGCTCAGTGTTCATTCATTTTTACCAACAGTTCTTTACATTGAATTATATCAAAAAATAATTTACCTCGAATATATTTACGTTTTAGCTAGAGGAATAGTATGGCATCTAAAACACAAGAACAATTTAAAAATAATAACAACAGTAAAAATTTGAATGGGTTAATATTTTGTTACATATTTACGTAAAACAAAAATTCCAGTTTCGTAGAAAATATTACATCAAAGTACTTTTATTAAAAAAAATTATAGAAACAGCCCCAAACATAAAAATCAGCATCAAACAAGGAACGATGAGCATTTTCGTGTTATATTTGAACTAACAGCATCGTCCAAATCTTATTTATCTCGTTTATAGTGTTATGCAGTTATACAAAGGATTATGTCCCTATAGAAGAAATAAAAATAAACCTAAGAATATGTACTAAGATAAAACTTATCATTCATGAAAAATATCATTTTCATTCATTATTTATGAAAATTTTAAATTCTAAAGCATTTTACGTAAATTGTTTAAACTAAATCAAAAGATTTACATAATCATTTAATAAATTTTTGTAAGATTTTTGAAGGATTGAAGGATTTAGAAGGATAAATGAAATTTGAACTTACGGGGATTTTGCGCAATATTTAAAACCCCACTGAAATCTTTTCTTTTAGTTTTCTTAGTATTTTGTAGTGTTATAAAATGTACAAATATGATGTTTGTACAATATAAATGTAGAAATATTTCCGAATTGAAAAATCCTACCCCCCCCTCTCTCAGTGCCAAGAAAGCTCAAAAGACACAAAGGTAAAAGAAATCAACCTTTTAAAAATATTTTTTGTTTTGTGTATACTTTTGGAACAAGATAACGTAATGCATCTGTAATTCAATCTAAGCAATATGACAACTAATTGACGTATTAAAAGTATTTTATAATAAGTAATTTTAATGGTACTTATAAGTACTGTCACTAAATAAAATATTAATTCTGATTACAAAAATGTAAAAAAAAGTCAGAAAATTACTATACATACATTTAATGTCTTTTGATAAAATCAATAAATCAATTTAATGATTTCCGAATCACTGAAAATGCACTATTTTTTCCTTTATTATGTCTCCTAATGGCTAAAGTTAATTAGATAAAGCTATGAAAGTATGCAGAACTCTTTTAATCTATTTTTTACTTATCTGACTTTTTTATTAATAGAATAAAGAAAAGATATAAAAAACTAACTAATTGTTTAATTTTTTCATTAAATTTTATGTTATTTAACAAGATATGAAAAAAAATATGTATGTATATTTATATAAGTGTAAAAGAATTTCTTTAAAAGAAAGTTTTTTTTTTTGTTCTAATGTTTACGTTTACGCACTTAAATATTAAAAATTAAAACATTATAAGGTCATTCCTATGTTCATCTGTCTGCGAAAAATTTGATTTCGGGGTTGAAATAAAGACTATTGACCGACATATTTCCAGAATTTTAAACATTTACAAATAATTTAAGAAAATATGTATATAAAGCGAATGATTAGATTACTTGAAAATAAAAATCTTTATTTTGTATTTCGTGTGGGTTGTCATGTGAAAGATTTTGTAATGCTGAGTTCAAAAAAATATATTTTTTTTAATTTTAGGTATTATATTTTCAGATATATCGTCCGAAATGCAATAGAAAAATATGTTTCACGATGTCCACAATGAAACTCGGAGTGGTCAGTCTTCTGATGTGAATCGTAAGGAAAGGTGATGAATAAAATCCATAAAAACAGGCGTTTCAAAATTACAACGCTTTCATTTGAATATCCGCAAATCAGAGGTTGAGGTATAAATAGTGCGGATTGGTAGCTTACGTTAGAGACGGAGAGTTTTTATAAAGAAAGCATATAGAAGCTGATTACCAGATTATATTTTGTTTCTTTGTTTGTTTTTCTTTTTTAACGGAAATTTGTATTAGTTTTAAACTCATAATTATTCCAATTTTCATAAGATTAGCTACTACATACCACAACCATGGCATAATATAGAATTTGTTAAATTTGTTCGATTCTCTTATGTTTATTTAATGATTTAATAAAAATTTATAAAACTATGTGAATTTCTACATTTTTATTATTAAACTTCTAAATTCTTCTCAGAGAAGAAGGTACATACATTAAAAAAATTTTACATACTTTCCAAAATAGTATAACACACACAAATAAACTTAAAGTAATTTTAGAAAATTAATCTTAACCAATTTTTTTACGCTAAAAAAATAAGATTAACTACATTCAATTTATTCAGAAAAATGAAGGTAATCTTAATATATTATTTTCCAAAATCAATATTTTCTTCGTTTAAAAGGCCTTTCAACATTTTCTGAAACAATTTAAATAAGTCTTTTGGAGTTTTCCTTAACCGGTTGTTTCAGATTTGTTTTTTAATACTTGAGAATTGTGGTAAATTCCAGTGAGTAAATATTGAAAAAGCACTTGGAATTACATAAGTATTTAAGAAATAAAAAGAACAATTATTAAGTAAATGGTTGTCTTTTAAAACTCCTTTTTTGAAAATATTTGTCATTTAGCTATAAAAATAAAAAAACTGAGAAGAGAAAGAAAAGCAAACTTTGTTTAACAGTAAATCGAAAAAGGATTAATTATTTCAAAATGAATTGCAATATGTGATTCAACATATTCAATTCCCGTTTTTAATATTTATTTCCTGTTATAAATTATTTCTATTTGAATACAAGTAATAATCCAACATAAACTTATCCTATTTACTCGTTTAAATTGTTTCCAAAACTTCTGTATTTACATTAAAACATTGTAATTTTTTGATAATTGGTTTATCCTTCTTTACTTATCTTTATGTTTTTTTTTCTTCTTATTGTTTTTAAAAATAATAGCAACAATTACAGTCTTTTTCAAACTGTGAAAAATCGTATAAAATCTACTTTATTAAAGTAATTTAACATCTTTTATTTTTCCTTCCAAAGAAAAATATTATTTTGCTGAAATGCTTATGATTGAATATCGTCAGTGAAAATAATAATAGGAAGGAAATAAAACATAAATACACAAAAAATGTTTCTTAAAATTTAATGAAATGTTATCTTAAAGTTTGTTTACTGCGTAAAATGTTGAAACTGAAGGAGTAGAAAATTATATTCGGTATCCACTACGACAAAAGAAGGACATTAATCTCCCCCCCCCCCCCAAAAAAAAAAAGAAAAAAATTAATGCTAATTTAATTGCGAAATTTTAGATTATAAATAAATTTTTACTCAAGTTCTTATAGTAGTTGTTCATTATTATTTTTTAAGTTTCTATCCCCAAATCGTGATTAATTTTACCTACGCAAGTATGTAAAATAAAATATAAATTCTGATTATCAGCTTGTTATTGTAAATTGCATCACATTTGTTATTAGCAAAAAGCATTTGATGTCGAACGTCGATAAAACATCTAAAACTTTTTATCGTTTATCATTGGGTACTTTACGTGGCATTCCGAGAAAAGCATGCCTTATCTACCCACACTGTATCTGCCAAAAATGTTGGGTGGAACTTGTACCTGGTACATGACAAAGTTGTACCATGCATAGACTCAACTGCCATGCCCGGCCGTGTTGAGGTGTTGGTTGGTGTGGGTGAGAGTTTTATTCGCTTAGGGTTTTATAAACCTGACAATTAATAAAATCACTGCGTTCAGTGAACTCTCTTCTGCTGCATTTTTTATGTATACGGGTGTATGCTAATACTTTATAAACTTGAATATATTTTCTAATTTTAGCTGGTCTGCAACATCGTGATTCACGCATTCATTTTTTCTTAAAATTTTTACATCAATTAGGATGGTTTGATAGGAAGCATGCAGGCCTGAAGAAAAACATTGCTGGTAAAACCTTTCTATCCATCGTTTCTTGCGTCCATATTCACCGCAAGGTAAAACCATCTCACAGTACACAGCTTTGGAAAATCATTCATTGATGAAGGGCACCAACATTCCACCCCAAAAACGATGACCCTTTTATAGCTGTCTCAGGTGAACAGGCGTGACGTTTTTACGTATTTACATATTGCAAAAATTTCGATCTATCGCTCGTTGCGATATCGCAAGTTGCGTTGAGTTGATAGTACATTATTTTACCTGATTTTTTCGTAGATACTTTTGTCTACTCTGTTCATATAGACGATCAGTACAGGGATACAACCTTCGTGGTTTGAATGGTTGTTCATTTTATTTATAATCACAAGCAATATCCATGTGCCATATTGCGGTGTCGTTTTTGCTAGAAATATTAGCATGTCTCCTTCCGCTAATTTTAGGTTACTTTGCAGTGAAGTACACGTGAAAATTCAAATGTGCGTTTTAACAGTTTTATTCTTTGCATTTATGTTAACAAGATGCCTTTGGTACTAAATCCATTAAACTCAACAACTTTGTTAAGATATTTTCCTTATCTCTTTCCGTTTTTAAAGTAGAATTTCTAACTCCGCAATCGCACACAAAGATAGATTCAGCTGTTCAGAAAATAAGAAAATGCTAAGAGATATTAGACAAATAAACTTTAAATAATTGTAATAATTTTTATATCGAAGAATTTTGATATAACTGTGCAATGGCTATTGCACCAAAGTCTGAATATTTTAAAAACTAGTTACAATGCAAACGCACTTGATTTACCACGTTTCACGCACAATTCCCTATTTGTTTTTAAACGCATATGCTATAAATGGGAAATATGAATTTTTAAAGTGAAAAACACTTATGAAGCAATATTTTTGTCAAACACTTGTTGAAAATTTTACCTTTTCTACGAAATTTTTCAAGACAATACCTTAACATTCAAACAAAGATGAAAATAGTAGTTTCGTTATTAAAATTCATATATTCTCTTTTGGAATGAATACAATGATAATACTGTAAGAATGATTTTGTGTTTATTGGATTTTTTAAATTATATAATTTTATAAATTCTTATTTAACAAATATATAATCTCATCAATTCTTATTTAACAAAGACAACGTTTGTATGACATTATGTCAATTAATGTATTATTATCTTATATTTCTTTAAATTCTTGCCTTTCCCTGTATACTATTCTAAAACATATTTCATATTGTTAATCTACTAAAAACTAATTAAACTTTTAAAACAACATAAAATATATTAAAGCATATAACATTTCATAATTTGTTCAATAATCAAGCGACATTTTATTCAAAATATCCTAGATAAAATCAAAAGAAAACTCAATAATTTTAGCTTTGTCATACATTCTTTCAGATCGATTAGAAGCTTTGTTAAGATTTAATATCATGCAATTTATCCAAGATACATAAAAACTGTCGTAATGTAGAATAAAACTTTAATGCGTATCTTAGAAAATCGAAGGAAGAAAATCAAAATTAGTTCAACATTTTGATTTAAGTATGATTATTTTTGTTACAAGGAACAGAATTGGGAAGTTTATAATTAAATTAAGTGCATATTTGAAAGTATGAAATTAAAACAACAGCTGATGAAGTAAGCATGTTTATCGTTCAACTTAATAGTTAGTGTAGAAGGCCAACATAAAATCTCATTATGGATAATTCCATGGTAATATTATAGAATAAATACATTAGATAATCTTTTATAATTCAGATCGCTTAAATGTCCTTCAAGTGATTGGGTAAAATTCTTCGGAAAACTAAGTACATTGAATATTGTCATTTATATTAACAGGGTGTTTCTACAATGCCAGCAATGTATAATTGATGTCAGCAAATGGAATATATTAATGACGCCATTTACTAAAAGACCATTGTTAATTTCAAAATATTTTAACTGTTGATAATATATGCAAAATAGTTATTATTTAAATAAAAAATAACTATCATTAAATCACATAAATTCAGTATTTTATTTATTAAATATAAGTGGATAATGTATGACATTAATTTTTAGCAATATTATTCTGGATAACTTCTTTATAATAGAAAGAGTAAACTTTGAATATGTGTTTTAACATAATTCACAAAAGTTGTAAATTCTTATATGTATATTCTTACATATAAATTCTAATATATAGTTGTATAATCAGTATTTTAAGCAAATTTGTCGTTATTATAAACTCGGGTCCAAATCATACAATAAAGGCCAGATTTTCAAGTGACATGAAAAATATTTCGAATGCTGAAAAGGTGTTTGGGTTAGAACTGATTAATGTAATGAAATGTTCAAACGCACTTATTTATTTTATATTCTGCAATAAGCTTTCTAATCAGTGAAATGCATTAGACATTATGAACATATTATTTTAATTTAAAAATAAGAATAACTTCAGTAAGAGCATAATTCATTGTAAAGGAATGATATTGTCTCCCCCTCCCCCCTCAAAAAAAAGGCATGATTACACACATTAAGTTTTACTATGGCAATCAATGATTACTTATGTCATTTAAACGTAGTATAAGTGTCAAAAATATTCTGTTTTCAAATTTTAATACCATAGTGCTATTTTTAAGTATTGGAGTACTAATTTTCTTTCAAAGTATAATCAGTTCTTTCTCAAACATTTTTCAAAATTTACATTAAATGGAATTCAACGAAAATTGTATTTATTGATATTAATAAAATTACTGACACTTTATTTTAAAGTAATTTTAAAAGGATTATGCCTTTACCTGTAGAATTTATTTTTTACATTTATTAATAGAGTTACATTATAGTAAAATCCATGTTCTCTGAAGTTCTTATCGATTCATAATTAAAATCTTTAACAAAAGTAATCTTTAACAAGTAAAATTTACTGTGTTTACTTTCACAGACGTGAATTAAGAGTATAAATTTCTGATATTCTTGAAATCTTAATTTTTCAATGAAAGACTCCATCACAGTACTGCTTTTATTGGACGTCATTGCCTTACCTCCTTTTTTCACTTTCTTAACTTTCTTTCACATTTACCCTACCTGAAACTTTTTATTTTGGGTTACCCTATTTTTTCTGAACATGCAACCCTTCACCCCCCACTCAGTTAGATAACACGAGTATGTTTTTTACATGTGTTCGTAATTATGTAAATATGTAGCACCTATATTCGCCATTCAGTATGTCCGACCGTCTATCCGCCCGTGCGCATATAATTGAGCAAAAAATATTCAATAACATCGTTTGAATTTTAAAATATATAATAGTTGCATAATTTTGTCGAACCCTTTCAAATTTTATGAAAATCAGATGTGAAGTATTACTACAGGGTCAATGAAAAATATTACGTTACATTCCGGTGAAAAAATAGATTCAAGTTCATTTTAATGGTGTTACACCCTTTCGTACATAATGCAATTGATTTGAATCTTTGAAGCACATACTAAAATAAACATTATGTACAATCAGTGGTGCAAAGTAATGAAAATCAGATGTGAAGAAAAATATTACGTTACATTCCGGTGAAAAAATAGATTCAAGTTCATTTTAATGGTGTTAAACCCTTTCGTACATAATGCAATTGATTTGAATCTTTGAAGCACATACTAAAATAAACATTATGTACAATCAGTGGTGCAAATTATATTTGTTTATTAATTTACAGATCCGAAAAAAAGTATTCCATTACATAATTGTGTAGGGGGAAGCATTGTTTAGGGCACTTTTTGTAATATTAAACAATTTCATATTTTATAAAATTAATATATGTTGCTGAGGTTTACTACAACTTACTTCCTGTATAACAGAAATCAGATAGTACTTACAAGAACACACAAAAATTTTCATATACTGCACTCTATCCGAAGATCTGTATACTATCACAACAAGATCTGAATCTTTTTAAAACTTTCTTGTACTATGATTTCAAGTAATTTACTATACTTGACGTGCCATTTCCAACTTGTTTTCATGAGTATCTTTTTATCATAACCGTATAATAAAATCAATACAAATTACATTGAAATTTTTAGCATTTTTATGAGTTTTTTAACCGTTTTTGTATTTTTTGTCATTACGGATATTATTTTCACGTACTTCCAGCATTCCCGTGACGTACTCTAGGTTGGGAAATGCAGCCATCGAGACTGATAAAAAAATTCCCACCACAAATTCATCGTTCTAATTGATTCATGCATCCATTTTGGAGAGAGATAAGAGACAGGATTGGCCATTCCAGAAGCCTGTCATCCCATTAGAGTAACAGTTCAATATCAATTGGTAAATTTGGTGAGAATATAAGGATCACAAGCCATCCTGTTGATAATTTTATGGGAATAAGCTTGTTATGTTTTCCAGACGTAAATGATAACAACAGTATGTTTTTGAACAATACAGGAATCTTGTGAGAAGCACACATAGTAATTATTAAAAGTAATATTAATTTTTTACTAAATAAGTAATAAATTTTGGTTTATATTCCCCGAATTATTCAACAAATCACTCGCAATTTAAAAACGACATATATAGATATCAGGCAGGTATATTAACCTTTAAGTGGGGGCCTGGTTCAGAATGTATTCTCGTTCAGATGCTTTCCGAGCCCCGTGCATAGTTTAAAATAGAATACACAATATTTAAACCCTAAAGATCTTTTTTTACAACATTAATTAGAAATATGGGCTAAACACCACTTTTTAAAACTAAAATATTTGCCTATCTCAGTTGAAATATATTTGAGATTCAATAAATATATATATTAACCATTGAAGTAATAATAAGATTTCTTTTCACAGAAAATTAAAGAAAGATGAATTTAAAATGAGAGTTTTAAAAAAGCGTTTAGTAACCAATAAGGCGAAATGTTCTTGCTAGATCTAGTTCAGGTATCACAGAAAAAGTGTTAAATAATCCTCCTTTTTTGTATCTCATATTTAAAAAATGCATATTGTACGGAATAGGCTAAAGAAGGCGATATAAAATGTCATTTTTTTAATCATAACTTACCGGGTTATATTAACCTAAAATTTATATAAATATTTTTGTGTTTCCTCGCACTACCCAACAGGAAAAATGTGATTTTAGTAGAGGAAAACAACATATGTCACGTTTAGAGATCATGGGTGCGTTACATTTCTCAAGAACTTGAAACATATGTTGATTTCAAAGATTTATAATTCAGTATTCTCTTAAAAAGATTAAAGAGTATGATGGAGAATTTTATGAATATAATGCTTATATATTACAAATCTAATGTCTTAAATTCTACAGCAATATAATCATAAAAACAGATTTATCATATAAACATATTTCTTATAACTTTTATTTATGTAAGTTTTATTTTTTGACATTATCTGTAATCTAGTATTTGAAGATAAAATAATAACATACGAAAGAGACACACAGAAACGTTTCTATAATAATTATTGAGCTTTACAATTAAGGAAGATATTTTTATCTATCGTCTGTTTTGTTGAAAGAAAATAATCAGTGTAGCCAATTAGAAATTCTAAAAATGTTATACAACTTTTAGCAACATCATTCGTTATTCCATTGATCATCTTAACACTTTCAGGCACAGGCAAAATCTGTTAGTAAAATGAGAAATTATCGACTGACACTGGAATTCATAAACAATTTTTTAGATATTTTGAAATCCTTAATTTAAACTTTTATTGTAAGGATAAAATTTAATTAAATTTTTTTAGTGCTGTTTGCAAGTTTGGATAGGTATCCCAGACCGGGCACGGTGTGCCGGAAAGGGTTAACGACATACAAATTTTACTGAAATAAAATGTCGTTAATATTTTAATGTACAGGCAGTATAAGACGACCTCAAAAAGCAAGATGTACAAGTAACAAAAATTCGATTTTGAGTAATTTGACTTTTAAAGATAATTGAAATTAAATTTTAAAAACATCAATAATAATTGACTTAATTCAAATAGAAAACTGCTTCATGCTTCATTTTCGTTTTTTAATTCTTATTTAAATAACTGCGATAATTTAATTATAAATTTAAAATATATTTTTTTAACTTATAATTTATAAGTATTGATTATTATTCAACAAAAGCGCTTTTATCTAGAACGCAGCACATAATTAGAAAATCAATTATATTTCTTTACTTGAAAAGAAAAAAGCGTATTTCCCGGTCATCTGTGCACTAAGCCAATTTTTTTTTAATTTTGTCACTTATATCCCTTGGCTGCTTGGCTCCTCATATATGAGATAGTTTAATACATTAAATTAATAATTTCTACTTAATAAACTTCTTCTTATAAGCCTCTCATATACATTATAAAAATAAACGAGACTGCCCACAGCGCTATTTTCCTTACATAAAGCCGCAGGTTTTGTCAGTAAAAAAAAATTACTTTTACCCAAAACAAGGAAGGTTTCTGTAGCACTAGGTTTCTCACAGCTTATCGCTAAGAAAAGAAATGATTTATATCGATGATGTGTCATCCTGTCCATAAAAAATAACAATTTTTGAAACATTACGTAAACCTTTATAAATATACACTAAAAGTCTATTTAATATAAGGTCGGGAATTTAATATAAGGAAACGGATAAAAATGTTTTATTTTTTTTGAAAAGCACCTTAGAATGATGCAATTTAACTTATACAAAGAAAATGTTTCATATTTATACATAGAAATATTTAACTATAATTCATATAAATTTATTATACATTTATTTTTTTAATAAAATAGCGAATCTATTTGTAAAAGTTTATTTCTCAGACGTTTATAGTCGAAAACTTGGAAATAAAATGTATCAGTTGTAAAAATTGTATCAGTTTTATTCATTTGCAGAATATTATTGTTACCGTAGACCTGTTTCAATATTTAGATAGTAATATGTCCCATTTGCCAAAGGGGACACAGTACCTTTAATTTGAAACTATCACTTTAATTTAAATAATACTGTAATACATGTGGTGGCCCAAGACATAAGGGCAGTTGAAAGGTCAAAAACGAAAATATATCGAATTTCGATTTTTTAAATATTTTGAATCTACCATTTCTTCTCTTTATACTGATATATTTCTTTTATTTATGTGTCAACTAGAAGTTACATTTTTTTTAAATTATGTTTGTTAATCTTTTCATACTTCTCGACCACGCCCATTTAAACAGTTGAGAACGTAAACACTAAAAGCTTTCTCGCTGTGTTCTTCACTGCTTAGCCACAGAAATTATTGTATTCATGTTTTTAAACAAAAAAAGTGATTTACTACAGCTCATTCGTTTTATTTTAATGAATATATTTTCTTATATTAACGTCCTATTGACACGGTAGTTTACTTTTTAATCTCTCAGATTTTTATCATTTTTTAGTATTTTATTAATATTTTCTTCGTGTTTAAAATTAATCTAACTGGTTTTTATTGAATTAATTTACCATCATTATTTTAGTACTTACAATTTTGCCTTATTTATTGACAGAGATTTTTGCTATTATAATAAAGCGAAAAGAATTTTTTTTCAATTGGAAAAAGAAATTTAGCAAGAAATTTGCAAAAAAAAAAAAAAAAAAAAAAAAAATACTTTATAGTTTGGCAGTTAATGGGTTAATGCATAGTTATATATATGATTTACTCCTTGGTCTTAAATTTTGAATTATTTATTTAGGACTGTTGCATGTTAACATGCCAATATTTTCTTGATGCTTGTTTCTTCATGTGTGTTGGTCACCCTAAATTCTTAATTTTCATCTTTTTCATAGATAATACGATGATAAAGCCGTACACTTTATTTGTAGTTTCAAAGTATTTGTGGGTCTGGAGAATCTATTTTGGTTCTGTAAACTTCTATTATACTCATTTTAATTTATATTATCAATGTTTTAATGTGGTAATTTGTATAGCATTTAATGGTTATATATGTATGTGTGTGTATGTTTCAGAGAGAGTTTCACAAAAAATTGGAAAAAAAATAAGAATTTGTAGTGCACATCCAATCAAACAATTTCAATCAAAGTGTCCATGGGTGAAAACAAAAAGAAAATGTGCTCAAGCATCTAGAAACTTCGTCCATATAAAGGTAATACCTCCATTCTAATTATAAGAAGAATAACAGTAGCAGTACGCAAATGTGATATCAGGTAAAAGAAGAATGCTTATGCAAAGATGCGCCCCGGTTAGTACATAACAGCTGCTTATCGGAATTTGCAACTGTCATTCGCGGTAGAAAAGCACGAGAAAAAAGTATCCCTTCATTATTAGAAAAAATAAATCCCGTGTACTTTATCTACAGAACTGCAAATGGAAATCATCCAGCTCCTCAATGATTTCACAGAAAGCGATTTGCCACCTTATATTTGTCATTTAATTATTCTTTATGTGTTTTTACCTCATATAATAACATCACCTACGGCACAGCTTTGTGTTTGAATACCGTCCATGCATTCTTTGATGAAGTAAAAAGTCAATCATTTACATACAGATTTTACAAAACAATATACATGGCTTCATGTTGAAACCCAAATTATATTGCAGGTCATTTAACTATAATATTAAAATATAATAATAATAAATAATATTAATAATAAATAAATAATTGTAATGTGGGTAAGTCACCACTGATTTCTGCTTGCAGTAAGGGATAAGTTCCTAAAATGATAAGATTTGTCTTATCATTTTTGAAAATTTTTGAAAATATTGAAAATTTAGTTTTCCGGTGATTTTTTTTAAATTTTTCTACGGAAAAAAATTTTAGTGAAAATGTATACTTTTTGAAGAATGACTTATGCATATATCTACCGCTATTTCTATTTATTTTTACTACTTTTCTACTTTTAGGTATTTTAAATATTTCATTTACACAGTTCAACAGTCAGCTGGCAAACATTGGTGCATAATTAATATCACTGTTTTTGCAACTCATACAAACTTACAATAACAAATAACATATTTGTGGCGTTTCTGCATGCTAAAATCTATTAAATGCCGTATTGTCATCAGCCACACATGTCTATACAGATTTTTTACAGGTATACAGATAGCAAATGAATAGGTGATTAAAAAACTCTATCTTTACATAGAAAACAAATGTTGAGTTAAATAAAGTTCAGAGTGCAAGGGCCATTTCTAATTATATAACTTCAACTGTGTATTTGTTAACTTGGCTTAAATTTCTTTTTAATCACTTACGATATTTGTAACAATTATTTTACTTTAGCCATACAAATTTTAAAACCGATACAAATTTATCAAATTTGAAAAATAAACATATTTTCCAATTCTGTTTTTTTTTTTTTTTTTTTTTTTAATATAAATCTGCAATACTAAATTTTAAGTATAAATAAGCATAATATATTCTTTAATCCTGCATCTTTATTTCATAATAATTCTATTCTTCTCCGATAATATTCAATTTCATCTAAGCATAATAATTATAAAAATAATATAATCTACATATCAGCAAATGATGTATTTATATACAATTATTGCATTCATTCTTTAGCAATTGGAATAAATTCGATGAATGTATTTAAATATGATACCAAAATCAATAATTGTATCTTTATTAATAAAGGGAAAATATAAATTTCTGAATACTTTGCGTCCTGATTGGTATTACATTTCATCCAATCCCTTCATTTTATATTTATTTTCAAATGTGTAATTACTACATTAATTTTTTAGCTGATCAAATCAAAATTCATTTTAATTGGGTTTAATATGCAATGCAAACTCCCTTTATCTTTATAGAATATATTAGAAAAGTGCGTGCACAATAAGCATGCATTTGGTAAAAATTAATTATACAGTGTGTCCGAAAATGAAACATACATCTTTAACAACAACTGTTCTCCTAAGTTCTTAGATAAATATTACATGAGACTACAAAAATCAGTTTAAAATTACTATAAAACATCTCCAAAGATGCGTCAGCCTATTTAACTATGCAACTAATATGCAGACATTTATTAAAAGAATCTAGATGCACTTTTAACATTCTAGTAGCATTTGAAGTAATTTAAAGGGTGTATTTTCTTATTGCCTCCAGGCGACATTAGGACTAAGGAGGTTAATTCAAAAATACAAGAAATAAGAAACTACTTTTTAGAGCCCACGCTACTAGGTGAAAATGTCCCGGATGATAATGTTAAGTCTATGGACCCGTTCTTTTCAAATATCTCGCTCAGATTTTAATATTTTTACATGATTCTTTTTTGCATAGGATAACTGAAGGCAATCTACAACCGGGTTAGATTTTACTTTTTCGATTTTGATTATATATTTTTTTATATTATGATAGTTTCAATTTCAGATCGAACCGGTTCCAAAAATTAATGTAATAAAAAAAATCTGAAACAAAAAATGAAAAAGTAAAACTTAGCCCGGTTGTGGATCGACCTCATGTATTCTATGCAAAATAAATCATGTAAAAATATTAAAACTTTAGCCAGATATATGAAAAGAACACTCCAATAGATTTAACATTATCATCCCTTTCTTTTTCACACAGTAGTGTGGCCTCCTCATGTGGAAAGGAAAACAAATGCTCACCAAAAAATTTTTAAGATATCAGTAGATCTCGAAATGTCTCCTTTAGTTGCTCACTGGATATCAAGATGATACGATAGTCAAATTCAATCCGTATGCGGTTTCAAAAATATATTGTGTGAAAAAAAAATAGGCTTTGGAAAAACTTGCATCCACATACGGATGTTACCTTCATCCTATAAGATATTTGCTAACTCTGAAATCGCTGTTTTATGTTTTTGTTCTTTTATTACTTAAGATTAAATATACAATTTGTAGGTTTCTATTAATGTCTTAATTTTAATTGAAAGAAAATTAAAAACCAAGTTATAGCTCTAAATATAAATTAAAAATGAACTTTCTGAAACGTGAAGTGACCGACTAAAATAACCACAGAAAGGTAAACATTGTATTTGAATACACAAATATATAATATATAATATACACACAAATAATATAAAAAAAAGGAAATAAAATGTATTTCAAACTTATAAAGTTTATACATAATTGTTGTGCTATATTAATATCTTAATTTGCGTTTTCTAGCAAACTGCGTTTTTCTTTCTGTACATTTACGAGAAACATCGATCAGAAAGATCATTTCTTAAGAAATTTTTAGGATATTTAAATGATTTTGTTTTAATGTATTGCTGATCTAATGGTATGTTATGAAGCAAACTATAGCTTGTAATTCTAAGTATTAATTTTTAAAAGCTATTTTTACCGAAGACACTTTTTTATCACGATTTGTGTACAGAATGTAATATATGTTATTAAATTTAAGAAGTATTGCAAACCTTTTGGTTCATAATACAGCTAAGTGATTTGCTATTATTTCATTGATAAAAAGGTATAATATATTGAATATACTTCATTATAGAAGGCTTGACATAAGTACAATTTGTTTCAAAGATTTTACAAATTTTGCCTAAATTAGAAAATATATTTAAAATTAAATTACTATATGAATTCACAGTTTTATTTCCTGTTTCAACTAAAAGCACATTTGTTTAGTACATATTTCCTACTTTTTTTCTTAAAGAAAAGTGCCTCGAAGTAGGCTTATAGCTTAAAGGTTATTCTGAATAAACTCTCAAAAGAAAAATAATTTAGAAGGTTTGATGTCAGGCTAACGAGGTGGCCATGATCTTGGACTTTTCATAACCAGACCAACGTCCAGAATTGCTGATTTTTCTTGTTGGTGTTTTTTTCTTGAACAGCGTTTGAAGCTTACATTTAATAGTTGGTAAATATTTACATTCTGCCATTAAAAACACACCGCTTTCCTTTTGAGAAGTAGCAATTTCTATTAATTTCAATATTTAATGTTATTTCACGTACACTAAGCAAAGAGGTCTGCACGGGCCCGGTCTTGGCCCGTGGTCCGTACCGACCCGGCCAATCGTTTAGAATTTTCTAACGGGCCGGCAGTTTAGAATAGCTTTTTCAACGGGCCGGGTCGACAAACAACATAAACGGGCCGGGCCGGCAAAATTTTAACGGGCCAGATGGGCCGGGCCGATTAAAAAAATTTTCGGGCCTACCGGCCCATTCTGAAGATTTGGGCTGGAACGGTAAAATATGAGCTATTTTCAATGGTTTTAACGAGAATAAGTATAAATGTGCGTCACTAGCCATACTAGTTTCACAGCATCAATATAAAAATGTACAGTGTAGAGATCAGGATCGGAGAATTACATTGTGTGCAACTCGTTTTAATATTTTTTTAGCTGACTCATGCCGGTCCGAGATCAAGCTTGCATTTTTTTCTAAATATAGACTGGCCGGACCGGAACTGGGCTTAATTGTTCTCAAGATCTGTAGGGAAGAAAACATGATTTGTAAAATTATTAACAGCGATAAAGAACTTTATCTTCGGATATATACTTCTTGATGGTTTTTAAATTAATTTCTCAATAATGAGAAAGTTTGACACATTTTCTGATTAATTTTAAATTGTAAAAGTATAAAAGTGATAAGCTTAACTACTGAAGGGATTTATAATCGAATGGCGTTTTTTATTTTTGATAAATAAAATACTTGTATGACCTTGTTGAGATGTAATAGTTTCTCAAATGATTACAGGTTTTTCTCCCTTCCAATGCTATCGCTTACGGAAATTCTATTCAAATCGCTAATTATGAAAGTATTTTATTTGCTTGTAGTATTCTTAAATTGCTTGTATCAAGAAATGGATAACGCCACTCGATTATATAGTTTTTGAATAAAGATACCTGCTAATCTTATGCATTTCTGAGAAAAAAGTGAATTTAGAAATGTATCAGAAAGGAACTTCTATGAATTTAAGAATGAATTTGGATTTAAAACCTTTAATAAAATGATATAGAAATACTTTTATAAATCTTCTTTTATCAACCATCTTCAAAAGTAAAGATGTTTTTAGCTTTATTTCTTTTTTCTTCTATTCTAAGCCATATTAAATTTTTAATGAATCTTTATTCGAATGTTGAAAGCCTAAGAATCTAAGTAATCATTAATGTTGTTAATGTGTATTTCCTGTAAAATATACTGTAAAATAATGCCATAGATATGTATGCAATATTCTTTAAAGAAATCTTAATTATATGATAAAAATCTGATTTTTTTTAGAAATCGTAGAAATTGTAACGGACCAAAACGGGCCGGGCCGGATTCACGGATTTCTGTACGGGCCGGGCCGGGCCGGACCAGGAAGTTCCGGCCCGTGCAGACCTCTAACTAAGCACCATCTATTATTACCTTTACAAACTTAAACATTTTGTCCATATCTTTGGGTATAATAAACGAAATGATATTAAATATATACTCTTTAACGGATTATCGAAGTTGTATATTTCGTTTGTGGATAGCTGTATTTATGTTTGATTTTTAGAATTATTGAAAAATATTATCATAAAATGTTAAGTAGTAATTCATTGGTATCACTGTTGTAATTATATATATATATATATATATATATATATATATTTGTTCAATATTTACTCTTGAAAAGGAATTACGACATGTAATTATATTAACTAAATGGAGTATCATTAAGAAATAAAAATGCATATTTTTCTCCACAGATATTTAATTATCAGTATAACTGAAAATGTATAATTTCCATTATCAAACATTAGAGCAAATTGCAAGAACAATTAAATGCTAAAATTAAAACATTACTTTTTAATAAAAGAGCATCTCTTCTGTTTCTTGGACAAGTCATTATTGGATGATATTTGAATTTATTCCAGAATATACGATTTAGATAATGTGTTATTAAAAAACTACAATTAATTGAAATACTGTTGCCACTTTTTAGAAATAATCTAATTTAGAAATGTATTTAAAACCCATTAAATTACGAATGGGCAATTAATCGATTTCCAAACTATATGCTGGAGGCTAAATGATTCCCATAAAATATTTTGAAGCGTCTCAAATCATAAAATGTTATTGAGATAATATAATGCTTTATCATTATCGATTTTCTTTTTATGAATATTGCTTACGAGTAGTATTTGCAGAAGATACACTGGTTGACACAACGTCATTTGAATATATTTGAATGGAAAATGTGGAACAATTTGTAATAGTGTTTACGATTACGTCATTGTATGCATTATTCATTGTATGCAATATACAATGAAAAAAAACTTGACATTGAAGGAAAATCTTAGTTTTCAGAATTTTTATTTTACTTTTTTCTACTTTAAACAGAAGAGGCGGGTTAGAGATTCTATGACCGGCCGGCCAGTTGGAGTCATGAAGCATCTTCACATGGCTTAGCATTCTTTTTGTTATAGTTCTAATAGTGGTTTGCAGAGAGGGTTTATGTTATTTTTCATTTATTGTCAAGCTTTGTTCCTACACTGTTTAGTGCGTCGAATGAATTAACAAAAGAATATAGTGGTGGATAGTTTATTTCGGTCGTATTAATGCTTTGTAATTTTGGCAATGAATTTTATCTTCTGCATTTGTTTATACGAGTTCTGAGATTATTTTTGAACGAAGCCATGAACAGCTGATTGTGATTATGTTGAGTAAATTATAGTCCAATGAGTTTTTTAAATATGTGTTTTTATGAGTTTATGAGTGATTAATAATGATTTATCGTCATAAATTTTGGTTCGTCGACCACGAAGGATATGCCTATAATTAAGCGCAACAATAAATTTTGAATCATTCTAATTCAAGAAAAAAGAATTCAAATTCTTCTAAAAGTAAGTGGATGTGATTTTCTTATCTGTACAGTCATATATGAATTTAAAACAAAGTTTAAAGGGGCAAAGAAGGATGATTTAAGGCAAAAAACCACTGAAATAAATCTAAATATTAATGATAAAGTGACTATATCCGATTTAAACTATGTTATAGAAAATAGCAAAATATATAAAAATAAACCGGCTTTTGTTACAGAAATAGCTAACACCATAATTGAGAGTCATAAAAATGAAAAGCAAAGGCGAATTAATGTGGAGTAAAAACAATTTGATCTTGAAAAAATAAACAAGAACGATCAAAAAATGAATTGGAACTAGCTAGAATTAAATATGTAACTAAATCTATTTTTACTGAAAGTGAAATAATTAGAATCGTTAGATCAATTTAAAAAAAGTATTAGAACTTAGACTTTAAAAATTCCAGCTAGGTCTAAATGATGGGTTTTTCTTTTTTCTTTAGAACAAACTTTTAAAACTAAAAATGTTTTGGAACAAAATAAAACATAAATTCTGTTAAATTTATTAGGTGACAAAGCATCTAACATTATAACTTATTTACACGATACAGATATCGAGAATTATGAAAGAATAAAATAATTAGTCTTAAAAGAATTTCAATCAACGCCTTATTTTTGCTTAGAACAATTTAGAAAAGTTGTTAATCTACCGAATGAGTCACATGTACAATTCGCTTAACGATCGATGACCAATTGTGATTGTTATCTAAATTTAAGGAATGTCTCCGATTTCGAGAGTCAAAAACAATTGATAGTGTAAGGTAAATTATACGAAACATTAGATAAAAAAAATCTTCTTACATAAATGTGAAACAAGGAGATAAATGGTTTTTACCATTTGAATTAGGACGAGAGATTGATTTATATTTTACATCACGCGGAAAATCTCTCATTGAGAATTTTAATGTTAATCGAAAGTATAATTCCAAAAGTGTAACTAAAGTATTTTTAACTGATGTTAAAACATTAAACTATATTCTATGCCACGAACAACACCATATTTCAAAGTGCTCATATTATTTAAAGTTAACTGTTAATGAAAGAGTAATAGTAATAAAATGTAAGAAGTTCTGCTTTAATTGTTTAAATATACACTCATTAGCCAACTGTACATTAAAGAACAAATGTTTCTGCAAAAAAGGATATCATAAAACTATTCATTTTTCCAAAACAAATAATAATACATGTGTGAAAGTATATGATTTATCGGAACATAATACACAAGGAAGAAGAATGCTCAAATTCTAGACTAGCAAGTTATGGCGTATAAAAGTTGAACGCTAATGCTGAAGAGTTCGTTCAGAAAACTTTCACTAGTAGCTATTCGAATAAGAAATGTAAAGTTTTACTTTCTAATTAAAAGTTGTAGTTTTTTGTAATTGATGAATCTGGGTGTAAATATAGAGTAAAGTGCTTGTCAGGCAGCGTCTAATTTTCTATCCCACCATTTCATAGAGATGATGAACTTGAAAAAGAGAGAACAAAATTTTTAGTGTCAGGTCTAAATGATGCCAGCTTGAAAAATAAAGTTAATGCATCAACATACAATAGTGATGAAAGTTTTGTAAAAAAAATAGATTTCTTAGTAGCTCCAAAAATAACTGCAGATTTAACACCTTCGCGTCTAGTTAAAACTTCAGTACATGATTTCCCTAATGTAATATTAGCGAACGGCAGATTTAATATCCCAGAACATATATATATGCTCCTTGGAGCAGGAATTTTCTATGAACGTTTGAGACTAGGGCAAATTCGTGTTAATAATTCAGATCTTATTCTGCAAGGCACAGTTTTCGGTTTTGTAATATCCAACAGAGAAGTTTTCCAACAGAGAATGAAAATAAAGTTCATTGTGGGTTAATAAAGAAAGAAACTAGCCTAGACAAAACATTAGAAAATTCAGGGAAATATAAAATATCGATATAGAAAAACCAAACGTAAAGAGACTTTAATTTTTGAGAAACATTTCAAAGAAAATTAAACACGAGAAAAAAGTGGTAGACACTGTTAAAATGCCCCTAAAAGAAGATCCAGCTGCATTAGGAAACTCTAAAAATTGCAATGAAAGCAATGGATTCTTTATGGAATTGCCTAGTAAGGGATCCCGAGTACTTAAGATTATATTCAGATTTTTTAAAAGAATATCAACAGTTAGGCCAATTGATCGAAGTTAACGAAACAGTTAAAAATTTTGAACTACTGAATGATATTTTTGAGAAGGAGGACAATTTTATTAAAGCATGCTTTTAAAGAAATATGAAATTTTTGATTATCTTTTGAAACGAAAAACAAACTCTAATTGTGAAAATACAATCAATAACGAAACAATACATTTAAATGGTGTTTCTAAAACAAAGTCTCGTACTGTGCACTGTTTGAACCAGTTGTCCTTGTTCATACAGTGTTGTCCTATCTTGTCCTAGTTTGAACAAAATTTTGGTGCTCAATAGCTGCCACTGTAACATGTTGAAATCTTGAACCAATACTTAGAGCTCTTGGGTTTGCATAGATCCAATAATTGGAACGATGTTGAAATTGGAAGCTCCAAATGTTGGCACGAGAGTTCAACATCTTATGGTGGTAGCTATTGAACAGCGAAATTTGGATTAAAGTAGAGCAAAAGTTTTAACAGTGTAGCTTTAAAAGCGTTTGTGAAACCCTTTACACCTGCAAAAAAGTCTGTTTTCGATTCTAAGAAGAAACTAAATACTGGTTTTAATACATTCATGTGTAGAGATCCCTTAAATAAAAATGCAGCTCTGAAATCTTTTCCAAAACAGGTTTTATCGACGGATAACTTTGCAAGAAGAAACTTTCAGAACAGAGTTGATTCTATACAGAATCAACTTAGTACTTATGAATTGTCCAAGATTCGCTACCAACCTCAAATTTATGAAATCAAACTTCTACCGAATGAATATATAAACAGAGCTTCAAACATATTATTACTGGCAATTTCTATAGAACGTCCCAGTACACCAGAAGAAAATATATCTGAAGAAGATATTAAGTTATCTCCTGCATGTAGCTCTCGTATTGAAGAACTGCTGCTTCCCAAATTTCCTTGTTCTTGTGTTGAAAAGGAAATTCCTTGCTTATGTTATGAAACAACTTACAACAAATTTGCCAAGCTGAAGATACCTTTGATAACAAGGTTGTTCCTTGTACAAATTATATGTCCCAGCATTATCTGTCCAGACCATCATCTGAAATAAAGCATCGTGTTTTCTGTGATATGCATGTTTGGAGCCTTCGACAGCACCATTGTTGTCCAAAATGCGGCATATTCTGCTCCCAGGGAGACTTTCTGTTAAGCTCACTTTAACATTTAAAAAAGATAGAAAATCATCTCTTTCATCTCACTTATTTCATGATTCCATCCTCTGGTCTACCACTCAGTTGTTCTCATTGTTGCCAGTTGTCTAATTTTATAACTGTGAATCTACGGTACAGATCTGCTTCAGAAGAGGAGCTGAAAAAGGGCCTTCTAATGCTGAAAAAGTTACACACGATTTAAGTGATTGTGATGTGTTTTTGAAAGTTAAACTAGATGTTACACCAGAAACAATTAATTTTAATGACTTTTCTAAAGAACTTAAATACTTTAATATTAATGACTTTAAAAACAAATAGTTTTTTACAGTTTCTATTAATTTCTTTGTGCATGATACAATTGATTTAAGTAATAACTATCTTAAAATAATTGGTATTTTAGGATTTATTTTCAGATTTCTTGGTAATTGTAAAAAGGAAAGAAAAGAAGGTCCTTTAGACCTCGGAGAGCTCAACAAAGAAGAGAGATTTTATTAAAAAGTATTCAAAAAGAATTGCTGACAAGAAAGTAAAATCTTGCAAAAATGATAAATAATAGTAAGAGATGTAAAATAAGAGAGGTAAATAACAATAGTAAGATAAGAAACCTTTACCCAGTTTTTGATAATGCAGGATTTCTTAGAGTAGGAGGTAAATTAGCAAACATTAACTTAAACGGCAACGAAAATTTTATGAAACTTTACTATATAATAAAAGTAAACTTACTCAAATGATAGTAGAATAATTTCATAAAATATATCTATATTTAGATCCACAAGGTTTACTTTTTCTGTTAAGGTAGAATTTTCGGCCTTTAAAATGGTCGTACGATAAAGAGAAACAATATATAATTATTGTATGTTTATGTTATAAATATTAAGATAACTTTTTATATTTTCATAATGCCGCAAGTTTTATAAGTTATTTTGAATGTACATATGTAAAATTGAAATAATTTCTATTTGGTTGAATATACAATGCGTTATCACTGTAAATATTTATGCAATATGTGCATTGAGAATGCATATATGTAATTTGAGTTATTTAAATGGCATCTATTTTGTTCAGATAGTTTGAGTTTTATTAGATAAAATCGAGTTTCTTAATATTTATATACTTTTAAAATAAAGTATTTCTGATTTAATATTTGAGATAAAATATGAAAAATGAGAAAATTCTTGCATCATTTAGAGTAAATTTAATTTGAGTGTTGGATGTCATGAGTGTACATCATTATATGATGAAAGCAGAATTTTATATGTTTGAAAAAGAAACTGTTAAAATAAATAATTTAGTAATTATAAAGCAGGACATTGTTGCTATTTGCAAGTCGCCTCTAGGTATAATTGTATAGTTATTTACAGGTAATGATGGAATCACCAGAGTTGTGAAAATGAAAACACAAAGAGGGATTTTTAAGAGACGAATATCTAAAATATGTTTGTTACCCATGGAAAATTAATTGTTATTTATTTTAATTTGCTCCTTATTTTTTAGTATTACAAGTTGTATTATTTGTTTAAAAATTCCATGCGTAATAATGTATTATAATTGTGAATGACTGAAAATGATTCAACGGGGGACAGTATCTTTGATCATATTTATGCTTTGTAACTTTGGCAATCATTTTTATCGTCTGCTTTTTTTTATACAAGTTCTGAGATTGTTTTCGAAAAGAACGTAGCCATGAGCGATGAGTTGTGGTTAAATTAAATAAATTACAGTCCAATGAGTTTTTTAATGAATGTTTTTATTAGTTTATGAATGACTAATAATGAGTTATCGACAGTATACATCACAAGGAATGATCATTGCATAGAAAACCATGACTGGTATCAACATAGTATGCCATTGGGTGATGCTGTTCATGAGAGCACTGACAAAAAATTCAATAATTTAAAATTATGTTGTAACTATTGAAATATTACTAATAATTAGTAATATTTTATAACGCTCTGAAACTGTATTTTTATCGGTTAGCCCTTTCCTCAAAATAATTCTATATTTATTAATAAATAGGATTGATTTTAAAGAAAAAAGTAATCTCAACGTTTTATAAATCTGCAGTAAAAATACTAAGCAAAAGATGAAAGCTACTTTTATCCAAGGATAAATTTTATAAATCCTTTTTTGTGTTTTGTAAGCTATTTTTTTAATATCTTTGTAGTTTTAAAAATATTGCAATAAATAGAAGAATAAAACCTAGTTAATGCTCACTTTTGATAGCTGTTCAAAACTTTTGTATGAGATCCCTTAATGTGTCGAACGAAAGGAATCGTTTATACTTCTTTCACAAACGACATTAATTTTGTCAGTGATTTGCTCTTAATTCAGGCACCGTAATTCCAGCCTAAGGAAAAACATTGTGAATCTTTTTCTGCATGCCTATTGGTATCTTTCTTTTGTGTACCCGGTGCTGAAAGGCTGACGTCATATAAATAAACAGAGATTGAAAAAGTTCATATGACCTTTAATCGCATAGTTTAGGTTTTTTTAAAAGAATATCTTGAAAAAGAGAATAACTCCCTACCCCAGATCTTCTTTACATATTATTCTACGTTTTTTTGCAACTCGATTTGTGTAATTTTTTTAACTACACAAATTATTGAAATTTTGTTAGTTTTAAGTCTTTTACAGAAAATTAGGATGAACAGAAGGGATTTCAGGTAGATTTTTTTAGATAGATAAGTTTTCTCGTACCGATTTCGAAATTAAGCCTAACATGATTCCGATTAATCGTATAAAGTCATAAGGTCAACGGAGGATCTGCTACAATGTTGTTATTATATTGAGATTACAAATCTACGGAAAACTTCAAAGACGAAAATGGTTAATTTACACGCCGAACTCACCATTCATTTAATTTTTATTCAGATAAAACAGTTACATATTTATACTTTACTCATGTCCTTATCAATGCTGTTAAGGATTTACCGCAGACTGTTAGCCATTCCATCTTTTTAATTCTTGATTCACATATGATGACTTTCTACAGCATGCCCAATTTAGTCTTCTAAAATACTGTTACAAATGTATTAATTGCAAAAAATTACACATTGAAAATACTATTCAATAAAATGTAAACATGTAGATCGCACCAATAGTACTGTTTAGGATTATAGATAGATTCTTTTTTTTCACTATTGCTACGTGTGCCTTTTTAGGTAGATTTCGTATGAAATACTATTTAGGTAGATTTCGTATGAAATACTACCTATTGCATTGTCTCCCATGTTGGAATTTCTGAAAAATTTTTGCGGATCTACACGAATCATGACTCCTAGACCCCAAAACTACCATCAGTAAAAAAGTTTATATATATCTATCTATCTATCTATCTATCTATCTATCTATCTATCTATCTATCTATCTATCGGTGTATATCACTTTCTTCTAGACACGATAACTTCCATAATTATGCTCAGATCTTCATCAAACTTTTACATAAAATCAAAGGGCATAAAATCTCGGTTAAGTTCGTTAATGGGCAAAATCGGACCAAGGAGGTGAAAGTTAGGAGGGTTTTTGTGAAAACAGAAAAAACGCGATAACTTTTTAATTAAAATAGATATCGAATCAGTTTAAAGTTTATATTACTTCTAAAAAATGAGGAAAAAGTTTATGCGTGACAGATTTTTGATAAAGTTAAAAGTGGGCTCAAGGGGCGAAAAAAACATGGTTTTTGGGAGAAAAAAAATCATAACTTCGTCAATTCTCAAGATATCAAATCCAACTAAATTTTATATAAATGTACTCAATATTATCTAAAACTTTTGTATTTACAAGTTTTTGATAGGACCAATTTTTACCGATGAAAAAAATTAAAAACGAAAAGAAAAAGGGGGGAGGGAAAAGAAAAAAAACCATAACTTACTCAATTCTTAAGCAATTAAATCTAATTAAATTTATTTTACATCTTCACAATAATATCTACAATTTTTATATTGACAAGTTTTTCATAGAACCAATTCTTATAGCAAAAATAAATTAAACAAAAATAGGAGTTGGAGAAAAAACCTCAAATCCAAACTGCTTATATTCTGACTCATTTTAAAATTCATTTTTGATTTTAAACGCATCCAAATGACAGATCCTATTATTTAGCAACTATATAATGCGACGTATTGGCCAATTTTTTGAAAAAGGCAGAATATATTTTTAAAAAGGCTGCCAAAAAAGGTATTTTGAACAGATTTCCCGAAGTTTTCATCATTAAAAAATTCATTAAGTATAACAAATTGCGTTTTTTATGCGTCATTTTTAAATTCATTTTTGTTCTCAAACCCATCCAATTTACAGGTCCTATTATTTAGGAACTATATAACTTGACGTATTGGGCGGTTTTTTGATAAAGGCAGAATATATATTTTAAAAGGCTGCCAAAAAGGGTATTTTGAACAGAATTTCACAAAGTTATCGTGATTAAAATTTGCGGAAATTTAAGAAATTGCGTTTTTACCGAGTCATTTTTAAATCTTTTTTTGTTCTCAAACGCATCCAATTTACAGGTTCTCTTATTTAGGAACTATATAATGTGACGGAGTGGCCAGTTTTTTGATAAAGGCAGAATATATTTAAAAAAAGGCTGCCAAAATGGGCACTTCGCACAAAATTTCCCAAAGCGACATGATTAATGAACTCTGAGTATTCAAATAACAAATTGGTTATTTTATGACTCATTTTTAAATCCAATTTTGCTCTGACACACATTCAATTGACAGTTTTTTGTTACTTAGGAACTATATAATGTGCGTATTCGTCGATTTTTTGATAAAGGGTGAATATATATATTTTAAAAGCTGTCAAAGTAAGCACTTCGCAAAAAAATTTCCCAAAGCGATCATGATAAAAGAATTGAGGTTGTATTCAAATAACAAATTGTTTATTTTATGACTCATTTTTAAATTCAATTTTGCTCTCAAACGCATTCAATTGACAGTTATTTGTTATTTAGGAACTGTGTAATGTGCCGTATTGGTCAGAGTTTTGATAAAGGCTAAATATATATTTAAAAAAAATCTGTCAAAGTTGGCACTTCGCACAAAATTTCTCAAAGCGATCTTGATTAAAGAATTGTGGATGTATTAAAATAATAAATTGGTTATTTTATGACTCATTTTTAAATTCAATTTTGCTGTCAAACGAATTTAATTAACAGTTTTTTGTTATTTAGGAACTATATAATGAGCATATTGTTCAATTTTTTAAATAAAGTAAGAATATAATTCAAAATATATTGCCAAAATGGGCATTTGAGTAAAAATAGGCTTTTTTTTTTTTTTTTTTTTTTTTTTTTTTTTTGAGATGAAAACTTTTCGAAATCTACCTCCGCCTATAGGCCATGCCGAAAGGGATTTTTTCTTTTTGTCTGGAAACTTTTCATTTACCTTATTTTGATCTGCAATGAGGAAGTAATATTTATTCTTTATTATAATTTTTAAAATGCAAGTGTGTCTAATATTCTTGAATTTTAACAAGAAAAAATATTTTTTCAATGAAAGTCTCTATTTGTATTCTTTCTCTATTCGTTTAATAATATGGACAATATACTGAGAAAAGAATATGGTTCAGGCATCTAAAATCTAAGTTATGGCTCTAGAAAAAATAGTTCCATGTCATCCTTATAAATTCTAATTCGCTTTGCTGGAGAGTTCTAGAATCTCCTATTAGAATTCAAGAGCGTTTTTCTATATTATCGTGCTCAAACTTATTTTTAAATATCTGCAAATACATAAGAACACAAGAAGTTTTTTTAGTAAGTAGAATTATAGTTTATGAAATCATTCCCAAAGTTAAGCGATAATTTCTTGCAGTTGAAAAGATTTAATATCGGTTCGTCCCCTAGAAAAGAAGACGAAAGAAATTCTAGATCATTTTGTCTATTCAGCTTAGTTGTTTAATCTATCCGCATAGTTCAGAAACTGTATTTCTAGTTTAGGGGATCAGAAAGTGATTAACTATTCATTCTAGTTGAAGACGGTATATTTTTTTCAGTGTAATATTGTCAGATACAATGCATAATATGATTCAAGTAATTCTTTTTGTAAATAGTGAATTACTGGACAGTTTTCTTCAGAAGTTTATATGTGAATGATAATGCTTCATAATGTTATCAAGTAACTGCTATTTATATATTTAAAAAAATATAGAAAAACTGGTAAGTTTGCTGGAGAAATTTAACAACATAGTTTATGGCATTATGAAAAATTTACTTATTTTCAAAAAAAGCATTTTAAGAAAAAAGGGAAATATAAAATATTAAAAAGAAAAAAAAAAAAAAAAAAAAAAAAAAAAAAAAAAAAAAAAACTTCTCTAGAGCTATGCATCATGAGAAAATTTTAAATGGTACGTTCTGTGACATAACATTTAAAAAAGCATATAATACACCTACATTTTCGATCTATCGTGAATTTCTGGAAGCGTTAAGATCATAATCATTCATTGAAAAATGTCTATTTACAAGTTAACAATATTTAATAAATTATTTATTTTGTCCATTTCATGAACTTATAATTAAAATGGCGAATAAAAATTACGAATTGAGGCAAAATGCGAAACGACGATGTTTATACATTCGTCATCTTTAGGAAAAAACAATGAAAAAATAATATAGTGTAATTAAATTTACAAAATTGTATGAACAAAGATTTGGTGTTTAATTAAGGAAAGATTGATTAAATTTGTTTTGACTGAAATTCATGATGCAAACTTCTATATATAAAACAATAATAATAAATAGTCAGAAGCTCAACCGAAACTATTGTAAGGTTCTTAATTTAATAAAACAAAGCTTTAAACAGCACAAATTATGTAAATGGAATTCACTGGCTCATTTCCAAGTATACCAGAACACCCGGATAACTTGAATTGAGAGTGTTTAAACGTTTCTTTAAAATAAAACGAAATGTTATTTATCCTTATATTGTTATTATTCAACAGTCAATTTAGCGAAAATGATCCATTGTTTAAAATAATTTGTAATCCAGACAGAAACACTTTAATCAGATAGACATTTTCACTATTATGTACAATTTCTTTATCGTCATTTTAATGTCAATTTATTCACAAGTTTCCTCCCTATTATTTATAATGTCTATTATGATAAGGATAAATGTAAAATAATATGTAAATCATTGGTTTATTTATTGAAATTATCCATCGAATTTCTTATAAGTGTTATTTCACACAAACAGAGCACATTCTGTATTTCAAAATAGGATTGAATAATCGTTTACTGCATACAGAATTAGAATCAGGAGAATATTTATAATAGTTCAGTAATCTTAGCCTATAATGGTAACTCTTTAGAGTAATGTATCATATATAATCTCTATGAAATATAGAATATAAAAAAATACTGGGAGAATACACTTCAAGGTCAAGAGTAAAAGTTTAAATCCACCGGAGTTGAGATTATTTTAGGGCCTATAGCAACTATCATTTTACACCTCGGATGATCCTTATTTACTGCAATCAGACTGAACAATAAGTCATCAAATTTTTTATATCTTTATAACTATACATATTTATATAGCTAGAAAGTGACACACACAAGTACACCTAAGTGTCTCATGCGGGGATCCCTGGCAGCAGCGGTTGCTACCAACCCACACCAATGAATGAAAAAAAGAATACATAAAACAATTATCACTCAATACATAAACACAGGTTTTTAAGAACTTTATTGATAAATACATATTTAAAATACTTAAAATATCCCAAGAAAAAATACACATTTTTCATAAACAAATCATCACTAGGATAAATGTGTAGAACATAAACAATTGTGATTGTCTCGGACTATTAAAACAATAAACTTATTTTGTAATAATTAAATCTTTCAAAAAAAGTTAAAGCTCTTTTTTTGTTACTGAAAGAATTCGGATGAATTAAAAAATACTAATTTAAAATAACAGACAAATAACCCTTGCCTTTTCTTGTTATTTTTCTTTCATTGTATAATTATTCTTTTTTTTCACATTAAACTTATATTTGATTATTATTTTTTAAGTAATATGAATTTTAATGTACACAATACGATTAAATTCCGTGTGTAATTCCATGTACACAAATACGAAGGTTGTTCTGAAAGAGTACTTTTATGTTCAAGTCTATTGCAATGGGGTTATAATCGTAACTTTGAAATTGGACAAGCGGTCTATTTTTTAAAAAAAATACATATATAAAAACAAACAGCACATTTTGAAATCCATTTACAGGTGTATGATGAGCCATAATGTATATCAAAAAACATAATAAGAATTACACTTAAAATTAAATTTTTTAAAACATCCATTAAGGTACATATCTGTGGCTTCAGGTAATAACCAGGCAAGGCACATTTTTAATATTATTTTGAGTAATTATCGTTTAAAGTTTTCAAAAAGGTTTTTTTATCATTACTTTTAAAAAACAGATTAGAACTTAATAATTTTCACTACATTCAATTAAGATATAAGAACCTCTTTTCTATCAAAATAGTTATATAAAAATGGTTTTTATTAATTGAGAACCAATTAAAAATATAATTTTATCTGGTTATTACCGTTTTACATTTATTTTTAATAAATTTAAAACGGTAATAACAATATAAATTTACATTTATTTTTAATAAATGTAAATAAAATTAAATATTTATTTGCATTTTAAACATTAATTTCACAACAATTAAGTACATTGTCAATTTTTTATTAAATTAAATTAAATTATTTCATGTTTTATTAAATTAAAATTAATATAACTGTGGCGATATCTTAAAAAATTAATTTATAATTATTTTAAATTTATGATTTGTGTTCTAATTATGATAAAAAAAATTTCATTTTTATCAGCTTTTATTATTGTAATTGTTTATTTATATTATATTAAAAGAATACATAGCATTAACCAGATCATTTACTCTGTGTGATTATTTTGTAAATTAATCCACTAGCTGGCTGCAGTTTCCCGCTCCAGATAGGTATTTTTTATAGTTTATTGACGTTAATTTAATTATTTAGAGATATTTATAAGTTATACAGGCCATTTTTATGTTATTTTATAAATATAGCTGATTTTTAAAAATAAATAGAAATCTGATTTGATTATTACCGTTACTTTATTCAGTTACACTAATGCACTTGCCCGCTTATTACTGTTTTTTCAATTTTTAAATGAAAATTTATAGTCAGCCTATAACGTGAAGTATTCGATTTTCATTTTTTAATAGTATGTCAGATGAAAGTACACTTTTAAAGCTACATTTTCCCAAATTATCTTATATTTAAAAAAAAATGTGTCTTATCTATTTATTACCGGAAGCCACAGGTATAAAACCATGCTTTTATTAATAATAAGATATTTATTTATTATTGATTTCTTGATTGTCCATTCAATACATTAAACATATTTAATTTTAAAACATTTGTCATGTTATCATAGTTTGTTGCAAAACCCATACATTTTACGCATAATTACGTTTCCAAATGAATCATTGAAATGATTCAAATTTTTATGTAAATAATGAGTATTGTCATTCAGTTTCTGAAATAATGATAAAAGTCATGTATTAGATCAAGAGATAAATTCTGTAAGCATTCATTTATTCAAATATATCTTGTTTAATGTATAAAGCTTAAGAAATCCAATAGCACTAATACAAAATTCACTTGTATCAAATTATAATCATTGCATAGAAACTATCATTTAAATTGTATGTTTACATGTAAGTGTGTTCTTTCTATTAATTGGTTCAGAATTTTACAAACGCTTTTCCGTTAAAGAGGATACCTAGGTTAAATTTGAATTGTAGCTTTTACTACTTACTATACAATAAAGTTAATACATTTTCTCTTCACAACTCTAATACATTTAGTTATTTAATTTTAACATTTTAAATAAATAAACATTTTAAAATTTTAATGATCACAGTATTTTCTAATATGAATAAGTATTTTGTATGAAGATTAAACCTATATTAAAAGACTAACAATGTTAATAAATATAATTTTAGGTACTATTAAATCAAGATTTTAAAATTAAGTTTTCAATTTTGAAACTATGAGTCATATTATTGATAATGAAAGTATATGTACGATTAATAAATATTATATATACGTGTATGTGTGCGTACATTTAAAGGAAATTGTAATAAACATTTTAATAATTTGCTAGATAATAATTAATATATTAATGTATATTAATATTAAAATTAAAGTTTTATTATTCAACCATAAAAAGCTCAAATTGCTGGAAAACGATAATAGAAGATTCAATACTTGTTCATATCAATACTGGATATGAGTGGGTATTTCGAAAAATTAATAAACTTTTTACAATATGGTTTTATTTAAAGCGATATATATTTGATAGCCAAAATTCGACGATATAATGAAGTGTCTGCTTTTAAAAAAAATGATGGGTGAAATTAATCAATGAGCTCAATCGAGACCTTAGTAAGTTCTGTGCACATGCTCACTCACAGCGAAATCGGTTAATGTATCCGAATGTTTTCGCAGACATGTAGATTTTTCAAAATGTCTGCCACTTTAGAAATTTAAAGTGTTATAAGTGTTATATGGGTGATTCTAAAAATAGGGGACAATTTATGTCTTTCAGCATACAAAAAAAATTGAGAGGTTTTCTGTCATGTTTTTATACTTAGATATGTTTGTCTTAATATTATTCATTATTTGCACTCAAGAATTACTCACTTTTTATTTAAAAACACCTTAAAATAACAGAATAAATGTTCAAAATGTCATTAGCATGGATGTCCACAGCAGCTGTGCCTTGTATATACTAGCTTTTTCAAGAGTTAATATCATGTTTATAAAATAAAACAAATGTTATTCTTTCTTTAAATTAATCAAGGAGAGGATTTATCCAATAAATTTTTTTAAAAAAATAAAATTATAGTATATAAAAAGAGAATTAAAGTTTGTCCTCCATATTCTGTTTTCAAAACAAGGTCACACTATAACAGCTGTTTATTAATCAAAATTTCATTTTCACATATGACAATACTTTGAAAATATAAAGTTTCTCCATGGCAACAAGTAGTCATTTTATTCCAGCCTGAAAATAGAAGCATGTATTGTATTTTAAGAATAGAAGTTGAATATTAGGCGAGTACATGAATTGTATGTCATTAGAATGGATAATAATTTTCATGTTTATTTTATAATTAAAATTTTTATTTTACTTATTTGCATAGGACTTTTGTGTCTTAAAAAGCCCCAGAAAGGACTATTGCATTGTGATTATATTATGGCTCATAATCTTATTTAAATTAAAATTTGTCATTAGCATGGATAAATATCAGTGTCATTAGCATGGTTTTTCTGTCCATGCTAAAGAATCCTATGTGCATAAATGTAACCAGTACTTATATTGTATCCTTTTTAAAGTTTAATTTTACATATAAATTTAGGTATTACATTTATTATCCCTAAAATATGCATTAAATCTGTCAGAAAATCACTAAGACAGCTTCTTACACTGATAGTTTCAGAATGTTGTTCATGTAAACAAAGTTTGCTCTTTGGTAATGTTTTTATTCCCCTTATATGTATATATGTAAAAATGGAAACTATTTGTTAGAAAGGAAGGCTAATAAACGTAGAAAAAAATATTTAAACAGGAAGAAAATAAAAATTTCTTAATATATTTATTCCATTTAATTTGTTTTGTCATTAGCATGGCTCAAAAAATACTAATTATTTTTTTAAAGTTAATTTTTAAATATTTAGCTCTGCTGACTACATGAAAAGTATACCTAATACTATATTAACAAGACATATTTTTTCAGAAATTTTGCTAACAGTAATTTTTTTAAGATTTCATTTTTGAAATTGTCCCCTGTTTTGAGAATCACCCATATAAAGCCATTTTTGAAGATATAGGCAAAACAAAAAGTGTTCTGGAATCTTTGAATCAAGGTCAGGCATATAGAAGAAAAATATTTTTCAATTTCTATTTTTTTAAATTAATTTTAAATTTGAAAGTAAAAAAAAAATGCCCGCAATTTTGAAACAAGATGGAAGATGATGCTGGCCAACAAACTCGGTTGAAAAAATTTTATGTACTATGTACGCACTAAATTACATCCAAATCGGTTTATTATTACCCGCGTTATTACGTAATAAAAATCACATCATTACAAAATGTCAGCCATACTAGAAATTCAAAGTGGTATAACTCAGTCATTTTTAAAGATCAAGATGAAACGAAAAAGGCTCTGGAATCTTTGTATCAAGCTAAAATACATGAAAGTTAAATTCTTTTTTAACTTCTAATTTTTGTGTGCCTAGCTTTAATTATTTTTTTTTTAATTAAGTGTCCGCCATTTCGAAAATAGAGGGCGTATGAAACTGGCAAACAAACTCGGTTCAGAGACTGGTATATACCATGTATACAACAAGTTACATCCAAATCTGTTCATAATTACACGTAATATCGCGTGACAAATATCAGACCGTTTCAAAATTTTAGCCATATTTGAAGTTCAAAGTGCTTTAACTCAGCTATTTTTTAAAGATATAGACAAAACAAAAAAATACTCTGGAATCTCTGTATCAAGATAAAACACAGTAAAGAAAAACATTTTTAAATTTCTAATTTTTTGTACTTAATTTTAATTTAAATTTTTTTCAAAATTTAAATGGCCGCCATTTTGAAACAAGATGGCGGATGATGCTACCCAACAAGCTCGGTCGAGACATTAGTATGTACTGTGTACACACTAAATTTCATTCAAATCGGTTCATAAATACGACAGTTACAGTAAAAAAAAGATCAGATATGTATACAGGGTGTATCTAAACTCTTAGGCAAAATTTTAAGGGGAGATAGTACACATCAAGAGAAACAATATTAAATGGGAAACCAAGGATCCCAATCGTCTTCGGCAAAAGATAGCGGGCCATTAAAGCTTAGGATCCAAAATTTCAAATGATTATAAAAAACGAAAAAATTGGTCGATTCGTTTGCAGGTTTCACTAAAACTGTTCTTTATGTCAGTATATACTTGAAAATAAATTTTAAAGATGAAATTTTAAAAATGCTGATAGATGGCGCTTTTGACATTGGAGTAACGAACAACTTTTTTTTTACCTTTATTTTTGTATTTCATTAAATGCCTTCAAAAGCTTAGACTTAAATTTTAAGCTGAAAATCTAAAACGTTGGGAGCGGTTAAGTAGCGCAAACTGAACTGTGTTCGGGAGTTGAAATTTAAACCCCCCCCTCTTCTGAACACAGTTCAAATATTAACAAGCTTTGTGCCGTAGACCAGGCATAAACTATTACTCCCTACATGTAAAAAAACGATAAAAGGTTGATAAAGTTAAATAAAAAAATATTCATAATATGAGCAATTTCCCCGCGAAAAATAATTAGAAATAGTTTACATTTATGTAGCGATTACGTAGTAACGGTACTTGTCAAGCAATTGGCCGGCAATGTATAGTACAGAAGGATGGAACTTTCAGATGGGACTGTGATAGAAAGTGCTATAAAAGCGCTGGTTGCACGCATTCATCGTGTTTTCGTGTTTGACTGACATATAGGGATGACCAGCTGCACTAATGAAGAAATGGCCGATATGCATTTCATTTAAGAAGCTGCATATGGGAATGCCCTGGAGACCCAGCGATTGTACGGGGAAATATTCTCTTCAAGACGCTTGCCGAACCGAAAAATTTTTGAACGCTTGCACCATCGTCTGGCAGAAACCGGTTCGTTTGTCAACGGGATGCACGATACTGGACGTACCAGGCGTGCGAGGATGCCGGGACTTGAAGAGCATGTGTTGCGTAAATTCGAGGAACAACCGGAAACAAGCACGCGGGAAGTATTTAGAGTCTCAAATGTGAGCTCGATAAAGGTTTAGCGAGTGTTAGGAGTCAAGAGCCTTCGACTCTATTATGCACAGCGTCTGCATTCCTTGAAAGCAACCTTCCATCAGCCACTTGTTGATTTTTCACGATGGTTCCTTCAACAATTGGATGCGCAACCACACTTTGCCGTACACATGCTATTCAATGATGAATGTAATTTCCATCGGGAAGGCATTTTCAAAGTGCGAAATGTACACAACTGGGCGTACACGAACCCACACGCCAGCCGTCCTCATTCGTACCAACGGTGTTTCAGCGTCAATGTTTGGGCCGGAATTTTCCACGATAATTTGACGGACCATACATTCTGCCAAGTCTCATGGGTGGCGGTATGTATCTGGCAATCCTGCAAGTGGAGCTTCCGGTTGTACTGCAAAGCATTCCAGATAACATAAAGGCTGGTATGTTTTTCGAATAAGATGGAGAGCTTTCACATTTCAGCACGGATGTACAGAATGCATTGGATACAGCATATCCAGGACAATGCGGCATATTTGACGGGGTGGTCCGATAAATTGGTCGGCACGCTCGCCTGTCCTCTCCTGCTTAGATTTCTTCCTCTAGGTACATATGAAGAGCCTTGTTTACACAAGCCTCGATGATTACGATTAGGACCTAGTTGCGAGGATTACCGTTGTAGCAGGCGAAATCCGGGAGATGCCCGGGATATTTGCCAATGTTAGCAACTCCCTCCGCCGACGGTGTGAGGTCTGCATCGTTGCTGGTAGAAACTCTTTCGAGCAGTTTTTAGCTCACAGGCTATCATAGCCTGAGAGCTTATGTGCCCGCCCTTTCTGTATGTATGTACGTTCGTTCGTACGTGCGTGCGTAAAGCGATAAATCATGATAAAAATATCCTATCCACTTGAAATTTTGTATATAGGTATATACTGATAAGTCGCTTCCCTGATTAGTTTTTGGAGTTAATTCGATATGTATAAGAGGAGGAACGGGGGGATCATGCCCCTCCCCTTAGTTCACATAAATGTGTTTTTCATGCAGAATTATCAATTTTCGTTCAAAATTTTGGTATAAGATCATTCTAATGAGGCGCCTTCATGATTAGTATTAGGAGTTCATTGTATAAGTATAAACAGGGGTAACGGGGGTTCCAATTCCCCTCCCCTTAATTGATATAAATGGGTTTTTCATGCAGAACAATCAGATTTCGTTCAAATCTCTGAATAGTTTTGAAAGTTTAATGGTTAAATATAAAAGAGGGGAGGGGGATAACTCCCATTAAATTATATAAATGGGTTTTTATTAAGACTTTTCCGATTTGCTCTGAATTTTGGATATCGATATTTTATATGATAAAGCAAGTTCCTGATTAGTTTAGGGGGTTCAATGATTAAGTATAGAGAGGGGAAAAAGGGAGCTTTTCCCCCTCCTTTGATTTTTTTTTCGATCCGAATTAACCCTTGAAAATATAAGACTGTAATGTGCAATTAGTGTGCATAGCCTGTGAGCTCAATGCCATCAGTTTAGCTGGGCAATATTCTTTTTACTGTGATTATGCAGAAACATCATCCGTGTACCATTATCTACGCCTCATTTAATATTTCTCACTATGTGCGTACATCAAATTGTTTCTTTTAATTTTGCACTGAGAAATTGCTCATGTCTTTTATGAATAAATTTTGCATTTAATTTTGTCATACCTATATATCTATATTATTTTAAGTGCAGGGGGTAGTGATTTTTGCCCAGGAACCACATGTTCCTCTTTCGTTGCGCCACTCTATAGCACGATGGGGCTCCTCCGCATTTCACCAATGATGTTCGCAGACACCTCAACGTAACATATGGACAGCGGTGGATAGGTAGTGGTGGCCCGGTTCATTGGCCTGCCAGATCGTCGCATCTACTTCGTTATATCAGTTTATTTTTGTTACTTATCTTTATTTTATTACTGTATAACTGTTCTGTATTTTTTAAATAAACATTGCTGGGTGGAGCATTTGAGCTCAAACCAATTGGTACCCCCCCCCCTCCCTTAGCTGGCTCAATCTGAATCTTAATCTGTAATGGACTTCTTCTGCTGGGGTCAAATGAAAAGTTGAATGTATGAGACTCCGTACCGTCAGTGGAAGACCTCTCAGCTCGAATTTCTGTAGCTGCCAGAAAGCTATCCGAGATGCTAGGAATCTTTCAAAGAGTGAGGAATTGCATGCGACGCTACTGTCAAGCATGCTCGAGTACTTCTGGTCGTAATTTCGGACACCTTTTGTAGTAAAACCTTTTACTAAATTGTTTTCTGCCATATTAACGTGTTGCTGTTTCACTACCTGTTTCTGTTGCTTTTTTCTCTGATTCTTTTAACCATAGCTTGCTAAAACGGCATTTTCAACGCTACATTCCTATGTGATTCCGAGTCGCTTTGTATCCCTAACACTTCCTGGAAGTATGTTGGTCTGGTAGTTAAACACCCAGGAGTAGTGTCATTGAAATGTCGGAGATGTGTCGGAATCGCCCTTTATCAAAAAATGGAGACACAAGAGCTGTAAGTCATTTTGAATAAAATAATTACCAAGGGAATGACCTACACGCAAACCGCAACAAAATCGATTTGTTTGTATAATGTTTATGAGTGTCTAAAATCCCCTCCTCTGTTCACAGTTCAATTTTTGCTAGTTACCCGATCCCAATTTTGGGATTAAATTTTAAGTTAAAGTCTAAACTTTAGAGCAATTTTAACCCCGTTCACAAAATAAGGGTAAAAAGTAGTTGTTTGTTACTCTAAAGTCTAAATCGCCCTCTATCGACAGTTTTTGAACGTAACCTTTAAAAATTTTTTCAATAAAGAATGATTTTAGCGAAAACCGCAAACGAATCCACCCTTTTTTCCGTTTTTTATAAAATCCCCTCCTCTGTTCACAGTTCAATTTTTGCTAGTTACCCGATCCCAATTTTGGGATTAAATTTTAAGTTAAAGTCTAAACTTTAGAGCAATTTTAACCCCGTTCACAAAATAAGGGTAAAAAGTAGTTGTTTGTTACTCTAAAGTCTAAATCGCCCTCTATCGACAGTTTTTGAACGTAACCTTTAAAAAGTTTTTCAATAAAGAATGATTTTAGCGAAAACCGCAAACGAATCCACCCTTTTTTCCGTTTTTTGAAGTTTTAGACCTTAAACTTTAATAGCCCTTAGCTCCTACGGAAGAGGTTTACGCCCCATGGTTTCCTATTGAACAATGTTTATCTTCATGTCTACTATCACCCCTCAAAGTTTGTCGGTTTGGTAGCGAAACACCCTGTAGAATACACAATATGGCACGTACTACTATAAACCCCCTGATTTTTTGCTTCATTTTGAGAATAACGGATTTTTAGTTGATTCTATAAACCATTACTTTCAGAATTTTCAAATAATTTTTTTGAAAATTTCTCCATACATTTTACTTAGTTTATTTTCCAAAGATTATGAGGGAATTCCTTCATTAGAATTATAACGAAAAGTACATCTAAGGATGGTACACATAAATGATGTTTTTCCCTAAAAAGCCCTGCACGTTTTCAGTAGGATGTGCAATATGAAGTAAATTTTTATCCAAAAAATCTTTATGCATATATATTAAAATTATTCCACATATATGAAATTTATTTCTAAATGTTTTATTGTATCATACGATATATGTGTTAATGATACAGTTAAGAAAGCAACAATTATTTAGGAAGAATTTACAAACAATATTATAATAAGTTTCAAAATAAAAATAAATTTACATGAAACGAACTTTACAAAGAAAGAAAATTGTACATTATTAAAAGATTAAATAACTTATTACATTTACAAATAAGTTTAAATGCTAAAATATGCTAAGTTGAAGTGGTTTATATACATACCTCTTTCATAGATGACGGCATGCGGCAAAATAATGTAAATCGTGTTAATCATAGGATTGGTGACAATCAATGGTCTTCACTTTCAATAAAAAAATTTTTGAAGCTATTATATAAATACTGTAAAGAATAATCTACACAGAAGTTTTAATCGATAAAAGAGGATTTGAACATAAAAAGCAACTATATATATTTGGAGCTTTAGTGGTACATTTATAAAAATTATTATAAGTAATTTCTTAATCACTTTTCATGCGTTGTGTTATGTAAAATCTCTAAAATATTTTTTTAAGCAATCACAAATATATTTTTATAAAGTAACAAATGAGAATTTTTAAGAAAAATAAAATAAAAAATAAATAATATGTATATATATATATATAATACATATATATATATATATTATATATATATTGGGTGTCCCAAAAATGACTGATGGATTTTAAAATTAAATAACTTGCAAACGGTGACAGGTATTTAAAAAAATTTTGCAAGAGGGTTATTTATAATGTCAGGAGTTTTGTTACCGTATTTTTTAGTTCGAATGTCAAACAATAGCTGGCGCTGACGGCAATTGAAGGCCAGGTGATCAGTTCTGAGTGACATCAGTTTCGGCATCGACCTGGGCTTCAATTGCCGTTAGCGCCATCTATAGTTTGAAATTCGAACTAAAATAAAAAAATACGGTTAAAAAACTCCCGACATTATACATAACCCTCCTGCAAATTTTTTTTAAATAGCTGTCACCGCTTGCAAGTTATTGAATTTTAAAATCCATCAGTCATATTTGGGACACTCGGTATATATACATAGATATAGATAGACTGATAGATAGATAGATGGATATAGATATATGCATATAAATTTAAATTTTCATCATCGTCTTCTATTATAAAAAATATAATTGCCACCTGCATTTTTTAATTGATATAATTAAACACGAAATTTACATCTAGTAACGTTTTTCTTATTATTTTGCTAATTTTACTGTTAGGTTTACCTTCAGATAAAGTATGTATTAGTATTCAAAAATTCCTCGTTTAATATTTTTTTATCTTATTTTTCAAGTAATTCACGTGTATTAGAAAAATCGTTATTGTACAGCAAGTAGTAACAGCTACAATTCAAATCATAACTATATTTCCATGATAATGCTTAAACACTTGTAAAATTTTGAAGTAATTAATATAAAGTATATAATTACTTGTAAGCGTACTGTTTAAATGATTATTTATGTACAATGTTACCGATTTGCATGAAGTTAATTTTGTATTAGTGATACTAGATTGCATAATCATTTGATTTGAAATAAAACAAATTTCGATAAATGAATGCTTGCAGAAATTAACTCATGATCTAACACGTGACTTTTCTAATTATTCATGAAACTGAAGTACATGAAGCAATATTTATGTACAAAATTCAATTATTTTAATGATTTACTTGTAAACGTAAATAAATTCAAAATCTATGTTTATCATAACAAACTGTGATAACATGACAAATGTTTTTTTTTTGTTGTTGTTGTTTAAATAAACTTGGTTTAACTTAAATTTAATGGTTTATGTATTTATTAGTGTATGATAATAAAATCACAATGAATCAATATCTTATTAAAACAAAAAAAAATAATTATGTGGATTTGTGTATTATAAAGTACAATATAAATATAAGAACTCATTATGATTTCCAATACAAGTTATAAATCATCACTCACTTGTAAATGCATCTACAAACATATAGTTTTATTTGTATATATACCTACTTATAAAAATTAAACAGAATTAAACTTTTGTCCATGTTTCAAATTAAAATTACGAACTAAAATTAAGAAAGCACTTTAAGAATTAATTTTTTATTTATGCACATTCAGAAACAAATTCGAAGATAACTTAATGCAATGAAAATTTATCAGTCACTACTGTTTTCAAGTGCGTTCGTAATTATGTAAATACATAACGCCCATAATCGCCGTTCAGTAAGCATGTCTGTCCGTCAGTCCGCATATAACGGAGAAAAAACATACCCGAATAATTTGAAAGTTAAAATATATAATTTTGTCGATTCCTTTCAAATTTTAAGAAAATTGGATGCATTGAATTGGATGTATATTTTTATTACATAGAAAATCAAAATTCTTCTGTTACATTCCGTCCAATGAAAAAAATAGCTTCAAGGGACTTTTAATGGTGTTACATTCTTTTGAACATAATCAAATTGATATACATCTCTTCAGTATATACTAAAATATACATTCTATACAATCTGTGGTGCACAGAAATTTTTTTATTAAATTACATGGCTACACAAATGTATAACATTAGATAATGGTATAGGGGAAACATTGTTTGGGGCGCATTGTTTGGGACATTTTATCAAATGGAGATACGTCGCAGAGGTTTGCTACAAGCTACTTTATATACGATAGAAAGTAGGTAATATTTTCATTATAGAAAAAAAGATATCGAATAATCTACAGTATACAATTACACCAAGATCAGAATATATTAAAACTTCCTTATATTAGAAACGCGTTTCATTTTCTACACTTTACTTCAGATTAAAAACTTGTTCGTGTAGAGGACAAAAACATTTAAATGCATGTTTATCATACGCAACGCTAAAGCATTCTATATTCAAAAGATAGTTAATGAAACAAACTAAATCCAGACATGATCAAAAACATTCTTATATTTAGACAGGAAAATACTTCATCGTTTATTGAAAGTAGGAGCATCGAAAACATAATAAATATTGCTGTATTGTTAAAAAAACAGAATAATTATATATTAAAAGATATATAACAAGAAAAGACAAAAGCTATTCGTCTCTAATTAATATAATTTTTCATTTTTACCCATTAGACTCTGTAGAGTTACAGAAAAGAATTTAATTTTTTCAGCATTCTTGATTTATAAAAATGATTACAAATATCCAAGAATATAACTCATTTTATATGTTCTACAATTTGATTCTAATATGGCAATTATAAAAATATGTATTATTTCTCAGGATATTTTAATCATTTTATAACACTTTTATCAATAAAACTGCATTTGTCTAAGGATTAAATTTTAGATGATTTGTATTACCTATTGATCTTGAAGACAATGCATAGATTATTTATCTATCTTTTTTTTTTAATTCTCGATTTCGCACAGGTTGCAAAACTACATTTTAAAAACAAGTTAGCACTAACGACAAAGTTTACCGAATAATCATTTATATATTTCTAAAACTAGTTCTGTATGCAAAATACAGATCGTTTTTGTAAACACAGAAGAAATACGCCACTATAAAGATAGGAAAAAACCCAACATTTAAAGAAGCTTTATTTGAAATTAAAATTAAACAAACTTATGATTTACTTATTTATATTTTATATTTCCCATTATAATAATGTACTATATAAAAAATATTGAAAAATTGGCTCTAAAATATTATTTTAGAAAATATACATAATAGCGAAGAAAGGTATATAATTAAATTGTTTTTGTCTCATTAACAATTTATCCTAAACAAGGTATAATTATGTTTAATTAATTCTTAATGAATGAGCATATTAAAATAAGTAACATTTAATTTTGAGTTAAATAAACGATTTAACATACTGAATTTAAAGTATCCGGATACACTGGAGCGTTTGGAAATAAGCCAGGGAATCCCTATTTCATAATTTGTTTCGTTTAAAACTTTCATTTATTTAATTAAGAACATTATAACTCCTTCTTTCAAGCTTCTGTTGTTGTATCTTTTCATTTTCTCTCTCTCTCTCTCTCTCTCTCTCTCTCTCTTTTCAAGATTATACAGCCACAGCAAAAAAAATCTTGACATTCGCGATTTCAGATGTTTTGTTAAATATCTAGAAATATACATGAGGATTGACTCTGAAACTCCTGATGTAGAAACAAAATAGTACAGGTCCTATATTTTCGAGAAGATTTTTTCCCAAAATCCAATAGGGGACCGTCAACAAATTGAAAAAGAACGAATATCTTTTGAATAACCCTGTCAAAATTAGTGTAGCAAAAGCGTTCAAACTGCAGATTATGATTAAGTGGCTTATTGTAATAAATTGTGTTCACTTTTATGCGGATAACATGTATACTCGTAAAGAAATTAAGGTTTTTATAAAAACGGTCCCAAATTTTGCCAAGTTTTTTGCTTGTAATTTGCAGAGTTCATAATAAAAAACAATGTTCTTTTTAGAAAATAAGAGAAACAACATTTTGCATAATAACCCGTAATCAAAATTTAAAAAATATTAATAATTGTATGGAAAATGAGCAGATTTACTAAATAAATTTTCACTGCGCATGCGTCGTCTATAAAAATTTCATTTGCATATTGTGTTAGCTAAATGTATAGCGCAACTTTTGTTAAAGTTTCAAAATCATAGCTTGAAAATTCTGAAAATTATCGTCTAAAGAACAAGATCAAAATCCGATATTCCCAAAATAAAACAAAAAAAAATGAGGGACTATATCCATATTCCATTGATTAGTGTCTACACAGTATTGCAAGTACTACTCTACATTTGGATACAGCTTCTCATCTTTTTGCTTCATTTTGGGAATAACAAATTTTGATCTACTTCTATCAAAGATAACTTTCTGAATTTTCAAGCTATGATTTTAGAACTTTAACAAAAGTTGCTCCATATATTTAGCGAACACAATATGCAAATGAAATGTTAATAGAGTTGACACATGCGCAGTAAAAATTTATTTAGTAAACCTACTCATTTTTATACAATTATTAATAATTTTTCATTTTGATTAGAGAGTATTATGTACGATGTTGTTTCTCATATTTTCTGAAAAGAACATTGTTTTTTTATTTAGAACTCTGCAAATTATAAGCAAAAGACTTGGCAAAATTTGGGACCGTTTTTATAAAAACGTTACTTTTTCTGTGAGTATACATGTTATCCACATAAAAATGAACACAGTTTATGACCATAAGCCACTTAATCATAATCTGCAGTTTGAACGTTTATACTACATTAGTTTTGACAGGGTTATTCAAAATATATTCGTTCTTTTTCAATTTGTTGAAGGTCCCCTATTGGATTTTGGAAAAAAATCTTCTCAAAAATAAATGACCTGTACTATTTCGTTTATACATCTGGAGTTTCAGAGTTATCCTTTATGTATATTTTTAGATATTTAACAATACGTCTAAAATCGCAAGTGTCAAGATTTTTTTTGCTGTGACTGTACTTTGGAACTTTGTGAAAATAAATTTCAACAACAATCCCAATTTTAATACAAAATGTTTATTTTTAAACATTTATGAACTTAATGAAATTATATTAGGTTTTTAGTTTTTTCTTTTTTTAATGGAGGAATATATAAACATCGTCGTCTCCAGTTTGTTTCAAGTGTGAAATAAATGACTATTTTATAAATTTAGCTATATGTACTCATGTACTAAAACTAAATATAATAAAAGATAAATATACAAGAATCAAGTATTGGTTTAATCAAACACATCCCGCATATTAACAACTAAGAAAAATCAAGCATGTGTTAAGCATTGATTACGTAACACTTTCCAACACTTTATGAAATTTTCGTTATTTAGGTAAATAAGGTGATACTGTCCATAGCCAAATATGTATTCTAATATTTTTGAACAGCCCTGTAATTAATCTCTCAGTTGGTATGTATGCTATATAATAAGAAAATTTAGTTTAACAAGAAAACACCTAATTAGTTGAAATCTCTCACTCAACAATTTATACTAAAAGATGGAAACATACTTGAGTACTTTTGTTCAGCCCTGTAGTTTACCCAATGCCAGTATTTTGCTAAAATTTATTTCAAACAAAAACACACTTAAAACTACCTAAATCGCATTTCTAGAATTTATCATGCATCGATGATCATGTATCCAATTCTTTGCGTGACCCTAAATAACATTTTATTTATATTTCGCAAACATATCTGAGTAAACGGAATGCAACTCAACGTAAAAATGAAAACATTACTTAAAAACCATCTTTAAGTAAATTACGCTCATATTCAGAAACCATTACGAGATCTTTTGTGTAACCCTGTATATCAACTACAGCATTTATACGCACAATATAATATGCAAACATTTAGTGAAACTTAAAAGCACATATCATAATTAAAAATGCATTTCAACCATCCACCAACCACCATCGATAATATGCAGTTTCCGATAGAATATACTACTTTAAATTTTTAGTGTATCTCTGTAAATGCCATGCACTTCATATCATATGTGAAATATTAAGCTTCAACGGCGTTTATAAATTTTATAATTTTTTATAGTTTAAATCGTTTAACATAATTAAAATATGTCAGTATGTTTAGAGTAAGTTTTACTAAGAAATATATTTAAATATTGTACAATATGTTTTTTTTTTAATTGCAAAGACATATTTTCGTATTAATAACCAATTGTAATTTTTTATGTAATTACTATGTAGATTATTTATTTGTTTAGTTATAGATTTTTTGGAAGCAATGTAAGTTGATGAACATTTTTCTTTCTTGTTCCGTGTAGTTTTACGATTTATTTGATGATTTAAACTAGAATAAATAGGGGAATAATCAGTAGTGATATTTATAGAGGAAAATTCTTCAGGATATATTTCGAATACTTTACTATTAAGTTCATATGGATAAGTTGTATTATACACTGCTGGCCCCCCAAATTGCAACACCAAGAAAAACAAGAGATACCACAGCAAAATTTATTGTGTAGATAACATGTTGACCAAGTAACAAATGATTAAATTTACAGCATTCTATGAAGCGTGGTTCCTGCCAAAATCAGTACCCAGAGTAGCCGCCGTTGTTGGAGATCTGCTGCCACACGCCTCGGCATTGATTCAAAGAGACTTTGAATGTGTTCTTGGGGTACAGCAGACCAAGCAGCTTCCACACGTTGCCAAAGTTGATCTGGTGTGACAGCTGGGGATGAATTCTGGGTCAGTCGTTGAGCAACCATGGACCACATGTTTTCTATCGGCGAAAGATCCGGAGAGCGCGCTGGCCAGGGAAGCAATTCAATCTGGTGATTGACGAAGAACCCTTGGACAATGCGTGCCACGTGTGGCCGTGCATTATCCTGCTGAAATATGGCTGTTGGCAAGCCCTGAAGGTAAGGAAGGACAACTGGCTCCAACACCTCGGAAATGTAGCGCTGGCTGGTTAAAGTACCGGCAATGGGTACTAGAGGAGTGCGAGAGAGATATCCGATACCGCCCCATACCATAATACCCGGTGCAGGACCAGTGTGACGGTGCATAATGCAACTGTTCAGCATCCTCTCTCCACGGTGTCTCCAGACTCGAATCCGACCGTCGTGGTGTTGCATACAGAAGCGTGACTCGTCCGTAAAGAGAATTTCATTCCATTCTGTCGTCCACATCCTTCTTTCATCGCACCATTGGCGGCGGAGACGTCTGTGGTTCCGCGTCAGAGGTAGACAAAGCAACGTACGTCTTGCGGACAGACCATTCTGCTGTAAACGACGTCGAATGGTACGCGCAGACACTGGATGATGCGTTACAGACTGAATCTGCTGTGATATGGTTCGTGATGTGACTGAGCGGTCCGTCACTGCCATGCGTACAATCTGCCTGTCATCACGTGACGTGGTGCACTGAGGTCGATGCGGTCGATCACGTCTGTCCGTCGTACCCTGTTGCACCCAACGATCACATATCCGCATCACAGTTGTTTGGTTTCGTCCAACACGACGACCGATTTCCCTGAAAGATAACCCACAATCTCGGTATGCCACTATCCTTCCTCTGTCAAACTCGGATACTTGATCAAAAGATGATCGTTGTTTCCTACGAGGCATAATTTATCGGTTTTTTGAAAAAAAAGCAAGAAAAACACAATTGCTGTACTTGAAACCGTCGAAATCTCCAAGCCTTAAATAGCGCTTTGAGGTGGCGCCACAGGGCGCGCTTGATATGCGTTTGCGCTGAAAATCTAATCATTTGCATATATCACCTCAGCTAATGCATGTTGTAAATTTCATATTATTTGCATGCTTCCTTCAGGGTGTTGCATTTACTATGGCCAGCAGTGTAATATTCCATATATAAAGATTCCAAATGAAGGCGTTCAGATTTTTTTTGAATATGTATTATTTTAATTGTAATAAGGTACCCTGGGGTAATAACGCCAGGCGGGGTAATAACGCCAAGTGCTTATATTTTGCATAATTATGAAATAATCAGGTAAATGACACCCATGTGCTCTGCGCAGAAGGGTTTTGAGTCATATAAATCGCAAAAAACAGCTTCAAGTTAATTTGTTTTTTTTTAGGTCTTATTGTTTTTACAAACAACTAAAATTAACGCTTGATCTAAAATTTGTGAGATACGTTTTGTGATGTGAAGACTATCTTTTTATCCGGAAATACTTTGTTAATTACATAAATTTGTAGTGCATTTCATGAACATTTAAAATGTTGTTGAAGATTTTGGATATCTTCTCGAGATAACTTGTAATTTAAAATGTACTGCGCAATAACTATACCGGGGTAATAACGCCAATCCTTGGCATTAATACCCCGGTTGATTCCCTACAGTGGCCGAGCTACATCCTAAATACTGATTCAAATAAACACAGTTAAAATTGTGCAATATTTATCATATTTATATTTAAGCGGTCCTTTTTGAGCAAAAAGAAGCTCACGGTCTGATATTCTTTTGCCTCATCCCCCCCTCCCACACCACACCTTTATTTTTCCTAAACTTTCAGAAAAAATGAACATTTTCAATAGCTTAGAATGCATTTTGTCAATTTCTAAGTTTGTAGAGTTTGTATTTTTAGAATTGGGCTATCTACATGCAATTATTCCATCTTATTTTATAGTTTTGCTTGCATGGCGTTATTACCCATATAGGTGGGTAATAACGCCAAATAGCATTGGTCAAGAAAAAACGCCATTACATTTTATGAATACATATCTGTTAAATTATTTTATTTTATATAGATAGTCAATGAGTTGCTGTATCAGATCCTATATTTGTTTCAAAAATACAATCTAAAACTAAGCCGTGAAAATTGGTAAAACCTTAACGTGGCGTTATTACCCCAGGGTACCTTATATATATTTTTAAAGTTGTGTTTATAAAAATGCTCAATTTCAGCGGTAAACTGTATATTTTTGCTGATTCAAATATTAATGTAATTAATAAACAGTTAATAAGATTAGACAGATAAGATAACACATTTTTTAGCAATGGGACACCATAATGTACCGTTGTATAAGTACACATGTTTAAGTAACAAAATTATGAAAATCCTTACGCCTGTAAATATATATATATGTTACCGACCAAACCCGATTTTAGGCCAATATAGATTGGCCTAGGCTGAACTTGTTTATCCTAACGCCCATTGGATAAACTAGTTTTTCTTAGGCCAAGCCGGTATAGCCTAACGCCCATCGGATAAACTAGTTTTTCCTAGGCCAAACCGGTTCCTAAGGCCCATAGGAAAAACTAGTTTGGCCTAACTCTTATAGGATAAACTATTTTAGCCTGCTGTTTATTGGTCTGAACTAATTTATCCTAGGCCAATTCAATTTAACGTGATTTTATTGAATTCAAAGATCACCTTAGCGCCAACATTCTAGTTTGTCCTAGGCCGATCTAGTCTATCCTAGGATATATAAATATAATTTTACGTGTTTTTAGCGTCAAAACAGGCGTTGAAGCCTGAGAAATAGTGGGCTCGTTGTCCATGGGAGGGTTCTTTTCAAATATCTCGCTAAAATTCTATAATATAACATGATTTTTTTGCACAAGATGGCTGAAGACAATCCACAACCGGTCTAGTTTTTACTTTTCAGTTTTGGTTTCATATATTTTTCAAAAAAATGCTTTAACTTTCGAAACCGTTTTAAACCGGTTCTGAAATTGAAACTATTATAATATAAAAAAAGGAAAAAAGGAAAAACTAGGTCAGTTGTGGATCGTACTCAGATATCTTGCGCAAAAAAATCGTGTAAAAATATTAAAATTTCAGCGAGATATTTGAAAAAAACGCTCCCATTCATTTCATTCACATTCTCATTCATTCCCATAGATTTTACATTATCATCCGTGTCTTTTTATGTGCCTAGTATGGGGCCTTAAACTGATGACTTTGCATTCACAGACTGTTTACACTAATTAGGTATTACAGGCTTTTTTTTTCTGTTTCAAGAATAACACACTTGAAAAATAAAGTAAGGGAGATTACTTTTTCCCATTTCCTCCAATTAACCATTGAACCCCCAAAACTAATCACAGATAGTTTTATAAAATTGAACAATTATCGAAAATTGGAGCAAATCAGATAACTCTGCTCAAAAAGCTATTCATCTGATTTAAAGAGGGTAATCCCCCATTCCTACATTTATACTTAATTATTAAACCCTCAAAACTTTTTAAATATTCACCTAAAAAAAAAATATTAAAAATTTACGGCAAATCGGATAAATATGCATAAAAACCCATGTATCTAATCTAAAGAAGGCGATAAACCATCCACTGCCGAACATATATTTTATCAAACATCACCCCCCCCCCCCAAAAAAAAATAAAGAAAGAAGAGCCTTATCAAAATAAATTCATGTCCAAACTTTTAAGCAAATTAGATAGATCTGTATTATAACCAATTTATTTAATTTAAGGATGATAATAAATTGTACGTTTCCCCTTTATACTCAACCAAAGAACCCACAAAGTTAATCAGTGAAGCTCTTCATCAGAATCAACAAATCAAAGATTTGAAGCAAATCGGCTAATTCTGCATGAAAAACCCATTTGCCAAAATTAGGCGGGATCCACCACATTCTTCCCCTTGTTCTTAAGCAATTAACCCCCAAAACTAGTTAGGGAAGAGCCTTACCAGAATGAATCTATTTCTAAAATGAAGCAAATCAGTAAATTCTGCGTGAAAAAAAGCATTTACATAAATTATGGGGTGTTACACCTATTCTCCCTCCCTTTATACTTAACCAATGAACACCCATAACTAATCATGGATGCTCAACATCAAAATGCTTCTACGTCTAAAATTTGAATAAAATATTCTAGTTATGCATGTAATCCCATTTATTTGAATTAACGGAAGGGCGAATCAGCCTCTCGTTCTTCTTTCCCTTATTCTTCTAAAATGACCTCCCAAAATTAATCAGACGAGCTCCGCATAAGAATAAACCTATATTAAAAATTTTATACAAATCGGGTATTTCTATAAAGCATTACGTACTTACGTACATACATAGATACAGAGACTACAGGCACATTAGTTCTCAGGTTTTGGTAACTTTATGAAAAAAACACATCAAATTACGTTATTTCTATCAAGAGTTATTGCATTACGTATATACATATGTACATACAACAAATGCGAGCCCATTATTTCTCAGGCTTTGACGCCTGTGAGCTCGAAAATATAAAATTACGTTGGCCTAGAATAAACTAGATTAGCCTAGGACAAAATTAACAGTTGGTGCTAGCTAAGGCGTTTATTGAATTCTATAAAATCATGCCAAATTGTATTGGCCCAGGATAAACTAGATCGGTCTATGATAAGCAAGCTCCGAACAATAAACAACAGTCTAAACTATTCTATCCTATAAGAGTTAGGACTTCCTAGGCCAAACTAATTTGGCATAGGAAAAACTAGTTTGTTCTATGGACCTTAGGATAGACTAGTTTCGTCTAGGAAAAACTAGTTTATTCGATAGCCAAAAGATAAACCGGTTTGGCATAGGGAAAACCAGTTTATCCGATAGGCGTTAGGATAGACCGGTTTGGCCTAGGAAAAAACTAGTTTATCCGATGGGCGTTAGGATAAACTAGTTTGACCTAAAATCTGCTTTCGTCTGTAACATATATATTATATATATATATATGTAAATTACAAATATGTGTGCTTCATTAAAGAATTATACTTACCTCAAGATCATCTAACACTCTAACTGGCACTTTCTTTTCCGTTAAATAAATTGAAAATAACGGATTCTCACCACAATTTTTTAAATAAAATATTCGTAACATTTAGTCAAAACATTCCCACTTTTAAATAGTATGAAATTATTCTTTAAAAACATTGTGGTGTCAAAAAGCTTTCAATGATGAATTAAGCAAATTTCTCTTGCCCGAACGGCGGTGTAAGGGCAAGTCAGTTAAGGGGTTAAACTTAATTAACAGTTGTAAATTTCGAGTAACAAGAATGTATTCTTATACACTATAGAAGAAATCAATTTAATATGTGTAGTTAAATAGTTAAATCTAACACTCTTGCATCTGGATGTAAGCCAGTGAATTTGATTTTTCTTACCGATGATACTTAAGAATTTATTTACTTCATCGGATGATTCAATTGAATTATCTGATTCAGATGTGTTCTATTTAATCCGTTTTAGTTCGTAAAACCATAAAATATGATTAGTGTGAAATTTGAGAATGAATATATACTTCATGAATTACGTAAATACGATTTTTAATTTACATTTTAAGGGCACAGAGAACATAAATTGGTTACAGAGTTTGGAATTCAGTTTTAAACTGATAAAAATAGAAGAAAAAAGTTCATAATGAAAAGTTGAATCAATATAATTAGTGCTGGTAGTTTTTAAAATAATATATTTAAGCATATTACGTATGTAGCATATGTATATAACTTTTTTTGTATTTTCTAAAAAGTTAATTTTTTGTGTATCGGTGCATTTTTCTAAAATTCAACTTTAGGTAAGCAGTTGAAACTTTTCAAAATTGTATAACTTACTCTACTTGAGAATAATAGTGAGCTATTTACATTTTGCTTAAAAGAAATAAAATAAAAAATATTTTACTAACAAATTTTCAAAATGATTTTCAAAGGCTTCTAGTAAATTTTTTTCTATTTCCCAAAACGTATAGAAATATTAAAGGAATCCATATATAATCTACCACAAATATAATATCATTTATGAAAAATGAAAAGATTTTGTAGAATGATCCACATATATTTCCTTAAAAGTCGTTCTTATATGCAATCTTTTAACTTGTTACACATTGTATGATAAGTAAATCATTCTAAGATACACATAAATTTACTTCAAAGCTACACGCATAAAAAAACATAAATAAATGGAATATGGGCTAATACCATAATTTGATACTCATTCAAAATGAACTGACTTCAAAAGATTGGTTTGTATTTTACTCACGTATGCCAGCAACCTAATCATCAAAGATTTACTCTAGATCGAGATTACCTTTACCTACCATTGCCTTTCACATAAAATGCTTCACATGCTTTTATAAGATAAAGTACGTGATAGAGGTAAAATTGATATAAATTTCAATGAGCCAAAATAAAAAATATGAGCTTTAAAAGATTTCAATCGAGAATGTAACGTAGTGGGCTTTATTTAAGACAGCTTTTTAAAATTCTCGCCGAATGTTCGATTCATATAAAGTGTATCTAAGTGACTTTACATTTAACCCTCTAAGCGTCTTGTTAATTGTTAAAATTATAATGTAGTTTTCTCTGCATATTGTTTTAAATGCTCTGAACATATGATTCTTTGAACATTAAAAATAAATAAAGAAAGAAAGAAAGAAAGAAATACAAATATAAATGTATTCTTTGAGAATATTATTCATTCTGAAATGTATTATTTTATCTTAAATCTTGTTTATATTGAAGTGAACCTTAGAGCTTAATGAACGGAATATTATGTTTCAAACTTATAGAGGATTAAAGACTTTAAAACTTATTACATCATTGGAAATACATTCTGCCTTATCTATTAAGAAAAAAAGTTATATACTGTTAAGAAATTAATATTGTTAAATTTCAATATAGTTTTCATTTCGAACAGAAGTTGAAAGGCATAGTGGCAAATTCATAGTATGATTTCACAGTGCTCGGTGTGATACACTATCCCCAGCATTTTGGATTTTCAGTCACATATTTTTTACCTCAAAAAATGAAAAGAACCTATATAATCTGTCACAAATATAGTATCATGCATGTCAAATGTAAAGATTTTGTAGAATGATCCGCATGCATTTCATTAAAAGTTGTAATTATATGCAATCTTTTAACTCGTTGGACATTAATGATAATAAATAATTCTGAGATAAAAATAAATTAAATAATCAAAGTTACACGAATAAAAATAACATAAATACACAGAATATGGGCTAATACCATACTTTGCTATCTCTTCAAACTAAAATGACTTCAACAGATTAATCGCTGTAATTTATTCAAATATGGGTCATTCCATGGTAACTTACATTATATTTAGGAAAATTTACTGCAAATTTTTTTATTAATATAGCACTAAAAAATACTCAAATGTAAAATTAACATGATGTGTTAATGACACCTGTCTAAGGGTCAATTTGTATAAAAATTGCCTAAAAAATGATAATGAAAATTAGACTTTATGTGATGACTTACATTCCTTTTTCTGTAATAGCACCGTACCGTATCTACTATTAACGTAGTAGATAAAACCACCAAAATTTAAGAAATAACACTAAAATTAGGTAATTTTTATCTAAATTGAGCTTTGAATAAGTTTAATTAGCTATCCATATCAAATTTACATTTTGAATATTTTTTATGTGAGTTATATTACGAAAATTACTGATAATAATTCTAAATGTAACGTAATTTACCATGGAATGAACCATATGTAACCAACTTGATAATCAAATGTTTGCGCTCGAAGTAGGATGATTTATTTACCATCGCCTTTCACATATAATGCTTCACTTGCTTATAAAAGATAAAGTGCGTGATAGAGTTGAAACTGACATAAATTTCAATAAACCAAATCAGAAAATATAAGATTAAGAGACTTTAATTGAGTATGTAACATTGTAGCCATTATTTAAGAAAGCTTTTTATATTTCCCATCGAAAATTCTATAATTATAAAAAGTATCCAAATGATTTTGTGACATTTTGTTTGATATACAGAAAAATATTAAGATTTATTCTGAAACTTCAGGTGATTAAAAAAAATAGCACAGGTCATATATTTTCGTGAAATGTTTTTCATACTACATAAAGAAATTGAAAAAAAATTGAATTTACTAAAAATTTTTGAAAAAAAGATTTCCAAAGATTTTAATGAAATATTTTTCTATTTCATAAAACCTATAAAATTATTAAAAGAACGCATATAATCTATCACAAGTATATAATAATATATATATATATATGTAAAATGTATTCATGTATGAAACAAAAATCTTTTGTACAATGATCCGCATATATATCATTAAAAGTCTTTATTGCATGGACTTTTTTTAACTTGTTACACACTACATAATAATAAAAGATTTTGAGATGAAAAAAATATATAATTTCAAATGTAGGCACATAAAAAAATAAACAAAATACGGGCTAATACCATAGTTTGATACTTTTTCAAACAGAAATGACCTGAAAAGATTGATCGCTGTATTTTACTCACGTATGCAGGAAGCCTAATAATCAAAGATTTGCTCTAGCTCAAGAATCTTCTATTTACCATAGCCTTTCACATAAAATGCTTCACTTGCTTTCAAAATATGAAATGCGTGAGAGAGTTAATATTCATATAAATTTCAATGAACCAAAATAGAAAATATGACCTTTAAGAGATTAATTGAGCTTTTCAAACTCTTTTAATAAAGTATTTTAATATTTCGTAAAACCTATAAAAATATTAAAAGAACCCATATAATCTATCACAAATATAATATAAACAATACTTGTATAATGTATTCAGGTATGAAAAAAGTAAATCTTTAGTAGAATGATCCGCATATATTTCATTAAAGTAGTTATTGCGTGCAGTCTTTTAACTTGTTGCATATTATACGCTAATAAATAATTCTGAGATACAAAAATAATTCCAAATCTATACACATAAAAAACAAAAATATACGGAATATGGACTAATGTCATACTTTGATACTATTTCAAAAGATTGATCGCTGTATTTTACTCACGTAGGCAGAGAATCTAATAATCAAAGGTTTGCTCTCGATGTTAGATGATTTATTCACCGTTGTCTTTCACGTAAAATGCTTCACTTTCTTATAAAGATAAAGAACGTGATAGAGTTAAAATTGATATAAATTTCGATGTACCAAATAAGAAAATATGATCTTTACAAGATTTCGATTGAGTATGTAACATAGTAGGCTTTATTTAAAATCGAAAATTCGATACTTATAAAGTATAATTCGATAATAAATGATTTTATGTTAAACCCTCTGAGCGTCTTGCAAATTGATATAATTGTAATGTTGTTTTCTATGCATTTTATTTTAAATGTTCCGAAAATGTCAATCTTTCAACATTATATTCATGAAAAAACATAATTACAAATATGAATGTAATCCCTGAGAATATTGATCATTCTTCAATGCATTGAAAAAATTCATTAAAATTATAGAATTATATTCTCTTAAATATTACTTATATTGCAATAAAACTTGGAGCTTAATGAACGGAAGATTACGTTCCAAACATTTAGAGAGTTAAAGGCTTTGAAATTTATTACGTTATTGGAAATACATTCTGTCATTCCTATTAAGAAAAAAAATATATACATTGTTCAGAAATTAATATTCTTAAATTTCAATATATTTTTCGTTGAATAGAGAAGTTAAAAGCAAAAGTGGCGAATTCACAGTATGATTTCACTGTGCTGGGTGTAATACAATATTGCCAGATACGACCAGAAAAATGCTATTTTATAGTCATATCAGTAACGTGATCTCAGTAAAACTGTTCGAAATTAGAGCATGCTGCATTAATATACATATATACATCAGTGTACATGTGACAAAATGTATGAAAGGACCATTCTATGTAGGCATGTAGAAAAGAATTAAATAACTTGATTGTTTTATATATGAAAGTTGATTGTTAACGCGACAACAAAGAGATGAAATATGATAAAAATTCAACGGGTAATAACTTTTCAAATAACTGCTAATTTTAAAATTTCATTATACTGTAAATGCGTTTATTTAGTTTTTTTTTCTGTTAAATAAATGCCTATCATATATGCATGCTCTTTATGCATTTAATTGATCATTTGAATATTTATATTTTCCCCTATTTAAGGGGACGCTTTATTTGAGCAAAATCGCCGCAAAAGTGCCTATTTCTGTGGTATAATAGTACCAAAACGGTTTTTTCTTATTAAAATATTATTTATGAAGGTTTTAAGAAATAAATAATAAAGGTAAATGAATTTATGTACTTTAAATCTGTTTTTCTCAAAACTAATTATTCAACATTTTTGAATTACTTAAATGCTCCTTGCGACGTAATTTTTGAGCAATATTTATGGAATTGGTAAGGAATTATCCGAATATTGTTTAGGAAGAAATTGTGCAAGCTTTTTAAAATTCGTCTTCATTAAGATATTCAAATTTAATTTTTTACTTATTAAAAGGCAAAATTTTTATGAAAATCGATATGGAATTTAGAAAAATATCTATAAAATACTAACTGTTATAGAAATTTAAAAATTCTTATTCACTTTTGTTTATATTAGAGTTTTAAGCGATAAAATTACAAAAGCAAGAAAATATCTCAAAAATTAAAACACGGTGAGCATTTTAAAATTTCGTTTAACAATTGTAAAAATTTAAAAATTTTTAGAAATTTTATAAAGATTGGAAATTTTTTGAAGGTCATCTATATGCTTTTGGTGAAATGCACATATGTACAAAATTTCACATTGGTATAATGAAAATAAGATAAAAAAAAATTAACGTCCACCGTCCCCTTAATCTCTTTGCTACTGAACAAAAATGTTGGTATAGGATTTCCTACCTATTTTGATTTTAAAAAATGATAATAATAAAGAAATTTTAAATCTTGGTGAACAAGAATCTCGTAATTCTAAGTACACGTCTGTGGGCCTCAAAATGTCCAATCTTATTACTTTGTTTTTTACTTATTATGAAAAATGTCAAAATTGTTTTATTTATTATGAAAAATGTCAAAATTGTAAATTATCTAGTGATTAAAAATCTCTAGATAAATATGAGTCGCCCAGATGAAAGTGGCATCTCAATAATAGCTCCGCCATTTGTGAATTAATTAAGTACATGGGAACTTTCTTATTACTTTTTCTAATGACGATAAAAGTAATCTATGGATTTAAGTTTGTTTATAGTCTGTACGTACTGAGGTCCATGTGTGTGAACCTCAACAAAATGATATTTTTAAAATAAAATAAAATTACAAAATGAGCAAACGGAAATTACCTTGTATATGCATGTTAAAAATATGCATAATATTTTTAACAAAATAAAAAGTTAGGACAATTTAGTTATTGTTTTAATGAAGATAAAAACTACTTATTTTTACGCAATCGAGGAATTTACGACAATTTTCAAAATCTCAACCAACTGTTTAGTCATGAAAATAATTGAAGTGACGAAAAATATTGGATTCAGTTTGAAGCTTAAACTGTCATAAATGTGAACTGATAATAAAAATTAAGAAATATTGTATGCTTTTGATTACAATAAGTTAAGATATAAATTACAAATTTGTGTATTTCAGTAACAAAATAATAAGTAAAGAATACATACTAGAATTTTAAACAGGAACTTCATGTTCAGCTTTATCTATAAAAATATTTTAATGGTGCATTTTTAATAAGGTAACTAGTCTAGCCTTTATAATTTTCATCGCAAGAAATACTGAATGTTAAGTTTTAATTGACCCGAAATTCAGAAAATTTATTACTCCATTAGCGTCAATAATTCTTCCTTAGGGCCAAAGTACTTTTAGCGATGGAAAATACACACTCATTTATTGAAAAACTACTGCCGTTTTCGTAGAATTTTATTCATGCATTATAATTGCTAAGACACGTGGCAAAGTGGTTAGCCATTCTGTGCGCCACACTGTAAGTCAAGAGTTTGACTTTCGACTGCGTAAGGTTTACTCAGCGTTTATTTCCTTTTGAGTCGATATATGAGTGCACTGTAAAATAAAAAAAAAAAAAAAAAAAAAAAAAAAAAAAAAAAAAAAAAAAGGTCGGTTTATTAAAAAAATTTAGTGATCCTTGTATTTACTAAACAAATTTTAGTAATCTTACTCAGGTACAAGAAAATCTGTAAGAGTTACTAGAAAAAAGCTAGCAATGAATAGAGTTAATAGTTTTATATTTTTAATAGCTATTACTAAAACTCGCTTGGTGTGACCTGATAGCCTAGTGGTCATAGCACAGAGCTCCAGAATGAAAGGCCTCGGGTTCGAAGCTCGACACTACCAAAGACGTACCGAGTGGATGCAGTGTTAAGATTCGTTAAGTAAAGGAGTTATGAAATAAAAATTTCGCAGGTGGCAATGTTTGATGCTGCCATCTATTGAGGCGTTGCCGGAAATCTACCGCTGCAAAAATTGCGTTTGGACTAGCTACTAAGAATCCGTGAGTAATGATCACTAAAATTAATTTTGAAGCTGTTACTAAAATTTGCTGGCTGGCTCATACTAAAAAGTTTTAAGTTAGTTATACAAAAAAATTATTTTGTTCAGTTTACAAAAGAAAGGTTTGTTTCACTTACAAAAAAAAGAGTTTGGAATGGTTACTAAAAAATTCTGTGGAATTCAAATTTACTAAAAAATTTTTAGTAACCTCATGATTTTTTTTACAGTGTGCCAATCCAGAATGAAAAGTACACAACAAAAGTCCCGTGTTATGATTATCACATTTCCAGGACTATATTGATTATATTGTGTATCATTTTGGGTACAGACATAAAAAAACATTGATGTGATATATACTGATGTAAACCCTTGTCCCTCATGGATCGTATAATTTTATGATAAGTTTTATTTCATTTAAGTATGTTACCTGTAGCTTACTGTCTATCATTTATGAATATAGAAAAAATATTGAAATGATACTAAAGACAGTACAGATGTAATGGATAATTCAGAATAAAAATATATTGAAATTTAAATGGAATTTTATATCAAAAACGTATTTAATAAACTTCAGAACATTTACATTTAATTAAAATTTGCGCAATTCAGAAACATTTTTTTGTTTATTCTAAAAATATATTTTGTAAATATTTAATTTTTTATGTATTCGTTAATTTCCTCAGTATTGGTTTCTTAATTATGTGTTAAAACTCGTATTATTACTTCGAAAAATAAGGAAAATAACCATGAAACAAGAAACTAATATAAATCAGTTATTCATTTTTTTACATTCCTTAACATTTTCTACACGTACATAACTTTTATAGCTAAGTGTAGTATATACATATGCTGAAAATTGTGTGAAATATTTATTAAAATTAAAATTTGAAAAATAATAGCTAAATAATTTTTTACTATATTTTATTAATTTAATTAGAAATATAACGTTAAATTAAAAGATGAAAAACTTGAGGTATCGAAAATAATTTCAAAGTAGCGCTATGTTGTAAATTGAAAGATAATTTACTGGAATTTTGCTACTCTGGTTTTTAAACAACTACCTTACTTGAAACGTAATTAATCCAGTGAATTTTCTATAGCTTGAAATAAAATCATTAGCATTTTAAATTTTCTTTATTCAAAATTAGTTAAAAGTATCATAATTTTTGTAGTATTAAACAAAAGTAGGATAATTTCCTATTGCACATTTACTTTGGTAAATATTGCAAGGTAAATAAAACAAACAGCGATTTGTAATGTTTTATCGTGAATTTTCGAATCAGAATATTGTTTCGGCAAAAAAAAATCTCATTTCCTGAATTTACGTATTTATAAGATGTTTAGAAAAGCTTGCATTTCCTTTTATATGTAAAATATTACCTTTTACGAAAAGGTGTAATAAATTTTTAGCATGTTTTCAAAGACAACATTGTTCGGCTGATAATTTAGTTTACAGTATATTAGAATTGTGTACATGTACATACATCTTACACGAATAAATTGCTTTTGTTTTTGGTACAAAACGAACATACATGCATTATTTCACAGTCAGCTCTCCGATTAATTCTAAATCGGATAAATTGAATCTTCACTTAATTCGAATAAAACAGCAAGTCCCGGAATTTTCAATGGCAGAATAATGTTAAAAATTTTCATTTATTCGAACTAAATTTCGCTTCACTTTCTTTAAATCAAATTGACGTGAATTCCAATTTTTTTCATTTTTTTTCACGGATTTCAGATTTCCGAAACAACTTTATTTATTTTTTGAAAAAAATGTTTTGAACTAGTATACATATAATCCCATCCATTTGATGTCGGCTTTCTTAGTGTCCCGTCTGTCCATGCATGACACTTCCACCACTTCTTCCTTTGTGCTTCTTCCTAATTCCTTAATTAGTTTATGCATTTATATACTTTAATTTAATATTAAGTCATATTCTAACGACCAACAGCCAATATAAATTTTAAAAATACTATAACTTTAATTCCTTTGTAACAGTGCCCCTTAAAATATGTTTTTTACTCATACTTTTCATAATTCGGAATCTGGATAATTTGACCTCTAAGTTCAAATTAAGAGAGCCTGCTGTATATGCAAGGTGAGATAACATGTATATTATTATCTGTATTAAAAAAAGGCCGTGCTAATGCTTTACAGAGCTGAATAATTTGTTTCACGCATCCTAGCAAGTTCTGGGGAAGTCTGGGACACATCCGGTATTTCCGAGAACATTGGATTTTTTGTACGCCAGAAATGTGAGGGCTTCATTACGAAACAGGATCGTAATTTAAAACACCATTATTGATGACGATCGTTGTCTCTCCTTCTGTTTTTATATCTTAGTACGAATATTTGTGGTGGTTAGACTAATAAACATGCTTCTCGGTATATTCGCGTTCTTTCTGTTTTGTGATATATGTCGTCACTACCGTTCCAGGAAAACGTTTCCAACCTTGGATTCCTATATGTTTTCCCACCGTGTAGCTTTACTTCTTCTCAAATTTTGTAATCGCTGTGTTGAACCGTTATATATATACACATGTATATATACATACACGTTACATACTACTCCATCACAGTACATACATCACTGAGTAATAACTCATGAAATGAAATTCGGGGCGATTTTTTGCTGTCAGTGTGGCGTGTTTTGGCGAAACATGGAGTAAAATTTCGTAGTATTTCCCCATGACATGACTCAAGACATCAACTTTTCAATACAATTCTGTATTGACATTCCAAATACCAGCAAACGAAATTCCACTGATTACGGCTGCGACTGTGTGTCAACGATTCATCAGCATAAAATACATAAAAAAAAAGAAATTAAGCTCCACCGTAATAAAAACTTATTTCTCCTCCAAGTGACAGATTGAAAATGCGGGCACAAATAAAAATAAGACTCTTTCAAAGCCAACATAATCGGTCTTATATAGCCTCATTGCGCGGGAAAATAAAGGATTTTACGACAATATTCTAACTTATCAATCAATTTTTAAGAATTTACTTTTGATCAATCAATTTTAACTGCTTTCACCGGTTTAAAAAAACATCCTTTTTTTTATGAATTTATGTAGCATTTTATTACATGCAACATGAAAATAATAACCCTAGTAGCAAACCAATATTGGTCCAACGTTGCGCCAATATTTCGTTTATTGGAAATATTGCCATTAAAACGTAAATATTGCGCCAATATTGGGATGTTTACATTTTGCCCTTATTTAGCTAATATTTGCAACCAATATTATGCCAATATTAGAGTTTCATTGGAAATATTGCCAATAAAACGCCAATATTGCACAAATGTTGGCGTTGCATTGGAAATATTTCCAATGAAATTCCAATATATAACCAATATTGGCGTTTTATTGGCAAATTTTCCAATGAAACTCCAATATTGGCATAAAATTGGCAGCAAATATTGGCTGAATAAGGGTAAGATGTAAACATCCCAATGTTGGTGCAATATTTCATGCCAATATCGCGCCAGTGAGCCAATATTGCTCCAAGATGTAGCCAATATTGGTCCAATATTGTTTGGCTACTGGGGAATAGGCTAGAAATTTAACAATATATTATATTTTTCTAAAACTTGAAACAACATTTTTTTTTAAAAAGCAGTAGACTCATTTTCCAAATGATATACATAGAAATAAATATCCAATTTTGAGAGATATTAAAGCGATAAAAAAAAGGTTTTTTAATGGAAGTTAAATTCTATATCAATATTTATGTGGTTTTATCAGTACATTGTAGAAAACAATTAAATTAGATTTTTCTAATCTTTATTTAAAACTTTGAAAGAAATATTAATTTTTAAAGAATTGTTTTATTACAATGACTTTATATGTATAGATTTTTTTATAATACAATTTTTTTTTTTTTTTCTTTTGCTATAAAGAACAATTCCATATTTTTTAAAAATTGCACATTTCAAGGTATTTTTGCTTTGCTGGATGAATAAGCATTTACACAATTAAGCAGACTTCCGAAACAAATTTTCTTTAGTTTCTAAAATCGATTTCCGAAGTAACTCGAAAGCATAGATTAGACAAAAAGAGGCACTTTGGCAAAAAACTTTTAGTTTTTGTATTTAAGTTTATTTTTAAATACAAGTTTTGTAAAACAAAATCAAATAAAAGTACTGATACAAAATCAATTTTAAATTAAATGCAAAATTTCTATAAAGGGGTTTGCAACTACATTGTTTAACACAATTTAATTTTAAAAACAAGATTTAAAAACAAAACAAAATATCGAATACAAAAAACATACTAATTTTTTTTAAATGTTTGTACAAATAAGTACTGCATAGTTGCTTAGGATTTCCTACTTCTATTTAGGATTTCCTTGCCTCTAAATAAAAAAAATTGTTTTACCAAATTAAAATTTTTTTTGTTATTTTAAAAATCTGTTTGTAATGTAGTTTTCTAAATCGAAGATATAAAAAGCCTATAACTAAAACCATGTTTGAAACTAATTAAAATTAACACCTTCAGTATGAGATCTCTATCAATATACTTAATAAGTTCTCTATACCCTGAAAATTGACGCAATAAGATGAGGGGCTATATCCATTTATCCACTGACTAGTATCAATACAGAACACACAATATGTCCTGTACTACTATATTTATTATATACGAAGTCCTGAAATAGTTTACGAAAAAAGTTTCTGTGAATATGCAAGAAAAGAAAGTCAACATTTAATTAATAAGCATTACATTTACAGGTAAAATCATTTTTATTAAATACTGAATAAGTAAATGACTAAAATACTAATTAAATACTAAATATTGCGGGGCAAGTTAATTGTTTACTAAATACAATGATTACAAATAAGTAATACTAACATATACATATTTTTTCACAAGTTAAATATTGTGGGATTAATCCTACACATGCACAACAACGCGATGTATGTAAACATATTTTAAAAGATATATTATTATTTTAAAAAATGGCAAATATGTATCGTAAATAAGTACATACCTTCGTTGAAAGTAATCCAGTCTTTTGTGGAAATATAGTTATCATTCGTGAACTCCAAAGCACGTCCTTTTTGAAACGCACACAAACGGCAAAGTTTATCTTGATTGAGGCTCACGGCGTCAGCAAACTAGTATTCCCGCAGTCTCTAGGCTTTATTTGCGTCGGTTTTAACAGAAATAAAGAAAGATCATTATAGAAGGAGCTCCACAACATATTAATTACATATGTTCAAAAAATATTCGAAACATTTTTCTTAGATCCCCATTTTTCTTAGAACATGATAGATATTTTTTTCAACATCATTTGGAGAAAAATAATTAACATAAAATAAATTGACAGCATTTTGAATTTTATTAGACTATGCATTTTAGCTATGTTTATGAATTTTAAATAACAAGAAATAAGTTTTACTCATTTAAGAGTTTTATAAAGAAAAATGTTTCAGATTTTGTTGCTTGTTTTGGAAAATGGGTGATGACTGAATCATTTTTGTCAGAGGTAATATGTTAAAGAGCAAAATAAATTAATACAATTTTTCAATAGTTTTAGATAGTGTCATGAAAAATTAATAAACAAAACTGACTTGAATTTCCATAATATTAATGATTCGTCAATTTAGGGAATTTTCTACTGTTTAAATAAACATATTTTTTCAAAAGGTATTTTTTTAAATGACGTATATTCTTGTAAGTTTTTGCTTTCTCACGCAAGCATTTATCCTAACCTAAATTTTTTCCTATTGTTTCTATCGTGAGTTGTGTGCTCAAAGAGGAAACATTTGACTTTTGAATAGATACAGATTTTTCAGTAAACCATTTCTTGTCATTTTTTAAAAGTAATGTTGTAGTTTAAAAATAAAAGTAATACACATAGATAAAAAATAAATATAAAAGAATTTTTGTTTGTTTTTTAAAAAATCTGTATGTTACCTTAACTTTTTCGAAACACGACTGCTCTACACAAATTTAATAAACACAAACGTTAAAAGGCGATATACACACATTCTTATAAAAAATTAACAAACTTCAACAGGATATAACAGTTGGAAATAAATAAATATTAAATTTCATATAGCGTTGTTGTAATTCATATATATTTATAAAAGCATGCATTATTGCATGTAGATTGTAAATTTTAAAATTATCTAATGCATTTAACAGCATTTGAATGATGAAAATAAGGAAAAGTGAACTTACCACAGAAGATATGTATTATGGTTTCGAATGAAAAATGGCTTCTTAGAATTCATAAAAATTACAAACTAGAATTTCTTGTTATGTGTTGTGCTATTCAGAGGGAGATAATTAGGTCCAAATAATTTCCAGATCATATTACCAAAACATTAAAATAAATTATAAAAACGTTTCGACGCATTCATATTTAATTTCAAATAAAAATCTACAAGCAATTTTGTGAAGACAAATGTTGTATATTTAAACACCTTTGTTTCAACAGCGGTAAGTTAGAAAAATAACACTTTTTAAAGGTATAAAGGCAGTTTAAGGTATAAATAAGGTATAATAAATTCGTTGCCTATCTGGAGTTACGTTAATGTAATATATTTTACGAAATTTTACTTTTTTTGAAGCTAGTGAATTGTAAAACTATTTGACATTGTTAGTATTTAATTGTCTTCTTCCATGCGAAGAAAATTAACTTTTAACATGACATAAATTATATTTTTCAGAGGGACTATGACATCATAATTTTAGAAGTATTTAAGTGAGGCGTGTTTAGTTCTAATTATGTCTGTTCAAAAATAAAATATTTGATATTTTAAAATAAGTTCTACTCCATTATAAGCAAGGCATTTGATTAAAACATTTTTCAAAGATTTTTTGTTCAGTTAAACCACTGAAAAAATTTTACTAATAACTCGTATTAAAATATACAATTATTATTGAATGACAATTTTTTTTATTGAAATATAAATTTTATGAATGCATTTCAGTAACTTTATATACATATTTTTAGGTTTAGTAAAGACTAAATAACCATGCTACTCATTCGACATATATTAACTTCAATGCACCTAACACATATAATTCTGTAGTACTAATACAGGGTATCCAGCAAATAACACCCTGATTTTAAAATTAAATTTCTCAAAAACAAAGATTGTCAGAACTATGCGGTAAACAGTTTGTTTATTAGGTAGGCTGTTAAAATCTTATACAGAAGTTTCGAACGGTGAATATTTTGAAAAGATTGTTTTCTGATTGCAAAGAATGGTTTGATTTGACATTTTCCTTGTTTAGATTGCTTGCAGACATAGAGTTTTTCGGCTTACAGTGCTATATTTAACGATTTTTCGAACTAAATTTCTTGAATGTCGAAATTTTAAAAATTTAATTCCAAAAATCTTTAAACTATAGCAATTTAAGAAGAAAAACTCATTTTCCGCAAACAATCTAAAACAAGAAAAATGTCAAATCAAAGCATTCTTTGCAATCAGAACACAATCTTTTCCAAAGATTCACCGTTCGAAACTTCTATATAAGATTTTTACAGCTTACCTAATAAACAAACCGTTTATCACATATAGTTCTGTCGATCTTTGTTTTTGAGAAATTTAATTTTAAAATCAGGGTATTATTTGCTGGACACCCTGTACATACTTATATAAAATGATGCAATGGAAATGACTGTTGGTTGCTGGTAGGTTTTCAGAAGCGCTGAAAAAATTTGGATAACATTTAATTAACACAAATGGAACTTTGAAATATGTATATATATATATTTGTCATTCATTTTCTATTATTGTAATAGAAAACAAGACGTGGTTTATTAAAAATATAATTAAAAAACTTACAAAACTCTATTTTCTAGGAATTAATTTATATAAAAAAACTTATTTAGCATAATTAATCGAAAAGCAATTGTTTCGAATTTATTCACATTATATTTTAGTTAACTAGGGAGTGACTAACCTTACGAGTTCCGTTTGTCAATCCCCTCGCTATGACACTACTTACTTTTAAAACAGGCCAATTTGATCGGTCTTTAAATGATCGCAAAAGATTGATCCTTGTTTGCGTGAGTGGCGATCTCTCTGTATAAAGGATTACGTTCATTTTCCTTTGATTGGGAAATTTTAAGGTTTAATCAGCTACTGTTAAATATCTGCTGGCTATTTACGTGTTTGATTAAACAAGATCAGTGAAACAGCGAAATAAAGTCTTTACCTCCAGGTATTTTTGGAACAGCGGTATGAGAAAAAAAATATGTATTGTTTAATCTGATGTAATTTTTACAAAATTTTTCTTTCACTTTTTAATATTCACGTAAAAATACTTTTATAGTTTGGAAAAAGTATATGTTTTGTGTTGTCTTAGAATTCATAACAATAGTTTTAAAGATTATATCAAAATATGAAGTAAATGTCAAGTTCAAATATTTTTGTTTTTTTAACGGTTTTACAATATTACTTGGTAATTTTAACCCTTAAGCGGTAACCATGGGTCACTAGTGCCTCGGTCAAATTTTCTTTCCTTGCTAGCTTAGAGGAGAGAGTGGGGAGCGGGACAAAACTACCCTGGAAAAAATAGTACACTAGTAGGCTATTAGCTCCCGAAACGCCGATGGTTTAGTGCGTTCACAGTCGACGTAAGAGCCAGTCAAAATTTCGAAAAGGCACGAGTGACCCAGGGTTACCATTTACGTTGACGAAAAGTGTAAGATAAGAAAAAATTTGTTTGGTTAGGAACTGATGTTTTTTTCATAAAAAATCGATAAATTACACTCACTTGGGTTTCCGAACCTTACTTTTTATGCAAACACGTGTTTATGAAATCGTTTGGTGTCAGACATCAAATCTGTTTCGATTGTTTATAAATGATGATATCAGTGTTGCTGTAATTTTTCATTATTATATTTTTTGTTTAATTAAATAAAGTTTGATAATTAACATCATTTTCATAAATAAAATTGATTAAAAACTAATAAAATTTCTATTTCATTGTAAATTGTACCTATTTATAAGTTAAAAAAACGTCATTTTTATGCTCAAAACTTAAGCATTTTTTTTAATTTATACCGGCTATTTTTATTTTTTTGTAAAAGTACCATTCTTGATCTTAAATTTCCCGTTTGAAACAGCAAATAATGTCAATTCTATCCAAAGTTATGATTTTTTAAAGAAAATGTGCATTTTTCACATTTTTATTTGTTTAAACATATTGTTTAAACAAATTAATAAATCAGCAATATTGTGACTGATTCTTGTTCAAGGGTAGTTGATGTAATATCATGAATTTTTTTAGAATTTTTAAAGCACTTTAAACCACTTTTTACAGCGCTAAGCACGAGTGACCCATGATTACCGTTTAAAGGTGCCGAAAAACACGTTACCGTTTAAGGGTTAAATATGACGCAATTTTTATTATTTGCTGATTTTAACGCATATTAATGAATTTGTTTATCATTTAATTTTTTTTTCTTTCCCTTTTTGATATTCGCGCAATAATACAAAAAAAATATTTCAAAAAAATTAAAAAAAAAAAAATTCTGATGTTTTAGAATTGTTAACTATAGTTAAAAAAACGGTTTCATATTTAAGAGTCGCGATCCACTGGCGGGACATGGAATATTCGAGATTTCCAACAATTCATATCTTTTATTTAATCTGTTTTAAAAAACACAATATTTTACAACCTCAATAACTATAAACAGAGGATATATGGAACTTCGTTAAAAATTCCAGAAATACGACCCGTATACCCTCCATTATATCTTTGGATACTATTATATGGATTGCTTTTGAAATTTAAAGGTAAATCGTATTTAATTTTAATTTTTTATTATGGTACAGTTTGAATGTCATGACATTGGTTTAAATATGTTATGTACGAAAAAATCGATCAGTTTTCAGAAGCGATTAATTTCCTATTCTAAACTGTGATGGTGTGATGTAAAACATCTATCTGCCGTCGCATGAAAAATAACTAAAAAGCCTGATACAAAGTCCATTCACAGTAAATATAATAATTAATTTCAATTACTTAAAAGTTTGAATCAATTTATGTTGTGCAGATTTTTCTTCAGTTTTTCACTGTTTTCGGATTACTAACAATTTAGTTTGGGGTTAAATAATAATATTCGCTTATAATGATATTACGAAATGGTTTCAGTTTGAAAATTAGCATTATACTACGAAAATAGATTGAAACTTGATTATTATAGTTGTGACTCTTTTGTAAGATATTTCTTTGTTAATAATAATGTTTTAAATTGTTATTTTAAGTCCTAAATCTTTATACTAATGTTTTCAAATTTAAGATTTGGATAATTAATAAAATTATAGGGGAATCTCTTATAACATATGGCAAGATTTTTTAGAAATTGCTATATTTAAAAATGCATTTAATTCATTTATTGTAGTTTGTTGTTGCTTAATATACAACTATAAAAAGGTAATTATATTTTTAATGTTTTTATAATCTTTTCCTATAAAATATACGAAATCTATTTAGCTGGGAAATTAAATATTAAATTAAATTAAATATTAAATTAATATTAAATTTAATTCAAATCAATATATAATTGGAATAAAAAATTAAAATTTAATATTACTTTTTTCTTCTTCAAGAAAATTTTTTGTGCCTCCGGGGGGAAGGTGAGTAAAAGAATTTATATATAACAGTGTAATGACATTTTGGTTACAGTTTGCATTCAAGTTATTTTCTATCATAAAAAATGTGAGATTTAAATGAGAATTGTCTTTATTTTTTAGGGTTTTGTTTGTCTGACGAAATCTTATTCGTCTCTGTCCTCTGTCTGTCTGTCTATCACACAGCCTGTACACAAAACCTTCGTAAGTTAGAAGTTTCAGATTTTGTGTTCTTATAGATGAACACCTCGTGTCATACAACAAAGCATAATTTTTTTTTAAATAAAATATTATTTCAAATATATTATTTTTTTAATGTCATTCATTCATTTTTTGTGACTCTAATTTTAAAAGTGAACCTTAATTTAAACCTTGTTTCGAGTAGACATCAGAGCTTGGAGATAAAGCATCTCTCTAGCAAACCGGAGGTTCATACTTTGAACCCCGATGTTGGAACTGAAATTTTCATAGTACGATGGATCTAATAAGTAGAAATTTCATATTTTTTGCTAATTTATGAGTTTATATTATTAAGTCTTTCATTCATAATAATTTTTGGAATTCAATTTTCTTTATAGTTTAAACACTTTTGCGATTTAAAAAAAAATCTGCATTTAAAATTTATTTTAAAAAATTATTTTCACTTTTCTAAATTTAAAATTTTATTTATATCACTGCTGTACATATATTCTAACTTTTAGATAAAAAAATATAGAGAATTTAGAATTTTATTTAAATAATGGATTTGAATATTTTTAATTTGCTTAAAATAAATGAACCGGTTATATAATTATTTTTAAATTAATTTAGATTTATTAATTGAAAAATAAATTGTTTTGAAAGAAATATTAAACGAATTTATGTTGTGTGATTTGTGATCACACTTACCCACTTGTTTATGAACAGCCGACGTAAAAGGTAATATAAGGGGACAAAAGAAATAAATCTCTAAATGGATTATGGATTTTTGTCTTTTTTTCCACCCTCTTTTTTGTTTTCGTTTTAATTTTTTTAATTGGAAAAAATAGTTGTATAAAAACTTGTAAATGCAAAAGTTTTAGATACTGTTAAGAACATTTATGCAAAATTTATTTGGATTTGATATCTTGAGAACTGACGAAGTTATGAGGTTTTATCTCCCAAAAAACCTGTTTTTTATGCCCTTTGAGCCCATTTCTAAATTTATCAAAAATCTGTGATCCATAAACTTTTTGCCCATTTTTAAGAAGTAATATAAACTTTAAACCGATTCGATATCTATTTTAATTAAGAAGTTATGGTGTTTTTTTGGTTTTCAAAAAACCCTCCCTTTTTCCACCCCCTTGCACCGATTTTTCCCATTAACGATTTTAGCTGAGATTTTATACCTCTTGATTTTATGTATCAGTTTGGAAGATATTGGACCAGAACTATATATATATATATAGATAGATAGATAGATAGATATTATATCAACTTTTTTACTGATGGCAGTTTTGGGGTCTAGAGGTCAGGATCGGCGTACATCTGCAAAAAAAATTCAGAAATCCCAACATTCGAGCGACCGCAATAGTTAGTATTTCATACAAAATCTACCTAAAATTCGAAAATATTAAGACATGCTTTATTATAACACTGTCGTTTTCGTTTTCTTACTAATATCTAAATTCTAAATAATATCTCCATAGTTATAGATTCTGAAAGATAGATATAGCTGTAAAAAATGATTTTTAAACAAGCAGAAAGTAGCTAAAATACTGTTAATAATTTTATAACATTAATAATAATAATGCTATTTTTTATTTTCTATGAGATATTTGAATCGAAGCTACCTAAGTATAACCCAAGATTAAAATTTTACTTTCTGGAAGAAATCTTCGTTTTTATCTGTTTAATACTTTATAACTGATATCAGAATATTAAATTTGAATTAAAAAAGATTTTTCACAGTATGGTAAAAATGTTTTATAAAATTGAAACAAAGAATATCTTTTTCTGCATTTTATAAATATTGCAGAAAAACATTTTTAAAATCCCATGCATTAAAATGGATAAAATTATGGATGAAGAATGGAATTCGAAATAAATGTTATTCAAAATCCTTTATTTAAGGTTATGCCTCAGAAAAATACCGTATATTTACGTAAATCATTACACACATAGATATATATATATATTGAAGAAAAATGGACTGTCTTTTATAATAATTTTAAGAATATTCTTTTAATTCAGTCTTGAAATTTATAAATAAATTCATGCATTGTGTATAATAATTTTAAAAAGTGCATGAAAAAAATTGCGATTAAGATTCAAACGAGCTGTTGTTTCATATTAAACTAAAATTGAACTAAAATACTTAGTTTATCTTTTTATTATATGTATAGAACTGTGCAAGCATTGCAATATTACCCGATTTCAATAATCATACTAGAATGTGTATAATATTAGTACTTGAAGTAATTCCTTGGAATCCAAAATTAAAATTTTTGAGTTATTTTATGCAGAAAGACAACATGAATGTTACAAACTTGCAAGGAACAATGCATGTATTGTATATACACTATATTGCCATTGATTATGGGACACTTGCGATTTTAGACATTTTACTAAATATCTAGAAAAATACATGAGAAATCATCTCAAAATTCTTAGTGTATAAATATAATAGTATAAGTCATACATCTCCGTGAAGATTTTTTCCCGAAACTCCAAAGGGGACCGTCAACAAATTAAAAAAGAATGAATATCTTTTGAATAACCCTGTCAAAACTAATGTAGCAAAAGCGCTCAAACTCTAGATTGTGATTAAATGCCTTATTCTAATAAGCCTTGTTCATTTTTATGCAAATAGCATGCATACTCGCAGAGTAATTAAGGTTTTTATAAAAATGATCCCAAATTTTTCCAAGTTTTTTCCTTATAATTTTCAGAGTTCTTAATATAAAATATTATTTTTTTTCAGAAAATATGACAAACAACATTGCACACAGTACCCTGTAATCAGAATTAAAAATAACGAAAACTGTATAAAAAGTGAGTTGGTTTACTAAATAATTTTTTACTGCGCATGCGTCAACGATATCAAAATTTCATTTGCATATTATGTTAGCTAAATGTATAGAGCAACTTTTGTGAAAGTCACAAAATCATAACTTGAAAATTCCTGCAATAATCGTCAATTGAATAAGTCGAAAATCCGTTATTCTCAAAATGAAGCAAAAACAAGAGGGGTTGTATCCATATATTCATTGATTCGTGTCAATATAAAATACACAATATGGGATGTACTACTGCATTTGGATAAAATCCCTCATTTTTTGCTTCATTTTGGAAGCAACGGATTTTGTCCTTTTTCTATAGACGATTACTTTCAGAATTTTCAAGCTATGATTTTGTGACTTTTATAAAAGTTGCTCTATACATTTAGCTAACATAATATGCAAATGAAATTTTGATATCTTTGACGCATGCGCAGTAAAAAATTATATAGTAAACCTACTCATTTTTCATACAATTTTTATTATTTTTTAATTCTGATTACAGGGTACTGTGTGCAATGTTGTTTGTCATATTTTCTGAAAAAAATATTTTTTTATATTAAGAACTCTGAAAATTATAATGGAAAAACTTGGAAAAATTTGGGACTATTTTTATAAAAACCTTAATTACTCAGCGAGTGTGCATGCTATTTGCATAAAAATGAACAAAGTATATTACAATAAGGCATTCAATCATAATCTAGAGTTTGAGCGCTTTTGCTACATTAGTTTTGACAGGGTTATTCAAAAGATATTCATTCTTTTTTAATTTGTTGACGGTCCCCTATGGCGTTTCGGTAAAAAATCTTCACGGAGATGTATGACGTATACTATTATATTTATACACTAAGAGTTTCGAGATGATTCCTCATGTATTTTTCTAGATATTTAGTAAAATGTCTAAAATCGCAAGTGTCCCATAATCAATGGCAATATAGTGTATATATATATATATATATATAATTAATTAAAATATGTTTGGAAGACATGAATTTTCACATTGCTATACTAAGCGTAGAAACCAATTTTAGTGAAAAATGTCCAAGCCGGGGATCGAACCCTGAACCCTCGGAATAGCGCTCCAAGTGCTCTACCATTTAAGCTACGAGGACGGTACCCAGCTTAGCATTTCTCACTTTATTTATGTTGGTTAGGCTGCAATTCGCAGCACGAGATGGAACCGTCTTCATGATCACACAAACCTGCGGCGTAACATGAGACACCAAGAGACCCAGTATCGGTAAATTTGATATATATTTCACTGCTGAAAGTTGATTCAGGAATTAATTAATATCAAATATATATAAATAATGTTTATTTAAATTTTAAACATCAGAAAGAAAAATGTAACTTAAATATTTCTAAGAATGAATAACACCAATTATTTTTCCTTATTAAATTTGCAGAAAACTGGATTAAAGTATTCGTCGAAAATGTCATTACAAGTGAAAAATAATGTGATTTTATCTTCTTTTTTTCTAAATTTAATGATATTTTAAATGAAATCGCCGCCAACAAAATTAAATAAAATATTTGATAGATCAAATAACTGGAATGTGGGCAATAATTCAAATAAGTTTTATCTATTCCTTTTACTTCAAATCTGTTTCATCATCTAAATTTTCTAAATGAATTTTCTCTGATGTTTGGAATATTTGCCATTATTAAAACGGGGATTTAAAAATCTATTACGTTGTAATTTTTTATTTCGTTTCAAAACTGCTCTAATCAACCATTTTATTCTGTTTCAAAACGTAAATCGAATTTAAAATATCTGTTTTCGCTAAAATATTTATGAGAAATATAAAAAACTGTCTTACAGAAAATCATTTTTCTAAACAAATGTTAATTAATCTGCAATAACTGTACGAATTTTTGTAGAAAGAAGTTGGAAATGGCGCGTGAAAAGTAACAAAGTCGGTGCGTTTGTAATATAGCCAGTTTCATAAATATTAAAATCTTGGTGCAATGTTACCCTCGTTCAAAAACGTGTAATTTCATTAAAATTGACTTGAAGGTATTCTTTCTCATAGGCCGTTATGTAACGGAATTATTTTTACTGTCCCAGTTATTGTCTGCGTGCCTCTGTAAGTATTATACTTCTTCTAATGTATAATGATGGTTGACTAATAGTAATCTAGTAACGGAAATCGGGACTAGGTTCGAGTTTGGAGTATAAATCAGAGTGTCATTTGAAAAGAAGCATTGAAGAGAGGTTTCGGTTCAAGGTTCATTCAGTTCAAAATGCTGTTATTAATTACAGATTCATATCAATAGAGAGGGCCTGTAGTGTGCGCGCAGCATGCTTGATGTATGGTGCCGTAGGCAACGGGAATTCGGTTCGACCTAAATTCTGTTCGCGATTTCAAAATTTTAAAGGCCTATATAAAACAGAGGTTTTCACTACAAGATGAAGCCAGCAAGTTAAGTAAGAAAACTTCTTATATCCTTGGACCGCAATATAAAACTATAGATACAGCTATATTAAAAATATGGATAATAACTATTATAGCTTAGATACTTAATGCTTGAGTAATAGTTATGATTACAAAACAAATGTAGCTTCTAAGTAAGACTTATTTTACACATGAGGCTGCGTACATATTCATATACAAAAATAATGCTATATTGGTCCTTTTTTCTATAAATTAAATGCAGAAATATATCTTACAATGATTAAAATAGCATTAAATAAATATAATTTTTAGATGGACGTAATTATTGGAATAATAATAATTTGCATTATTAAGAAGTTTTAATGTTTTCAGATACTAAAATCACACATGTTTAGGAATTATATAATAAAAATAACTAATTATGTTTTTGTTGTAAAGAGCATACATTTTAAAATACGGATTCGAGGCATTTTCTTATAGTGATATCAAAAAAGTGGACTTTAGAAAAACAAATTTTGTATTTTAATCTGCCCTCAACCATTACTGCAAGTGCCATGCAAAACAAAAATTGTAAAAAGTGTGCCATATCATAAATATTTTCTTAATTTGTGCATTTATTAAATTTTGAACTATTTGTCAATCAGTTTTAAAAGAAATGATACCCAAATATGTAACTACATATTATGTAGCATAAACCTTAATGTAAGTACATTTGTTATTGATAAACTTAACAGCATTTTCCCAATTATAAGATATAAATAAAATCGTTAAATATTAAAAGAAAAACTTGAAAGTGTGCAATTTAAGCGTCATTATTTTGAAATTCAGGCAAAAAAAGTATTTTTTTTTTTTTTTTTTTTAATGGCTTAATTTTTTTTATGTTGAAGTAAATCATTCTTAATGAATATTCTGCAATTTTGAAGCCTTGCAAAAATTTCCTTTTACCAATAAAAAATATCAAAGTTCAAGGTTCTCAATGCCATTTTTCATGAAAAATGAAATGCATCACGCAATAATTGAACATATATACAAAAACATGGAAAAGAAACTCTTGTCAGTCTTTTGATATTTTTAGGCAAAAAAATAACATAAGTTACTAGAAAAGAAATGTCAGTTATCACAGAAAATGAAACATCTCATTTCTGTTTGATGGGGCAACAGAAAAGATATATTCCGTTTTCTCATACGAAAATTAAAAAGAAAGAGGAAATATAACTAGGATTTTTCATTTTCTGATAGGGAAGAAGTACGATCGTCAATTTTGTTTGTTTGAAAATTTTGCCATTTTTTTACTAAAAATATCAAAAGACCCCATTTCTTTTTCTTTTCAATGTTTTTCAACATATGTTCACCTATTACATTTCGTTTCATTCAACTGTGACGCTTTTTTGAGATATGAGTAATTAAAATGTTGCAAATTTTGAATATTTAACAAATTATATCTGCTAACAGCAACAATATACTAGTAGAGAACGATACTATTTTATTTGTCCTTGTAGTACACTTTCATATTCAATAAGAAAAAAATTAGAATACTGTAACAAAACTAGTAATGGACAAAATCGTTATTTTGATTGCATTCTGTGGCAACTTGACAACGTGGAATTACAATGCTCCGTGGAAACAAATTTTATAAGCAGGTCCTATTATACTAATAGTTTATGCCAAAATAATTTTGGGATATTGCTGCTTGCCAGAGTAATAGCACTCCAAGCATACAACTGCTTCACTTTTCTTGAAAAATGGCATTCACAACCTTGAACTTTGACATTTTCTATAGGAAAGAAGAAATTTTTTCAGGGCTTCTAAATTGCATATTTTTCTTTAAACATGATCTACTTCAACATAAAAAAATCAAGCAAATTATAAAATACATAAATCGCACTATGTCTGAATTTCAAAATAATGGGTATTAGGTTTAATGAACAATAAAATACTAATATTATGCAACTGATATAAAATATTGTAAAAAACATATTTCATATTTAAAATTTTTTATAAAACAGGAACTAGTATAATAAATGTTCTAAGGATTCGAAAACACATTCATAAAAATCATTAATAAAGTTTTCTAAACAATTACACAATACAATTTATTTTCAACAAATGATAATTAATTTCATATCATAATTGCTACTGAATATATAAGTAAAAATTAATCAAAACAAGTTTAGATCAATTACCCCTTTCTATTCTAGAATTAATACGTATATAGTTTTTTTTTTCTTTTACATATGCTTCGAGAAATAACAAACGAACAAACAATTATTAAAAAGAAAAGTTTTTGAATTAAATCTGTTCTCTGTAAAGAAGAAATTTCCTTATTTTTCTAAACAACTGTACATTCACAAATAAACATTTTCTCCGTATTTCGAATGGAACATAATTTCAAATTTCAAACTGTATTTCTTAAATTTTAACAAATGCTTAAATAATAATCATATAACTTTCTCATTAAACTGATTATCCTTACGTTAGGGGTATATGTCGAGTCGTAATATTCAGTTATACAAGTAAAATTGTTTAAGCATTCTAATTCACATTCTCTGGAAAACAATACTATTGAAGAAAGAGATTTTTGGTTAATGTAGTCAGACTACGGAAGCGTCTAACAAAAAAATTATAATACAATTTTCCATAAGAAAAGAAAATCAAAGCTTTTCTATGTTTTCACGTTCATTATTTGTAAACTAGGGAGAAATATTTTAAATTTTTTATGTTAGTTTTGGAGATTAATGCGTTTTTCAAAAGAAATTTACTAAAGAAAAATTAATTTAGAAATGTCGTTGAGTTTTGACAAAGAATCCATTAAAAAAATTAATTAATTGAAAAAAATTAACACATACTTTTTCAAAAAATCAAAATTATTTTAAGAATAATATCTTCTCTATAATTGAGATATGTTCATGTAGTTCATAATATAATTCAATACAACATTAATTTATCTTTCATGTTCCTTTATTTATGAATTTTCAGCGAAACTCAGAAACTTTATTTAACTTAATCAATGTGAAAAAGCAAATTTAGAGAACCAGCAAAGATAATTCATAATACTGATTTATATGAAATTAAATGAATTGCTAAATTTACAGTTGCTGAATGAACCCATTTTAATTAAGTTCTATATCATTGAAATTGAAGCTCATTCCAAGTAAAGCACATTATCTAGAGTGTGTGATAAAATTATTTGTTAAAATAAACGGAATTGACACATGATAGGAAAGAAAAATAATTATTCTAAGCATGTTTTCCATGAATTTAAATTTAAATTAAATCCTAACTTTATAGTTTCATAACGAAATTTTCTTAGTAAAACAAATCGTTTTTATATTTCAAAATTACAGTCACCCGTGAAATAGGCTTTTTTTCCGCTCCATTGCATTAAGAAAAGTAATTGTTGAATAATTTCTTTTAGTATTTTAGTTAATGATTAAATTTCTAAATTCCAGTGAAAGAGATTTTCTCGATCTATTGCGCTATAAATTTATTTTTGCTATAAATTAGAAAAAAAAAATATTTTACGGGACGTGGAAAAGATATTTTCTGTTCAAGTGACTACTGATTTGGTTCATTCAAATCAAATAGACTTCCGTTACAATGAATATACTTTTACGTATTTTTCAGTTTATCAATTATTATATTGATTGCTAAAAAAGAACTATTCCTATCTCATTATAAAAACATTCACTTTAAGGAATTGTATGATATAGCAAACTTAACCACTGATCCTCAAAGATTCATTCTAATGCCATTTTACTTAATATTAAAACACTTAAGATTGAAATTGAAAAAAAAAACTTTTTTTTCACATATTTATATATTTTTACAGATAAAAGAGTTGATTTATTTTAACTTTTGATTTTAAATAGATTGAAATTAAATTTCAACATGCAACTTACTAGAGAACATTCTCTGGTGAACATTTAGACGAGTCCGGTATCAAAATAAAGTGTGCGATGTTTACTGAATATAAATGTATATATTTAAGAAATTTAAAAAAATGATTCGTTCTAATACCATTTTACAGTAGCCAGAATTGTAAGGTAACACATAGACTAAAATTGAAACAAATTATCAACCATTTTTTCTCATATTTATACATTTCTACAGATAAAAGAGTTCGTTTATTTTAACTTTAAATATTTGAAATAGATTGAAATAAAATTTAATCAATTCGGGTCTGGGGTACTAATAATAGTACACGTATTTTAATGGAGTATTATCTTGTTTTAAGAAAAACGTTTTCTACAATTTACATATAGTAATGTTAGCGTCTGTCTATACATTTACAATATAATTTTATTTATGTTTAGGCATTTAGTAATATAAATAGTTATTATTATAAACTTAATTCTTTTTGCGTCGTTTATGATTATTTTTTTAACTTATATTTAACTCTTTAAATATAAAATAAAGATTAATTTTCTGAAAGAATCATATATAATAAAGCGCAAAAAGTGTAAGAAAATTGTACAATACGTCAAACCTTATTGTAATATAAAATTTTCTAAACATCTTCAAAAATTCTTCCTTTGGCTATTGTCATATGAATATGAATTGAGTAGTATGCAAAACAACAACATTCAGCGTCTAACGGAAAAACTATAATACACTTTTCCATAAGAAACTCAAAGTTTTTCTATGTTTTCATGTTCATTATTTGTAAATTAGTGAGAAATATTTTATAATCTAATGTTAGTTTTGGAGATTAATGCATTTTTCAATGTGAATTTATTAAAGAAAAAATAATTTAGAAATGTCGTTGTGTTTTGACAAACAATCCATTAAAAAAAAAAGAATTAATTGAAAAACAAACTTTCTCAAACAATCAAAATTATATGTAGAATAATATCTTCACTGTAATTAAGTTATGTTCATGTAGTTCATAATATAATTCGATACAACATCAATCTTTCGTGTTCTTTTATGTATGAATTTTCAGCACATTTTATAAACTTTATTTAACTTAATCAATGTGGAAAACAAATTTTGTAAATCGACAAAGATAATTCATAATACTGATTTATATGAAACTAAATGAATTGCTAAATTTTCAGTTGCGAAAACGAATACATTTTAATTAAATTCTATGTTTTTGAAATTGAAGCCCATTTTAAGTAAAATACATTATCTCGGTTATGTGATAAAATATTTTATTAAAATAAACGGAAATGACAGATGAGAAGAAAGAAAAATAAATTTTCTAATCATAGTTTCCATGAATTTCATTTAAATTAAATCCTAACTTCATAGTTTCATATTGAAATTTTCTTAGTAAAACGAATCGTTTTTATATTTCAATATTATAATCACCCATGAAATAGGCTTTTATTCCGCTCCAAAGCATTATTATTATACATTATTATATACATTATTATATATACATTATTATTTTGATTGCTAAAAATAATAATAATAAATCTATTCTTATCATTATAAAAACATTCACTTTAAGGAACTGTTTAGTATAACAAACTTAAACACTCATCCTCAAAGATTCGTTTTAACGTGATTTTACTATAGTCTAAATATTTCTTTCATAATTTCCTTCATAATTTTCCTTTATTTTATCCTAATTTACTTACTTTTACGTTAGTATTCAATGACAAACTTAAAAAGAAACCATTTTGGCGAGCTTTTGTTTTAAATTCCATTCTTTATCCATAATTTCATTCATTTATATGCATGGAATTTCCGGAATACTTTTACTTCAATATTTACAAAATGTAACGCAACGTATTTGTTGTTTCAATTTTATGAAACAATTTTTCCGTGTAAAGAAGAATAAGTCTAAATTTGAAATTCATATTATGATATTAGTTCTAAATTCCTTTGCTTTCAAACTCAAGAATTGTAAACACACAAATAAGGAGGAGACTTTCAGTTAGATATAAAATTTGAAATTCGTATAACATTACTTGAAAATTCATTTATCGCAAAATAATTAAGCTACAAAAAGATACGAAATTAGCAGATTTACACAATTTCTTAATACTTGTATTGAAGTTATTTACAGAAAATAGTTTGCTGTACTCTAAGAATTAAAGCAGTAAAATTTACATTATTTTTTAATTAAATGTCACTGTTTATTACACATGATAAAAAAAAAATCTGTAAAATTAATAAAAATTTTCTAGGAAACTGGGATTTCAAGAATCGCAAAATAATTATGCTAAAAAAAGATACGAAATTGACAGATTTACACAATTTCTTAATACCTGTATTGAAGTTATTTACAGAAAATAGTTTGCTGTACTCTAAGAATTAAAGCAGTAAAATTTACATTATTTTTTAATTAAATGTCACTGTTTATTACACATGATAAATAAAAAAATCTGTAAAATTAATAAACATTTTCTAGGAAACTGGGCTTTCAAGAATTTATGTAACGACAACTACAAAAATTCAGGTAAAAGTTATTAGTTAACTCTGCAAATCGAACTATCTTTAAAGTTATTAAGAATATTTTAGGAGAAACTGTTTGAAGCTGTTGTTTTAGCAGTTTAAAATGCAGACAACTATTACTAAAAAGGTTTTATTTTATACACAAAAAATATAAAAAAAGTAAATACATTTAATTTTCATTGTTAAAATATTCATATCATTCAGAATAATGTGTTTATATACTGTAGATATTAATCGAATTAGTACATATTTTTAGGTAGCGTAGTCTGACTACGGAAGCGTCCAATGGAAAAATTAAAATACAATTTTCAGTAAGAATAGAAAATCAAAGTTTTTCTATGTTTTCACGTACATTACTTGTAAACTAGGGAAATGTCTTTTAGCTTTGACAAACCATCCATACGTAAAAATAAATTAATTGAAAAGCACTATGACAAACGTTCTCAAATAATCAATACAACTTTATGACTAACATCTTCTCGGTAATTAAGTTATATTCCTGTAGCTCATAATATAATGAGATACAACATAAACTATCTTTTATGTTCTTTTACTTATGAATTTTCCGCTGAACTGAGAATGTTTATTTAGCTTAATCAATATGGGAAACAAATTTAGTAAAGCAACAAAGATAATTCATATTACTGATTTATATGAAATTAAGTGAACTGCTAAATTTTCAGTTGCAGAATGATCCCATTTAAATTAAAGTCTATGTTGTTGAAATTGAAACCCATTCTAAGTAAAACACATTATCTAGATTGTGTGATAAAATAATTGTTAAGATAAACGGAAATGACAGATAAGAGGAAAGAAAAGTAAATTTCCTAATCACATTTTCCATAAAATTCATTTAAATTAAATCCTAATGTCATAGTTTCATAACGAGATTTTCTTAGTAAAACAAATAGTTTTTATGTTTCAAAATTACAATTACCCCTGAAATAGGCTTTTATTCCTCTCCAATGCATTAAGAAAATTAATTGTTCAATAACTTCTTTCAGTATTTTAGTTAATGATTAAATTTCTAAATTCCAGTGAAAGAGATTTTCTCGATCTATTGCGCTATAAATTTATTTTTGTTATGAGTTAGAAAAAAAAAACATTTTACTGCACGTTGAAAAGGTATTTGCACACACACAGCTTCTTCGAACACAAGCTGAAATATTTTGGTTCTTTTAATTTCAATAGACTTTTTTTATATAAAAAAAGTTTAACATATTTTTCAGTTAATCGATTACTATTTTGATTGCTAAAACAGAAAAATAATTTATTTTTATCCCATTATATAAGCATTCACTTTAAGGAATTGTTTGGTACAGCTAACGTAACCACAGTTCCTCAAAGATTCGTTCTAACGTGATGTTATGGAAGTCCGAATTTTAAGGTAATAAAGATTAATATAGAAAAAAAAATTCAACATATTTTTTGCAGGTATTTATATATTTCTACAGATAAAAGAGTTTGTTTATTTTAACTTTTTATTTGAAATCGATTGAAATTAAATATAAACATACAATTTAGTAGAATTTGATATCTTGCATTTTAATAAAGAGAATTATTCCAGGCATCGGAAGAAATATTTTTTCGCGAAACATTTCATGATGAAACAGAATTAAAGGAAAAGAAATGGTATGGACATGCATGAAAGTTTTTCTAATTTTATTTTATTTGATCTTTGGCGTATTTTATTTAATTTTCATAAAATGAGTTTCATTTCAAAGTTCATGAGATTCATAATAAAGTAAGGTAAAGTTACGTTATCAAAGGCTTGTAATAGATTTTTTTACAAATTTATTTTTTATCGAAATCATAACAATTATTTATGAATTCATACATATATTTATGTTACAAATTTTTCTGTGTGATGTTTAATAAGCAAGAATGTATATTTAAAGAAATTAAAAAAACCTACCTATATCAAGCATTGCACGTTTGTAATGACAAAAATATCGTTCTACATCAGCGAAATTAAAATAAAAATACTCAAATTTAGATTACAATAAATCCCTTTTATTAGAGTTCAAACAACGATGAGTTCTTTTTCAAAAAAGATTATAATATGTGCGCTAGCAACATTAGTAAATACCAGCAATATTTCAAAATTTTCACAACATTACACAAGGTGTCTTGGAGAACTAACGCCACGTTAAATTTTTACCATTTTACTCGGCTTAGCTTTATTCCGAACAAATATAGAACTTGATCCAGCAAAATGTTGACTATGTACACAAGATGAAAAATCTGTGACATGCATTAGTAAAATTTAATGGTGTATGATTTCTTGACCCATGTTATTTGGTTTTATTACACAAAATATATGGGTAATAGCGCCATTCAAAATACTGTGCAATAAGATAGAATAATGGCATGTAATTTGCCCATTTCTAAAGATACAAACACTAAAGCCAGAGAAATAATACTTATCATTAACTGTGATATAAGGATGTAGCATTAATCATTTCATATTTCATCCTTCTGACATGAAAAAATTAGCATCACATAGAACGTACGAATTTCTCTTAATCCATTTTCGTTTTTAATAAGCACAATAATGCTCTCTCGTGAATAAATAAACAAAAAAACCTCTTCAATTGATGTTGCTGCACCTAAAACAAAAAACCAACCGGAGTACTAATACCACTGGACGGCGTTATTACCCGGGTTTACTTACTGATCAATATATTTTCGACTACAAACTACCTCAGGAACACATCCAAAATTTTCTAAAGCATTTCGAATGCATGTAAAATACACAAGAAATTTATTCAATAAACAAATTAATTCCTTATAAATATATAGGCTTTAGATCACATAATTTATCTTAAAAATATTATCAAACGTTGACTCATATGAGCTTCTTCTAGTGAAAGGGTTTTGCATAAGAAAAAAATTAACTTTTATTATTTTTTTTCTGTGACTCTGATGACTCAGAGTCATTCTACGCTGAATGTGTAGGTGTCATATTAGGAATTATCAAATATAATTATCAAATATAATCAAAATATAATTTGCATAATGTGCAAACTAAATCTTTAGAGATACTTTGTAAAGTTTCAAAAACATAGCTTGGAAATACTAAAAATTATCGTGGATAGAATAAACTTAAAATCGGTTATTCCCAAAAAGTTGAGGGGTTGTATACAGATATAGTGGTACGTGCAATATTGTGTATATGCTATACTGATACAATCAATTGAATATGGATACAGCCCCTCATCATTTTGCTTCATTTTGAGAATAATGGATTTTGGGCTTATTCCAACAATGATAATTTTCAGAATTCTTAAATTTAATTAATAAAAAAGACATGTTTTGCAGACGTTTACAAAAGTTGTTCTATACATTTGGCTAACACAATATTCAAACTATATTTTGATTGCGTTCACGCATGCGCAGTAAAACATTATTTAGTAAGCTTGTTCATTTTTCACTCAATTTTTACTATTTTTAATTATGATTACAGGGTATTATGTACAATGTTCTTTGTCATATTTTCTAAAAGGAATATTGTTTTATATTAAGAATCCTGCAAATTATAAGTAAAACAATTTGGGCCGTTTTTATAAAAACCTTAACTTTTCTACGAGTATGCATGCTATCCTCATAAAAATAAACACAATTTATTATAATAAGTCACTTAATCCTAGTCCACAATTTGAGCACTTTTTGTGCATTGGTTTTTACAGTGTTACCCAAAAGATCTTCGTTAATCTTGTTCGATTATTCAATATTCTGATAAATTCTTGTAAAACTGCTCAGCATCTTCCATTCCTTTTAAAATGTTCAGTATATTTTTCATCGGTATTCTTAGTTTTTAGTTTTACAGGTCACATACATAAAAAATGACATATATGAAGAAAGAAATCTGTTTTTTGTTAAAGTATCGCGCTCTTGTTAAAACTATATTTTCGAGTTAGTATGATAATCCTTTTTAAAGCCAAACTATATCGGCAAGCTATATAAAGCTGTGAGTGAACATTCTTTTCGTAAAAGAAAAATGTTTTGAACTGTGCAATTTGTTAAAAGTATTGAATTTTCTTCTTTTCTTGAAGAAAGGAAACTGAATCTTATTACTAAAAAATCAATACTTATGTCTAAATCTTCATTGTAATAAGCCATTTTTAGAAAAAAAGTTCAAAGTTTTAAATAAAGATCTAAAAATTCTAATATGATTGTTTTGCATAATGCGCTGATAAAAAAGTCATATATATTGATTCGTCATTTAAATTTCATTGGAAATTTTTTTCCAAAGAAGATCGTTCTTAAAACTTTAAAAAAAATTAATCTTTTTTAAATGTATAATGCGGATAATTTTTTGTGGTTTCAGAACAAATTTGAAGGATATTGTTAAACTTCTTAATCACTATTACTCTCATATTGCCTATTTTAAATGTTACATTCAAAATTTAAAGATTTATCATTAATATTTTAAAACGTGTTGAAAATAGACATATAAATTTAGGTCCTTGTGCTGTTAGTCAGTAAAAATTTATAATTTTCGTATGATGCCCTGTTATTCCGGCATAGATGAAAGTTACTATACCAAATAAACAAATATTACCAGAATATTTTTATACGTACAAGAAAATATAAATTTTATAAACATTCAAGACATTTACTGCCGATCAAGCGCCAGTGTGTCATATGGCGCCAACGTTAAGGGGCCAGTCACACGCCAGCGCGTGATGGGGGGGGGGTGATGTCCAATAGCCAGTCACGTGCTGGCACGGGGAAATCTTTCACTGGTTCTTTGTTATAAAAAATAAATCGGCTTCTGGGAAAAACAAACTTTTACAGTGCGGCATTAACTATCATGACATCTTCACGTAAGAGGCATCGAACGTGTTAATATTTGGCACAAGTATTTCATATATATTAAATTTTATTTATTTAATTTCTGTTTAAAGCCAAATACATACATACGCACACACATATATATATGTATGTATTAATGTATATATAGAAAGGGTGATCTGATATTTACAGTACACAAATTAAGGATTAGTACGCGACAATGTCGATGTCATTTATTGAAAAGATATGTATGATGCAAAAAAGACAATCAGATATGAAAGAAAAGGCAATATATTTCTTGACCAATGTCATTTAAAAGGAAATATTAAGAAAAACTGTTCACATCTGCATAGAGCAATAGCGATGCATGCTTATTTCAAATCAGCTTATTTCGAGCCATTGACGTACACTTCCAAGAATGCCAAGTATTTCATAGCACATGTGAAACAACCACAAAATCTTCAATGAAAGACATCCTCATCCGAGGCAACCGGAGTCGCATAAACAAAATTGTCCTGGCGTTTTCATAAAGAAAAAAGTTTAACAATAACTTAAATTCATACACGTCATGTCTTTCAGCTTTTCCTTCAAAAGGAATATTCTTGTTATGCTATGATTATGATGTTTGTAAATTATTGTTAGGAGATTCTTTCTTAATCGAACCTACGGCACAATGGCTTTGTACAAAAAGTGTAGTATGATGTAAAATTATTTTTATTTTTAAACCGTACACTTGATAGCACATTATTTTAGCATCGCGTTTTTTGCAGCTAACTTTTACTGTGAAAGAGATTATAAAGTAATAACTAATATTACATTACATAAAAAAAACGCAATTTAACAAATTACAACGACTATTTGGAAAAAAATACACTATGTAGGCCATTGATGACCGTCCACTTGCGATTTTAGACATTTTTTTAAATATCTAGAAAAATACATGGGGAATTATCTCAAACCTTTTAGTTTATAAATATAATAGTACATGTCATACATTTCCGCGAAGATTTTTTCCAAAAACTACATAGGAGACGGTCAACAAATTAAAAAATAATGAATATCTTTTGGGTAACCCTGTTAAAACTAATGTAGCAAAAGCGCTTAAACTGTATATTATGATTAAGTGGCTTATTGTAATAAACTGTGTTCAATTTTATGCGAATAGCATGTATACACGTAGAGACATTAAGGTTTTTATAAAAATGGTCCCAAATTTTGTCAAGTTTTTTTTGCTTATAATTTACAAAGTTCTTAATAATAAACGTAAAGTAATATTATTTTATGAAAATGTGACAAATAATATTGCACATAATACCCCGTAATCAGAATTTAAAAAAAATAAAATTATTCGAAAAATGAGTAGGTTTACTAAATAATTTTTCACTGCGCATTCGTCAACGATATCAAAATTCCATTTGCATATATTGTTAGATAAGTGTAAGAGCAACTTGTTTGAAAATTGCAAAATCATAGATTCTGAAAAATAATCGTCAATAGAATAAGATGAAAATCCGTTGCTCCCAAAATAAAGCAAAAAAGTGAGATATTTTATTCAAATGTAGTAGTATTCTTTAATATTAGTATTCTATATTATTTAGTTGTGTATTCTGTACTGACACAAATCAATGAATATATAGATACAACCATACAATCATTACAGCATAAGTGCTTCAACCGCGTTATGGGCTCCCATTCGAAAAGAATGAATGATTGTTATAGTGTTCAAATTTATAACAAATAGTGCACACATTTTAAACTTTTACCATTAAATTGCGATCACCTTGTACATGAAAGAAAATTGCACAGTATTTGAAAACAATTAAAATATACAATGTTTGAACTGAAATGATAAAATTTTTACGTCAGGGTATACGTATAAGCAAAAATACTAAAGCATATTTATCAGCTGAAAAATATTTTCTTCAAAATCTCGCTACAAATATAAAGGGATTTTTGAAATTTCGTAAAATTTATTATACATATTTTAAAGGAAATGTATATCTGTCCAAACAACTTAAAAATCGGAAATTAGAATTTATTTTCTGGAAAAGTATTATCCATGAATTGAAATTAAATTAATTTGCAAAATATACTAAATCAACTGTGCATTAGAAATCTGTTCCTATTTTATTTTCACTCTATGGAAATTTATGATGTTTATAAATAAAGTTTAATAAAGCAGACATAAAATTTCAAGTGATTCTATTTATTTCATTTCCTCAATTCAGATTAAAATATTGCAACTATTTAGAAAACAATGTAGAAAATTTCAATTTAAATATTCTTCTGTCATGCAATGTAATAAACATTGATTACGCGGAAATTATTTGGGAAATTACGCACCTTTCATCTCATAATTTAATATTAAATTTAAATTTAAATTAATATAAAATGCAGTTACATATTATTTGGATACTATTTTACAAAATATAATTAAGAAATGCTTCAGACCGTTTTGAGTAAATATATCTTACAGGTAACGGTTATAACAGTAGTAAGAAACATTATAAAAATTTAATGAATATAAAAAGTTTCAAAATAGAGAATTAGCTTATTGGTACATAGTTTGAAAAGAACTATATTTATATGTACTTATATTCAAAATACAAATAAATTTAATAATCAAAATTTTCGATTTAAAAAGACATTTATAATTTAAATTAATTAAAATTGTTTCAAGCTCAGAGTCCATTTCGGCATTGTTTTGTTTGTGGGCAACAAATGGCTTTTATTTTTGAATACGCTTAATTGTATGAAAAGAATTTTTCTAAATATGATTTTTAATATATGAAAATATTGTTTCCAGTGATAAATAAAAGAACTATAGCAACAAGAAATACATATATGTATATATGGATGTAATATATTAAACTCTCTCATTGTTTGTGTTTCAATTCATTAAATACCGTTTACACGCATTCTAAACATGCAACAATTTTCAGGTACATTAAAATAATTTGATTTTGTTGAGGAAAGGTGCTATTCACCAAATTGCGTGACGCTTTCTTCTTCTCACGCCAAATATTCGAAAGTATTTTGTTTTTTTTTACAGACTTTCTATTGTAATTCCACTGCTAATCTTCACAGATCATTTATTACATACATAAATAGTTTAATTAGTATTTTTTTTCAAAAAATTCTGCGTATGCCTAGTATGGAGACCTTCCTCGTTAATCACATAATTTCAAACTTAAAAAAAATATATAAGTGTCACCAGAAAAAATATAGATTCAAAATTTTCTGAGTCCTTATACGCAAGAATTTTCTCCATCGCACTTAGATTAAGTTTTACATTTTATTGTTAATATAACATATTGTCACCTTTTATTTCATGTTTTCTATGTAGAAACCTTGCAAAATCTTATCTTTTCATTTATTTATTTTTATTATATTTTATTTTATTTTTACAAAAAAAAGTCTATAAAAATATCTAGATTTTTTATTTAAAAAAAATCGTATTGTTATTGTAATGCTGTACTTAACTTTTTCTTTATCGTTTATTTTCTTCTATGAGTTCTTTTCCCAAGATATTGTTTTGCAATTTATACGCATACCTTCCATTCCCACTGTTACCAGCTATAAATTGTTTCTACACTGATAAAAAGTTTGCTCCAGTTTGAACTAAATTTTGGTGCTCAGCAGCTTTCATCACATGATTGTGAAATTTCCTACCAACATTTGGATCTTTTTCCAACTATTCGAATACAGAATTCAACTATTTAAATGTTTATTCAAGATTTCACCATCTTAAAGTGACAGCTATGCTGTTAAAAAATTGAAAGTTTTGCTGAATCGTCACTCCACCGCTTTTGTAGAATATCGTTACTTTGATCAATGATATTGCTCCATAATACAGTGAAGTAATCCTTTTTTATTAAATCGGTGAAGAGACAATGCAGCAAAAATTTCATGTTTATAACAGTGTATTGAGCACCAAAATTTGATTCAAACTAGAACAACATTTTTAACAGTGTAACAGATATTTCTCGTCATGTTATGTGTCAAGGATGGTAACAAAGGTCCCAGCCTCATCGATAAAACTGCCTTGGAACCGTTTTTTCTTCGTTACTACTGCAATTTTAACTTACTACTGCTATATTAATATTTCCAAAAATATGAAAATAAAATCACAGGAAATCAGAATTTTTATTTATTCCACAATTTTAACTCCCTATTTACAGAGTTATAAATAAACCCGTTTTTTTTATTAATATTTATCAAAATTTATTTACTAACAGAATAAACAGAACTAGCAACAGAACTAACTAATAACAATAATAACTAATAACAGAACTAACAATTTCATATATTGTTATTTCCTGTTTTTTTATCTCGTACGTCTGTGTCTGGCTGTTTTTGAGTTTGTATGCGTTTTTTTTTAAGAACTGTTAGAACTGACAGAGTAGGTAAATATGAAACATAATATGAACACATACGACAAACGCTTTCCCTTTTTAAAAATCGCATTTATTAAATTATGCTACAAATAACTAAAAAAATTACTTCGATAGAAGACAGATTTATAAAGGTCTTTTAAAACAAGCTCAGCAATCTTCATAAAACACAAGAAAAGGTTTATAATAACTTCTTAAGTTTAAGATTGCCATAAATCATAGATTTTCAAAGGATTTGAAAGATTGATGAAAGTATAGTGGGTCCATTATTACCGGTAGAAGAATTACATGTAAATGACTCAAAAAATTAGAAGTAAATTTGTCTACTAGAGCTATATTTATAAAATAGACAAATTTAAATTATTCGAATGTAATCAGAAAACAATCAAAGGAATTTGTAGATGGCGATTAAACAAGAATAAAAAATACATCTTACTTAACGAAATATTTAAAACAATGTATGATAGAAAACTGGGTAATAGATTATAAAGGCCAGGTTAAGATACTTATTGTACCATTCGATTAATTCAAGTTCGCGTGTAAGTTAAATGTGTTAATTAAATTTTTTCTTTTTCTTGTATATCTACAATTTGAATTAACGAGTCCATTGTGCTTACATTTAAAAAGTTCCCAATTATATATTTGATTTAATTTATTTAACACTAATATTTGACTTGAACATTTACTGTGTCAGAAAGTAAATACATCACATGAGATAACTTATTTTGAGCAAATATTTAAACACTTTGAACTAACACAAACTGCAAATAACAATTTAATTTAAAAAAAAATTATTTTGAACCTATTTAGCACAAGGTTTTTGAAGAAATTAAACATTGACAATTTTATCAAAAGTAAACATTTATTCAGGTTATTTATAAATCCTTTAAATTATATTTTAAGTTAACTAGGTAAAAAATACAAGCTTACTTCGTATCCTTGATGTATATGAATGTTCTTATTATTGAGTGCAGTTCGTTTAATATTAACTGTACATTCACATGATGTTTGAACTGTAGCTATTCATAATGTTGTTACAGACTACTGCAGTTTGTTTAGTCATTACACTTTAACATGTATTTTCAGTTTAACTATAGATATTAGTTAACTTGTGTCTGCAGTTCTATTTTTATTGCCAAAGACACTTTGAATAGCATAATTTTAACTATAATGCTTTTATACAAAATTGTGTTACAGAAATATTAACATATGAGTTAAATGTTTAAATGCACATATTAATCATATTTTGATTTTAATAGGTGATTATCATGAGATACACTGAAAAAAACGGATTTCCTTAATCTACAAAATGTAGAATAATTAAGAACAAAAGTATATAATACCTTATCGAAGATAACGAAAAGCCTTCTTTTGCCTTTAAAAAAATTAAAGTAAAAAATAAAACATTTATTTCAAAATTAGGGATTTTTTTTTTAAAAATATTTTTATTAGCCATCAGTTAATTTCAAAAAAAAGTTTTCACGACGCGTTTACATTACAATAATAAGTTTCCTAAAATCAGATATCACTTTTTTTCGATGCTACGAATTCTCAGGTTAATATTTTGATATAGAGAAAATATTAAAAAAACGTTCTAAATTAACAGCATTATGATTAATACGAAAATTAGCATTGTTTATTGCAATTGATTGAACAATTTCAGTCATGCAGCTGAAAATGTTGACTTAAAAATCTATAAAATGTGAAAAATCATTTTTTAGGCTACAGAGAACTCATTAAAGTATAAAACTTTCAAGGAATTGTTTGCGAATACACCTAAAAATATTTTTATAAACTATTATTTTTATTTCAAAAATAAATTGTTTTTTGGGGGTTTCGGGAGACAAAGGAACTCTTTTTGGAATCTTGGTTGAATTATCAGAAGTTATTATAAATTTACTGTGCATTTTGGAAGATTTAAAATCATTTGTCTTATTTTTGTTACAGTGTACTGCTCGCCGCATAACTATTGTTAGCCACAATAGTTATTACAATAAAAAATTAATGAGCAAATTCGTCATTTTCAAGTCCTTACTTTCAAACAGTACAAACTATACTACCATGAAAATAAACCTTTTTCTTATTTGTTTTTTTTTAATTACAGAATTCGTCCTTTAATTATGCATGAACAAGTGTAAAAACAGTATATTAAAATTAAACTTTTTTTCTACTGTATAAAGATCTTTGAAGAAATTCAGTAAATACTAAAAATGTTTTTAAAAAGTAAAATTTTGTTTGAATAAAAAAACACACTTTTCGTCTTGTAGTTTTTATACTTAGAAAAATGCTTTATTCTTTTCGTTGATTGGGATGTAAAGAGATGAGAGCTGAAGAAAATATTTTCATTTTGTAATTATTTTTACATAAATATAAAAGTAATTTTTAAAAACATTTGCTTAATACTATGTCAATTTTAAAATAAAATCGTTTTGTAATAATCAATAATACCATATCAGCGCAAAATTCTCTGTTAAATATTAATTATTATAGGTTTAAATTAATTGTTAATTATTTTCGCTAAAAAATATTTATTACAGTTTTAAAGATAAAAAGCACTTAATATGGTTTTGAAGTAAATAATTTAATACGGTAAAGATTGTTTATAAAATGCTTCATAACATGTTTCCCTTTGAGAACCAACAAGTGGAAAAAATTGCACCAAGCACCAATATATATATATATATATATATATATATATATATATATTTGCTAAGAAAATAAATGCCACAAACATAATTTCATTTAACATATTTATAATATATATCTTATTCATGTATCAAACACTCACGGATGATAAAATCAGCTCATTTCATTAACAATCAGCGAATTATATCATTTTTATCTTATTATAAATTGGCATATATAACGTTTAATAAATTGCACTCATATATATGAAAATAAGCAGTTGTGACGTGTGAATTGCAGTATTTTTGAAAGAAAAAAAAAACGAAAGTCACAAGCGGCAAGTGTCACATTTATCTGAAACTCATATGTTATTCTTTAAGAAAGTGATAAATTATTATTAAATAATTCGATAAAGCAGATAAAAAATAAAATGAAAAGTGCTATATTTTTGAGCTATTTATTTTTTTCTAAAAGGAAAATGACACCCCATTGGAATTTCTTCTAACAATAGGATAGATTTTCTTATCCCTATCAGTTTTGGGATTTTTATAAATATATATATATATATATATATATATACTTTATCGTTCAGATCTCGATATTTTTATTTCTCTTGAAACATGAGCGATGCCTCAGTTAAAACTAGGGCATATTAATTATCTAAATTTAATATACATTAAGGAAACGCGCTTATTTATAGTTTAATCGCTTATTAAAAAACATTTCTGAACTTTCTAAAAAGAATAGAATATGGTTACTATTCTTCTATAATTTTTTTTCAAACGCCTGTAGTTTGCCTCATTAAAAAGACTTTCCTTTTTCTTTGTATTATTTTTCTAAGTTTAAATTGTATTTGAGATGCTTTTTTTTTTCTTTTGGTATTATTTTTCTGATTTTAAATTGTAGTTGAGATGCGTTTTTGATAAACGCATATTAATGCTTCGAAAAAAATCTAAAACTATTAATTCTGCATTTTAAAGGGTTATACATACCTGCATGGGCGAAAAAATCGTGAGAATTTATTTCTAGAATTTTCTAGAATTTAATTTTTTGATTTAAAATAAAACAAAATATTTGATAATTAGTTTTGATTTCTGTTCATTGTAGCATAAAAAAGTGATAATAGTGATTTTTTTTTTTAATTTACGTCACTGATTCTGTCTGTCACTCTTAGAGCTGTGCAAACAGCACATATTCGTTATTAAATAGGGGGTTATTTTTTAAGATATGAAGTACCGAATCGTTACTTTCACATATCGCTCGTTAGTCATTACTGTATCATTACGCAAACAAATTAAATGAAATTAACCTCAAATACTGTTACATTCGCGTAATACATAACACGTCATTTGTGTGAAAAAAAGAAGTTAAAAATATCAATTTCACGAGAAGATATTTTATAATGCATTATTCGTGATTATTAAAATAGCTCTATCTCAAGAACTAAAGCACGGAATTTCACAAAACTTTAGATTATGTGAGACCTTGATATAACTAAATGTGATTAGTTTTTGGTGTATATCACTAAACAGTTAGTGCTGCTTTGCTACAATATTTACATTTTCCACAATAGCCATATCTCAAGAACAATTGCATGGATTTTTATGAAACTTTATATTTAGATAGTTACTTGATATAACATTGTGCTGATTACGTGTAGATGCAAACGGGTGGTACTGCTATGGTGCATTAATCGTGATTATCACAATAATTCTCTCCCAAGACCTGATGCCCGAAATTTTCTGAAAATACAGATTGAATTAGTTCTTTATATAGATTAGTTTTTTTTTTTTTTTTTTTTGCTGTAAACTGCCCTACAGGGGGTGCAGCTATGCTGCAATTTCACGATTTCACAATGAGTGAATCTCAAGAACTTGTGAATTTATTTTTTTCAAACTTCAAATTCATGGTAAAATATGTATATTAGGGTGGAGCGAAAAAAAATTTTTTTTGAAAATCAAAAACGGGTAGGTGCCAAAAGTTGCCTTTATACTAGTACATCGACTGCGTGAAATTTTACCGCTGAAAAAAAATGGCTTGAGTCTGCGCTTTTGCTCCAAAAATCGAAATTTTGGGTAAAATTTGACATTTTTTGACATTTTTTTCAAAAAAGTTTAAAAATTCCTACAGAGCTGTTTATTATTTAAAAGTGTTACTTAAACCTTTATATTTATATGCTTAACATATTTAAACTATAAAACAATATGTTTATTCCCTATAGCTGGAACAAAACAGACAACTTTTAGTAAGAAAATAGCATTACCACTCTATTGGGTCATACAATGAATTGTCGTTTTTAATACAGCTCTTGTTTTCAAAACTACCTTGGACATACGTCATGGAGGTGGCTATATTTCATACACCACCTGGCCCAACTATTCGATCATCTTAGTACAGTGTTTTATTTATATATTGATTTGTGATTTTCTTTATCAAAATTTGGCATTTTTTCGATGCTACCACCTAGTTTATCTGTTCTTTGCATCCACATGCTGCTGTAACTATCTTAATGTATAATTTTACAGTTTATACAAAAAAATGACAAGCAGAGTAATGCACGGGAATATTATTAAAGGGATCTATTCGGCCATTCTATTATCTTTATCAAACTTGCATCCAGTTGATGAAAGTGATTGGAAGTTCTGTTACCACAACATTTTTTTCAGTCAATTATATTTTTTTATGTAATGATCTGCTTTAAATATGATTTCAGATATTTCAACTATAAGTATGCCATCATTTATTCTACTTTTGAATTCTTTATATGTTGAGAAGCGAGCTGTTTAATGTGATGGTGATCGTCAGAGAGAATTGCAATAAAAATTTGTTCTCCATGTGCAAAGCAACTGTTGTTGCAAATAACTTTTTTTTGTATTTGTTTTATGCCGTTTTCTAAGTGTTTTCGTATCCAGGTAATTTCCTATTAACTTTTAGATCCCTTTGTATGAGTGGACAACATTTGATGGTGAACTGTCCTGGGCATAAACTTATAATGCATAGTACTTTATGAGAGAATGTACGGATTCTAATCGATTATAAGTACTCATTTAAAATTAGGAGAATTCTATTTGTCGCTGTGAACCATTTTGAGGTAAGCTTAGAATTGTGTATAATAATGAATCATACGCTACTTCAACTCCAGTGAATTTCCTCAGCTTCAATTATTAGAGAAGTCGATGTAAAACGTTCTAATCTACACGGATTCACTGGATCAATAAAGAATATCTTTGTCTACGCACTATTCCCTTCCTATTGCAATTTTTTATAAAATAGAGAATAATTTACAAAAATTATTTTCTCAAATTGAGAAAAAGATACTCAGAGCAGACTAGAAATTTCTGTCAGAGATTGCAAAGCTAATTCATAAGGAAAACCTTTTTCTCAGAAATAATGGGGAATAGGAATTTAGAAAACATCTCACACAAAAGACAGCTCATAAAGCGAATAAAATTTTCCGCTTTATATAAGCACAGATTGGCAATCAGAGTCTGTAGGTTCACTAACAAAATATATAATCCAAGTTTATACCGCGGGATGTTTTATACCAAAAGTAATACACACCTAAAAAATAGATCTAAAATCTTATTAGAAATTACTCGAGTACGAAACAACACAAGAAACGACATAAAACAAATACTAAAATTTCTTTAGAAATATTGTTGCTTTACACGCAAATTTTGTTTGCAATCCTCTGTGACGATCGTCCTAATATTAAACAGCAAGCTTCTCAAAATATATTCAATGTAATAGGTTCAATAAATGATGACATACTAGAAATTGAATTCATACAATCAATTTTTAGGCAAATCATTACATATAAAATGTAATTCATTGAAAGAATACTCCGATAACAGAACTTCCAATCATAATGTATTAATTGCATTAAATTTTAATGAAGATAATAGACTGCTGAATAGGTTCAATTAAGAACATACCCAATACATTAAGTCAGCTTCTCTTCTATTATACATGGTATAAAAATATACGTGCAGCAGGTCACACCAGCATCATCCAAAGTGAGTAAATACAAAGAAGAGATAAACTACTTGGATATATAGAAAATTTATATTCGTCTTCGGGAAAAAAAATAACAATTCAATACATAAATAAAACACTGGGCCTAGATGATTGGGTGGTCGAGACGTGTGGGATATGAAATTCAACCACCTCTATGAGTTATATACAGAGTAGTTTTGAAAGCAGTTAGGTAAGAAATGCATTCATAACAACATTTCATTTTATGCTCCAATAGAGAGGTTAACGCTGATTTTCCCAAAAAGTTGTAAGATTTGCTCCAATTATACAAACTACAGCTATTGTTTTATAGTTTAAATATGTTAAGCAGATAAATATAAAGGTCTAAGCAACACTTTTAAATACTAACCAGCTCTGCAGGAATTTTTTAATTTTTTTGAAAAAATATCAAAAAATGACAAATTTTACCCAAAATTTCGATTTTTGGAGCAAAAGCGCAGACTCAAGCCATTTTTTTCAGCCTTAAAATTTTACGCAGTTGATGTACTAGTATAACGGCAACTTTTGGCACCTACCCGTTTTTGATTAAAAAATTTTTTTTTTCGCTCCACCCTAATATATATACATATATATATATATATATATATATATATATATATATATATATCTTGATTACTTTTTGGTTACAGCCAACATGTGGCGCTGCTATGCATTCTGAGATTTTGCAATAGTTCATCTCAAAACTAATTCACGGATTTTCATCAAATTTCAGATTCAATTACAAGCTGACATAAGTTGTCGTCGACTAGATTTTGGTTTAAACCACCTAACTGATGGCGCTGCCTCGCTGAATTTTTCAGAAAGTATTAATATGCATGAAATTGAAGAAAGTTTGGGGATTGTCCCATATGACTAGTTTCATTTGTGTTTTATGATGATATAATGCTTTTCGTAACGGAATTAATTTTATTATATGTAATTTAAATACATACGACAATGATAAAAATAGGATTAAATTTTTGGTAGACATTTAAGAAAATATAGCTAATATTATTTTCCATATTACCGCCTAAAAGTGCATTATCAGATATTGGTTCTAAATATAAGAAGTATCTAATAAATAGATAGAACTAATGAATTAAATATTTTAAGAATTCAAGTTGTTGTTCAAAATAATTAAATAAAATGCCACAAGTTTGTGAAATAGCTGATTATTTAACATTTTAAAAGTCTAACAATTTTTAAAGTAATATTACTATACTTATAATGTATCATTTATTTAGCTGTATGACAAGTTTTTTCAAATAAGTAATTTCACCATAAAAAATGAAAAAAATAAATAGATAAAAAAACACGAGCAAATAAAATAATTTGAGTTAAAGAATTTGTTTATTAAATAATGATTTAAAATTATAGTTTTTTTATGAAATGCATTACACAGTCAAATATTAAATATATCTATCTATATATTTTAAAGCAGCAAAAGTGAAAAGAATTACTTATTTCAATAAATGAAAATGAAAATTCTAGAGCAAAATTTACCGTGAGTTACACGATTAAAATACATATAAAGCACAAATAAATGTACTAAAATTATTTTCAGGTGCAAACTTATATTACAAATTACTTTAAATACATTAAAATGTCTTAAAATAGCTAAAATATTTTCAACTATTATATGGCCGTCATCAGAGGGGATTCAAATTCTGTTATTTTTGTTTGCTTTTAATCGAGAATTGACTGGAAGAAAATAATTGCAATTTAATTTTTAATTTTGTGAATTCGATGAGATGCCAGCTATAGGTATTGAAATTTCCAAAGCACCTTATTTCTATTAGATATAAATTATTTACTTCATTTTAAAAATTAAACTCATAGTTAAGTTTATTTGATTTCGTTTACCTCAAAATTTGGGAGTACTTGAAATCTCTTATAACATGGATATGTTTGTAAAAAGAACATTGTTGCATTTCGTTTTTGAATATTTAGAACTGGAATTTTTAGTTTTAGAAATAGTGGAATTATTAGACTGTTCAATTTGCTTGCTACAAAAGTATGATTGTTTAGGATGCAAACCACACTCCGATTTGACAATCAATTTCTTCATAAATCTTTGAAATTTGAATATACTTATGCAAAATTTTGTATATAGACTACATGCGAAATAGATTAAAAATTGCCTTATATAGTTAGAATTTATGCAATTTTATTCTGAATTATTATTATTATTATTATACACAAATTTTGTATTCAACATCGTTTTTACCGTTATTACCAAATACATCACATACAAAATATTTTATCTACTATTTTTATGTTCTACAATTATAAATGACTAAATCTATTTTTAAACAATAAATTATACTAATTTAAAATGTCATATTATATTATCATTGTTATATTGAACTAATTTAAAATACCTTTGTTGGTCTTCATTTCAATTTTATTAATTTTATTTTGTGAAGCTTATTGACTGTAAACTCAAAATAATTCTTTCGAAATTTAATGAAAGATACTTGAGTGAAATTCGTTAAATCACTAAACAGTTTAAGATAGAAAAAAAAACAGAGATTGTAAACAATCCTTTATCATCCTCATCATACCAAATCTATACATATAATAAAACAGTAGGACCCGGTGTGTATGTACATTGAAGATAATTGACAAAAATGGAGTCAGGGCGATAAAAGAAAACCAATGAAACACAAAAAAAATTTTTTTGAATTTTTTGTCTGTCTGTCTGTCTGTCTGTCTGTCTGTCTGTTTGTTCGAGGTTATCTTCGTAACTACTGAATGGATTTTTATGCGGTTTTCACTAATGAAGAATGCACACTCCCGGGCAGTGTATAGGCTTTGTTTCATCAAAATCGGACAACAGACAAAAAAGTAACAAAAAGAAACAAAAGAAACTATTAGGTGCGCTGCTCACGTTTTTTAGTACATAACGTTTTTTAGTACATATAAAATCCAATAGATGTCACTGTGCGATTTTAAAACGCGCTATCGTTATGTTTTCGCCAGTCTACTTAAGTATGAGAAAGTTTCAAGCTGGCTGTCGTTCCATGTGGTTTAGTCGGTAGAACGTCAGTGCGCCATACTGATGGCCCGGGTTCGATTCCCAGCATGGAATTTTTTTTCACTATGTTGGCATTAACGCCTATAAGCAATTAAAAGAATTTGAAATATTGTATTCAAGGCGAATTTTCTCTCTGGGAAAATTTCCTTGCATTAATATGTCAGTGTAATTTTTTTTTCGATTTAATTTTTTTTTTCGAAACTTTGTTTTTCTTAAAAAATTACAGTAAATATTTGATATTTCCCAACGTTTTTTGAATGATCGACTTGCTTTTTTTTTTTAATGTATGTCTGAACCTTATCTAACTACTTCTTCAAGATTTCTTTAGATAAACCGACCAGCGTAGCGGGCGAAGGCCGCTAGTAAATAAATAAATAAATAAATAAATAAGGCATCTAGCCTGTTCTGTCCTTAATCCATATTTTTCTCGTTTTCCTCTATATCTTTTTCCCCTAACAATGCTTTATATATATGTATATATAATGGCAAACAAATAAAATACTAATTTTAAAATTGTAGCATTGTAAAAATGCTCTTTAAAGAATTGCAGTGGTACCATCTAAATAAAATTAAAATTGTTAAACAGGAGAATGTTTCAAAGAAACAAATCCATAATGCTTAGGAGATGAATAAATAAATAATTTTTTATGAAAGTTACACTATTGAGTTAAAAATGATTAGATTTTATTTAAGTGTACAAACTATTTAAGATTCAATGTTAAAATTATTACGTTATATCGTGCATTTTTACGAAGAGAAATATTATAATTACCCAGTCAGTAATTAGCTTATTTTTCATAATTGAATTCATGAACGACTAATTCAATGGTAATAATACAAAATTAAGAATAATTATTTATTATACACAAATGCTTTTATCAAATCACTCTCTTAAAAATTACTATCGTCTCAGCTCTCAGTAATCAGAATAGTCTCTCATTGCTGTTTCTCTTACTGATAAATGGTAACTAACAAATGAGAAATATTTTAATCTTGTACTGCAAATATTGGTTTCCTGCAAATAACTTTGATTTGCAATTAACGAAATCGTGCATTGAATGGAACTCTGAACATTACCATTACCGAATTCAGTGAAGCATATGAAGTCTTCAGAAATATCGGCAGTGTTAATCAAGTTCACCGGCTCATATCCAGATGCAACAGCATTAGATTTCGTACTTAAATTAAACGGATTAAATTGTTTTATTTTACATAGAGTCGAAACATATTTTTCTTGCTCGGAATTTTCTATTGTTAATTAAGTGAGAATAACATTGAGATTATTACAATTCCTTAATAAAATACAAATAATGTAATAGTTTATTTATTTATTATTAATATCAGCTATCTATTTTATCTATGCTAATAAGGATTATTGGCATAAATAGTTAAATTTGGGTACCTTAAGGTGTATTTGAAAAAACGCTTTTTCACCTTCAACAGCTCGTAATTTTCCGATGCAATTTCAAACACATTTTTAAAAAAAGAAACATGAAACTTGCTGGGGGTATTTTTGAAGAGACGTATAAGGTGCCGTGTGCTGAAATTTTACGCTCAATTCATTAGAATTTGATTTATAAAAATTACGTTCTCAGCATGACCCTTTTTTCGTTCACAGATCTCCCACTTGGGGAAAATCAGTTCAAAATGCCGTTTTTGATTATATTTTTGCAATATTTTCTGCATTTATCAAAGAATCGACAATCACTGCACCTTGTATATTTTCTAAATAAGACAATTTGCAAGTTTGATACAAATGTGAGCAAAAATGAATTTAAAAATAAATCGTAAAATAAGCAGTTTGAATCTGAATACACCCTTAATAATGAATTTTATAATTGCATAAAAAATGTGTTATTTAATGAATTATTATTAAATTAGCAAGCACTTAAATTAAAAATAACGCATTAACTTTTAATAACAGCGTATATCCAAAAAATGTCACTTTCATAAATTATTATTATTTTAATAGTCCCTTAAAGATAGCCAAACACATTAGTATTTACGAAGAAAAAATTACAATTACACAATCAATAATTAACTTAATTTCATTAATTGAACCCATGAACGATTAATTCAATGGTAATGGTACAAAATTAAGAATAATTATTTATTATACACAAATGCTTTTATCGAATCATTCTCTTAAAAATCACGCAGAATAGTCTCTGATTGCTGTTTCTCTTACTGATAAATGGTAACTTACAAATGAAAAATAATTTAATCTTGTACTGCAAATATTGGTTTCCTGCAAATAACTTTGATTTGCAATTAACGAAATCGTGCATTGAATGGAACTCTGATTCTTAATTCAGTGAAGCATATGCAGTCTTCAGAAATATCGGCAGTGTTAATCAAGTTCACTGGCTCATATCCAGTTGCAAGAGCATTAGGATTTCGTACTTCAATTAAATGGATTAAATTGTTTTCTTCTACATAAAGTCGAAATATGTTTTTCTTGCTCGGAATTTTCTATTGTTAATTATGTGGAAATAACATTGAGATTATTATAATTCCTCAAAAAATTACAAATATTGTAATAGTTTACTTATTTATTATTACTATCAGCTATCTATTGTATCTATGTTAATGAAGGGTATTGGCTTAAATACATACATTTGGGTACCTAAATAATGAGTTTTATGATTGCATAAAAAATTGTGTTATTTAATTTATTATTATTAAATTTGGAAACACTTCAAGAAAGAATAACGCATTAACTTTTAATAACAGTGTATATCCAAAAAATGTCAATTTCATAAATTATTAATATTTTAATAGTCCCTTAAAAATAGCCAAACAAGTTAGTATTTACGAAGAAAAAATGACAATTACACAATCAAAAATTAACAATTTCATTAATTGAATCCATGAACGACTAATTCAATGGTAATGATACACAATTAAGAATAATTATTTATTATACAAATCTCTGATTCTTAATTCAATGAAGCATTTGAAGTCTTCAGAAATATTGGCAGTGTTAATAAAGGTCACTGGATCATATCCAGATGCAAGAACATTAGGATTCCGTACTCCAATTAAATGGATTAAATTGTTTTCTTCTACATAGAGTCAAAATATATTTTTCTTGCTCGGAATTTTCGATTGTTAATTAAGTGAAAATTACATTGAGATTATTAAAACTCCTTAATAAAATACAAATATTGTAATAGTTTATTTATTTATTATTACTATCAGCTATTGCTTATTTTATTATTGCTTTTTTTATTATTACTATCAGCTATTACTATCAGCTTATTAGTACTACTATCTACTGTATCTATGCTAAAAGAGGTTATTGGCTTAAATAGGTAAATTTGGATACCTAAAAAAAATGTTAAGTGTGTAATTTTTTGTGTTATTTAACAAATTATTATTAATTTAGAAATCACTTAAAGGCATTAACTTTTAATAATAGTGTAATTAAAAATTGTTTATGTCAATTTCATAAATTATCATTACTTTAAAAGACAATTGAAGAGAATTAAACACTTTAGGATATAAAGTTATCGTGATTTTCAATTTATGCGGTATATTGAATGAGAACAATGCTGCATAAATTCTAATTAAGTTAAAATACATTTAGTTTTAATTTATGTGTATCTAAAAATAACATATGAAATGATAAAAATTAAATAAATAAACAAATAAAATATTTGATTAAAAGGAAATTGGAGACATACACGCTTACATATTCGTCAATTTCCGAGAAAAAACTGAACTAATATTATAATTTCATTTATATAACAAATGTTAGAAACAAACATTTAATGGCCAAAGTGATGGAGTTACTAAAAATTATTTTTACTAAGTTCCAGGATACAATCATATTTTTAACAGAAGTTAAAAAAACTTGTATTTAATAACTGTAAAACTTTAAATTGAATGAAAAAAGTCTTAAACAACTCAAATTATAAAATAGAAAATCACTGGCTCATTTCCAAATAAACGCAGCATAAGAATTTTTGAAATACTAATTTCCTTGAATTTAGTCAATTTCTTTAAAGACAGGGATGCATTATTTATTTTAAAACGCTTATTCTTCAACAGTTAAATAAACTAAAATATTACTGCATTTAAGATAAACTTTTAATGAGACAGAAACTATTGATTGTATAAAGATATAAATTTACTCTATTCAATAATTGGAAATATTCGGTGAATGTTCTGTGAATTTGTTTTACGAAATCGATGCTGATAGTGATAAATCTAAATTAATAATATAGAAATCCTGAATGTTCTTACCGAAACTAAATATCGTATTCTTTTTAAATACAGAAATATTTTAGAAATTTAGAGTGGCATGTGTATTTTTTATTTACAAATAAAATTGAGTAGTTTATTATTGCACAATGTATTACGAACGAGAAGAATGTTTAACCCGCGAGTAGTCGCGACTTTTTTCACAACTTCATTAGTCGCGCTCGGTTTTTTCGCCGCTGGCCCCCCGCATACCAAATATGTAAAATAAGAAATATTTTTCACCTAATATACGAAAATAACATTACAACGACAATATAAATTTGCAGTTTTCTTAAATTATGCATTTTATTCATGAGATCTGGAGTAATTGGAAAAAGTAAAAATGAACTCGCATTAGTGACTTTTACGTAGACTTTTTTGCCAATTTCAACTTTGTTTCTAAAAATCTACCTGAAAGAAAAACAGAGGTGTCCTGTTACTTCACTAAGGGGGCCGAGAAAGCTTCAAAGTCAGCTACATGATAGATCTCCGCTGTATTTGTAATGTGATATAAGTTAGGAGAAGATAAGTTATACGGGCGGCGAAAAGACCGACACGCGACTACTGACGGGTTAATAATTTAGTACTTCTTTTCATGAGTGATAACTTTTGAACAAACTTTGTAATTAGATGTAACTTTTTAATAAAGATTGTCATCAACGGTAGCATTTTACAGTAAAGTGCCTTACACAATCTGTTTGAAAAATTGAAAAAGATAAAAAGAAAAGATTTATGAAGACATGCTCAAACAAAATTGCTCAAAAGAATTAATGGAGCAAACAATTTTAACAAAAATACGAAAATATTTACACCGACAAGTGCGTAGAATAAAATATCCGTAATATAAATTTTAGTAGAACACAGGTGAAGCAACTTGCCATGAAATTCAAAATTTATGATGTCCAAAATCGGAAAAAAGAGATACGTGCAAAAATTGTGATGTTGCATAAATTTCTGCTTCACTGTCTGGTTTGTAAAATGCAGTTATTAAGCTTGTGTTTTAAAAAAAAATGAATAGAAATTGTCACAAAAATCTTTTTTGATTGATCTCATGGCTTTGCAAATTATTGGGACATTTAAATCTAAAGAAATACAACGAAGTGTAATAGACGCTGTTGGAATCGAAAAACGTTTCAATCGAAGACTCTGAAATCTGACACATGAAATGGTAGATTTAGATGTCAAGTCAGACGTGTGCAGCCACAGAAACTGATGACCGATATATACCGTTAAAAGCTCGTCGAGAGACGGAACGGAAGAGACGAACTATTCAGATTTAAACGCAATTATTCTTAGCAACAACACAAAGAACGCAAAATCAAACTGTCCTAAATTGGCTTTATCAGGGTTCTCTCTATGGACGTATATCAATAGTCTGTATTCCGTTGAACTCATGCAACTATGCGGCCCAAAAAATGTAGGAAAGTGAACGTCGAGTTTGGTGGCAACGTTGTTCTGTTTATAGATAAGTTCCGATTCAGTCTGGATGTGGCATCCGAAGTACTTTAGTATGGATAGGCAGAAGCACTCAAAATAATCCTACATCAGTTCATTAAAGACCACATTGCACACAAGATAGGCTGAAATTATGAGCAGGAAAACAACATACATGGTCAATCGAGCTTGCAGATCTTTCAGAATGGCTCTTTCACGTTTCGAATCTATATACGCGAAGAACTCAGACCTCAAGCCGTATTTTACTTTGCAGCAATTGGTAGTTATTATTTGTTTTCATGCATAATATCGCCAGACCGCAAACATCTCGTCTTCTGGAGAAGATGCTTAGTGTTGAAATAATACAGTGTATAGAAACAGCCAATATGCTCTCCTGACATCAATCTGATCGATAATGTTTCAGATACAACCAGGACACATATTGCAGGGAGACCGAGGACTCATTTTATTGTCCTGCATTTAGAGACGAGAAATCTTGAGCAGTTGAACAATACTTCCTTAAAACTTATCGACAATATCATCGAACACGTTAAAAACGGGTATGCGACTGTTTTCTGTATTCTAAAGAACTATACGTCACATTAAATGCATTAAATCATTTTTAAACATTACTTTTTACTGTCACTTACACGGAACCAAACTGTTGCTCTGTATGATATTTGTACATTCTATCTATCTTTTGAAGAATTTACAGCTATCTTGCAATTTTTGTGTCTCTTTCTGCATTGCATATTGATACACATGTTAATATATATTTTTTACAGTTCTGCATTTTTTTGATTTATCCCCTTTTTTTAAAATGTGTCTACTTTCTTGATCAAAATGAGATATAAGTTTATTTTAATTTAATTACTAAACAAGCGTTTTAGAATACGTTAATTAATAAAAGTGAAATAAAAAGGATTATCATTTCTTAAGAAAAAAATACATATTTTTTTCACTTATAAAACACAATTAAGATCGATTTGTTGAACATAAAGTGCAGTTATAGTCTTGGGTTATGATAACAATGAATTATTTAAGCCTATAATAATAGATATTATTTAAATCTGCGAAAAAAGAGAAAAACAAATTTCTTTTTTCTAACTAAACGTAGGTGGATAGTTAAAAACATCAAGATCTTTTAAATTCGTGTCGAGTATTTTTTTTTTTCTTTGCTTGTTATCTCTTTTTGATCCTATGATTATTCTATTTGCGCACAACATGCTTATATGTGATATTTTTTTTTCATAGTTTTTTTTTCAATGAACGGTAGAATTTTTCCCTATTTATAAATAAAAATGTTTTCTTTTTTTTTTGTACTCTCTGGTTTTTTTTTTCTCTTTTTTTACCATTTTGCTTTTGTTTCGGCAATTTATTGTATATGTATATTTTCAAATTATTTGTCAGTATGAAATATATCAAATACGTTCTTCTTATTATATTTTTTAATAGAGATCATGATACTTTCGTCTGATAAATACAATGAAAAAAAAATCATTTTATTTGACGGCCTTAATAAATAAATTGTTGTAGTGAATTTTGAAGGTGTTTATCAATTTGAATATGCTCGGACTATTTCAACGCTTTTAATTTGCAATAATAACAGTTTTACACCAAATATAGTGCTAGTTACATTATATTCTCAAGAAAGCATAGAACACCTCAGTGATGCATATAAATTAAGTTATAAGTAGCATGACGCTAGTGAAATTCAACACACTTTTTTTTTTTTTTTTTTTTTTTCTGTATTATACGAACGACATTGTTATGTGTGTTCCTATAAACGCTTTGTAATAACTACGTACTTACTATAGAAAATTATATGTTTAATATCAAAAACGTATATCATTTTCGTTGGAATCCAAATAAATTTACTAGAGTTGCAGTGCTAAATAGTTTCCAGATAGACAAAAGGAAGTTATTAACAAATTTGTTTTAATATTTAACGTTTTAACGAATTTAATTCCTCAAATAACGAATACCGTATTACCTTCTTCTTGCACCTGGAAACGCAATTTTTCAGTTAAACAGCTATTTTCTAAAAGTTTTTTAAAGGAAAATTAGCAAATTAGATTTAGACTTTATGCAAAATATTCTATTTTAACAGTTACAACGTTTATTCGTATATTCATTCAATAACTTGTACCATTTTCGTTTGAATACAATTAAATTTCCTAGAGTTGCAGTGCTAAGTAGTAGATAGATAGACAAAAGGAGGTCATTAACAAATTTGATTTAATTTGTAAAGTGCTAAAGACATAATTTAATTCACAAAAATAACAAATACAGTATCATCTTCTTCTTGCACCTAGAAACGGCTATAATGTCTAGTTTTAAAGTGAAAAAAAGAACGATATTGCCGTTCATCCATTTAGTTTATATCTTATATCGGCTTAACCTTAAACTCAAAATTGAATTAATCTAAATAAAATGAACTTACTAATTAATGTAAGATGCTTTTGTAGATATGAATTAATAAGTAATTTTATTTTTGAAAACTTAAGCCATTGAAAAGAAAACTACTTTTAAACATAACACATTGTGAAAGTTAATTGTAGATCGATAATACATTGTACCAATATCCCCCAATTACAATTGACTCTTGTTACACATTATCAATAGTCTGAAATAAAACGATTTATTTATTTATTTTTTTTTGTTATATTTTTGAACAATTTCCACAATAAAATTAACTGTCATTTTCACAATTGAAGAAAAAAATATTAAAATTGGTAAAATAATATGTGTTACGATTTGAACTGATTATATCATAAAAACTAAAATATACCCTGTTCAGACTTCAGAAATTTTAATCCTGTAATAATGAAAAGAATAACAATATGGAATTCTTAATAACAAAAAACCTAGAAAATGTTTCCTTTAAAATACATTTTCTAGAGTAATTTTATGTTTAACAAAAAACTAAATGCCGAAGAATTTAAAAAAGTCGAATTATTTATATTTTATAATGGTTTTATGAGTAATCATGCATTTTGTGAGATAAAAAAAAGAAGTATTTGAAAAGCATTATTTTTTAAATAAAAGAACAATTTTACGTAAATAATCAATACATTCTAATATTAATTTGAAAATTTTGAAAAAAACTTACATTTTACTTTCAAATGTGTTTAAAATTAAATAAAAACAATGCTTCAAATTATTAGAAGCATTATTGTCATGAAAGATATATAAGATAAAACATTTGATTATTTAACCTTTTCACTATTAAATAAATTGTAATATATTTGCATAGAAAACTGTTTTAAGCAATTTTGTAATTTTTATTTCAAGAGACATTTATTTTAAATGAATCTCTAATGTAGTTTCAACTTTTACAAATGTAGATTTTTTTTCAATTCAAATTTTAGGCCATTTTATTATTATTATTATTATTTTTAAATATAAACAAACAATTTTCCCTGAGATTTTCTGAATATTGGAAAATTTTTTATATTTTGATGCATTAAAGGAATATATGAAAGAATTTACAAAACTTATAACACAGCTAAAACATAATTTTACCAGATACATCTCTCAATAGATGGTTCAATATTCGAATATGTTTGTGGAAGAAATTATTGATTGAAAATAAATTAAAAATATATATGGAATCTACTGTACTTTTGAGTAATTCAGCTGAGGCTAATTTTATACTGTTTTCTATGCATTATGTAAAGAAGATAATGTAACCAAATGTAAAAGAAAAATATCGTATTAGCAAATAAGATTTATACTCCAGTGAAATTCAGAATATATTTGATCGAGTGTATGGAATTAGCACCTATGTTACAATTATAACATTTCAACGAAATGAAAATAAAAATTGTAAAGTGCATTGATGAGCATTGTTCGGACGGAGCAAGTAGTGGATTATAAATCCTTATTCCGATCTTATTTACCACCAGATTTTGTCTCAATTCCAAATATCAAAATCTAGGGTTTACTCTACTGATTTAGGAAAGTAACTATATTATTTTTAATTTATTGTTTCAATACTTTATATAACGAAAACAAACTTGCCTATTATGAAGTAGCAAGTTTTATTTTTGGATAATCATTAATCGTTTTGCATAAATCCTTTTTGAATGACAAATCCAACATATATAAAGTTATTTCAGAGGCCTTTCATCCAGACACTATTGAGATATTACTTTAACCTTTTATCTACCAAATTATGGATTCATGAAAATTTTATATTCTAAAGCATTTTACATAAATTGATTTTATAATATAAAATATGTATATTATTTATATTTATTTATTTATTTATTTATTTTTTATTATATTTATTTATTTAATATATAAATTTATAATATATAATATATTATAACGTAAATACGTAAATTAATAAATAAATTAAAAGGTATACATAATCAATTAATAAATTTTTGAATGATTTTAGAATAATTGAAGGATTATTTAAATTTGAATTTACAGGGATTTTGTGCTGTATTAATAACCACATTCAAATATTTTATTTTAAATTATTTACTTAATATTTTGTAGAATTATAAAATGTACAAATATGATGTTCTTACAAAATAAATATCGAAATCCAATAATGCTTTTGGAACAAGATAAAGTAATGTGTCTGCAACTCATTCTAAAAAGTATTACAATTAATTCAAGTAAATTTTTTTTATAATAAGAAATTTTAATGGTACTTTTAAGTAACGTCGGTGGATAAAGTGTTAGGAGCACATGGAACATAAGATTTTTCAAAGTTTTAGAGTTTTTAACTATCATTCTTTAATATACAGATAAAAGATTATGGAGCCAAATGACTATGACCCTGAAAGATTATGATGCTGGAGGGACTAAAAAATATATAATTTAAAATATTTTGGCATGTATATTTCTTTCTTTAATTTGTTTTGATATACTTTGGTAGATTTTTCTAAAACTCGATTTTAGGTATACAATTGAAACTTTTAAAATGTAAATAAAAAACTTGTTTCTTTAAAAATATCTATCATATTCAATCTGACTGATTTTTTTTTAATATATATAATTTAAAATATGTAAAAGGTTAATTAGTTCATGAAATGTTATTTATCCAATAAATCAAATTCTTATTTATATACGGGCAATAATGTGCATATTTTACTGTAAGAATCACCCTATTTCTGTTCTGAAGTAAAATACATAATGTTAAATACTTCGCAAAATCTCTTAATTTTACTTGTAGAGATGCTCCATGTTCCCATAAATCTATGGCGTGGCTGACTTAAAATTAAGTTCACGGCCACGGGTAATTTTTTACATTAAATACATAGTAATATGTTTATTTAAAAAATATATTTTGTACATCGCTTTTTATATTCTCAATTAGCTTCAATCATAGAAAATATCCCATGTGTGGTAGAAATACTGTGTGTGTAGTGTATTAGGAATACTATTTAAAATTCTTCCCTAAAACAATATAAACTAAATATATTTGTATTCTTAAATATTTAAAGGAAATATTACAAGAAACATTAATTCAACAATTATTAAAAATCATTTAAAATTAGTTATAGTTAAAAAAGAATTATAGCCTTTAATGTGTACATTTTATGCGTAATTTATAGTAAAATCAGCATAATACAGAAAATCATATTAAATGTAAAACGAAAAAGTTTCATATTTTAACTTATTAATCTAACGAAAACTTTATAAAATATCTAATTAAATACCTGAGCATTCTCCAAAAACCTTAAAAGTCATTAATAAAATTTTCTGGAATATTCCTTAAGAGATCATTTATTATCATCTAACAACTATTAATTTATTAACATAACTACCATCGAATGCACAAGAAAAAATAATGAAAAAAATTACATAATTACCTCTTTCTAATTCAATAATGAATATATCGAATATATTTTCTTATGTATGTATTTCAGTACTATTATTATAAGCTCAATTATGTTTAATGATTATATACAATTATGTTCAAATATGTATTTCAATAAAATTTTGTACTTAGCATAACAAATATTCCATTTCTTTATTTAAATAATTTTATTTTAAATAAAAACCATTGTCACAACATTTTTTAAAGACTAATCTGTTTAAATTCTAAAATTTTATTTGTTAATTTTTAACAAATACATGAATAATAAATGACTTTCTAATAAATAATGATAGATGAATAAATTAATATGATAATTATGATAATAAATGAATATATTTCACAGTGTATTGCTGTCTGAAACTGCGGTTATATAATGTATAATTCTCAGACGAACTCCCTCACATCCTGAGAAAAACAATATTGTATAATAAATAAACCCAGTAGAAAATATGTGTTGAAACAGAAAAATTATATAATTAAAAGAAAATAACAAGAAAAAATGTAGACAAAAAGAAACTTGTGTTGACATTAACTTTTGTTGGAAAAATGTCATTAAATTATGTTACGAAATGTTTCTATTTTGTATCATTTCATGATTACTTTTGTTAAAATAAAAAGTCATATAAAAAACATGGGATAATCGCATTAAAGCTTTTTTGTAAATAAAGCAAAGTTGTTTACTATAGCTGGTTAATATAAAAAACAGCTTTTTTTTAATTACTTTATTAAAATTATAATAGTTAAGTTTAAAAAATATCATATATTGTTTTTAATAATTTTCTTTTGTCCAGTCTTTCTTTTATTTCGTTTATTTTAATAAGTTTTTTATAATTCTCTTTATTCAGTCATATTGAAAAAGGAATTTTATTATCTTCTTTAATCTTTAACAACATCTAGACAAAAGTAAATTAAAAAAAAGAAGAATTCACAAATGCAAATTTGGAAGTTAAATAAACTGTTACCAAAAGAAAACAGGAAAGGAAAAAACATACATCAAACATAGGTCACGAAACACATTCCAATACATGCAGAATAAGGTAACAAAATTGCACCAATTAAAAAATTAAAATATTGTATCTAATTTAACTATATGGAAACGCATAACACATTCATAACCCAGTCACAGCTGTTGCCACATACAGTCAGAGAACATTCTGAATTTTTTCAGAAGCCCTGTATATGGTATATAGCTTCATATCCATCGCCTAAAATTTAGTACATTTAAGGAACCTCAGTTAAAAATTACCCTTCGCCAATTTCTTCTAATAAGAAAAATAATACGTGAATACTTTTTGCAGCTCTGCATATGGTGTATAGAATTTATGTATAACAAGTAACATGTAGCAAACTTGTTACTAAGTGAGTTCTGAATTTTAATACGTGCACTTTTTTGTGTCCCAGGAAAATGACAGAAAATATTATGAATGTCCTGTTTTAACGTAATCGTAGTAACATTTAGTTATTAATATCAGTTTCAATACATTTGGAGTTACGTAACAATGATTATTTCTTATGTACTATAATGTAATGAAATGTTTTGAATGCGACTTTAAATGAGCTATTAATCCTATATACTTCACTTAGAATATCAAACATGCTTTAGTAACAATAAATAAATTACATCAATTGCATGAAAATCCGTGTATATTTACGGGAGTTAGAGGTTGGACAAACGGACTGACAGAAATACAAACGCAAGTAAATGCTTTTCAACTTAGTTCAAAAATATTAAATTATTAATTGTGTTTCTTTAATGATTTTCAGATTTCTTTTCGTATACATTCATTCATTTCAATGAAAATTTTATAAGTATGATTATTTGTACAGTTAAAAGGCGATACTGGCTGAATCTGGTGATGCTGGTTTAGGATCTTATGGGAAAAAGAAATAACTGCGTATTTTGGACACAGTTCAATAAATATATTTACTTTGATGTCATATTCTTTTATTTTATAATTTTTCATTTTGAACTCCGTTTTTAAGCTCAGAATGTTAATTTAAATAAATCAAAGTGCAAAATAAACAAGCATCTGACAAAGAAAAATATTTTACACGGGTTTTATACGTATTTAAGTTAGCACATAAATACATTTTAATTAAATTCTTATTAATATTCAAATTTATTCCATGTGAAACACATAACCACAATTGTGTGTTTAAAAAACTCTTGTTAAAAAATGAAATGAGAGATGGGGTAAAAAATCTTCTAATAACAATTTCAATAAACTTCATTTAAACTGATATTTAACATCATAATTTCTAAAAGAAATTTCTTAGTAAAGCAAATCATTTTTTATTTCCAAACTGCAATCATCTGGAAAATCGACCTTTATTCCAGTCGAATGCATTCAAAAAATTAATTATTTAGTAACTTTTTTCAATATTTTAATTGATGATGGAATTTATAAATTACGTCAAAATCTATTTATTTGATCATCACTTTTGTAAGTTATTATTGCTATGAATTATGAAATAAAATTGTACGACACTTCAAAAAACATTTTTGCTGGTGAAATATTTTGTTTCGTTAAATATTTAGAATTTAAGATAATTATGATTAAAATTTAAAAAAAAAATAACTTTGACAAAATGCCTACAACTCGTGCACAGTGAAGCCCTTTAAAAAATCTGTTTATTTACTTTTTGTAAAATGAATAAGCTGTTTTGCTAAAACCAATTTTTTATGTAAAATTTATTTTTACTACACTGTAAAAAAGCTGCCGCAGAGATTCCAGATTATTTCCGTAAAACAAATGGCCTTTATACCTATATCAACGGACTTTGCCATTAAATTAACGGTTTTTCCCTGTAAAACACAAAAATACGGGAGTTGTCTGTTTAGGGGAAAAACGTGTCATATTCCGTAAATTTACTGGATAATTCAAGGTAAAGTACCGTAATTTTTTTACGGTACCTTTTTTTCAGTGTATGTCATATTATATTTTCATTTTAAATTCATATATTTTCTCATAATTACATATTCCTTCACTGACACTGAGCTTTCCATTTAATCCTACTCTTATTTAAGAATATAATCCTCTAACAAAAAGTTAAATTTTTATATGAATTTCCAATAACTTTTTAAAACAATATATGTTTCTTTAGTGTCGCATTATATTTTATACTGCCAGACACCGGTAACTTACACGACATAAACGTAAACTTCAGTATCAGTCACCGGTCATTAAAGTGGCACTCGACGTATTAAATATACAAAAAAATCATGATGAAGAAAATAATCCCCATGAATAGTTTTCTTGTTACATATTTTTGATTTTTCGAGTATTCATTTTTGGAATATGTACCTTGCATTGCAAAAATAAATAATTTTGAAATAAATCCCTAAAATTCCATGCTTTTAAATTGCCATCGTAGTCATGATACAAGTGAAAACGGATATATCTCAATTGCAATCAAAACCATTATGTCACAATCCTCTCATTTAAGGATATTTTTTAATCATACACCACTTTGCCCGCATCCAGTAAGCACTTTATGAAAATAAATAAACTAAAAATGTATCGTATGAGCGGTGATTTTATTACTTACCCATCATAAGAAGCATAGGATAAGTCTTGTAATCGTTATGAAAATCGAATTTTTTTTTACGGTTTCACACATTTCAAACATTGAAGATTCAGAAAAATTAAAAAAAAAAAAATGCCGTCCGTCTGAGGTCTGTTTCTTTGTCCGTCCGTCTGTAAATGCTCTATCTCCCAAATTGAATGACATAAAGACTTGAAATTCTGTGACTGCTCAATGTGTAATTGAAAAAAAAAAAAAAAAAAAAAAAAAGACATTGAATATCTGTAACCTCGATTATCCGAAAATAATATAAATATTTGTTCTGTTGAAACCATATAAAAACTTTCGATATTGTTTATTTTAAGTAATTATAATAAAAAAATATAAATTTTGCAGAAAGAATGAAGTCGATCCGGTAATTAGTTGCCAACATATTTATAATCATATTTTCCATAGCATTCGATTTTTATTACCTGTATTTCTTCAAATTCATTTCAAAGATATATTTTAATTGGAAATGAGCGCTTAATCTGACGTAGTAAATTGATAGTTAATATGATTATCAGTTTTTATTTATTTTTTTTATTTTATTTTTTTTTTTTTTACGCAATTCAGTACTAATTAATTACCCTGTCCAAAAAAAAAAAGATTGCAAATTATAAGATTAAATGCCAGTAATGGCTTATCATAAATGTCACATTCACTTGATATTAAACACGCAGCACGTGTTTGTTACGTCATCAACAGATTTTAAATTCAAAATTTTATTTATATTTTTATTAATATTTTACTAATTTATTTTTTTTTCCTTATGAAGAGTTTATTTACGAGTAGTTTTGTGATTTATATAATTTGTCGAAATGCGCAGACGGTATAATCAAGTAGTACCCACAACTCCGTAATATAGCATTATTGTGTATTAAAAATATTTAAATATACATTTAAATTTTATTTTGGAATTTCAATGCAATTTTTAAATTATTTACACATGTTTTCTCTTCATCTTTTATAATATGCATAGCCATGACGGGGAGATATTACGGTGGCCAGAAACGACTAGTTTACTTATGCGGTGATATTTTTTTATTATTATTATTAGTTTTCCGCTTTATTTTTTATTTAATATTTATTACTGTAAATAGAAATATTTACTGTAAAATATAAAAATTGTATTACATACGAATACGAAAATGCGTAATATTAATCTTAAACTGTTTCCCGCTATATTTAAAAAATGCACGCTCACATAATCTTCAAATATGTGTACAACCACATGGTTTTTCTGGAAAGCATCTAAGCTAATTGTTATACAATGAAATGCGTATTTTTTTTATTCTGTCAGAAAAGCCACCATGTATTATTTCATTATAAAAAATCGAACTTTTGAAAAAATTAGAAATATAATAAATAGTGTAAGGATATGTTAAATCAATATTTTTTTTAGTTTTTATTTTTATACAATATATTGAACATATATGTTTTCTTCGTTTAAGAATTGCAAGCTTAAAAAAAAAAAAAAAAAAAAAAAAAAAAAAAAAAAAACTATAAAAATAGTATTTGTGTAAAGTTTTTAAGTTCATTGTCAGTCAGAAAAATACGTATTTATTTATCCTGATGAAAAAGCGTTCTGTTTAGAATATATATATTTTTTTATCTAAGAAAGTTAAATAATGCATGTGTATATAATATTAATGTGCTGATGATATTTTATATAAGCCATATAAATGTGTATGATTCCCGGTGTATAATTGGCGGATTCGTTTATGAAAATCATGGTTGTCCAATGTATTAGACATATTGCATGTTTTATGTAGACAATATAACTGCATAGTGAAATATTGTATTTCTTATTGGAAAGACTTTCTGATTTTTTAGCTCACAGGCTATCATAGCCTGAGAGCTTATGTGCCCGTCAGTTCTGTATGTATGTGCATTCGTGCGTAACGCGATAACTCATGATAAAAATATCGGATAAACTTGAAATTTTGTATATAGGTTTATCCTGATAAGGCGCTTCCCTGATTAGTTTTTGGAGTTCATTTGATATGTATAAGAGGGGGAACAGGGGGTTTAATTTTCAAAAAACAAAATTTAGGTATAGGATCATTCTGATGAGGCGATTCCGTGACTGTTATTATGTGTTCATTGAATTAATATAAACAGGGGGAACGGGGGGCTCATGCCCCCCCCCCCCTTAATTGATATAAACGGGATTTTCATGCAGAATTAACAGTTTTCGTTCAAAATTTAGATATAGGATCATTCGGATGAGGCGATACCGTGGCTGTTATCAGGTGTTCATTGAATAAGTATAAACAGGGGGAACGGGGGGCTCATGCCCCTCCCCTTAATTGATATAAACGGGATTTTCATGCAGAATTAACAGTTTTTGTTCAAAATTTAGATATAGGATTATTCTGATGAGGGGAGTCCGTGGCTGTTATTAGGTGTTCATTGAATAAGTATAAACAGGGGGAACGGGAGTTCTAATGCCCCTCCCCTTAACTTGCATGAATGGATTTTTCAATCAGAATTGTCAGATTTCGTTCAAATCTCTGAATAGTTTTGGAAGTTTAATGGTTAAGTATAAAAGAGGGGAATAACTCCTCTTAAATTATATAAATGCTAAATAGGTTTTTATTAAGAATTATCCGATTTGCTCTGAATTTTGGATATAGATTTTTTAATATGATAAAGCATGTACTTGATAGTTTAGGAAGTTCAATAATTAAGTATAAAAAAGGAGAAAGGGGAGAGCTGTTTCCCCTTCTTAATTTTTTTTTCGAACGAAATTAACGAAAATACAAGGCTGTAATGTACAATTAGTATGCGTAGCCTGTGAGCTCAATGCCATCAGTTTAACTGGGCAATATTCTTTTTATTATTATCATACTTTGCTCTCGGTTTGATAGACTTTCTACATTCAATAACAGTTTTTGGAGCTGTTTGACCAGATTTTTTTTTTTTTTTTTTGAATATTGATGAAAAGAATTAGAAGACGAAGTGCTGGACTCGGGACACTCATTGGATCGGGAATTTTGCGAAACACCACTCGACACATGAGAACCTTCACTACCATTTTCTCTAAACTTATAAACTCGAACCTGATCCAGATTAACCGTCATTCTTTCCCCATTGACATTAACAACCAAATTATTATTTCGAACTTCCAAAACCTCAAACGGACCCACAAACTTTGGACCAAACTTAGCTACCCTCTTCTGACGACTTGAACTTAACCAATGATTTTCTACTAACACAAAATCTCCAACTTTAACTTCCAATTCCCTTCTACGCATATTATAATATTGGGCTTGCTTCTCCTGCGCTTTTCCCATCTGAACTTGAGCCTCCTTAACCAACCTTTCAATATCCTGGCACATAAACTGACTTTCCGCATCCGACACCATAACTAGCCTTTGAAATGGAGTAATGACTTTTCTACCCAAAAACAATTCAGCCGGCTTTTTCCCCGTCGACTCGTGAACTGCCGTACGAAGTTCGTACGCAAAATGCTGAAGAAACTGGTCCCAATTTGCATGATGAGAACCAACATAAGAAGAAATCATTTGAATTAATGTACGATTTACACGTTCAATCATATTAGACTGAGGACGATAAGGAATAGTAAAAGAATGATCGATCTCCAGCTTTTCACACAAAGACTTAAAAATATTAGATATAAAATCATAACGAATTGGTTTACTAGCATTGAGTGCGTCAAAACCAATATGAATTTCATTAGTTAAACTCGGTTTATGTGAAAAAACCTCTCCAAACTCATTCAAAAACTTATTAAATTCCTCCTTCTCGATTTCACTTAAACCCGACTCTCCCAAATCAACTGACACTGAAACAGGCTCTCTCCTACTCACATTCTCATCATTATTCACGATCAACGACTTTTTAAAGAAATCCAGACTAATTCCTCTATCCTTCATATAATCCACACCGACTATACAATTCACTATTAATCCATCTAACACACAAAACTCCCAACATGTCTTCCGAACGAATTTCAACTTCTAAATCTATTGAACCCTTATTATCACAAGCTACTCCCTGTGCCGACTGAACCAACAGATTTGACCTCTTCAACTTCTTATACGAAAAATATTTCTGATAACAATCGTAAGAAATGAACGACTTATCTGCCCCTGTATCGAAGACACTTTTAACGACAATACCATCTAACACGATTAACACTTCAGGTAACTCAACTGGATTAATAGTAACTTTATTTAAACTCACCGAAGACTTTTCCAACCTCTGAACACATCTCTTTTGCATTGACCTATTTTCAAAATTCTCATCCGAAGTTAATCTCCTTACTTGCGAAGAAACATTCTTGTCCCGTACTCCCCCTTTCCGATCATAATCACTATTCTGCCTATTTCCATACATATATCTATCACCACTTCCAAAATTACTAGCACCACCAAAATTCTTATTACCATTACCAGTATTCGACACATTACGATCAAATCCATAATTTCCATTATTCAAATTATTATCCGGAAATCGCTGTCCCCCTTTCAAAAAATTACGCTCTCCCTCATTTCTCCAATTACTTCCCGTGACAGGACTCTGTCGAGGACTACGCGAATCCCGTTGATCCGAGCTATGCCGAGTCTTATACTTCGATAATATTTGGTGCATTTCTGAAAAGTTCTTGGGTGCTCTAATCTCGATATATTCCTGTTTATTCGCATTAAAGAGAGGAAGAACTATGTCCAATAATTCCTCAAATGTGATATCTAAATCCAATTTATTTTTCAGTTCAAGCTTACGTAGGTAAAACTTTGATGCTGATTCATAAATATTCTGCTTATTGCAATAGAATTCTTTTCTTAAAATACTTTTATCTTTAACGGGAGGAAATGCCTTCTTTAACTCAATCATAGTCTGCTCAAATCTTTTAGCTTCATCATTAATCAAAAATTTTCCTATATTTTCTAACCACAAAAGTGCTTCGCCCTTCAATGAGCACTTAAGCACTATGTATCTATTCTTCTCAGTTATATTATTAAACAAAATATAATCATCTAGTTTGACTAAAAATTCATTAATGTCCCCTTCACCGGTAAAATAAACACGTCGCACAATCTCACAATGTCCGACATTTCGTTGGGCGCCATTTGTAACGGTTAACACACGGTGGGCGCCATTTGTTACGGCTGGGTGCTCGCACTGGGTGTTGAATGCAGACATACTCAGAACATAAGATAAAAACAGTTTATTTAAAACGATTGGGGCTCAAGGGGAGTTTAGCAGTTCTGTAATTTTAACAACTGATAACAATACTAAAAGGTTAAACTCATTCACACAGCTCCGGCACTAACTCAATCGGGGCACTTCAGATTATTTCTCCTTTAACTTCAGCTAAGCCGCTAGACAAAACTTTATTAGACAGCCCGTGGCTGTACATATATTCTTTATTGACTTTGAAAATATTCAACGTAATTAATAATTAACTCTTACCACCGGCCAATTTCTCGAATCTACTTCCAAAACTCCTTGTCACTCACTGAAGGCTCGATACACCTAGCTGGCTAATGTCGCTAGACTCACCTAGTCGGCCAAGGCCGCTAGACTCTCTACACGCACTCAAACTCCAAGCTTTTATACGCTAAAAACTGAGAGACTACAAATTTACATATAACTTCTAACCGCGACATAACTGTAGAATCCGAGAAAGACACACACGCTCTAGAAAGTTAAAGTAAAAGAGAGGATAGATGTCGCTTTTACGCTTACATATGTTAAATTATTGACGTCACGATCTCAGAAATACTAAAGTGCCTTTATGACAAAGGTCACTCCCTCACACGTTTACCAGGTACATCTCTCAATAGATGGTTAAATATTCGAATATGTTTGTGGAAGAAATTATTGATTGAAAATAAATTAAAAATATATATGAAATCTACTGTACTTTTGAGTAATTCAGCTGAGGCTTATTTTATACTGTTTTCTATGCATTATGTAAAGAAGATATATTGATAAATTTAACAAATGTAAAAGAAAAATATCGTATTAGCAAATAACATTTATACTCCAGTGAATTCGAGAAAGACACACACGCTCTAGAAAGTTAAAGTAAAAGAGAGGACAGATGTCGCTTTCACGCTTACACATGTTAAATCATTGACGTCACGATCTCAAAAATGCTAGAGTGCCTTTATTACAAAGGTCACTCCCTCACACGTTAAAGAGATTACCATCTATGGAAATGTTCAGTGTTCTGATTTTCCTCATCCAAGAAATCAAAGCTTTCTCCAATTGGGGGTGTTTTGCTTCTCTGAAATATTTACGAGAGGGGTTTTTATTGGTGCTTCTATTTCCGACGATTTTCTCTCGAGATTTTAAAATTGTGGAGAGACTATTTTTGGAATTCCATACTTTTTCGAAATTTCTGTCTTACTTAAGATTTTCTCATCTACTTCTTTTAAAATTTTCTTCTTTACCTCAACGGATAAGCACATGCGTTTCTTCAACTGCGACATACTGAAATTCTGTAATGTTCTGGCCCAATCTCCCTCTCGACTAACGAGACTTCACAGATTGAGTAGTCCAGAAGGTATGAGAAAATAGACGATTACAGAATGCAATCTTTTAAAAGATTTCGTTTCCCCTTTCAACAATGACACCTGCTTGTACATTTTAGTTTCACTCGCCAATCAGAGTCTTCCCAGACACGTGCCTTTAAAATCAGACATAATAAACCACGTGACGCTAAATAAACTTATTGCTACGCTACCTCCCTCCCGAAAGCGTGTGGGGGGGGGGAATAACACATTCTTGAAATGCACCTGCTGTCTTTTGCACCTGTTGAGAGTATAATTGACGTTGGCACTTCTTTACGGTATTTTAAAAAATAAATTAAAAAATTAAAAAATTGCAGAATTATAAAAGTTAAGTTCGCAAAAAAGAGATTTTCATAATTTGTAGTTCGTAAATGGGAGCGAAAATTTACATAGCGTCTATAGGAATGTATTCGGGACCACGCTCTAGTTTGTAAAATCGCAAGTATTCGCAAAAAAAGAGGTTCGTAAAAACGAGCGTCTACTGTATATATGTCATAATACGACGACGGCGATGTTCCATTACAATGTATAAGCTCCAGTGACACACCATGTAAGATGCGGAACATTCTACTATTACTAAGAATCAACAGTGGGACGAACTGAGCAGTCGCTCCGGCAGTTTGACAAGCAGTAGATGGATGTAATTGGGGTATTTCCCCCATAAGAAAATTAAATCAAATAGTCTTTAAATTTATTTTATTAGAAGTCGTAAAATAAGTTAGTCTTTCCCGCAGTCACCTTTTCATAAATCGAACACTAACAAACTTCGTTATCTCATCTACATCATCAGATTTTCGAATTTATCGGAAAAAATGAAACGGACATCTTACTAGTTTGAACGTTAGTCGCATTCTGAGCTCCAAAAAACCCAGAATGAGAGTCCAACACCTATACGAAAAACTAGGCGACACGTCATAGATCATCACCTCTGATTGCTAAACGAGGCGGGACACTCCCGTAGGAACTATATCATATCTCGCAAATAGACTAACCTGTTAACATCTCCGCGCATTAACACAGATCAGGTGATCAATAAAAAATAAAATTAAAAATCTCGATAATATTCTAAAAAGGAAAAACATTACGAAATCGTTTCCCGCACTTTTTGAGAAACAAGCAATAGATTATTAATAAGTTAAATAGAAAAAGAAAAAGGACTTTAGCTGTTAAAATATTAATGCATTACGAAACTAAGATTAAAAATATGTTCCACAATTTTAGAATTAAAAGCTCAGAGAGAACAAAATGGCGCAATTTTTTTTTTATTTTATTACACACACACACACTATATATATATATATATATATATATATATATATATATATATATATAATTTTTTTTATAAAAGATATAAAATTTTTGCGAATGAAATAACCTAGGTTTGCACAATCAGAAATGAAATGAAAAAGTAAACGCATGAACAAAAAACTTATTAAATCATATTTTATTGCGCCTAAAGCAAAAATGCAATAAACTAGTGCAAAAAGTGCATTCCAAGACAAAGAATTCTTTAATTTAAGTTGAATCATATTTGCTTCTTGGAAAACTTGCGAAATCTCTGATCCTTTAATGAAATTTCCGGTGAAAAATGTCGGTCGGTTTCGATGTAACTTCCGTAACTTGTAATACTTTAGATATTTTCGAAACTTGCTCGAATATTTTTTATGTTTTAATCTTATTCTAATGTAATTTGTACAGTTAACCATTGCTACATTTAAATGAAATATTTGTATTAACGATTTATTTGTATAGGCAGAATGAATGAGTCAACGTAGATTCATGTAAGCAGATGATTTAATTTTCCATTGATTCTTAGAAGAATTTAATCAGTTAACTGTTGATTCAATTAACCATTTTCTAGTTTGAAATGGATTCAATAAACAAGTTTTAAGCAATTAAACTATTAAATTAACCACTTATTTAAAGAAGCGGATTATTAATCGTTTATGTATATAAAAGTATTATCTAAATAACTACTAACTTAATTTATCACCGATAAATATAGCCGATCATAGAAGTAACATATGATTAAGACAAATCTTCATTCAATTAAATGTAAATGTATGTATAAAGTTAATTTAAGAGGATGAATCGGTTATGCGTTGAGATGTAAAAAAAATGTCTCAATAACCCTACCATTCATAAATGTGGGGGATTCGATAGATCAACAAGTGGGGAAGTGTAGTCGCAGATCGCATAGAGGATTTCGTTTAATATTTCTTTCAAATCAATTTATCTTTTAATTAAGAAATCCAAAATGTTAATTTATATTTGAATAAACAATTTTATATTACTCGAGAGAGGTGTAACAAATATCATTGACATGTTTCGATTCCAATCTTATAAGAACCATAATCTAATAAGGGTACTTATTAGATTGGAATCGAAACATGTCAATAATATTTATTTTTAACATTTGTTACACATCTCTCATGTAATATAAAATTGTTTATTCAAATGCTTATATAAAAGGTCAAGTTCTTAAAATCTTGTGATTTAAAAATCTAATAAATTTAATAACTTTTATATGTTAATTTATAGTTATTAAATTCTTACATAGATGTTTACATCAGAAAATTTAATTTAAAAATATTATAGGTAGTATTTTATATTAATCAAATTAGAAATGTTTAAATCGCAATTCTAAATTTTTGGAAAATCCGAAATAACAATAAGAAAAATAGCAAAGATATATATATATATAAATATATATATATATATATATATATAAGCAAAAAAAATTAAATTAAATTAAATTAAAAATGCTTAATTCTTAATAATTCGCCAAAGTTTTTAAAATAGACAAAAATTGAATTTCAAAAAATATTATGAATGTCAGGTGAACGAAATCTTAAATACGAGATCTTAAATACGAACGAAATCTTAAATAATACAAAAACAAGACAAAAAAAATTACAGCGATTAATTGGAAAATAGTATTTTCAATAGATATAATTTTAGACACATTAATTATTTCTATATTAAAAAAAAACAATATTAACATGATTTATAGGAAGATCAAAACGTAGCTTACGTTATAACAGAGTCATAATAATATGCCCGGACATGTAGAGTTACGTTAATATTCCTGAGAATGTCATAAACAAATATTAAATGAAATTTCAGTTTAATAATTTTCGGTACTGTAAATTTTTAAATTTCTGAACATCACACATTTTCAATTTTTATACCGTCGTATACAGAAAAAAATTACTTTTAAATGCAACTTGTTTGAAACCTGTATCTAAATTTGTTATTGAGTTATTGATTTTTTATAGTTTTTAGCTCACAGGCTATCATAGCCTGAGAGCTTATTTGCCCGTCCGTTCTGTATGTACGTTCGTACCTGCGTTCGTGCGTAACGCGATAACTCGTGATAAAAATATCCGATCCACTTGAAATTTTGTATGTAGGTATATCCTGACAAGGTGCTTCCCTGATTAGTTTTTGGAGTTCATTCGATATGTATAAGAGGGGGAACGGGGGGCTCATGCCCCTCCCCTTAATTGATACAAATGGGATTTTCATGCAGAATTAAGTTTTCGTTCAAAATTTAGATTAGGATCATTCTGATGAGACCATTCCGTGACTGTTATTAGATGCTCATTGAATAAGTATAAATAGGGGGAACAGAGGTTCTAATGCCCCCCCCCTTAATTTATATAAATGGGTTTTTCAAGCAGAATTTTCAGATTTCGTTCAAATCTCTGAATAGTTTTGGAAGTTTAATGGTTAAATATAAAAGAGGGGGATAACGCCTTTTAAATTATATAAATGCTAAATGGGTTTTTATTAAGAATAATCTCATTTGCTCTGAATTTTGGATATAGATTTTTTATATGATAAAGCATGTCTTTGATAGTATAGGAAGTTCAATGATTAAGTATAAAAAAAGAGGAAAGGGGAGAGCTGTTTCCCCTTCTTAATTGTTTTTCGAACGGAATTAACACTTGAAAATATAAGGCTTTAATGTACAATTAGTATTTGTAGCCTGTGTGCTCAATGCCATCAGTTTAACTGGGCAGTATTCTTTATAATAATTTACTTAATTTGCAAAATTGTTATTCTTTACTGAAAACAATACATATGGCTCAATCACTTTGCAGCATAAACTTTTTCGCTATTAAATATTCTCATCGCATAAAACTATAACATGATCATATATTTGTTCTTATATTTTGTTTATTTTTTAGCTAAAAATAATAGAAAATTGTAAGATATAATCTAACGCTGTTTTCAATATTGATAATCTTATTCTGAACGAAAAATTTTTAAGAATGACGAAAATGAATATTATCTTATTAGAAATTAGTAAAAATTCATCTGTTACATGTTAAATTAAATGTTCTAGGATAAAAGAACATGCAATTCTACAATTTCCCGAAGATGTTAAGAAAAATAAGTAAAAATGGTATAAATATATAGAAATTAAATAAAATGCACGTGTTACAAAATAGAATAAATATATGAAAATAGGTTTTCTGATGATTTTCATTGAAAAACGTTATCTAAGTTTTACAACGAAAACGGAATGGAAGCTTTGCTTAAGCAGCGCTTATTTAAACTTTATAAATTTTTATTAAAGTTCCAAAGTGTAAATCATATCATTATCAATCAGTAAATCTCACAGAATTTTTGAATAATGAAAAATACAATGTACATAATAATTGTAATTTTATTAAGTTGTTTGAGATAACACTAATTAAATGTAAGTAAAATACAGATGGGTTACAAAATAATACGAGCACCTGTGAAATAATGGAAAATCTTTATTAGTAGGGAGTTGGAGTACCCTTTACTGAAGTACAGATTTAATGTGGCCTTTTATAGATGTATAAAGGTCATGGACAGTATTTCAAAATATATTAAGCCATTACTACAGCAGAATGGTCTCTAATTCCGAAAGGCTGGATGGAGGAAGAAATTGAGAACGAAGTTTGGACTTCAAATCTTCCAATAAATGTGTAATAATATTCAAATCCGGAGACTAAGGGGGCCAGAAATGATGTTCATCTTCGTCGTCAAGCTGTTCGAACGAAGCTTGGGAACACCTAGCAGTGTAGATAGGGGCATCGTCGTCTTGAAAAAGCAATCGCTCTCCATGAAATAAAGTCTGAGCAAAAGGGTGAATATGATCCCCTAGACTGGTTAGATAGAGATTGGATTTGATCCTCCCATACAGAATAACAAGTGGCCCAAGACCGCGCCAAGATATCGAACCTCAGACCATAATGGAGACACCCAAATTCTTCAAATTCAGCATCAGGCATTCAGGTTTAAAAGTTTGTCTGGGCGTTATCAAGACATAAACGCGTCCGGTCGTCTGAAATAGGACGAATGGCGATTCATCTTGACCCTAATTCATGTTGCCACTTCTGTGGGGACCACCGTTTGTGATCACTAGTTGCTGCCGCCAAGAGTTTTCAAATTGCCACATTGCCATAAATGCTCGCAGAATGGATACCCTTTTTGACAGTTTTTGTTGAAATGGGATCCTGTAGATGTCTGTTCATTTCGGATGTTATCTTGGATAACGATTACTTGTTATTTCGGGCTACTATGAGCTTCAATTCTAGTATATCCCTATTAGCAAGCTTGGACTTTCGGCCACATGTTGTGTTTTGAAGACATCGTCTTACCCTTTTCCGTGTATGCTGTCATAACTGCTGTACCGTACTCCTTGTAACCCCTAAAAGGTTTGCTGTTTCCGTAACCGATGCTCCACTAAAACGCGCTCCAAAAATCATTCCTCTTTGGAACTCTGACAGTATCTTTTCTCTTTCCACCCATACTACTATTTTTTGTTACAAAAAAGGGGTTTTATATATTTCACCAAACTTTAATTATTACAAAAATAAATTATTGCTATAATAATCCAAGGTTATAACCGCTGTTTATGTTCTACAAATTCATAATAATGACGTTTTTCAAATAAAAGATGGTGCATTTTTTTATAAGATACTTTAATTATTTTTATTACATTTCCAGTAATAAACATATCAAAAATAGAATCTTGTTGTTATTGAACTGTAACTGATTCATAATTCATCTTGGTCTAGAAAAATATTTAGAAATGTTCCCATAAATCCACAGTGTTCTATATGTTTCGTTTTAGATTATTTATGCCACATTACTGGAACAAATTATTCCTAATGACGAATTTTAGAGATCAATTAAATATATTTTCTGATTTCAATACACTATGAACTAAACATACATTCAATCTTATTTTTTCATACAAAATGCATATATTGTTAGATCGAAATAAAATAACCTGTAAATAAATTAAATATTTAATTTCAGTATTTAAACTCATAATTAACGTATTACTTTTTATATTTATGAGAATCACAATAAATGTTTTAAAGAAAATTATGCATAAAAATGAAGAAATCTGTTCAATTAAATTATTTCTGTCTCATTTAAAAATGATCTTAAATGCCTTATCATTTTAGTTTAATTAACAGTTGAAGAATAAGAATAATAAAATAAATAACATTTCCCTTTCTGTGATATAAATCGATTTAACGCTATTTAAGAAAGTACGACGCTCTGGTATATTTGGAACTGAGCCAGTGATTTACAATTTCATAATTTGTGTCATTTAAAGCTTTTTTCTTTAATTAAGAAACTGGCATATTTTTTCTTTCAATTTATAACCTTTTATTGAGAATAAAAAATTATATCACTTAAAGTAGATTTAAAGGATGTAAATGATCATGTTTAACACGAAATCTTTGTCTCTAAACATTCACAAATTTAAATTAAAATATATTATTATTTCAGAGTTTTATCCTAAAGCGAAAAATATATAAGTATATCGCGTTATATTATTTTATCATTTTTATAATTTTTTAAAACTATATTATGGATATTTATTTCACTTTTTTATATATATATTCATAAGTTAAAACAAAAGACAATTTGAAACGATGCAAATGTACATAATATTGCTTTAATACAACACATCGTGCAAAATAAAAAGGAAAAATCAAATTTTTTATATAGAAAAACATAAATTAAAAATGTGTTTGTCTAATTTAAGTTTCTTGTAAATTAATAATAATATGTTAAGTTAAGCCAAAAAATACTTTTGGAAATTAATTTACAGAATTCTTTTTTAAAGTGAGGAAATATGTTATGTAATACCATAAATAATTTTTACATAGATACAAAATTTTTAGCATCTTAAGGGATTTCCTTAATTTTAAATTTTTTCTTTTTTAATAAAAAAAAATCCCAATTAAAATTTTATTTCCATCTTTTCTTTTAAAATACTCTTTATTCCTCTTTATTTGATATACATCTTATAATACATATTTGTTTAAAATATTTCTGTCTAGAACATATTTAAGTTGTTTCTGAGAAACGGAAAAGTACAGACAAACCGCTCAGAGGGTTAACGATCTTGGTATAACGATTGTTATACCGGCTTACCCTAAAATTATGAATAAGAATAAGTATTGGTGTTCCATTTAGAAATGATTATATGGTCATTATCATTTTCACTTAATTAACAATGGATAATTACGAGTTATAAAAAAGTATTTCTACTCTATGTTGAAAAAAATCAATTTAATCCATGTTATTGAAACATTAAATTCTATTGCTCTTGCATCTGAATATGTGCCAGTGAATTTTATTACTGATATAATGTAAGTATTTATATGCTTCACCGAACAGTATCAGGGATGCCCTCAACTCAATATGCGGTTTATTTAATTCCCGATCAAAGTAATTTGCAGTATACCAATAATTTCATTAGAAGATTAAAATAGTTCTTATTTGAATAGTTAAAATTTTTCAGTAAAATAATGGGGTATGGGGTTAATACTCTCTAATGTTTTAAAATGGGGGATCCTATAAAATAATTTGAACGTAATAAATATTTTATTTTTATTTTAGTACCTTTATCATTTACCTAGTCAAACGGGAATTTGTTTAACAAAAATAAGCTGATTTTAATCTATGAAATTTTCTTTTTGTAAGTGAAAAAGGAACGATTTAACTTACTAATATAATAAAATGAAAACTAGTGTTAATCAATTAAAGTGAAAAAATTCTCTAAAACACCATAAAATAAATTGAATTGCGCAAGGCCTTTCGAAAGAACTCAGTCTTTCTTCGTCAGTCGCAAAAAGACGTTCATCTACTAGGAATGTAGCGGCACGAATGAGACGTTCCTCGGACTAGTCGTGCCGCTTTATTAATAGTAGACGCACGTCTATTTGCGCATGACGAAGAAAGACTAAGTTCTTTCCAGTAGCGTAGCTATGTTTTTTGGCGCCAGGGGCCAGCAAGAAATTTTGCGCCCCCACCCCAATATAGATATATAACAATTTCTCTCAATTTGGCGCCCCTAGGCCTCGGCGCCCGGGGCGGACGCCCCCTTTGCCCCCCCCCCCCCTTAGCTACGCCACTGGTTCTTTCAAGAGGCCTTGCGCAATTTAATTTATTTTATGGTGTTTTAAAGAAGTTTTTTTCACTTCAATTAACTTACTAAATTTTAAAAAAATTATACAGTTGAATAAAAGCTAATAATTTCAAATTTTGTAATTCAAGTTTCACAAAAAAAAGTTTTCTTTTCTTTATCTGATTAAGTATTATTAATTTGTTTCGTGGAAGCAATCCTTTTTAAAAAAATTTATACGGTATTATTGTAAATCTTTAAGCACGCATTGTCGAAAATATTAGAGATAGTTATATAGGATTGTAATTGTTGTGTCTGTTAATTTTTTTTATCTTATATATTTCTTGTCCATTTTTTTATATTTTAAGAGAAAAATTACGTTTTCGTTAATAATGTCAATAACAATATCGAAATAGATTTACTGAAATTTAACAATTATGACATTGTTTGAAATTCAACGAGTGTACTCATTTTGCGTACTATATAATTCCTTTTCATATAAAAATAATTCTTTGCATTCATCGTCAGGAATGAAATATCCCCCCCCCAGAAATTTTTAGATTTTGCGTTTTCAATGGTCAAAAGGAATAATTCCCCCCCCCTCCCAGAACACTAAAACGTCCCTCCTGTGGCCATTGAAGTCCCTCCCGGAGACAAGTGTCTGAATCCAAAACTGGTATTTTTGTCTCTGTATTTATTTGATCTTAAAGCGTTAAAAGATTCAACTAGTTTTACTCAAGATGCTTTTAATAGATGATTTATTTTGAATTATAAATTCACTAGGATTCATAAAACAAAGTTAATTAATATTCTTAATGCGAACAACAGGATAACATAATACAGTGAAAACCCGATCTAGCGTTCCCGCATTGATCGTTTTTTTTTCTAAAGTCCCAGCGCAAATTATACTTAACCCGGCGTTACTCGCGCTAATCGTACGCACGCATGTACTCGCGCCGGTCTTGCGAGGCCCGTTTACGGATTTATATGTCAGGCAGGGCATTAAACACCATATTAAACATTAACTAATAACATAATTTAGGACACTGTTTAGAGTAGTAATTTTAATTAATATATGTATAGAATCATTAAAAAAAACTTACCAAACTTTATGTTCAATTGATACACGTAAAAACCGAATGTTCACCATAGACATTTTTTTTCGCATTTTATACAACTTATTTTAGATTTTCGGTCCTTTGAATTTGGGCAAATATAGCACCTTTTTCTCTCAGCAACTTTCTGTTTTTTTGCAGAAAGGGCTTTGGGATTCTAGTTTTTCTTGCAAATGTCGTAGTAAACATGTTACAGTGCTTCTCTTCGCTGTGTTCTCTTTCACCAAATCTGTTACAAGAGCTCTCAAAAAATGACTACGTTTCATGTGCTCTAAGGATGGATGTTTTGAGCATTGGATTAATGCTCGAGCATTGATTGCAGCAGTATTCAAGATTGTATAGAATAAAAGCATCGGCCATCTATTGCTGATTCTCGCAGTTGAATACGCGGCTGACATTTGGTCCACCACATCAACAGCTCCTTTCGTCAAATTATAAAAAGTTATTATCTCAGGCTTTTTTGCCTCACGTGTTGTTTAGTCAATAGTGTCGTCATTATGCATTGGGGATAAGAGGTGAACAAATTTGTTTTCTTAAGAACATACGACACTAAAGTCATGTCTTTCTGGAATGCAAAGAAGGATGAATGCACCTTGTGATTTTTATTGTTCACAAACTCTTTCGGTATTTCTCTCTTGTTCATCCTTATGGCGCCCACTAGAGTAATATTTTTCTGAAAAAGATATTTTGCAACTTCATAACTAGTATACCAGTTGTCGACTGTTACATTTCTCCCAGAATTCAAATTTTCTGTTAACCTTTTCACGACTTCAACTGATGAGTTATTTACGTGATACGGACCTTGGGACTGAGTACCTGTATAAACTTCTAACTTGCATGTATAGAAAGTTCTTTCATCAACAAGAGCGAAAATCTTTATCCCATACTTAGCTGGCTTTTTCGGCATATATTGGCGAAATGAACAACGCCCTCTAAATGGTACGAGTTGATCAATTGTAACATAGGGACCAGGTATGTACAACTTCTGGCAGTTAGGCACAAATGAATCAAAAACATACCTTATTGGGGCAAGTTTGTCCACTTCTTTTCTTATTTGCCTATCTCTAACATCATCAAATCTTATACATCTTATAAAAAATAAGAAACGATTATGCGATATGGTCGTATGAAATATTTGTAGTCCCATTCCATCAGTGTGCCATAAATCTCTTACGGCACATGAGAGGATTTATGTATACCACATAAATACAGTAATCCAATAAAGGCTTTGATTTCAGAGAGTTCTGTTTTATTGGCATCGCGTTCCCTCTGAAAATTGCCACTGATAGTGTCAATATATATATTTGTACAGATGACAATCGTATTTAAGATGTTTTCAT